>OZ025291.1:397981100-399300475 GCA_964019185.1 Maratus speculifer
TAAGTATTTAAAAATATAAACGAAGGGTTCATTTTAAAATTTACTCATACTTCGGGAATATTTCTTAGATGACTTATCACGAATAACTAAGTGTACACTCAGAAACAACAACCAGTAAACATTTTTAAGGAAAGGTTTTCATAAATATATACTAAGGTATACATATATAGAAGGAAGTTTAAAAAATGACACTAAAAAATAAATATATTCATAACACATATATATACATAGAATTAACTAGCAGTATTTTTAAACTAGAATAACAAACTGAACAATTTTCAAACTATCTTACAATTAACTATATTACAATTTTCAAACTATCAAAATAATGAATGTATCACATTCATTTAGGATTTAACTATTTGAAAATTTAAACTAACCTTTTATTTAAACGATCACATAATTAAAACTATTATAAAATTAAGTATTTAAAAATATAAACGAAGGGTTCATTTTAAAATTTACTCATACTTGGGGAATATTTCTTAGATGACTTATCACGAATAACTAAGTGTACACTCAGAAACAACAACCAGTAAACATTTTTAAGGAAAGGTTTTCATAAATATATACTAAGGTATACATATATAGAAGGAAGTTTAAAAAATGACACTAAAAAATAAATATATTCATAACACATATATATACATAGAATTAACTAGCAGTATTTTTAAACTAGAATAACAAACTGAACAATTTTCGTGAATATTATGAAAAAATAAATGTGCTTTAGAGAACGAAACTTTACTATTTGATTGTTATTTAATATCATAAAAATATTTAAATCTAAGCATTTCGTTTTAGGTAACAAACTTACTTTATTAGTTTAGTATATATTGATTTTCATCGTATAGTATTCAAATCACCTGTGTTCATGCAATACGGATTTTCCTACTTATCACATGCGAATGACTAACCATGATTCATTCTTATCTTAGATAAGGTATTACCCCAGAGTCTTCAATTCAATCGACGTTATATTTTAACTATGATTAACTAATGAAGATACCAATTGCGTCGCAATAATGATTTTATTAATTCAGATTTTAAATTAATATCAAATTGGAGGCTTTTTTTCTTTTCTCACAGATTAACTTTAAATAAAACTTAAATATTTATATATTCATTTACTTTATTAGTAAAATAATGAATGTATCACATTCATTTAGGTTTTAACTATTTGAAAATTTAAACTAACCTTTTATTTAAACGATCACATAATTAAAACTATTATAAAATTAAGTATTTAAAAATATAAACGAAGGGTTCATTTTAAAATTTACTCATACTTGGGAATAATTTACTTGGGGAATATTTCTTAGATGACTTATCACGAATAACTAAGTGTACACTCAGAAACAACAACCAGTAAACATTTTTAAGGAAAGGTTTTCATAAATATATACTAAGGTATACATATATACAGTAACATTTCATATAACATCAAATTTTAGCAAGTGCATGTATTGAAACACCCCCCCCCCCTTTTTTTTTCTATCATACTTTTTCTCTCTTTGTTGTACTACTTTGGTTGAGAAATGCGGTTCAAAAAACCCAATTTGACCAAACGGAGTATGATTAGGTAGTTTTTGAATACCTGCTTTACGAAAATAAATTTAAACTTTTGACATAAAGCTGTTCTTTAATAATTTAAAACAGAAATTATTTTTTATAATTAATCCTTAACAACTTTAGACATGATTTGATGAGTCATAGGGTCATTAAAAGGTGTTTTTAACGTATTAATTAATTTTCTTAATCAGTTCTTCAAAATATTAAAAACTTATTCATAAGAAAATCTTACCTGGTTAGGAAAATTCAACCTCCTTCTATGTCGGTCTTGCAAGGACTGACTGATAACATGCCTGCTTATCTACTGAACCATGTGATAAGTGACGTTAGAGATCACGTGACCCTCATTATCTGCTGATAAGATAAGGACTGACTTTGGAATTATCTTAATTAATTACCAAACTTCTCATTTTTTTAAACACCACACTAATCATTGTCCCCATTACTTAATCACGTAAATATAATTTATATAGTTTATAATTATCAGTTTTATACTAACATTTGAGAACTATTCGTATGTGTTGTATTAATTCTGTTAGTTTAATTCATACAAATTTTAACTAAAGCATCCTGTGCTAGTTTTCATACATTTATTATCACATCACGTGATAGAATTTCTTGCGATGTTTTAGAAATAATAGATATTTAATTTTTTTAATTAGTTAAAACATGAAAAAAAATTTAATTGCTTTTTAACATGAATCTTTTAAGAAAAACATATTTTATTCTGAAACATTGAATTTAAAAACTAACTCTTAAGAATATGACTTGATGCAATTTACTCATTTTAAACAAGTTAACTTTACTACTTGACGGAAATATATTCAAACGCAAAACGATTTAACTTTCGCATTTTAAAGTTATTTATATATTATACTAACATTTAATTATAATAGGTATAATTTTATTAAAAATACTGAATAAAATTAAATTTATACTATGTAAAAAATTAAAACACCATTTAAAAATATTAAACAACAACAACAAACTTATAATTAAGAGATGAATAAATATAAATATATGAATCACACAATAATAAAAAGAAATACTTAATCATTCATAAAAATTCTTCCCTTGAACATTCGCATGTATGTTAGTAAAAATATAACACTAAAGTTTTCAAAAAGATTATAAGCGTTTCCAAATCAACAAAGATAATTTAGTATTATATATCAAATAATGGACATGCACTCTTTACACTCACATCTTACAATGTAATTAGTAACCAAATTTAATGATTTTTAAGCATGTCTTCTTAATTTTTTTTTTTTCCAATGAAAGACTATCACAATTGAATATTAAGCTTTCTCTTCATAACTTTATCGAGAAATATGTAATGTATACCACACGATTTCATTGAATGAATCACAATACAATTAAAACTTCTCATTTTCAATGTTTTTTATACTAGTGTTTATCAAATAGCTGTTTATTCTGAACAATCATCACTTAGTATATTGATGAAAAATTTGTGTTGAACGGTTTTTAACTCAAATGGTGTGAGAGAAGGATATATTAGGACAGAAGCTATTAAATATAGAGTCTTTAAAGTTTATACCCGTGCAAGAATTGGCATTTCAAGAAACGAAGTTGTGTCATATTTGAAAGCATTCTTTTTATTCGAAACGCACACATGATCACGATCACATCACTGAAGAGTATAAAAAAGCTGTTTATGTTGTATATAATTTGAATTTTCATTAACACAATATTATAACCGAAGTTTTTCGAGCGTTTGAAAAATTATGATGCGCAACGTCTGCACACGTTAACACTGAATAAGATTAGCTTATGCCCTTTCGATGATAAGCGTTATTTGCAGATAAGATGTATTAACAAAACAACATTTTCTTGGTAATTTTACTCGCAGGTTTCGAAACCACAAACATCTGATCATGCTTCTCATTTTTAACACGCGACGCTAACCATTGGGCCATTAAAGCCCGTAATTTAGTAACTAAAAAGTAAGAAAGATCATCGAAAGTGATTACTTCACACATGCAAAAATAATTTTTATTGTGACTTATCAGTTAAAAATCACGAAGAAAAGAATTCATATGTGTTTAGGATTACTTTGAGATTTTATGAGTCACCTCATCAGTTAAATAGACATATTCACTTCTTATGAAATGTATTATATTTTAGTTTATCAGTCATAGTGTGATTACTTATTAATAATTTTAGTATCATTAAAAAAGTTTTAAAAAAGTTAAATATATCAAAAATACAAGTTCGTGTTAAAGGTTTAAACAAATTGTTAAAATAATTTTACAAAACTTTACAAATTATTTAAAAATGATTCACTAATATTTAATAATCGACAAATTTTAATAGCCATAATCATTTATATGTGACTTAAGTTTTCTGTTTTAACTGTTAAGTTATTAGATTCCCCCTTCAATTACATCTCATTGATAAGTTTTAATCAAACAACCAACCAACCATTCAACTGTTTCCGCAAACAACTAGTATGTCAGTTAGATTTCCAGTTTTAACTGTTAAATTATTACATCCCCTCCCCCTCAATTTCATCTCATTGATAAGTTTTCAACAACTAACCACCCAACTATTTATCAACCCTAACAACCAGGTATTTGTTTGCCCTTGTAACCAAAAAGCTTTTATTGACACATGAACAAAATTTTTAAGATGCAAGACTTGTCATTTTTAATCGAAAAAACAATGACATATGTAATAATTTTTCCTTACTTAAATGAAACCTTTGCATGTGTATGGTAAAACTTGGAAAATTCATTTAATACACAAATTTAAAGTCAACAGACAAGGTCTTCATACTTCTTTTAGTATTTTACTAACATTTTACCAAATATCTTAAGAAATCAACAAATTATTTTAATAAAAATTCTCATTTGTAAGTGACGTTACTAACCTAACTTGAAAAAATTAACTTGTCAAAGCAGGTTTTGATTATTCCAACTTAGTAATAATCATAAGTTTCATATGATAATCAACCTGTTTGGTTATTTCCCAGTATGGTTTTATAAAAAAAGTCTCAGATGCAAATAACATAACTTAACTAACTTGAAAAAATAACTTGTCAAAGTAGGTTTTCAATGTTTCAGCTTAGTAATATTCATAAGTTTTATATGATATTCAACCTATTTGGTTATGTCTCAGCATATCTTTATAAAATTTATCTAAAAAACCTTTAATATCAATGTTAAAAAATATGCGAATAATTCAGTTAGTCTTTTAAAGATGATTATTTTCCCTTCTATTACTTAAAAAACATTTTTAAATAAAATTATTACTGATGCCAGTTTATCCCAGTGTTATGAAACGTGCATGCGAAACTATTAATTCTAATTTTCACATTTTATTATTTCAAATTATTGTTTTCAAGTTGTACTAAAATTTGGAAAAAAATATTTAATTTTCATGCATAATTAAATTGAAATACTTTAATAATAAAGACACATTTAACATTGTATACTCACCTAATCCAACACTTTCACAAATACACGTCCTACTCACTCCAAGGTTTAGAAAGAAATGAGAGATTCAAAGTCCTTATCAGAAAATGTTATCAGATAATTTTATCTTAAGATAGGTGACGTCATAGAACATATGTCATCAACTGGTCACGTGATGTATATCATATGACCGGTGCTTTGTTAATTAATTAATCTTATTAATTAATTATTAATTATTAAAATAATTATCAATTAATTCATTAATTAAATTAATTAATTTTATTAGAAATAATAATTAATTCTTTGTTATTAGAAATAATAATTATTTTAATAAGATTAATTAATTTAATTAATGAATTAATTGATAATTATTTTAATAATTAATAATTAATTAATAAGATTAATTAATTAACAAAGCACCGGTCATATGATATACATCACGTGACCAGTTGATGACATATGTTCTATGACGTCACCTATCTTAAGATAAAATTATCTGATAACATTTTCTGATAAGGACTTTGAATCTCTCATTTCTTTCTAAACCTTGGAGTGAGTAGGACGTGTATTTGTGAAAGTGTTGGATTAGGTGAGTATACAATGTTAAATGTGTCTTTATTATTAAAGTATTTCAATTTAATTATGCATGAAAATTAAATATTTTTTTCCAAATTTTAGTACAACTTGAAAACAATAATTTGAAATAATAAAATGTGAAAATTAGAATTAAAAGTTTCGCATGCACGTTTCATAACACTGGGATAAACTGGCATCAGTAATAATTTTATTTAAAAATGTTTTTTAAGCAATAGAAGGGAAAATAATCATCTTTAAAAGACTAACTGAATTATTCGCATATTTTTAAACATTGATATTAAAGGTTTTTTAGATAAATTTTATAAAGATATGCTGAGACATAACCAAATAGGTTGAATATCATATAAAACTTATGAATATTACTAAGCTGAAACATTGAAAACCTGCTTTGACAAGTTATTTTTTCAAGTTAGTTAAGTTATGTTATTTGCATCTGAGACTTTTTTTATAAAACCATACTGGGAAATAACCAAACAGGTTGATTATCATATGAAACTTATGATTATTACTAAGTTGGAATAATCAAAACCTGCTTTGACAAGTTAATTTTTTCAAGTTAGGTTAGTAACGTCACTTACAAATGAGAATTTTTATTAAAATAATTTGTTGATTTCTTAAGATATTTGGTAAAATGTTAGTAAAATACTAAAAGAAGTATGAAGACCTTGTCTGTTGACTTTAAATTTGTGTATTAAATGAATTTTCCAAGTTTTACCATACACATGCAAAGGTTTCATTTAAGTAAGGAAAAATTATTACATATGTCATTGTTTTTTCGATTAAAAATGACAAGTCTTGCATCTTAAAAATTTTGTTCATGTGTCAATAAAAGCTTTTTGGTTACAAGGGCAAACAAATACCTGGTTGTTAGGGTTGATAAATAGTTGGGTGGTTAGTTGTTGAAAACTTATCAATGAGATGAAATTGAGGGGGAGGGGATGTAATAATTTAACAGTTAAAACTGGAAATCTAACTGACATACTAGTTGTTTGCGGAAACAGTTGAATGGTTGGTTGGTTGTTTGATTAAAACTTATCAATGAGATGTAATTGAAGGGGGAATCTAATAACTTAACAGTTAAAACAGAAAACTTAAGTCACATATAAATGATTATGGCTATTAAAATTTGTCGATTATTAAATATTAGTGAATCATTTTTAAATAATTTGTAAAGTTTTGTAAAATTATTTTAACAATTTGTTTAAACCTTTAACACGAACTTGTATTTTTGATATATTTAACTTTTTTAAAACTTTTTTAATGATACTAAAATTATTAATAAGTAATCACACTATGACTGATAAACTAAAATATAATACATTTCATAAGAAGTGAATATGTCTATTTAACTGATGAGGTGACTCATAAAATCTCAAAGTAATCCTAATCACATATGAATTCTTTTCTTCGTGATTTTTAACTGATAAGTCACAATAAAAATTATTTTTGAATGTGTGAAGTAATCACTTTCGATGATCTTTCTTACTTTTTAGTTACTAAATTACGGGCTTTAATGGCCCAATGGTTAGCGTCGCGTGTTAAAAATGAGAAGCATGATCAGATGTTTGTGGTTTCGAAACCTGCGAGTAAAATTACCAAGAAAATGTTGTTTTGTTAATACATCTTATCTGCAAATAACGCTTATCATCGAAAGGGCATAAGCTAATCTTATTCAGTGTTAACGTGTGCAGACGTTGTGCATCATAATTTTTCAAACGCTCGAAAAACTTCGGTTATAATATTGTGTTAATGAAAATTCAAATTATATACAACATAAACAGCTTCTTTATACTCTTCAGTGATGTGATCGTGATCATGTGTGCGTTTCGAATAAAAAGAATGCTTTCAAATATGACACAACTTCGTTTCTTGAAATGCCAATTCTTGCACGGGTATAAACTTTAAAGACTCTATATTTAATAGCTTCTGTCCTAATATATCCTTCTCTCACACCATTTGAGTTAAAAACCGTTCAACACAAATTTTTCATCAATATACTAAGTGATGATTGTTCAGAATAAACAGCTATTTGATAAACACTAGTATAAAAAACATTGAAAATGAGAAGTTTTAATTGTATTGTGATTCATTCAATGAAATCGTGTGGTATACATTACATATTTCTCGATAAAGTTATGAAGAGAAAGCTTAATATTCAATTGTGATAGTCTTTCATTGGAAAAAAAAATTTAAGAAGACATGCTTAAAAATCATTAAATTTGGTTACTAATTACATTGTAAGATGTGAGTGTAAAGAGTGCATGTCCATTATTTGATATATAATACTCAATTATCTTTGTTGATTTGGAAAGGCTTATAATCTTTTTGAAAACTTTAGTGTTATATTTTTACTAACATACATGCGAATGTTCAAGGGAAGAATTTTTATGAATGATTAAGTATTTCTTTTTATTATTGTGTGATTCATATATTTATATTTATTCATCTCTTAATTATAAGTTTGTTGTTGTTGTTTAATATTTTTAAATGGTGTTTTAATTTTTTACATAGTATAAATTTAATTTTATTCAGTATTTTTAATAAAATTATACCTATTATAATTAAATGTTAGTATAATATATAAATAACTTTAAAATGCGAAAGTTAAATCGTTTTGCGTTTGAATATATTTCCGTCAAGTAGTAAAGTTAACTTGTTTAAAATGAGTAAATTGCATCAAGTCATATTCTTAAGAGTTAGTTTTTAAATTCAATGTTTCAGAATAAAATATGTTTTTCTTAAAAGATTCATGTTAAAAAGCAATTAAATTTTTTTCATGTTTTAACTAATTAAAAAAAATTAAATATCTATTATTTCTAAAACATCGCAAGAAATTCTATCACGTGATGTGATAATAAATGTATGAAAACTAGCACAGGATGCTTTAGTTAAAATTTGTATGAATTAAACTAACAGAATTAATACAACACATACGAATAGTTCTCAAATGTTAGTATAAAACTGATAATTATAAACTATATAAATTATATTTACGTGATTAAGTAATGGGGACAACGATTAGTGTGGTGTTTAAAAAAATGAGAAGTTTGGTAATTAATTAAGATAATTCCAAGTCAGTCCTTATCTTATCAGCAGATAATGAGGGTCACGTGATCTCTAACGTCACTTATCACATGGTTCAGTAGATAAGCAGGCATGTTATCAGTCAGTCCTTGCAAGACCGACATAGAAGGAGGTTGAATTTCCCTAACCAGGTAAGATTTTCTTATGAATAAGTTTTTAATATTTTGAAGAACTGATTAAGAAAATTAATTAATACGTTAAAAACACCTTTTAATGACCCTATGACTCATCAAATCATGTCTAAAGTTGTTAAGGATTAATTATAAAAAATAATTTCTGTTTTAAATTATTAAAGAACAGCTTTATGTCAAAAGTTTAAATTTATTTTCGTAAAGCAGGTATTCAAAAACTACCTAATCATACTCCGTTTGGTCAAATTGGGTTTTTTGAACCGCATTTCTCAACCAAAGTAGTACAACAAAGAGAGAAAATGTATGATAGAAAAAAAAAAGGGGGGGGGGTGTTTCAATACATGCACTTGCTAAAATTTGATGTTATATGAAATGTTACTGTATATATGTATACCTTAGTATATATTTATGAAAACCTTTCCTTAAAAATGTTTACTGGTTGTTGTTTCTGAGTGTACACTTAGTTATTCGTGATAAGTCATCTAAGAAATATTCCCCAAGTATGAGTAAATTTTAAAATGAACCCTTCGTTTATATTTTTAAATACTTAATTTTATAATAGTTTTAATTATGTGATCGTTTAAATAAAAGGTTAGTTTAAATTTTCAAATAGTTAAATCCTAAATGAATGTGATACATTCATTATTTTACTAATAAAGTAAATGAATATATAAATATTTAAGTTTTATTTAAAGTTAATCTGTGAGAAAAGAAAAAAAAGCCTCCAATTTGATATTAATTTAAAATCTGAATTAATAAAATCATTATTGCGACGCAATTGGTATCTTCATTAGTTAATCATAGTTAAAATATAACGCCGATTGAATTGAAGACTCTGGGGTAATACCTTATCTAAGATAAGAATGAATCATGGTTAGTCATTCGCATGTGATAAGTAGGAAAATCCGTATTGCATGAACACAGGTGATTTGAATACTATACGATGAAAATTAATATATACTAAACTAATAAAGTAAGTTTGTTACCTAAAACGAAATGCTTAGATTTAAATATTTTTATAATATTAAATAACAATCAAATAGTAAAGTTTCGTTCTCTAAAGCACATTTATTTTTTTCATAATATTCACGAAAATTGTTCAGTTTGTTATTCTAGTTTAAAAATACTGCTAGTTAATTCTATGTATATATATGTGTTATGAATATATTTATTTTTTAGTGTCATTTTTTAAACTTCCTTCTAACCTTTACTTAAAATAGAGTCACACTCATAATAAGTTTCAATTATCCTCATTAATAAATTTCTCATAAAATTTTTAATTCCTATTTTTATCTATCGAAAAAGGAACCCAGTTAAATTGAATTGTCTTTTTTCCTTTAATTAACCATTTCTTAAATTAAATGTGATTAAATTTTCCACTCGAAAACAATCTAAGTCGCTTCATAAGACACCCCTTAAAAATAAAGTACCACCATTAAAATTTATTCATTATCCAAAAATAACTTCCTCAAACCAGGATCATCAAAAAATAATCTAACTAAATAAATAAATTAATAAAATTAAATTTTCCATTGCTCGAAGATAATCAAGGACTCTGAACAGTTAGGTCGACGAGCGTAAATAAATGTTAGTACGTAAATTTCAATTTTGAAACATATTTTTCATTCAAATTTTAAAGTTATTTTTTAACTATTCCAAAATATCAAGTGTATAACATAGTTCACTAAAAATAGTACTCGAAATAATTCTAAAGTTCCTTCATTAAATTAATATTTAAAATTATTATTCCCAAATTCCCATTACAAGCATGTGTTATTTCATACATACATATATACAACACACGCACATACGTACAACACATGCATACAACATACACATACATACAACACACACACATACATACAACACACACACACATACATACAACACACACACACACACACACACCTATATAAAACACATACATACATACAACACACGCACATACATACAACACATACATACATACATACAACACACGCATATACATACACACACATGTATGCATACAACACACAACCATACATTTGCATATATCACAAACACACATACATACAACACACACAAAATAATAATAATCAATTCAATTAAATTTTCCACAGCATAAAGAAAACCACATATTCCGAACAGTTAGGTCACCGAGCACGATTCAATGCTAGTACGAAAAATTCCATTTTAAAACATATTTTTTCATTCAAATTTTAAAGTTATTTTTTAATTACTTTAAAATATCAAGTGTATAACATAGTTGACTAAAAATAACACTCGAAATAATTTTAAAGATAATTTTAAAGTTCCCTCATTAAATAAATATTCAAAATTGTTATTCCCAAATTCCCATTACAAGCATGTATTATTTACGACGGTGGATAGAGATAAAGATAGTGGAAGTCTTTCTAAGATAGTCTAAGCCAATATTCACACGTGATTCAAAGAAAATTACAAACTCCGTACGGTTAGGTCGACGAGCGCGCACTCATAATTTTAAATTATCTTCTTTTTATTAATAACCTTTTTGAATCCACTATCCTTTCTAGAATTCGATTGCATGAAAGACGTGAATAGAAATCCTGTTTAAACACTTGAGAGTCGCTTTTTAACACATAAGTTACAAACTCCATACGGTTAGGTCGACGAGCACGCGTTAATCTCATTGCAAAAAAATTTGAAGTTCCCCTATTTAACATTAATATCCGTTTAAAACTCCAAAAAATGAAAAAAATAATTCAATCTTAATAAAATTACTCCCTAAAAAACTAACTCATTAATTCAGCATGAATGAACTCTTCTTAATTAGTTCTTTATTAAAATATTAACTCCCGAAAGAAAAAAAATATATCCTTCGTGTATGATTAGTCTAAAATAATAATTTCCCCCAAAATATCCGCTTAACTCATCATGAAGAGTACAGTGAAAAAAAAAAAAAATCAAACTCCCCAAAATTCTCGCTTAAAATCAAAAAATAAACTCTTAAATTAGACCAAACTGAAAAATTTTAAAAACCCCACATTAAAATTAAAAACCACTCGTACTATAGTACAGAAAAAAATATTCTGTGTCCCCAAAATATCCGCTTAACCCCTTATTTAAAACACGGTGAAAAAAAAAAAAAAATCAATCTCCCCAAAATTTCTGCTTAAAATCAAAAAATAAACTCTTAAATTACACCAAACTGAAAAATTTTAAGTCGCCACATTAAAATTAAAATCCACTCGTACTATAGTACAGAAAAAAATATTCTGTGTCCCCAAAATATCCGCTTAACCCCTTATTTAAAACACGGTGAAAAAAAAAAATCAATCTCCCCAAAATTTCTGCTTAAAATCAAAAAATAAACTCTTAAATTACACCAAACTGAAAAATTTTAAGTCGCCACATTAAAATTAAAAACCACTCGTACTATAGTACAGAAAAAAATATTCTGTGTCCCCAAAATATCCGCTTAACCCCTTATTTAAAACACGGTGAAAAAAAAAAATCAATCTCCCCAAAATTTCTGCTTAAAATCAAAAAATAAACTCTTAAATTACACCAAACTGAAAAATTTTAAGTCGCCACATTAAAATTAAAAACCACTCGTACTATAGTACAGAAAAAAATATTCTGTGTCCCCAAAATATCCGCTTAACCCCTTATTTAAAACACGGTGAAAAAAAAAAATCAATCTCCCCAAAATTTTTTCTTAAAATCAAAAACACATTAAAATAACCTATCAAACTACAGCTCGCCGAAATAATGAAAGTGGTCTTCATTATTTTTCACTTATTATTTTTAATTACCTTTTTAAATGAACAACAGCAAAATTCAATCGAAAAACATACCCCACGTACTGTAACACGCCGAAAATTTTTAAAGTCCCCACATTAAAAAACACCCCCATACTATAGTATGGTTTAAAAATTCTAACTCCCTGAAATTCCCGCTTAAAATTAAAAAAAAATCCTTTTAACCCCTTCTCTTATAAGACAACTTTGAGGAATGAGGAGGAGGATTGAGGAGGAGGAGGTGTGAGGAGGAGGCTTAAGGAGGAGGCTTGAGGAGGAGGAGCCCTCCTCCCTCCTCAGCTCCTCAGCTCCTCCTCCCGAGGTCGGACAGACATTTTTCCCCTACTAAGGTTTAATGTATAATTTATTTCTTTTATCGAAAGTTATTATTTAAAAAAATTTGTTTCTTCTATCGATGGTTTATTTTTTTTTAATTTATATTATTATGCTTTTATTTATTTACAAAGGAAAATAAAACTACTATAACGATATCAAAACTAATAAATTCATATAAGATTTTCGTACACTGTTAAAAAGACATATGTTTCTTAATTTATGAAATTGTATTATATTTAATAACAAATTTTACAATAGTCTCTTATGAGTCTCCCAAAACTCTGAAACGCGTTTTATCTATCTTTGTAAACCTCACCAAAGAATTTGTCAATGAAATTTGAAGACAAATTTATAAAAATGAGGTTTCATTAGATACGATAGATTTTGAAAAGATTTCTGAGTTGTTTTTACAGTGCATTAATGACTTCTCTCTACCCAGAAAATTAGAAACACCTTATTTGAAAAAACATTTAAAATTACTTCTTTGACATTGACTTTAATATTAATTTTTTCTCTTACATTTGCATTAACAATTTCAATTATGCTGTTGAAAGTGCTTATTTGATGAATGGTTGCATCTGAAAACTGGTATTCCGGATACAGAGAACTGATAAAGCTTTTTACAAGTGTCATTCTTCAATATGCGTAATATGTTGGTGACGTGCATTTTACAGTAAAAATTTTAAAGAATATTTCTTTTCATTATATTTTTTAATTGCAATAAAATTATTCCCATTAAAATCACTAACCATTTTTTTCAATTTTTTTTTTATTTGATTTTTCTTTGTGCACGATATGTGATTTCTTACGTCCTTGGCATGTTGTACACCTGGTGTTCTGTTAATGATGCTTAATAAATTGTTTAGTTTAAAAAATATATTTAGCTACGTATTATTCCTTTCACAACTATCTCAAATACTACGCATTTAAGCATACTTAAAAATTTTATAATGTGATTTAGCTTGTTTTAGTGGAAGAATTATGTGTATCACACAGAAAATTCTCACCTCTATTATTCATACGTTAAATGCCATTTTTCAATGAAAGGTGGCGGTACTGGCACCACATTTTATATCCCATGATGCAAGTCATCCATTTTGTTAATTTAAGCTAGAAAAAAGATTTTGATTTTAAAAACCAGGAGTACTTATTGAGACCTTTTACCTCCGTGAACTTGAATTTCAGATAGGTAACATATTGTAAAAATACAAGTTTTCCTGTTTTAGTATGCTTTTAGCATGTGCAAATTGTTATACCAAAAAATATTTTTTTTTCCAAAAAAAAGTATCCATTATGGGTATTTTTGTAGAAGGATCCTCACCTCCGTATTATTTAAAGCACAATTCTGTGACTAAGGTTATGTTTACCTTTTTATGAATAAAATAAGTAAAATTATGTATGAGATTTGTTCATGATTAAAAGTTTGATATAAAACGGGTAAAAAAAGGGAAAATTCAAAGTTTTGAAATAAAAAAATATTTTTGTTGAAAATATACACTTTCTGAATAATAATTCACAAACTACTTGAAATAATTTGTGAAAGTTACGTTCTATTTTATTTTATTTATCTGACGTTTCTAAAAATAAAGGAGCATTTTTCCAAATATTGGTCAAATGTAGGTGTTTATCAAATATTTTAGTTCGTGATTATAGTCAGTTTTAGTAATTAAGAAATATTTCCCTTTTTTTACAGTGTAAGGCAATCTTTCATTTTACTTGCTAATACGTGCTTTTAATTATTTATAATTAACTGTGATTTTTAATCTAGCAAAGAATTAGTACGAAAAGGATTGCACTATGCCAAACCAAGTGTTCAAATAACCCAAAAACTACTTGAAAATATTTTCGGAAGCTACGGACAGCAAATAAAATTTTATTTTTATAAATTTTTCTTTATTTTATTTTTCTGAGGCTTCTAAAGATAAAGCAGCATTTTCCCAAAAACTTGGTGAATTGGAGGTGGTTATCGAATATCGTAGCTTGTGATTATATGATAGTAAGTTTTCGTAGTTTAATAAATATACCCCTTTCTTTTACAGTGTAAGACAATCTTTTATTTTGTTTTTTACATTATTAATATGCAGTAATTTTAATCAAAACAACGAGTTCGTACGAAAAGGATTGCACTATGCTAAAACAAGTGTTCAAAAAACTTCTGTATTATACATTATTTACAATGTGTGATTTATGCATATATCCGAGTTCGTTTGCATCAGGTGTTTTCAGGTGTTTTAATACTACACATTTCGTAGAGCACTAGTTATTATATCTGAAGATAGAATATGTTTTCGTTAAATAAAACAAATTTCATCTTAAAAATTTCTGGTAAAATGTATTTGAAAGTCCTTGAAGAGTATGAGTCATGATATATGAGAACCCCAGAAGCCAAGGGGTATAAGTGACAAAATTGAAAAAAATAAACTAAATACACAGACGACCTAAAAATATGCTTTTTTCATTTCAGGCAAAGAAATATAAGGGATTTTCTTATTATTTGCTGAGTTATAGAGGCAAACCACTTTAAAAAAAAAAAAAAACAACAACAACATTGATTAATTATACATTTAAAGAAAATTGTACTTTATTTTTTTTAAATATTTATTGAAATAAGAGTTGAAAGACCAGAATGCAACAAGCAGAAATTTCCTATTTCTATTCACTCAATTGTTATTGATGTTCGAATTTAACATCAATTATCTTTAAACTCAATTTACTCCAAATCGAAATTTTGTCTCTTGTACCCTTTGGCTTCTGGGGTCCTCATATATTAAGTTGTCCCAAAAGTTTCTTCAGTTTCTTTTGCAAAAGATAAATCATGACAATTTACATAAAGCAATATTTTATTGAAGAACGTTTGTGCTGAACAGACTCTCTGAAAAAACTTTCCGGTAGTCAAATAACACCTTCTTTGATAGCAAAATATCTACCGAAGTGATTTTTTATTTCATTCAACGAGTACTTTTTTTTGGTGAAAAGAATTTTTGAGAGAAAGGAAAAAATAGCAGTCGGACAAAGCAATGTCTGGAAAGTAAATAGGATGGGTCTGAATAAGGAAGTTTGTTCAAGAAATCATATGAAATGGAGTCTTCATAATGAAAGATAGTACCTCTTTTGTTTGATATTTCAAGGTATTTAACAGCTATAACTACCTTCAGTTTGTGCAGTTACTAGTAGTAGTTAACACGTATAAAGATTCATTTTTTTTTCATGAACTTAATAAATCTGATTGTCAACATAACCACATTATGAAAACACAATGTTACAAATACATTTCAAAAGGCTCAGAATTTATTATGTTACTTAAAAATTAACCATATATTGGTAACTGTGAATTTATATAGACCATTTTCGAACAACACGTAAATTAATTCAAAATTGGTGACGAACACTTATTGACATAGTTCAGTCATGTGACAATCATAATGTAACGAAATAAAAATTCCATATTACATATTATTATTATCCAGGTTTTAGCCTAAATTGAGAATCTGAGAATTTCCGATTATACTGGTGTTTCCGTGATTTCATATATGTATTGTGTTATTACATTTCTTAAAATTAATTTATTCTTTGCTAATGAATGAAAGTTTATAATGTTTTTTAACGGATTACTTCAAAATATATCATTTATTAATTTTTCTGTTCTTTTATATATATATATGTTCTTTATATATATATATATATATGTTTTATATATGTTCTTTTTTCTATAAAAATAAATATCACCAAGAATATGCAAGAACTACGTTTTTTCATTTGAATTTAAAAATAAACATATGTATCCATGTCATCAGTTGTAAAACAAATTAACTTAATAAGTGTTCTTTATTATGTGAAGAGTAAAAAATACTAATCAAAATAATAATAAAAAATCCTCCAAAACACAACTTAAAAACAAAGTAGCAACATAATTATATTACATATTACATATTTAAACAACGATTCATTCTAGAAAAAGCTGAATTTCTGTTATAAAACTTGAGGTTTTTAGTTTTATTTTCTCGTTTAATGGTATATGTTAAAAAAAGGAAAATATTTCTATCTCTTAAAATAAAGTGTGAAGAAGGAATTCTGATTTTTTACGAAAGCACATGTGATCTACAGAAAAAAACTTTTTTACACATCCCCTATATAAACATGGAAGGTCAAACATACGAAATAATTTTATATTGTTTATCGCAGGAATTTTTCCGCGAACTCAAATGAAAGCTTAAAAAGATATTTGAACCAACATTCCAAAATTCTCTGAAGTGATTTCTTGTTCTTTAAATGAAATGGGATCAATTAAGGCTTTTAAATTTTTTGTCTGTCGAAAAACATATTTTGGATTTTTTCAAGCTTATTTCAAACCATGTTTTCGGATAAAGAACTAATTTAATAAAATTTTAATATGTAAAGAGCGTCATTGCGGACTAATATAATTAGTCGTATTTTTGAAAGGAAACAAAATGGTGGTGTATTTTTACTGAGTGATTATCAATTTTCATTAATTTACGATGTCTACTTAGTTTTTTACCCTTTTGATGCCTAATTTAGTGTTTTTAACACGGAATATGTATCACAATTTTTTTTGGATTGATTTTATTTTAAATTGCAATAATTGCACATGTACATTTTTTTAGAATCCTTGTAACTATGTATAGGTTCACTGCAATGTTATTATTAGAAAATTACACACACACACATATAAATATATTTACCGTAAACTAAAAATGGTTAAAAAGACATTTGTTTCAGATAGTGGAAAGTTTAATTATTAACTTCAATACTCAGATTATTCTAGTTTTTTCTAATCTCTACAAATATATGTACGAAAGCGTGATTACAAAAATGCAAAACACAAATCTTGCGAATGGACACGAACATTTATGAAGATTTTCTATGTTGCATTGACAAACCCACAATGTGTAAAAAATATTGATCGTTTTCTTCGAAATAAATCGTGATATTAATTAACGGGTTTATAATGCATTATAAAATAGATATTTTATTATAAATCAAAATGCTTTGTTTTATTTCTCGCATTAACGAAAACCATATGCAACAAAAAATGCAGATCGTTATTTTATGCATTTTTGTAGGATGTTTTTGAAATATAAATTCTTTAACCTAGATTTATAATTGTGTTTTATATAATTCTTGTATTTCAGTAAATAAATATATCCAGTACAAAAAAGTTAGATATTAAATAACTAATCGAGCATTTTTTCTAGATATCATTTTTGTATTCATTTTCAAAAATGATTCCTAAAACACGATTCGTTTTTAGGTGCGTTCATAAAAATCATACACAGGGTTGCACAAAAGAACTTGTAAAAGACACTGAGTATAAACGAAAATAGCTTAAAAGTGGTTTTTGAAGAAATTGTGCATATATAGGCTGAACCACATTAATTATACTAAGATATCCTTCTAGAATATACATAATATGATATATACAATGCCACCCAAAGAATTGGATACATGACCCTCTATAGTTGATAATCTCTGGAATTGTGATTTCAGTCGTTTTATGCGTGTTTAAGCTTTAAATTTTAGCTAATTATTGGCTTGTACAGAAAGATGGTAAGTAAAATACAGGATTGTACAAAATTATTCAAGTATGCCACCCTTTATTGGTATAAACTGCTGAAAGTGAACTTTAAAATTAACTTGCATTTTTAAAACTTTCCCACACATTTATAAAGTGTTTGTGGATGCAGTTTGTCTGTCTATGTCCGAATCCTAACTTGCGTTAATATAGTAGGATTGCTCTCTAACAAATATATGTTATTGTGATTTGCAATTGCATGTTTGGTATTGAAAATAAAGTAACCAAATTGATATCCAATGATTGAGTAACCAATGAAAATAAAGTCCACCTTCGGTCTGTTTGTCCGCAGATAACAGTGCAAAAACTACCAAGCCGAATGATTTGAAATTAAATACATAGAATCATTTCAGAATGCTATCGAATCAGTCTAAATTTTATGAAATTGAGTCAAAACTTAATAAAAGTTTTCTTTATTCCCCAAAATACAGATAACTTTTCATATGTAAATAACTTAACGATATATAGGTAACGATTCTACGTCTCCATGAGGAATACGCCCCATATAATAGGGAGTAATATTATTTCCATATTAATGAATTCAATATATAAAATCATAATTAATTTTGTATTTATGCATTTTTGCATAAGAGTGCAAAAGCTACTACACCAAGATCTGAATATTTTTAAAATTTCATTTTAGGACGAATGCATTTTATTTGTTACGTTTGACGTTTAAACACACTTAGGTTTCATATAAAGATGATTAATAAAACTAACATCCTGTGCAACATATTTACAAAACTATAAAGTACTACTATATAAATTATCAATAATACAATTACTAAATGTAACAAATAGCAAATATAATATAGTCTTACACAAGACAAAAAAAAACGGCCTTATTTTCTCTGATGTTCGTTTAAAAGATAAAAATAGTAAAAATGATATAAGGTACCCTGGGGTAATAACGCCACGTTAAGGTTCCAGCAATTTTCACGGCTGAGTTTTAATTTGTATTTTTCAAACAAATATATGATTTGATACAGCAACTCATTGACTATCTATATAAAAAAAATAATTTAACAGATATGAATACATAAAATGTAATGGCGTGATTTCTTGACCAATGCTATTTGGCGTTATTACCCACCTATATGGGTAATAACGCCATGCAAACAAAACAATGAAATAAGTTGGATTAATTGCATGTAGATTGCCCAATTCTAAAAATACAAACTCTCAGCTCTAGAAATTGACAGATTGCATCCTAAGCTATTGAAAATGTTCCTTTTTTCGTGAAAGTGTAAGAAAAATAAAGGTGTGATGTGGGGAGGGGGGGATGAGACAAAAGAATATCAGACCGTGAGCTTCTTTTTGCTTAAAAAGGAGCGTTTAAATAGAATTATTGGAAACATTGCACAGTTTTAATTGTGTTTATTTGAATCAGTATTTAGGATGTAGCTCTGCCACTGTAGGGAATCAACCGGGGTAAAAATTGCAAGGAATGGCGTTATTACCCCGTTATAGTTATTGCGCTGTACATTTTAAATTACAAATTATCTCGAGAAGATATTCAAAATCTTCAACAACATTTTGAAAGGCCATGAAATGTACTACAAATTTATGTAATTAACAAAGTATTTCCGGATAAAAAAAATAGTCTTCACATCACAAAACGTATCTCGCAAATTTTAGATCAAGCGTTAATTTTAGCTGCTTGTAAAAACAATAAGACCTAAAAATGAAACAAATTAACTTGAAGCTGTTTTTTGCGATTTATATGACTCAAAACCCTTCTGCGCAGAACACATGGGTGTCATTTACCAGATTATTTCATAATTATGCGAAATATTAGCATTTGGCGTTATTACCCCGTCTGGCGTTATTACCCCAGGGTACCTTAGTAAAATGGTAAAATATAGATATAGAGTTGTTATATATATTGCAATCAGTAATATATTATGTACTTATTATTAAACATTTGTTCAGTTTATTAAGATTTTCATTTAGAAAATTAAAATTAATGTTTCAACTTTTCCTATGCGTTATCATTATAGCAATCATTAATTAAGTATAACAAAATATATTTTATTCCTACACATAAAAAAATCAAATGAAAAATGTCTGATGTAATATATTATACATTTATTAATTAAACATTCAGTTAGATTATTAAGACGTTTTATTTAGAAAATTAAAATGAATGTTTCTAATTTTCTTATGAGTTATCATTATAGCAAGCATTAATGAAGTATAACAAAATCTATTTTATATCTGTTAATAAAATATTAATCATGTAAAAAAAAGCAAATGAAAAATGTTTGAAGAAAAATCTCGAAGATCAAAAAAGCTGTGATCAATTTCATTAATAACTAATGAAGTAAATATCCTATTTTACATTTTCAAGAAATTATTACTATATTAGACTCAATTAGAAAAATAAAAAGCATTACGAAAGTTTGTAACAAACGAGTCTAAAGTAATTAAACGAGAAATATGTATATTTCTAAAAACATATTTTTCTGAAAAATATTAAAAGATTGAAAAACATACCGGAAGAATATTGCTTTTCGTACACGAAGAAAATCCTTCTGCTCTTTACAGATATGTAATTAAGAATTCATCTTGTATATTAAACAGGATTTAAGAACAATATTTTTTGTAGAAGGTTTAGACATGATATAAAAAATAAATTATATTCCGTATGTCGAAATTCGGATATTGCAAATGCGCTTAAAAATGTTATAACATTTTAAATAGGAGTAAATATACATTTTTGACGTAAACATATAAAGACGAAAAATAATTCCAGTTAGTAAAAAAGGTACTTTTAAAGTCTATAAAGTATATTGTTTGCATGATACTAAATAAATTATGTTTGATGATGTTAAAAAATATTTTTTAGGATTATAATTTAACTAGTTAAGAGTGTTGGAACAATAATTAATAAATGTAATTCCTTGCATGAAAATATGTTTTTTTTTAATTCGCGTTTGCAAATGGTCTAACAAGATACAAAATCTATTTTTTTACAAAATACAATTTACATAAATTTTCATATTATTCATACGGTTGTATATCTATATTATTAAATCACAATTAAAACCCTCTGACAGTCTTGCAAAAGGGCAAAATTGTAATGTTGTTTTCTCAGCATTTTGTTTTAATTGCTAAAAAAATATGATTCTTTCAAAATTATAGAAAAATCTTATTTAAGAATATGAATGTTATCCTTGAATGTGTTAATCATTGCACAGTGTATTAAAAATCCATTAAATCAACTGAGTTATATCATTTTAATTATTGCTTGCATTGCAGTAAAACCTGGAGATTAGGGAACGTCTATAGACGGGCTTGTCAGTGAGAGAGTTAAGGCGTACACTGTAAAAAAGAAAATCTGCAAAGTTACTAAACTTTTTCCAGCAAACTGGGATTCCTAGAACTTGTCATGTAACTGTAACAACAAAAAGTCATGTAGCGGATTGCGTTACATGATTTTTCCCGTTACCGTTACATAAAAAATTATTGAAATCTCAGTTTACTAGAAAAATTTTAGTAACTTTATAACTAAGTATGTTAATTTTATTACTGCTTTGCTACCTTTATTACTTTGCTAACTTTATTAATTTTAGCAACTTATAATTTTTGTAACTTTAATTTTACTAGTAAAATTTTAGTCAGTTTTTTTTTTAAATTTTTTTTTTTTTTTTTTTTTTTTTTTTTTTTTTTGGAGGGGGGATAAGAATTTTTAAGAAAAGTTTTTAAAAGTGCATTAATTAATTAATGTTTTTTTTGCAGGTTCTGAATTTGTAAATTATATCAAATACTGATTCAAATTATTTTTTTTTTGTTCGAAACAATATTTAAATTATGTATTCCAATTTAATGGTACAATGTGTCAGTAAAGGGTCTACATTAATCACGCGGTTAAAGCCGAATACTAATATAAATTATTTGGGGGCATAGTTATTTTTAAATTTCTCACTTTGAATAATAATAATAATAAGTATTATTATCATCTTGCATAGGATAGCTAAGGACAATTTACAACCGGACTAAAGTGTAATTTTCTGATTTAATTCTGATTATTTTAACTTTCGGAATCGGTTGAAACTATTTCTGAAATTGAAAGAGAAATAATATAAAAAAATAAATATAAAAAAAAGAACTATAACAAATGTCAAAAATGTAAAAATTAGACCTGTTGTAGATCGTCAACTGTCATATGAAAAAAAACCCCAAGAAATTTTAAATTAACATCACAATAGACTTTGCATCAGCGTCTTCCATTTCTATAGTGACGGAAGTGGACTCTTAAAAAATGTCGTGTTATTAAGAATAAGCGCTTTTGTATTAATTTGTGCAAATTCTCACGCATAGTCCGTTCCAACTATCATCTTGTATTTTAATTGCATAAAACCTTTTTTTAGTGGAGAAACAAAATCCAATTAACAATTATTATTATTATTATTATTATTATTGTTATTATTATTAACTTTTTAAGCAATTTTTAAAGTTAAAAAGACCTGGTTATTTTCTTAATCACCAGCCATGAACTCCCTACTGAATCGATTTTAATAGTTATATTTTTTTTAATGAAAGCTGTTCATTCGTAGAAGTACCCGTATTTGCTATTTTTAATTTTATTTCCATTCTTATATTTTATTTTTAATTTCGATAGCTTTTCACTATATTTCTTTAAAATGTTGATAATTCAGCGGAGTTTTTCTCTGTATAATAAAAAATTATTTTCCTTTATCATTTTCCACGAGTCAGAAGCTTGATTTTATCAGTAAACATGCCATTAAAAAGAAAAAAATAATGTTTTTTATGTAAAATTTATCCATAATAAAATGATTGCGTATAATTATGCACTAACTGAGGTACACTGTAAAGTTACATTTTTTTTCTAGGAAATTGGGATTCCTAGAAATTTGTATGTAACGTTATTTAGCAAACATTCATGTAATAGAACTTGTTATATGAATTTTTTTTCTGTTACCCTTACATGAAAAGTTCCAGGAATCCTAGTTTCCTAGAAAAAGTTTAGTAACTTTACAGTGTAGAACAAATATTCTTTACTGAGAAATAATGTTAAGTATTCTATTAGGGGGACCGGAAAGTAATGTCGTTTTTTTACATTAAATTCAAACAAATAAAATTTAAACAAGTTTTTATTTTTAATCAATTATATAATCACCCTCATTATCAACAACCTTTTGCCATCTTATTTGCAAATTTTCAATACCGGAACGATAAAAATCATTTGGTTGTTGAGCAAAATATCTCGAGATGGCACTTTGGATATCATCCAAATTTGCAAAGTTTTTACCACGTAAATAGTGTTGTAGAGATCTGAATAAATGATAATCTGATGGCGCAATGTCCGGCGAGTATGGTGGGTGAGGCAGTATCTCCCAACCTAATTCATTAATTTTTTCCAGAGTTTGTCTTGCGCAGTGCGGTCTGGCATTATCGTGTTGCAGAATAACGCCTTTTCTGTTGAGAATCGCTGGCCACTTTTCAATTAAATATTGATTCACTCGATCCAGTTGCTCACAATAAAACTCTGCATTCACAGTTTGTCCAGGTTTCAACACTTCAAAATGAATAACTCCACGAATACTCCACCAAACACACAAAAGTGCCTTTTTCGGATGCAAACCTGGCTTAGCGGTGCTCCGTGGCGATTCATTTGGAGAGAGCCACTGCCTTTTGCGAGTTGGATTATCATAAAGGACCCATTTTTCATCTGCAGTGATCAAACGATCAAAAAACGGTTCTGCATTGTGCCGCTGAAGCAATAAGTTGCATGTTCTGGATCGATTAGCTTTGTTTTCTTCTGACAGCTTATGCGGCACCCAAACACCTGCTCTGTTTACTTTACCAATCTGTTGCAAATGCTCTTGGATGGTCGACCAAGGTTGGTTAAGAGTGTGTGACAGTTCTTCGATTGTTTGACAAGGATTTGCTTCCACTTCTGCCCTTAACACGTCATTATCTAAAGTTGTTGGTCTTCCTGATCGATGCGAATCAGAAAGATCAAAATTGCCGGATCTGAATTTGGAAAACCATCTTTGGCATTTGCGAATGTCTAATGCACCTGGATAAACATCGCAAATGTTTTTCGTAGCAACTGTTGCTTTACTACCCTTGCGAAATTCAAACAGCATACAATGTCGGATATGTAATTTTTCTGGTTTTTGACTCGTCATTTTAGCTAAACCTCCAAAAAAAAGTTATGAGTTAATTATTTATGAGTAAACGAGTCACTTTAACCTTAACATGTCTTAAACACGGCATTGAAGTACATAATCATCTGATTAAAGGTCAACAATTATTGGCAAGTGAAAAAACGACATTACTTTCCGGTCCCCCTAATATATAATAAAAAAACGGAAAATAATTTATGATAAACAGTAATATCACCAATAAGAAGAAATATGTCATTCAAGAAGCAGTAAGTTTGTTCCATAAGTATGCATAATATTTTTATAACGACGAAGATGACGATTGTGACGACGTTTACAAGTTTTGTAGATTGACATCATTTTCTTGTACAGTGTACATATAAAATTTTAGTAAGCATAACAGATTTCGGTAAATTCAGTTTACTAAGGTTGCAGATGTTTTTTTACAGTGTATCTTCGAAATGTTTATCCATACACTGTTGAAAATTTTAAACTTTTGCTGCATCATCACTCCACCGCTATTATAGAAAACGATTACTTCATTGTATTATGGAACATTTTCATTGGTCAAAATATACAAAAGCGGGGGAGGGGCGATGCAGCAAAAGTCTCAAATTTTTAACAGTGTAGTCTAACGCTTGAGCTGTAGAAAGCTCTACAACAGGCAATTGTCGACAGCAATCACGTTGAAATATTATTGCAGACTCGCACTTCGCGAAGCGTAACGCACAAAAGCATTTCTGTTGCATAGTTCCTATCTTGAAAAATACTAATGTTGAGAGGGAATGAAGAGCGTCAGCGTTACGTGTCGGCGACTGCTTGAAACTCGAGATTTGACTTTCGCTACCTATAAATTATTCGATCAAAGGTTAAAAGTACATAGTTGTAATTTTTTTTTACATGTGGATGATTTTTTAAAACAAATTTAATAAAGTCTATTATTCGCGGGCATTATTTATACAAGAACAAATTTCCAACATTTTTTTTTTAAACATGTTACATTTGTAAAACCCCACCTTAATAAGAGTGGATCTAAATTTGAAACAAAACTAAGTTAACTCAAAATTACACTATGTATAAATGTCTAAAGATGTCTAAAGTGTCTAAAGATGACAAAAATATTAAAAAAGGTGTTAAATTACTTTTAATCTTTAGTAATTTCAACTGTAATCACAGCTATTGATAAAGAATATAAAAATAAAATTACAAATATTAACATCTTATTTTTCAAATGTAACGTAATTGGTGTCAAAAAAGGCTGAATTTGAAAGTCCTTTTTTAGATCCGGGTTTGACCTTTTTTGGCACCTATTACGTGACATTTGAAAATTTAGATGTTAATATTTGTATTTTTATTTTTATATTCTCGGTAGATGATTGTGTTTACAGTTGAAAGTACTAAAGTTTAAAAGTAATTTAAGATCTTTCTTAAATATTTTTTGTCATCTTTAAGTATTTTACACATAATCAAATTTTAAGTTTAACTTCTTAAAAAGATAAATATAGCATTCTACATATTTATTTGCTAAAAACCACGTTTTCAACTTTTGTGGCATACAAATGACAGTAAAATATTAATAATCTAGATCTGCTATGCAAAAAATCTATAAAAAATTTCACATATGCAATTAGTATATGCATGTTTTTTTTATGAACTACATTCTAAAATTATCACATTTAAATATTTAATTATTTGATATGTAACATTTTGTACTTCATTCTGCATTTTGTTCTATGTATAGCAAAATTTTAAATATAGGAATAAAAGGAAAATCTGTTTAAAAATTGAATTGCTTTAATGTGCATATCAATTTCTATATCTATAGCATGCTTATGCTTAAAATAATATTTTAAAATTATTTGAAGATTAAATTAGGAATTTTTGTCACGACAAAAGAGAAGAAATATATATATTTCGTTGTACGAAAATTTCAATTTATTTTATTCTATTGGATTAATAAAAAGATAAATAATAAAACAAAAACAATTCTAGCAAAATATTTGTCGTGTATTTCTGTTCTTTTTTTAATTCATTATTGTCTACATTATCTACATTTTAAAGAATGCTTTATATTATTTGAAATTACGCTTTTATTTTTCAATATTGCATTAAAATATATTTTGAAAATCATTTAAAATTGAAATAAAGACATAATCTGAAAAATATATTCACTATTTATTTTTCATTTATATTTTTAAATAACTTTATCAACCTTTGTTCAAAAAATGTATTTTTTGTTGTTGTTTTTTACGTATTGATTCGGTGTTAAAATGCAATTTAAGCTGTATTTTGCTAAATTAAACTGTATGAATATTGTTTTGAATTAATCGCGATAGTCGCGACAATTTATGTACGATATATATTTATTTATCATTCAAAATATAAATTGTAAAAAGAAAAACGATTTAAATTATTGAAGTTAAAATCCTTAGTTAAACAAAACACTAGAAAATATTACACGATAGCATAAAAGAAATAGTTTATTAACGAGAAGTAAATTATTTTGATTGTTACGCATCTTTATGTTGAGATGTGCGTAAAACTTTCTTTTTATTTGTAGCATTTTTATTATTCTTATATTTCTAGCATTTTTCAACGATTTTCAAAAGTGTTCAATAAATTTCGTTTGTAAGGCTGTATGTGTATCTGTATTGTGACTCTCATACACGTAATCGAATTGACATACTATTTACTTTGACATATCCAATATAGAATATAGATCAATAATTTACTGTACAATATTGAGGTTTCCTATGGTTGCTTCTATAATAAAACATAAAGTGTAGCTGATAGAGTAAGCACCAAAAACTAATGATAAACCAAACACAAAATAACAAACATATATACATACAGGATGGTCATAAAAATGCTCCTCCATATATGAACCCCTAGCGGCATAACTGCTTAACCAATTTGCAAGATATTTTACATATGCTTATTTGAATAATTAAGAGTGGACTTTAGATTGTAGTTTACTATATGAATATTGAGACAAGTTCAGAATTTTTATTTATAAACTTGCTAAAACAGTGCACAATGGGATAAAATATAACAGTTTAAAATCTACATATCATTCTGCATGATATTTAAACATTAAAAACAATGGTAAAATTATCCCGACGATTTCAATTGAAATACAAGGCCATTTTCAAGGGAAAATAAATATAAACTGACACAGTGACCTTTACTAGGTCGATGTGTGATGAAGATAGAGTTTTTTTTTATTTTTTCCCTCGTGTTTTACTTTCATCTCTCATCGAGCTAGGGAGCATGCCTGTATAATTTCATCTTTATTTTCCGTTGAAAATTGCCTAGTATTTAGGTTGAAACCGTAGGTTGATAACTGTATCACTGGTTGTATTAGGTTGATAACTGTATCATTGTTTTTAATGTTTAAACGTCCTTCAGAATGGTATGTAGATTTTAAACTGTTATATTTTGTCAAATTGTACACTGCTTTAGCAAGTTTATAAATAAAAATTCTGAGCTTGTCTCAATATTCATATGCTTATTTGAAAGTATGTGCTCGAGATCGTAATAATTTAAAACAATAGAGCTCTCACGGTTACGGTTATAGAGAAAAAAAATTCAAAATCTTCCAATGTCAATACCTTTTCTTTCCTGCGCAAATCCACTAGCATATTGAAAAACTATAAGTGGCGTTGGAACAATACATGTATATTTAAAATCATCGGTTTAACATTGTGGCAGTCAATCTTAATTAGTTCCGAAGAAACGTAATATTCAGCTATCTAAAACAAATGGTTACATTTTTCTTTGTGCACTATGAGTGCCCAGACATAACTCTAAAACGAATTTTAAAATGAATCCCAATTCACAAGTGAAAAAAAAATCGGCTATTGAAAAGCATGCCTTAAAGACAGTCCTTCCTTCTTTGTAATGATCTGGATTGCAAGAGTTTTAGGCCGGTAATATCTATTTTACGGTTATCGTTAAAACTCATTTTATGGTATATGAATGCGCTGATGAATTTGCGCATGAAAACAAACTGCGTTGACATTAGAAAATTTTTCAAAAATCGGAAATTTCGAAAATTTTTCACTGTAACTGTGATCGTGAGAGCTCTATTCCTTTAAATCTTCCCGATATTGAGCTCATACCTTGAAATAATTAAATTTCATATTTCCTTTCGATTGGTTAAGTGGTTAGGTCACTAAGGAATGCATATATCGCGGAACGTTCTTTATGATCACTCTGTATATACAAAACATCATAAAAATAAAGGCAATCTCCAGGACGCTTTTTAGATGGAAAATATAATAGACTGTCATTAGCTACTGTAGTTACGTGTCCGGAAAAGGATAAGGTTAAAAAAGGTTTAATTTTGTCACAATCTTGTTTTCTTACAGACACGTGTTTATTGTTATGACGCGCTGTTATATTTTCCCCCTCTAAACTAGCCCTTTGAATTAATTGAATTATATGGTGACTTACAAAAAAATATATAATTTTAATTACTTGTAAGCAATTATTTTTTGCTTACAATTACACTAAATAATTTTAAAATTCCGTTGTATTACAGTCTATCGGAAAAAAATTGCCTGTATATTTTGATTATATTATACTCTTTAGAACATTTTGAAACGAATGTGTCTCACTGAGATGCACTATAGGCAAGCTTTCTGTAGAATAAAATGCATTGATTATAGGGACAGTAAAACAATTTCGTTCCAACAATCCATTATGGCATCTACGTATGCGGTACAAAAATCACGATTATTTGTTAATTATTCAATGAGAACATCTTAATGAAACGCAAATCATCGGTTATTGTGTAAAAGAAATTTAGAAGTATTTAGACCAAGGTAAATTGGATAATTCGAGACAACAGCCCCACCGCTATAAGTGTCAGATACCCCCTCCATATATAATCCCTCCAAATAAATATACCAAGGTAAATCTGATTTATTTACATTTTTCTCTTTCGCTGCAATTATGGAGTTTTAAAATATTATTATTTTTAGTTTTCTCTTACTTATCAAAACAAAAAAATAATGCAAGTCATGAATTTTAAATTAAAGTTATGCATTATAAGTGAAATGAGTGAAAGGATTTATTTTAAATAAAATTAATGAAATACGAAAAAATGCCATGGAAAGAGTGTTTGGCGATTTATCATCTGTACCCGGTTAATATAAAAATACCAAAGTTTTTGAAATTTCAAGCAGAATTTTCTGATTTTGCATACAATTTAGCAGGTAAAATTAAATTATGAATAAACGTATTATGATGCAATGTTTAGTAAGATTTAAAGGAGACCAAACTGGTCGCCAAGGGCGGCTAGTACACTATTAAAAATCTTGTACTAGTTTGAACCAAATTTTGGTGCTCAGTAGCTGCCACCGTAAGAGGGTGAAATCTCTCACCAACATTTGGAGCTTCCCATTTCAACCTCGTTCCAATTGTTGGAACTATTCTTCAACAGGAGCTCCAAATATTGGTTAAAAATTTTACCATCTTACAGTGGCAGCTATTGAGCACGAAACTTTGGTTCAAACTAGTACAAGATTTTTAACAGTGTATATAGAAAAAATGCCTGTAATGTATTTTAATGATATTACACTACTTGTTTCAAATAATTTTAAATTGATAGACATTAGTTATATGCACTACAAAATGCTACTTGTAGAAAATGTCTTTCGTAACATTTATCATTCATATACAGAAATAGAAGCGGCGTTACACTTAATATCTGTAAGCAATAATCACAGAAAGCATGTTTGGAATTTTTTATGCAGTTTAAAATTTTTTTAGATAATACATATTGTGTATAAATTTTTATATCATATACGTCGATGCACAAATAAGAAAAATTAGAATAAGTTTACGTTTATTTACAGAAATTATTATAAAGAAACTTTCAATTATACTACACATATCCTAACTGCACGAATTTTTAGTAGACTATGTAATACATACACAAATGAATAGATCATATACAAGAGTACACAAAAGATTCTGAATACTTTTCTAACTGCATTTGACATTTGATATTAGTGAAAGTTGGAGAAATATTGCGAAATTTGGCGACAAAAATAGGACATCTACAAAAGATGACAATTTGGCTACATCTACTAATTTGGCACAAGTCTCATTCATATTCAGTATTGACGAAGCTTCTTTTGTAAGGTTCGTCGCATTTTAGCTTCTTAGAATTTGAGAAAAAATTGCAAAACATTAAAATTAAGAAATAAGGAATTTTTATTGAATCATCTAATCGAGTTCCAATAATTTCAGTATTGTGTGTTTGAATAAAATTAGCTACATATATATATATATATTTAAAAAAATAACCCTAAATTATTCCTTTAGAATTGAAATATCGTTTACTCCACCACATGCCGAAAGAACATTTTACATCACATTTCGTACCAACTGCATTTTATGTCCATTATTGAATACAATGTTTTTTTTTTTTTTTACACAAAACAAAACCTCTCCTTTTTGTTCTAAAACTATACTTAGAGTAAAAGTAAACATATATTTTATTTTACGCGATTTTTTTTGTTGTTGTGTGGCATGTACCATCTTTTCATATTTGGGTAAAAACATGTCTCTTTAAAAATCATTTTCCTTTATTTATGAAATCACGAATGAGCAGAACTTAAAAGGGATAGTAGAAAGAAAGAAATAGTTTGCGGAGACTATTGTTCTGAGTACATAAATCTGTATATCCTCTTCGTTTCATTTGACCAAAACGGGCATAAAAAATAAATAAAAGGACATATTTATATTTATCTATTCATGAATAAAATTTGAGAAATGTATTTAGAAATGTTTAAACGTAGGTGTATTTTTCTAAATATCTATAAAAATGTTATAACACATAGAAGACATTTACATAAAAATTAACTTTAATGTATTTTTAAATTTAGATCTCTGCGTAGATTATTTTAGATCTGAGAGTTAATAATAAATCTTTGTTTTTTTTCTATAGTTATTTTATTTCTGGTGTCGATTGCATCTATCAACAGATTCTGATTAAAGTTTTATGTTTAATAAGTTCATATTAACTGTAATTAAAGTGATACAGATTAAAACAGATTCTGGGCAAATTTTGCTTCGCATAAAAACATGACGAGACTGCATAATAAAACTCTTTAACTGTTAAATATATATGAATGTGGATATACTTCTAAACAGCGAGCATTAACATTTAACTCATTTAGAATAACTAGGGTATAAAAGTATTAAAAGCTGAACAATTCCCATTTCCATACTGTTTAATAATAATAAATATGCACAAGAATAAATTATTAATTTACATGCGTATTTAAATACATGTTTCTAGATAAATTCAGTACTTCAGTAATTTAAATATGTAAATACTCCATGCATTGTTGGCGTAATGATGTAATTTTTTAATACTGCATTTACTGTTTTTTTTTTGTTGTTTACACAAAACAAACAAAATATGTCAACATTGATTTTTTGTTTGTTTGTTTTTGTTGTGTATGTTTATAAAATCATCCTCAGTGCATTGAGGGCGATGCGCTAAATGCTACTGTAACTAGTCTCAATATTTGCATATTGTGGCATTTTTAACGTTGTATTTAAATTTATACACGCATGCCAACCTCCGGCTTTTTTTTTTTTAATCAACGAAGTATGCTTTGAATCGGAATTTTTTTTAGTGAATGAAATTAAATACATTGCTACTGCGAAACACATTTAATACATAATACATTTAACAGAGTTTGTATGGATATCGTTATTTTCCATGCAAAATATCTGTATTTTTTCACTAAAAAATAAATTTCCTCAAGTTGTTTGTTACGCTTAATGAAATGCGGTAATAAAATGACTGTGCTTCATGTATAAAAATATTAAATTCAAGTAAGGTGAAATCATCCGAATTTTAACATGTAGTCTAAACAAATAATTGTATTTTAACTGATTATATGCAAGGATGATATAATATTTTCATTCCTATAATGTAATGCTTAATATTACAAGCAAGAGAAAGTTAAGTTGAACGATGGTTAGAAATATTAATTAAATCTTAATGTATACTGTACTTTGAATTCAATCTTTTGGGGAAAAATTTAAACAACCAAAGACACGGAATACGGAATGATGATGAAGTGGGGCCATCCCAATCCCGGGCTAGTCCCATGCTCTATATAAATTTTAATATCAGTCTTCTGTATCGGTGAAGATTAACTCAAAGTATATATATATATATATATATATATATATATATATATATATATATATATATATATATATATATATATATATATATATATATATATATTTATATTTATATATACCGGGTGTCCCAAAAATGACTGATGGATTTTAAAATTCAATAACTTGCAAACGGTGAAAGCTATTTAAAAAAATTTTGCAGAAGGGTTATGTATAATGTCAGGAGTTTTTTTACCGCAATTTTTTATTTTAGTTCGCATCTCAAACAATAGGTGGCGTTGGCGGCGATTGAAGGCCAGGTCGACGCTTCATTCAGCACTGATCACCTGGCCTTCAATCGCCGTCAGCGCCACCTATTGTTTGAGATGCGAACTAAAATAAAACATTACGGTAAAAAAACTCCTGTCATTAAACATAAACCCTCCTGAAAAAAATTTTTAAACAGCTGTCACCGTTTGCAAGTTATTGAATTTTAAAATCCATCAGTCATTTTTGGGACACCCGGTATATATATATATATGTATATTTCTGCACAATTAATTTTTCTTAAACAAAAAAAAAATGCTTACACATTAAGATACAAGTTTATGCTATAAAATATGAAACAAATGAATTCATAGAACGTGCACGAAAACTCCTTGCAAGACCATAAAATAAAGAAATATGTGTGGCCATTCATTATAACATTGCCATCTAACATAACCTTCTAACGTAAAGAAAGCGGGCTAGAGCTTGAAATAGAGAAGAAAGACTAAGAACTAGATCTTTGAAATAAGAATTTTTTTTGGAAACTCTCCCCACTAAAAATAATCTTAAGATTATCTAAAGAAAACTCTACTCTCTACTCAGAAATTTTACTGAAATCTGAAGAAATTTTCAGACTTAACTTATCCTTAAATATATTTGCAGAGTTTTCTAATATATTCTCGAAATTATCTGCAGAATGAGCCAAATACTTACAGATATTTTATAGATTTATGGCCAATTTCCTACGGATATTCTACAGATATTTTTAGCGGGGCTGTCTATACGTTCTCTGGAATAATTGAGTAATTTGTTTTATAATAAAAATTAGTACTATGTGATAATTATTTTAACGTGATTTAAATGTTATATTGATACATTTATAATAATATTAATTCAAAATTTACCTACTTATGTAACAGTTTAGTTATGCCTGGATGTCATGCAAGTACACTGAGAAATATCATACATTAGTGATTTTATTGTCTTATGACTGCTAGTCTTTCATTTTTAGAATTACCCTCCATGATCTTAAGGGGGCTCAGGGGTTGATCGATACAGAAAAACATGTAAACAGAGCGCTTGCTTCGAGTCCATATAAAAACAGAAGTATTCAATGTAATTAATTTAAACTTTCTGATATTATAAAGGTATGTTTGTAGTCTTATAAAGATATAAAATGAAGTACTTCAATGTAATATAATAAGAAATATAGCAAAATTTATGTGATACAATTTTCGAAAAAACAATTATGCGTTATATCACCAACACCAAGATATCTTAACGTGGAATTGACATAAGAACCTAATTTTTACTTTAAAATGATCCGGAAACATTACTCTATAGAATGAATAAAGGATATAACTATCACTCTAAAACAACATTATTTCAAAAACTCTCAAATTTGAAAAATGAAAAAACTGCTAAAAAATACAACTTTTTTTTCATTAAAATACTCAAAATATTATAATCTAAACTATATTAATTCATTCTACAGATATTGATGGTCTATGCATGCAAAAAAATTAAGCCATTCCATCAAATAGTTTTTTTTTAATATTGGTGTTAGTCGTCAAAAATCAAGTTTTGAGAAAACGCGACTTAAAGTTGCAATTATATATATGCGGCTATGAAAGTGTTGATACATAAATGCTTATAACTCCGTTAAAAATGCAAATATTTTTATGCGGTTTTTTGCATTGAGTTAAAAATAATTGAGTAATCAAACTAGATCATAAAAAATCGATTTTTTAAAAAGTTTTCAACCCTTGAGCCCCCTTAAGTCTCATCTAGACGTTTGATGCATTTTTATGTTCAAAACATCTTCTCAGAAAATTAATATTCTTAATTTCTTTTTCTCTTCTTTAAGCATGTCTATTTTTTTTCATAGTTTTCAAAAGTTTCTAAAAGCTACGCTACATTATAAATGAAATGTTAAAATTTCATTTACACTTTGTCAGTTCCTAAAACAAAAAATATTAAATTCCGCAAAGAATTTGGAAATATTTTCAGAACTAAAAAAGGAAAAGGAAATTTCATAAGAAAAAAACACAAAAAAGGTAAAAATATTAAATCCCTGCAGAGATATTTTGAAAATAAAAGTGCTTCAAACCTTATAGAATTTACATCATGGAGGGGAATTTGGAAAATGAGTGACCAACAGCCTTAATATACTAACAGCAAACAGTAACACACATTATAAACAGCTATAAAGCTGTATTATTTAGCACTTATTCTACTAACCGTTTATCTACCAACGATACTTACCGGATGTCCCAAAAATGACTGATGAATTTTTAAATTCAATAACTTGCAAACGGTGACAGCTATTTAAAAAAATTGCAGGAGGGTTATGTATAATGTCAGGAGTTTTTTACCGTAATTTTTTACTTTAGTTGGCATATCAATTAATAGGTGGCGCTGACGGCGATTGAAGGCCAGGTCGACGCTTCACTCAGCACTGATCACCTGGCCTTCAATCGCCGCCAGCGCCACCTAATGTTTGAAATTCGAACAAAAATAAAAAAATACAGTAAAAAAACTCCTGACATTATACATAACCCTCCTGCAAATTTTTTTTTTTTTTTAAATAGCTGTCACCGTTTGCAAGTTATTGAATTTTAAAATCCATCAGTCATTTTTGGAACACCCGGTATAAGTAGCATTAAAATTACTTATTATAAAATTCTTTTAATAAGTCATTTAGTTGTAATACTTTTTAGAATGAGTTACAGATACATTACTGTGTTTTGTTCCAAAAGCATTATTCGTTACACACACACACACACACAAAAAAAATGAACGATGATTTCTTTTGCCTTTGTATCTTTTCAGATATCTTGGTGCTGAGGGAGGGGTATGATGATTTTTCAATTCGGAAATATTTCTATATTTATATTGCAACAACATCATATTTGTACATTTTATAATTCTGCAAAATATTAAGAAAACAATTTAAAATAAAATATTTGAATGGGGTTATAAACATTGCGCAAAATCTCTGTGAATTCAAATTTAATTATGCCTTCTAAATCCTTCCATTTTCCTATAATCCTTCAAAAATAAATTAAATGATTATGTAAATCTATTAATTTAGTTTAGTCAATTTAAGTAAAATACTTTAGAATGTAAAAATTTCACGAATTCATAATTAAATCATTTTAGGAAACATTGTCGGTACATGTCGAACTACCCAATATGGAAAAAAGTGCTGCTCGTGTAATACTTTTATGAAATTCAGTTTTCTTGATTGACACCACTTTTCCAAAATGGTAAAATTTTCTTTGCTTTTGCCTTAAATAAAGTGTCACTATATAAGGTTAGATAAAGTGAGTTTTACTAATTAAAAAAAAAGTGATACCAATAAAGAAATCTGAATTTTTAAAAAGCTGTCCACTGGCCACACTGTATTCTTACGGGATAGTTTGACATTGCACCGACTAGATGAATTTAATATTACGGATTCTACATCCATACAGTATGTTCAATTGATATTAAATTCTAAAAATACTATTTCTTTTTTTTCATAAAGTATACTTTTAAACATTTGAAATATATTTTTAATGTACAGATTATTTCAAAGAAATAATAAAATTTGACAATTAAACATTCAGTTTACTGTGAAGTAGAAAGAATATGGAAGATTTAAAAATGTATTTTCATGGAATTATGCACAAGTTTTGTGCAAATTAAACATCTTTGCGAAAAAGCTTTTATGAATATTTAATAGCTTAAAACTGAGTGAAGTGGGAACAAATGTAAAATTATTCTTATTTTAAAGTTAATATTTCCTTTAGTTTTGGATAATGTAGAATATACTTTCTTAAAATAGATTTAAGCGAAGAAATTTAAAGTGAATTTGCTAGATTGCAGTCATTTAAAAGCCATAAAGGAAAAAAAATATTTTTTTAAGTTTTGGACAAATATTTAGCGTTTGAAAGTTATCTGAATGCCCAGAAATATAATATTAAATTAGTAAACAAGAATTCCGCTTTTATCAGTAATTAGTGCCCTCCCTCCTCCGAGGAAAATAAATATATATGTATAAAAATATAGATAGTACAAAACGTATAAATTTTTGTGATAATATTGTTTGGAGGGAAAATTATCATACTTTCATTAAAATTTATATAAATATTATCCATCCTTTATAAGAGAAATAATAGAGATTCTAATATAAAAATTCCATATGTTACGATATAAAATCATTTAGCCGACCAAAACTTTGGCATGTGTTACTCAATTGTTTCAAAAAATAGAAATAAAAATACAAGTAAAATAAAAAATAACGTGTCACATGGAAAACTGAATGACGGCGTTTCAGTTCAATACACCAAAGACCATGCAACTTATGAATATCAATTTTTATTTCTTTTGAAAATGACTCAGTTATAAGTAGAAACATATTTCAACAGCAAATAAAACTATTTTGTCTGTTTTAAAATTTTCCTTACACCTTTTTAGCTATTAGAAAGTATAATATTGAACACCATTGAATAAGACAGAGTTTTTAAATGAACTACAAATAAACTCCGTTGTATTAATATCCATGGAGTATCAGCGCCGTCTGTGCCCATTCTCGTTTACTAGATCCTGTGTCCCAAAGTGCTATGCAACACATTTTTTAGGAGCGTTCGTAATTAAGTTAATGCGTGCTACCTATAGTTGTCGTTCAATCCGCATATTACAAAGCAAAAAATAGCAAAAGGAATCCTTTGAAATTTAAAATATATATTTATTACAAAATTTTGTCATTGTCGATGTCATATGTCAAATTTTGTTGAGTCATTTCAAATTTTATGAAAATCGGATGCAGAGTTCAATTACAGGGTCAATCAAAATTATTTTGTTACGTTACGGTCAATGAGAAAAAAAAAACAGTTTCAAGTGCAGTTTAATGATGTTACACACTTTCGAACATAATACAATTCATATGCATCTATGAAATATGCACTAAAATGTATATTCTGTACAACGTGTTGTGCAAAAAATATTTTTTATTAATATTTTTTGCACATTACATTTCTTATTTCTTCTTATTTCTTATATTTCTTATTAATATGCAGGGCTTCAGGAATGTATTTTATTACATAGTGGCATTGGTGAAAACATTGTTTGAAATGCGTTTTAATTATATTAAACTATTTCACATTAAATGTAATTGATATACAATCCTGAGGATTACTACAAGACAATTCCTGTATAATTGAAAGCATTTAGTATTTACAGGGATATACAAAAAAATTCGGATACTGTAATGTATCCGAAGTACTGTATATTTTAAAAAATTCGTTATAGTACAAACACACTTCATTTGGTACGTCTGATGTGCAATTTCCGACTTAATTACAGTTAGAAAGTACATTATTGATGACTATTGAATAAGTCAGAGTTTTCAAATGTATTATTTATTTTAAATGGTGCTTTTTTGTATAAAAAATATGGTAAAAAACATGAAAATAAAGCACACATCATAATTGATAATGATTAGATATATTACTCAACTAATCACATGACGGATGATAACAGAAGACATGCAAATGTTTTATTTTTTTAGTACATATGACAAATTCCAGTTATAACAAAAAACTAGACAGTGCATTGCCTATCATTTCTTTGCTTACTATAGTAGAAGTTAAGCAATTGCATCTCATTATAAAAGGCATCAAAACACTGGTTTCGTCAATAAATTCAGAGTAGCGAATATGCTTAGCATATCCCCAGGAAGATGCTTTAATGATTACTTGTGTTTTGTTTTCTAGTACATTGTTACTCTAATAGTTTACATTCTTAAATTATTAACAAATATAAAAATTCTCATATTTATATATAGATATTTGACTATTATTTCTTTAATTAAGCCTTTTTTTTGTCGTTCCATTTTATTTTGAAGCTATAGGTAATTAAAAAAGAAACTAAATTGCCTTTTAATTATTTATTCGACTTTATTCATGAATCATTTACGTAATTGTTTTGATTATTTGAAGCACAAACGGAGAAATTTATAATCTTATTGAAATTTATTGCAATTTTTGTATTGAAAATACAAAAAAGACATTTGTGTTTCTTTAAAATACAATTTTTTCAATTTTTCTCAAATTTTAAATTTTGCGAAAAATGTTTTTATTGAAAGGGCATAGTCTGATAAGCAAATGAATGTGCTTTTTAATCAAGCGTCCTGATTTTTATCTCCAGAAGTGTTTGTCTATGTGACAGTAAATTTCCCCTGTTATCATCTTATAAATATTGATATTTTATGAGGTATCAGGAAAAAAATGATTTTTTGATTATTTTTAAAAATTGATTTTCTCAAAAACTACTGAACAAAATTTCATGCTATTAAATGAGGTTATATAGCTACAAAAGATGTATAACTGGAAATTTTTGTATAAGTTTCGGTTTATAAACACTGTGTGAAACTGCTAAAAAAATATTTCACGAAACTAAAAATTATTTCTTATGGTTATCCTAAAATTACCGTTTTCTTGTAAAAAAAAAAATCCTCTTATACTATATGTAATTTTATATTCTATGTATATTATATCATATGTATGCTTATTTCTATAATCTTACTATATTACATTCTATGTATGCATATTTTTATTCTATGTATATTTTTATTCTACAAAAGTATTATTTTAAAATTATTAAAATTCGTTTTACGGCGTTATATAAAAGGCAGCCTTTCAACAGCGACATCCGAAGACTGATGTGCCAACTGATGAATTTACATTTCATTAAACGTATATATTTTTCAACACTGTCATTCATTCACAACAGATATGCATTCATTTCTGAACATCGTAAAACAAATTTCTGACGATCTAACAATTTTGGATAAGTATAATAATAATAATAATAATAATAATAATAATAATAATAATAATAATAATAATAAAATATTGTGTACCTATTAATCGTTTCTTTTGTAGTACTGCGTTTTTGCATACTTTGCATATATGGTATTTCCAAGGAATAAGTTCGCGCCAGTGGATATTAAAAACAATGCGGTTTCTTCCTCTGTTTTTATTTTTATCTTTAGAGACAAATTTTATTGAAGAAATACAATCACATAATAGTAGATTGGTTTCTGATCGCAGCAGTTCATTAATAATTAGACAGAAACATTTCACATAACTAGTGAAAAATGCTCCAAGGAGCAGTGCAAAAGCAGAATATGATTTTAATTGAGCATTAAAAAGTAATGGACAAGTGCTTCTGTTAATTACTGAGCATGAGGAAGGATAAGGGATCCCTTCTTGGCTACAACTCACTTCAATGCCAACTTTGAAAAAATCATATTTGCGCTTTTTCCATATAAAAGAAACTTGCGGTTCTTTAGTAGAATTTTCCATCGTGCTTTAGATGTTAACCAGGGGTGTAGTCATAAAAATAACATAAGATATATGCTCTAAGCAGAGGGATATTCTAGAATGTGTATACTATAAGCTTTCTTGAAAAACAGAGGGTATATGTTGTTCTATTAAAAAGTCCAGAAGGTGTGCGGCGTATAGCCTGTACTACATCTCTGATGTTAACTGCACTGTTCACTCTGCACTATACTACAAATCAATTTTCTGTGCAATTATACACTTAGGGTATGCTTGGTGGCAGTGCATGAATGTGATACTTGCAGGAACTAGGTATCTGGCATTATGTCGCCTTCTTTTACATTTATGTCTAATTAAGCTGCATCTTTAATGGTTACGTCTTTACACTATACGTTTTTATAGTAACTGCGACTGATTTGTTTTCACGAAAAAAGCGCAAATATGATTTTTTCAAAGTTGGCATTGAAGTGCGTTGTAGCCAAGAAGGGATCCCTTATCCTTCCTCATGCTCAGTAATTAACAGAAGCACTTGTCCATTACTTTTTAATGCTCAATTAAAATCATATTCTGCTTTTGCACTGCTCCCTGGAGCATTTTTCACTAGTCCTTCTATTTTTCCATATTCCATAGGGATACTGCACAACTTGTTTTGTATTTTATATATAGAAAACAAAATCTTATTTGTATTGAAATTAAAAAATGCTACATACTCTAATACTCTGGTGTTACAAATTTAAAAAAAATTTAAACAGGTTTTTCTATACCAAAATTCTACGGTGGTTTTCAAAAAAAAAAAAAATCAGTTTTTTACTAAAGTGAATAAAATAATAAATCCTTTCAAAGAATAGATTTTTCATTCAAATATCCATTATTTTTGCCAAAAACAGGAACTTTTTTTATGCAAGAGTAAAGTTTGATACAAAAACCATGCTTCTTTGTTTTCTTAATCCGTATTTATTACGGACTTATTAAAAACGTACTCCACCGCTTTTATAGGAAACGATTGCTTTACTGTGTTATGGAGCATTCTCATTGGCCATAAAGAGACATTCTATAAAAGCTGTGGAGTGACTCTGCAACAAATGGGTCAAATTTTTAACAGTGCACTGTTAAAAATCTGCTGCATTTTGCTGCAACGCCCTCCACCACTTGTATATAATATCTCTATTCCAACCAATGAGAAAGCGCCATTTCACGGCCAAGTAACCGTTTTCTATACAAGCAGAGGAGTGCGTTGCAGCAAAATGCAGCAGATTTTTAACAGTGTGCATATCCTTGGCGCTATAGTTTACAGGAGTGGTACATTGTTCAAAATTTGAAACTTTTGCTGCATCGCCACTCCATCGCTTTGATAGAATATCTCTATTTTGATCGATGAGAATCCTCGATAATGCATTTAAGTAATCGTTTTCTACTTATCTACTATATCGTTTCTGTATATATATTTTTTCAATCAGCACCCAGGTGCGCACTTTATTAGAAGACGCGCTCTATTAGAGGGCGCATTCTGTTAAAATAAATACGGTATATACTTATAGTAAATACACTTTGTTAAAGTACAGGGCCCCAATATTTGACAGGTATGCCAGGCATTTTTGCCATTGATGCCACTGTGCTAAAAACAAAACATAAATAAATGAAAAAAATGGATAAAATATAAATTTGGTATGGTGCAAAAAATTGCCTAATTTAAAATTAAAAATCAAATTTAACAGCCACCAGGGCTAGACACCGTGCATAATTATTCAGTAAATGATTCATTAACACTAGAACGCCCGGAAATTCTACTCAAGTTTGAAAATAATATTTCTCACCAGAATTTTTATTCAAAATTATTTAATTGATTTATTTAACGTAAATTTGCGTGGATGAGATTTAAATCATTTCAAGAAAATTTTTCTGGTTCGAATTGAAATTTAGTTACATGATTGGAGTCGAATCGACTCCATCCGGGCGTTCTAGTGTTAAAAAATGACAAAAATCAGCATGTCAAAAATTTAAAAAAAATTCACAATTCGTTAAAAAATTAAGTTAAAAATAAAAGAAAAAAAAGCATTCTGTATTTTTTATGCTTAATCGAATGGTGTAACTGGTTTTTCTCTCCGATGATCACAAGTACCTTAGATTGATGACTGCCATTCTTTTATTTCATCTTGTAAAAAAACTGTTTAACGTAAAGCTATGAATTTTTGCAGGATTAATTAGCATCGCAAAATCTTTAAAATAAACTTTACCGCAACATTCTATCTGCAATAGAACGTTAGATATACCCATTTATGACCAAGTTTGGAAAATACGCAATTTCAGTAAAACCGCCCAGCGAAATAACGTTTTCTCGATGACTACCCCGGGATAAAAAGTTTGTCTTTTGTTTAAAAAAAAAATAAGTTTTTATCTTTAGTAGTTTTCTAGAAAAGTGCTGTGACACAAAATTTTTGTCCGATTTTCAGAATACTCTACAGTACACCTACAGTATGCCATAAAAAAAAATAATTTTTGTGCTATATTGTGCTTCTTGGTCAGACGAACATTTAAAAAAAAATCATCAAAATTGGATAAGTATTTAGTTAGTTATTGCAAAAAGAAAAATAGAAAAATCCGTGTGCACCATCGCTCAATCATATTATTGTAGCGCGCTGCCGCGCGCACAATGATATTAATCGAAGCAAACCGCTAGGTTAAAAAGCTTGAAAATACTAACTGTAATTATTCTTTATTAAAACTTGTGATAAACATTTTCAGTTAATTTGACTGTGACATTTCAATTGAGACTAGGCATTTCAGTATCGAAGAATGAATTTGTTTCTATGCTAAAATTATTTTTCACTGCTGTTGCCTTCGATTCCAATATCAAAATTTGATAGAGAAACATAATCGACAGCATTGCGAATGAACGATTCCCAAAAAGTTCATTAAAATTTAAAATATAGCAGATTCATAAATGTTTATTCCAAAAATTCTTCGGGTGCCGAAGTTAAATAGCTCCGTCACAAATAACGCATTTAAATCAGAATTAATAATTTTTATACGTGTTTTTGTAAATATCTATATGTTATACTCTACGAACAGATGTAAGAAATGTTTAACAATAAAAACGGCACTTTTCAGATAACCATGCGATATGATTTTTATTTTTGTAATTTTTCCCCCTACTTTACATAGATTTTATAAACAGAAATTTGTAGAATTATTTCCAGTGATCCATCTTTGGAATCTATATAAAATTATTTAATAGCATAAATTTCAGTAAAGTAATTTTTGAGAAAATCAATTTAAAAAATGAAAACACATTTTTAACGCATGAAATAAGAATATTTATGAGGTGTAGAGGAAGTATATTGCTAAATATCGAGCCATATCTGGTAAGAAAAACGGTGTGAATATTATTCGTAGGATAAACATACGTATTATTAATGCCTTGGGAACGAGCGACTTATATACGTGGTATTTAAAATTCTTAGAATTCTTCATTATTACCTCTGGTTATTTCTTACCTTATTTAACTAGAGCATTTTAGTGATTCTAGCACAGAAAATTTTCCGTTTTGAAAAACAGGAGGTTAAAGATTAAAAAGTAATCATCGCGATTGAGTTGGTTGTTTTATTAAAAGTTAATCATTGCTAAAAGATAATAAGATTTTGTAAAAAAAACTATGCAAAGTATGTTTGGTTATAGCTGTTTATATCAGAAAAATATCAATTGATGTACCATAAAAGTTCAAAGAGATATGAAGTCTAAATGATATCAAATATTGCTATTTTGCATAACTATTTTTTTTTATCTCGATCGATTTTTAAGGAACTTAATTCGAATAAGTATAAAAACGAACGAGTATAAGTATAAATTCGAACTAAGAATAAAAGGTAGTGCATATTTAAACTTCATTTAACATTTCTTAACACAAAATTCAACGTAGTAATAACTTTTTCTTTTTCCAGATTAGCTAACACAAAACCCTTGATCAATAGCTAAAGGAGGCACTGAATATTGCTTTGTGCAAAAGGATTTTGTGATGAAGAAGCTCGCAAATTCGCAAAGTCGCTTTGGTCCGTGACGCGTTTTTCCAGATAGGTTTTTAATTAACTTTTAAATACATAAGAGTCTTAATGTGAACTCACTGAATGCAAATTAGTCACAAACGCCATAGCATTTATAAAAGGTTTTCATGCATAAGGAAATAAAAAATATATTAGAAATTTTAATAACAGAAATTTCGTAACGTAGTAGCCGCTACATCCAAAGTAATTAACGGTTTGCATTAAAAAGTCAAATAATACTTTAAAAAAATCCTGGTATCAAAAGGAATATTTTCTAATATGTACGATCCCTGATTTAAGTGGATAATTCTAATTAAATCAGTATGTTTGTAATAATAGGAATTTTATCAATTTTACACTGCTACAAGGTATTGCGTTACGCAGATATGTTATTAAAAGTCCTTATCTAGTCTTTAAAAGCCGATGGTATGCGGAGTACGCCACTCCTGTGATTATTTATGTTCAAACCGTACACGTATTTAAGGGTTAATACCTCGGCTATTTACCGACGATTTTTTTTCCAAAATTATTATAAACTCTGCTTTTATACTTCTGCTACGATAGGTACCTCATACGTTTCTCAACACCTTTGATAAGTGCCCAGAAATCAACACTCGTGTGTAACAGAAAAATATGCTTTTCTAAAAAATCATGCAATCTGGAATAATCGCTGTAGTTTTTCTGCAAGGTTTAATTTAGCATCTATAATCTCTAATATTTTCATAATTTTAGTTTCTGTAGATTCGTAATTAGATGGCATTGATCATTTTTCCACTATATTTTCGACTATATCTCTGAAAATATAATACCTAAAGTTAAAAGAAATATATTTTTGAGTTCAGCATAATGAAAGCTTTCACAAGCTACACCACACGATATACAAAGAAAAAGATTTTTCTTAAAGTAACCCCTCAAGTTATTCCATCTACTCTCTCCTAAATATATTTAAAAAAGTTTAATAATCTGTAATTATGTGGATCGTTTATTACTTCCCCCAATTTGAGTTTTCCACGTTTCATAGTTTATGGGTAAAATAGCTGCGACAGACAGACAGACAGACACACGAGTGATCTTATAATGGTTTCGTTTTGACCTTATAAGTGCAGTACCGTAAAAAGTAGGAAATTTATTTGAAAGGCATGTTTCCAATGCTTAACTTGCTGTGCCCTTTTAAAACAAGCATAAATCAACGCGAAAATTCCAGTGAGTACAACAAAGATAAAACTTATAAATTATTGTTTGGACTAAATTATTCCCATACTATTGGACTTTCCATAGTTAAAATATTTCTGCACTTCATTTAATTAAATCTGCCGGCAGTAACGTTGATAGTTCCATTTGTAGAATCGGCTGCAAAACGGGATTCACAAACTTAATTCTTCTTTTCTTAAACGTTCAATTTAATTTACATGATTTAAATCACATATCTTTAGAAATTGGTACGCATCAAATAAGGACAATAATGTTTGCAGCAATCGTAATTAGATATTCCTTAACGATGATTGGGTTGTACCAATTGGGGACTACAAACGAAGTTTTCATATAAAAGAATCATTTCCTATCAGAATTTAATTCTTTGGAGATATCAAATACTTTTTTCTTCGAAAGTATTTCTGGCATTGTCATTCACGACAATAGATGCGAAATGAATGTTACTGTCTAAAAATTTATTTTAAACACATGAAGTTAAAAGAATTCACGTTCAAAGAAAGTAGCATGCAGGGTATGTGATAAAATTCATTATATGCATGTATGCTTTTTTCTTTTAAGAAAAAGTTTAATAGAATGTATTATTATATCATGTTTTTTACGTTCAAACAGCTGTTATTAAACTCTTTAAAAACTGCTAATCCTTCTAAATGATAAATGCTTAAAAATTTTCTCTTGATATTTTAAACTAATAACATTTTTATTTAAACTTTTAAAATATAATTTTCAAATGTACATAAATATATTAATAATGGTCAAGTATTTCTTTTAGTATTTTTTAAAATAAATATCATAATTAAAAAAGACGTCTACTAATATAAAATGCTATATTCTTCAGTTATATTTTTATATTTAAAGCACAAGATCTGCTTTTATAAATTTTGGATAACTGAGAATATTAATAATATTTACATATAATGTAATGTGTCTATTATTTTCTTTTATTTTAATGTATTACTTTCTTTCATTTTTCATATTCTGAGATTGATTTTATCTATGCCAGGATATTGCAATCACAACTGTTTTATGACTTTTCGTTTATTTTCCAGTATTGACTATCGCGGATCTTTTGGCTAATAAAAATTATTTTGGTGTTATTGAACAAATTTTTTTAACTACTTTAAGTTATCTTATTTTCTGTGGATTACTTCTTTTAGAACAAAACGTAATTTTTTATATGAAACAAATCATAAAATATTTCTGTTATGTTTTGTAATTTTCTACACTCTTTCACTTAACTTTTTTTTCTTTTTTAAGGATAAGCTTTTGTTATTAATTTAATATTCAGCTCCTAACATTCTAGAATTGTATTATTATGTATATTTCCCTAATTCATGGATAGCATCATGGATGCTACCCATGAAGGTGATGCTATATGTCATCTAGCACGCCCTTTATGTTTCCTATGATAAAACAATATATTTATGTATGCAGAATATGATAGTTAATTAATTCAATAATTTCAACCAGTTTTCGGTTAGGTGGTAGTAATTTATAAATCTCTAAATTTAATTTATTTCTTATAATTGTATACAAGTTCTATCAAAATAGACTTAACTGTGCGCCTATCCGCTATAAAAAATAAGCCAACTTCATCTAAAGTTAGACAATAAAATATTTTAAACTTTAAAATCTAAAAAATGAAAATAAAAAATTTTAAAGTTTGTTTAATATAATTTTAGTATTTTTTTGAATTAATATGTGTATAAAAATTAATATTGATTATGCGTTTAGAATTTAAATTTGAAATCCCTAAAAAACAGTTTAAGCGATCTTTTTATTTCCTTCACTAATAACATACGTTAAAAAAAGCAATGAAATTAAAGCAAAATTTACCATGTTTTATTAAATTGTGAATTTCGCGCTTTCTATCGAGTGTAAGTTGAAATGTGAAATTTCCAAGAAGTGTGTTTGGTGATCTCTCCAAATATCTGTACTGTAACGGAAAAGTTTAAAAAAAAACCTGCAGTCATATAATTAATTACCCGTTACCGTATCTTAAAAAAGAAATTAAAACAAAAGTTACAATTTTTTAAATCATAATTTTTTTTACCTAGTAAGTGTAAATGAAGTACTGAATTTTCTATAATCTATTCCGATGCCCTCTACAATATAGTACATTGTAATAGAGAAGTATAGGAGAAAGCAGTAATTAATGTTAACAATATTAGGTTTCATTTTTGATATAAACATTAAATATTTATAAAAAAGTTTTTTTAACTAAGTATTTTTACATTTATATGTTGGGATATCGTAAAGTTTCAATCACCGACGATTATCGTTATAGTCCGTTTGCACGAATATTTGAAAAAATACATTTCATAGTATATTTCTTCTTCAAATTTTTTCAAAGCATTTGTAACACATTTTTTTTGAAAAAGTAGTGCGAAGAAGTATTATAAAAATATTTATCTGTAATTGAAAATTTACGTTACCCCCACGTACTTATTTTCATTCCAGTATAAATTATTTGAATTTTCATTGTTACTACAATTCCCATTTATACCATTCAATCATTAATTTATGAAGTAAAAAGTTTTATGCAAATCGTTCTGCTTTTTATATAAGTTGTAGTGTCACGCATCTATAATCAAAGCTATCTATTCAATAAGAACTGTAATGTTCGACAACGTTTCTCTTTAGATATCCTTTTATGAAGATTGGATAGTGCCGAATGGGGAATCTAAACCAAGTTTTCATATAAAAAGAAACATTTCCTAACTTTTTCCTTAACTCTTGGGGGATATAAAACTCTTTATTTGCTCAAAAGTCTCACTAACGTTCTCGTTCACGGGAATAAATGTGGAATGAATATTAATATAATAGTACGTTAATTTCCTTTAGAAAGCATTCGTCAAATTAAAAGCTTCTGTTTTCAATGATACAGCCAGTGCTACTTTATATTATATGCACTGAATTTTTCAGTAGCTTGTTTTGTAATACTTTAATTCAGTTTTTAAACTAACTTTATTAATACTGAATTTGTTTCTTTTTTTCAAAGGTAAAAAAAAAAAAAAATAAGTTGATAATATTAACTTAAGGTTTTGTTTATTTACTAAGTAAATGTATTAGAAAAATATGAAAAACAAATAGTTTCATACGAGACTTGCGTTTTGCAAACATTTCGACTATTTGCCGATGTCTATTTTCAATTATTTCTTTTGCCTGTAATTTTTCATCTAACAACAAGTTTATATTAAATGTGATTGCTTTACGCCAAACAACTTTTGAAAAACTGCCGCATGATACCTTATTGACACTGTGAGTTTAGAGTGTATATAAAAAATGACTTTATGAGGAATAATATGTTTGATGTTAACAATACGAATACTATAAAAATGATCTACTATACTTCCGATGAAGAGGTATTTCTACGAATACATGCATATATACTTTAAAATCTACAAATATATATTATTATTATGCCTAAATGTAATGACTCTTAAATGTAACAATGCTCTTTTACTTAAAATCTTAATGCAAGAATCATAAATATATATTGTATAATGAAACATCCGATCTTAAGGAATGAAAGCTGATTTTTTTTTACAACATTTGAAAGATTTCTTAAATAAAACTTAATATTTAAGTACATATTATTCATTTTACAGCATCCCATTCTCTCGTAAATACCCTAAAAAATTCCGAAATTTGCTCACAGTTTTTCTATGTAAACTTTGAAAAATATCTAATATATATTTGTATAATAATATTTGTTTCATTTACTTGAGGTATAAGCTTAAGAATATGCCATCAGTTTTGAAATTATAGTTGTAAAACATACTAAACTACATTTTACTACATTTAAAAGACTTTATGTCTAATATACTTAAATGTTTTAAAATATTTATTTGTGACGCTGCGAATCTCTAAAAACGTAGAGACTTTTATCCCTGTTACATCCCTTATTAAGTTTTAATGATTTATATAAGTATATTCAATTACTACTATATTGCCAAGAAAATTAACTTATGACTACTATTAGTGATCTAGCTGATCGGTTTTTTTTAGTATCGCAGTTTATCTTGTAATTTCCAGTTTAACAACAGTTGCTATAAACATTTGGTATAAACATAACTAATGGGTGAAATTTCATTAAATTTTAAACTATACAAAATATTTCCTGTTTAAAAAGTATTCATTGAGTTAATCTCTCATTATTGGAATACTCGTTTTGGAAGCTAGTTCATTCGTTAGAAGTACTTGAATTGTTGGAAATTAATTACAATTAATCCAATACAAATGCTATATTGCAGAAACAATAATTCATAAATTAATTCCACCTTTATCATTATCTTTAGATCGTGGGGTCCTACAGATGGTTCACTGTTGTTATGTGACAATTTTTGTCACAGCAATGAATAATTAAATAAATATTGTAGATGGAATTGGATGTGTAAAACACATTGTCACATTAAGAACTTTAGACGTCTCTTTTAGTTTAGATTTTGACTGCCATAAATGCGACAAAAATGACTAATGAGGCAATAGCATTCGTGGGTGTAAACTACTAATACAGATTCCATTTCTATAAAATAAGCTAATTTTTAATTAAATGTACGATGTACTGTATTCAATAATTCCTTACTTAATAAGATATCTATTTGATTAATAAAATGCCATTTCTACCCTAAATGCGACAAAACTATTAGAAATCGCGTCACATTTGGTACAATGACCTCGATCATTATTTGCGAAATAATTATGATACTTTACTTTTATTTGATATGGTTATGGTGATTACTTTATCTTAAATAAGAAGAAATAATTTGAGCTTAAATTGTACTGAGATATACGTAGAAGCTATTTTACCCTAAAACAATATCGAAAGTATGTTGTAAAATAAAAATATATAACCTCATTTTTCAATGGAATTAATAGAGAAATAATTTTCATTTGCAATTTTCATTCACTACATAATCATTTTATATATTATTCTGTAATCTATTTAACCTATTCAAAATATTTTTGTTTTTGCATCTTTGTAGTATTTTACTTTGCAGCATTTCCATTTCAAAACATTTAACAGAAATTCAGCTATTAGAAGTATGATCCACAGAGGAAGATGCAATTTTTATCTCCCTAATAACACTGAAAACGAAACTGACTCCAGTATAAAAACAGAGAATTTATAAAGCGTTCTGAAGGCTCGGATTAACGTAAAAAGGAGGAAAGACTGTTAACTGTAAAATCGATATATCACACTTGGGATTATTGTATGGTTCCTGAGATATAATATATTTATACAACTATTATAGCCAGCTATATTTTTTATCCAGCTGTATTTTTTAAAATTGTTTACTTTTTACAGATAAAAGAAAATTTAATGTTTTCAATAGCATCACTAATAAACGAATTTTATAATAAGATAATTATTATTTACTTAGTGAAAATATAATTAAAAATATTACCAAGAATAAACAGGGGGCATATATTTTTTCCGTTTTGTATTTAAAAAAGAAACATATGCATATATGTCATGAGTTGTAAAATAAATTAACGTTATAAGTGTTCATCATCAGATTAAACCCCAGTATAAAAGCAGAGAAATTCATAAATATTAGTAAGTCTTACATTGTCTAAGATTACATAACAAAGAGATCATAGACTGGTAAGTGTAAAGTCCATATATACAATTGTTTTGCAATAATCAAAGTACTCAAAAATTGGTACCGATGACTTTACATTGGATTTAAAAATTATAGTCGCTTCACAATCTTAATGTAACAAAATAAATGTGTCACATTTTATTCTATGTTGCGTTTGTCATAACTTTGCATTATTGTTATCACTGAGATGTCATATATTTGTGTTGATGTAATATATTTTAAATGTTGTTAACTCTTTACAGATAAAAAAAGTATGTTTTTAAAAACATCACTGGTAAACAAAATATAATAATATGCTATTTTTTAATTACCGTGAGAAAGTACATTTACAAATATTACCAAGAATAAGCAAGGTCTTTTTTCGTTTTGTATTTAAAAAAGAAACTTAGGTATATATGTATTGAGTTGTAAATATATTAACGTTCATCAATATATTAAACATACTAAATGTTTACCAAATGAATGATAAAGAAATTGCCTATTAAACATATTTTAAAGCAAAATAATAAAGTGCTTACATTTCATTTTTATACAAAGATTGTATCTAAAAATGATGAATTATTTCCGGTATAAAATTGAATATATTTAGCTTTATTTTCTCTCTTAATGCTAAATGGAGCAGCAAATATTACTAGCTGTTACAATACATTTTGCTGGAGGCATCCTGATTTTTCTGAAAGTACATGTAATCCACAGAAAGAGTCTTTTTTTCTTATTCCCTAAATCAATAATGGAAGGTCAAACATACGTAATAACTTTATGTTGATTTATCACAAGAATTTTTCCGGAAGCTAAAAAATTTAAACGGATTGAAAATCTTTGGAGTGAAGTACTGTTCTTTAAATGTAATGAGATTATCAAGACAATCAGATTTTTTTTTTGCTTATGTTTTTTGAGTCTTTAAAACGTGTGTTTGGATTCCTTCAATCCCATTTCAATACACGTTTTTAAATAGTGAACCAATCAAAAGAAATTAAAACAAAATTTTAATATTTAAAGAGCGTGATTACTAATTAATTTAGTAATATTTCTGAAATAAAACAGAATGGAGGTCTAACTTATAACTATCAATTTATTTTTCACTAATTTTTTCATTTCTTTTTCACATTTCCTAAATAAGCAATGGAAGGTCAAACATACTTAAGTATACATTACATACATTTACTATTTTTAAGTGTTTTACACCAAGATATAACTTCGCAGACCGATTGCTAAACGAAATTTAACTAATCGTAGAATTTCATCATTGAAATTTACGAAATGATTATCTGTGCTGCCGCCTCCCATTCTAAGTGTGTCAACCTTATAAGAATAAAACGTCATTTTGCCTAGTTTTCTTTTTCTAAAAGTATGTTTAGTTGATTTGGTTGTTTCATTAATCTAAGCATGCATTCATTCAGAAATTAATTCTTGATTAGGATTCTATGAAACTTCAGGTGGCGAAAGTATTATTTGCATTTTTTCTCTCTATTTTTTTCGTTGTTGTATTGCAACTTGCTTTGTGTATACACTATAACGTTGGCATAATATTCCTAATAATGTCTTTAAAAAAAGTTATTGCATCATTTTATTAGCATTAAGCACTACAAATAAATGTGCAGAAACCTCTTGTGTTTTTAAGAATAACAAATGTAGTTATATTTTAAAATAATAACGATAAAGGAAATTAACTATATGTGTAAACGTCGTTACAAAACTAGTAATTTCTATTATACAAATTATCAATACGATTACTTAATATATGAAATATATTATATACTTACACAACGAGTTTTACCAAAACACAAACTCATATCTTCTCATGTTCATTTAGATCAGTGCTTCCCAAACTTTTGTCTTTCAAGAATCCCTTTCTTAGGCTTATCATTTCGGAGTACCCAATTTCTTATAACCTCGACTTCTCCCCCCCTCCATAGACTCAGCTAGATTATGCTTTTTTCACCCTAGTTATATTCTTATTACATCGATTTAATAAGTCGATATAAATTACGCTGTTATTTCTAACATTTTTGTGACTAACCATTTTTTCTGATTTCTGACACTAAGGATATTTATACCACGTACTCCCAGGAGGTCCGCCAATTTTTTTTCAGGGGTATGCGTACCCCAAACTGGAAGCCGCTGGTTTAGATGATAAAAATAGTAGTAAAAGAATGAATATTACATGATTCATGAATATTATTCATGAATATTAAATATTATAACAAAATTATAATACATTATGTACGGATCAAGTCAATAACTATTCACAAAAGCCAATAAACAACCTATTTTATATCTATATATATATATATTACAAATTTAAAATTTTTTCGCCAAAACTAACCTTTATACTACCTTAATTTTCTTATAATAATGTTCCGTACTTACTTCAAATTATTAAATTAAAATCTTGTTTCTAGATCTAATCTGTTAATCTGTATGCAGACGATATAAATTCTTAATTTGCCTTAAAAAACATTATTCCAGTATGCGTAAATTTAAAAAGATGGCTCTAAATTAAAAATATTCTTAATTAAAACTTTATTTCTTAATATTCCAAATAAAACTGATTTCTTCTATGTTTTTATCAACCCTTTTTAAGAAAATCTTATTAAATTTATTCCAAAACCATACCTTTCAAAAAATATCATTATTTTATTTTATCTGTTTATTTATTTTTCCGCCGTGAACCTTTGATGTGTGCATTAATAAATTCATTTCTTTTCTTTTTCTCTTAAAATTAATCATTGATAAAAATCGTCTGCCTAAGAAATTATGAGTCGATTATAAATTGGTTAAATAATATCTTTTTTTAAATAAATTTATCGTCTGTGTAAAATAGCCTCGTATCTGGACAAGAATTCTGTTTACATAAAAGGATGATGGTTTGAGATTACAGAAAGTTCTAGAATTTTCTTTTTAATTTTAAAAGGTGGAAGTCTCGAGATGAGAAGGGGAGAGATTCTGGAGTTCTTTCGTCGATGAGTACGGCTGGTTGGAGTAAATGATGGAATATTTTTTGGACATTTCGGTAAAAGATCGTTTGCAAAAAGGAGTTTTTCCCGCTATAATGACTACAGTTGAATAAATAAACTTACAGCTACCAATGAGTGATTTCTTGGATCTGCTACATTTATTTATTATTTTATTTTTTTTCCTCACTGGCCATGACTTCTGTGCAAAGAACGGGGACCCTGGCGATGATGTTTTTGGCTCCCAACTTTAAAATGTCACATATATATATAAAATATATTTTGAAAAATAAATAAATAAAAGAAGAATGTATAAAGAAAATTATATCTATACACATGTCTTATTCAAAAATGTTATCAGTGACTTCATTAATAAAAATTAATCTAAATATCCAAATTAAAATTTTCGATGAATTATTATTACAGATAGTCTTAATTAAAAAAGAAAAATGCATTTCAAATTTTTTATTTAAGTTATGTAAGAAACAAAGTCAAAAATACTTAAACAAAAAGCCTATATCTTTCTAAAAACATTTTTTTGCTGATAGACATAGCAAAATTGAAAAACATACCAAAAGAAAAATAGTTTCTGTATACATAGAAAACTGTTATGCTTTGCAGATCTTTAGTAAACAATTCATCTTTTATAATAAACAGGGTTCCAGAACACTGTTGTTTGCAGAAGGTTTAACTTTATGTAAAAATGAAATTATATTTTGTTGGTCGATGCTCAGATATTCAAAATGCGCTTAAAAATGTAATAACATTTTAAATAAATATACACATTTACGTAATTACATTTTTATGTAAACACATAAAAATGAGAATTAATTAAAGTTACGCTGAAAAGGTATTTTTAAATAATGTTTGATTTATTAAGTAACTTTTACATAAATACTCATCACTTAATATATTTTTTGAGATGTTAGATAAATTATGTTTGGTGATATCGAAAAATTATTTTGGATATAATGATTTAATTGTTTAATGTGTTACTACATTAATGAATAAATATATTTATGCCCATAAAATTATGTTTGTTTCATTCGTGTTTGTGAACAGTGTAAATGGTCTAAAAATTTTTAATTCTATTGATTTAAAAATACAGATTTCTTACGATTATAGATTTATATCTCAATATTACAGTTAATTTGTATGAAGGGCCATTCTAAACTGCTCAAAACAATTAAGGGAGCACTTGGTTGTAACGAAATTACGCAAATAGTTACACCGACACGTAACATAAAATACGTCATCCACAATTTAAAGCCTAGTAGATAATAGAAGAAGAAAACTCCGTATGCAAATCAAAGTTCATGACGTCAAAAGCCAGAAAAAGAACATAAGGGCATAAATCAGAATGTTGCACAAATATCTGTTTCAATTCCTTAACTATTAAATTCGACTGCTCAGCTTAAAGTTTTGAGAAAGGGTGATTGGAAAATGTCTCAACAACGTGATTAACCAGAATCCATGGCATGGCGCATTATAAGCAGACTTGAATCAGTGAAAACACAACGAAGTGTCGCAGACGATGTTGGAGTTGCCAAAAGCGTCGCTGCAAGACTGTGAAATCGATTCCAAAAAACAGGAAATGTTAGACGTCGACCAAGGCAAAATCGGCCACTGATAACCAGCACTTACTGTTAACAGCTCGTCGAAACAGCACAGACAATGCCTACACAGCAGCAAAGGCAGTTTCTAAGGCAAAAGAACGAAGGGTGTGCAGCGAAATAGCACATAACACGCTTCATAAGGAAGGTGTCTAAGCACGTAGTCCAATTGTCCGCATTACGTTGAACTGTGGCTAAAGTGTGGCTCGAAGAAGAAGGTCTGCTCAGCTTCGAGATTGGGAGAAACATGTTAGAGCCAAGTGACGTTTACAGGCAAGTTGCGATTCAGTCTGGAATGTTACACCCGACGAGGTTTGATACGGAGGGAAAGTGGCACTCGAAATAACCCGACATTATTTCGTGAAAGGTCACACAACATGAAAGATGGTTTAATGGTATGGGGTCGAATCAGTATAGGTGGACGTATATCACCTGAAATGAAACTTTGAAGGCCCGAATGTATGCTGACAAAATACTGAAAATTTATTTCATACCTTACGCTGCAGCCAATGGAGATTGCTTTATTTTCCAGCATGATTATGACAGAGTGTATTGAGGTGGCCTCAAAAATTTTTCTAGGTTCATTCTGATCGGGAGTTTTTCAGATTACATTTGGAGTTTCGTTGATTAAGTATAATATGGAAAATAAAGAAAGCTAATACCGCTTTCATTAAACAGTATCGGTTTTCATACAGAATTATCTGATTTGCTTCAAATTCGATACACATGTTTATTGGCTAAATGTGCGTCCATGATTAGATTTTTTTAAGTTCATTGATTAAATATAAATTGAGGTAACGGGTATATTTTTCCATTTATTTTTTGATAGTTTGTGAGTCCAAGGCCATCGGTTTAACTAGGAATATTTATATTTATATATAACCTGGGGGCAGGAAGAGATAGCACACTGAATCTTTCGGCGATTTTAGACGACAGTGATTTAGATGCATCATCAAAGAAGACATATAATTTCCCTTTATGCAGAAAACTCTGTCTTAGAATTATTTATATCATACGCTAATGGTATGAACAATGGGAAGTTGAACACTAGGGTATTGAGTACAAAAGTCTTACTGGACTGTTGTTACGGACTTGCAGTACGCAAAGCTTAAAAACAAAAATAATTTCTTTTGTGCGTTTGCCATCTTGAAAAATATTAATGTGGATGGGAAAGGAAGAACGTTATAGCTGCGTGACGGCGACTGCTTTAAACTAGAGATTCCATTCGAGCTACAAATAAAATATTTGAACAAAACAAATTAAAAGTTGTATGGTTATATATATATATATATATATATATATTTAGAATACACATATTTTATAACTTAATAAATTCTACATCAAATTCCATTTTACGCACGTTTATTATTTAAACAATAAAAAAATACTAAGAGGTTCTAAAAAACAACGTATATCTGTACAATTACACCTAAGGAGAGTGGATTAATAATTTTAATCGATAGCTTTAAATTTGTATCAGAATCTATGTGTTCAGCTTTTGTGGCATACAAAAAAGAAATAAAAACATAATGTAAAATAATGAAACGGTAAATTGCATGTACAAAACATATTTTGAAATACTTTAACAGGTATAATTAGTATGTGTATGTTTTTCGTTTAATAACTACAATCAACAATTTTAAATCTGCATAAAACATTATCTACACTTTAAATATTTTATTATTTTGACACTCTGAATTTTCTTTTATGTACAACGTTATTTTGATTATAAAAAAATTAAAATTTTGTTTAAAAATGAATTTTTTAATGTGTTATATGTGTTAATATCTATATCTACTGTATACAAATGGTGACAAAATTATTTTTACATGATTCGGAGATTAAATTAATAATTTTTGCATTACTGAATAAAAAAAGAAATAAAATACGTTTTGTTGAAAGGAATTTTATACTTACCATTTTCCATTAATTAAACGACTGAAATGACTAAAACTGCTAAAATAAAAAACAAAACAAAAAATAAATATATGCAGCAAAATTTTGGCCGCGTAAATGTCTTCTTTTTATTATTCATATACCTCTAAATATCAAAGAATGCTTTTTATTATTTGAAATGATACTTTTATTTTTCTGTAACGTATTAAATTGTATTTTTGAAAATCATTTAGAAGTAAAACAGAAATGTTATCTGAAAAAAAATATGTATACTGTTTATTGTTCATGCGTATTTTTAAAAATATTTTTATGTTCCAAAAAATGTACTATGTTTTATTTTTGAATATCAATTTGATATTTAAATGGGATTTTAGTTTTATTTTGCTAAATTAAAGTAAATGAATGTTGTTTTTAATTCTGCCATTGATAATTGAAATTTATATATTATTTATTTTTATTTATCTCCGAAACAATAAGCTGCAAAAAAAGGAGATTTAAATTTTTAGAATTAAACTGCGTATTTAAACTAAATAGTAGAAATAAATATTAATTGCAATAAATTATTTAGATTTGTTCAAAGTCATAGATGCAGGAATCTGTAGTTTCTTGTTTACCCAAAGCCGGTGGCTCACGGAAAAAATATCCCATCTTGTGCTTCGGTTGTATCTCTGCCAGCATATGATAGTCAGATGTGCCAGGCTGGGAATCGTTTCATTTGGTTCTGTTGGTAAAAAGGTTGGTAAGCTACACTGATGACACGGGTTCAATTCCCGGTCCGCATACTTCTTCATTCTGTTAACTGCGCGTCTTTTAAGCCAATAAAATTTTAAATAATGTTGAGTATTTTATTATTAAAAATATACAAACATTTCTCTTTAAGGGTGACTTTTTATTTCTACTTTTACACCAAGAATTGTCATTGGAAATGCTTTGAAGCATTTATGTTTGAAATACTCAATAATGATTCCAGATTTCACTTCTTCATGAAACTTCAAAATCAGAATCTTCTTCATGAAACTATTTCAAAATTTTATTACAATTAACTTCATATATTCAATGTTAATCGAAAATATTATATAATATTTTCTAATTTCAACTAATTTCCTTAAGTTCTATTTCACAACATATATATAATTGTTGTTTAGAGAATAAAAAATTAATGATTTTGCATATGCTTGAAACATACGTTTGAGCAATATTGATAGATATCTTAAAATATATTGGTCAACATCTCTATATTATACGCATTACAGAAAAATCTTTAGTGAACGTCTAAACTGGCTATATTTATAATTAATACATGAAACTATAGAAAATGAACTGTAAATTATATTAAAATTATTAAAGTTATTGTAGATTAAAACCTCTTAAATAAAATGTTTTAAAAAAAAATTAACCAGAATTTCTAACTTATTAATTCATGAAATACTATTTTGTTTATATTTGTAAATTTCATCGTTTATATGATTTCGAAATATTCCATGAACATTTTTTTTATTTTTTTTTTAATTATAGAAATTTCTGACATATGTTCCTCATACAGAATAATCATAGGTTACTAAAATATAATTTTATTTAAAGGTAATGTATGTAAAATAAATAAATAAATAAATCGAAATAATTTCTTATTCTATTAAAAACTTCTAGGAGTCTAAAGTAAGGGCAATTTTGAATGCATTATTTGAAAAATAAAGAAAAATAATAATAAATTATTACTTATACAATTATTATTGTGAAAATTGCAAAACTGTATACAAAGTAAAAAGTGCGACGGTTTCTTTAAAATGTTAGACATCCGTTATTTTAATATTAAAAATTTTTAGAAATAAATATAATAAGTAGTAATAATAATATAAGTAACCTTCATCCATTAAATGAAATTTAATTAGAATAGATATGCTGATATAAAGAGAAATTTATTTCAACATACCTTGCAGTCATGTGTAGAACTATTCAAAAATCTTATCAGATAGTACATATAAAAATCACTTAACTTTCATACAAAATTAAACTTCAGTTAATTTTAAAGTAAAGTTGAATTAGTTAAGTTTAGTTTAAATTTTTAATATTAAATCTGTGGCTTCCGGTAACAACAGGTAAGGCACACTTTTAATATTTTGAGTAATTAACGTTTAAAGTTTTTAAATGTTTTTTTATCATTAATTTTATAAAATAGATTATAACTTAAATTTTCACTACATTAAATTAGGATATAAGAATCTCTTTTTTTGCCAAAATAGCTATATAAAAATGGTTTTTATTAATTGAGAACCAATTATTTTTTTATTTCAAATTTTAAATGAAAATTTATAGTCGGCCTATGACGGAAAGTATTCGATTTTCATTTTTCAGTACTATGGCATATGAAAGTACTCTTTTAAAGTTACATTTTCCCAAATTATCTCAATTTTTTGAAATATGTGCCTTACCTGGTTATTATCAGAAGCCACACAAATATAACATGCTTAAAAGTCGCAAATTTGTACTTTTTTTTCTTACCTTATATATATATATACCTTATATATATATATATATATATATATATATATATATATATATATATATATATATATATATATATATATATATATATATATACATATATATACACTATATTGCCATTGATTATTGGACACTTGCGATTTTAGACATTTTACTAAATATCTAGAAAAATACATGAGGAATCATCTCGAAACTCTTAGTGTATAAATATAATAGTATACGTCATACATCGCCGTGAATGTTTTTTACCGAAACTCCATAGGAGACCGTCAACAAATTAAAAAAGAATGAATATCTTTTGAATAACCCTATCAAAACTAATCTAGCAAAAGCGCTCAAACTCTAGATTATGATTGAATGCCTTATTGTAATATGCCTTGTTCATTTTTATGCAAATAGCATGCATACTCGCAGAGTAATTAAGGTTTTTATAAAAATGGTCCCAAATTTTTCCAAGTTTTTTCCTTATAATTTTCAGAGTTCTTAATATAAAATAATATTTTTATCAGAAAATATGACAAACAACATTGCACAGAGTACCTTGTAATCAGAATTAAAAAATAATGATAATTTTGTACAAAATGAGTAGGTTTACTAAATAATCTTTTACTGCGCATGCGTCAACGATATCAAAATTTCATTTGCATATTATGTTAGTTAAATGTATAGAGCAACTTTTGTGAAAGTCACAAGATCATAACTTGAAAATTCTGAAAATAATCGTCAATTGAATTAGTTGAAAATCCATTATTCTCAAAATAAAGCAAAAACAAGAGGGGTTTTATCGATATATTCATTAATTAGTGTCAATATAGAATACACAATACGGGATGTTTGGATAAAATCCTTCATTTTTTTGCTTCATTTTGGAAACAACGGATTTTGTCCTTTTTCTACAGACGATTACTTTCAGAATTTTCAAGCTATGATTTTCAGACTTTTACAAAAGTTGCTCTATACATTTAGCTAACATAATATGCAAATGAAATTTTGATATCTTTGACGCATGCGCAGTAAAAAATTATTTAGTAAACGTACTCATTTTTCATACAATTTTTATTATTTTTTAATTCTGATTACAGGGTACTGTCTGCAATGTCGTTTGTCCTATTTTCTGAAAAAAATATTCTTTTATATTAAGAACTCTGAAAATTATAAGGAAAAAACTTGGAAAAATTTGGGACCATTTTTATAAAAAGGTTAATTACTCTGCGAGTATGCATGCTATTTGCATAAAAATGAACACAGTGTATTACAATAAGTCATTCAATCATAATCTATAGTTTGAGCACTTTTGCTTCATTAGTTTTGACAGGGTTATTCAAAAGGTAGTCATTCTTTTTTAATTTGTTGACGGTCCCCTATGGAATTTCGGTAAAAAATCTTCACGGCGATGTATGGCGTATAGAATTATATTTATACACTAAGAGTTTCGAGATGATTCCTCATGTATTTTTCTAGATATTTAGTAAAATGTCTAAAATCGCAAGTGTCCAATAATCAATGGCAATATAGTGTGTATATATATAAGTTAAATGAAAGTAAAAGTAACCTTCTTTTCATTATATAAAATCGAAATTGTGTTTTAAAATATTTCATTTCGCTAATGAACCATACCATCTTTTTTCCTATGCCGTATTTGATTTCATGTACAACATGTTCTCGTGATAATTTTCTGCATGTGCAGGCCTTAGTAAACAACATTCAGCCGAAATTTATTCTTTAGAATAAACCCACGAAGATAGTTTAAAATGTCAGACGCACTCCTGCGGAAAATGGCAGTATATGACTCTGAATTTTCGTTTAAGAAATTTAGTTTAGATAGAAATCTTATTGATTTTCTCTTTTTTGCTGCATTAAACTTTTACGTATAAAATTTGTATTTAAAATATGCTTCAAACAATCCTCTCTTTTTTAATGCTAATTTAAATTCTAAGACATAATAAATACCTCTAAGAAATAGAAATATATATGTACTTGATATTCCATAAAATTATTGTTTCAAAAATTCACCAAAAAATGAGATTTGTTTTATTTGAATGAGGATTAGTGCAAAAGTATTTTCTGTTGGGTTGGGGGGTATTCTTTTGCAATGTAAAATCTCTTCATGCAATAGTCTTACAAAAAATATTTAAAATATATTCCAGGCTTTTCTAAACATTACTTTTTAGCGAAATTTTTGGCTAATTCTAAAACTCTTAAAGAATTTGAGGAACCTTCATATGGTATAAATATAGTCTAATTTTTTATTTCTTTCTCTTCTTAACTTTTCAAAACATATTCGTTCACAAAACCACAATCATTTGCATAAATCTTCATGATAATTTCATTTTTTAGAGAATGAACTAAAAAAAAAACTAAAGAGAAAAAATATGACCAGTTTAGTAGGCTGTCATAAAATACCTTTATATAGCTAAATAGAAAGCTTCGAAAATTTTTAATGCATTTTGTCTAATATGATACAATAACATTCAAAATTATCTCATAAATCGTATTATTCTTATTTTACATAAATGCAGTTAAGTCAAACTAATCAAACATTTTGCCAAAATTTCAGTTGGGCGATTCACAGACTATTTATATCATTTATTTTACGAAATAAACTAAGCCTTTTAACATTCTCTACGCGTTATATAAATTAATGCTTTGGAAATTAGTATCCTTCTAGCCACGAATTCTTAAGTTAATGAAGCTGGGGATAAATTGATTTTCTTCTAGTTTGTTAAATCAAGTAGCCTCTAATGTTATATAGCAAACACTGAATTATATCATTTAGCAATTAATGCATCCAAATAACAGGAATAATATTATTTTAAAATTTGTTTACATAGTATAGGGCTGTAATTTTATAGATTCCATATTATTGCTATTATGAATATATTTAAAATACGTGTCAAGATATTAAAAATGTTTGTCTCTTTGAATATTGAATCGCTATTATATTTGCATGTAAATTCTTCTTTATATATTGATTTTGTATTCAAAATATTTGCAATATATTGTTGATATATTGAGACATATTGGTGCAATTTTGTAAATATGACAAGAAAGCGTTTTCTTTATACACTACTGGCCAAAGATGACCGTCCACTTGTGATTTTAGACATTTTGTTAAATATCTAGAAAAATGCATGAGGAATTATGTTGAAACTCTAAAAGTATATTTATAATAGTAAACGTCGTAAATTTCCGTCATAAAACGTCATGAAGTTTTCTCGAAACTCCAAAGGGGACCGTCAACGAAATAAAAAAATAATGAAAATCTTTTCGATAACCCTCTCTAAATTAATGCAGCAAAAGCGTGCAAACAGTAGATTATTATTAAGTGGCTTATTGTAATTAACTGTGATCATTTTTATGTCGATGGCATGTATACTCGTAGAAAAATTAAGGTTTTTATAAAAACAGTCCAAAGTTTTTCCAAATTTTTGGCTTATAATTTTCAGAGTTCTATATTAAGTACCCAATGTTGAGACAATAATTCATGTCAATATTACATGTATTGACAAAAAAAAGTTAAATAATCACAAGATGTCATTATACAGCTAAGCTGAAAGTTTAGAAATTATTGTCTAATATGGTACACTCAGTATTAATTCAGTGTGCGGAAACAATACAAGATCTTGATATTATTCTTATTTTATATAAATGAAGTTATCTCAAGATAATCTAACTCTTTGCCAAAATTTCAGTTGGTCGATTCACAGACTATTTATTTTACGAGATAAACTAAGTCTTTTAACATTCTCTGCGCGTTATATAAATTAATCCTTTGGAAATTAGTATCTTTCTAGCCTCGAATCCTTAAGTTAATGAAGCTGGGGATCAATTGATTTTCTTCTAGTTTGTTCAATGAAGCGGCCTCTAATGTTACATTGCAAGCCTTGAATTATATCATTTAGCAGTTAATGAATTAAAAAAAACAGGAATAATATTATTGGCAAATTTGTTTGCATAGAATAGGGCTTTAATTTTATTGATTCATACTAATGATATTATTATTATTATTACTAAATTACATGTTAAGATAATAAAATGTTTATCTCTCAATGAACACGGGATCACTGTGTATAAACACAAAGAAAATCTAATATTTTTTCTATATTAATACTAGTAATAAACAATTATTTGACACTGAGACAATAATGCATAGTAATATACTATATGATCAAAGGAGACCGGAAAGTTCCGATTTTAGACATTTTATTAAATATTTAGAAAAATACATGATAAATTATCTTAAAACTTTAATAGTACACGTCGTACCTTTTCGTGATTAACAAGCATGTTAAGGAAATGTTGAAACAATATTTTTCAACGCTTCGCCTTTTGAAATTGTCTGATACATTTTAGACTCTTTTTTAAAAGTGAAAACAAGAAATTTGTGAACGTGATTTTTTTGAAACAGCTTAGAAGCGACACAAGTTTCTATTTTTCAACTTCAATTTCTTAGAACATGATTTACAAACAATTATTTTTTCAACATAATTTTATTTCTGTTATTTTTTCTTTGTTTTGTTTTGTTTCTAGAACCATCACTTCAAGAAAATTTGGCTCAAAAGGGCCACTTTGACAGCAGATTTCGAAGTACATTCTGCCTTTATAAAAAAATGGATCCACACAGCCCATTATACAGTTTCTTAATAAGAGAACATATCAATTGGATGCGACTGGGAGTGTACGGAAGTGTACTAAATTAAAAAGAAAAACTAAAAAGAAAAAGCAAGTAGACTGTAAATTTAATGGAATGTTTATTTTTTCTAAGAGTCGCTGCTTGATGCAGCATTAGAGCTTGTTGCTAAGAGACTGTTTCTCTCAATCCACTGCGTCACACAACACGTGAGCAGGGTTACAGTAAATTGCCGATTGGCGTATAATTGGCGTGGTCTGTGTTTGTCGCCAAGGCGATGTTACAAGAACACAATACAGAAGCGGAACATCCCGCCCGGCGTTGAAATATTTTTATATTTCAAGATACATATGCAATACAAGTAATAATACAATATGATACAGATTATAAGCAAAAATAAATAAATAAACACAAATAATACATGAAAAATTAATACATAATAAAGCACATTTAAAGTTTAGGATCTATGATGTTGTCCTCAATGGGTAATATACTTATTTTTGAAATAGGTCGTTTAAAATTACCCTTAGCGGTACGAACTTCAACTACCCTGACTATCCCGTCCGCGCCTGGGAAAACCTTATTAATGCGGCCTAGTGACCAAGTGCAAATGGGTAATTGTGAGTCCTTAAGCAAAACTAGCATTCCTGGCAGAATATTAGGCTTTTTAAATAGCCACTTGTTTCTATCTTGTAACTGGCTCAGATAATTATTCTGCCAACGTTTCCATATTAACTGCGTTAATTTTTGAGTCCTTTGCCATTTATTTAGCAAATTATCTTTGACCTCACTTAAATTGGGTTCTGGAATTAAATTAAGAGGCTTTCCTATGAGGAAGTGACCAGGAGTCAACACCTGAAGATCGTCAGGATCTGTTGACAAAGGACAAAGCGGTCGCGAATTTAAAATAGCTTCTATCTGTGTGATAACTGTCAGGAATTCCTCGATCGTGAGATGAGCTGAACCCACAGCTCTTTTTAAGTGGTATTTGAAAGATTTGACTCCTGCCTCCCAAAGGCCACCAAAATTTGGCGCCCTAGGAGGGGAGAACTTCCAGTTAATACCTTCAGAAGCTAAAAAGTTCGAAACTTCATCACTCGTAACAAGTCTACGTAAATGTTTTAGTTCTGCTGAAGCCCCAACGAAATTTGTAGCATTGTCGCTAAAGATTACAGAGCTTTTCCCACGACGAGCGAAGAATCTTTTTAGAGTCGCTATTATAGCCTCGGATGTCAAATCTGAGACAAAATCCAAGTGCACAGCTTTAGTGACCATACATACAAGTATGGCAACATAGATTTTCTGAAAAGTACCCTTTCTTTGACCTTTATATTTTATTTCAAAAGGCCCACTTAAATCTAATCCCACATTTGAAAATGGGGAACTGGGCACTATTCTTTCAGGAGGGAGATCCCCCATCATTTGACTAGCCGTTATAGGTTTAATTTTAAAGCATTGTAAACACTCATGTACAATTTTACGCGCAATATTTCTGCCACCGAGAGGCCAATATTTTTGACGCACAGTGTTCAAAAGAGCTTGGGGTCCTACATGAAAATCTCGTTTATGATAATATTGAAAAATTATTTTCGTCAAGCGACAGCTCGCCGGAAGTATAATGGGGTGTTTATGGTCAAAATTCAAATTTGATTTTGCTAGTCTTCCTCCCACCCTCAATAAGCTATCTCCATCTAAAAAGGGATTTAAGAATTTTAACTTACTTGCGCGATGAACCGAAGATCCCGCTTGGAGGGCCGAAATTTCATTTTTGAAATACTTTACCTGTTCATTTTTTATTAAATAAACCTCTGCCTTTCTTAATTCCTCCAGCAACAGAGGGCCGGTTGCAGATGTTGCTTTTTTACATTTATGTATGAATCTGAAAATATAAGCTAAAATTCTAATTAATTTTGGGAAATTATTGCTAAGATTAATTAAATTATCACAGAAATTAGAGTCAGTATGAATAGCGAATGTCAAGTTGCTGGGAGCTTTAAGCTCACTAGAATAATGTTCATCTTTAATGTCACTTATATTAGAGTCAGTTTTTGCTATTGTTTCTTCAAGAATTGAAAGAGGCGGGCCATGCCACCACAACTGGTTAGAAGACAGGTTTTCCACACTTGCACCTCTTGATATCAAGTCAGCTGGATTGTGTTCTGACGGAATATGAAACCATGGAAAGTTCTTAGTTTGTTCCTTAATTTGCACAACGCGGTTTCCCACAAACGTTTTCAGGAGATGAGGAGCAGTGTCTATCCAAGCTAAAGCAATAGTTGAATCAGAAAACAAATTGACTGAAGATATTTGTTTGTCTAATGAATTTAAGACCTTGTTAGTGAGTTTAGCCAGAAGAAGACATGCTGACAGTTCGAGACGTGGCACTGTTATTACTTTGGTTGGACACACGCGGGATTTACTACATAATAAGTAACTGATGCTTTCACTAGAATTAGATGTTTGCATGTATATCACTGCGCCATAAGCCTTGGAAGACGCATCTGCGAAACCATTTAGCACCACTGATTGGTTCACAGCTAGGAAGCATCTTGGCACTTCAATGGATTCCAGTTCTTTAAGACTTTCGAGGAAGGTTTCCCATTGTTTGGCAACATGAGAAGGCAGTTTCTCATTCCACTCTATTTTAAGAAGCCATAGCTCCTGCATGAATATTTTTGCTTTAGCAATCACTGGCCCTAAGAGACCGAAAGGATCATAAATGCGGGCAATTTGCGAAAGTACATCTCTTTTTGTGAAATCACTCTTTGTGTTGATATTAACTTTATACCTAAACGTATCATTGAAACTGTTCCACAACATCCCTAATGTTTTAACAGTTATTTCTTCAGAATTTCTGTCCAGGGGAAACATGTGATTATCAGTAGATTGGACCTCATTGGTACACCATTTGTGTAAAACCATCCCTCCCTTTAGGAGGAGTTCAGTTAATTGCGATTTCATTAATCTGAATTCTTCTAAATTGGATGAGCCCGATAGGCAATCATCCATATAAAAGTCCTTCAAAACAATTTTCGATGCTAACGGGAATTCCTTTTTCTCATCTAGAGCTAATTGTTGTAATACTTTGGTGGCTAAGTAGGGAGCACAAGATGTTCCATACGAAACTGTTGTTAGCTGAAATACCTTAACCGGGGATGACATACTGTCTTTCCACAAAATTTTTAAATATTTGTACTGGGATGGATTTATTTCTATCATCCTAAACATTTGTTTAATATCCGCAGTAAAAGCATAAATATGCTTTCTAAATCTAATTAATATCGAAAAAAGATCATCTTGCAGAACTCCACCCTTACATAATAAATCGTTCAAAGATTTTCCGTTGGTTGACTTGGCACTAGCGTCAAAAACGACGCGTAGTTTTGTGGTTTTACTAGAGGGTCGTAAAACGCCGTGATGTGGTAAGTAATAGCCATCATTAAAGTTCGTGTTTTCTTTTATTTCATGCATGTGATTTAAATCTCTATATTCTTTAATAAATTCTGTGTATAAATTTTTCATAATAGGATCTCGATCTAAACGTTGCCACAGAGAGTTTAATCTTTTCAAAGCAAGATTTTTGGAATTTCCCAAATCGGGTTCTAAAACCTGTGGTTTAAACGGCATCGTGACCACAAACCTACCATCCCGTTTTCTGAAGTGCGTTTTATCGAAGTGATCATTACAATATTCTAATTCTTCACTGTTACAGGGTTTTAAATTTTGCACTTCTTCAATTTCCCAAAAAGACTTCAAAGTGTCATTAAGTAAATCAAGATTTTTTGTTAAGAAACAATAATTAGTATTATTATTATTTACTGTTTTGTCATAAATACAACCAGATACAATGTAACCGAAAATGCTTGATTGCAAATATAAATTATTGCCTAACTTTATTTTTTCTTCATTTAAAAGAGAAAAATACAGTTCAGCACCGATAATTATCTCCACACTGCTTGGAATGTTAAATTTTTTATCCGCTAAACAAATATTTGCTGGAATTTTTAAATCTGATATGTTTATCTTTTTCGAGGGCGTGAAGTCACAAATGTTTGGAACGATTAATAACTCAATATCATAACTGGCACTATTCATTTTATTTGACAACTTTGATTTGATTCTAGATTTAATGTAAATAGGCAATTTATTTATTCCACTTACAGGAATATTTATTTTCTCCTTTTTCAAGCCTAATATTTGTGCTGCTTTAAATGTACAAAAACAATTCTGAGATGCGGAATCTAATATTGCCCTGAAAGGAATTTTGATGCCATTTACATCTGTCAAATAAATTATTGCAGTGCTAATTAAAACAGATTTATTATTATCATTTTCATATGAAAAAAATGAATGAGCAGTAGTTTCGTTTTGTGATAAATCTTCCGAAACAAAATTGCTATTTATTGTTTCATGTATTGGGAGATTGTTTATAGGATTGTTTACTGGTGTTGTAGAATTATGTAATGATGAATGATGGCTTGCGCTCTTGCAAACATGACAAGTGCTTTTTGAATTACAATAATTAATGAGGTGGGCTGAACTTAAACAATTGAAGCAAAGTTTATTTTTCTTAACAAGGTTAATTCGCTCACTTAACTTCATATTTTTATATTTAACACAATGATATAAGGGGTGGTTTTCGGTTTTACAAATTACGCAACGTTTACTTTGAGGTTTGTTTGTTTTTATGAATAAGGATTTTGCAGTATATTTAGAGGATACGTTAGAACTTATACTATTTAAGATTTGACATCTTCGCTCAAGAAATTCTAAAAATTCATCAAAATTAGGCACTTCATTATCCTTTAATGTTAGTTCATATTGTTTACGAGTTTCGTTATCTAGTTTATTTAGAATAATATTCAGCAAAATTGCGTTCGAGAAATTATCTCTATCATACTTTAAGATCTTTAAAGCCCTTAAATTTTTCTTCACGTTATCCAATAAAATGCGGAGATCCTTAGCGGATTCCTGTTTAATTACATAAAGATTTAAAATATTCTTTATATGACAATCTACCATAACTCTTTTATTCTCGTATCTTTGTTCTAACGCATTGAAAAGTGAAACATAATTTTCATCTGGTGTAAGCAAACTCCTCGCTTCACCAGTCAAAGCAGAACGCAAATAAAATAATTTTTCATTATCTTTTAAATTTGAATTATCATTAATAAGCTCGTTAAATGTACTTTTAAATACGGACCATTCTTCAATTCTGCCACTAAAAACCGGCAATATGACCCTAGGTAGCTTAATGCTAGACGTTTTAGCTTGGTCCTGTTCAATAGATTTTTTATTAGAATCAGTATTTTCATAATAAGCATTAATGGAGGATTTTAAGCTTACCTCTAGTTTTAGAATATCCTCGTCCAGTTGACTCAATATTTTTTCAGTTTCTTCCAACTTTTCTTCCTCTATTATTCTATAATATTCCAGTTTAAGAGCTTCAAACTTTTCTTCAGTTTTCGACAGTAAATCCAGGTGGGCTTTCCATTCGGATAAATTAAATGTTTTTCCATCCGTTGCGTTAAATATCCTGGTGACTTGGGCCTTGATATTCCCTCGCCTTCTGTTCAATGCTTTTATCTCAGTTTCCGACATTATTCGTCTTGTTGACGAAATTCGATAAATGCAATATTTAATTCAATAGAAAAGACACTGATTCGTTCATACCTCCGGCTCGACGGACCAAATGTACGGAAGTGTACTAAATTAAAAAGAAAAACTAAAAAGAAAAAGCAAGTAGACTGTAAATTTAATGGAATGTTTATTTTTTCTAAGAGTCGCTGCTTGATGCAGCATTAGAGCTTGTTGCTAAGAGACTGTTTCTCTCAATCCACTGCGTCACACAACACGTGAGCAGGGTTACAGTAAATTGCCGATTGGCGTATAATTGGCGTGGGCTGTGTTTGTCGCCAAGGCGATGTTACAAGAACACAATACAGAAGCGGAACAGGGAGGAAAAATGATTTTTTAAAAAATAACTCAAAAAATTAGGAATTTTGATAATCTTAGCTTCAACATCTCTATACGACTGGTGCGACAGTTTTTCTTTGTTTAATTCGTTTTACTTATCTCGAAAAGCAGTTCGGCATATAAGGAGGTCAGATTAGAGGTGTTTTTATGTGGCCACTCAATAAATTATTTTGTGTTTGTATTTTGTGTATATGTTTTCCATGAAATGAATGCAAATACACAATGCTTCAGTAACATGAAATATCATAATCACTTCTAGACCAAGGTAGTACATATGCGTCTCCAAAATTTGCAGTTGGTAATTTTTTATACGAGATATTCTGAAATGTAATGTTATTTTGCATTATATACAAATATATTGCAATATTTCACAAAAATCTGTGATTAGTTAATAATAATTAATACGAATAAAGGTGTCTAATCGAAATTAAATCTCTATGTTTTTCACAAAGAAGTTAATATTATTTTTTTACTGAGCATTTTCAAATAAATGTCATTTACGATTAACATGCATTAGTTAAAAACTGTATTTTTGATACATAATTAAAAAGTATTTTTCTTTATAAATAAAGAATGTAGATGGCTTAAATAAATTAAATTACAACATCTTAATAAAAGAGTTTCCTGAACTCATTGAAGTTATAATACAAGCTAATTATACAATTTTGCCTAAGATTTCTAAGTAACTTACAAAACTCATTCCGACGAACAAATGTGGCTTGAATATTGATGAATCATAGAAACCAATACATTTTTATATAAATGAAACGAAAGTGTCTACATTCAGTGATCGTAACGTGTGAGAAGAACTAAAATGAAGTTTTTACTTCATTAGTTAGATTAAACACAAAAGGATGGAGTTTCAGATAAAATAATTTAAATGCTGCTCTGAAGTATTCTTTAATTTTTGCTTAATTTTATTGTTTCTTAACATTTAGTGGCAATAACGAAAAACGTTTACACTTTTATGATTTTAAAAATATGTGCTGTCAATTTCGTCATAATGTTTAGATACTTGTAGCTTTTTGTTGTATTATTTTATTACCGTTATCATCTATACTAATTTTATAAAGAGGTAAAGTTTGTTTCTTTGTAAAAGGTAATGTATAGAACTACGAAATTGATTTCACAAGTAATGACATCAAAATATTTGTGTTAAATTCTGTTCAAATGTGGATTATATTCTTGTCACTAGACCAAAGGGGACGAAAAAAAAACGTTCGACAAATGCAATTTTTGTATTGTTGAAAGGCCTAGATATATGAAATTTGGAATGATAGTTATTTTAAGATATATATCCTCTCTGAGAATATTTGTTAAAAAAGAAACAATTAAAAGGGGTGAAAATACTCGAAAAACGTTCTAAATATGTTCTAAATTGCAATTTCTACGCAATCTCAGGAAGTACCAAACCGATTTCAAAATAATTGTGTCGAAAGCCTTTGTACAAACATAGGCTATATTTGAAATTGGTGTCACTACCTCAAGAAGAAATGAAAGAGTTAAAAAAAACTCTAAATTGCAGATCTTGTGTTCAAGAGTAAAACTGATTTTAAAAAAAGATATAAATTGCGGTTTTTATGTTGAAGTGTAGAATTGATGTAGATTACGAGTTAATAATATCGTTAACATAACCATTTCAACGGATGAGTGCAAATTGAAGCTTTTTTGGAATAGTAGTAGAAAAAATATATTTCTATATCACCGAAGTAAAATAAATATATTTTTTGGATTTGTTTTATTTTGGTAACCGTTAAAAATAATGTGAAATTTTCAAGCAAAATTTGTCGTTTTTTATATAAAAAGTACTGTTATGGCAAAAACAAAAACTGTGCTTGCTAAGTACTATTAAACAATGTTACGGTTTAGCGACCAAATTTATAATATTTATAAAGCGTATTGGGATTGTGGTGCAGGAATCAGTTGCAAATTTTTGTGGATCAGTACCTGTAACAGCTTTTACCATTTAAAGATCGACTAAAAACGAAATTAAGAATCCGTGGAGTGACTTTTTAATAATAAAAAAGTATGGAACGTGAAAAAACAGTAGTCTAATAAACTGACAAAAGGAAAAATATAGTTTGTTGTACAGGAAAACTTATATTTAGGTTTAAGTACAGGTAAACACTTTTTCAATCTTTTCCATTTATTTTATTTATTTTTGCCGTCTGATTATCTACGCTAGGGATATAGGACCAATCTTTTCTAAAATTTCTTTCTAAAACATAGCAATTGTTTATTTCAAATATTAATCACATGATAAAGGTTAGGAATTTTAAATGCTTGTAAAAAAGAAAATGGAAATTGAGTTGGTTTTACGTTTGTATCAGGTATAATCGAAATTTTAATAAATATCATTATTAACGTAAAAATGGCAATACTGTTTTTAAACGCACCACGTCAAAATATCATCTCGGAATAAAATATGTTCTTAAATTTGAAAATATATCTTCAAGCAAAACTATATAAAAGATTTATTTAAATTCAATATCTATCATTACGTTTAATATAAAATAGTATAATAAACAATGTGTAATAATGAATCTGCTCGATATTATTACAAATTTCATGTTATGTCTCACTTTATATAAATAAAATATAGAAACCGATCCTTTTTAGAAATTTAAGTTTGTCGGTTCTTCTGAATTTCTGAATTAACTTTTGTTCTAATAACATGTAAATATTTTTTGACAAATTGTTATCGCATAAAAATAACTCTCAGCATTTCCAAAAAAATTATTACATCAAGAAGAATTTATCGCGTCATTTACCACTAGGCGACAAAAGAGAAAATGTATACGTTCTGTTTCTCTAAAAATATATAGCTTTATCTTCCAACATTCCCTCTCTAAATATACACGCTACACTAGTTGATAGCGACGAAATCTTGAATATTTTATGAAAACATATTATCGATTTTTTATGCTTAATATTTTTTTTACTAAAATACATATATTTATTCTTTTCTATTATTTTCATTACATGTTTCTGTAAAAATGTAGGAAAAAAGTTTTTGAGTTTCATCTTTCTTTTCCTACAGCATTGAATTATAACGTTATATATAATGCGTTTAGCTCAAATTAACATCTTGAAGAATTTGAAAAAAACCTAAGTTTCCTTTTGTGATAAATTTTAATTTGGAAGCATTAAAGATGATAAAAACAGCAAAGTAAGCATTTTGTTCTAAAGTGTATAACGTTTCTTACTAACAACAAAAACAACAAAAATTACAAAAAAAATTGTTCTGGACTATATTTCCCATGGGAATAGCAATTAAAATAATCTCTATAAGAAACAATTATATTTTTGTAATAACTTCAGAAATGTAAGTTTGTTATAATAAATGAGAAATTTATCATTCGTGTAACAAAAAATTGCTACATTGCATGAAAAGTAATCTAAACATTTATATTTATATGACCAGTGTTAATCATATAACCACGGTATAGAAATAAAAGTTTTGGTCTAAAAGATTATTTCCATATAGGGGATATGTTAATATTACTTGAATGTTTGATTCCTTTTTTAATAAAATGTTCGTAAATTGTGTTTGACATGCAATATCATCTCATGTTTACCAACATAGTTAGTTAAATATGAAATATACCTTTTTTACAGTTCCATAGTTCTATAATTGTATTAAATGTTTTTTTTAATCTGTACAAGCTTTACGAAGCCTCAATATTTCATAGTGATTAACCCAACAGTAATTATGTTTGTCAGATTAAAAAATAGACTTAAAATCTGACGTTTTATTTATTTATTTTTAAACTAAAATCAATAGAAAAAATGTGTTTATTTTACATTATTTTAACATTATTTACTAAAATAAATTCGTGGTCTGAGTTATGTTTATTAAATCTGGCCGATGTTTAAAGCAATTGTCATCAATGTGATAGATTTTCATGTTCAAAATTCAATCAATGAAGATTTTCATAAGCTGGATAATTAAATTTTTTTTTTCAAGCTACTTTAATGTTTGAATATAAACAACTATGAAAACTGCAAAAACCCCTTTTTATCTTATTGTTAATAATATTTTTAATTTGCGTTTTCAGCAGGAAGTTTTCTGAAATTTACACTGAATTTGAAATCTTCCCGTTCCCTTTGAAGATACGGTGTGCACCACTAAGGTTTTTGAATCACAGACTAAAAATTTCTTTTTATAATCTGTAACTAAGTTCACTCTAAATGAAAAATATTTTTATTACATTTTTTGGAAACTTCCTTAGAAATGCTTTTACATGTGAATTGTGTTGCTCAGTATGTGTAAAAACTTTACAAATCATCTTAAATACATGTTAACATTTATTTTCTTATTTTTCTTATAAAAATTTATTTTCTTTTATTTTTTCTGTAAAATTACATAAAGTAGCAATAAGTTATTTAGTGAAAAATATTATAACTTACATTTAAATATCAATATATTTTTATTCCGTCACTTTTATTGTAATAAGAGTAATTGCATGTCAGAAATTTGTTATTGTCTTACTTAAAACCAATTACTTGAAAACCGATCTTGGAATTGATCTGTTATTATGAAAATTACAGGCTATTTTAAATATTATTTTCTTACAAGAATAAGCAAATATTACGGTATTACACTTAGATCACAAATTTTATATCAGAATGTGAGATTTACTCTTCAGAGATTATGGAGAGTCATACTTTGGAAAGTATACGAAAAAAATATACGTAGACATTTTATCTTAGAAAACTATAGATGGGTTATTTATAAAACATAATATTTAAAAGTTCAAATATTAAAATTTAATATTAACAGAAATAATAAAATGATATGGTTTAACTAACGAAAATACAACTTAAAAGTTTTGCATTAGAAAATATTTTAACCTCTTCATACCCTAGATTTAATTATGGGTCTTTTAATATATCAGTTATGGATTTACATTAGCAAATTGATACCTAAGAAGTATTAAACAGTGAAAAAAATAAATTTCATTTTTTGAACAGAAAATTTGATAATACATAAAAAAATCATATTTTACATTTTTTTAAAACAAATTTTAAGGATTTTTTTCATTTTTTTTTACATTCTAAAAATATTGAAAAACTTAAAATAAATATATATTTAATAATATTTTATTATTAATATATTCAACAAATAGTATCTTAATGGGCAGTAAAATTATTTGAGTTTTCATTCTCTGTACACTTCGTTCATTTCTGCTGCAAGCCATTTTTATATAACAAGAAGTTAGCTGAAAATGGACTATAAGAAACCATTTTCTATTTTCTTTAGTTCCGATATCTGTTAGGCCCTACATTTACACCAAATTCTTTTTTTTCTTACATTATTTATGGAAAAACTTAAAGATGCTTATCATATATTATACATCAGGTCTGAAGACGTTAAATATATTTACTTTTTAAAGAGCTAATATTACGAAAGTTATTATTATTTTTAATTCTTACTTTGTGAATTTATGATAATTTTGCGAAATATATTTAGATAAAATATATAATGCATGTCAAACTGCACATGTATGTTATATATACATAGATTTACCATTCAACGTATAAAATATTCTCAAACAAAGTTCCTTTATAGAAGTACATGCAATAAATGAGAACCTTGTTTTTTTTCTGAATATTCTACTTTCTTTTTAGTATATAATAATTTCCCTAAATATCCCCTCATCAATGTAAGCCAACTTTAACATGCAACCCACATCTATTGTCCTGATTGCGCAATAGGATGTAGGTTGAAATGTTAGAGAAACTTTTGTGGAGATACAAATCAATACGCCTTAGAAGGAAGGTGATTGGTTGGGACAGTTTTCTTTAGAAGCGAAATCCAATTTATGTTTATCTTGCTTAAGTATTCAAAATTTATTTACTGTGTATACAAGAGGTATTTTTAAGACTGATTATATTATGCAACTCTATGTATAACGATTGCCTATAAAATTATGCAAAATTTCTAAAATAGAAATATAATGTAAAATTTATAGGAAGCAACATTGACAAAAATGTGTTTTTTAAAAAAGTATACAAATACTTTATTTTAAATGATCATTTTTGAGTTTTATTTTGTTTGCATGTCTCAGTACCAAAATAAAATTCTCGGTATGTGCAACATAAATCATGAACATTTTTTTTTTCAATTTAAAATAATTATTTTTAACAACACATTATTGATAATTATGCTGAAGCTGAAACTGATACCATATAAAAAAATTATAATGAAAAAAATCATTCACGCATAAAAATCGTTAAAAATTGTAAAATAAATTAACATCTCATATTATTTAAGTGCTTTTATAAGCATTGCTCGTAAATAAAAAATTGTAAATATATTTATTAGACGAATCATTTATGCATTCAATTCACTTATTATTTCACATTTTTCTTAATTAACTTATTTCACTCTATAATTTTTTAGCATCGATCATAAAAATAGTTTTAATTAATTATTCTTAAGAAAACAATTTGTGGCAAATTAACTATTGTAATTCTAAAAGATGTAACGCTTTGCACAATATTGCATTTCAATCGAATTATCAAACACCTTATAGGAACAAACAGTCTTTAAAGTTTTAAATTTATGGCAAAAAATATATGTTAACGTGAACTGCTTTAAACTATGATACAAACTGCAACATTTCAGGTAAATCAAACATTAGTTAAGAACTCACAATTTGTTCTAAGCCAACATTCCTACATTAATAAAACTAATTTCACATATGATGACCACGGGATTTAGCAGAATGATGAAAACATTTAAGTCAACTACAAGTAGTATTTTAGTGTTAATACGTAAGTGAAATATGAATATACATTTGAAACTTTGGATTGATGAAAGCGAAAATTGTGAATTTCAGTTGAATAAATTTAAACAGGAAAATTCAACTAAGTGACGAAAACTGCTGCAAATAGAAATATCTAATTATTTTTTAATAAAAAAGTATTTTGAATTCAAGATGTTGATAAAATCACTGCTGTGAAGAAATATAGTTTAAGAGCTTCCTTATTCTTTATTGTAGAATAGAAATTCTAACGGAAAAACATGTGTTTCATTTTAATGATGGAGTCTATTAATAATTTTAAAATTTTTCCACTAGGACATGAATATAAAACAAATGAACTTAACTAAATATTTAACAGTGTTTTTAAAATGCAATAAAGTGCATTTATCAGGATAATTTTTAAGTTTTTTTATGTTCAGAAAAATATAATATTTTATACATGTATATCTTCTTTTTTAAAATAATTCACATAAATATTGTTGTAAAATAAGCTACAAGCTTTCTAAGCTACAATTTTTTGAGTAAATGTCATATAATATAATGCAGTAACACTATACGAATGAGGACACTGTTACATGAGGCATACATGCATTTTAAAATAACTTTAAGCAACTCCAGGTATTATAACTTATTTAAATATTTATCTAGAACACGTCGTTTAAAATACATATAACATCTCAAAAACAAGACATATTTTCCATTTTAATATAAAAATTATAAAATGTAAATATATGGTATATGTACATGAATAACAGCTTAGTAATTAGCCATTAGACACCATTCAGAGTGGACACCTTGTGCTTATGAAGACTGTATGTGTATAATTAAGATTGAAAACGAAGCCTTGCTTTCTTTTTCATATGTTTTATACCACACAGTGTATTACACGCACATAAGAGTCACAACACTAATACGATAAATTATTGGGTTAATAATCCGCTCTTTAAATGATTTTCGTAAACATAATATGGAAAATATTCCCGCTTTGCAATGTATGAATAATAGGGGGGGAAAACTCTGTTAGATTCATTGAACGTTGGAGATAAGAACCGCTAAAAAATTACGTGCCACAATGGCAGCTGACGAACAAACTTCACTTGGTTACATGACGGCAGAACTGCGCAGCTCGTTTTGAAGCGCAAAAGGATTGAACACCTTATATAGAAGAAATGTGACGTGATAGATTTTTTTTCAAATTCTGCCATTCATTAGTAAGAAGTAGTATAATAAGAAAATAGATGTTTCATCAAAATTTAATTAAAATGTTAAAATTTGTAAACCAGTAAAATTATGCACAGGTATTCTGACGATGATTTATGATTTTGTGTCACCGTCTTTGTTTTCATTGTAAATAGTTTTCATTTATATTTATTAATTATTATTTTTATTATTGTCATATCTTTCATAATACTCATTCCTCTATTTGTTTTTTGTGTTACTATTATTATTTTTTTTTAATTAGAGATTGTTCTATTTTTATCCAAACAAACATACCGGAAATCATACAGTTTTTTTTTGAGTGACGTAAGTGTAAATTTAAACACTGTACAATCAAGAAAATATAATTATATTTTCTTTGTTGTAAAACTGCTGTCAAAAGGATGGATTATCAAATGGGTTTTGGCCGTCCGAAGGAAAACACTCCATCAGGCTTATAGCTTGAAGCTACGTCTCGGATTTCCCTTTCCCTCATCCCCCTATTATTTACATATCTTACATAACATATGTTTAAATGTTGGTATACTATAAATAAAAACGGTAATGTTCGAAACAATCTTAATTAGATATTATTTAACAAAAAATACCGAATGGTGAGTATAAACCAGAAGAATAATTTCCCAGCAGATTTTAACTGTTTGGTGACATCGAATCTTTTTTTCCTCAAAAGTTTCTTTAGTATTAATCTTCGCAAAAAATAATTCGAAATAACAATTACTGTGTAACAACTTATTATATTCGTGAAATTAAAATACAGTAGAGCTCCTATTATCCGAACACGTCGGGACCGACCCTTGTTCGGATAAGCAAAAGTTCGGATAATATAATTGGACAGACAATTTAAAGAATATCCCTATCTATACAAAAACCTTCACACTTTATCCAGGTTTAGGACTGGCAACACTGTTAGTGCTGGCGTGTTTAAAAATGTTTTTTTTTTTTTTGCCTTTTTTTTTTCATTTTTAAATTTTAAATTTTTTTTTTTTCATTTTTTAAACTTTTTTTGTCTTTTTTTCATTTTTAAAACTTTTTTTTTTGTCTTTTATTTTTAAGATTATAATTTAAGTAAAAAAGCTTTTCATTTTTTTCTTGCTTCAAAGAAGACATTCTTTTAAATGCTGCCATATCTCTAATGCTTCTTAAATGCATTGCTTGAATAGGATTAGCGTCTTTCTGCCTTTCGAGCCATTTCATAGCTGTTTCCAAGCATTCAAAGGCTTCGCTATGTGATGGACCTGGGTCATTTTCAGAGCATTTATTTTCAATTTCATTTTCATTTTCTTCATTTTCGCCTTCAATCTCAGCCACAATCTCATTGTCATTTAAAATCTGATATCCAGGGTCTTGCATGTCACAATTTATCCACTCATCAATTTCTTTTTCCTCATAATTTAGGATTCTTCCCATCTCTTTTATAATTTTACACTCCTCATTTTCCTTATCAGATGCTTCTGCTCCAGTATCACTTTTTTATCGGCTTAAAATTTTATTCCAGGCATTTTTTAACGTTGATGATTTTACAAGCTTCCAGGAATCGGCAGCCATAATGCAACAATCTTTTAAATTAATTTTTATGGCATTCTGGGAATCAGGCTCTTCAGTGTCTTCTGATAGAAGCATCTTTCTCAACATTTGCTCTCTATAAAAGCGCTTAAATGTCTCTATTACACTCTGTTCCATGGGCTGTATCAGCGATGTAACGTTAGGTGGCAAGAACTTTACTCGGAACTTCCCATTTTCCCGTTCAAGGGTATCTGTACACGGATGTGAAGGTGCATTATCAAGAAGTAGGAGTACTCTGCCCTCTTTCTTCATATCTTCTTGATGTGCCTTAAGTTTAGGAATGAATGTGTGATCATACCAATCAATGAAAACTTCTGATGTCATCCAAGCCTTCCTTTGAGAAGTGTAAATTATTGGGCGATTTTTCCAATTCTTAAAAGATCGAGGATTCTTTGACTGTCCTATCACGAACAATGGTATTCGATGGTTACCGGTTGCATTTGCGGAATTAAGAATTGTGATTCTTTCTTTGTTTAATTTAGTTGCAGAAGCACTTTTTTCGAACCCAGATGCTAATGATTTTCGGGGTAAAGATCTCCAAAACAGGCCGATCTCTGATAAAATAATAAATTCTTCTTCGTATTTTTCTGATTCAACAAATTTAATAAATTCTTTTACGAATTTCGTAGCAGCCTCTGTAGTTGCAGATAATTTTTCACCATGCAATCCTATTTCGCGTATACCATGCCGTAGCTTAAAATTTCTAAGCCACCCAGAGTTTGCTTGAAATGCATTAGTATTTTCTCCATTCAGCTTTTCGTTGAAAAATATAGCCTTCTCACATAATAAGGGTCCAGAAATGGGATGACCAGATGAGCGTTTCAGCAAAATCCACATGTGCAAAGCTTTATCTACTTTATCATCAAAGGATTTTTTCATCGATTTTCTATCTAAGCTTCCTTTCTCACTTTCAAGTCCCGTTACATACTTCATAATTGATTCTTCATTCTTTTTTATATCTGATATTGTAGATTTTCCTACACCAAACTCCACTGCTAATTTTGTACCTGCTTCACCATTTTTCAGCCTCTTCAATATCTTTACTTTGTCTCCTAGCGAAAGAACATCTCTTTTTCGTTTTCCAGACATCTTTTCTTCTTCGTTGCAGAAAAATAAATGAGCTAGATCGCTGGTGCAATCAACAACCGCTAACAAGAAACCTTTGTCAACGTGCTACGTCACACAAACCAGTTTTTCTCCACTCCCGACCTGGTGTCAAAGAAATGTCGTAGCCCTTACTTTTCTCTAGTCCTGGCTTCACACCGGGTCTGTGACCTGTCCATTGCGATAAGAAACTTTAAAGAAATACTCTCCCACCCCCTTGGGTTTGCATTGCAACCATAGACATTGATTGCAACTTGTGTCCACAGCGAGGGTAAGGGGAGAAAAATGCAAACAGGAATTTTGTGCTTTGACCTTGGTTTCTCAACCCCTTTCTTCAAACCTTTTGTGTTCTCTCTTCCCACTAACAAAACTCCCCAAAAATAGCTTGCAGTTTCTGGATTAAATTTTGTATGCCTAGAAAGGAAAGAAAAAAGATAGATAACAGGGTGAAAAAAGAGAAATGTAATTAAAGGGACAGAAAAAAAATATTTAGGTTTTGGAGGTTTTTTTTTTTAAATGAAAAATATCCCGTTCGCATAATTGGAAGTTCGGAAAAAAATTTTAAAAAGAGAAATACGCTGTTCGGATAATTGGAAGTTCGGTTAAAAAATTTTAAAAGTCGAAAAACACGGTTCGGATAATTGGAAGTTCAGTTAATTGGAGTTCGGATAATCGGCGCCCTACTGTACTTTGCATTCAAAAAAGTAACGTATAGGGAAGACTAACAGGATTAAATTTTATTATACGCTTTAGGATTGGATCTCGAACTGAATCAGGCGTGGCATCAGCTTTCTGTGTCATGAGTGGCGGCGAGGTGACCCATCAGTGGGCCTGCAGGATTGGCGACTTTAACTCCGTATTTCAAGCGGAGCTACTTGCAATACTGCGGGCACTGGAATGGATTTCTGGACAACCCTACCCCTTCATCAGGGTTTGCAGTGATAGTTTGTCCAGCTTGCAAGCCATTATTTCCCATCGTACTAAACACCCCATAGTCCTAAAAATCAAACAACAATTATTGATCTTAGTCAATAAAACTTCCCTTGGTCACGTCTCGGCTCACATTGGCACTGAGGGCAATGAACGGGCTGATGCTTTGGCCAAGGCAGCGACAGAAAAACCAACATTAGAAATTGAACTCCCAGTGTCTTTCTCCCATGTCAAACGAGTCCTAAAAGGAAGAATCTTACCCGCCTGGCAGACTAGATGGCACGAGTCAGACAAGGGACGCCTCACCTACAACCTCATCCCAAAAGTATCTAGAGAGCTTTATTTCCTTTCTCCACCCACCACAGCCTTCCTCACTGGTCATGGACCCTTTAAACAATATTTAAAGAAATTCCATTGCGCCTCTTCACAACTCTGTGAATGTGTCGAAGTGGGATCCCCAGATCATACCTACTATCACTGTATTCTGACTAAAGCTTGGCATCTCAGATATCACCCTTCTCCCCCTAAATCCTGGCTACAAGGGGCGTTATCTCGGCCAGCGTTGCTTGCCAAATTAAGAAACATTTATAATTACTTAATCTTCATTTCCATTCTAACCACATAAGTCTGTCTTTCTGTAGTATAGCAGCAGATCGAGAGTTCTCCATCCCACCTCACAGTTTTTTGTCAAGAAGGGACACGGGCCCCAGCGGATAGTGCACCATAATTTCATCTTTTTCTCTGCCGCTCTCTGTCGCGAGGGGGCAGTCTGTGCTCCAGCGGATGAGTAATTATATCTGTATTTTATTGTAACAAAAAATAATGTAACCTCTTTTTTTTTAGACCTTAATAAATGCGACCGGGAGGGATACTAAGCTCTACAGACAAGGCTTTCTTGTCTGAGCAGTCCCTCTTAGGCATTCAAAAGAAAATGTTTAGTAGGATATATTATTATAGTTCGGTATTATTCAAGTTCAAGAAAATTATTATTAATAATTATAATAATTAATTATTATTAATTTTCATGAAAGCTACAAATCTTTGTAGAACAAAAACGCTTTTAGAATTTTCTCTTGATCTTTTAAACTAATGTTATTTCTATTTAAACTTTAAAAAAATAATTTCCAAATAAATTTAAATATGTGAAGCATCAAGTAAAAATTATCAAGAATAATCTTTTAGAATTTTTTAACACTGGTTTTAATTATTTTTTATTAAAAATTCAAGATATGCATTAATTAATTTAGAATGACTGGAAAAACTATAATATTCCTATTTTGTACATATTTTGGTCCGTCTCTTTAAATGTTTTGCTATTTCATTTTCAGATTCTGAGATTGTATGTGTGAATGCCACATGTAGCAATGCCGAGTCTTTTACAATAATTTTCACACATTTTCTGGGACTGAATATCGTAGCTCTTGCGGCTTATGTATATGTATTTGTATTTTCTGTATTTGTGTATTCTGTATATGTATATGTATTTGTACTGTATCTTTTCCATATTTGCTCCCGTGACCAATTTAATATATTAAAAATATTTTTGCTTTTGCAACTTTGTAGTATTTTATCTTACAGCATTTGCATAAAAACATTTAACTGAAATTTAGCTATTACAAGCATGACCTACACAAGAAGATGCATTTCAATAATAGCACTGAGATCCGAACTCACACAAGTATAAAAGTAGCAAAACTCAAAAACATTCTCAATGCTCACATTGTCTCAGGCAAAGTAACAAAGGGATTATTGACAGGTAAGTGAAAAGTCAATATATACATTTGTTTGACAATAATAAAAGTACTCAAAATCGGTAACGATGATTTCACAGTGGCTGTAAAATGTATAGTCGCTTCACAATCATAATGTAACGAAATAAATGTGTCACATTTTAATCTATGTTGCGAATGTCATAACTTTAGATTATTGTGTTGTCACTGAGACGTCATATATTTGTGTTGATGTAAGAGTTTTAAAAAAATTGTTTACACTTTGCAGATAAAAAAAAATATATTTTTACAAACATCACTGGTAAACAAACTATAATAATATGCTAATTTTTATTTATCGTGTGAAAGTATATTTACAAATATTACCAAGAATAAGCAACGACATTTTTTTTTCGTTTTGTATTTTAAAAAGAAACTTATGTATATATGTATTGAGTTGTAAATAATATAACGTTCTTCAATATATTAAACATACCAAATGCTTACCAAATAAATGATAAAAAATTGCCTATAAAACACATTTTAAAACAAAACAATAACGTACTTACATTTCATTTTTAAATAACGATTGTCCCTAAAAAAGCTGAATTATTTCCGGGGATATATTTCGTTTTATTTCATCTCTTAATGCTAAATGGAACAAAAAATATGCCTAGCTGTTACAACACATTGTGCTGGTGGCATGCTGATTTTTCTGAAAGTGCATGTAATCCACAGAAAGAGACTTTTTTTTTCTCATTCGCTAAATAAATAATGGGATGTCAAACATATGTAATAACTTTATATTGATTTTTGTCAAGAATTTTTCCTAGAATTAAAATGGAAGTTAAAAAATGTAAGCGGACATTCTGAAAGTCTTTGGAGTGAACTATTATTCTTTGAATGTAATGAGATTAAACAAGACAATCAAATTTTTTCACTTATGTTTTGTTCAGTCAAAAATTTATCTTTGGATTTTAAATAGTAAAAAAATCAAAATAAATTAAACGAGAGCGCCATTCCGAAATAATTAATTTCGTAGTATTTAAGAAATGAAACACAATGGAGGTCTAACTTATAACTATCAATTTATTTTTTACTAATTTTAACACTTCTTTTTCACATTCTCTAAATGAGCGATGGAAGGTCAAATATATTTAATAGCTTTATTCTGATTTACAGGAATTTTGTAGAGAATTTAAATAGAAATAAAAAGAAATGCGAACAAATATTCCGAAAATGTTTTGAGGAAATTTTTGTTCTTTAAATGCAATGAGATTAATCAAGATAGCTCCATTTGTTTTCACTTTGTTCTTTCAATCTAAAAACGTATTTTTTGATTTCTTCAAACAAATTTCAATCCAAATTTTTAAGTTGTGAAAATACAAAACAAATTATTGTTTTTAATTATTTTTAAAGAGCGAAATTGCGGATTAGTTAAATTTGTCTATTTTTTTAAACTGAAACAGAAGTGTGGTCTAACATACTATTATCAATTTATTTTTCAGTTACTTGATTTATTTATCCTATTTTTTTTTCTCTTTTAATAACTATTTTAAGGAATTTCTTATTGAATATATTCACGAATATTTTGATATTGAATTCGCTTTACATTGCAGTAATGTCATATGCACAGTAAAATTTTAATTTAAAATAACACTAAATGCATATTGGAGGACTACAGTACTGACATTCGAAAATTACACTTTCTTTTAAGTTAAAATAAAAAGTGTTAGTGACACACTTATTCCCTGCATTGGTAGTTTGAATTATGAACTTCAATTATTCAGATTATTTTTTTTCTTCTAAGATGAAAGTTTCCCGCTACAGATTATATATTTCTTGAAAACAGCTTGTGTTAACATATTTGCTCATATTTTTTAAAACTATGTTTCGCATTTTGATTTTCTATATAACACTGTACTTTGAAATTTGTAAAGAAATCGTCAATAGGTACCAGCTATCTGAAATGGAACTATCCCGCTTCCAGATTAGAACCATCATTTACTTCCAGTAATGTCGCAAAAAGCCAGCTACAGAAGATTACCAAATAATATGCAATACAGATTTAAGTACTAATGTTGTATCATTTGATGCTGTGCAGGGAGGGTGGTAATTTATAACATTATAGCATATAATTATATATATATATATATATATATATATATATATACTTTTTTATGAAAAATATGAAAAATGATGAAAAGATGAAAAAAAAATGTAAAAATGGGTGAAACAACAACAATGAACCACAAAAGAGCAACACCAAAAAAACAAAACAAAATAAACTCCCTGCTCTTCAGAAGGTGGGAGGAGCACAGGTATCAAAAAATTGTAAAAAAGTGTATCCTCACAGGTTTCGCAAGGCATCACAAAGCTGCATACTCCAATTATATATAAAAAATAACTGAGAAAAATTAAGAAAATTTTTTTTAATATACCAAAACAGTAAAATAAATTAACATTAAAAAATGAATTTAATAAATATCCAACAGCAAAATCATAAAGTAAATCAACTCGTAACATAACATAACTCAAAAATATTATATTTAGAAATTTCCAAAGTAACATGAAGAACATTAGAAACTAAACAATAAACTAAACTAAATAGAAATGCAGCAATGCGATGCCCCCACCTTTACCTATGAGGAAAAAGAAAAAAGATACCTGTTAGAAAATTTCCATTTCAAACCTCCATACTTGATTGAGCGGGGGAAACTGTTAGGCCTAAGATGATAGCAGGCCAGCTTCAAAGTTTTAAACTCATTCGAATTGTCGTTCCGTTGTTCACTACTGTCCATTTTCAAGCTTGGTCTGTCACTCTCAAAATGTTGACAATCATCACCCTGTGAACTTTCCTTGTCGGACTTTCATTCACAGATCTTCATATAATTCAACACCCAAGAAGCAACTTCCATAGTGGCGTTTGGCCCTACTATATATATATATATATATATATATATATATACCGGGTGTCCCAAAAACGACTGATGGATTTTATGTATAATGTCAGGAGTGTTCTTTTACCGTAATTTTTTATGCTAGTTCGAATTTCAAACAATAGGTGGCGCTGACGGCGATTGTAGGCCAGGTCGACGCTTCACTCAGCACTGATCAGCTGGACTTAAATTGCCGTCAGCGCCACCTATTGTTTGAAATCCGAACTAAAATAAAAAATTATGATAAAAAAACTCCTGACCTCAGACATAACTTTCTTTCAAAATTTTTTTTAATAGCTGTCACCGTTTGCAAGTTATTGAAATTTAAAATCCATCAGTCATTTTTGGAACACCAGGTATATATATATACGTATATAATTATTATGTAATAAGGATTTCGCTGAAAAAATTTGTTACAAACTAATATAGGTACGATAGCATGAATACATTACTTATGCAAAGCTCAAAACGTGCATATGCATATGCATACGAACGCGTGTGACGATTTTAATAACCATTTTGTATTTCAAATTCTACAATGTGAATTGATATTGCCGTCTTCTTAATAAACAAGTGTAATTTGTGAAAAATCGTTACGTTTATTAACAGGTTTATAATATATTTTTATAAAATATATATTTTATTATAAATGAAAATGCTTTAATTTATATGAAATAATTTTTTTCAGCTCTTTTCACATTAAGGATAAAACGAAAATGCAATGGAAAATACAGTGACAACTTTTAAACATAATAATTTGTTGTTTTTGACAAAAATATTTCTTTAATCTAGATTAAAATAATACTTTACAATTCTAGTATTTCAGTAAATAAATATCTGCTTTAGAAAGAAGGCGGGTATTAAATAATTAAAAAAGCATTTTAATCGAGATACCGTTAATGTATTAAACGTTAAAAATTATCGCTAAAACCCGATTAATTTATTCAGTAATTTATCTTTATCTTCTAATATGAAATAACCGAGCCTAAACTTTTGACGAGCTACATTAACGTTTCATAATTATATTTAGCTTTATAAAACACTAGCATTATGGACTCATAAGTAATTAGTATTTCACTAATCATAGAACACTGATGAAATGACGTGTCCATATAGCATAATTTTGGTCTAAACGAGTTTGATGTGGAATATTTGTGTATGCATTTGTCTTTATTAACTTTGGCATCTTTTTCACAGTTTTTTGAGAGAAAAGAAATTTTAGTCTGTCATAAAAGTAAATCTGTGAAAATTAAAATCCATCTAATCTTTGATGATTAAAATCTGTGATAAAAGTGAAGTTTGTTTTATGCGCTTTAATTTCGATATCGCATTTGTGTTGTCTTACGTATCATAAACTGCAGATTACTCCAGTACTCATGCTTCTACTTTGCACTGGCAATACCAAGTCGTATAAGAACATCTTTTATAAAATGCATGCATGAATTACATGTTTTTGAAAAGTATTTTGAAATATTTATCGACCATGAATGATGTCACTTTTTTATTACCAACTATTAGTTCATAAAGTCCTGAATCAGCAACATTATCTACAGAAAAAAATTGCTTGTTTTAACTTGTTAAGACCAAAAGTCAAGTTATGTAGCGCATTGACGTTTAACATTGGAATATTTACTAAAATAAGTTAGACCGGGAGGAGGCAGCACAGACAATCACATCAGTGCGTTCACGGAGGAAAATATAGGATTAGCTAAATTAAGTATCGCATATTAAAATGCAATTGGTCTGCCAAGTCATATTTTGGTAGTTGACTCATAGGTTTGCCATTATGTTTTCCTCCTCCCAATCCTCCATGCTTTCATACCTTAGGATGCAGGTAAGCACAATTGTAAATTAACGAATCAACTACTAAAATCAAATTTTTAAGTGTTTTCCACTAAGATTTAACTTTGCAGATCGATTACGTTTTAATATGCGAATAGAAATTTAACTAATACTGTAATTTCATCCGTCAACTCGATAACATGATTGTCTTTATAGCCGCATCCCGGTCTAAGTGTTTCAACTTTGTAAAATTAAGTCATCATTTTGCCTAGTTTTCTTTTTCTAAAAACATTTTTAATTGATTTGGTTATTTCATTAATCTAAGCATGCATTCATACAGAAATTCATTCTTGAATTGGATTCTATGAAACTTCATGTGGCCAAGTATTATTTGCATTTTTTTTCTAGATATATATTTTTTCTTTGTAGTGTTGCAACTTGCTTGTTTTTGTGGTATACATTATAACGTTGTCATAATATTTTTATTAATGTTTCTAAAAATATCGATTGTTTAATTTCATTCGTGTTAAGCTCTACTAGTAAATGTCCAGAAACCTGTTTTGTTTTTAAGAATTATAAATACAGTTAGATTTTCACATAATTATGATAAATAAAAGTAACAATTTGTGTAAACATAGTTACAACTCTAGAAATTTCTATTACACAAGTTATTAATACGATTACTAAATACATGAAATGTATTATATACTTATTCAACGATTTCAAACAAAAAACATACTCATATAGTCTCATGTTCGTTTGGATCAATGATTCCCAACATTTGGTCTTTCAAGAACCCTTTTCTTAGGCTTATCATTTAGGAGTACCCCATTTCTTATAAACACGCCCTCTTCACCCACACACTTCCCATAGACGCAGCTGGATAACACAAATTTACGCTTTTTTTCATTTGTTATCTTCTTAATACAACAGTTTAATTAATCGATATAAATTACGTTGTTACTACTAACATTTTTGAGACTTCATTAATAATTTCTGTGATTTTCGGCATTACGGATATCACTTCCACATACTATCAGCAGGTCGGCCACGTATTTCCAGGGATACGTGTACCCGAGATTGCAAGCCGCTGGTTTGCATGATAAAAATAGTACTATAAGAATGAGCCACGAATATTACACATTACATCAAATATATTATATATTATGTACGTATGTATGCAAATCAATAAGTATGACATAAAATCCAATAAAGAATCTGTTTTATATCTATATATAAAAATATATTTTGGAAAAGAAATAAAAAATGAAGAAAGATTTTAGAATATTATATTCGAAATATCTTTTCGAAAATGTTATCAGTGATTTCATTAATAACAATTAATGTAAATCTCCCATTTAAAATTTTCAATGAATTATTATTACAATTATCCTTAATTAAAAAAGAATATTTCAATTTTTTTATTTAAGTTATGTTATAAACAAAGTTAAAAATGCTTTAAAAAAGCCTATAGCTTTCTAAAAACATTTTTTGCTGAAAGACATAAGAAAATTGAAAAACATACCCATAAGAAAAATATTTTTCGTATATATAGAAAATTCTCATTCTTTGCAGATCTTTAGTAAACAATTCATCTTTTATAATAAACAGGATTTCAGGACGATATTGTTTGCAGAAGATTTAACTTTATATAAAAATGAAATTACATTTTGTTGGTCGATGCTCAGATATTCAAAATGCGCTTAAGAATGTAGTGACATTTTAAATAAATATACACTTTTACGTAATTATATTTTTACGTAAACATATAAAAATGAAAATTAATTAAAGTTAAAAGGTATTTTTAAATAATGTTTGATTTAATTAATAACTTTTACTTAAATACGCATCGCTTTACATATTTTTGGGATATTAAATGGATTATGTTTGGTGATATCGAAAAATTAATTTGGTTATAATGATTTAATTGTTTAATGCGTTACTGCATTAGTGAATAAATATATTTATTCCCATAATTGTTTAATTTGTGTTTGTGAACAGTGTAAATGCTCTAAATTTTAAACATTTTAAATGCTGTTCCAAATGACTGATTTAAAAAAAATACAAACTTTTTACGATTATAAAATTATGTCTGAATAAGGTATATGCGGGATCATTCTAAATTGCTCAAAACAATTACGGAAGCACAAGGCTTTAACAAAATTACGCAAACGGTTATACTGATACAACATAAATACATTATCCACAATTAAATACATCATCCATAATTTAAATCCTAGCAGGAAACAGAAGAAAACTTCATATGCAAATCAAAGTTCATGACTTCAAAACCCAGGAAAAGAACATAGGGGCAGAAATCGGAATATTGCAGAAACGTCTGTTTCATACCTTAACTATGAAATTCGATTGCTCAGATTATTGGTTTGCGAAAGGGTGACTTGAAAATGTCTCAACAGCGTGATTTACCAAAATGCATGGCATAGCGTATTATATGCAGACATGAATCCGGGCAAACACAACGAAATGTCACGGACGATGATGGAGTCGCCAGAAGTGTCGTCGCAAGACTGTGAAATAGGTTCCAAGAAACAAGAAATGTTAGACTTCGACCAGGGCAAAGTCGGCCACTCATGGCGGTATTTACTGTTAACAATTGTGTAACAGGATGGACAATGCCTACACAGCTGAGATGGCAGTTTCTAATGGCAAAACAGCACGAAGGGCGGCCGGCCACACAGCACATAATACGCTTCATAAAGGAGCATCTATGCACGTAGTCCAATGGTCTGCATTATGGTCATATCATGGTCGTATCATGGTCGCCAGTTATATTTAGATGAATCACCAAAGAAGACAGATGATTTCCCTTTACATAGAAAAGCCTTCCTTTGAATTATTTATATCATGCTTTAATGCTATGAACCGGTCGCAGACATTTAGCCGACAACCAAATCACCGACAAGACAATTAGCATACAGAAAAGGTTACTACGGAAAATGTTACTTCGTGTGGGTCTGGAATTTACATAAAACACGACCAATAGGAAAAAATAAAAAGTGTGTGTCCATGTGGCCTAAGTCAGGTCTGTGGTTCCTTATCTCAGAACCTTGTTTAAACAGACTTTATTTAAAAACATATATATATTAAAAGCACTTAATAATGAAATACACAGAAAAGCAACAATAAAAAGAAATTAGCATGCTGGATATCTTCGACCCCCTGAATCTTGGGGACCATCTGCCATCCGGGTGTGCTCAAAATAAACATCTTGCGAGTAACTAATCGTCTCAGATACGATTATCTTCCTCATAAGTTTGGCATAACTGTCCGAGCACAATCTCCGGACTACTCTGTCGTTCTTGGGGTCCCAAGACCCAAGGGCACCGACCACGATCGCTTCAACTCTCACCCTCTTATTATCAGTAGCGAGCTCTTGTGCAAGATTAGCATATTTATTCTCTTTGGTTTTTCTTGCTACAGCAAAGGCTTCTGCACCGCTTTCAAACGGGCAGGTAACATCAATTATAAGTATATCATTATTTTTTTGAAGCACAAGATCGGGTCGGCAATTCTGTGTCCCAATGACTTGGTCCTCACCAAGGACTCTCCACCTACCAGAAGCAGCATTTTTTATTCTACTGACCACTGCGTTATGTCGTTTCTTATACAGAGTACTGTGCGTCATGCAGTGGTCAAGTACGTGAGGTAAAGTCTCTGGTAGGGGACATCTTCTACATTTAGTGTTTGTGTGACCACGGACTTTCTTGATAGCATTGAGTTGGTATAACAAGCCCAGCCGCGCCTTATGAATAAATCTCCAGTCTTTGAACGTTGTATACTTTCCATCACGGAAAAAGTGGCAGCTGGACTTGGCCGCGGCCACACATATATTAGTTTTCCCTTGGTGAGGATGAGCTCTCAGCGACAGGGTACGTTTATTCCTCAAATATTTCCGCATTGACTTGAAAACAAACTTCCTATTGCTGAGGTTCTCCTCCCCAATAACTAAATCGATATTATTTGCATCTTCAATGGACCACCTCACACCCAATCTCTTCGAAGCTTGTCGAGCCCTGGACCAAGGTGATTTATATTTGTCTGAGGTCCGGGTGGCAGGTTCAGAATTTAAATAATTTTGCATGTTTAAGTGGCCGGTGGAGTCGAGGCGCCAATTCGCAGTTTCAACTAACTCATCCCAGGCCAACTTTTGAATAGTAGTGTCAGTGGAAGTAAGCAGCTTGTACCCCCCGTCAATAAGAGCGATATCACTGTCTTCTGCCGCCAACGGAATTCCAAATAAACCATTTTCTCTATCGCCGTAAAGATATTCGTTGGCGGCATTGGACGGGAGGCCAAGAGTCTTCTTAATTAAAGGTCGAAGGGTATCATCAATTAATGTCCAATCTGTTTTAGAAAGCTGTTCAGTTCTTTGCAAAAACTGTAAAGATGGGAAAAAGAAAGACTTAAGGCAGTCGATTCTCTGCCAGGGGGTTAACTGGGAGGTCATTATTTTAATGCCCCTCTGCCGGATATTGTCAACAGTGACCGAGTCACGAGGGAGAAACACCCCAATCGGTTTACCTAAAAACTTAGTCGCATCACCATTCTCCAAATGAGGGATTTGTGACCCGGCCAAGTTGAAGATAGTATCACGACATCCAGCAGGGGGTTTATTACTATGATGAAGAGTTACACATTTTCTAGGGTTGAATTTAAGTCCTATTTTAGAAGCAAGATTATAAATAAGGTGAAGAAGAGCCTGGAGGTCCCCCGCCGATCTAGCGATAAGCAAAACGTCATCGGCATATGCAAGTATAAAGTGGAAGAAATTTCTCAGTTCCGGGTCCCTACCAGACCCCTCTCTTTGAATCCTAATAAGAATGAAGTTAATGGCCAGGATGAAGAGTACCCCGCTAAGTGGATCCCCTTGCCTGACCCCGGTGGTTGCCTCACGAGGGGTAGAATGACCTTTCGTAGTTTTATAACTTGTTTTAGCACCTTTATAGACGTCCTGTATAATAGAAATAAAATCCTCTCCTGCCCCAGCAAGCCTTAAGGCTTCAAAAATTACCCAATGGGGCAGGGAGCCAAACGCATTAGATACGTCAAGCGATGCAAAAAAAAGGTCCTTTCTCTTAATTTTAGAATTCCTCATTATCCTATCCAAGACGTAATTATTTTCAAAAACCCCATCGTGAGGCAAAAAGCCCTTCTGGCATGGAGAAAGGATGTCATTTTTTTCCAGCCAGAGGTAAAGTCTCTTAGAAAGGCAGCTGGCGTAGAGCTTGTAGATGGTATTCCCAAGAGCAATAGGCCGCCAGTTGCCCGGATCAGATTTTTCTCCTTTTTTGTATATCAAAATTGTAGTTGTATTTTTCCAAGAGGACGGGACAGCTTGGAACTTGATGCAACAGTTGTAAAGGGGGGTGAGGGCTATTGCTTTAAGGTCAACTATTTTCCAATGGTTATAAGACAGGCCATCTGGGCCCGGGGAAGTGCTTTCACAAGCCCGGAGTTTTCTAGAGACTTCATTCCTAGTGAAAGGACTAGTATTCATTCTTTCCTTAGCAGGAGTATACTCGTTCAGGAAATCCACAACGAGTATACTTGAAATACAGAAAATAGTCGACAGGACGTTTAGCCGACAAGTACATTTAGCAGACACGTACATTTAGCCGCCAGGACAAGTAGCCGAAACGCACATTTAGCCGACCGGACATTTGGCCGAAACGTACATTTAGCCGACAGGACATTTGGCCGAAATGGACATTTAGCAGACAGACAATTGGACGACAGGCAATTGGCCGAACGTAACATTTAGCCGACAGGACATTTAGCCGACAAGACAATTAGCCGACAAGACGATTCGCCGACAGGACATTTAACCGACAGGTCAATTAGCCGACAAGACGATTAGCCGACAGGACATTTAACCGACAAGACAATTAGCCGACAAGACGATTAGCCGACAGGACATTTAACCGACGGGTCAATTAGCCGACAAGACGATTGGCCGACAGGTCCATTAGCCGACAGGACATTTAACCGAAAGGTCGATTAGCCGACAGGACATTTAACCGACAAGACGATTTGCCGACAGGACATTTAACCGATTTAACCGACAAGACGATTTGCCGACAGGGCATTTAATCGACAGGACGATTTACTATTAGATTACCGATAGGTAGTAATTAGGTTATAGTTAGTTTATAGTTAGGTCACGACAAGATTATTGTTATTTTATAGTTCCTTTACGGATAGGTTACAATTAAGTTACGGTGGTAATAGTAAGCTTTAAATTTGGTCACGGTTAGGTTAAAACTAGTTTATGGTTAGATTGCTGGTAGATTACTCTTATACTGCATTATTAGGTTATATTTAGGCTATAGCTCGGTCCTGATTACGTTACATTTAGGATATGGTTACGCCACTGTTATATTACTCTTAGGTAACAATTAGGTTACGGTTAGCTTACAGTTATGCTACTATTAGGTTATGATTAGGTTATGTACAGAAAACAGTTTGATAACAATTAAGTTCCGGTTACGTTATTATTTGATAACAGTTAAGTCACGGTTATGTTACAATTAAGTTATCGTTACGCCACTGTAAAATAATTTTTAAGTAACAATTAGGTTTCGGTTTGCTTAAAGTTATGTTACTGATAGTTTATGGTTAGGTTATGCATAGGTAACAACTTGTTAACAGTTAAGTTCCGGTAGGTTGTAATAGGTTACAATTTGGTTGCAGTTACACCACAGATAGGTTAATTTTCCTTCTATAGTAAAAAAAAATTGGCTTACAAGGAATGACTCCTGGAATGATACTGATGTGTAAGGTTTCCGGAAATGACGCGTCCGGGTGGACCATTCCTTTCATGAGTCGAATAGACCAATTAGGAAAGAGCTCCGTCTGTGCATCGCCAAGCGATTCCAACCGGGATTGCAAAGCAATAGCGAACTGAATCGCGAAGCGAAGCCATGGGGTATTGGTGAGCGGTGCAAGCAGGGATAGCATACAACTTGGAATCGCGAAGCGATTACGCGGGGGGTTAGCGAGCGTAGCGAGCAGGGGGGCGGAGCCCCCAAATAGTTTAAAAGAACTGTAACTGCTCATTCCAAGTATGCATGTTTGGGGCGCTACACCCCACTCCCTCCCCAAAGGGAAACTTTTTTAATTTTTATACACAAAACTCGTGTTGCATATCTTTAGAGAGGTCTGAAACTGCCTTGTCCTATTATGGATGTCCTGTGTGTTCCCCTCCGCTCTATCCCCCAGGGTGGCACATTTTTAATTTCTTTATAACACCAGTCGTGTGACACATCATTTGAAAAGTCTGCAACTGCTTATTCATATTATGGATGTCTTGTGTGTTACCCCCCCGCACTCTGCCCTGCCCAAGGGGGGCACATTTTTAATTTCTTTACAACACCAGCTGTGTGACACATCTTTTGAAAGGTTTGCAACTGCTTATTCATATTATGGATGTCTTGTGTGTCACCCTTCAATCTGCCCCCCCCTCAGCGGGGGCACATTTCTATTTCTTCACAACACCAGTCGTGTGTCACATCATTTGAAAGGTCTGTAACTGCTTTTCATATTAACCTCTTCAGACCAGAGCATAAAATAACTCTAAAAATATATATTTATTGCTTCTGCATAATCGAAATGACATCATAGATGTCAGAAAGAGTCATTTTTATGAAATCAGTATTTTAGGGGACTGGTAATTTAGGTTTACAAATGTGGATATAAAAGTACTAATTCCCTTAAAACATCAGTTTAACTATCAGTAATATAAATTTACGCAATAACAATATCAAGGTCTTTAAACAAGTAAATGAACAGCAAATCCCCAAAATTTTTTATTGTAAAGCATTTAAGTTAAAAAATCATGAATATTTCTTACTTTCTTGGCCACTATGTCTTGAAGGTATTTTCGAATCTCAGATGAAAATAATTTTTATTTTATAAGGTAATATTCATCAAAGCTGACAATCATTGGTTTTGTTTTCAAGGAAAAAGCATTCAGCTGTATAGAAGTGAAGTGATAATGCAAAAAATTCGAACAGTTTAGCTTTTATGAGTAAAAGAATGGAGGTACACATTTGTGTACCTCAGGTCTGAAGAGGTTATGGATGTCTTGTGTGTCACCCCCCACTCTGCCCTCCCAAGAGGGGCACATTTTTAATTTCTCTACAACACCAGCTGTGTGACACATCATTTGAAAGATCTTCTACTGCTTATTCATATCATGGATGTCTTGTGTCCCCCCTCTGCTCTGCCCCCTGAAGGGGGCACATTTTTAATTTCTTTACAACGCCAGTCGTATGACACATCATTTGAAAGGTCTGTAACTGCTTATTCATATTATGGGTGTTTTGTGTGTCACCCCCCACTCTGCCCCCCAAAGGGGGGCACATTTTTAATTTCTTTACAACACCAGTCGTGTGACACATCATTTGAAAGGTCTGCAATTGCTTATTCATATTATGGATGCCTTGTGTGTCACCCCCCTCTCTGCCCCTTCAGGGGGGCACATTTTTAATTTCTTTACAACACCAGTCGTGTGTCACATCATTTGAAAGGTCTGCAACTGCTTATTCATATTATGGATGCCTTGTGTGTCACTCCCCACTCTGCCCCTTCAGGGGGGCACATTTTTAATTTCTTTACCACACCAGTCGTGTGACACATCATTTGAAAGGTCTGCAACTGCTTATTCATATTATGGATGTCTTGTGTGTTATCCCTCACTCTGCCCTGCCCAAGGGAGGTACATTTTTATTTTCTTTACAACACCAGCTGTCTGACACATCTTTTGAAAGGTCTGCAACTGCTTATTCATATTATGGATGTCTTGTGTGTCACCCCCCAATCTGCCCTCCCCAGGGGGGGGGCACAATTTTATTTCTTTACAACACCAGTCGTGTGTCACATCATTTGAAAGGTCTGTAACTGCCTTTTCATATTATGGATGTCTTGTGTGTCATCCCCCACTCTGTCTCCCCAGGGGAATACTTTTTTAATTTCTTTAGAGCACCAGTCGTGTGACACATCATTTGAAAGGTCTGCAACTGCTTATTCATACCATGGGGTATTGGCGAGCGCAGCAAACAGGGGTAGCCTACAACATGGAATCGGGGAATGATTACGCGGTTCGGCGTAGGGCGGGCGTAGCGACCAGGAGAGCGGAGCCCTCCTAGTAGGTTATATTAAAATTAAAATTAGGTCACGGTTGCGTTACAGTTAATTTATGATTACGCCGCTGTTAATGTCAACTTAGAATCGCGAAGCGATTAAAATGGGGTTAGCGAACGTAGCGAGCAGGGGGGAGGAGCCCCCCTATAGTTTAAAAAACTATAGCTGCTCATTCCAATTATGCATGTTTGAGGCGCCGCAGTCTACTTTGCCACCCCCCCCCCACAAAAGGGAACTTTTTAAATTTTTATCCACAGCACTCGTGTTGCATACCTTTAGAAACATTTGAAACTGCATTTTCCTATTATGGATGTCTTGTGTCTCCCCCTCTGCTTTGCTCCCCAGGGGGGACGGCACATTTTTAATTTCTTTACAACACCAGTCGTGTGACACATCATTTGAAAGGTCTGCAACTGCTTATTCATATTATGAATGTTTTGTGTGCCACCCCCTACTCTGCCCCCCCAGGGGAGGCACATTTTTAATTTCTTTACAACACCAGTCGTGTGACACATCATTTGAAAGGTCTGCAACTGCTTATTCATATTATGGATGTTTTGTGTGCCACCCCCTACTCTGCCCCCCAGGGGAGGCACATTTTTAATTTCTTTACAACATCAGTCGTGTGACACATCATTTGAAAGGCTAAGTACGAACGTTTTAATCAAAATATTATTATCTTTTTTTTTATCTAAATGTACAGTCCACGTACATTCACAAACAAAATTTAATGGGAATTTTGAATTACAATCTCGCCGAAGAACCAGTATTGGAACAAATTATATGATACCAAACTTATTCATAATGACTCTAATGAATACCAGACGCCTTTTTTAATATTAAAACACAGTAGATCTCTGCAAGGCTGGTTTGGTTGGTGTGTGTGTGTGCGGGGGGGGGGAGAAGGGAAGGTACATCTTTGAGTTCCGTTTCTAAAATTATGCAATGTAAAAAATAATAGCAATAATAATAATAATAATATTGTTGTTTATAAAATAACAAAAATAATCTGAAATGACGTAAAAAAAAACACCCGTGTTTCCATTTCTTTTTCCCTTTGCAATTTTAAAGCTTTGTAAATCGAATATACTATTGTTATGATAAAGTATTTCTACTCTCTTTTGCACGAAACAAAATTAAGAATTAGTCATATATGTCAATATTCTTAAAATTTTCTGAAAAATGCAGTATAGCAGTGCCACCGCTTAGGTTGTTTAAAACCAAAATCTCTTAAGCAAATACTTATGTTAACTTATAACTGAATTTGAAGTTTGATGAAAATCTGTGTGTTAGTTTCTGAGATAGAGCTAAGTTTATAATTAAGTTATATTAGTTTCTGTTATGTATATATGTTAGTTATGTTATATTAGTTTCTGAGATTGCAAAATATTTAAAAAATAACAGTATATTAACAACATCTGTTGGGTGATGTGCACATAAAACTAACCATTAGCAGTTATTTTCAGGTAATAATTTGAATTTTGATAAAAATCCATGCATTATTTCTGGAGATTTATGATAATCATGAATAATGCCGCATGGAAGCGCCACTTGTTGAGCAATTTGCACCAAAAAGTAGTAAACACCAAATTACATCATGTATTAACTGAATCTAAAGTTTTATGAAAATCCATGCTTTTTGAGATGGAGCTATTGTGGAAATTGTGAATAAGACAGCACATCAGCGCCACCTGCTGAGCGATATGCACCAAAAACTAATCATCTCTAGTTTATATCAAGATCTAACTAAATCCAAAGTTTTGTGAAATTCCGTGCATTAGTTCTTGAAATGGAATTCCCACAAAATTTTTGTCACATACAGAGTGACAGATTGGAAGACAGACATTTTCTAAAAACCATCATATCATTTTCAGGACCTAATAACTCTTATAAATCCATCAAAAACCGGAAGTAGGAAATTTTTTTATGAATTCAATTATTTTCTTAAATTTCTTATTTCCTTTAAAAAAAGGAAAAAAAATCTATTCTTTTTCCCACTTCTATTAAGTTATAGAAAAGCATTTTCACAATATGGTTTTCCAATACTGAGTTTTCCATTAACAATGAGAGGATCCCTTCTCCCCTCCCATACACATACACACACTGTCTCACGTCGGACACTTCTAATATTCCGAATGTTATAGCCAGTGTCATTCATCCCGCGCCGTGCGAAGAGTCGGTCGCCCCGGACGCGGAAATTTAGGGGGCAGCAAATTTATACTACCAATGTAATTCATGTACCTATGTAATACCAATGTACACCAATACCAATGTAATGCAAAAGTATTTTATAATAGCTTTTTGTTACACGACAGCATTTAGCAGTAATAAAGTCTTGATGCACTTGCCTCGAACGGAGGAGGGGTGGTAGAGCATAGATAGAAATTCTTATCATCAAAACAAGTTGATTACTTTCTTTTTCTTTCAGTAAATATAGTAAACTCTAAATAAATTTAGCAACAAGGTTCCTTTCAAATGTACCTCACATATGGTTTCTCGACCGTGATTATAAATATATACACACATTTTAAAAAATGTCAAAATTTGGGGAATTCTATATTTTAGAATGAAATAGTTTTATAATAATTTAGTGGTTTTGATATCTTTGTTTTTTCATTAAAATAATTAACAAACTAAAAAATATAGCATACTTTTTGAACGAAAGACCATTTTACAAAAATGATATCGATAACAAAAGACAACCTTCCTCCCTTTGATGTGACACATATTCTATTTTATATATTTCTATTAATTTTTCAAATGTTAGTTCCCCCCCCCTCATTTAAAATTTATTTTTAAAAGAAAAGCATTTTTAATACGTATTTTTTATTGTGTGTTCGCCTCCAAGTGCATATAAAATAATAATAATAAATAAAAAAAAACAAGTAACAAATTAGTTTTAAAATATCATTCCATTTCTAGTTTTTTCTTTCTTGTTCTTCAGTTGATTAAATATCAAACGTCTGTTTTAAGTAACTGCTATTTTTATTTCCCAATCATTTCATTTTGTCTTGTATAAAGAACTTAATTTGTTACCTGTTGTGTAATTTCGTTAGGGTTGCCGAGTGTTGTACATTCTCGCCTCGCGCGATAAATGCTATATTCTTGACAACACTCATTTTTAAAATTTCCCCTTTGCTTATCATGTAACGGTCCTTTTTACACGTACATTTTTTTGCTCGGATTGGGAATCTATTCTATGCCAAAAGACTTTTTTTGGCGTTTGTGAAATCTGAAATGTTTGTCAGTTTTACGTTTGTCACAGCTATGGAAAGACGCACGCTCGTTGTGGTCAAAGATGACTAATAATTCATAATTACTGTCGAGTACAGTTATGTTAGCGTGCTACATGCTTATGTGAAAATATATTTAGATTTGTGTTTTTGTCGCTGACAATTCATCATGTAGATTTGTGTTTTTGTCGCTGACAACTCATCATGTAGATTTGTGTTTTTGTCGCTGACAATTCATCATGTAGATTTGTGTTTTTCTCGCTGACAATTCATCATGTACAAATTGTGATCGTGAGAACTCAAGACGTTCTTTCTAGTATGAGTGCACATTTGAATAAATATGATGTATTCTGGATGTTTGAAAATGCTCATATTTCAAGTCTTCAGCAAAATAAAGCCAATTTAGTCCAGATTTTTGTGAATTGAGTTTTCTTCATCAAAATAAAGCCTTAAACACTTCGTTCCAGAAAAGAAAGTAAAACATGAGCTTGGGTATCTCTACGATATTTACAATACGATCCGGCCAATCTCAAAAGGGTGGCTTTATCATCACACTTTCCCATGACAGAACACCTTCCCATTACAGAACTATGGCGCCGTGAAGAAGGGTTTTTTGTTTCTGGAGAAGTTGTCCAAGTGTAAACAAAGTGATGAGACGAAAATGTGATTTGTGCGTACACCGCATTTTGCTTGGAATTCCGGATTGTACGTTAAAGAAGTGTTTTCGAAGAAATGATGATTTAGACCTTTATACTATCTACATGTGCTAATTCAAATGTATCAGTGGTGAAATATGCTAGATCAATGATAACAGAAATTAGACATACAATCTTGTAATATTTCAAATGGAATTTGAATCCTACAAAGTTGTTATTCTACAAAGTGATTTTTCGTGGGTTTTTTCTGTTCTGTGTGGGAGCATCTAATTTAATTGTGCTTAATGTGGACCCCCCCCCTCCCCTCAGAAATAAAGAATTTAAGAACGCTGGGCAAAAAAAGAAAAAAAAAAGGCAACTTAGCGGCAACAACTTATGATTTAAATAATAGTCTCAGAAATAAACATTTTTTTTTGTTTCTCGTTATTTTTTTCCATAAAAAAAGTGAAATGTATTTCTTTTCTTATAATGTTGTTTTCAGCTTAGAAGAAAGGTAATGTACAGGTTATTTTTCTTTATTTTCTTTTTGTGTTTCATATTATATATTTGCTTTTATGTTATTATTATTTGTAATTGATTATGATATATTTGAACAAGCTTAAGTATTTATAAGTGTATATATATTTTTGAATATGACATCATCAAAAAATAATTTTAACATTTCTGTACCATGCTATGAAGGTGATCCAACCACTTTGGATTTTTTTCTTTGATGTAGTTAGTAGTTATGCAAAAATACAAAAATGGACAGATGATGTCTTGTTTCTCAAAACAAAATTAGCAGGACCTGCCCTAAAATTTTTTCTTGAAAATGACAAAATTAGAAATTCAAATAGTGTGAAACAAACAGGAACTTTCACGATTTTTCTCTAAAGAATCTCAAACAGTTATAGATATCGAATTTGATAACATAAAACTCTTATCTAATGAAAGTATCAGTAATTTTTCCCATAGATTGAACACTTTGGCCAATAAGGCTTTTAAAACGAAAGATCTTAAATTTCTTAACGAAATAAAATATAAGAAACTTTTGCAGTGTTTATCAACTGATATTCTAATCAAAATTAAGGAGGATAAAATTGATGACTATGACAAAGCAGTAGAAAGAGCAGAGTTTTTGCAAAGTATTTTGTCAAATGAAAAATTAATTAATATTCATAATGAATATTCTAATCATATTGATTTATCTAAACAGATATCTGAATTATCAGAGAGAATAAATGCTTTTTAATTTGTAAACAATACACAGAAAGATGACACTAAATAAACCCAAACACGTCCTAGTTTTAAGAAGGACACTCGTGAGTTTTACAAATCAAAAAACTCTACAAATTTTGATTTTAAGTTTCAAAATAAAAATAACAGAAAGGTAGATATTTGTCAAATTTGTTCTAAGCGAGGTCATTTGGCCCTCCAGTGTTTTAAATACAAGAATTTGTGTAAGAGAAAAAAATCTTATGATCAGAATTATTATAGACAATACAGAAATACTAATTTTGATAATTCTGGTTATAACCAATTTCAGCCTTTAAACGACCAGTGAGACGCAGTACAGCTGATGAGCTGTTGTCTCAAAACTGTCTTGGGTCACCATCAAGTAAATTTAAACTGTCTGATGAAAGACAAGTTAAATCCACTTATTCTCAAACTTCTAAGGAAATTTAGATTTGCAACAATCAGTCAACACAGACTGATCAAAAAGTAGTCATTTATAATGTATATGATAAGTGTTCGTTTTTACCTATTATTTCCAGTAAGTTTGGCAAATTTGAGGAATTTTTATTACTGGATACAGGAAGTTTAATTTCAATTTTATCACTTAATTTCTTTAATGAAATAAAAAAGATATTTCTTACAAACATTTAGCTTCTTCAGTAACTATTTCAACTGTTAATTCTGCAGTTAAATTCTCTTCTTCCATTTCTGTATCTATTAAAATTGGTAAAATATTCTTTCGGCATACTTTTTATATTGTTGAAATTGCAAATTCTTCAGAATTTGTTGGAATTTTAGGCTATGATTTTATTGTGAAAAATAATATTGTTATTAATCCCAGTGATAATACTGCCTCAATAAATGGTGTTGAAGTACCATTAAAAAATAAATGTAGAAAAAGTCAAATAAATGCAATGTGTGTTGATGTAAGTTCTGAAAGTGAGGTAAATAATAATGACAGTAGTTCAAGTGATGTTGTGCATAAAGTTAACAGAAATTAATCGCATGATCAGATCTGTGCATATCTTGCACACAAAGTTAACTTAAATCCTTATGAACACAAATTTGTAAAAATTAAAACTGATATCTCACCAGATCAAGATGAGATGCTATTTTGTAGTAATATTTCCTCTAATAATGTGTTATGTCATGATGCACTTATAAAATTAGATTCTAAAGTTCAAAATATCTCATATCCCAAAATCATGCATGTTTACATTGAAAATTTATCTCATCATGTTGTTCATTTAAATAAAAATATGGAAGTAGGTTATCTGTGTATACCAGATGAAATTGTTGATCAAAATGAACTGGAAAGTAATTTAAATCCTTCAATAAATGAAAATTATTGTAATTTTATTACTGCATCTGATCAGGTACTTGCTCAAAGAAAAAAAGATCCATCTATAAATGATTTTAAATTGGATCATTTAGAAGCAAATGAAAAGAAGGAAATCTCTGATCTTCTCTTAAAATATTATTCTGTTTTTTCAAAATCTCTTAAGACACTTGGTCATACTGATCGCATTGTACCTAATATCAAATTTATTAATGACTTCCCAATAAAAACTTTACCGTTTAGCATTCCCCAAGCACTTCAGGCAGATGCTACAGAGCAAATAGATAATCTTGTTAAAGCAGGAATAATAGAGAGGCATTGCTCTGAATGGTCTTGCCCTATCTTAATTGTAAAGAAAAAGTCTGACGGTTCAGGTAAACAAAAATATCGTTTACCGTTGGATTTAAGAATGCTTAATTCAGTTATTCAGGGATCTTCTTATCCTCTTCCCAAAATTCAAATTATTATTGCTAACTTATCCTCTTATAAATATTTCACTAGCTTAGATTTAAAACAAGCTTACCATCAAATTGACTTACCACCAGAATTGCAAGATAAATTGACATTTACATCTGAGTATGGCTCTTATAAGTATAAACGTTTAGTTTTTGGCTTAAAAAATTCTGCCTCAGTGTTTCAAGCACTAATGGATATGATTTTAGATGAAATAAATTTGGAAGGTATATTTACATATCAAGATGATTTTATATTTGGTTCAAACACATTTCAAGAAACATTACAAAAACTTGAGAAAATTTTACAGGTTTTATCAAAGTATAACTTGACTCTTGCCCCCAACAAATGTACTTTTCATCAGACTTCCACAAACTATCTAGGTTTTCATATTGAAAATCATGCAATAAGTTCCATTCAAAGTAATAGTTTGCGAATAACATCTTTTCCTCTACCAACAACTAAACGCCAACTAAAAGGTTTTATTGGTTTAGCGACCTTTTATAGAAGTGTAATACCCAAATTTTCTGAAATCATACATCCATTAATTCAGCTTACCAGGCCTAAAGAAAAATTTCGCTGGACTTCTGAACACGACAAAATTTTTAATAATATTCAAAAAATGTTTTTTTCTGAACCAATTGTTCATTTACCAGATTGGGACAAACCATTTTTCTTAAATACAGATGCGTCAAAAATTGCTATTTCAGCTGTTTCACTTCAAGAATTTGATAATAACTTACTACCAGTTGCATATTTTTCTAAAGCATTATCCCCTTCTGAAAAAAAAAATATCCTGCCATTAAGCTTGAGTTAATGGCTATTTACAAAGCAGTTGTTGCTTTTAAATATTATCTTTATAACAGAAATTTTACTATTTTGTCTGACAGTGCTCCATTAAAACACTATAAGAAAATTAGTAACCCTGCGGATATCATAACTAGATGGCTCACCGAGTTATCTGAATATTCATTCTACTTTCAACACATTCCAGGTTCTTCAAATATACTTGCTGACTACCTTTCTAGAAATAATTTCAAAAATAATTAACAAACACTAGATACAAATCCTGAATTAATATATGATACCACTCACATTCTTCCTATCATTGAGAATGATGAGCATGAAAATACTATCTCTGAGTCACATTCAATTAATTATTTGACTGTGGGTAATTCCGAAAATCATAAAGATCCTTTGCTTGAAATATCAAACCAAACATTTGTTAATGAACAGTTAAAAGATACAGAATTATCTGTTATATATAATGAAATATTAAACAATGGTAGTTCAAATAAATATGACATGTATTTTATTCATCCTGATACTAAGGTTTTGATGTTTAAAAAAAACATTCCACATGACTCAAGATTTTCTTATCATATTGTGGTACCACACTCATTAAAAGCTAAGGTTTTAGCAATTTCACATCTTTCACATTTCGGTCTAAAAAAAACCTATGAATTTGTAAGTAAAAGATATTTTTGGAAGGGTATTTACACAGACACATTAAATTATGTTGCGTCATGTATTAAATGTTTGCAACATAAACATCACAAAACACAGCCTGCACCTTTGCAAGCAACGTACACTCCAAAACAAGCAGGTCATACTGTAGCAATTGACATTGTAGGTCCTTTTAGAAATGGTTATTCAGTATTAACAGTAACAGATCATTTTTCTAGACACATGGAATTGTTTCCTTTAAAGGAGACTTCTGCTAATAAAGTTGTTGAATCACTGTTTAAATATTTCACATGCTTTGGGAGACTTTGCGTAATTTTGTCTGATCTAGGTTCCCAATTTATTTCCAGTGTTTACAACATTTTTAATGAATTATTAGGTATAAAAATATCTCATTCTTCAGTCTCACACCCCCAATCGAACTCGATTGCTGAAAGAATCAATTCTTCAATTAAAACCTCAGTTAATACTTTATTACTTGAAGGACACTCTTTTGAACATGCATTGTTGATTCACAAATGCTTATACAATGGCTCCACACACTCATCTACAAAATTCTCACCAAATCTTTTACATTTTGGGCGTGAGTTATAATTAATATTTGATACATATGACACTCATGCAAATCAACCATTTCTTGATAATATTGACACTTATAAATTATTAAAAGAACTGGATGCAATGTACCAAAAAGCTCATGAAAACATTGTGTCTGCTCAACATCAAAGAAACTTAAAATTTTCACAATTTGCAAAACTACGTCCATTAACTGTCCATGATATTGTTTATCTAAAATCTCGAGATAAATATAAACCAAAATATACTGGTCCTTATGAAATTATTATGAAACATTCACCTGTTTCATTTACTATAAGGAAATATCAGTATTCACATGCTCCTTCTTTTAGAGTGCATATAGATAGACTTTTACTTGCTCCACCTAGAAATGCATACCTTAATTCTAACTTTAATAAAAATACAAGCTCTAATATTAATAACAACAATAATAATTATCAGCAGTACAATAACAATAGCTCTCCTCAAAACATTATTTCAAGATATAATCTTAGACCAAGAAAATAAATGTAATGCCACATGTTTTGTGTTAACTGGCCAGGACACAGAATTATGTTTAGTTGTGTACTATGTACTGAATCTTTTACTGGTCTACTGCTGGTTCAAATCATTGTGTATTAGATTCTCTATGCAGTGTACAATTTGGTTTTATATTTTATTTTCAGACTACTATTTTGACATTTGTATACTTTAATATTTTGACAGATTTATTTCATAAGGTACTTAAGTAAATTTGCTCTACACTCTATTGGAATGGCATTTTACATTTCCAAAATTTTTTTTAATACTGATCAGTGTTGATTTTTTTTTATTTACATATTATGCATATTTTGATTCTTACATTTTATTAAAGGTATTATATTTGTGTGAATTTAAATCAACTATAAACATTGTATTAAGTCAGTATTTAGAATTTTTTTTATTAAAAAAAAAAAAAAGAAATTTTTCAGCATTTATATAAATGTGTGTTTTAAACAGTGTATGTAAACTGTTATGATAATTGATTTAACAAGTTGCAAGTATCTTCAAGCAACAGCAACATAAAAGACAATTTCTACAAATAGAAATGTCATTTAAAAATTTGCTTTTACAGCAGAACTGTTTTATGTAAGCGCTTACACTTGAATAATGAAACGAAGAATATAAAAAATAGGTTGTGTATACACATCAAATTGCTGGATATTAAAAGCAAAGACTAGCATATATGCATGTATATAAAGGCCTAGGCATACGTTGAAGTTTATTTATTTATTTTTTTGGTAACATTTTGTATATCGTATTGTGTTTTATATATATCATATATAACTTGTAATTTTTATAAACATATAGTTATTCTTATTTTATAAGTGTATTTTTGCTAGTGCTTTGTACATAGATTCCCAACACTTTACCTTTTTTATAAGAAAAAATATTTTTTTTTCTTCGCCAAAAAAAAATATTTTTTGGTGGTCCTTCGAGTGATAATATGTGATGTAACACATATTCTATTTTATATATTTCTATTAATTTTTCAAATGTTAGTTCCCCCCTCCCATCATTTAAAATTTATTTTTAAAAGAAAAGCATTTTTAATACGTATTTTTTATTGTGTGTTCGCCTCCAAGTGCATATAAAATAATAATAATAAATAAAAAAAAACCAAGTAACAAATTAGTTTTAAAATATCATTCCATTTCTAGTTTTTACTTTCTTGTTCTTCAGTTGATTAAATATCAAACGACTGTTTTAAGTATTTGCTATTTTTATTTCCCAATCATTTCATTTTGTCTTGTATAAAGAACTTAATTTGTTACCTGTTGTGTAATTTCGTTAGGGTTGCCGAGTGTTGTACATTCTCGCCTCGCGCGATAAATGCTATATTCTTGACAACACTCATTTTTAAAATTTCCCCTTTGCTTATCATGTAACGGTCCTTTTTACATGTACATTTTTTTGCTAGGATTGGAAATCTATTCTATGCCAAAAGACTTTTTTTGGCGTTTGTGAAATCTGAAATTTTTGTCAGTTTTACGTTTGTCACAGTTATGGAAAGACGCACGCTTGTTGTGGTCAAAGATGACTAATAATTCTTATTTACTGTCGAGTACAGTTATGTTAGCGTGTTACATGCTTATGTGAAAATATATTTAGATTTGTGTTTTTGTCGCTGACAATTCATCATGTAGATTTGTGTTTTTGTCGCTGACAATTCATCATGTAGATTTGTGTTTTTGTCGCTGACAATTCACCATGTACAAATTGTGGTCGTGAGAACTCAAGACGTTCTTTCTAATATGAGTGCACATTTGAATAAATATGATGTATTCTGGATGTTTGAAAATGCTCATATTTCAAGCCTTCAGCAAAATAAAGCCAATTTAGTCCAGATTTTTGTGAATTGAGTTTTCTTCATCAAAATAATGCCTTAAACACTTCGTTCCAGAAAAGAAAGTAAAACATGAACTTGGGTATCTGTACGATATTTACAATACGATCCGGTCAATCTCAAAAAGGCGGCTTTATCATCACACTTTCCCATGACAGAACACCTTCCCATTACACTCCCGTCTAACGAAATCTTACGATATCATGCGCAAGTTCCCCCTCCCCCCTAACATGACAATGTTATATATGCACAGACCCTAAGACTTTTAAAAGGGGCTATGTACAAAAACGTTTCCTTCATTTGAAATTTCGCAACTTTACACCAAATATAGTGTTTGCAGAGTTAATTATTATTCTAAAATAGAATAAGTAAGAGAATTGTTAGCATTAAACAAAAGGTACAAAATATATTTAGCATTCCTAATAGAAACCTTTATCCTTATATTAAACATAAAATAAAATTATGAAACAGGTTCATTGGTTAAGTATAAAGGGGGGGGGTGACACGTGGGAGGGTCTTATTTAGATAAAAGGATTTCCTTGCAGAATTATCCGATTTGTTTCAATCTTTTTATATGGATTCATTCTGATAAGATGCTTCCCTATTTAGTTTTAAGGCTTCATTAGCTACGTATAAAGGGTGGATCTATGGCTGCCCTTTTAATTAGATAAAAGGGTTTTTCATGCAGAATCATCCGATCTGCTTCAAATTTTGATATAGCTTCAATCTGATAGGACTCTTCCCAGGTTAATTTTGTGGGTTCATTAAGTATAAAACAAAAAAACAGAAGAAGTGTTTAGATAAATGGGGCTTTCATGCAGAATTATTCGATTAGCTTTAAAATTTGTATATAGGTTCGTTCTCGTAATACGCTTTCCTGATTAGCTTTAGGGAATTATTGGTTACGTATAAAGGAAGGAAGAGCGTAGACTAGTACACCCTTAATTTCATATGAATGTTTTTTTTTACGTAGAATTATCCAATTCGCTTCATACTTGTTATACGAGTTTATTCTGATAAGGCGCTTCTTTCATTAGATCTGGAGGTTCATTAGTTAAGCATAAAGGATGGAAATGGGAAGCTAATCTCTCTCTCCTCTTAATTTATTTACAGTGGCGTAGCAAGAATGAGTGACACCCTGGACGGATGTAAATGGTGTCATCCCCCCCTCCCCATTATATCCGTCATATTTTTTCAATCACAATTCTGTGTTATTACAACAAATGACCATAAAAAACCACATTAAAAAACCCCACAGGAGCGGCTCATCACTCGATCCACAATTTGCTTAAATCAATGCGGTGTCTATATGTAGAAGATAATTCTTTCTTTAAAAGTTTGCTTTCGCTACCCATTTGTTACATAGATTGATTTTTGTTCTTGGGTGCATATCTTATTTAGAAAAAAATTCACATTCTCAAAGGAAAGAAAATTAATTCTATTGCGTCGTGCGCTAGAATTTTCATTTTATTTCAGAATTTGTTTTCAAAATCTTATAAGATTAAATATATATATATATATATTCGCCAAAAAAGATTGGATGTCACCCCTTAGACGGTGACACCCGGGGTGGACCGCCCCCTCCGCCCCCGCTTGCTACGCCACTCTTTATCTAAATGGCATTTTTATGCAGAATTATTCGATTTACTGGTTTACATGTTTATTCTCATAAGGAGTTTCCCTGATTAGTTTTTGAGACTCATTAGTTAAGTTTAAAAGAGCGAAACCGGGCTGGCGATTTTAATCATCCTTCAATTTAATTAAATGGGTATTTCATGCAGAATTATTCTTTTAAATAAAAGCATATTATACAATTACTCTGAATAGCCTTGAGCCTGTTTATTTGGTTTACTATTTTATTATACAATACTTTTCCAGTTTGTTACCAATTACAGTCTCCTCTCCCCTCCCCTCTCTCCTTCCCTAAAAGTCCCTGTTTTCTTGATTATAATCCTATTCCAATGGGACTTTTTTGACGTTCTTCCCATATAATTTGCTTACGAACTAAACATTGATTTTATATATACTACTATTGGTAAGCGCCATTTATGGTCATTAATAAAAAATTTTGGCTTTTTTCCCTTTCAAACCTTTTATTCTTTGTTTAAAGTCACGATAATTAGGCTTCTTGTTAATTAAGCTGTACTTCTCAAGTTTGTCAAGGTGTTTGTGTAAACTGTATTTTAAAATTTCCAGTCGTTTACAATCAAACGTACTGAGTTATAATATTATGAATTTTATAAAATTTAGGAGCTTATCTACATTAAAGAATTCCACGTGTTTTATTTGTATTTGTCAAGGATATATGCTTGAAAATGCATGCTAAAATACTTTTAAACTTATTTCTTCAAAGAATATATTCAGCAATTTAAAAACAATAATCCACGAGAATTTTGTGCTATTATTTTATTTATATATGTGTATGCAGGAAAAATAAAACACTTGTTATTGTTACAATAAGGTATCAAGCCTGAGAAATATCATAAACTAAATAAATATAAAAGTCTTTGCAGAATCAGTAAATGGAAACAGAGGCGTGTGTAGAGAAAACTGCGCCGGGAAAAAAAATCTCAACTTGGCGCCTCTCCCCCCCCGAACTTTTTCTTCGGAAAAACTAAAAAAAAAAGACACTGGTAGTATAAATTTGATGCTCTTTAAATTTCTGTGCGTGGAGCACCGCCCCCTCCCCCCGCTTTCGCATGGCGCTGATTTGAAATGAATTAGAAGAGAATAATATATTACATTAAATTTAAGTCAATAATTGGAAGTAAGACATAAAAAAAAATAAAGTTCGGTGAAGGAATAATTCCACATTTGTATTCCACAAATTTTAATCAGCAACTTTGTGTTAATAAATAAGAGTCCATAATACTTTTAAGACAGTAAAATTGTTTGATTTTGTTTTAATCGAAAAATATTAATTTTCATGTATCGCAACAATATATATTTTATTTATTTTATTATTACTTTTAAAAAATAAAACAATTTCTGTAAATTTTGCTAGTTACATGATTAAAATCAAATTGTAGGAATACTAAATCGACTGCTATAATAACGTAAATGATGTTCCTGATAACTTTAATTTCATTTCGGGTCGAAAGAAAACCACACTAAGTTAGTTTCGAGAACGGAGCAGAATAAGCCTCATGGGTTATGCTGCCGAAGGCAGTAGGAACACCAATTACAGGTACGTTTAATTTTGATGTTCGATTGAAAAAAATACATAAGACAAAATAAGTAATACAAAATATAAGTTGTGAGATTAGCATCGATAATTTATGGAGATTAAAAAAAGGGATATGCGCAAACGCAATAACAACCCATTACTATAGTAACCTCCAACGGCATTAAATATCTATATATACATCTAAAAAAAAAGCCTTAAATATTTAACATGGGACCTACCTTTTCCCAATGCCAATAGTGGGCTCTAAATAGACTTTATTTCTAGCCTAAAAAATTTCGCCAAATTGTGCATTTTTAAAAAAATGACGTTTAGGTTTAGAGGAAGTAAAATCTGTTAAGTTGGAGGGAATAAAACTGGAAAGGATTGCTGCTCCGGAAGAATCATCACTTCTTTTTTTATATTTATAGGGTTTGAATTGTGCATTATGACGTTTTTTTTATTATAAATTTTACTCTGAAATAAGGTTTATACTAGGGTAACTACCCTTGCCTTCACCAATACCCCATGGTATGAGTAAGCAGTTGCAGACCTTTCAAATGATGTGTCACACGACTGGTGTTCTAAAGAAGTTAAAAATGTGCCCCCCTGGGGGGCAGAGTAGGGTGTGACACACAAGACATCCATAATACGAATAAGCAGTTGTAGACTTTTCAAATGATGTGTCACACGACTGGTGTTGTAAAGAAACATAAAATGTGTCCCCCAGGGGGGCAGAGCGGAGGGGGACACACAAGACATCCATAATAGGAAAAGGCAGTTTCAGACCTTTCTATGCAACACGAGTGCTGTGGATAAAAATTTAAAAGTTTTTACCATAGAAGGAAATGTTTTTCAGAATTTCCAGTATCTGAAATGTGTGAATCCGCAAAAATTTTTTTTCGAGAGTCTGAAAAAAATAGTTCCGGATAATCGAGGTTACTGATATTAAATAGGCTTCGTCCTATTCTTACTTATTGAGTATATACAAAATTTTGCAAATACAAATCGTCTAATCGACTTCTCGGCTAATTTACCTGTCGGCTAATCGTTTTGTCGGCCCATTGACCTGTCGGCTAAATGTCCTGTCGGTTAATCGTCTTGTCGGCTAAATGACCTTTCGGCTAATCGTCTTGTCGGCTAAATGTCCTGTCGGCTAATCGTCTTGTCGGCTAAATGACCTTTCGGCTAATCGTCTTATCAGCTAAATGTCCTGTCGGCTAATCGTCTTGTCGGCTAATTGACCTGTCGGTTAAATGTCCTGTCGGCTAAATGTCCTGTCGCCTAATTGACCTGTCGGTTAAATGCCCTGTCGACTAATCGTCTTGTCGGCTAATTGACCTGTCCGCTAATCGTCTTGTCGGCTAATTGACCTGTCGGCTAAGTGTCCATGTCGACTAATTGTATGTTCGGCCAAATGTCCTGTCGGCTAAATGTACGTTTCGGCCAAATGTCCTATCGGCTAAATGTACGTTTCGGCCAAATGTTCTGTCGACTAAATGTACGTGTCTGCTAAATGTACTTGTCGGCTAAACGTCCTGTCGACTATTTTCTGTATGCTAATTGTCTTGTCGGTGATTTGGTTGTCGACTAAATGACATAGAACCGCTATGAACAATAGGAAATTGAAAACTAGGGTATAGTGTATGGACATTTTACTGAACTGCTGTTACGGACTTGCAGTACGCAAATCTTAAAACACAAAATAATTTCTTTTGTGTATTCGTAATTTTTAAAAATATTAAGTGGAACGTTAGTGCTGCGTGTCAGCGTCTGCTTGAAATTCGAGATTTCATTCAAGCTACCAATAAAATATTTGAACAAAACACATTCAAATTTGTATGGTTATTATTATTATTTTAAACATACGTATATTTTATAATTTAATATATTCCACATCAAAATCCAGTGTAATACACATTTTATTTATACAATCAAAAAAAAAAAAAAAAAAAAAAAAAAAAAAAAAATTACGAAGATATTGTAAAAAGCAAGTTATATCTGTAAAATCACAATTAAAGGAGAGCGGTTCAATAATTTTAATCGATGTTTCTAAATTCGAATCTGAATCTACATGTTCAGCTATTGTGGCATACATAAAATAATGTAAAATAATAACATGGTAAATCTGATGTACAAAAATTATTTTGAAAAAAATTATCATGGCTAATTAGTATATGTATGTTTTTTGTTTAATAACTACAATCAACAATTTTAAATCTATATCACTGTTTATCTACATTTTCATTATTTTCTTATTTAGAAATGTAGCATTTTATACATCACTCTGAATTCTGTTTTATGTATATCATTATTTTGATTATAGAAATAAAAAATTAAAATTCTGATTAAAAGTTAATTTTTCTTTAATGTGCTTGTCAATATCTATATGTACTGTGTACGAATGCTGCGAAAAGCATTTTTATATGATTCGCAGATTAAATTAATTAGTTTTTACATTACTGAATGAAAAAATTAAAAAAAACATTTTGTTCAAATGAATTTTATACTTACCCTTTTCGTTTGTTAAACGACTATGAATGATAAAATATAAAACAAAAATAATCATAGCAACATGTGGGCCGTATATTATTCATAAATATCTAAATATCAAAGAATGCTTTATATTACTTGAAATAATATTTTTATTTTTCTGTAGTGCATTAAATTGTATATTTCAGAATCATTTAAAAGTAAAACGGAAATAGAATCCGAAAAAATATATATATACTGTTTATTGTTCGTGTGCATTTCTGAATATCTTTTTTTGTACAAAAAAATGTACTACGCTTAATTTTTGAATATTAATTTGATATTTAAATGAGATTTTAGTTTTATTTTTTTAATTAAAGTAAATGAATGGCTGTTTTAAATTCTGCCATTGATAACTATAATTTTTAAAGTATATATTTTTATTTATCTCCAAAAGAATAAATTGTAAAAAAATAGAAAAAAATAGAATTAAATTTCGTATTTAAACAAAATATTTGAAAATTAGTTTATTAACAAAATATTTTAAATGATAAATAATATTTTGAGAAGAAACGAAATATTTCACCTTGTTTCAAACATATAGTATATTTTATGAACTTTAAAAAATTCATATAATATATTGAATCGTTTAATGTATCACTTAAAAGATGAATAAAATAATAAAAGAGATCTTGCCAGTTAAAAATATGCATTTTGTTTAATTTTTTTTAGTACTTAAAACCTTACCAAGCTCTTGAATAAAGAACATTTTAATAAATAAATGCTGTTTATTTATATTATTATTATATTTATATTATTATAATGCTTTTTTTATCTTTCAAAACGGAGTGACAAATCGAAAAGCTGAAATTATGTATAAAAATATTCTATGATGAAGAGCTTGAAATCTCATAAAAGTAATATGGAATTTAAAAAATAAAATGCATATTTTAACTGGCAACATTTCTTTTACTCTTTTAGTCAGCTTTTAGTTAAAACATTCAATTTGTTAAAGCTCATATAATATATTATGTGTCAGAAATATTTTATAAACAATAAATTATTTTGAATATCACCGGTCTGTATGTTTAGATGTAAAACTTTAATTTTTTTCTTATGCTTCAACATAAATGAAAAGTGTTTATTAAATTTCTTTTTTACGGTCGCCTGTGTATATATGTTCTAAATCACATACAAATAATCAGACTGTCATGTAATTAACTTTAACATATGTAGATGGAGTCAAGAATTTGCTGCATACTATTCAGCTAGTCAGGTCATTTTCTTGTGCTCGTATTTGCATAAAACAAATGCTTCTTAAAAATTACTAGAGCATGATGCAATTTATAGCAATTAAGATATTCAGTGTTGAGTTTCTTTTAATCTTTTAAAATAGATATTTCTCTAAATCAGAATGGAACTAGACCGTTTTATTATCCCAAAATTAACATGGGAATTATGTTTTATACGCCGAGAAAAAAAATACCGTCTCCGCCCAGAATTAAATAATAGTGATTTTATAAATCCCTAAACTAGATATATATATTTCTGGATCATGCGAATAGGATAAGCAACTAATTTGAATAGACGAAATAATCTAGCATTTCTAGCCTCATATTTTCTAGGGAATGAAACGATAATGAGTCTATAATAAAATAGTTTATTAAATCCATTAGTTTTTAAAGTCACAATAATTAAAAAAAAATATATCTTTTTATAAACATTTTGATAAAGAAATTATATTGCTTGAGAGAGATGTTACAAAATATATTAAAAACAAATAACTTTGTTATGTTTCGATTATAATTCTGCTAAGAACAATAATCCCAATAAATTAAAAATACAAATCGTCTCACGGTCAATACAAATAATACGCGATTTAAACAAAATGATAAGATGTAAACAGAACCATGCTATTTTTAATTAATTTTTTTTGTAATATAGCGCGTGATTTCGATTCTGTTGAGAAAACGTTGGTGAACTATAACGGTGACCTGTGTTTGACTCCCGTATGGATTTTGCCGATCCCACCGAAGCTAGCATAAGTGAGAAAATACAGGCTCCTGATTGGTCGAAAAATTATTTGCAAATAGATCATCCTGAATACTAATGTACGTATTAAGAGCGTATATGGGTATATCATTAAAATAATCTTAAGAAGAAGATATTGCATTTTTTAAAAAGTAATATAGAACAATTGAGTTTGACGCCGTAAAATGAAAATACTATTGTTTCTAAATAAATTGTTCTGATTGGGTAATTATGTGTATATCATGTTAAAAAAACAGACAGAAGAAATGACAATTCTATATTTATTATTTTTTAAAAATAATACAGAACAATTGTTAAACATCCTGATTAACTTCTTTAATTATAAATTCCGAATTATCTATTTCTTTATCTATTAATAAATATGTAAAAACAGAAGAAAAACACAGCTTTCAAAAGCTTTTCAAACAGAAATTGATGACTCAATAAACGTAAACTCAAAAATGAAGAAAAGCAAAATTATTCAACCAATCAGAAGCCCGTATTTTTCTCCCCTATGCTAGCTTCGGTGGGATCGGCAAAAATGCCTCCCGTATTGGATGCTTTTCAGTCTGCTTCTATGCATCTTTTAAGCAAATAAAATTTATAATATTATGGAGTGCAAAGCGTGAAAGAAATTTTCTACAGAAAAGTTTCAAGAATTACATAGATTTATTAAACTTAATTGGGAGTTTCATGTTTGCCCAAGAGCCGGTGGCTGACAGAAAAATATATCATCTTGTGTATCGGTTGTAGCTTTGCTAACGTCTGGAGTATCGTTTCATGTGATTCTACTAGTAAAACTTTGATGAGCTGTACCAATGACCCCAACTCAATTCCCGGTATGTATACTTTTTCACTCGGTTAGCTGTGCATCTTTTAAACAAATAAACTTTTTTATATTATGTAGCGCAAGGCTTTAGAAATATCTTACAGAAAATGTTTTAAGAATTATTTATATTTATAATTGATCGATTCTCTAGTTTCGTGTTTGATCAAAATCGGTGGTTCACAAAAAAACATTCCATATTGTGATTCAGTTGTAGATTTTTCAACATATGATAGATTGGAGTGCCGCATGTTTGGTATCATTTCATGTGATTCCGTTGGTAAAACGTTAGTGAGTTGTACCAAAGACCCGAGTTCGATTCCCTGTATGGATACTTTTTCACTGGGTTTGCTGTGCGTCTTTTAAACAAAAAAAAGTAATATTATGTCGCAAGGCATGAGCAATATCTTACAGAAAATGTTTCAGAATTATTTAGATTTATTCAAATTGATCGATGCTGGATTTCCTAGTTTCTAGTCTGCCCAGAACCGGTGGCTGACGGAATAAAATATCCCATCTTGTGATCCAGTTATATGTTTGCCCATATGATAATCTCAGATTTTACTTCATAAAATTTATAACTTTTGTAAAGTTTTATTACAATTAATTTCATATATTCAATATTATTTCATATATTATCTAATATTTTCTAATTTGAAGTAATTTCATTAAGTTTTTTATCGCAACACACATATATATATAGAGAGATAATTGTTTGATTATATTTGTAATTTTCACCGTTTATATAATTTCAAAGACGTCCATGCACATTTCATTTCTTTTTGTTTTTTATTTTATTGAAATTTCATAGTCTTCATACAGAATAAACATAAGTTACTTAAATGTAATGTTATTTAAATGTAATGCATGTAAAATAAATAAATAAAAAGATTGAAATAAATTTTTATGCAATTAAAAACTTCTAGGAGCTTAAAGTAAGGACATTTTTAAAAGCTTTATTTGAAAAATAAACAAAAAATAATAAATTATTATTCATAGAATTATTATTGTAAAAATAGTGAAGATGTAAAAAGTGTGAGGATTTCTTTAAAATGCGAAATAACCGTTATTTTAAAAGTTTGAGTTTGAAAAATTGAGTTTTTCAGCGCTCTTACACTTTTTATTTACTGAACACAGAAAATAGAACTCGAGACGGTTTCTTGTGAATATGGTAGGTGCAGAGTTTGTTGAAAACGATTCATTTCCTGTATGTGTTAAAAGAATGAAATAAAAATATGTAGCCCTCTTCAATTAAAACTTTTCGAGGCACACTGTGCAAGACCCTGGATATCAATTTTAATTCCAAACTGTCAAACGGCACCAATAAAATTTTAATAAAATTTTGCTTTTACAAAGCTAAAATTAAGGTGCTCTTAATATCTCAAAAAGTTGTTTCTAAATTCCGGTGGCAATCGATAATTTCTCATTTTACTAACAGAATTTGTCCGTGCCGGAAAGGGTAAAGTAAAAGCTAATTAGAAAAGGTATGCTGATATACAGAGAAAAATAATTCAACAATTCTTGCAGTCATGTGTAGAACTATTCAAAAATCTTATCAGATAGCACAGTATCAGTAAAATCATTTTGCTTTCACACAAAAACAATCTTTAGTGTATTAAATATAACATGCTTAAAAGTAACAAATTTGTATAGTTTTATTTTACTATTTCAAAATTAAATATATAAAAATATACATATAAGTTAAATGAAAGCAAAGTAACCTTGTCTTTATTATATAAAATCGAAGCAGTGTTTTAAAATATTTTATTTCTCTAATGAAGCATACCATCTTCTCTCTTATGTCTTATTTGGTTTCATGTACAACATGTTCCCATGATAATTTTCTGCATGCGAAGGATTTTCTAAACAGCAAGCATTCAGCTGAAATTTATTATTTAGAATAAACTAAAGAAGATAGTTTAAAACGTCAGACGCACTCCCGTGGAAAATGGCAGGATATGACTCTGAATTCTAGTTTAAGAAATTTTGTTTAGAAAGAAACTTATTGATTTTCTCTTTTTTGCTGCATCAAACTTTTCTGTATAAAATTTGATTTTTAAAACATGCTTCAAACAATCCTTTCTTTTTTAAATGATAATTGATATTCTAAGATCTAATAAAGATCGCTAAGAATTAGAAATATATATACTTGACGTCCCATAAAATTGTTAGTTTAAAAATCCATAAAAAATGAAAGATTTGTTTTATTTGAATGCGCATTAGGGCAAAAATATTTCCTTTCGGGTTGGGGGGGATTCTTATAGCAGTAAATGTGCTCATTCATTAAACTTAAAAAATATATTCCAGTAAAATACAAAGTGCGAATCTCACAATTTACATCAAAAGGTATGATTTTACTAAAGACGCTCGTCATCCGATTTGACGTCGACGTTAGTGTCTATGGAACGAATGCTGAAACTCTACCATAGCCATCAATCGCATATCGAAGTTTTACGAACACAATGAGAAATTATGAAGGATCAAGTAACGAAAACCAGACTGTTTTTCCGCGTTCTATGATGCGAAGTATCAGGCATTTCCTGCATCGATCCTCGTGTTTTATAAATTTCCGATAATTATGTTCTCACTCGCGTGCAAAGTGTAATTATTTGTGTTGACGAACATGAAGACCATTAACTACTATGGACTTGTAAATATTTGCATGGGCATAATTTGAATTATCAAGAACATTAAGTAATTTTAATGATGTTGTGAACTTTAGTATGGAAATAAATCTCACTATTTTTTTCTTTACACAAAGAAATTTAAACAATGTATTTACTACTCCCCCTCCCCTCGAATGAGAATAATTTTACCGAAAATCCCATCAAATAAACCCATTTAAATCAAAATACCTCCAGTTTTTATAAATTTTTGAAAATTTAAAAAAATACGGAAGATTTAATAAATTTTAAGCATATACTCAGTACATTACAAAATATATCTACATTTTCCTTATCTTAAAACAAATAGTTATAGAGCTGGTTTAACACACAAACTCTGAATTATATATTTTTTTAATTATGCTTGTGCTAATACTGGTTATATTGTGTAACATGATTCGATACTCATCTTGAATATCATCAAAAAATTAAAAATATAAAGGAAAAATCTTAAAAAGTGAAATATATATATATATATATCATTTATGTAAATTTAAGTTCAAATGTTGAAAGACAGTGCTACAAAATGTATTACTCAGCTGTCAAGAAAATCCAGCTAATGGAAACCGTTTATTATAATAAAGAAGCAACTAATCTTAGTGCTTCAGTGATGTTATCGAAATACTTAAGACCACGGGTCACCAATAGTGATGCGTCATCACTAATTGACCGTTATCTCTTTAGTGTTATATATCACAACGTAAAACTTTTAATTGCAATTTTATTTTATTTTCTTTGTTTAATATCTATTATTTTATGAAACACTAATAAAGACTTAAAATTTCTGGAGATATTTCGTAACCTCTATATAAAAATAAAGCCAGATGCGCAATTTTTTATTTCGGGATTACAAATTCTCACCAGTAACTGTAATTATTATTGTGTAATAATTTGATAGATACTCCACAAATAAAATTAAAAGAAAATTGTTATTCATAATTGTCTGATGTGAATTCCAGCAGTAGCGAGAAGTCAGTAGATTAATCATGATGTCAAAATTCATGTCCTTTCTCCTGAAGTATATCTATTACAGCGACTCTGGTGCTAAGCTATACATTGTTTATAATTAAAATTTCAAAATTAAAGTTGAAAAATTAAAATTGAAACCAAAGATTTCTTAAAATCACATAAATAAGGATTCACCTTCCGAAAACTTAAATGTGGTGTTGTGAACATCTATGGAGAAAAATTCTCCTAAAAACCAGCTCACATATTGCTAGATTTATCTGAAAATTCACAAAATTATAGAAGGCTAATTCCATGGGTTCTGTAGTGTAAGTCACATAACTTATTAATTGCTATGCTTGTTTGCCACCGTTATTTTCGAAAAGTCTGCTTGGCCTTATTCAATTATTGAGAATGTGCCAATAAAATTAATCACATTTTTTTTTGTTCTATAATACTGGTAGCCAAAAATCGTAGCCTGTGACTTACACTACAAGTACTCATGGAAATAGCCAGAAGCATCAATTATAGCAGCACGTGTATTAATAATATATAATGTATTGCCATAGTTGTATGGCACATACTGAATGAGCGATAGATATCGAATATACAAGACGAGTAGCAAATACTTTTGATTAGATTTCCAAATAGTAATTTTGTGATTAAATACAAACAAGATTATTTGTTGGAAATAGAATTGCTAAAATTTAAGCATTTCTCCATACCGTGGATTATATATCTACGTGTTATAATATCTTTATTTCCCTAACAAAAAATTTTTAATAAAAGATGGAGTATTCTCACGTGTAACTAAATTTTCAAGACCAAGAAATAAATTTTCAAGACCAGGAAATTGTACATATATATACAGTAGTGTGGATAGAATTTTTTTTTCCACAATGACAAAACCTACCTATGCGGAGAAGATGTTCTCTTGGATAGAGATTTAGGGAAAAATTACAATTTTAAATTTTACTATTGCCGCAATGATGTTGAATTAAAAAATATGTGAAAAAAAGACCTAATTTTGGTTGAATGATTTTTGATTCAAAAATATACTTTAAATATTAATCAAAACTTACCTATGCGTACAAAATGGTATATTATATACAGAGTAGAAGAAAAATAACCAAAATAATCAATTTCAAAAATTAAAACTACCGCAGTGTGGTACACATTTATGTACGTAAAAGTTTCTAAGGAAAAAAATCTAAAAAAAAATTTCCTATTTTTTTTTTAAATGTCGGAAAAGTTTTGGCTACTACTAATATTCTTAAAGAATTTGAGGAACTTTCACATGGTATAAATGAAGTCTGATTCCTTATTTCTTTCTTTTCTTAACTTTTAAGAACATATTCGTTCACAAAACCACAATGTTTTACATAAATAATGATAATAATATAATTTTCTTTTCAAGCATGTTCTAAAAAATTAAAAAAATAAGAGGAAAAAGTATATCTAGTTTAGTAGGCTGTCACAAGATGCCGTTATATAGCTAAACTGCTAAAGCTTTGATATTATTTAGCGTTTTTTGTCTAATATTGAACAATACCATTAATTTAGTGTGCGTAAACAATACAAGACCTTGATATTATTCTTATTTTATATAAATGAAGTTATCTCGAGATAATCTAACTCTTTGCCAAAATTTCACTTGGTTTATTCGCAGACTATTTATTTTACGAAATAAACTAAGCCTTTTAACATTCTCTACGCGTTATATAAATTAATGCTTTAGAAATTAGTATCCTTCTAGCCATGAATTCTTTAGTTAATGAAGCTGAGGATGAATTGATCCTCTTCTAGTTTATTAAATCAAGCGACCTCTAATGTTATATTGCAAACCCTGAATTATATCCTTTAGCAATTAATGCATCCAAATAACAGGGATAATATTATTTGCAAATTTGTTTACATATTATAGGGCTGTAATTTTATTGATTCATACTATTAATATCATGAATATATTTAAATTACAATTTAAGATAATAAAAATGTTTATATCTGAATGAACACGGGATCGCTGTGTATAAACACAAAGAAAATCTAATATTTTTTCAATATTAAATCTTTAAGAAACAGTTATTTGTTATTGAGACAATAATGCATAGAAAACACTATATAGTCAAATGTGACCGGCCACTTGCGATTTTAGAGATTTTATTAAATTTCTAGAAAAATACATGAGAAATTATCCTGAAATTCTATATGTGTAAACATAATAGTACACGTCGTACATTTCCTTGATTTCCAAACATTTTCCGAAACGCTATAGGGGACCGTCAACAAATTGAAAAAGAACGAAAATGTTTTGGATAATCCTGTCACAAATAATGTAGCAAAGGAAAAAATTGTAAATTATGATTAACTGCTTATTGTAATAAACTGTGTTGATTTGTATGCGGGTAGCTTGCATACTCGTAGAGAAATTACAGTTTTTATAAAAAACAGTCCCAAATTTTGCCAAGTTTTTTCTTATAATTTTCTTGTGTGTGGACCAGTAAGGTTTTTGAACCACAGACTTAAAAATTTCTTTTTAAAATCTGTAAGTAACTTCACTCTAAATGATAAAATATTTTTATTATGTTTTCTGTGGTTTCCTAAGAAATGCCTTCTTATGTAAATTATGTTACTGAATGTGTGTAAAAATATTACAAATCATGCTAAATAAATATAAACATTTATTTTCTTTTACTTTTTCTATTAAATTACATAAAATAGCAATAAGTTAACGATTGAAAAAATATTAGAACTCAAATTTAAATCAATATATTTTTATTCTGTCAGTTTTATCGTAATACGAGTTAATTGCATAATAGCAATTTAATATTGTAATACTTATAACCGATCACTTGAAAACCGGTCTCTAGGAACCGGTCTCTTATAATGAAAATTACAGGCTTTTTTTATTTATTATTTTTATTATTTACAAGCATAAGCAAATATTATGCATTTCAGGTATTATATTTAGATAACAAATTTATGTCAGAATTTGAAAATTTCTCTTCAGAAATTATGGAGAGTCATATTTGGAAAAGTATAAGGAAAAAAATTACATATTTTATGTAAGCAATATAATGATGGATCATTTATAAAATATAAGTTTTAAAAGCTCAAATATTATAATGTAATATCAACAGAAATAATAAAATGAGATGGAGTAATTAAAGAAAATATAAGTTAAAACTTTTGCATTTGAAAATATTTTAATCGCTTTATACCCCAGAGTTTGTTTATGTATCTTTTCAAATATCAGTTATAGATTTACAATAACAAACTGATAACTAAGAAAGATTGAACAGCGGAAAAAATAAATTTTATTTTTTGTACATAAAATTTGATGATACATAGAGAGTCTTTATTTATTTTATTTTTAATTTTATTTTTATTTTTTGCATCGCAAAAATGTTGAAAACTTCAAATAAATGTATGTTTAATAACATTTTATTACTAATGAATTCTACAAATGGTATCTTAACGGATAGTAAAATTATTTAAGTTTTCATTTTTATGTAACAGGTAGATCTGTATAACAAAGAAATTGCTGTTTTTTTAGTTCTACAATCATTTACACCAATTTCTTTTTTTCTTACATTATTTATATACGGGAAAAATAGCAGTGTGTATCATATATGACAAATTAGGTCTGACGAGGTTAAATAGCTAATAATACGAAATTAAACAGCTAATATTACGAAAGTTTACGAATTTTTTTCAATTATTACATTGTGATAATTTTGAGAAATATGTTTAGATAAAATATATAACGCATGTAAAACTGCATATGTATATTATATATATATAGATTTATCATTCATCGTTTAAAATAGTTTCCTAACAGATAATTCCTTTCTATAAATTCCTTTATAGAAGTACATGCAATAAATGCGAACATAGATTTGTTTCTGAATACTCTACTTTTTTTTTAGTCTATAATCATTTCCCTAAATATCTTCCATCAATGTAATTCGAAGTTTAACATGCAACCCATATTTATTGTCCTGGTTGGGTAATGGGATGTAGTTTGAAATGTTAGAGAAACTTTTGTGGAGATACAAATCAATAGTTCTTAGAAGGACGAAAATTGGTTGGGACAATTTTCTTTAGAAGTGAAATTCCATTTATGTTTATCTTGCTTACGTATTCAAACTTTATTTAGTGTGTATAAAAGAGGTACTTTGCTTATATAATGCGACTTTACGTATTACGATTGTCCAAAAAAATTATGGAAATTTCTAAAATACAAATATAATGTAAAAAATATGAAGCAACGTTGGCAGAAATGTGTTTTTTTAAAAATATATACAAATTCTTTATTTTAAATGACCATTTAGGAATGTTTTTTCTTTGCATGTTTCTATAACAATATAAATTTCTCTGTATGTGCAACAGAAATCATAAACATTTTTTTTTTGGAATTTAAAATAATTATTTTTAATAACACATTATGGATGATCGTGCAGAAGTTGAAACTGAAATGACCTTTTAGGAGTGTTTAAATGACTTTAAATGACCATTTAGGAGTGTTTTTTCTTTGCATGTTTCTATAACAATATAAATTTCTCTGTATGTGCAACAGAAATCATAAACATTTTTTTTTTTGGAATTTAAAATAATTATTTTTAATAACACATTATGGATGATCGTGCAGAAGTTGAAACTGAAATTTTTTAAAAAGTTTTAAAATGAAAAAAAAAACATTCACGCATAAAAATCGCATAATAAATTAATATCTTATACTTTATGAGTGCTCTTACAAGCATTGTTCATAAATATAAAATTGTAAATATATTTATTAGACGAATCGTTTATACATTTATTTCACTTATTATTTCACATTTTTCTTCATTAACATATTTCACTCTATATTTTTTAGCATTTGTCATGAAAACTTATACAGTATTTTAAATATAGATTTCATTAATTATTCTGGCGAAAATAATTTGTAGCAAATTAACAATTCCAATTCTAAAAAAATATAACGGTGTGCGCAGTATTACACTTTAATCGCATCATCAAGTATCTTAAAGGAACAAACAGTCTTTATAGGTTTACATTTATGTCAGAAAATATACGGTAACGTGAACTGCTTTAAACCATAGTACAAACTGCAACATTTCAGGTAATTCAAACATTAGTTAATAATTCACAATTTCTTCTAAAGCTTATCTTCCTACATTAATTGAACAAATTTCACATGTGATGACCACGGGATTTTGCAGAATGATGAAAACGTTTGCGACAACCACAAGTAGTATTTTAGAGTTAATATGTAAGTGAAATATGAATATTAATTTAAAATTTTGGATGGACGAAAGTGAAAATTTTAAATTTAAGATTAATAAATTTAAATACGAAAATTGACCTAAGTGACAAAAATTCCTGCATATAGAAATAGCTAGTTTTTTTAAATAAAAATGTATTTTGAATGCAAGAGGTTGATAAAATCACTGCTGTGAAGAAAAAGAGTTTTCAAGCTTCCTTATTCTGAATTGTAGAATAGAAATTCTAAGGGAAAAACTTGTGTCTTACTTTAATGATGGAGACTATAAAGATTTTTATACTTTTAAACTAACACATAAATGTAAAACGAATGAACTTACTTAAATATCTAACAGTGTTTTTGAAATGCAATTAAGTACATTTATAGGAAAGAAATTTTATAATTTTGGCTTCATTTTTTATATCCTAAAAATGAGGCAGTCATCCCGGAACTGTTGATGACAGTCACATGACTTAGGCTTTTATTATATTGAAGGTTCATTTTTAAATAACGAAAACGTCTTTTGAAGGAAAATTCATTGTAGGATTACAGAAAAGTACGGTATGGGAGCAATTAATGAGTCATGTGTATAATGTTTGGTTCGAAATCTGAAAGATAAAAAATACTTTCTTCGGATGTTTATGTGGGAACATTTTAACAATTTCCTTACAGCCTTGACTTGAATCCAAATAATTATCATTTCTTCACTGAAATCCAGCATTTCTTCTTTTGTATGTGCAGAAAAAAATATAATACTTTATAGATGTGTATCTTCTTTTTAAAATAATTCAAATGAATATTGTTGGAAAATAAGCTAAAATTTTTTGTGTAAATGTCATATAATACAATGCAGTAAGACTCTACAAATCCTGACACTGTTACAAGAGACATACATGCATTTTAAAAGATAATTAAGTAACTTCAGTTTTTATAACATATTTAAACATTTATCTGGAACGCGTCGTTTGAAATGCTTATAATATTTCAAAAGCAAAACATATTTTTCATTTTAATATAAAAATTATAAATTGCAAAAGAAGATATATGTACATGACTAACGGTTTAGGAATTAGCCATTGTACACCATTGAGAGTGGACAGCTTGTATTTAGGAAGACTGTGTGGGTACAATTAAGACTGAAGACGAAGACTTTTTTTCATATGTTTTATACCAGAGTGTACAATGCACACACATCACTGCCACAACAATAATAACACAAATCAGGACAAAAAAATATTATTTGATTTTTGGGGTAATAACCCGCTCTTTAAATGATATTCGTAAATATTATATAGGGAATATCCCCGCTTTGCAATATATGACTAATTAGGGATAAAACCCGCTGTTAGATTAATAGAAATTTGGGAATAAGACCCGATAAAAAAAACACAACGTGCCACAATAGCAGCTGGCGAACAAACTTCAATTGGTAAAATGAACGCAAAATTGCGGAGCTTGTTCGTGAGGCGCACAAGGATCAAACATGCCGCCCCGCGTTGCAATGTTCGTAGCACATTTAAATTTTTAAGATACATTATGAATACTAAACTATGAAAATAGCAATGATATAAAACTATAGTACAATCTTTTTTGTACATTGTACAGAAAAAATTTAGTAAGATTCTGTAATTTTAGTAGATTCGTTTGTAAAGCTAGAGATTTCGATAGCTATACAAAAACTAGTTTTGTAGAACTACATTCTTTTTGTACTGTGTACAGATAAAATTTCAGTAAGCATACAGATTTCGATAAATTTATATCTATAAAATTGCAGGTTGGTTTATTATTTTCTATTATTTATTTATTTATTTTACAGCGTACTTGTGTGTCTGAAAATCACACTTTCTGAAAGCTTTCAATTTTATTTTTAGAACTTGGTCTCAAAATTATCTCACAAAATATACAGCATCGAAACACTGACTTTGTGTGTTTTCTCCGCATTTTCATCTATCGATGCTCTAATTTTTCGCATAGGCAACTGTGATGGGAAATTGTGAGAATAAAGCCGTCCTTTTGAGATTGGCCGGATCGTATTGCAATATCGTAGAGAGACCCAAGTTCATGTTTTACTTTATGTTCTGGAACGAAGTGTTTAAGGCATTATTTTTGATGAAGAAAACTCAATTCACAAAAATCTGGATTAAATTGGCTTTATTTTGCTGAAGACTTGAAATATGAGCATTTTCAAACATCCGGAATACGGCATATTTATTCAAATGTGCACTCGTACTAGAAAGAACGTCTTGAGTTCTCAACAACCACAATTTGTACATGTTGAATTGTCAGCGACAAAAACACAAATCTAAATATATTTTCACATAAGCATGTAGCACGCTAACATAACTGTACTCGAAAGTAATTAAGAATTATTAGTCACCCTTGACCACAACGAGCGTCCGTGTTTATTTCACCATGTCAAAACATAAACTGACAAAATTTTCACATTTCACAAACGCCAAAAAATTCTTTTGGCACAGAATAGATTCCCAATCCGAGCAAAAAAATGTACAGGTAAAAAGGACCGTTACATAATAAGCAAAGGGGAAATTTTAAAAATGAGTGTTCTCAAGAATATAGCATTTATCGCGCGAGGCGAGAATGTACAACATTCGGCAACCCTAACGAAATTACACAACAGGTAACAAATTAAGTTCTTTATACAAGACAAAATGAAATGATTGGGAAATAAAAATAGCAGCTACTTAAAACAGTCGTTTGATATTTAATCAACTGAAGAACAAGAAAGAAAAATCTAGAAATGGAATGATATTTTAAAACTAATTTGTTACTTGTTTTTTTTATTTATTATTATTATTTTATATGCACTTGGAGGCGAACATACAATAAAAATACGCATTAAAAATGCTTTTCTTTTAAAATTAAATTTTAAAAGAGGGGGGGGGGGAGGAACTCACATTTGAAAAATTAATAGAAATATATAAAATAGAATATGTGTTACATCACATATTATCACTCGAAGGACCACCAAAAAATATTTTTTTTGGCGAAGGAAAAAAAAAATTTTTTTCTTATAAAAAAAAAGTAAAGTGTTGGGAATCTATGTACAAAGCGTTAGCAAAAATACACTTATAAAATAAGAATAACTATATGTTTATAAAAATTACAAGTTATATATGATATATTTAAAACACAATACGATATACAAAATGTTACCAAAAAAAATAAATAAACTTCAACTTATGCCTAGGCCTTTATATACATGCATATATGCTAGTCATTGCTTTTAATATCCAGCAATTTGATGTGTATACACAACCTATTTTTTATATTCTTCGTTTCATTATTCAAGTGTAAGCGCTTACATAAAACAGTTCTGCTGTAAAAGCAAATTTTTAAATGACATTTTTATTTGTAGAAATTGTCTTTTATGTTGCTGTTGCTTGAAGATACTTGCAACTTGTTAAATCAATTATCATAACAGTTTACATACAGTGTTTAAAACACACATTTATATAAATGCTGAAAAAGAATTTTTTTTTAATAAAAAATTCTAAATACTGACTTAATACAATGTTAATAGTTGAATTAAATTTACACAAATATAATACCTTTATTAAAATGTAAGAATCAAAATATGCATAATATGTAAATAAAAAAAATCAACACTGATCAGTATTAAAAAAATTTTTGGAAATGTAAAATGCCATTCCAATAGAGTGTAGAGCAAATTTACTTAAGTACCTTATGAAATAAACTTGTCAAAATATTAAAGTACGCAAATATCAAAATAGTAGTATGAAAATAAAATATAAAACCAAATTGTACACTGCATAGAGAATCTAATACACAATGAACTGAACCAGCAGTAGACCAGTAAAAGATTCAGTACATAGTACACAACTAAACATAATTCCCTGTCCTGGCCAGTTAACACAAAACATGTGGCATTACATTTATTTTGTTGATCTAAGATTATATTTTGAAATAATGTTTTGAGGAGAGCTATTGCTATTGTACTGCTGATAATTATTATTGTTGTTATTAATATTAGAGCTTGTATTTTTTTCAAAGTTAGAATTAAGGTATGCATTTCTAGGTGGAGCAAGTAAAAGTCTATCTATATGCGCTCTAAAAGAAGGAGCATGTGAATACTGATATTTCCTTATAGTAAATAAAACAGATGAATGTTTCATAATAATTTCATAATTACCAGTATATTTTGGTTTATATTTATCTCGAGATTTTAGATAAACAATATCATGGACAGTTAATGGACATAGTTTTGCAAATTGTGAAAATTTTAAGTTTCTTTGATGTTGAGCAGACACAATGTTTTCATAAGCTTTTTGGTACATTGCATCCAGTTCTTTTAATAATTTATAAGTGTCAACATTATCAAGAAATGGTTGATTTGCATGAGTGTCATATGTATCAAATATTAATGATAACTCACGCCCAAAATGTAAAAGATTTGGTGAGAATTTTGTAGATGAGTGTGTGGAGCCATTGTATAAGCATTTGTGAATCAACAATGCATGTTCAAAAGAGTGTCCTTCAAGTAATAAAGTATTAACTGAGGTTTTAATTGAAGAATTGATTCTTTCAGCAATCGAGTTCGATTGGGGGTGTGAGACTGAAGAATGAGATATTTTTATACCTAATGTTTCATTAAAAATGTTGTAAACACTGGAAATAAATTGGGAACCTATATCAGACAAAATTACGCAAGGTCTCCCAAAGCATGTGAAATATTTAAACAGTGATTCAACAACTTTATTAGCAGAAGTCTCCTTTAAAGGAAACAATTCCATGTGTCTAGAAAAGTGAACTGTTACTGGATAGCCCAATTACTGAATAAATATAAAATTATTCGTTAAATCGGAGGTTTGCTTACATGTTAGTTGGGAAAAAGGGAAAAGTCATTAAATCGCGAAATTAATTAAATAGAGGTTTGTTAAATTGGAGTCCAACTTAGAAAAATATATGTATATATATATATATGTATATATATGTATGTATGTATATATATACATACATATATACATAATACTATTCGTCCAGGAAAACCTGGAAAATTGACGATACCCATGCGTAACCAGAAAATGTCATATATCAAAATAAACAACTTTGTGCCAATTCTAGAGAAAGTTTAATAAAAGCAAAAAACCTTGATAGACAATTTTCCTACGATTGGAAATTCATATTGCCCCTAATAAAAAAGCCTTAAAAGTGCTCGCTAGTGATTGAATTCCCCCTCTAAATATGGAGGGAAAACAACAAGGTTGGAAATACTGCACAAAATATATATGTTTTTCTATAATACTTTGTATTTAAAAGTCTAGAAAAGATAAAAGAAATTTTCAAATTCAATATTAATCGTCAATGAATATTTCACAGGAATACGAAATTAAAATTTTAATTGCTTCATTTTACTTAACAGGACGACAAAGAATATTTCACATTTTTATATTTATTCATATCGGCAATACATAAATGCCAACTGTCCTTTTAACTCAAAATTCAAACACACATACTAAAACAAGAAGAATTTTGTTGGTACTTCAAGTTTCCACTGTCAATAGTGAAGTTTTATGTTGTGAAAAACTCATAACAAGACAGAAAACTCATGCACCAAGCATCGATTATTAAACACTTTGGAGTAAATTTAGAAAACTGTATCAAAACTTCTCTGTTTGGTAAAAAGGAAACTATTACCTATAAAACAATTTTTAAAGAACATTACGCATTTAAAAACACAATTTTAGCAATTACAATCCATGGCTGGAAACAATTCAAATTGTTTTGTTCGTCCCTGTATAATATGTTATGTAAAATTTGTGCTGTTATATTATATTAAAACAAACATTTGTTAGGGAAAATAGCTTTTTTTCAGAGTGTCTTAATAGTTTTTGCTTCTAGTAAAATTCCCAAAGAACCTGAGGAGCTTTCATATGGTATAAATATAGTCTAATTCCTTATGTCTTTTTCATCTTAACTTTTCAAAACATATTCGTTCACAAAACCACAATCTTTTACATAAATCTTAAAAATAATTTTTTTTCAAGTATTTACTAAAAAATAAATAAATAAGTATATCTAGTTTACTAGTCTGTCATAAGAAGCCATTCTATAGCTAAACTGAAAGCTTTGAAATGATCTAATGCATTTTGTCTAATATGGTACAATACCATTAATTTAGTGTACATAAAAAATACACCATCTTGATATTCTTATTTTATATAAATGAAGTTATCTCAAGATAATCTAACTCTTTGCCAAAGTTTCAGTAGGTCGATTCACAGACTATTTATTTTACGAAATAAACTAAGCCTTTTACTTTTCTCTACGCGTTCTATAAATTAATGCTTTGGAAATTAGTTTCCTTTTAGCCATGAATTCTTAAGTTAATAAAGCTGGGATAAATTGATTTTCTTCAAGTTTGTTATATCAAGCGGCCTCTAATGTTATATTGCAAATACTGAATTATATCATTTAGCAATAATTGCATCCAAATAACAGGAATAATATTATTTGCAAATTTGTTTACATGGTACAGGGCTGTTATTTTATTGATTTATGCAAATGATATTATGAATATATTTAAATTATATGTTATAATAGTAAAAATGTTTATCTATAAATGAATACGGGATCGCTGTGTATAAACACAAAGAAAATCTAATATTTTTCTATATTAATTCCAGTAATAACCTGGTATTTGTTATTGATACAATAATGCATGGCAATACACTATATGGTCAAATGTGACCGGCCACTCTCGATTTTAGACATTTCATTAAATATCAAGAAAAATACATGAGAAATTATCCTGAAACTATAATTGGGTAAACATAATAGTAGACGTCGTACATTTCGTTGATTTCCAGATATTTCCTGAAATTCTATAGGGGACCGTCAACAAATTGAAAAAGAACGAAAATATTTTGGATAAACCTGTAAAAACTAAAGTAGAAAAAGCGCTTAAACTGTAGATTATGATTAAGTGGTTTATTGTAATAATCTGTGTTAATTTTTATGCGGATAGCATGTATACTCGTAGATAAATTAAAGTTTTTATAAAAACAGTCCCAAATTTTCCAAGTTTTTTTGCTTATAATTTTCTTATTGTATTAGCTATGTATAGAACACTTTTGTAAAAGTCTCAAAAACTTAGCTTTGAAATTTTAAAAGTGATCGTCGCTAGGAGCTCAAAATCTCCTATTCCCAAAATGAAGATGAGGGGCTATATCAATTTATCCATTGATTACTGTCTATATAGAATACACACTGTAGAATACACACTATGGCACGTGCTACTATATTTCTATACATCCTCTGATTTTTTTAACTTTATTTTGGGAACAACGGATTTTGAGCTAATTCTATCGACGATCACTTTAGGATTTTTCAAGCTATGTTCTTGAGACTTATGCAAAATTACTTTTAGCCATATAGAGCATTTTCAATATTGACAAATATAAAGCCAAAATATATCATAGTCAAAGCAAAACAATAATACGTTACAGTAAAAAATTGCATAGAATATACATGTATTTATTACTCATCTATTAAAAATTGATTTATAAATACAGTTACTATAAATAAAGCAAATACATACTATCATCAGAAAAAAGAAAATAACAGTTGTGAAAAAAACGAAATTAGTCTAAGACAAATATAAACAGAAACGTGTGTAATTACTTCTTATTCTGCATCCCATTTAAAATCTTTTTATACAGCATTTTTATAAACTGGGAAATTTAGTTGATACACCTTTTTTAATGTCTCTCATTTTCTCCTAACAACGAAGAATAGAATATATTTTCAATATAAAAGAAATATTTGCTAATTTGTGAAATGACTTAATATTAGAGTAAAATTCTTAATATATGCTACATCATGCGCAAAATTACACAAACCTAAAATTTAGGTACTTGATCATGCCAATAGTGCCAGTAATTGCTGAAATATATCAGGTCTTTTTTGTTTAATATGGATTACATATAAAGATGCTTAAAATTAATTTACTACTACAGAAGTATTTTCTTTTAAAAACTTATGGCTTGCAAATAAGTGTAATTATTACTCGGAAAAAAAGGACACGCAATTTTTTCTAAAATTTTGGTATCAATTAAAACTTAAATCATAACAAACATTAAATTATAATTAAAATGTAACAAAATATCTTAATACCCAAGTGGCCGGTCACCTTTGGCCTATAGAGTATTACCAATATTGCCAAATATAAAGTAAAGATATATCATAGTAAAAGCAAAAGAATAATACAATTCCTGAAAATGTTGCATTGAATACACATGTATTTATTATTCATGTATTAAAAATTGATTTATAAATACAGATAGTATAAGCGAAGCAAATTCATATTATCATTAAAAAAACAGTTGTGAAAAAAAATTAGTCTAAAACAAATATAAACAGAAACTTCTGTAAGTATATCTTATATTGCATCCCAGTTAAAATCTTCTTATACAGCATTTTTATAAACTTGGAAATTTATTTGAAACACTTTTTTTAATGTCTCTCATTTTCCCCTACAACGAAAAATGCTTAATATTAGAGTAAATGGCTTAATATTAGAGTAAAGGAGTAAAGTTCTTAATATGTGCTACATCCTGCGCAAAATTATACTTACAGATGCAAACCTAAAATTTAGGTACTTGATCATGCCAATATTGCCAGTAATTACTCAAATATATCAGGTCTTTATATAGATTACATATAAAGATTTTTAAAACTAATTTACTGATAGGGAAGTATTTTCTTTTAAAAACTTATGGCTCGCAAAATTAATACTCGAAAAAAAAAGAATACGCAATCTTTTCTAAAACTTTCGTATCAATTAAAACTTAAATTATAACAAACATTAAATTTTAATTAAAATGCTTACAAATGAAGAAGAAGCATATTACCCTAACATGCAAAATAATAGCCGTTAGTAACATAATTAATATTGTAAATGTATTATATAATACGGTAAATTTAATTAAAGTAATTTGTAATTATGTTCTTAAAAAATCACACAATTTAATTTTTTTAAATTATGTATTGTTTAAACATTGGTAATTTAGTACAAAAAATTTCTCCGAATAACAAAGAAAATATTTAAATTTCAATACTTCTTAATTCTTCATATACATCTAATGATTTCTATGTATTTATACTGTAACAACAGGACAAATTAATTTTAAAAAATATATTTTTTAAATATTCTGTAGTGCAGCATGAAATTCATATTTACATTCGGTTAAAATTACTGAAGTTCAAGAAGATCCAATTTAGAATTCAATTTTCAACTTCGTATTAGTCATATAAAATTTTAAAAAAATAATAATACAACTAATTTTTTAAAAATTATTAATAGCGTGAATTTGGGTGCGTTCTCTGCCGATTTGTATACTAGTTTTTATTCTTTTTAGATAAATTTTCATCAACAAAGATTTTTGAAGCCCATTCACATGATAATTCATTCATAGCGAATGAATTATTGTAGAATGCGAACTTTCAACCTAAAATACAATCAATTAAAGTAGGATCCGCAATACGCGTTACGTAAAATAACAGTTATATAAACCACACATGCTATGATTATGTTTCTGAAAACTCCAAATAAATAAAATGATGAAAACGCATGTAAATATAAGTTGTAAGATAAACAAATAATAGTTGAAATTTTAATAGTTTTAGGCTGTGTTTAATTAGCAAATATACAATATCAAATATTGTATCCTAATATTCCCCGGTGTTGATAGTTAATTTTGAATAGTCCTTAACGGTAAGGCCTACAAGCTGAAATTGATTTCGAAGTTAATTGCCAATTTCATCAGTACACACAAAATAAAGGTTAGAGATGATTCCAATTTAGCAATTTTATCTTTTGCTTTTGGCGAATATATAATTACAGTTTTCTGTAAGAGCAGGTTTGTTTCTATTTTAATTTCAATTTTTTAGAACATGATTTACAAACAATTATTTTTTCAACACAACTCTTTTTCTGTTATTGTTTTTCCATGTTTTGTTTTGTGTTGTTTCTAGAATCATCACTTCGGAAAATTCGGTTCAAAATGTCCAGTTTGACAGCAGATTTTGAAGTACATTCTGCCTTTACAAAAAATGGACACATACAGCCCATTATGCAGTTTCTTAATAAGAGAAAATACCAATTATATGCGATTGAGAAGAAAAATGAATTTTTAAAAAATGAATCATAAAATTGGGAGCTTAATACGATAATCTTATCTTCAACATCTATCTACAACTATTGCGACTGTTTTTTTTTTTTTTGTTAATTCGTTTTTCCATATCTCAAATAGTAGTGTGGCATAAAAGGAGGACAGATTAGAGGTGTTTTTATCAGGCCACTCAATAAATTATTTTGTGTTTGTATTATATACATAAATGTGTTCCATGAAATTTATGCAAACACTCAATGATTCAGTAACATGAAATATCTTAATCAGTTCTAGACATGGTCGTATATATGCGTCTACAAAATTAACAGTTGGTAAAATTTTTTGATACCACGCATTCTGAAATGTAATGTCACATTGCATTACATGTATGCAGTATCACACAAAAATCTGTGATTAATTAATAATAATCAATAGGAATAAAGGTGTCCAATTTAATAAATATCTCTATATGTTTCCTATAAAAGTTAATATTTGTTACTTTTTACTTCGCATCTTCAATTAAAGGTCATTTACGATTAACATACATTATTTAAAAACTGAATATTTATACAAAATTTAAAAGATAATTACTTTATAAATTTAGAATATACATGGCTTAAATAAATTAAACTACGAGATCGTGATAAAAAATCTCATGAACTCACTGGGGTAAACTTACAAGCTATTTATACAAGTTTGCCTAACATTTATAAGTAACTTACGAAACTCATCCCGACGAACAAATGTGGCTTGAATATTGATGAATCATAGAGACCAACAGACTTTTATATAAATGAATCGAAAGTGTCCACATTCAGTGGTCGTAACGTGTTAGAAGGAGAAAAGGGAAGTTTTTATTTCATTAGTTAGATTAAATACAAAATGATGGAGTTCTAGATAAAAATATTTTTAAATGCTGCTCTGAAGTATTCATTATTTTTTTTTTTTTATTGTTTCTAAAGTGTATACACTAAAGTGGCATTTAGTGGCAATAATGAAAAACAATTGCATTTTTATGATTTTCAAAATACGTCCTGCCAATTTTGTCATAATGTTTCGATACTTATAGATATTTCGTTGTATTATTTTATTACTGTTATCATCTATACTAATTTTATAAAGAGACAAAGTTTGTTTCTTTGTAAAGGGTAACGTTTAGAACTACCGAACCGATTTCACAAGTAATGGCATCAAAATATTTGTGTTAATCCCTGTTCAAATATGGATTATATTCTTGCTACTAGACCAAAGGATATGCAGGAGCCAAAAACGTTCGGAAAAGGCATTTTTTGTGTTTCCGAAAGGTCGAGATATATGGAATTTGGGATGTTAGTTTTTTTAAGATATAAAAAATCTCTGAGAGCATTTCTTTAAAAAGAATTAAATAAAAGGGGTGAAAATACGAGAAAAACATTCTAAAAAATATTCTAAATTGCAATTTCTCACGCAAACTCAAGAAAGATTAACCGATTTTAAAATAATTGCTTCAAAAGCTTTTGCAAGAACATAGGCTAAATTTGAAGTTGGTGTCCCTACCACAAGAAAAGATGAAAGAGGAAAAAAAAAATTCTAAATTGCGGTTTTTGTGTTCAAGAGTAAAACTGATTTTAAAAAAACTCTAAATTGCGATTTTTTAGTTCAAGTGTAAAATTGATGTAGATTAGGAGTTAATAATATCGTTAACATTACAATTTCAAGGGATGAGTGCATACTGAAGATTTATTGGAGTAGTAGTACAAAAAATACATTTCTATATCAACAAAGTAAAAAAAAATATTTTTTTTATATTATTAACCGTTAAAAATCATGTGTAATTTTCAGTCAAAATTTGTCGTTTTTATATAAAGAGTACTGCTATGGCAAAAACAAAAACTGTGTTTTTAAGTACTAATAAACAAACCCCAGTAGCCAAAAAATAATGGGACAATATTGGCTACATCTTGGAGCAATATTTGCACATTGGCGTAATATTGGTATTAAATATAGCTCCAATATTGGGGTGTTTACATTTTGCCCTTATTTAGCCAATATTTGCTGCCAATATTATGCCAATATTGGGGTTTCATTGGAAATATTGCCAATCAAATGCCAATGGTGGTTAAATATTGGAGTTTCATTGGAAATATTTTCAATGTAATGCCAACATTTGTACAGTATTGGGAATTCATTGGAAGTATTTCAAATAGAACGACAACATTTGTACGATATTGGGAATTCATTGGAAATATTTCCAATGAAACGCTAATATTTAACCAATATTGCCATTTTATTAGCAATATTTCTAATAAATGAAATATTGGCGCAATGTTGGAGCAATATTACTTTGCCACTAGGGAAGTTACGGCTTAGCGACCAAATTTATGATATTTATAATTCGTATTATGGTTGTGGTGCAGGAATCAGTAGCAAGTTTTTGTGGATCAGTACCTGTAAAAGCTTTTACCATTTAAAGAGCGGCTAAAAACGAAATTAAGAATTCGTGGAGTTACCTTTTAATAATAGAAAAAGTATGGAACGTGGAAAAACAGTAGTCTAATAAACTGACAAAAGGAATGATATAATTTGTTGTACAGGAAAACTTATATTTAAGTTTAAGTACGGGTAAACATATATTCAATATTTTCTAAAATTTCTTTCTAAAACATAGCACTTGCTTATTTCAAATATTAATCACATGATAAATGTTAGGAATTTTAAATGCTTGTAAATAAGAAAATGGAAATTGAGTTTTTTTTTTTTACGTTTGTATCAGGTATAATCGAAATTTTAATAAATATCATTATTAACGTAAAAATGGCAATATAAGCGAAACTACATAACAGATTTATTTAGATTCAATTTTTCAAACATTTTATATCATTAAATATAGAAATAGATCCTTTCTAGAAATTTGAGCTTGTCTGTTCTTATGAATTAACTTTTATTCCAATGACATATATATATATATATTGACAAATTGTTACTCATAAAAATAACTCTCAGCATTTCTAAGAAAATACATTGCTTGAAGTAGAATTCATTGCGCCATTTACCACTAGGAGACAAAAGAGAAAATGCATACATTTTGTGTCTCTGAAAATATATCTCTTCATCTCCTAACCTCCCCGCTGTAAATATACACGCTACGCTGGTTGATTGCGAAAAAACCTTGGATATTTTCTGGAAAAATATTAGCCACTTATTTTGATGCTTAATATGTTTTTACTAAAACACATACATTTATTATTTGTCTCTTTTTTCCATTGCATATTTCTGTAATGACATGGAAAAAAAAGTTGTTGCGCTTAATCTTTCTTTTCCTAAACGTTATAGACAATGCCTTTAGATCAAATTAACATCTTGAATAATTTCAAAAACATAAGTTTCCTTTTTTGATAAATTTTAATTTGGAAGTTTTAAAAATGATAAAAGCAATAATGTAAGCATTTTGCTCTAAAGGGTATAACGTTTCTTATTAACAACAAAAACAACAAAAATAATAAAAACATTTTTTATTGAATTACATTTAGCATGAGAATAGCATTTAGAATAGTCTCTATCAGAAACACCTATATTTTTGTAATAACTTCAGAAATTATTTTTATCATGAATGGAAAATTTATCAGTTGTGAAACAAAAATTCCTATAATTTATGAAAAGTGATCAATACATTTATATTTATAACATCAATGTTAAACATATGACCCCAGACGAGTAAGAAAAGGTTTGGTATAAAAGTTTATTTTCCTTTAGGTGATATATCGATAGTATTTGATTGTTTGATTCCTCTTTTGATAAAATGTTCGTAAATTGTGTTTGTCATGCAATATCATCTCATATTTACAAACATAGTTAGCTAAATATGAAATATATTTTCTTAGAGCGCCATAGGTCTTCAATTGCATTAAATGTTTTTTTTCATAAGTTGTATGGAGTCTCAATATTTTAGGGAAATTAACCCAACAGTAATTATTTTTGTCAGAAAAATAAATAAATTTTAGATATGACATTTTATTTATTATTTTTAAAATCAAATCAGTAGCAAAAATGTGTTTATTTCACATTTTTAAAACATTATTTACTAAATTAAATTGATGGTCCAATTTATGTTTATTAAATCTGGACAATGGTTAAAGCTGTTGTCGTCAATGTGATACATTTTCATCTTCAATTTTTAATTAATAAAGATTTTCATAAGCCGGAAAATAAAATATCCTTTTATCAAGCTACTTTAATGTTTGAATATAAGCAATCATGAAAACTTCAAAACCCTCTTTTTTTATCTTATTGTTAGTAATATTTTTAATTTGCCTTTTAAGCAGAAAAAATTCTGAAATCTTTCTCTTTACCTTTGAAGATACGATGTGGACCGCTAAGTTCTTTAAACCACAGACTAGAAATTTCTTTTTAAAGTTCATTCTAAATGATAAAATATTTTTATTACGTTTTTTTGGTAACTTCCTAAGAAATAAAAGTATACACAAATAATACACTGACAATAAATACAATAAACCGTTGGACTGAAAAATTAGCCAGTGCCAGGAACCGAATCTGGGACCACAGCATTCCAGGATGTTACTCTAACCACTAAGCTATTACGGCCTATGCCTGAGTCTGCAGTTTCTCACTAATAAACCAAGTTGGGGAAAGTCGTCATCTTCCATCATTAAGATAGAATAGGATGACGGAACAACGATGGATAGATTTACTATTCCATCGATCTGAGATATATATTACAACACACATACGCACACAAATAATACCTGAATTCAAATCATAAAGGTATACACAAATAATATACAGACATAAAAACAATAAATGCAATAAGCCCAACTGGACCGAAAAATTAGCCAGACCCAGGAATCGAACCCGGGACCACAGCATTACAGACTGTTCCTTAGAAATGTTTTCTGATGTGAATTATGTTACTGAATATGTGTAAAATCTTTGAAAATCATGTTAAATAAATATAAACATTTATTTAGTTTTATTTTTTCTATAAAATTCCATAAAATAGCAATAAGTTAATTATGGAAAAATAATAAAACTCAAATTTAAATCACTATATTTTTATCCCGTCAGTTTTCTTGTAATAAGAGAAATTGCATACCAGCAATTTGTTGTTGTAATACTTATAACCGATCTCTTCAAAACTGATCTTGTAACCGATATCTTATTATAAAATTATTAAATTTAGATCACACATTTGATATCAGAATGTGATTGTTTTCACTTCAAAGGTTATGGAGACTCATATTTTGAAAAGTATAAGGAAAAAATGAAGAAATAAAAAAAATATATACTTAGGCATTTTATGTAAGCAACATAATAATGGGTCATTTATAAAATATAATATTTAAAAGCTTAAATGTTAAAACTTCATATCACCAAAAATAATAAATCACAAAAATTTCATTTTATATTTTTGCATTGCAAAAATATTAAAGAACTTAAAATAAATAAATATTTAATAATGTTTTGTTCCTAATGAATTCTACTAATGGTATTTTAATGGACAGTAAAATTATTTAAGTTTTCGTTTTTGGTCATTTTGTACATTTCTCCTCATGCCATTTTTATATAACAGGTAGCTCGCTGAAAAAGTACTATAAGAAACAAATTGCTATATTTTTAGTTCTGGTATCTGATATGCTACATTTACGCCAATTAATTTTTTCTTACATTATTTATGTACGGAAAAAAATTAAAGGTGTGTGTCATGTATGATACACCAGCTCTGAAAAGGTTAAATACATTTAGTTTTTAAAGAGCTTATATTACGAAAGTTATTAATTATTTTAATTCTTACATTGTGATAATTTTGCGAAATATATTTAGATAAAATATATAATGCATGTAAAAATTCATATGTATATTATATACATGGTGTCCCTAAACAAATGGTATATACACTAGGGGGTGATAGAATAACAAATTCATTTTCTATAACATACCGACATAAAGAATAGTTTTAGTGAAAACCGCAAATCAATCGACCAATTTTTCCGTTTTTTATAATCATTTGAAATTTAAACCCTCTGAACACAGTTAAGTTTGTGCTACTTAACCGCTTCCAGCTATTCAGATTTTGAGCTCAAAATTTAAGTTTAAGTCAAAGCTTACGAAACCATTTAATGATATGCAAAAAATCACGGCAAAAAATAGTTTTTTATTACTTCAAAGTCTAAAGCGCCCTCTACCGGCACTTTTCGAAATTTATCTTTATAATTTATTTTCAAGAAAATACCAACATAAAGAATAATTTAAGTGATAACCGCAAATCAATCGACCAATTTTTCTGTTTTTTATGTGTATTTGAAATTTTGGAACACAAACTTTAATGGCGGCTATCTCCTTTGGAAAACGTTTGGGACCCTTGATTTCCTATTTACTATTACTCGTCTTGATGTGTTCTATCACCCCCTAGCGTATATACCATTTGTTTAGGGACACCCTGTATATAGATTTATCATTCAACGTATAAAATATTCTCCTAACAAATAATTGCTCAATATAGTCAGAACCAAAGTTCCTTTATAGAAGTGCATGCAATAAATGAGGTTTTGTTTCTGAATACTCTACTGTCTTTTTAGTTTATAATCATTTCCCTAAATATCCTCTCATCAATGTAATGTCAAGTTTAACATGCAGCCCACATCTATTGTCCTGGTTCGATAATGGAATGTAGTTTTAAATGTTAGAGAAACTTTTGTGGAGATACAAATCGATACTTCTTAGAAGGAAGGTGATTGGTTGGGACAGTTTTATTTAGAAATGAAATTCAATTTCTGTTTATCTTGCTTAAGTATTCAAAATTTATTTACAGTGAATGCATGAGGTAGTTTTAAGTCTGTTTATATAATGAGACTGTATGTATAACGATTGTATATAAAAGTATGGAAAATTTCTAAAATACAAATATAATGTAAAAATTATAAAAAGCAATATTGGCAGAAATGTTTTTTTATAAAAAATATACGAATGCTTTATTTTAAAAAAATAAATTATTTGCGTTTTGTTTGAATGTTTCAGCAACAATACAAAATACTCTGAATGTGCAATAGAAATCATGAACATTTTTTTCCTCTAATTTAAAATAATGCTTTTTTATTATTTTATATTTTATAAATGATATAGCACTGCTCGTAAATATAAAATTTTAAATATATTTATTAGACGAATCGTTGATGCATGCACTTTACTTATTTGTTTACATTTTTTATTAACTTATTTCACACTATAAATTTTTTAGATCTGAAATAGAAAATAACAACATACGTAATATATACAACAATAACAACATAAATATAGTTCTCATCAATATTTCGAAAATGAATTATTTGCAAAAATAATTAATGGCAAATTAACAATTATAATTCTAAAAAAATGTAACACTATGCTCAGTATTATATTTTAATTGTATCATCAAGTATTTTGTAGAAATAAAGAGTCTTTGAAGGTTTAAATTTCTCTCAAGAAATATGCATTACCATGAACTGCATTAAACCGTGATACGAACTGCAATGTTTCAGGTAATTTAAACATTAGTTAACAATTCACAATGTTCTAAAACTTATCTTCCTACGTTAATTGAATGAATTCCAAATGTGATGACCATGAAATTTAGCAGAACGATGAAAACATTTGACACAACTTCAAGTAGTATTTTAAAGTTATTGCACACCTGAAATATAAATACACATTTGAAAATTATGAATGTCACTTGAATGAAGTTAAACATGCAAATTCAACGAATTGACGAAAATTTCTACAAATAGAAATAGTTAATTCTTTTAGAATAGAGAAATATTTTAAAAATAACAGATTGATAAAATCATTGCTGAAAAGAAATAGTTTACCAAGCTTCATTATTATTTATTGTAGAACATCAAATCTAAAAGAAAAAGTTGTGTCCCACTTTAATGATGGACTCCATTAAGGTTTTTATACCTTTAAACTAACACCAAAATATAAAATAAATGAATTTAATTAATTAATAGTGTTTTTGAAATCCACTAAAGTACACTTATCATATTATTATCAGATTATCTTATTATTATTATTATTATTATTTATTTTTTTTGTGCAGGAATATATAATACTTTATATACATGTATATTGTCTTTTTAAAAAAATTCGCATGGAAATTGCAGAAAAATATCTTTCTAAGCAACAGTTTTCTGTATAAATTTTACATTATGTTATACAGTAAGACTATAAAAATCAGGGCACTGTAACAGGAGACATAACTGTACTTTATAATAACTTTAAACAACTTTTATAACATAGCTTGTATAACATATTTTAAATATTAATCTGGAACGTGTCGTTTTAAAATATATATAATGTCTCAAAACAACACACTTTTTACATTTTAATTAAAAAATAAATGAAGAAACAGGTAAGTCACAATTTATAAATTTAACGTGCAAACTTTGTTATTCATATAGATGCAATTTCGTTGTAGTATATCATGAATTATAAATTTGGGGAATAATATTGTTTTTCACTCTATTTTCATTATTGTTTTTCATTCTTTCGTTTAATAAAGTTAGATTTTTCGTTTACGAGCATTATTTTATTTAGAAAATTTTACGTAATCATAATATATGTTTAGTTATTATTATTTCTTATTTTTTTGTCAATTAAAAAATCTAACTGTTTTTAATTTTATAATATAATTCTACGAATCCTATTTCCAATCAAGCGAAATATATTACTAGTGAAGAAATATGGTTAACAGTGATTTTTAATTGTAGAATGTATAAAATATAAAATGAATATTTCTTCCCTTGTTTAACATGGACTCTTTAAGGATATCTTTAAATTGACACCTAAAAGTTAAAAAAAAAACTGAGTGAATGAAAAATCTTTATAAACTTTTACGCACAAAATCATACAAATCACGATACATGTAATCTTCCTTTTTACGAAATGCACATGGAGATTTGAGAAAAGCTTCCTTCTTTTTTTTTTTTGTATAAATTTCATATTGTTTAATTCTGTAACACTATAAGAATGAATACACTTTAACAAACAACATAGATTCATTTTGTTAAAACTTTGAACTATTTAAAGTTTTATTGAATATTCTAAATTACGTTCTTTAAAATAAATATGAGCACAGGAAATTTCTTTACTTCATACAAATTATACACTGTAAAAATTGGAAAATCATAATTTTAAAATTTAAAATACTGATTATTTTATTCATACAGGTAAGATTTCATTGTATATAACAGTCAATGACTTATATATTTTTTACCTTTAATTTGTTATTTTAGTGTTTGTTTTAAAACGTTATTTTATTTAAAAAATTAGTCACTGCTGCTTTAAATATATTTTTCATTTTTCTCGAGTAAAAGAATTCACCAATTTAAATTTACAATGTAATAGGAACGTAATTTTACATTCCTTGAAGAATGTTTAAAAAAAAAATAAACTATTGTTCAGAATATTCTTTATCCGTTACGTTACTGGAAACTCAAATATTAGTTTGTAATTCATGAGTTGTTTAAACGTTCATGTATTTCAAATACTGGACGAATTCCAGCTATAATGTGCGCCGGATTCACCGTGAATCCGAAAACACCGACAATATTTACAACAGTATATCTATCTTATTACCAATCAAATACAGAATTTTATCAGTAACAAAAATGTTTGAAAAAAGAAACTTCTGACAGAAATTGCAAAGAAAACCGTTTATAAACTATTATTCAAAAAGACAGAGAAGACAGAGTGATAAAAAGACACAGTGGCAGAAATAGAAAACAATTAATAAACTATCATTTAATCTTAAACGTTATCAGGTAATTATTAATTAGTTTACAATTCACAAGGTGTGTAACGATTTTCTACTCAAATTCGGCGAAAATTTAAATATAACAAACGTGATATATACCATACTTCGAAAAACGTATGCGAACAGTATTTGGAAATTAAGACGTATATGATAAGCATTCCATTGAAATTTTAGATGTACATAAACTAAAATTCTACATTTTAGTTGAATGATTACGAAACATTAGAATGCATATTTAAAGTGTTGTGAATATTAAGTATTTATTTTCTCTTTCGAATTTATGAGTAGAAAAAATAAATTGTAAAGTCATAATTGTAAAAAAAAAATATTTTACATTGTACAATGACGCTCAATCGTCAAAGAAAAATAAAAATTGAACAATAAAAATAAATGAAATAAAAATGCAATACAACATAATACTTTTAACATCCTTAAAGTTATACAAATAGAGAATCCCAGGTATCCTTGGTCTTTTATGGAGCGAATTATATGCAATTCGATATATATCTATGTATATATTACTGTTATATTTTATATTAATGTTACATGAAACTCGCAAAAAATATTTTAACTGCGCATTTTTTGCATAATATTGTCTTATAAAATGTAGTACCTATACAAATATAAAAAAGCTGGGCAGATAATATACACACATTTTGAAAACTAATAAAATTTTATCTTATTGCAAATTATAAATAATATTCTAGCACGTCCGATTCAAATTAAATATAGTCTTAGGAAAATGAATTGTATTTTTGATACCAATCTTTCCTAAAAAATCGTAACTGGAATATTAATTTACTTAAATTTATAAACCTATTTTATTTATTTATTTTATATATAGAGATAAAAATTTACGCTTAATAAAATTTTAATAATAAGTATTTAATTCTTCCCTTATTGTTTTCGCTTCAAATTGACAATTTGTTTTATTGAAAAAAAAAACAAATTTTAGACTTTACTTGTATTAAAAAAATAAATGGTGGACTTTTTTGTGACTTGTACATTTATAAAAAATAACAGTTTTGTTTCTGACTATATAATACTGTTATATTTTAGTTTTTAATATAATTTTAAGTATTGCTAAACATAATAACTGTTTGTAATTTTACATTATTTAAAGAAAGTTCAAATAAAATAAATAAACTGTTGTTCAGTATGTATTTAATCCGGTACATTACTGAAAATTCAAATATTGTTTTGTAATTTATGAGTTGTTTAAAATTTCATATTTTAAAATAATTGAACGAATTCCAAATATAATGTACGCCTAATTTACTATGAATCGACAAAACACCTGCAAAGTTTCCAACAGTATTTTGAAACTTATACATATACGATAAGTATCAGTTTGAATCTTGGGAATAACAAAAGCAAAAATTATGATGAAAAATAGATATCCGAAAATATAGGCCTTTAACTGAATACTGGTAACTGATCAATGTTTAAAAAAAAATCCTAGACAATGATAAAATGTTGGAAAAATGACAGGAAAATATGACAAAATAAAAGGAAAATATGACAGTTTTAAATATTTAAGATTAACTATTTTCAGATTAAATTTATTAGTTTTTTTTGAACAAATGCTATTTTTGTCCTATTTCAATATATAATATACATTAATAGTCATTTTATTGGAAAATCCGTCAAGACATTTGAGCGTTACGAAAATAAAAATGTAATTGTTACACTATGAAAGTTATGTGCACAAGCTACAGTAGCTCGTAAAAAAGGCGAAAGAGACGCAGATGTTATTATTGATTCTGTGGTAATAACTAATATAGCTTGGTATTCGAAGACATTTATTATAAAGCACGTATAATCGAGAACATACCCATAGGATAGAAACTACACCCATACATGTCGTAACCTGTTTTAAGTCAACATTTGTATCAACATTGCACTTCTATATTGTGAATTATATTATAACCAGCGGGGTACAACCAGTACAATGCGTCAAAATTAACTTTGTTTTCAACTCGATATGTTATTCTGAATAAATCATTCTTGCAGTATTATTGTTATAAAGTACTTTAATAATTTATAATGCACTATTGTAAATTAATTAGATCACTATTTATAATAGTGTTATAAGTGATTCATAACAATATTGTTTACAATAACAATCAGTGTGAATATTTTGCAGGTAAATACTTCTAAATTTTACATTACATATTTACAACGAAATGAAATCAATCCAAAATACATTTTTAATTCGACTCTAATTGACTTAACTAGGTATATCGTGTTCCAATCAGAATATCTAAAAAAATTCTTCTCATTCTGAAATTCTTTACTTTCAACAAATATAGCAAAATTTGGAGTTATCTCATTGACCGCCGTGTATTTCTGTTGGCAGTAGCAAACGTTAATATCGATTTTTTAGCCAAATTTCATGAATATTTCGCCATGTATTAGTTGTGGACAATTTCTCGGCTTCATTTACTTTCAAAGGTTCAACAACTTGATATCTATGTAAAACTTAAATTCCATTAAAATGCATTGACATACTGTGATCCCCAAACACCCATGAGTCGAATTTTCTGGAACATATAACCACAGTGTATTTTTTGAAATCCAAAACAGTAGAATACAAAATTTAGTCAAAATAGTTAGAGATGTTTTCAGATAAATATAGATTGACCCTAAGTGACCCTTACAAAATGTATACTAATATAATTTTCTCAAACATATAATTTAGCATGGACGACTAGTAATCCAAAAATATAAAATACAAAATTTAGTCAAAATCGCTAGAGCTGTTTTTTAAACACAATTTTCTTGATGCAAATCCATAATGACCCAAAATGATGCAGTTATAGAAATTTAATTGATTTATGCTTGCAAGAATAATAAAATTAGGAAGCTTAAAATTTAATTTAGAATGAATAATATAAGGAAACAGATGTTCCAGTTAGAGATAACTGGTTAGAACAGCATAAAACCTTCCCAGAAATTAGTGCAGCAATAACAACTTCGTTTTGATAAACTATTCTTTAAATAACAATTCCAGAGATTTATAGTATTAAAGACCGATTTTACGACACATGGGTAACTCTGAAGAGCTTATTTTATATTTTCGTTTGTGATCATATTAATATTATAGTAAACTAGGAATTTTTTATATTTTTGAAGTGGCCAAAAATAACACAATGATCGAATTTTCTCGAATATGCGAACTAACACAACGGTCTTCGAGATCCTGAAAACAATAGAATACTACAATTAATCAAAAAAACGAGCTGCTTCTACATAAAATTAGCTTGACGAGTAATGATACAAAATGACCCACTAACCAAAATTTCTGGAACATTTTACCTAACCTAATACTCTTCTCGTACCCGAAGATGGTTATATGATAAATTTAATCAAAATCATTTGATCCGAGTTTTATATATTGCTTGACCCTGCCACATAATGAGCCAAAATAACCAATTAATCGAATTTTCTTGAACATGTGACCTAGTCGAATGTTCATCAGGTGGAAAATGGTAAAATGCAAGACTTATTCAAAATCGTTAGAGCCGTTTTTAAAATATAAAAAAGGCTAATTTATTAAATGTATGATAAACAAATTTTCCAAACTATAATTACTATGTAATACAATGTAAAATGAAATGTGAAATGTTATTATTAGTTAATAAATACCCTCTGAATACACAACAATAATGAAATGTTCCAATGAGAGCGCTTCTGATTCTTCAAAGTATATCGATTTATAAATAAACTTTGCATGTCTCATAAAAAAATTTATTATACATATAAATAAACATCTTACCACCTTCCATTTGTCTAAAAAATAACGTCCAAATTAATAAAAGTCACTTATTTATTTCAGTTATTGTAATATTTGCAGTTATTTGATACACTTGTATTTTAAGTTTAACATTTTAAACAATAATATAAAGGAAATGAATTTTTTCAGACTCCGTAACTAAAGTTAAAAAAGCATTGCATCATGTATTAATAAACTGATTTTATTTATAAAAATACAAATTCTCTACAATTTAGAAACAGCAGGTATGTGCATTCAAAATAATTAATTTTCAATCGAATTTAAAAATATAATACAACTAAATTTAGCACACATGTTATATAGAAGAGCAAAAAAGAAAAATATGTCTATACATTTTTATTTTATCTCCTAAAAGTAAATAATAGATCTAAATTTTCAAATTGTGAGTTTTGTATTTTTAAAAAAAGCAAAATTGAATTAAAATTCATTTTTTAATAAAAAAGTATTATATCTCTTTGTATATTTTTAATGAATGATTTTAGAAAACGATTTAAATAATAGAGACAATGCAAGGATATTATATTTTAATTCTTTACTTAAAATTTAAGTAATCTTTACTTAAAATTTAAGTATTAAGTATCTTGATTCCTTATTAAGCAACTAAATGTCACCTATATCTATGTAAATATTCTACATATACTGTATATTTCGATTTAAATATAATCTACAAAAGTTTGCATGAAGAATGTTATTTCGAAATGGTACACACAAATCTTCAGAACACACGAAATTAAATACGGAGTGGTAAATTAAAAACTCTGTGCTCTCTCACCTCTTGTTTTGACATTTTGTGGAATTCATGAAGATATACATTAGTGTCAGCAAGATCCATATTTTTTATGTTTGCTAAAAGTAATTACATTACAACAGTTGAATTTATATGAATATTTGCATATCTTTTTAAAATCCAATTAGATTTCTAAAGATAAAAAGTTAAATTCCAGTCATAATTTAATTCTTATTAGAATGTAATATATAAAATAAGTATATGCTTCTTCTAGCTAATTTTTATTCATTTTGTAGTAGAAATTAAGCTTTTTAAACTATTGCATTTGCTATGTAATTTACTGTCTGAAAATACAGTGCAAGCTTTTAATTTATTGTTAAAAAATTTAAAAAACTCAACGAATTTTGATAGGAAGGTTGTATGTTTTTAAGTAAAACATTTGTTACTAATCTCTCTAATATTTATAAACATTGATAATACATCAATAATTTATAAAAATTGATTTTTATCTGAAACATTTCGATTTTTTGTATTATTTTTATCTTTTGTTGTGTGCAACTTTTGGAAATTACTTCCGTTTCCTTATTCTCTTACAAAAGATACCTCTATAAAACATTTGATAAAAGTATGTTGTATAGGTTTTGTTTTGAAACTAGCGAAATTTCTGAAAACAAATATAAAAGAACTGCTTAATTCAGCATTGATGCTATTCATATTTAATTTTTTTCTAGTTTTCCCCAAAAAAATATTGTTTTCTCATTGAATGCTTTACTTCCGTTTTCATAGACTCTTTTCTTCTGATTCGCTGATTGTGATAAATATAATCTCAAGTTTTCAAGCCACATTTAATGTCCTGATTGTGTTTCTAAAGTAACTAAATATCAGAGAAGTTTTATCTGGAAGTACCCGCTAAGAAAACTTGGATGGATAATTACTATTACGTAGGCTTTGTTAAGTTGAAATACACAGTTTATTTTCAATGAAATTAGATTACAGAAGTTTAGTTAAAAAATTATATCACCATAATTCACATAAATATCCATACACAGAATGCTTGTCTGTATATGATTTCTGTTCAAATCTGACATTTTCCGAAATATTCCAGATATCATATTATAAAGTTTAATGAGCATAGTTACACATTAAAAACCAGTAAATGCAAGTAGATTATGCAAAATAAAACCTTATATATGAAACATCAATACAATCATTCTATTGCTAAAAATTGCATTATTTTCCTTAATGTAGGAGTGATACCTGATTTCGTATTGATCGCAATATTATAATCATACTTTTAAAATATCATATTATGCACCGAATAAATATATTTCTTACTGTTAAAAACATTGTTTTAGAATCATTATTTGAGCGAAAGATGCTTATAAAAATGCCATTATGAGATTTTCAAACATTGCTAAACATTTGATGTTCTCGTTCCTGGAATAACTTGTAAAACGTCATGGTAAAGTCTTGTATAAGGAGCTAGTGAAACATTGATCAAGAAGAAGCAACAAATTAAACCTAGAAATCTATAACTTGATCCATGAATTAACAGTTGTTTTCCTTTGCAAATAAAGACTAAGTGTACAAAGATCCTTGTATAATGTAAAATTTTACACACAACGCACACTTAAGCTCGAATCGGAATTCAAATTTATATTCTCTTAATTTTTGAATTGTGATCCAGTCACTAGCCAATTAAATGATTATTTTTTAATTCGAAAATACTGTAATATATATGAACCAATCTTTTTTTCTCATAGTTTACTGTATTTTTTTTTCAAATAGTTGTGAAACTTAAAGAAATTTTAGCTTTTCAAATATCAAGTTTTGTATCAATGAATAAGTTTAAAACGTTAAATGAACCCTATTTTCTTGTTTCTAAAATTATTTCTCCGCACGATTGTCACAACAAGAGAAAAAATATTTAAAATGTACAATGTTTCCAATTAAAAAATGTCTTCCTACACAATGTATAAAACTTTTTATAAGTACCACATCTTATCTAGAAAATGTCATTTTTGTAATACACAGTATTGTACAATTTAGAATGCCAAGTGTATCAAAATATTTCGGTAAATAAATGAATTTATAAACATTAGAAAAACTACTGAAAAAATCCATGCAGCATTGAATATATAAGCAGACTTAGCGGCTTCAACTTTTTAATAGTAATCAGTTTAAATTGTCATATTACAGTGTAATAAAGCAATGTAAACACCCATGTTTGTCTTTAAAATTAAAATTTAAAGTAAAAATTTTATGTGAGTCATATATTCACAAATGTACGGAAGGCAAAAGTTTAATAGAAATCAAGATGTGAGTAATTGCAACGCTTTTACAAGAGAAAGCACATTTTTGCCACGTTCACGGAGAAATGTGAGTAAGCAAAACACCAGACAAAATTGAGATGTTGCGGAATCTACGGACTTCTGGTCTCTGGGAATCCCTTAAGTTATGAATGGAAAATAAAGATTAACAAGAATAGTCACGGCAAATGTTAAAATAATGAACATTTGATTAGTTAAAAGCGAAACCTTCAAGGATAGTTTCCCCTTGTACAGCAGTATTCAAAAGATATTACATAAAAAACAATTTTTAAGGACCTGTATAATATGTAATATAAAAAATTTGTGCTGTTACATTATGTTAAAAAAATAGTGTTAACGAAAACAGTCTTTAGAAAAGTTTCTTTTTTTTCAAAATGTCTTAAAATTTTGTCTACTACTAACATTCTTAAAAAATCTGAGAAGCTTTCACATAGTATAAATAAAGCCTAATTCCTTATTTCATTCTCTTCTTAACTTTACAAAACATATTCGTTCACAAAACCACAATCCTTTACATAAATCTTGATAATACTTTAATTTTTTTCGAGTATGTACTAAAAAATTTTAAATATATATATGTAGTTTAGTAGGTTGTCATAAGATGCTATTATATGTGAAAGCTTTGAAATTATTCAACGCATTTTGTCTAATATGGTACGAAACCATTAATTCAGTGTGCGTAAACAATACAAGGTCTTTATGTTATTTTTATGTTATATAAATGGATTTATCTCAAGATAATCTAACTCTTTGCAAAAAGTTCAGTTGGTCGATTCACAAACTATTTATTTTATGAAATAAACTAAGCCTTTTAACATTCTCTACGCGTTATATAAATTAATGCTTTGGAAATTAGTATCCTACTAGCCATGAATTCTTAAGTTAATGAAGCTGGGGATAAATTGATTTTCTTCCAGTTTGTTAAATCAAGCGGCCTCTAATGTTATATTGCAAACCTGAATTATATCAGTGAGCAATTAATGCATCCAAGTAACAGGAATAATATTATTTGCAAATTTGCTTACATACCATTGTGTTGTAATTTTATAGATTGCATATTATTGATAATATAAATACATTTAAATTATATGTTATGATATTAAAAATGCTTATCTCTCAATGTACTAGATCGCTACGTATTAACAAAAAGAAAATCTATTTTTTTTTTTGTTTTTAATTCCAGTAATAAAGAGTTATTTGTTATAGTTACTGTTTAATTTTTGTCATTTAACCGATTGTAAAGAAATATATTACAATTAAATATAGAACTGATTAAGTAATTACCTTCATCTAATATATTTGCAAATAAATGTTGTTTATTGATTTTCCATTCGAAATATTTGTAATATATTACCAATATAAAAATGCCTATGTGCTAGTTTTGTATAAAAGACATTGAATTGACGAAATACTATATTCTTTATACATTATATATCGTGGCCAATGTATGCGCAAACTTTGCCAAGATAAAATACTTCAATGTTTAAACAATAATGCATAGTAATATTACCAATATTTACAAAAATAGTGCCAAGGTGCATGATAGTAAAATGAAAACAATAATACGATTCATGAAAATGTCGCATGAAACATGCATTTATATTTTATGAATAAAACTTGAATTATAAGTAGAATTATTATAAATGAAGAAAATACGTATTGTTATCAGAAAAAAATCAAAATAAAAGTTGTTCAAAAAACGAACTTAGACTAAGACAAACTTAATCACAAACGTCTGTAAGTATGCCTTAAATTTCATACCATTTTAAATATTTTTATTCAGCATTTTTTATAAAGATGTTAATTTTGTTGAAAAACTTTTTTAATACTTCTCATTTTCTCCTAATAACAAAGAAGAAAATAAATTGCCAATCATAAAGAAACATTTTCTTAATTTTAAAATGGCTAAATATTAGAGTAAATTTCTTAATATGTGCTACATAATGCCAAAAATTACATTTACAGATACAAACATAAAATTTAAGCAATACATCATGCCAATATTACCAGTAATTGCTAAAATAAATGAAGCTATTTTACTTTTTGTCCAATATGTATCACATATGAAGATGTTTCAAATTATTTTACAAGTAGGTAAGTATTTTCCTTTAAAATCTTTCGGTTTGCAAAACAGGGTAATTATTACTCGTAAAAAACATATATGCAATTTTTTTCTGAAATTTTTTTATCAATTAAACTTAAATTGTTACACACATTAATTTATAATTAAAATAACTTCAAATGAAGAAGAAACATATTTCCCTAATATGAAAAATACTAACCGTCAGCAATAGAAAGATTATTGTAAATTTATGTAATAAAGCAAATTTATGTAAAGTAATTTGTAATTAAGTTTTTAAAATGCATACAATTTTAAAACTTTCTTATTCTGTATTGTTTAAACACTGGTAATTTAGAATGGAAAATTTCTCCGAATAACAACTAAGAAATATTTGAATTACATAAGCATCTTAAGATTTTTATGCATTTATAACATAACAAAAGGACAAATTAAATTACATATTTTTTTTAATATTCTGTAATGCAGCTGGAAATTTAGATTTACATTCGTTTAAAATCATTCACGTACAAGAATATTCAATTTAGAATTCAACGTTCAACTTCGTATTATTCATATAATTTTTTAAAAATAATAATAATACAACTAATTTTATTTAAATTTTTTAATGATGGGAATTTGGGCGCGTTCTCTGTCAATTTATATACTTTTTTTTATTATTCTAGCTAAATTTATCAACTAAGATTTTGGAACCCCGTTCACTTGAGGATTCGTACAAACCGAATGAAGTTTTTTACAATGTGAAATTTCAACATAAAATACAGTCATTCAAAGTAGGGTGCGCGATATGCATTATGTAAAATAACAGTTATATAAAACACACATGTTATTATTATGTCACTGAATACTACGAGTAAATAATTTGATAAAAATACATGTAAATATAAGTTGAATATAAACAAAACAATAATTTAACTTTTACTTGATTTAGTTTATGTTTAATTAGGAAATATACAACATCAAATTTATCTAATATTCCCCAGTATTGATAGTAAATTAAAAAAAAATTATTACCTACGGCCTACAAGCTGAGATAGATTTCGAAGATAATTACCAATTTCTTCAGAATATAATTCTTTTTATTCCTTCCTTTATTCTATTTTATTTCTTCATAATCTATATCAATGTTAGAGGTAAGCCCAATTTAGTAATTTTAACTGTCGCTTTTGACGAATATTTAATTACAGTTTTCTGTAAGAGCTAGTTTGTTCACAAGTATGATAAGAGCTGTTCGAAAAAAATATTTTTCAACACTTCACAACTCAAAATTGCCTGACACATTTTAGACTTTCTTTAAAAAGTAAAAAAAAAGAAAGAAATTTGCTGACGTGATTTTTTTCAAGAATTTTATAAGCGGCACGAGTTTAATTTCAATTTCTTAGAAGATAATTTACAAACAACTGTTTTTCAACACCATTTTTTTCTGTTATGTTTACCTTTGTTTTATTTTGTTTCCAGAACTATCACTTCAGGAAATTTGGTTCAAAATGACCACTTTTACAGAAGGTTTTGAAGTACATTCTGCCTTTATAAAAAATGCACTCATACAGCCTTAATAAAGTTTCTTAATAAGAGAACATACCAAATGGATGTGCTTGGAAAAAATAAGGAATTTTACAAAAATTAGGAATTTAATACGATTTTAGCATCTATGTACAACTAAAGAAACTTTTTTCTTTGTTTAATTTCTTCTTCTATATTTTGAATAGTAGTTCGGCACATAAGGATGTCAGATTTCAGACGTTTCTATATGGCCACTCAATAAACTATTTTGTTCCTTTATTGTGTTCCAAGAAATGTATGCAAACGCACAATGCTTCAGTAACATGAATTATCTTAATCACTTCTAAACCAAAGATTACATTCCAAAATATCTGGTATAAAAAAATTAACCAACTGTAAATTTTGGAGAGAAAGATATGCGACCTAGGAAAAGATGTGATTAAGATAAGCATTGCACTATTAATACATTATATGTTTGCAGTATCGCACAATAATCTATTGAAATCTAATTATAATGAATAAAAGTGTCTAAATCTATGTTTTTCACATAAAAGTTAATATTTGTTATTTTTTACTCCGCATCTTCAAATAAATTCCATTTACGATTAACATATATTATTTAAAAACTGTATGTTTGGTACTAAATTAAACAGATATTACTTTATAAATCTGGAATATAGATAGCTTAAATAAATTAAACTGCTACATCTTAATAAAATAATCGCAAGTCCTCGTTGAAGTAAACATACTAGCTATGTATACATGTTTGCCTAACATTTCTAAGTAACTTACAAAACTCATTCCGACGAGTAAATGTGGCTTGAATATTGATGAATCATAGAAACCAACACATTTTTATATAAATGAATCGAAAGTGCCTATATTCAGGGATCGTAAAGTGTTAGAAGGAGAAAAATGAAGTTTTTACTTCATTAGTTAGATTAAATACAAAATGATGGAGTTCCAGATAAAAATATTTTTATATATAAGTATTCATTAATTTTTGTTTTATTTTATTGTTTCTAAAGTGAATGTATTCATAACATTTAGTGGCAATAACGATAAACAATTGCACTTTTATGATTTTCAAAATATGTGCTGTCAATTTTGTCATAACTTTCGATACTTAAACATATTTCGTTGTATTATTTTATTACAGATATCTTTACTAATGCCATGAAGAGGTAAAGTTTGTTTCTTTGTTTGAGGTAAGCTTTAGAACTACCGATCCGATTTCACAAGTAATGACATCAAAATGTTTGTGTTAATCCCTGTTCAAATGTGGATTATATTCTTGCCACTAAACCAAAGATAACGCAGGAGCGAAAAACGTTTGTAAAATGCAATTTTTGTATTACTGAAAGGCCTACATATATGAAATTTGGAATTATAGTCATTTTAAGATATAAATAATCACTGAGAACATTTCTTAAAAAAAGAAATAAATGCAAAGGGGTGAAAATGTGCGAAAAACGTTCTAGAAAATACTCTAAATTGGAATTTCTACCCAATCTCAGGAAATACCAAATCGATTTCAAAATAATTGTGCCGAAAGCTTTTGCACGGGCATAAGCTAAATTTGAAGTTGGTGGCACTATCTCAAGTAGAGATGAAAGAGTAAAAAAAAAGTACTGAATTGCAGTTTTTGTGTTCAAGATTAAAATGGATGTAAAAAAGGGTCTAAATTGCGGTTTTTGTGTTCAAATGTAAAATTGGTGTAGATTACGAGTTCATAAAGTCATTATTATTACAATATACACGGATGTGTCCATATTAAAGGTTTATTGGAATAGTAGTACAAAAAATATATTTCTATATCAATGAAGTAAAATAAATATATTTTTGAAAGGCAAAAAAATAACCGTTAAAAATAACAAGTATTTTTCAGTCAAAATTTGTTGTTTTTTATATAAAGTGTACTGCTCTTGCAAAAAAACTTTGTTTGTTTAATACTGGTAAACAAAGTTACAGCTTAGCGACCTAATTTATAATATTTATACTGAGTATATTGGTTGTGCAGCAGGAATCAACTGTACGTTTTTGTGGATCAGTACCTCCAAAAAATTTCACTATTTAATGAATGTCTAAAAACGAATTTAAGAATCAGTGTAGCAAATGTTTAATAATAAAAAAGTATAGAATGTGGGGAAAAACAGTAGCGTAATAAACTGACAAAAGGAAAAATATAGTTTGTGGAACAGGAAAACTTATATTTAGGTTTATGTACATGTAAACATATAGTCAATCTTTTCTAAAATTCCTTTTTAAAACACAGCAATTGCTTATTTCAAATATTACTCACATGATAAAGGTTAGGAATTTTAAATGCCTGTAAAAAAGAAAATGAAAATTGAGTTTTTTTTATATTTGTGTGAGGTATAATCGAAAATTTAATAAATATCATTATTAACGTAAAACTGGCAATACTGTTTTTAAATGCACCACGTCAATATACAATTTCGGAATAAAATATATTCTTAAATTTCAAAATATACCTACAAGCAAAATTACATAAAAGATTTATTTAAATTCAAAATCTATCATTACATTTAATATATAATATTATAATAAATAATGTGTAATAATGAATCTGCTCTATATTACGGTACACTTTATATGAAAAAATATAGATATAGATCCTTTTCAGAAATGTAAGCTTGTCTGTTCTATTGAATTAACTTTTATTCCAATGATATGCAAATATATTTTTTGACAAATTGTTATCTCATAAAAATAACTCTCAGCATTTCCAAGGAAATACATTGCTTCAAGTAGAATTTATTTCGTCGTTTACCACTAGGAGACAAAAGAGAAAATGTATACATTTTGTTTCTCTGAAAATATATCTCTTTATCTCCCAACCTCCCCGCTGTAAATATACACGCTATCTAGCTGATTGCGATAAAACCTTCCATATTTTCTGGAAAAATGTTAACTACTTATTTTTTTTTCTTCACTAAAATACATATATTTATTATTTCTCTCTTATTTTCATTGCATATTTCTGTAACGACATAAGAAAAAAAGTTGTAACGCTTGAGTTTTCTTTTACTGAAGCATTAAATAACAGCGTTATAGATAATGCGTTTAGATCAAAATAATATCTTAAGGAACTTAGATAACATAATTTTCATTTTGTCAAGTTCTGAAAGATGATAAAAACAATAAAGTAATCATTTCGCTCTGAAGTGTGTGTGTACGTTTCTTACTAAAACAATAAAAAAATAAACACATTTTTTTCTTTTTTTTACTGAATTAGATTTACAATGGTATTTTATACAATCTCTATCAGAAACTCCTACATTTTTGTAATGATTTCAGAAATATAAGCTTTTTATAATAAATTTGAAATTTGTCATGTGTTAAACCAAAATTTCTATATTCCATGAAAAGTAATGCATACATTTATATTTATATCATCAATCTTAGACATATAACCACAGTGGAGTAAGAAAAGTTTGGCTTAAGAGTTTATTTCTATTTAGGTGAAGTATTGATATTACTTGAGTGTTTCATTCCTTTTTTAATAAAATGTTCTTAAATTATGTTTGACATGCAATATCATCTCATATTTACCGACGAGTTAGTTAAATATGAAATATATCTTTTTAGAACGCCACAGGTCTTTAATTGCATTAAATGTTTTTTTTTTCTATAAGCTTTATAAAAGTTCAATATTTTAGTCTCATTACAAAACACTAATTATATTTGTCAGATTAAAAAATATATTTTAAATCTGACATATTTTTATTATTTTTAAGCTAAAATAAATAGTAAAAATGTGATTATATTGCATTTAAAAAAAATTACTTACAAAGTTAAATTCATGATCCGAGTTACGTTTATTAAATCTGGACAATGGTTAAAGCTATTTTCGTCAATGTGATACATTTCCATATTCAAAATTCAATCAATGAAGATTTTCATAAGCCGGAAAATGAAAATTCTTTTTTCAAGCAACTTTAATATTTAAGTATAAGCAATCATGAAAACTGCAAAACCCCATTTTTTTCTTATTGTTAGTAATATTTTTAATTTGTCTTTTAAGGAATTTTCTGAAATCTACACTGAATTCGAAAACTTTTCTTTCCCTCTGAAGATATGTTGTGGACCACTAAGGTCTTTGAACCACAGACTAAAAATTTAAGTAAGTTAACTTTAAATGATAAAATATTTTTATTACGTTTTTTGGTAACTTCCTTAGAAATGTTTTCTTATGTGAATTATATTACTGAATATGTGTAAAAACATTACAAATCGTGTTCAATAAATATAAACATTTATTTTTTTCTATAAAATTACATAAAATAGCAATAAGTTAATTACTGAAAAAATATTAAAACTCAAATATAAATCACCATATTTTTATCCCGCCAGTTTTATTGCATACAAGCAATTCGTTTTTTTAATACATATAACCGATATTGGAACTGATCTCTGATATGAAAGTTACAGGCTTTTCTTTTTCTTTTTTTACAGGAATAAACCAATATTATGCATTTCAGGTATTAAATTTAGATCACAAAATTGATAAGAATCCGAGAGTTTTCTCTTCAGAGATTATGGAGGGTCATTTTTGAAAAGTATAAGGGAAAAAATGAAGGAAGTAAAAAAAAAAAATACTTAAGCATTTTATGTGAGCAACATAATAAAGGGTCATTTATAAAAGATAATATTTAAAAGCTCAAATGTTTATATCTTAAAACTTAATATCACCAGAAATAATAAATCACAATATTTTACAATCTCTTGAGGATTTTTTTCATGTTATTTTTTGCGCTGCTGGAAAATTTAAAAACTTAAAATAAATAAATATTGAATAATATTTTATTACTAATGAGTTCTACAAATGGTATCTTAACGGAGAGAAAAGTTATTTAAGTTTTCTTTTTTGGTACATTTTGTACATTTCTGCTGCAAGCCATTTTTATGTAACACGTAGCTCGCTGAAAAAGTACTATAACAAACAAATTACTTTTAAGAACACAGTAATTAACCTCTGAATTTAATTAATTAAATTATCAAAGGTACATATATTAAGACACACATAAACACAATAATACAATAACCCAACACGGAGAGAAAATTTAACCGGGGCCATACAATAACTGTATTATTTGTGTTTATGTCTGTCTTAATATATGTACCTTTGATAATTTAATTAATTAAATTGAGACGTTAATTACTATGTTCTTAAATATATATTGCGGATAGCTGAATTATTAAAATTATTGATCGTATTTTCCTTCATCAAGTGCCGAGCGGTTGCCGGCTGATGGCGTTCCCTAACATGGTTTATTAGTGAGAAATTACCAGGCTAGGGCATAAACCGGGGTGGAACAGCAACAGCACGGTACGCTGTCGACCCAGTTTCGATTCCTAGCCCCGGTTACTTTTTCACTTCATGTTGGGTTATTGTATTAATTGTGTTTATGTCTGTCTTAATATATGTACCTTTCATAATTTAAACATATTACTATTATTTTTAGTTCTGGTATCTGTTTGGCTAAATTTACATCAATTTATTTTTTCCTACATTATTTATAAACGGAAAACATTAAAAATGTGTATCATATATGATACACCATGTCTAAAGTGGTTAAATACATTTACTTTTTAAACATCTAGTGTTACGAAAGTTATTAATTTTTTCAATTTTTTCATTGTGATAATTTTGTGAGAAAATTTAGATAAAATATGTAATGCATGTAAAACTGCATGTGTATATTAAATATATAGATTTACCATTCAACGCATAAAATATTCACCTAACAAAAAATTGCTTAATTTCGTCAGAAACAAAGTTCCTTTATAGAAGTGCATGCAATAAATGAGAACATTGTTTTGTTTCTGGATACTCTATTTTCTTTTTAGCCTATTATCATTTTCTTTAATATCCTGTCATCAATGTAATGACAAGTTTAGCATGCAACCCACATCTTTTGTCCTGATGGGATAGTGGGATGTACTTTGAAATGTTAGAGAAACTTTTGTGGAGATACAAATCGATACGTTTTAGAAGGATGAAGATTGGTTGGGACAGTTTTTTTAGAAGAGAAATTCGATTTATGTTTATCTTGCTTGAGTATTCAAACTTTATTTACTGTGTATTCAAAAGGTAGTTTTAAGACTGCTTACATACTGCGACTGTATGTATAGCGATTGTCCATAAAAGTATAGAAAATTTCTAAATTTTAAAAAAAATGTAAAAATTATAAGACGCAACATTGCCATAAATGTGTTTATATAAAAAATATACAAATGCTTTTTTTAGAAAACAGTTTAGTATGCATGTTAGTATGCATGTTTAGTATTATATGTTTTAGTAAGAACATAAAATTCTCTGTTTGTATTCTCTGTACTGAAATTATGAACATCTTTTTCTCCAACTTAAATAATACTTTTTACAACACATTATTCATAATTATCTAGAAAATTATTCTGAAATTACAGAAAAACTTGAAAAAAAAATGCTTTCACGCAAAAACTTCTTAAAAATTATAAAATCAAATAATATTTTATATTTTGTAACTGCTATTGCATTACTCGTAAGTACAAAATTAAAAATATATTTATTAGGAAATTCATTTTTGTATTCATTTCACTTTTTATTTTTTTTTATTATCTTATTTCACACTATAATTTCCTAGCTCTGAAATAGAAAATTACATCATAATTTAAATGTATTTTTCACAAATATGTCTTGAATTTCTTGAATTTGAATGTAAATATAAATTAGTATTTCTTGACTATGAAAATAATTTATGGCAAATTAACACTTTTAATTCTAAAAGATATAACACTTTCTACATAATTATATTTCAATTGTATCATCAAGTATTTTGTAGGAATAAATTGTCTTTAAAGTTTTAAATTTCGCTCAGAAATATATATTAACGTGAACTGCTTTAATTCAAGATACAGACTGCAGTATTTCAGGAAATTCAAACATTATTTAACAGTTCCCATATAGTTCAAAAGTTTATCTTCCTACATTAATTGAACTATTTTCAAATGTGATGACCACGGAATTTAGCAGAACGCTGAAAACGTTTGCGACAACGACAAGTAGTATTTTAAAGTTAAAACGTGCGTGAATGATACATTTGAATCATTTACATTTGAATATACATTTACATACATATACACATACACATTACAATGCATATACATTTGAAAAATATACAGCGAAAATAATGAATTTCAGTTGAATGAATTTATACACGAAAATTGAACTATGTAAAGGAAATTGTTGCAAATGTAAATAGTTAATTCTTTTTTAATATAAAATCTTTGTAAGCGCAAGAAGTTGTTAAATTTACTTCTATAAAGAAATTGAGTTTACAGGCTGCCTTATTCTTAATTGTAGAATATAAAATTGAAAAGAAAAACTTGTTCCCATTTCAATGATGGACTCAATAAAGTTTTTTTATATTTTTAACCTAACAAAAAATAACTAAATGTAAAAGAAATGAACTTAACTACATATTTAACAGATTTTTTGAAACGCATGAAAGTACATTTATCATAGAATTTTAATGGTTTTTATGCACAGAAAAAAGTTTCATACTTTATTAATGTCTTTTAAAATAAATACGCATGACAATTAAAGGAAATTGACTAATCTAGAATTTTTTGTATAAATGTTATGTTATATAATGCAGTAAGAATCAGGGAACTGTATTAGAATATACAATACATATATTTTATAATATCTTTAAAAAACTTTGTCTTTTATGAAATATTTTAAATATTTATCTAGAAAGCGTCGTTTAAATATGTATAACATCTTAAAAACAGCATTTTCTTTTTCATTTTAATAAAATAATTAAAAAAGGTAAAGAAAGGTAAATTAATAAATAATAAATTTAATGTGCAAACTATATATCTTTCATATAGCTACAATTTTACTGCAGTATGTGGTGAATTAAAAATTTGTTGAATTATAAAATTTCCTTTTTTAGTTTTTTGTCAGTTTTTTCTTTTTATAACATTCTTTTATTTCGAAAATTATACTGAATCATAACAGCATTTTTAATTACATATTTTTATTTGTGAGTTAAAAAATTAACTATTTTTAATTATTTTAATATTTCCTTACGCATCCTATTATCAGTCAAGCGAAATATATTATTAGTCAGGAAAAATGATAAAAAGTAATTCTTAATTGAAGAATACTTAAAATATAAAATGAATATTTCTTCCCATGGTTAACAAGGACTCTATTGAAATAATTATATCTTTAAATTGATATCTAAAAGCAAAGAAATTAACTTTATTAACTTTATTTAACAGTATTTTTTAAAAGCACAGTGGAGAATCTTTATAGTCTTTTACGCACAAAAACATACAAATTACGATGCATGTTTAGTATATTTTTATTTTTAAGAAATGCACATGGACACTTGAGGAAGCTTCCTTTTTTTGTATAATTTTCTTATTATGTAATGATGTAACACTATAAGAATCAAGACACTTTAACAAACAACTTAGATTCACTATAACTTTAATCTAATTTAAATTTTATTGAATATTTTAAAATGTGTCCTTAAAAATACATATAAGAACAGGAAATGTCTTATCTTCATACAATTTATGCACTCTAGAAATTGGTAAATCAGAATTTCTAAATTTAAAGGGCAGATTATTTTATTCATATAGATAAAATTTCACTGTATACAACAGTCGACTAATTACAAATTTCTTCTTTTAACTTATTATTTTTTCTCTTTATTTAAAAACATCATTTTATTTAGAAAAATTGTCTGACTACTGCTTCAAATAGATTTTTAATTGTATAATTTTTGTCGATTAAAAAATTTAACCAATTTAATTTGGAAATGCAATAGTATCTATCATGTTACCAATCAAGTACATAATATTATCAGCCCCGAAAAATGTTTGAAAACAGAAACTTCTGACAGAAATTGCAAATAAAACAGTTCATAAACTATTATTCTAAAAGACAAAGAAGACAGAGTGATAAAAAGACACAGTGACGAAAATAGTAAACAGTTGATAAACTATCATATAATCTTAAACGTTATCAGGTAAATCAAATATTAGTTTACAATTCACAAGATGTGAAATGATTTTCTACTCAAATTCGGCGAATTTATAAATGTAAAAAACGTGATACATGCTATACTTCGAAAATCATCTGCGAACCTTATAGGCGGTATTTGAAAGTTAAGATGTATATGATAAACAATCCATTGAAATTTGAGGTGTGTAGAACCTAAAATTATACATTTTAGTTGAATGATTACGAAACATAAGATTTAAAATGCAGATTTAAAATGTTGTGAATTTTAAATATTTATTTACCGTTTCGAATTTAAGAGCAGGAAAAAAAACTGTTAAGTTATAACTGTAAAGTAATTTATTTTACGAAGTGCAATGACGCATAAATGGAAAATGAAAATTGAAAAATAAAAAACGAAATAAAAATACATTAAAACATAATATTTGTAATATCCTTCAATTTGTACAAATAGAGATAAATAACTATAGCAGTTGATGGTGTCCCTGGTATTTTATGGCGACGAGTTTTATGAAATTTGATATATATATATATATATGTTTGTATATATTATTATTATAATTTATATTAATTTTACATGAACCTCGCAAAAAATATTTTAACTGCACATTTTTTTTGCATAATATTATATATAAACTGTAGTACTTATACAAGGATAAAAAAAGCTGGAGTAGATGAAATAAACACATTTTGAAAATTAATAAAATTTAGCTTATTGCAAATTAATCTGGATAATAATCAGGGATGTGTGATTCAAATTAAACGTATTTTCTATACGAATTTTTTATAAAATATTTTAAATGAAACTGTAATTTACTTAAATTTATAAATTTAATTTTTTAATTATTTTATAGGTAGATATAAAATTTTACGCTTAACAAAATTTTAATTATAAGTATTTAATTCTTCCCTTATTATTTTCGCATGAAATTCACAATTTGTTTTGTTAAAAAAGAAGTAAATTGTATACTTCATTTTTAATGACAAAACAAATGTTGGAATTTTTTTCAGTGACTTGTACATTTATATATATATATATATATATAAATGTATTACTAAACATAATAACTAAACTAGCATTACTAAACATAATAACTGTTTGTAATTTTACATTCCTTAAAGAAAGTTTAAATAATATGAATAAATTATTGTTCAATATATTCTTTATCCGCTGCGTTACTGGAAACTCAAACATTGTTTTGTAATTGATGAGTTGTTGAAACTTTCATGTTATAAAATAATTGGACGAATTACAACTATAATGGGTTCCGGATTTACCATGAATCGGGAAACACCTACAAAGTTTACAATAGTATTTTAAAACCAATACAGATACAAAAAATATATATTTGAATCTTGGGAATAAAAAAAATAAAAAATTATGATAAAAATTAGATATTGGAAAATACAGTCCTTTAACTGAATACGGGCAATTGTTATAAGTTAAAAAATCCCAGACAATGTGAAAGTGCGACCAAAGAAAAATATGTCAGTTAGAAATATTTAAGATTACCTATTTTTAAATTAAATTTATTAGTTTTATTTCACAAATATTATTGCCGTTCCTATTTCAATATGTAACATACATTAATAGTCATTTTATAGGTAAATCAGTCAAGACACTTGGAGTGTTACAAAAATAAAGAATAAATTGTTACATCACGAAAGTTATGTGTACAAGCTGCAATAGCTCGTAAAAATAGCGAAAGAAACACAGGTGTTATTATTGATATTTTCATTATTAAATAGATATTCTTAAAATTTGAGCTATAATATGACTCATCGAGATAACACTGATATCATTTTCGTTTTGTCATTTAATAAATTATTTAATGAAGTTGGTCTTTCATTTGCGGTGATTTTGGGGTAATATTTAATAAGACTTGGTGTTCGAAGACATTTATTATAAAGGACGTATAATATAAATCATACCCATAGGATTGGAAAGACACCCATGTATGTCGTAACCTGTTTTATGTCAATATTTCTATCAACATTGCACCTCTATATTGTGATTTATATTACAACCAGCGGGGATGACTGAGCTATGTACGGTGAAAATTAGCTTTTGTTCTGACGCCATACACTATTGAATATCTTGTCCTATTTTGAATCAAATTTCGATGCTCAATAACTGCAACTGTAAGTTCGAATTTGCAATTTTTACGTAGTCTCGAGAAGTACTAAACCGATTAAAAAATAATTCTGTCAAAATGACCTTCACAGATTTTACTCCAAACTAGGCTATATTTTAAGTCGGTGCTACAGCCAAAGGGGATAAAGAAATTCCAAACTGGAGTTTTTGTGTTTAAGAATAAAACTGATCTAGATAATGATTTAATAATATCAGTAATGTTACAAAATCAATCAACAGGTTGAGTGCATTTTGAAGATTTATTGGAATAGTAGTACGCAAAATATATTACTTTATCAACGAATTTCTTTTGGAAAAGTAAAAATTAGAACGATTAAAAAATAATGTGTAATTTACTATCAAAATCTGCAGTTTTTAAAAAAAATAGAGAGTATCGTGTTACACTGTTAAAAATATTGTCCTAGTTTGAATGAAATTCTGGTGCTCAATAACTTGCCACTGAAAGATGGTGAAATCTTGAATGAATATTTGGAGTTCCTGTTGAAGCATAATTCCAATAGTTGAAACGAGGTTGAAATAGGAAGCTTAAAATGTTGGTACGAGATTTCACCCTGTTATGGTGGCAGCTATTCAGCACCAAAATTTGGTTCAAACTAAAGCAAAAATTTTAAAAGTGTATGTTATTCTGAATAAATCATTCTTGCAGTACTATTACAATGAAGCATTTTATTTAATGACACTATTAATTACAGAGAAAAATCAATATGAATATTTTGCACGTACATGTTTCTAAATTTTACATTACATATTTAAAACGAAATGAAATCCATCCATATTATACTTTTAACCTTCCCACTGCAGCGACCAGATATATCCGTTCACTAGGCTGCAGGTTTCACTGCACTTGAAACTTTTTTTTAAAGTAATATAATTCTACAAATATAATCCAGTTTTGAGAAATTAAGTTATGATTGATACTTTGAAGGTTTATAAGCATATACCTAACAGAAAAATTATACCACGATATAAAACCCCTCTTTTTTAACTTTTTTAATAAATCGAGGAGAAATAATCTTTACAATTTTGCCGTTTTGCTCGACGGTCAGGGGGTTAATTCGATTGTGATTGATGTACCTAGGTATCTCGTGTTATAATGAAAATATCTAAAAAAAACTCTGCATTCTAAAATCCTATATTTTCAACAAATATAGTTAAATTTAGAGATATCTCATATAGCGTCCTGTATTTGTGTAGGCAGTGGCAAATTTTAGCATCGATTTTTAGCCAAATTTTATGAATATTTCGCCATGCATTGACTGCTGACTACTTCGCGGAGTCATTTGTTATCAACTATTCAACAGCTTGATAACTATATAAAACGTAATTTCTATTAAAATGCATTGATATATTGTGATCTCGAAATAACCCATACATCAAATTTTCTCGAACATGTAATAACCACAATGTATATCTCGAAATCCAAAACAGTGAGATACAAAATTTAGTAAAAACAGTTAGAGTTTTTTGAGGTAAATATAGATTGACCCTTAGTGCAGAAAATGTATACTTATATAATTTTCTCAAACTTATGACTTAGCATGGACGACTAGTAATCCTAAAAGACAAGATCAAAATTTAGTCAAAATCGTTAGAGCCGATTTTTTGACACAATTCCGTGATACAGATTCAAAATGACCCAAAATGACCCAGTTATAGAATTTTAATTAATTCATGTTTGCAAGAATAATAAAATTAGGCAGCTGAAAATGTTTAATTTAGAATGAATAATAAAAGAAAATGTTTATTTTAGTTAGAGGTAATTGGTTTGAACATTCCCAGAAATCAGCGCAGCAATAACAACTTCGTTTTGCTATACTATTCTTTAAATATCCAATATATAATGATTCCTGAGATTTCTAGTTCCAAAGACCGATTTTACGACACATGGGTAACTCTGGAGAGTCTATTATATATTTTCATTTGTGATTATATTATTATTATAGTTAATTAAGAAATAATTATCTTTTTGAAGTGGCCCTAAATAACTCAATAATTGAGTTTTCTCGAACATACGAAATAGCACAATAGTCTTCGCGATCCTAAAAACGATAAAATACTACAATTAATAAAAAAAAATCGAGCTGTTTTTTACATAAAATAGGCTTGACCAGTAGAGTTAAAAAATGACCCACTAACCAAACTTTCTGGAATATTTAACCTAACCGAATGCTCTTCTCGTGCCCCAAAACGGTTACATGGAAAAATTAACTAAAAAAAATTCATGCGATTTTTATATATAGTTAGGTAGGCCATGGAACATAATGATCCAAAGATAACCAATTAATCGAATTTTCTCGAACATGTGACCTAATCCAATGGTCTTCAGGTGTCCGAAAGTGGTAAAATACAAGATTTACTTAAAATCATTAGATCCGTTTTTAAGATTTAAAAAAATGATAATTTATTAAATGTAGGACAAACAAATCTTTCAAACTACAATTACTATGTAATATGATTTAAAACGAAATGTAAAATTTTAGTATTAGTTAATAAATATCTTTGGAATATACAACGGTAATAAAATATTTCAACGGTAACAAATATTCAAATTCAATGAGAGCGCTTTTAATTCTTCAATGTAAATCGATTAATAAACAAAACTTTGCTCATAAACATGTCTCTAAATAATGTCTCATAAAAAATATATTACTAATATAAATAAACATTTTACCACCTTTCATCTGGATAAATAATAACGTCCAAATTAATAAAAATCATTTATTTATTTCATTTATTGTAATATTTGCAGTTATTTGATAAACTGTATTTAAGTTTAACTTTAAAAACAGAAATAATATAAAGGAAATGATTTTTTTTTTCAGACTCCGTATCTAAATTGAAATGAAAAAAAAAAACTTCTTTAAACACCATAAAATAAGTTAACTGCGCAAGGCCTTTCGAAAGAACTTAGTCTTTCTTCGTCAGGCGCAAAAAAGACGTGCGTCCACAATGAATGTAGCGGCACGACTGAAGGGGAAATCGGGAGGGAGAGGGAGCAAGCAGAAGGAACAGCCAATAGGAAAGAAGAAGGCAACAGCCAATCACGGAAGAGCATAAACAAAACTAGATAGACAATGAAGGAGAAGAAAGGAAGAAGGGGGGAAGGGAAATGGGAAAAAAAGCGAGGTAAATTAAAAAATTAACTAAAAGGAGAGATTAAATTGAAATAAAATGTACGCAAAAAATACATAAATTAGTAATAATAATAATAATAATAAAATAAATAAATAAATAAACAAATAAATAAAATAAAATAAAATAAAAATACATAAAAATAAAAAATAGTTTACAATTATAAACACACATGAATATACCTGAAAAATAGTATACATAATATGTATATATAAAAAAAATAATAATAATAATTAAATAATAAACTTAATTATGAAGCAGTGCTGAAAAGATTCTTCCAGGCAACGGAGAGGGTTTTAGAATCAGATTTATCATTAACAATAATATCACGATTAATATGAATAGCTAAATTTTCAAGAAAGTCTAACTCAGAGGAACTATTTGCATTAAAAATAATTTTAGCAGTTTGAAAATTGAAACTATGGCCGGAATCCCAAGAGTGTTTAGCAACAGAAGATTTAGAAATTTCTTGATTAATGACATACCGAGAGTGTTCTTTTAGGCGTTTTTCGAGATTTCTTTTAGTTTGACCAATATACGATAAATCACAGCCATTACAAGGAATATTATAAATACCCCATTTTTGGAGGTCAGGAACAGGACATTTCATGGAAGGAAATTTTAATTTATTGACTGGTTTAAAGATAACATTAAAGTTGAAACGCCTTAAAACTTTAGCTAATTTAAAACATAAAGGAGGATAAAAAAGGAGGACGACCAAATTATCAGGTTTACATTTATCAATATTAGAAAGAGTGGAATTGTTAGGGGGTCTATTGAATTTGCTCACAGCAGTATTAATGATAGAAGGATTGAATCCACGTTTTACAGCAACAGATTTTAAGTAATTGAGTTCATTCTTAAGAGATGCAAAATCGGAACAAATTTTGAGAGCACGATAAACATAAGTATAAAAAACACCGATCTTTTGATTGACAGGATGATTTGAGAGAGCATGGGGTGGATTAGAGACAGAAAAAGGTTTTCTATAAACACAAGTTTTGAAAGAAGAATCACATTTGGTAACTAAAACATCAAGGAAAGGGAGTTTATTACAATTCTCTAACTCAAAAGTAAACTGAATATGAGGATCAATAGAATTGACAGTTTGAAGAATTGTAGAAATATCAAATGGATTATTCAATAGGACGAAAGTATCATCAACATAACGAATCCAACATTTAAAATTGATCAGATTTAATAATTTATCTTCAAAGTAATGCATATAAATATCACAAAGAATGGGAGATAAAGGATTACCCATACTTAAGCCTTCTAGCTGTTTGAAAAATTTATTAACGAATTGAAAAGTAGTAAGAGTTAAGCAAATTTTAGTTAAATTAACATAATCTTTGACCTCAATATCCGAGAAATGAAATTCACGTAATCTTTTTTCCAAGCAAGAAAGAGCGCCTTCAATCGGGACATTAGTAAATAAAGATTTGACATCAAGAGAAAGCATAGAACAATTCGATGGATTAATACTTTTTAATTTACTAACGAAATCATAAGAATTTTTTACAGTATGAGAATTAGCAATGCATAAAGGCGAGAATATGGAAGCTAAAAATTTGGCAAGAGGATAAGTAACAGTACCAATATTAGAGACAATAGGTCTTAAGGGAATATTGGTTTTGTGAACTTTGGGTAAAGCATAAAAACGAGCACAAATGGGTGCAGAAGGAATAACACAATGTTTAGTGTTGTCATTTAGAACAACAGTCATTTAGTGTTGCTGTGAGCAAATTCAATAGACCCCCTAACAATTCCACTCTTTCTAATATTGATAAATGTAAACCTGATAATTTGGTCGTCCTCCCTTTTTATCCTCCTTTATGTTTTAAATTAGCTAAAGTTTTAAGGCGTTTCAACTTTAATGTTATCTTTAAACCAGTCAATAAATTAAAATTTCCTTCCATGAAATGTCCTGTCCCTGACCTCCAAAAATGGGGTATTTATAATATTCCTTGTAATGGCTGTGATTTATCGTATATTGGTCAAACTAAAAGAAATCTCGAAAAACGCCTAAAAGAACACTCTCGGTATGTCATTAATCAAGAAATTTCTAAATCTTCTGTTGCTAAACACTCTTGGGATTCCGGCCATAGTTTCAATTTTCAAACTGCTAAAATTATTTTTAATGCAAATAGTTCCTCTGAGTTAGACTTTCTTGAAAATTTAGCTATTTATATTAATCGTGATATTATTGTTAATGATAAATCTGATTCTAAAACCCTCTCCGTTGCCTGGAAGAATCTTTTCAGCACTGCTTCATAATTAAGTTTATTATTTAATTATTATTATTATTATTTTTTTTTATATACATATTATGTATACTATTTTTCAGGTATATTCATGTGTGTTTATAATTGTAAACTATTTTTTATTTTTATGTATTTTTATTTTATTTTATTTTATTTATTTGTTTATTTATTTATTTATTTTATTATTATTATTATTATTACTAATTTATGTATTTTTTGCGTACATTTTATTTCAATTTAATCTCTCCTTTTAGTTAATTTTTTAATTTACCTCGCTTTTTTTCCCATTTCCCTTCCCCCCTTCTTCCTTTCTTCTCCTTCATTGTCTATCTAGTTTTGTTTATGCTCTTCCGTGATTGGCTGTTGCCTTCTTCTTTCCTATTGGCTGTTCCTTCTGCTTGCTCCCTCTCCCTCCCGATTTCCCCTTCAGTCGTGCCGCTACATTCATTGTGGACGCACGTCTTTTTTGCGCCTGACGAAGAAAGACTAAGTTCTTTCGAAAGGCCTTGCGCAGTTAACTTATTTTATGGTGTTTAAAGAAGTTTTTTTTTTTTTTTTTCATTTCAATTGTGTATAACACCAGTTTCAATTTTATATATTGATCCGTATCTAAAGTTAAAAATGTATTAAATCAGGTATTAATAGAATTGTTTTGTTTATAAAAGTGCAAATAATCTACATTTTAGAAACACCAGGTATGTGATTCCATTCAAAATAATTTATTTTCCATCGAGTTTAAAAATATAATACAACTAAAATTAATACATATGTTATATAGAAGAGCAAAAAAGAATATATATTTATATATATCCATCTTTATTTTATTGTGTGTAAATAAATAATAAACCTAGATTTTCCAATATTTCAAATCGTGTGTTTTGTATTTAATAAAAAGCAAAATTGAATTAAAATTCATGATTTAATAAATAAGTATTATATCTCTTTATACATTTTTAATGAATGATTTAAATAATATAGACAATGCAATTATATTATTTTTTAATTCTTTACTTGAAATTTAATTACTGCTAAAATACAATGTTGCCAGATAGGCTACTTTTTTTAAATTCAGATTTTTCATGGGCACCATTTTTTACAAATGATAAAATGTGATTTATTCAATGACATAACAATTAAGGCGAAAACAAAAGATGATTTACCGTTTAAAAAAAAAAGTGGTGTCAATCAAGAAACCTGAATTTTTAAAAAAGAGCCCACCTGCAACACAGCTAAAATATCGGTTTAAAATACCATATCTCACATGTAATGGTGCAGCATCCACATTGTTTGAAGTTTGATAAAAGTAATTATATTACAACGGTAGATTTTACATGAATATTTGCGTATCTTTTTAAATTTTTTTGCAATTAAATTCTAGTCATAATTGTTATTAGAATGTAATATATGAAATAAATATATATTTTTATTAGCTATTTTTTATCCGTTTTGTAGTAGTAATAAAGCCTTTTAAACTATCGCAATTGCAGTGTAATTTACTGTCTGAAAATACAGTGCAAGCTATGAATTTTTGATTGTTAAAAGTAATTAAAAAATTGGACTAACTTTGATAGGAATGTTGTATATTTTAAAGTAAAACACCTGTTACTAATTTCTCTAATATTTATAAACATTGATGATACATCAAGAATTTATAAACATTAGTAGTTTGAAAAATCTACAAACTCAACAGTAAATAAATACAAATATATTTATCTGAAACATTTGAAACATTTGGATTTTTTGTATTATTTTTATTTTTTGTCGTGTGGGCAACTTTTGGAAATTGCTTCCATTTCCTTATTCTTTTACAAAAGATACATCTATTGAAAACATTTGATAAAAGTATGTTGTATAGGTTTTGTTTTGAAACTAGCGAAAATTCCGAAAATAAATGTAAAAGAATTGCTTAATTCAGCATAGATGCTATTCTTATTTAATTTTTTTATCGTTTTCCAAAAAGGAATATCGTTTTCTCCTTGAATGCTTTACTTCCGTTTCCATAGACTCTTTTCTTCTGATTGAGATAAATATAATCTCAAGTATTCAAGCCCCATTTATTGTCCTGATTGTGTTACTAAAGTTTGAAATGTTAGAGAAGTATTGTCATGAATGAATTTGAAACATTTGGATTTTTTGTATTATTTTTATTTTTAGTCGTAGCCAACTTTTGGAAATTACTTCCATTTCCTTATTCTTTTACAAAAGACACATCTATTGAAAACATTTGATAAAAGTATGTTGTATAGGTTTTGTTTTGAAACTAGCGAAATATCCGAAAATAAATGTAAAAGAATTGCTTAATGCAGCATAGATGCTATTCTTTTTTAACTTTTTTATAGTTTTCCAAAAAGGAATATTGTTTTCTCCTTGAATGCTTTGCTTCCGTTTCCATAGACTCTTTTCTTCTGATTGAGATAAATATAATCTCAAGTATTCAAGCCACATTTATTGTCCTGATTGTGTTACTAAAGTTTGAAATGTTAGAGAAGTTTTATCTGGAAGTACCCTCTGAGAAAACTCTGATGGATAATTACTATTACGTAGGCTTTGTTAAGCTGAGATACGCAGTTTATTTTCAATGAAATTAGATTACAGAAGTGAAGTTAAAAAATTATATCACCATAATTCACATAAATTTCCATACACAGAATGATTGTCTGTATATGATTTCTGTTCAAATCTGACTTTTTCCGAAGTATTCCAGATATCATATTATAAAGTTTAATGAGCATAATTATACATGAAAAACCAGTAAATGCAAATAGATTATGCAAAATAAAACCTTATATATGAAACACACTATACAATCATTTAACAATAAAATCATTTTATAGGTGAAAATTGCATTATTGCAAATTGCATAATTGCAAAACTCTGATGGATAATTACTGTACGGAGGTGTACTAAATTAAAAGGAAAAACTAAATTAAAAAAGAAAAAGCAAGTAGACTGTAAACTTAATGGAATGTTTATTTTCTAAGAGTCACCGCTTGTTTGCAGCATTAGAGCTTGTTGCTAAGAGACCGTTTCTCTCAATCCACTGCGTCACACAACACGTGAGCAGGGGTTACACTAAATTGCCGATCGGCGTATAATTGGCGTGGGCTGTGTTTGTCGCCAAGGCGATGTTACAAGATCACAATACAGAAACGGAACATCCCGCGCGGCGTTGAAATATTTTTATATTTCAAGATACATATGCAATACAAGTAATAACACAACATGATACAGATTATAAGCAAAAATAAATAAAATAAAATAAATAAACACAAATAATACATGAAAAATTAATACATAATAAAGCACATTTAAAGTTTAGGATCTATGATGTTGTCCTCAATGGGTAATACACTTATTTTTGAAATTGGTCGTTTAAAATTACCCTTAGCGGTTCGAACTTCAACTACCCTGACTATCCCGTCCGCGCCTGGGAAAACCTTATTAATGCGGCCTAGTGACCAAGTGCAAATGGGTAATTGTGAGTCCTTAAGCAAAACTAGCATTCCTGGCACAATATTAGGCCTTTTAAATAGCCACTTGTTTCTTTCTTGTAACTGGCTCAGATAATTATTCTGCCAACGTTTCCATATTAACTGCGTTAATTTTTGAGTCCTTTGCCATTTATTTAGCAAATTATCTTTGACCTCACTTAAATTGGGTTCTGGAATTAAATTAAGAGGCTTTCCTATGAGGAAGTGACCAGGAGTCAACACCTGAAGATCGTCAGGATCTGTTGATAAAGGACAAAGTGGTCGCGAATTCAAAATAGCCTCTATCTGTGTGATAACTGTCAGGAATTCCTCGATCGTGAGATGAGCTGAGCCCACAGCTCTTTTTAAGTGGTATTTGAAAGATTTGACTCCTGCCTCCCAAAGGCCACCAAAATTTGGCGCCCTAGGAGGGGAGAACTTCCAGTTAATACCTTCAGAAGCTAAAAAGTTCGAAACTTCATCACTCGTAACAAGTCTGCGTAAACGTTTTAGTTCTGCTGAAGCCCCAACGAAATTTGTAGCATTGTCGCTAAAGATTACAGAGCTTTTCCCACGACGAGCGAAGAATCTTTTTAGAGTCGCTATTATAGCCTCGGATGTCAAATCTGAGACAAAATCCAAGTGCACAGCTTTAGTGACCATACATACAAATATGGCAACATAGATTTTCTGAAAAGTACCCTTTCTTTGACCTTTATATTTTATTTCAAAAGGCCCACTTAAATCTAATCCCACATTTGAAAATGGGGAACTGGGCACTATTCTTTCAGGAGGGAGATCAACAATCATTTGACTAGCCGTTATAGGTTTAATTTTAAAGCATTGTAAACACTCATGTACAATTTTACGCGCAATATTTCTGCCACCAAGCGGCCAATATTTTTGACGCACTGTGTTCAAAAGAGCTTGGGGTCCTACATGAAAATCTCGTTTATGATAATATTGAAAAATTATTTTCGTCAAGCGACAGCTCGCCGGAAGTATAATGGATTGTTTATGGTCAAAATTCAAATTTGATTTTGCTAGTCTTCCTCCCACCCTCAATACGCTATCTCCATCTAAAAAGGGATTTAAGAATTTTAACTTACTTGCGCGATGAACCGAAGATCCCGCTTGGAGGGCCGAAATTTCATTTTTGAAATACTTTACCTGTTCATTTTTTATTAAATAAACCTCTGCCTTTCTTAATTCCTCCAGCAACAGAGGGCCGGTTGCAGATGTTGCTTTTTTACATTTATGTATGAATCTGAAAATATAAGCTAAAATTCTAATTAATTTTTGGAAATTATTGCTAAGATTAATTAAATTATCACAGAAATTAGAGTCAGTATGAATAGCGAATGTCAAGTTGCTGGGAGCTTTAAGCTCACTAGAATAATGTTCATCTTTAATGTCACTTATATTAGAGTCAGTTTTTGCTATTGTTTCTTCAAGAATTGAAAGAGGCGGGCCATGCCACCACAACTGGTTAGAAGACAGGTTTTCCACACTTGCACCTCTTGATATCAAGTCAGCTGGATTGTGTTCTGACGGAATATGAAACCATGGAAAGTTCTTAGTTTGTTCCTTAATTTGCACAACGCGGTTTCCCACAAATGTTTTCAGGAGATGAGGAGCAGTGTCTATCCACGCTAAAGCAATAGTTGAATCAGAAAACAAATTGACTGAAGCTATTTGTTTGTCTAATGAATTTAAGACCTTGTTAGTGAGTTTAGCCAGAAGAAGACATGCTGACAGTTCGAGACGTGGCACCGTTATTACCTTCGTTGGACACACGCGGGATTTACTACATAATAAGTGACTGATGGTTTCACTAGAATTAGATGTTTGCATATATATCACTGCGCCATAAGCCTTGGAAGACGCATCTGCGAAACCATTTAGCACCACTGATTGGTTCACAGCTAGGAAGCATCTTGGCACTTCAATGGATTCCAGTTCTTTAAGACTTTCGAGGAAGGTTTCCCAATGTTTGGCAACATGAGAAGGCAGCTTCTCATTCCACTCTATTTTAAGAAGCCATAGCTCCTGCATGAATATTTTTGCTTTAGCAATCACTGGCCCTAAGAGATCGAGAGTGTCATCTTGCAGAACTCCACCCTTACATAATAAATCGTTCAAAGATTTTCCGTTAATTGACTTGGCACTAGCGTCAAAAACGACGCGTAGTTTTGTGGTTTTACTAGAGGGTCGTAAAACGCTGTGATGTAGCAAGTAATAGCCATCATTAAAGTTCGTGTTTTCTTTTATTTCATGCATGTGATTTAAATCTCTATATTCTTCAATAAATTCTGTGTATTAATTTTTCATAACAGGATCTCGATCTAAACGTTGCCACAGAGAGTTTAATCTTTTCAAAGCAAGATTTTTGGAATTTCCCAAATCGGGTTCTAAAACCTGTGGTTTAAACGGCATCGTGACCACAAACCTACCATCCGGTTTTCTGAAGTGTGTTTTATCGAAGTGATCATTACAATATTCTAATTCTTCTCTGTTACAGGGTTTTAAATTTTGTACTTCTTCAATTTCCCAGAAAGACTTCAAAGTGTCATTAAGTAATTCAAGATTTTTTGTTAAGAAACAATAATTAGTATTATTATTATTTACTGTTTTGTCATAAATACACCCAGATACTAAATATCCAAAAATACTTGATTGCAAATATAAATTATTGCCTAACTTTATTTTTTCTTCATTTAAAAGAGAAAAATACAGTTCAGCACCGATAATTATCTCCACACTGCTTGGAATGTTAAATTTTTTATCCGCTAAACAAATATTTGCTGGAATTTTTAAATCTGATATGTTTATCTTTTTCGAGGGCGTGAAGTCACAGATGTTTGGAACGATTAATAACTCAATATCATAACTGGTACTATTCATTTTATTTGACAACTTTGATTTGATTCTAGATTTAATGTAAATAGGCAATTTATTTATTCCACTTACAGGAATTATTTTCTCTTTTTTCAAGCCTAATATTTGTGCTGCTTTAAATGTACAAAAACAATTCTGAGATGCGGAATCTAATATTGCCCTGAAAGGAATTTTGATGCCATTTACATCTGTCAAATAAATTATTGCAGTGCTAATTAAAACAGATTTATTATTATCATTTTCATACGAAAAAAATGAATGAGCAGTAGTTTCGTTTTGTGATAAATCTTCCGAAACAAAATTGCTATTTATTGTTTTATGTATTGGGAGATTGTTTATAGGATTGTTTACTGGTGTTGTATAGTTATGTAATGATGAATGATGGCTTGCGCTCTTGCAAACATGACAAGTGCTTTTTGAATTACAATAATTAATGTGGTGGGCTGAACTTAAACAATTGAAGCAAAGTTTATTTTTCTTAACAAGGTTAATTCGCTCACTTAACTTCATGTTTTTATATTTAACACAATGATATAAGGGGTGGTTTTCGGTTTTACAGATTACGCAACATTTACTTTGAGGTTTGTTTTTTTTTATGAATAAGGATTTTGCAGTCTATTTAGAGGATACGTTAGAACTTATACTATTTAAGATTTGGCATCTTCGTTCAAGAAATTCTAAAAATTCATCAAAATTAGGCACTTCATTATCCTTTAATGTTAGTTCGTATTGTTTACGAGTTTCGTTATCTAGTTTATTTAGAATAATATTCAGCAAAATTGCGTTCGAGAAATTATCTCTATCATACTTTAAGATCTTTATAGCCCTTAAATTTTTCTTTACAATATCTAATAAAATGCGGAGATCCTTAGCGGATTCCTGTTTAATTACATAAAGATTTAAAATATTCTTTATATGACAATCTACCATAACTCTTTTATTCTCGTATCTTTGTTCTAACGCATTGAAAAGTGAAACATAATATTCATCTGGTGTAAGCAAACTCCTCGCTTCACCAGTCAAAGCAGAACGCAAATAAAATAATTTTTCATTATCTTTTAAATTTGAATTATCATTAATAAGCTCATTAAATGTACTTTTAAATACGGACCATTCTTCAATTCTGCCACTAAAAACCGGCAATATGACCCTAGGTAGCTTAATGCTAAATGTTTTAGCTTGGTCCTGTTCAATGGATTTTTTATTTGAATCGGTATTTTCATAATAAGCATTAATAGAGGATTTTAAGCTTACCTCTAGTTTTAGAATATCCTCGTCCAGTTGACTCAATATTTTTTCAGTTTCTTCCAACTTTTCTTCCTCTATTATTCTATAATACTCTAGTTTAAGAGCTTCAAACTTTTCTTCTGTGTTCGACAGTGAGTCCAGGTGGGCTTTCCATTCGGATAAATTAAATGTTTTTCCATCCGTTGCGTTAAATATTCTAGTGACTTGGGCCTTGATATTCCCTCGCCTTCTGTTTAACGATGTTATTTCACTTTCCGACATTATTCATCTTGTTGACGAAATTCGATAAATTCAATATTTAATTCAATAGAAAAGACACTGGCTCGTTCATACCTCCGGGTCGCTAGGACCAAATGTACGGAGGTGTACTAAATTAAAAGGAAAAACTAAATTAAAAAAGAAAAAGCAAGTAGACTGTAAATTTAATGGAATGTTTATTTTCTAAGAGTCACCGCTTGTTTGCAGCATTAGAGCTTGTTGCTAAGAGACCGTTTCTCTCAATCCACTGCGTCACGCAACACGTGAGCAGGGGTTACACTAAATTGCCGATCGGCGTATAATTGGCGTGGGCTGTGTTTGTCGCCAAGGCGATGTTACAAGATCACAATACAGAAACGGAAAAATTACTATTACGTAGGCTTTGTTAAAATGAGACAGGCATTTTATTTTCACAAAAATTAGGTTATAAAAGTGGAGTTAAAAAAAAAATATCACCTTAATTCGCATAAATATTCATACAGAGAATGATTGTTTATCTAAGATTTCTCTTCAGATCTGACTTTTTCCGAAATATTCCAGGTGTCTTAGTAACCCCTTAATGGTCACATTAAATTACGGTTAAAAATTCAAATTCATAATTGACACCTTTTTAAAAAAAAAAAAATATTTATCTTATTTAATGACGAGTAAAATGATACCAGATTCCACTATTTTATAAAATTGGAGGTAATCAAAGAATTCTGAATAAAAGCCATGAAGCTTGTAGCCCTTGAATGTCTAGGGCAAGACGATTAAATGGTTATTAAAAGTTTATTGAGCATAATTACACATGAAAAAACAATATATGCAAATAGATTATACAAAATCTTAAAAATAAAATGTTACACATAAAACGGCAATGCAATCATCTTATAGGGGAAAAGTGCATTATTTTCGTTAATGTAGGAGTGATACTTCATTTCTTAATGATCGGAATATTATAATTGAATTTTTAAATATTATATTATGTGACGAATAAAGTATACTGTTAAAAACATTTTTTGGAATTGTTATTTCAGTAAAATAGTCCAAAAAATGTCATTATGAGATTGTGAAACAATGTTAAAACATTTGGTTTTCTTGTTTCACTACTCTGATGTAACTCTTAAAATATCCTGGTAAAGTCTTGTATACTGAGCTAGTGAAACATTGATCAAGAATTAGTAATATCTTAATTCAAGAAATTCTATAATTTGATCTAGAAGTTATCAGTGATTTTCCATTTGCAAATGAATCCTTGTTTAATGTAAAATCTTACACATTACGCACGCCAAAGCTTGAATAGGAATTGAAATTTGAATTTTCGTGATTTTGGAATAGAGTTCTAGTAACTCGCCAAGCATTTTTTTTAATTCTAAAACAACATAATGAAATTGCATCTGTTTTCATCATCTCATATCTATCATCCTCATAGTTTACTTGGTTTTTTTCGAATGATTGTGAAATTTAAACAAAGTTTAACCTGTCAAATATTAAGTTTTGAATCAATCAAGAAATTCAAAAAGTTAAATGGACAAACGAACCTTGTTTTGCGGCTTCTGCATTCTTTTCTGATAAATGGCCCTGTTAAGAATGCCTCCTTGGTTTTGGCAGCCAACTTTGTGACTTTGTTGCTGTTGGCAACAAAGATTTTTTTTTGTTGTTATTGACAGACGACTTTTTTATTCTTTAGATGTAGAATGTTTTGAACCGAAATAAGGCGGTAATAACTGAACTCTCAAAATGAGAGTAATAATAATTAATATTTCTTTATGTTAAAAAAATGTTAATATCTTTAAATTATATTAATATCTAACAATATAAGTTCTTTTAATTGAAGCTGTTGTAGATTTACTGCGTTTATTAGAATTAAATATTTGAGAACTGATATTTTAATATGAACGGTATTCGACGATTTGAATGTTATTCGAAAGATAAAAAAGTCTGAGCGAAGTAGCATGCTTTAAACCCAACGTTAGAAAGAAAATCTTTAAAGCGTACAGTGTTTGCAATAAAAAAATGCCTTCCTCCACAATTTATAAAATATTTTATTAGAATTACATCTTATCTAGAACATGTCATTCCTATAACATGCAATATTGTAAAATTTGGACTGCAATGTACAAGGTGTGTGGAAAAAATGTGGTAAATAAATGAATTTATAAACTACAACGAGGACTGAAAATGCATGCATTGAAAAAGCAGCTCAGATAAACCAGATAGACTCGAAAAAAACAAAGTTGAAGCAGACTCAAAGACTGCAACCTTTTAAACAGAATCAGTGTAAATAATCATGTTACAGTGTAACAGACAATATAAACAATTGTAGTTGATTTTATCTAAAAATTTTAAAAGCATAATGAAGAATCTTGCCCTGTTTTTGTAAATGTATGGAAGACAAATGGTTAGCAGAAATCTGGGTGAAAATAGTAACAACGCTTGTACAATGTAAATGACATTACTGAAGATGTGCCCTTTTCAGTGAGAAACGGACGCAAGTAAAACACAAGACAAAATTGAAAAAGGTCGGCTTTTTCTTACTTCCTGTCTCTAATGGTCAATTAAATGAAAATTGAGAAAGAAAAATTAAAGAGAACTTAAGAAATTAACACTTAATTAAATTTCAATGAAACCTTTAGTGATAGTTTCCAAGAGTTAAAAAAATTGTCCAATATGTAATGTATGTAATGTTCGAGAATTTGCAAATGGGAATCTTGAATTAATTATCTTTATCTCGCGATAGGAATTTAAAATCGAGTGATGCAAGCATGAACAGTCGAACCAAAAACAGTGACATGTTTTAATGTGCAAACGGCAGAAAATATCTGGAAATGGTTATTAACTGTTAACGATCGATGTTTTAATGGAAGGAATAACAAAGACCAGTTTTGTGCTAAAATGCGACAAAATTTAACATTTTCACATTTCGTTTGATATTTCATCTAAATTTTACTTTAGGATACCAGACGGGAGTCATTTGAATAAGTTATTTCAGAGTTATAAAGATTTATTTTTTTTTATTGCGAATGTATTAAATCCTTTTGTAATTCTTCTAAAACAGTTTGCAATGTGAGTAGATTTTTAAGCATAATTCTAGAATTATTTGGTGAATTTTCCTGTACTTTTATATTATCATAACTGTAGCTTGTAGAAATTGATTACTATTAAAAAACTTCAGGCTAGATTTGATTTTTTTTCGAAAAATATGTGTAAATAAGGATTGATATGTTGTAAATACTGATTTATATATACCTATATAATTTGATTTCTAAAATTTTCCATTATGTCAATTATAAGATTGTTGACTATTCCGAAATAATTTCTAAGGTTATAAAATTACACATGTTGCAATCCCTTTTACAACATTTACAGATGAATTTAACAATCTGACTTCTAAATTCTAAATCTGAAGTTCACAATTTCTAAACTACTTGACTTGATAATTTTTCGTTTGGTATTTTAAAGTATTATTGGACTATAAACCAAATATGATGTCAAAATTTAATGTTCGTATTCCAAATTTCAGAGTTTTGTATAATTTCTCTATGAAAATGATTAATAGGATTTTTTTTAATACAGTTAAAAATATTACACAACTTTCGGGCAATTGGCTATTTTTTGTTGTTGTTGTTGTTGGACATTAAGACAATTACCGTGTACGAGGATTGTTCACGTTCTCTCTGTCTCTCTTTTTGTAGTCGAGTGCAGCTTGAAACCATTATATTTACTTAAATGTTCGTCCTCATTTAGGAAATTAGTCATCAGACAAAATCCAAAAATTCAACGTTAGACTATATAGTTATTTTCAGAGTAAATAAATGAATCAAATAAGAAATGTCTTGTGAGAAGCATTACAGAATGTGTCCTTTTTTAGCAACCTACGTAACATTAATAACGTACCCTGGGGTAATAACGCCACGTTAAGGTTCTACCAATTTTCACGGCTCAGTTTTAGATTGTATTTTTCAAACAAATAAATGATTTGATACAGCAACTCATTGACTATCTATATAAAAAATAATTTTACAGATATGTATTCATAAAATGTAATAGCGTGATTTCTTGTACAATGCTATTTGGCGTTATTACTCGCCTATATGGGTAATAACGCCATGCAAACAAAACTATGAAATAAGATGGGATAATTGCATGTAGATTGCCCAATTTTAAAAATACAAACTCTACAAACTTAGAAATTGACAAATTGCATTCTAAGCTACTGAAAAGAAATTGTGAAAGTGTAAGACGAATAGAGGTGTGGTGTGTGTGGGGGGGGAGAGGATGAGGGAAAAGAATATCAGACTGTGAGATTATTTTTGCTTAAAAAGGACAGCTTAAATAGAAATATTAGAAGCATTGCGCGGTTTTAACTGTGTTTATTTGAATCAGTATTTAGGATGTAGATCGGCCACTGTAGGGAATCAACCGGGGTATTTATGCCAAGGATTGGCGTTATTACCCCGTTATAGTTATTGCGCTGTACATTTTAAATTACAAATTATCGCGAGAAGATATTTAAAATCTTCAACAACATTTTGAAAGTCCATGAAATATACCAATACAAATTTATGTAATTAACAAAGTATTTGCGAATACAAAAAGTCTTCACATCACAAAACGTATCTCGCAAATTTTAGATCAAGCGTTAATTTTAGTTGGTTGTAAAAACAATAAGATCTAAAAATGAAACAAATTAACTTGAAGCTGTTTTTTGCGATTTATATGGCTCAAAACCCTTCTGCGCAGAGCACATGGGTGTCATTTACCAGATTATTTCATAATTATGCATAATATTAGCACTTGGCGTTATTAACCCGCCTGGCGTTATTACACCAGACCACCTTACTTTAACAAAAGTTATATTCGATACATTAAGTGTGAAATACCAACTGTTACACAACTTACTAAACATATTTTTATCAAACAAATCGTCTCAATAAATACATTAGCTTCTTCCAATGATTCAATATAATTTTAAAAGGCATTCACTATGTAAATTTAAAATGTTAAGTTTTTTTCAAAATCTGAGAGTTATAAGAGGGTAAAATTTCTATCTCTTCTTGTTTTTAGATTTAACTATAATAGTAAATAACAGTGTGAAAGTTTCTTACAGTTATAATTAATTCAGAAATAAATTCCCAGGTAAATACATATTTTGGGTATTTATCCTTAAAAGTATTTAACCTGGTCTTTTGCACACACATATTTTAAAATAAATAGTTGCAACTAAAATTAATTTGAAGACAGTCTCAAACTTCAGTTGCTCTTACTACCTAGAAAAATCCAACTCTTGAATTAAACTGTAGGATTCAACCTTCACACTACAGGGAATTAATCAAACCACAGTTTTAGAATAAGAAGCATAACTACAAGCTAAATATACATTGCTAGTATAAAATATCAGACAAAAGAATTTTAGTGAAACACAATCTAACAACTAAATTTCAGTTTGTATGAAGTAAAAAATTTTTATTCATATCCTTTAATTAAAGAAATATAAAAAAAATCATTGAAAATGTAATTTGGAAAACAATATTTGCCAAATTAAATAAAATACATAATCTTCAGTTTTTTTAAGTAATGTTTTTTATGTTCTTTAAATAAAATTAATCTGTGTCTATCCTCTCTCGTCTACATTTTATAGATTTTCATTATGTATTTTCTTATTGGTTATGACAATATCATATTTGTAAAACATGAATTAAAATAAATATATATTCATGAATACAGTTATCAGATATCTGATATTAAGAACTCAAAAAGGGCCTTTACATTCTTATGCCAAGTACTTTTTACATAATATTTCAATAATAAAAAGTTCCATTAAAATAATTTATTAATTGAATAACGTGGAATCTTTTAAAAAAGAAATCTTCTCAAAATTCTGAAAGTGAAAAAAAAAATAAAGATTCGAGTTCTAAAATGAAAGACAATTTACATTTTCTCATTATATAAAAAAGTCGCTCCAACATACTCATTTCTTTTATCTTAAAATTAAACTGAAAGAATAAATGTAAGAAGGTTTCTATATCTTCTCAAGTATTTCTTAATATAAGCACTATATAAAACATAAGCGAAATTCTCTCTTAAACTACAATTTCAGTAGTAATTGTAGCATTTATTTACACATCACGACTTGTTTCAGAGATTGTCATTGTATACTAATTAAAGGAATTCCAGCAGAATGAGCACCGAACTTACTTTGAAGTCGGAAACATCTGCAAAGCTTTCAAACTTGCTATGATTTTTTAAGCTTTAGGAGATAAATAGGAATTTAAAGCGCCACATTCCAGATGTATGATTCAAAACTTGAAAGTTTTACGATATTCTTTTTTATATTCTAATGGATGTTTCATATTTTAACAAATTCATTTAGAATGTCAAACGTTCAAATTTATTTTAGTACTTTATTTATTTATTTTACTTTTTCGTTTTTTACAAGAAGATAGTATTGGATTTCTGATTTTTTTTCGGCTTTTGAATGATTTTCACGTTTTAGGTGTCAAAGATTGCATAAAACATGTTTTTGCAAAATGTTTGTCTCTGAATCTGCGAGTCTGTGAATCTGTCTGCATGTGACATGAATTTCGTAGGCACCCAATCTTAAGAACTAATGCACGGAATTAGGGAAAATTATATTCAGTTAGTTTCTGATATAAATTGATGTTTGTTCGTTTTTTGGTATAAATCGCTATACAGGGGATACTTCTATGTTGTTTTTTTATGATTTACGCAATAGCTATATTTAAATAATTAATGCTCGAATTTCCATGAAACTTCAGATTAAGTTAGTCCTTGACATTAATTGCTGTTTGCATTTTTGTGTAAATCGCTCAACAGGTGGCTCTGCTATGTGGCCTTTTTCATGATTTTCGCAATAGCTCTACCTCATGAACTAATGCACGGAATTTAATAAAGATGTATATTCAGGTAATCTCTGATATAAATTGATGCTGATTAGTTTATGGTGCAAATCGCTCAAAATGTGGCACTGCTATGTTGCATTTTTTACGATTTATGCACAGTTGTATGCGATGCCTAATACATGGACTTCCATCAAATTTCAGATTCAATTAATCCTTAACATGAATAGATATTGTGTACCTTCTGGTATAAATAAGTCGAAAAGTGGCTCTACTACACTGTAAAAAAATCTGTAAAGACACTAAACTTTTTCTAGGAAACTGGGATTCCAAGAACTTTTCATGTAAAGGTTACAGGATAATTTCGTGTAACCGATTCTGAAACTTAAATTTTTGCTGTTACCGTTACAGGAAATGTTGTTGGAATCCCAGTTTCCTAGAAAAAGTTTAGTAACTTTACAGATTTTTTTTTTACAGTGTATGCTGCATTTTTCACATTTTCCGCAATAGCTGTATCCTAAGAAGTAATGGACGGGTATTCATCAAACTTCAGTAAATCCGTGATGAACCATACTGTAAAAAAAATACTGCAATCCCACAGATGTAAAGCTTCCGAAATCGGTATGCTTACTAATATTTTACCTGTTCACACTGTAAAAAAATCTGTGAAGGCACTAAACCTTTTCTAGGAAACTGGGATTCCAAGAACTTTTCCTGTAACGGTAACAGCAAAAATTCAAGTTTCAGAATCGATTACATGAATTTTTCCTGTTACCGTTACATGAAAAGTTCTTGGAGTCCCAGTTTCCTAGAAAATGTTTAGTACCTTCACAGATTTTTTTTACAGTGCACTTGGCAAGAAAAGATGTAAATCGCCAAAACTAATTTTTGTAAAACTACAGAAATCTGTAACTTTAGAAACGAGTCTGCTAAAATTACAGTTATTTTAAAAAAATTTGAAAAGTAACCTAGGTTGTAGTTACAGAAAAAAATTTAGGAACCTAAGTTTCCTAAAACATTCTTAGCAACTTTACAGATTTTATGATTTTCAGTGCAAATCTGCGTCTGTTGCACCAAATTTTGTTGTTGGCATTACATAAAAAATTCTAGGAATTCCAGTTTCCTTGAAAACTTTTTGTAACTTTACAGATTATTTTTTCTCTTTAAGTGTATAAATAATTTAACATTCATTTTCTAAATTTTTATTAAATCTTCAATGAATACAAAAATAAATTTTAATATAAATCCTCTTTGGAGTTTTGTATTTCTTTTATGAACGCCAAAGAACTTTAATCGAGACTAAATTTACCACATCAATTTTGAATAGTTATTGAGTTTTTGTTTTACTTTTATTTATTTATTTTAACATAATACATATAGTTTATCGAATGACTTTCTGTATTAAAAAATTGTAGCCTTTTTTCATACAGATTTATTTTAAAAAAATCTGTATTTATTAAAATTTAATTTTTTAAAATTCAATTATTCCGTAACAAAAATATATTATTTTTTATTCATAATTTCTTTGTGAACATTTTTACTGAAAAATTTATACCTTACTATTTTTTTTTTTTTCGAAAACTGGTTTAAAAACTTTGTTTTGCATTTTTGTGTAATGCTAAAATAAAAGTGATTTTAAGTTTCCACAAAAAGCAAAATATTATATAGAGTATTAATATTTAAAAAAAAAAAAATTACTCTAAGCAGTAAATACAAATTTATTGAAAATGAATTTTCAATTGATGTTTCGTTGAAATTTTAAACAAGGTTGTTTATCTGTTCTCATTCCTCATTAATTAACTGAATTCAAACACAATCAGTATAAAATATTCTATGAAGTGGGTAACATTTGCAAACGCCTGCAAATAATATTCTAAAAATGATGAGTAAGCAATAAACATGCATTTGAAACACAAATTGGATGTAACCGGAAAAGGCATGAATTACAAGTGACTGAAATTGAAATCCTTCAAACTTCTTTAAAGTATCAGAATATTTCAAACATAACAGCTTATTTGAAACACACTTGCAAGAGTTCATAGTGAATAGTATGTGAATATGCTTCTTTATCACTGCACGAAAAATAAAAAAAAACAATTCGAAATACGAATTTCGTGAAGATGTCATGTTTTAACCATTTTGGAAATGGTTGTTTCTATTGGCCGAGAATAAAGATATCTGAAGTTTGTCTGAAATCTTGTGCTGCGCGAATTTTACTGTTTTCTGATCTACCTATATTTCAAACGTTATCCACCAAATCCAAGCAGGGAAACTCCTTATCAGATTGAATTAAAAAAATGTGAAGCAAATTGAATAATGCTGCATAAAAACCCATTTATATAAGTTAAGGGTGTAGTATCCCCCTCTTCCACCATACTTAATCAATAGACCTAAAAATCTATTCTGGCAATCGTCTTATCAGCAACCGTTTTCATCTTTATGCTTAAAAACTGAATCTCCTAACTTAATCAAGGGAGCTCCTTTACAGAATAAACCAGTATATGAACATAGTACTAATTCTGTTCAAGCACATAGACTAATTCTGTATGAAAAAAACATTTATCTCATTAAGGCGGAAGCTCCCTTTTATACTTTACACTTAATCAAAAAACCTACAATAAAATAAGGGAAGCTCGCTATCATAATAAACAGCTCTTCAAAATTTTACGCAAATTGAATAATTCTGCAGGAAAAACCAATTTATCTGAGTTAATGAGGGATTAGCCCCTCTTTTCCTTTTTTATACTTAACTAATGAACCTCCAAATCTAATCAAATAAACACGTTATCAGAATAAACCGGTAAATGAAATTTGAAGCAAATCAAATAATTCTAAATATAAAATCTATTTATCTTAATAACGGGAAGGGAGTTCAATTCCCCAGTCCCCCCCCCCTTTATACTTAATCAATCATCCCCCATAACTATTCTGGAGCGCGTCTTATCAGAATGAACATAGAAAAAAGAATTGAAGCCAATCACATAATTCTAGCAAGCTGTAACGTACTAGGTACATATGTACGTACATATAGAGTCTGTGGGCACATTAGCTCTTTGGTTTTGATAGCATATGAGTTAACAAAGGTAATTTGAGATACTTGCAATTTCACCATTTCTTCTTATAGCACACATATGTTTATATATATATATATATATATATATATATTTTAATGCGAATATTTTCAAAACATGTACAATAAGTGACTCTAATGTAGTGCATTCATTTAGTATGTACTTTTTATTTATCCTCAATAAAACAATTATTATTGACCTCTATACTACCATTTATTTTTCTCCGTCGAATTTGTTTTCTTGAAGCTTGTTAAGTAACAAGACATATTCAAGACACATTTATTATCCTGAATGTACTAATGGGTGTGATTTGAAATGTCAACGAAAGTTTTTAGAACTAATGAAGTACGTGTCAGAAAAATAAAGATTTGCAAAACGATATAGGAGTAGAAATTTTCACTTCATTATACAGTGAAACTTCCAAATAAGGGACAGCCATGGGACCGGAACTTTTGTCCCTTAAATAGAGGTGTCCCTTATTCGGAGTTTTTTTATATTATTTTTAATTAATCGTTCAGAAGGAACATAAAATTTATAAAGCATTAAATGTGAAATTCAGATGTACCCGAAGTGTATAAAGTACGTTAATCAGACAAAAGGAAGAAAAGAGAATTAATTAATTAAAATTTTCAATTGATTACTAAATTGTTAAATGATTTATATGTTTATGCAAATTGTGTACATGCAAAAACTATGAAAACATTAAAAAGAATTTTAAATGTTTAAGTTATCAATCAAAAAAAGATTGTTTTGCGAATTTTAATTTTTAAATACAAATCTTTCAAGTGTTCATTTACCATATTTATAAATGTATTTTTTCATTACTAGCAATATTTCAAAAAAAAAAATTAAAACTGTTTTGTTTATTTTAAGGCAACAAATCTCTCAACTGCTCTACTCAGCAAGGGGAAAATGTTTTGTCACATTTACGAATTCATTTTTAAATGGAAAGGTATAAGATTGGAACGCGTGACTACGGAAGTGAGATGGAATTGAGCTGTGTTTTGAATTTTTTGATAAACAAATTATCTATTGAGTTATAGGCGTTTTTTACCCTTTCTTGAATCGTTATTCTTCTTCCGCATGGGAATTTGGCTCAAAACGCTCACTTTACAATATTTTCTGAAAGATCTACTACATTTGCAAAGAAATAGAAAAAACTGGTCAATTACATATTTTTTGACCAACAATGCCTTATAGTTTCAGGAATTTCTGAATAAAAATAAATTAAAACTTATGTCTTAAAAGTTTCCGTTTTAGATTTCAGAATAGCCTAAAAGCATCTGTAAAGTTCTTTTTCTCACAATTTCCTTTTATTCTCCACTTTCACAATCATCGTCACAATTAGCATTACTTTCAATGGGGATAAACGTGTTGATACCTAATGAGAATTGGGGCTAAATAAATGTTCCTTAATTGTGTCGTATGTCTCTGTATCAACATGACTGTCTGTTTGATAAGTTCACAATCCATTTTCATTTTCATCACAAATTACCTCACTATCCGAAATGCAAGAACCAGGATCTTTAATTTTATTATCAAGTGTCCCTTAAATCGAGTGTCCCTTCTTCAGAGGTAAATACATTATACGTCCTATACCAAGGGACTGGGACCAGAAGTTTCGACCCTTAAATAGAGGTGTCTCTTATTCGGAGTGTCCCTTATTTGGAGGTTTCACTGTATTAAGTTTCATAATGATCTGAAAATTAAAATAAATTTCTGAAGAGGTTTTATAAATGAAAATACATAAACGTAATACATTTGTAGTCTATTAACTTTAATATACAATTTTTTCTGTAATTTATATAACAACGAGCTAAACTTCGTGCACGACTTTGTTCAATTTTTCCAAACTTAAGACCAGTGCGTTGTGCAGGATAAGTCTACGCATGTCTTCTAATGTCTTTAATAAAATGAAATTTACTTACTAAGAATGTATTTGTTAAAAAATATTAATTCTGAATAAGTTAAAAACATAGTTTCGAGCAGTAACCCACATGAAAGCATAATTAGAGAATCTATCGAAATCACTGCAGGAGATAATAAACCTTGCAATGATAATTTATCCTAAAATATACCAGAAATATGGCATAAAGCTATAAAGTCTTAAATTTGTATCTTTTTGCAGTATTTTAATTTTTCCTCACACGTAGATGGAAACAGATTCGAACTTTTGATTCATTTTTATTATATTTTATTAGGAATATTATCTCTCGCTCAAAAACAAAATTTTAGTTATTTTATCACCATATTTTCCTGAAGATGACGGTTCGAAACGCTGATTATACTTTATTTTAATTCTACAAGTTCTTGTTTTTGCACACCGATAAGTTTTGTTTTTTTTAACAAATATATTCTTATTAGTTATATTTTATGTGCAATTTTCCAGCATATGTTTATGAAACTTACTTATTATATACGACATTTTCTATAAAAGAAAACAAGAACCAGGATTCTAAGACAAATAGTTTTCATTTAATAAATGAAAAACTAATTTGTTTTTGAAAAAATCGCAATTTTTCAAGAATTTAACCTTTATGAGGCAAGGATTAATGTTATTTAATTGAGCTGAATCTTTACCAGTATCATTTTTTTAACTAATTGGCAATTTATAGGGGGGGCTCGCCCTGAAGATAATATTTTTAAAAAATTGAAAGTTTGTTTTTTAACAAATCACGACGAATATTTGGAAAAAATAAATTTCAAAGACTATAATTTTAGGCTTATAAATAATATATATATTTTAAAAAAAACAATAATAACATCTTTTTATGATGATCAAAACGTAGCTTACGTAATAACAGAGTCATATTAATATGCCTGGATATTTAGAGTCACGTTAATATTCCTGGACCTGTCATAAACAAATATTAAATAATATTTCAGTCTAAAAAATTTCGGTATTGAAATTTTTTAAATTTCTAAACATATCATATTTTTAATTTTTACACCGTCGTATAAAGAAATTTTTTTTTAAATGAAACTTGTTTGAAACCGGTTTGTTTTTGATTTAATAAATTTTTTGTAGTTTTTCATACTTTTTTGTCATTGTGGCAACAGAAGTATTTCATTTTTGACCATTAAACGTGGACCAATCAAAAAACGAATAAAATAAAAAAACATAAGTATTTCATTTCCAGACATTAAGAATGGACCAATCAGAAAACGAATAAAATAAAATAAATTGCGGGATTCAATCAATAGAAATATTCAGATATACTTCAGATTTCCCGATTCTCTACCGGAAACTCTTTTCCCAAATAGTTAATAATTTTTCCCATATATCTTGTGACCACCCTACTGCACACCCATGTAATACAATGCCAGTAGCTCGCCCACTGCTACATAAATTGTATTAATACTTATATATTTTCCCCATCTTACCGAAAGTTTTAATTAATCATTATGCAATATTTTACCTCATATTTTTAATTCTTTTGTTTTTAATAATAATTAAACAATGCCTAAATTACGTCGAAGTTCTTGTTATAATGTTTTTTGTTAAAATATGTTAAATAAACTGGTCGTAAATTTCCTTTTCAAATAGACGGAGTTATATCACATATATTAATAGAAAACTTCCCTCATTTCAATCATCATTTAAATTAAAATGTTTGCTTATTATTTGAGTGATTTTGTTCATACCTGTACATTAGGGTGGATCGATTGTCTATGGCGAAAAAAAAAATTACCATTCATCAAAATCTACCTATGCGGAAAAGATGTTCTATTGTATGGAGATTAAGGGAAAAATTGCAAAAATAATTAATTTTAAAATTTAATGCTGCCACAAAAGCGCTGAATTTTCGAAAAAATTTGAAAAGAAAGACCAAATTTTGATTAGGTTATTTTTGTCAAAAACTAATTATTTAAATAATTTTTAAAATCCAACAATGCAGAAAAGATGTTATATTGTATGGAGGTTAAGAAAAAACAATAATAAGTAATAAATTCGAAATTTAATACTGCCGCAAAAAAAGTTGAAAATTCGATAAAATATTGAAAAAATGTAAAAAGATCTAATTTTGGTTAGATTTATTTTTGACGCAAAATAATCATTTTAATATCATTCAAAACCTACCTTTGCGTAAAAGATATATTGCATGGATATTAAGTAAAAATAAAAAGTAAATAAGCTAATTTTGAAATTTAATACTGCTGCAAGTGATTTAAAGTTTCGAAAAACTGGCAGTTCCAGTTTTTTTAGTTAGGATTTGTCTGCTTGTGTATTAGTGTACCTTGAATATTACTGTACCATGGCGTTGTTAATATGCTAGTAAATATGCTTCTTATTACAAAAAGTTATAAAATTTATATATTGGTATTTAAAAAATAACCTAAGAAAGGAATCGGGGATTTATTTCCTGCAACATCTATTTATTTCCTGCCAGCGAGAAGGAGTTGCTAATAAGTTACAAAAGACCTGTAAGGGTCATTCTTGAAAAAAGGGTCTATTTTAGTCCTGGCATCATTTAAAAAATTTTGCTTTATTTATTTGCGATTTTTTTTATTGTTTTGAATATTTAAAGAACAGAGAATCTTTTCATACAATTTACTATTCTATAGCTATTTTATTTTGTGTCTTAATATTAAGTAATACATGGGAAACATCCGTGGGTGTCCCCCATTCACATTTTTAAAAATTCTTCGATTAAAAAGTGAAATAAATTAAATGTTAAATAATTTTTATTGTTAATTCCTTTTTAAATGAACCTTAGCTAATTTAAAAATGGGTTTCAATAAATTAAATAATTTTTGCAAATGCATTTTTAAGTTGCGTTTTTGTTTGTCCCAATTGAAATTCTCAACTCCGTTACTAACAGTTTTAGCTTCAAACATTCATTCATAGAAGGCAGTACTGGTAAATAATTTGTATTAAAACAAAGGAAAAGAACTCTCTTTGTTAGCTCTGTGAAAAAAATTGTCATTTGCTATCAGTTAAAGCTTATTTTATTCAAATAAATAGAATTTCTTTATTTTGTTTTTTGGGATTCTCCACTCCATTACTGTCAATAGAAGGTAAGCAATGCATTATATTTATTTATTTTACATTTGAATTTGAAAGTTACCACAACACATACAATCCTGTGTGAATAACATTAGTTTTGATTCAAATATTTACAAACAGTGCATCATTATATGAAATATCCTCACCTCCGTTACTCTCACCTCCGTTACCTTAGATAATCACGGAGGTGAGAAAGTGAAATGGAGGTGAGATTAAATTAAATTAATCAATAATAAATAAATTAATTAATTAATTAATTAATTAATTTACTTAAAATTAATCAAAATAAAAGTTAATGGTTTAGTTAACAATTATTATACTAACATAATATAATAAATATTGATATAGTTTTTTTCTGTTATTGGACTGATTAATTGTAGCCTAGATTTCTAATTAAGTTGCTATCAACTATTTCATGGCTTTCACTAGCTATGTTTTAATAATTTATCTCTGTTGATTTAATCGATTCTTTGCTCAAACTAAGCAAAAAAGTGCAAGAAAAAATAACTATTATAACTAAGAATTTTTTAGATAATTGATTATTGTTTTAAGATTTATTAGAAAGCAAAATGATTATTATATTTCAAATGTTTTTAAATAATTTTCTGTTATGAGATTCTAACAATGGATATTAAGTGACTAGCATAATTTATGTGATTTAAATACTTTTATATCTTAATATTCTATTAGTGGCATGAAATTAAACATATAGGGTAGCTAGTATATATTAAATTGTTACTTTAATTCAATAAATCCTATACAGTAGACTCCCTCAAATCCGCACAGCCTAGGACCAGAGGTTTTGCAGATTTCTGGTCATTGCTTTGTTTAGAGTTTTTAAACAGTAATTTGAATGTAATTAACAATGAAATTGAAACTTTTATGAAGGCTTACAATATAATAAAACATTAAAATAAGTAATAAACTAAAATAATAAAAATTTAGATAATTTTTAACATGGTTAAAATATTAAAAGCAAAGGTCAAGTTAATAATGTAAGATTAAATATTTATTATAAAGATAAGATGCATTTTTCATATGAAATTTGCTTTATAAAAATACATTACTAATTCACATCAAAATCTTAAAATGAGGAAGTTTTATTTCAAGTTTAGTTAGACTTAATAACTAATGGTTACTACATAATTTGGTTACTACATAAATATATTTGGTAAAAAGATTTGAATACTAGTGATACAACAAAATCTTAATTTATTCCAAAATAAATTTATTCTTCCTTCATGAAAACACATGAATTCAATAACATTAATGAAAATTACAAATAAAAATAAAAATGGAATTGATGTAAAAATAAAAAAGTCAAATTTTATCCCTAAATCAAAATTGAATGTTTCATTGTTTACATCTGTAAATTATGTGTGAATTTTAGAGAGTCTATTATATATAATTTCTTTTAGTACTATGATAAAGAAAAGAAATGAGCGTAATAGTATAAAAGGTCGAAAAAAAGTGTATTGTCAATAAAAAAAAAAAAAAAAAAAAAAAAAAAAAAAAAGAGAACATACAGAGACTATGTGATGCGACAAAAAATGACTCACTTAGGCTTGAGAAAGAAAGGAGAGATACAAGGAAAGGTAAAATTTAAGATAAAATTAAAAGCATTAATAAAATGACACCACAAGAACAAATAAATGTTAGAAAAAATTGGCAAGCAAAGAGCAAGAAATCTTACAACCTAAGCAAAAAGAAAAAGAGAAAAAAATTGAAGAAAATACTCCTCCAGCAAGCCTATCTTTAGGTTTACCAATATTGGTACAAAATGTGCCTTCAACAAGTAGAGAAAGCCTGTATAGAAACAGACGAAGAAAAATTATACGTGATATGAAGAATGAGAATCTAAAGTTAAAAGCCCAGCTTAAAGAATCTAATAATAAGATGGAAAAGTACAAAAAAAGTGCACAAAGATCTCAAATAGCAAAGTTGGATACTCCAGCAATAATGTAAAAGAACTTGTTAAAGGTCAGCATATTTCGCTAGGAATTAAAAAATATATATTGTATGGTGAAGTCTTAACAAAGCAACTAAAAGACAATTTAAAACAAAAGGCAAAATATAGAAAAGTGATATCAGGTGTAGCAGAATAGATTGTGAGAAAATACAAATTAATGTCTGAACTTGGCAAAAATTTATGAGTTTAATGAGCATCAGTAAGTTTTAAATATATTAATTTTTCTGACATATGTCTTATGCTGTATAATTCATAAAATGCACATAAACCTTCTTTTTTTTCCTTCACTCTCATAATCGGTACTTCCACAATCTGTTTCAAGCAACTTTTTTCAAAATTCCCAATGTTGGTGCATGGGTAAGGGTTGAGTATTCGTGAAAATGAAAAAGTATCAATTCATTTGTAAAATCATGTCTGTAGAAATGAATCAGATATACATCTGATTCATTTCTACAGACATGTGAACTTTCTGAAGAAATCAAAGATTGGGGTGGTTTTTATTTTTCCAGAGAATGACGACACAGACTTTATTGATCCTAAACAGATACTAGAAATTCTAAATGAACCCACTTTTAACACAGGCCATTATGTGTGCAATAAATAAACTTTATTTTTGATAATTTTCAAATTATAAAATTTTAGAGCAGTATATGCATTTGTTTTTATTTCAATGTGTTATATTCCTTTCTATTTTAAGATTTTTAGTTACTTTTAATAAGTATATACATAAGAATATGCATCTCCACTCCGTTACCAAAGTCTCACCTCCGTTACCACAAAATTTTTTAAATATTTTTTTATTAAATAAATAAAATTAATTGAACAGGACCATAGCTTTATTAGTGTTCCTCACTTGCTTATAAAACCCAGAAAAAAAATTAAGTGAAAAAAAAAGTTTTTAAATTTAAAAAAAAAATTCTGAAATATGCCCTTTTTTGAAGAATGACCCGTAAATGAAATTCAATCTCAATATTTTACCACAGCGGCATTTTCAGAAAAATTAAACTGTTTAACGACAAATATTGCGCTCTTCTTAATTCTTGCAAAAAAAAATAATAATAATAATAATAATAATAATAATAAGATATTGAAAGCTACTACAGTCTTTTGGACCATTTCCGAAAATACTGCCTATTTTTTCAGTTCAATAGATTTGAATATGAATATGAATATTAAGTGTAAACTAAACCGACGTATTGAGAGCAAACTCACTTTTCTGCATCATCAGCTATCTTTGAAAAGCCAAAATGCTGCCGAGCTAAGTGTCACATCACCTGTAGTGACGAAGACTGGCATCAGCCAGAATATTGGACAGTTTGGGCACTTCCAACCAAGCAGGTGCTGCCATCGTGTCTAGTGCACTTCAAGATGTGACCATTATCTCACAAAACTATGAATCGAATGCTATTGACAGAAAAAAATCGGCATGACAAAACAAACCAAAGACCACTCCATCGTTTTAGTCATTCTCTTTAGTCATTTGTAAAAGATTATGATCATGGCCATTTTCTTTAAACTTTGATGGGTTTAAAGACAGACTACATCACTAGAAAACAACAGAAGAAAAATCATAATAGAAGCAAACTTGAGCTTGAAAACAGAACTTGGTTCCGAATACATCGGCCACATATATGTAAATTCTGGGAAGGTATCAAACAATTTGAAACAAGACATACATTTTTTTGTCATGTGTTAACAATAATATACATGTAACAAAGTTGATTGCGATCGGTTGTGACGGAATATCTGTTAACACAGATGTGAAAGGATGTTTTATTCGAAATATGGAACTGATCTTCAAGCGTCCACTACAATGGTTTTTGTACTAGTTACACACCAATGATGTTCCAATATGTCATCTTTTTGCAGCGTGGATGGAACCGCGGCTGGGCACAAATGTTTCACTGGTAAAATTGAAAGATTATTCGCAGCATGTTAGAAGCTTTTTGTATTTTCATTTATGTCAGTATATGAATTCTAAAAGCGCACGAATGAAATCAAACGGTCTGCTGTAATCCTAATCATTACATTAAAAAATATCTATATTTTCCATTTACCAGCTTTTTGACCTTTTGGAATGGATTACATAGATTATTTAAATAGGAAAATGTGTCGAACCTCCACTAACTGACGCATTTAGTAACGACATGATTTCAGAAGCAATAGGTAAATCCAGTAATCATTCCAGTGGCAATAACATCTACTATCAATAATATCTATTCACGCAACGCTCATTCTACAAAACTAATAACCAAAAGAGTCACGAAAGTATTTCTGCTGTGTATGGACCATACATAAGAGACAGTTTTATAAAAATCGAATTGAATTACAAAATCTCATGTTGATTTTCAATGCCGAACGTCATTATCGCTAATTGCAATGTTGACGATTTTTCTTGATTTAATACTAATGAAGCTGTTAAATAAGAAACTAAAGTTTTTATCTTGTAATCAATGAAATATCCCCACATTGCAATAAATGTTAAAAATTCTAAAATTCATATTTTATTTTACAAAAAAAAAAAAAAAAAAAAAAAAAAGATTTTTTTATTGTAAAAATATTTAAATACATAAATTTGAGCCACATTGCAGCAGATTTAAATTTTGAAATTAATTTTTTAAATTATTTTTCTCATACTTAGCACATAATATAACACCTTTTACGCATCAATAGGTTTTGGATAATTTTTTAAACAATTATTTTGAATCAAAAATCATCTAGCCCAAATTAGGCCTTTTTTCACTTTTTTTCGAAATTCAATCTCATTGTGGCAGTAGTAAAATTTAAAATTAATTTTTTTAATTATTTTTTCCTTAATCTCCATCCAAGAGAACATCTTTTCCGCATAGGTAGGTTTTGATACTGTGAAAAAAAAATTTCGATCCACCCTACTGTACATCCCTTTAGGATCTGGTGTACATGTATTAATAGTACATGTTTTTAGTGAAGTATTATTTTGTTTTAAGAAATACTTTAGCTATTATTAACATGTAGTAATGTTCGTATACCGTCACCTAAGAATAATAAAGTTCTATCTGTCTTGATGAAAAAATTGACTTATTGATATAGAAAGGATTAATTTCTATGTATGAAGGTATTTTTTTGAACACATGACCTCACAATCATAATATGACATTATTGTAATCCAGGAATGCCTTCGTAGATACACCTAGAAAAAGGAATTGATTAAAACTACAAAACATATTTTATTAAGTACATTTTGATTGTTTTAAGCGAATTTTTTAGTTAAAGTAAAAAGTCGGTTTTGTTGCTTAGACAAAAAAAAAAAAAAAAAAAAAAAAAAAAAAAAAAAAAAAAATTAACATTTTTATAAAATTTCGATAAAATTTCATCAATGTTATTTGAGTCTTACTAAAGTCTTGTATTTTCAATTTGTAATTCCAACAAAATTTTGTTGTTTTTGCAAAATTTAAATTGGCGTGCAGTAGCCATAACTCTTTCACGTAATTGTGTTTAACACTATAATTACCGAGGGGGGTCATCCGTGAACCAAGACGTGGTCTTTCGTTCGTATCACTTTAGCTTTTCAAAGTAAAACTTTGGAACTGATTGACTTTTCCTAAATACTTAGTATAATGTCTTAGCACGAATTTAGTTGAAATTGGACGAAAACTTTTTTATATACACATCTTTATACCTAGAATTACCATTCTGGGTCATCGCTGACCCGAACAAAATAATTGCATTTTTTATTTATTTCAGCAAGGATTTCAGCTGTATATTTTTCAATAAGATAAAAATAGTGTAAGGATATGTTCAACACTCACTTTTTGCACAAAAAGGGAGCAGCCGCGGGTGGGGGGGGGGAGGTGTCATGATCATATATCTGTTATGCATTTGAAAGGTAAATGTGGGAGTTTTTATGGTATTTCAAACTACTGTAAGGATTTTGCAAATAGTTGTTTTTTATGTTATACCTTAGAAAGTAACTAAAAAGAGTATTTTGCCTCTCATAAGCTACATGAAAAAAAAATTGTTTGCGGTATTTGACTTTCGCACTGTTATAGTAATGGCACCACTACGGGGGTTTCTTGAATGAGAAAATTTTTAAATTGTAACGAGAATTGTCTTTAAATGACTTTAGTGAAAAAATTGAAGAAGAAGTTAACGAAGTTACTATTGTCAACATTTGATGATTCTGACAAACTTTACATAAATAACGAAACAATTTTTCTTTAAAATGACAATAAATTTTCATTGTTCAAATCCAATACATGTATTAGCAAGCTAAATGAAAGTAGCCAAAAAAAATGTTGTAAGAAAAATTAAGAAACACAAATAAATTGTAAATATTTTGCAGAAAATTACAAATCAAAGAATTCACTTTTTCAAACTAATTCTAAAAAGTGAGAAAGATACAAAATAAAGCGATTTTGAACATCGAACTATATGGACGGTAGAGCCGCAATGTTCAATATGGAAAATCTGATTCAACATCTAGTGGTTATAAATGTTTCGGTAGTTTTTATAAATACAACAGATTCTAATATAAGTAGAAAATTCTTCTTGCTAAAATTATAAATAAAAGCATTGCAAAAGAACGTAAAGATATCAGTCCAGTGATGAAATTTCAAATGAATGAAAAATGTTAACGCGTAAAGCAATGCTAAGCAAATAAGCTGACACTGTTTGTGGAAACTACTTATAACTTGCGTGTGCATTATGCACAGAAAAAAAAAGAAAAAGAAAAAAAGACTATAGCATTTTGTATGAATTGATTGGAAAATCTGATTCAAGATTCAGAAAACTGTATAAAACAGAAAAGTGTAAGTAAAAAAATAACGAATATGTATATATATTCAAATATATTGTATTTAAATATCTAATTGATCTGTAGGAACATTATTACACAATTTAAATCGATAAAGCATATGTATATATATTATTAAAAAGGTATCAAAATCTCAAAGCATTTTTTTTAAATTAGAAAAAAAAAATCCTTTGTGGTATTGATTCTCAAAGTTTCATATTACGCCATAGTCTAAATGCTAGATTGTATTAATTATTAATTAAAAATCATTGTATTCATCGTCAATCATCATTGTGTGTCTTTATATTCCATATAAAACAAGTATAGCGTCTTTAAAAGCCATGGATCATATGTGACCCAGCCCGGTATTTCTAGGTATACAAGAAACGCGGTAATTCTAGTGTTAATTGACGTATGTAGCTGTAAAGGATTAACGTAATTTTTGGATAATAAAAATTTTCAAATTGAGACGGATTAATGACGTTATGCATTTCGGGTGAAAATTGTGCTCGGAAAATTGCAAGAAAAAAAATAAACAATATTTTTTTTGTTTATTCAATCAAAATTTCCATTGATCCATATTTAAATGAAAAGATCTGTTGGACCAAACAAATTTTTGTTTAATCAATAAAACTTTTTTTGTGTGTACAAATGGAAAATTTCTACATCGGTAAGTCATTTTTTTTCAAAAACACAAATAGAATCTTATTCTCAGGTGACGCTATGTCTATGCATTTACTACTTGACTTTATTTATGTTTAGGCCTTTTAAAAATAATAATAATTATTATTATTTGCTTAATTCTCTTTACTACTATTAGAAATAAATCTTTTGGGCAATCACTTCCATTTTAAACATTTACCAAAAGTGAAGTAAATCAAACAGCAATTTCAGAGTTAATTGAAACATCTGTTCCCAATTCATGAACTAGCGTAGGGCTTCTAGTTATGTATTTGCTGCACGAATTGCAACAGAATAAAGGTTTATTTACTACTAGAAATTAACAGTGTTTATAGAGAAAAACCTTTAAGGTAATGCTTGGGCGATAAATATACACTTCCAAATTAACGAGACAGTAGACCTTTATTTCAGCAAATTTGTCGCAAAAACGCTTATTTCTGTGGCATAATAGTACCAAAACAGTTTTTTCTTATTGAAATATCATTTATGAAGGTTTTAAAAAGTAAATAATAAAGGTAAGTGTATTTATATACTTTTAATCTGTTTTTCACAAAACTAATTTTTCAGCGTTTTTAGATTTTTGAAATGCTTCTTGCGACATAATTTTTTATCAATATTTATGAAATTGATAAGGAAGTATTTTGATATTGTTTAGAAAGAAATTGTGTAAGCTTTTTTAAATTCGTCATCCTTAAGATAGTCAAATTTGATTTTTTACTTATTAAAAGGCTAAATTTTGAAGAAATTCTATATGCAATTTAAAAAAAAAAATCCGTAAAATATTAACTATTCTAGAGATTAAAATTATCTTAGGAAAATGTGTTGATAATAGAGATTTAAGTGATAAAGATGCAAAAGCAAGAAAATATCTCAAAAATTAAGACACAGGGACATTTTAAAATTTCGTTTAAAAAATTTATTTTTTTAAAATAATTAAAAAATTTTAATGAGATTGGAATTTTTTTAAACTGCTGTATATGCTTTTGGTGAAATGTATATATGCACAAAATTTCATAATGCTATGAAGAAAAAAAATGTCCACCCTCCCTTAAGATACGTAAAATTTATGCACATTTAAGTTGTTCGTTTAAATATCCATCTATTTAGTAAGTATATTTGTGTTAGTTTCTTTTTAAATATGCAATTATTTTAAATATAAAGAATTATACGCTTAAAGCAAGTTTTTTAAAAGAACATATTTAATGATATATGACACAAACAATCATACAGAAAAAACTATCACACTCTTAATTTGTATTAATAGTGGTATTTTGATGACGATTAATAAATTAAAATATATAACGATGAAATTATCAACATTTTTTAAAGTAAGCAATTTTATCATATTATTAAAATAACCAAATGAATTTCTTTCGCACCTGCTTGTTATTTTTTATATGTTAATTCTAAATTTTGTCTCACAGACTATCAAATACTGTGAGCTAATGTGCCTGCAGTACCTATGTGTGCACCTATGTAAGGTAAAGCTAGGAGAGTCTGCGCACATTTTAAAAAGGATAATAATAATAAACATAAATATTAATTGATGCTTTGTTATCATGCTGCAATTTAACAGAACAGCAGTATTAAAACCAAGAAAACTCTTTTGCGCATAAATCTCTCCCTACAGGGTAAGAAAGATTTTGCGCATAAAAAAAGATATTGTTATAAGTAATAACCCAAATTAAACTATGAACAATAATAGCTACGTTGAAATGACTTTGTTCGAATATTGTTGTGAATAAATATTCTCGTATATTAGAAGTGGATATTTTAATTGGTGTTGATTAATGAAAACAAAAAGAAAGAATTGTTAAAAAGTTTAAAAAATTTAATTTAAGGAGAAAAGTAAGTTATCAGAAAAAACAAACCCTGCTAAAATTACAAAAAAAACTTACTAATTTACTTGATAACATGTTTAACTTGAAAATTACTTTATTTTCATTTCCACAGTTTCAAAGTTTTTGGTTTCCTAACCAAAGTTGTTTTCATTCACAGTCGATGCACTTGTTGTTGTAAATCGTGTGGCTTTCGTACTATCAACTGTTACAAACAATACATTGAAGTCAGTCAGTGTTTGAAGTTTGTATATATACATGGTTGATTTCTTCTCGGCAGCTACAGTTAGCACCTAATATATACGATTCTGTACCCATTGTTCGCTTTTCAAAGTTTGCTTCAGTCTACTTCCCTAGATAGATTCAGAAATACTGGATTTAGTAATACAGTAGAATCCCGCTAATTCGGACCCCGTTAATCCGGATCTCCGGAGAATCCTGATCGGTTTGGTCATTTTTTTATTTCAAGTTTGAGAAGCGTTTCGCTAATTTCCATAACATTAACTTGTTTCATCGTCGTATTCTGAATTTAAAAAAAAAAACTTTTTCTGATATTTTTTTGGGAGAATTAAACAAAGTAAATATTTTTACTGACTATAAATATTCAATACGTTTAAACATGAATGTGATTTTCTGTATGTATGTTTTATTTTATTTCATTTTTTTTTCTAATTCTGCGGATAATCCGGATTTTTGATAATCCGGATTGGGTCTGGTCTCAATTAATCCGAATTATCGGGGTTTACTGTACTGAATTTCCTGCATGCTGTATGCATTTTAAGGGAGATATTTTGTCTTGCCCTACGGTTGACATTAGATTTTCTTCGGTGTATGAACCTTGATTTATTTTTCTTCTGTAAATATTTGGCACTGTAACCAGAAAAATGTATTTAAAATTCCAACACGCGTTACTTATTAGCGAACAATGAAATGCATAAAATGCAAGAAAAAACGCATAAAATTACTTCAATCCTTGCAATAAGAAGATAAAAAATTACTTAAATGCCTAAGATTAAAAAATGGGTGACGCGCATAGGAAATTTAGGCCCTCATTGGCAATTGTCATCTTTACACGACGCGACTTTTCATTTCGTTGAATGGCAAAATTTACACAAAACTGAACACAAGAACAAGAAATAAAGAAATGTAAAACAACATCTACACTCACTTGCATGCTAACGCTATATCCACAGCGTCTTATAGTGAACTACATTTAGCAGGATGCCAAAAATTCTCCTTCTTTCTCTTAAAACGTGATAAATGACAGAACGTTTTGATTAATTCCCAGGCTGGTGGTCGGTGTGACCCCACATTTTATACTTTTTTGGCATTTTATAGTTTCTTAAAAATTTTTAGAAATAAACAAAAAAATATATGAAAGAGATTGGGTCAACCGTAGATTTAAATACAATTTAAAAAACAAATGTAGTTTTTTCATACATGAACAAAATAAAATGAAATGCATTAGATGATAAAACTTTCACAGTTAGCATGTATTGTTAAAGGCTATAATTTACATTGTAATATTTAAAAATTATTTAATTAAAATATCTGAATGTTCCTTTTAATTATAATAGTAAATATTGTTAAACGGAAATGTATTTTTTATTATGAGAAAGAAAAAAAAAGTTTTTCTTATCAAGTTCTTGATTATTTAAAAAGTAAGACTTTTGGTTAATTTAAATTCTAAATATTGCTTTTAAATAATCATGCAATGGAAATTACATTTAATTATTCTTTATACGATACAATTGTACATGTATATCAAGAATTTGAGTTACATATAAATAGGAATATGGTTTTTGAATTAAATTCAATTTTATTTGCATCTTACACTGGAAAATTCATTATAATTTATATTTTCGCTGTAAAATTTCTAAAAGCAAAATTTTGACTTTAAACTACACAAAACTTCTTGCATTTTAATTAATTACATCCTTGATAAGGAAAAATTTAGGCATCTAATATTAGAAAATATTTCAATTTGTCGATATTTATATATTGAATTAAAATGAATTTTTTTTTAATATTTTAAATCTATTTTTGTATGATGCTAATTCCACATTGAATGTCATTACCTGAACGTTAAAAGATCACCTGATATTCCAATGCACACGGTAAAAGATTTTAAGAGACCAAATTATCGGAAACTAACATACGAAGGGTTTTAAATTGATTCAACAGTAGTGGGAATGCAATGCTCGAAAGATTATTAGCCTCGCGGACAAGGAGTCTAAGGCTCCGACCACACGTGTTGTTGCCCAAGTTCAACTGAATTCTAAGAAAACCTTTCTTTCTCCCCTTCTGCGGTTTACTCAGGATAGAAAATGGGAGTATTAAAATGGTTTAGGAGATAACTACCTCAACCCTACTTAAGGGAAAGGTCCCAGTCCTAAAACTGCACTGAAGTTGAGCTGAAAAAGTTATTATGCATCAAACACGCAGCCTACGAACATAAAACACGCCGGCTTCTAACCTCAAAAATACCTGTGTATGCTCGCAGCCTTACTTGCCGTTACCGAAGAATGAGATCATTGGGACGAAAAGTAATGGAGTTTGAAATTTCGGTAGACGTTCGGCCAAGAAATATTTGGTGTTTGGGAAACTTTTATTGAAGTTTTAACTTTCTAATGTGAAATACAAATAATACTGAAAAAAGCAAAAATATCGTTTAAGCTGTGTTTGCAATAGTAATTCAAACAACCGTTCTTAGTTCGCGAGTTGCTTAGATCGTGGTATTCCACTTAAAACGAAAAAAATTGCTCTTAATCTCTTGGCATACGATGACATCTGGGCGATATCATTTGTTTCTTATGTCAAAACAATAATTGACGTGTCTCAGACGTCTTCAACTTTTCGTAGCGTGTTGTTGTTTACAGTGTAATCAAAGATCATTTCTCTATGAGTTGTGAAGGACTTGGATAAATTCAAATGCCTAGAATAACTCTTTGCGAATCCTATCCCTGCCGCCGGCTTTAGAAAATGAAACTGTCAACGACATGTGAATGACAATCGTGGGATCTTATATAATGCGAATTTTTTTCCCAAGCACCTTTGTAGTTCCAAGACCAAGCTCGCACTATGATTGGTTGTTGCTCTCGGCACTGTTTTCAGGCGACTTCGCGATAACCATACTTGGTGAAAAATACTTCGCTCGTATTTGAACGAGTAAACCTAAAGCTAACCTACTCATTCTTATTCTTCCTTCATTCTTATCCTCGTGGTCTTGTGCTCTTGTGTGTAAAAACTTTTAAAGAGTACAGATTTCAGTAAAACACGTTTCATCCAATCCAATGCTGCAAGAGAAAAGTTACTTTGTACTCGGTTCGGAAGGAAATCAAACTCCTCGACGGAAGCATCTATCGCTACGCCAAGTATGATTATCGCCAATTTACATGAAAACAGTGCCGAGAGCAACAACCAATCAGAGTGCGAGCTTGGGCTTGGAACGACGAAGGTGGTTGAAAAAAAATTATGCTTATATAAATGTTATAAAATATATTTATTTTTTGTTGCAACACTAAGGGCATGTTCAGCTCAACTTACCGTAAGGCAGTACGAAAGTGAATTTTGGCACCAATGAAATCTATCCTTTTGAATTGTAGCTGTCGTAACAATTCGCCTTGATTTTCATTTCGTACTGCCCTACAACCGGTTGGTAACATTTGTCACTTCGGTAAGTGACTGGTATGTTGCGCTGAACATGCTCTAAGTTTGACGTTATTATTCCAATAAAGTATTCTGAACAAGATACAAAGCTACATTTGAATGCCGTAACAGCCTATAAATAAATAGTATTTCTAGACGCAATATTTTTGTGTTTAATATGTCAAAAGGTTAATGAGCAAACAGTTTTCTGCAATAAATGTAGCACTTCCGACACTAAGTTCATTCCTAACAGTTAAATATACATTAGAAGCTCAAAATACATATAATGAGATTCTGTACATTGCTGTGAAATATTAGAAATTGGACAAGGAAATGTTCGCATCAAGTATGTCGTATAATGGCCTAATTTCGGACGCATTTTAAAGTTTTGCAGACACCTATAATGAAGAAATTAACACGCTCGCTGCCGCTTACATGAAGATGTGATTATAGCTAATGCCGCACTGTAGAAGTGGATTTTTCACAGAAGCCGATTTACTTTTTATAACAAAGAATCAGTGAATGATTTTCCCGCGACAGTGCGTGACTGGCTGTTTGACATCACCCCACATCACGCACTGGCGCGTGAGTGGCACTTAACGTTGGCGCCATATCACGCGCTGGTGCGTTGTCGGCAGCGAATGTGTTAACTCTTTTACTTACATAAGGTTTTTTTTTAGAATAAGTGTAAATGCTACATTTAATCTTCATTTTATAACCTCAATATAAATAGAAAATTAATTATATCAAAATTGACCTATGCATGGCGAAATTTCAGTAAATATGTACTGGCAATGAAATATGGGTTTTACATTCTAACTTTACTTGAATTTGGTTTATAGAATCTAATGTTCTTAGTATTCAAATCCTACAGAATCTAAAATTTTGGTGCATTTTCCAGGTTTCATTTAAGTAACGCATTCTCCTAGGATAAAACTTATAAAGGGCCATATATTTATTGCCTTTTTATTCTAATAAAATAAAAATAATATTGTATAAAACTGAAAGCATTCCATCCTGCATTTATGACATTATCCTACATCAAGGAATTTCTTATAAATATTAATTTCTCTTTGTTATTACAAAAACATCCATGAATTTATTTTATACTGGGTATGTATACTTTTGCATTGACAAGAAATATCATTTTCTGTAATTTTTGTAAGGCCAGTAACTAAACATGCATCTTTCCCGTTTTATACGATTTCAATTAATACTTATACCCAACTAATGTCCATATTTGTATTCAAAGGACATAATATTTTTTAGAATTATGAAATTCTAAAAGGTATGTACATTTTTCTATTACAGTATATATTTACCATTTAATTATTATTATTCTATTTTCGTATTGGTAAAATATAAAATATATTTAAATGTAGTGCACTTTCATGATCACTGAAATATTACTTATATATTCTCACTGAAGTTTCTAATTTCTAAACTAAGTGTCGTCTCTAAACATGAACTAATGAAAATACCATCTGAACTTATGTTTCAGAGATAATTGAAATATTTGTTCCCAGTTCATGATTAGTTTTACAGCTTCGCATTCCGTATTAATCAGATAAATTCCAACAGTATTGGAATGGAATTTTTCACAAAATAACGTCTGTAACACATGCTATGAAAAGTTTTATACGCAATTGCGTAAACAATAAGAATATGGATTTTAGTCTTCCAAAGAATGCAACAGGACATGGTGTATCATCGATGATTGAGTAGAAAAGTCTCAATAGAGCATATCGGATTATTTTAATAAATATAAATTATATGTATTATATTTATTAATAGTATTACTGATTTATTTTATGTAATTTTAAATTTCTGCCTAAAACATCTACTCATGTAATGAGCATGTATTCAAAAATTTCGTCCAACTTTTTAACCTCGCTTGGTGTGGAAATTTTGAAAATCCCTTTCTTAGATTTTATTATTCCTTTTCAGATTTTGTTATTCCTCTTTTATTGCTCTTTCATTGCTTATGTCATAAGAATATGTCATATTTATCCCAATTATTATAATTTAAGATTAAATAGTTAGTGTTGTGTGTTGATTGCGAGGCCATCAGGGCGTGATCTTCTATATGATTCATGGATTTTTTACACACCATGTATATGATGATATATGATTGTCTACGCTGTTAAAATTTGCATAATGAGCAATAGACCTTTATAAATATGAAAGAGGTGGAATAGTTGAAATAAAATTTAATTGGTCGAAAGGCATTTATATAAAACCTTGAACTATGTGAATTACAGACTCATTTTAATAGTAAAATTGCAATTTACTAGCAATAAAATTTAATATCCTGAAAGGATTTTGAACAATAATTTGTCAAGTCTTCTATCATTGCTAAATTAACGTTGATGTATTACCGGTTTAGTGGAAATTATGTAGGTAAATATTGACAGTTTTTGGATTATCTAGAGCAAAAACTCTTAATCGGAGCATGCGCTGTGTGCATATGATTCCTCTTTTATGTTTATGAAGGCACTCAAATGTCAACAAAATTGTCTCAGTTGAATACGGAAGTAACAATAAATTATCTTGCTACAATACGATAATCAACGCTCAATAGTTAATGCTAATAACATAAATTTCTTGTTAAATTGTAAACAAGTATTTTGTTAAGAATCAGCACTAAAAGTCGGATTGATTTTTTTAAAATTTTGAAATTATTTGTTAAGGAAATACTTAAAAACGTATTGGAAGAATCAACTGTCATTTTAGATTCGTCTATTTGAAGGTTCCATAAATTTCTGTTAAAATATTTACCAGTTGAGGTTTAAAAAAGTAACTAAAACAATAATAAAATAAAGTAATAAACAGATATTTTCTTGTTTCTAATACCAAAATTTTGCTGTAGAAGTTAAAAAATGTTCTTGTTTAAAAGTATAGTATTTTGATATACTAATTATAAGCTGTTTGGTATATTTTTGTTAGTGTTTTGATATAAAATATTCTTATACACGGCGCATTGGTTATATGTACACAGTTCCGTGAAAAAAGAACCGCACAATTCTTGGTAAATCTGTCTATAAATTTTACCATTCAACTTCATTTTGCTGTAAAATCTACCTACAAATACCATTCAAAAACCGTTGCAGGGATGCCACAAGTAAATATTTTTATATTATACTCACATCACCACTTTAAGGGGGAAATTGTAGGATATTTATCTAACAGATGTTTTTAAAATTATCTATGAAATCTTTGTGCATGAAAATGTTGCGGGGACACAACTAAAAAACGAGTCGCATGTTTAGGAAGTATATCGGTTTAAAATTTATGCTTCCTGACACTATACATATTTTACGCTAATAGTCATTTCATTTTACCAAAACGATGCTAAAAAGATTAATAATAAAAAAATGTATAAATGGTAGTGCATTGTATAGTTAAAATATATCGGAAAAGATAAGGACCGAAAGTTCAATTTACATGCAAAGTTATTAGCGATGGTTCGCATTTTACCAGAACTCTGCATAATAACAATGTGTCGTTGTAAGAAAAAAATACGTTTTTTATACTGAGATCCTCTCACAAAAATATACGAAACATCGTTAAATATATAAAATGTAAGAAGTTCTTGGGTCTATTTTTTTAATTAAAAATTATATTTCAATTTTTAAAAAACATTCATCAGAAAATGAAAAACTTAAAGTACGTTCCATTAATGTTTTTTATACATCGATATATACAGATTTATACTTCATATAAAATATAAAAAATACTTCTAAAACAAATATGAGTTATTTCTCTAATTTATTACTTTGTTCTTCTGATCATATCATCTGCTTAATAAAGGACAGCATTGCTCCTTTATTAATGAGGTAATTTTTTTTTCTACATAGAAACTATCCTCTAGATAGTCTTGTGTCATTGCTGACAAAACGTTTTATGTATTCAATCCACATTTATTCCTTTGATTGTGTAATGGGACACAATTTGAGATGTCGGAGAAAGATTTGTAGATATAATGATCGGTATATGTTATAATGATAAAGACTTGCTTCAGGCGATGATCTAGCAAAAGAAGTTTAACTTCGTTTATTTTTCTATGATATTCAATAAATTAAATCTTTTAAGGATTAATTGAGCAAAATAGGAAATAAATATTTTACAGAAATTTTTGAGACTTATTTAGAATTAAATAATTACATGAACAAGGAAGAAAAATCATGAGTTTAGCATAGATTATGAAACACTTTCCAACGCTTCCTGAAATATTTAACAAAACTTCCTTATCCAGGGAAATAAAGTGTTACTGTCTATAGCCAAATATGTATTTCAATACTTCTCAGCAATCCTGCACTTGATGTGTCGGTTGATATATATACTATTTTAGGGAAATTTAGTTTAGCAAGAAAATTGAAATGTTTCTGGTTTTAATTTTTCTTTATGGAAACATACTTGAATTCTTTTGTTCAGCTCTGTAATTTACCTATTACCTTTATTATTTGAAAGTATTTTGCTAAAATTTATTTCAAACAAAAATACTCTTTAAACTACTAAAATTACATTTCCAGATATCATCTTCTATAAGCCACTCTGTATCCAGTACTTTGCGCGACCCTGTAAATTATTTTATCTATATTCTATAAACATTTCTTAGTACACTGAATGCAGTTCAACGTAAAATTCAAAACTTGTTTAAAAATCACCTTTAAGTGAAATGAGCACACTTTCCGAAACTTTTCCGAAACTCTTTTGTGTAACCCTGTGCATTTAAATTGCGTAATTATTAGCATTTATACACACCATATAATGCGCATCTCATTTAGTGAAACTTACAAGCGCATATTATTATTAAAAATGCATTTTATCCATCCAACAGCCAGCATCTATAATAGGCATAATATATAGTACTTCGGATAGAATATATTATTTGAAATTTTTTTTGTGCCCTTTTAAACCTATGCACTTTGTATTATGAGTGAAATAATTCATATTAAGCCTCAGCGACGCATATCAGTTTGATTATACATGAAATCGTTTACCATAACTAAAAATGTCGCAAATAATCCCCCCCTTTTATTATTATGTAATGGAATTCGTTTGTGTGGCCCTGTAAATGAATAATAACTTTTCTTTTTACAGCATATTTTACAGAATGCATCGTTTAGTGCACTTCGTAGATGCATATAAATTTGAATATCTTTGACAGGATGTAATATCTTTAAAATTCATTTGAATAATTTTTCCCCCGTAGGTCGTAATGTAATGGAAAGCTTTTGACTGTTCCTGTAACTAAACTAATCATGGCAGAAGCTTAATTTTCAATAGGGTTCGTGCTAGAGTAAACATCAATAACTTCCAAAAGTTTCATGGCAATCAATGTAGATTTATGAGAGTTAGAGTGCGGACAGTCGGCCATACGGATAGACGGACAAACCAAAAACATAAATACTTTTCAACTTTCGTGGAAAGTGTTAAAAAGATTTATTTAAAATAAACACACTAATAAAACTTTTTAAAAGTATAGCATATGAAATTATTATAAATGTGAAAGAAATGTAAAAGAGAATTTTTTTAGTAGATTATTCTTAAAATATTATTTACAAAAATTGCTTCTACGTTAATTTTAGTAAGTTATTTTTTCTTTTTAATATTCGCAGACCCTTTCTGAAGTAATGGTATTATTTTATTCTCTTATTAGCTGAATTTTAGGGATTTTTACGGACCCGTGTTTCTAAAGTGTTCTTCAAGCACTGACTTTTTTTTAAAATAACTTCTTATTATTCAAACGATCTAAAGATTTTGTAGGTATAACTATTGTGGAATACTCTTTTCTAAAGTTCAGTTCTTTAAATCATAAATAAATTCACAGACAATAATTCTGACACCGTTAAACTTTTGAAACTTATACTTAAACATTAATTATTTACAAAAGTAATATTTACAAAATTCTATTTACAATTTAAACATTCATAAGTTTTAGTTAATTAGTGCTCGTCTCATGCGGGAAGTCATCTTCAACGAACATTCTTTTTTCCGACCCCCAACAAACATTCCATCAAACGTTATCTTCATCTCACTTCGGCATTTCGCTTGAATTTGATCTACTCCTTGAATCGTCTGCCTTGCTGAGAACCTTGGTCTCAGAGTAGTGATATGGGGAAGCTACGAGACACACTGCTACTTGGCTGTGGGAGAAATAATCACTCCCACAATGGCCTTCCTGACTTGGCATTCGCCTTCGAATGCAGGTTGGTTTGGTGGTAGCAGCAGTTGGATCACCTGGAAAGATAAGAAAGAAAAAAACAGCAGTATCCAAAGTCTTATTTGGAAAAAAAGAAGTTATCATTATTAAAGTCCTCTATGAAAGATTAAATTATTTCTTGAAAAAAATCGTATTATTTTTCTTTCTCTTTACGTCTTTTCGTCTGATTCTTCTTCCAGTTGTCATACATCTTTTCGTCGTTTATTCTTTATTAGGTCTTTTCGTGTTCTTTTTTTCTTACGTCCTTTCGTCTTCTTTTACCTTACGTCTTTTCGTCTTCTTTCTTACGTCTTTTCGTCTTCTTTTTACCTTTCGTCTTTTTGTCTTCTTTTTTACCTCTTTTCGTCTTCTTTTTACTTACGTCTTTTCGTCTTCATTTTATTACGTCTTTTCGGGAATAAGTAGGTTGAAATTCTTTTAGTTGTCAGTCCAGTGGTGTGTCATAGTCGTTATAGTGTCACAATCGGTGAAATTCTTCTTTTTCTTTGTCAAGCTTCGTCCGTCCTCGGCTTCATGAAATTCCGCGCAAATACTGGTGATCTTCATTAAATCCAAGTTTCTTTACATCGTAGGTGTCATTATTTTTTACTTTTATGACTTTATATGGACCTAAATATTTTGCTTTTAACTTCAAACCTGGACCTTGTTGTGTGCGTTTTATAGCAACCACATCATTAAGCTTAAATTTGTTAGATTTCTTTCATCTGAGATTGTAAGTTTTACGGTTCTCTTCTTGGACTTTTAAAATATTGTTTTTTAGCCTTTTTTTCATATCTTCGCGATTATTAGTAAAATCAGATTGTATTTCAGCATTCAGAAGGCTAGTAATCTCAATGTTATTTTTTAGTTTCATTTTAGTACCAAACATCAATTCAAAAGGGTTTGTGCTAATACTTCTCTGAAAATTCGAATTTATTACCTGTTGGACGTCGCTTACATGTGTATACCATTTATTTAGGATTATCGACAGATAATTTAAACAGAACAGATATTATGACAGAATTTAGACTCTCGACTTGTCCGTTAGACTTGGGTAATCCAGTGGTAATTGGGATAGCTTTAATATTTTCTTTGATGCAATAATCTTCAAAAGCTTTAGAGGAAAATGCAGGACCTTTATCTGAGATTATTCGAACTGGACTTCCAAAGACAGCTTTTTGGTTTTTTAATTTAGAAATTACTTCGGCAGCATCGGTACATTTTGTGGAATACAACTAAACAAATTTTGTGAATGCGTCAATGACCGAAAAGATATGTTTGTAATTGTTATTCGTGCTTTCCAATGGACCTAAGTGGTCAACATGGTACGTATGTAACGGAGTTTCTTCTTTTTCTATTGGGTGAAGTAAACCTTCTTGTTTATCACATTTTCTATTGATTAAAATGCAGGGAACACAATTTGCTATACATTTCTCAATTTTTTGTTTAACTTTGGGGATCTAAAAATCATTCTCTAAATTTCTTTCTGTTCTTGCATTTGCGTAATGACCTTTTTCGTGAGCGGCCTTGATTATATTCATTTGCATGTCTTCCGGTACAACTAATAAATCGTTACCATTAACACATTTATAAAGAACATCATTTTTAACTAAATAATCATCATAAGATTTCACTTTTAGGATTGCTTTTATTGTTTTAATATGCTCATCGGTTTCTTGAGCTTGGATAATTTTTAAAGTTAAGCTCTCTTGGATTATCATACAAATAGGATGTCTGCTTCATGCATCAACATGCTTCATACTACTACCGTGTCTATGTTCAATAATATAATCAAAATCGGATAATATTATTGCCCATCTAGGTATTTTTGTCCGTAGACATTTTAAATGCATTACAATCGGTTACAATTTTAAATGGAATACATAGCACATATATTCTAAACTTTTCTAGGGCTTCAATTACAGCTAAGACTTCTAATTCGTAGCTAGTGTATTTTCGTTCAGCTTCGGTGGTTTTTTTACTGGCGAAATAAACTGGATGAAATATGTTATCTACTGAAGATTGTTGCATTAAACAGCTCCACAGCCGTCAACAGTGACATTACAATGGACTTCGGTCGCACTTTTGGGATTGTAAATCGAAAGTACTGGTTCTGACGACAAAATACGTTAAAGTCCATTAAAAGCTTTTTGTTCTTTTATATCAAATTTAAATTTTGAATCTTTTCTTAACAAGTAACTCAACGGTTTAGCTATAACCGAATAATTTCTTATAAAGTTTCGAAAGTATCCTGTTAATCCTAAATGACTTTGAACATCTTTGATACACTTTGGTTCGGGAAAATTTATTACTGCTTTAGTTTTCAGTGGGAAGTGATACAATGAGGAATTTGCACACATCGGGAAATCAATAAACTACATGTTTTTCTGATAGTTACAGACTCATACTTTCCAAAAATTTCATCAAAACTGTAAAAAAATGGGTCAATAATTTTTAAATTAAGCTTAAAGTTAACAGAAAAGCACGCGACTCGAAAACGCTGCGTGATTGGCTGTGACGTCATACAGCTCATATTCAAAATATTAGAATAATTGAGAAAAAGTAATAAGAAAAAATTATTTGTCATTTATTTATTTTTTATACTAAGTAAATGCAATTAAATTTCTTAAAAATTAAATCTGGAATGTTTAGATAAGATTTTAACATTTATAAAATATAAAATACAGCACAATAAATTAGGTATACAGCTTCCTTAAACACACCAGAATATTAGAATAAAATTTAGATTGGTTCAAAATATTAGAATATTTTATTTTACGCAACAATATTACCTTATGAATATGAAGTAAATGGTAGTTAATATTTTGTAGCATCCCCTTTAGCTTTCATAACAGCGTACAATCGATCTTGCATACTATATACAAGGTGTTTACAAACATTTCTATCAATATTAGCCCAAATAGACTTTATACGTGCCACTAACTCAGTTTTACTTGAAGGAGGATTTTCTTGAAGTTTTTTCTTCATTATACACCATAAGTTTTCGATGGGATTAAGATCTGGTGAATTTGGTGGCCAAGGAAGTACCTTAATGTTGCGTTGGCGGAACCAATTCTTAGTTGACACCGAGGTATGCGGGGACGCTAAATCTTGTTGAAAGATGAAATCATCTTCAAATAAATCTTCTGATGATGGAATCATGTAATATTCTAAAATTTCTTGATATATCAGAGAGTTAACCTTTTCGTAGACGATGCATAACTTTCCAGGTCCTTCTGCACTCATACAACCCCAAACCATGACACTAGCAGCAAATTTTACGGAACGTTTAAGGCATTCTTTATCAAATGCTTCTTGCTTCATTCTCCAAACTCGAATACCTTGATTACCATATGAAACACAAAACATACTTTCATCACTAAATAATATATTTTTCCAATCTTCATTGCTCCATAAACGTCTTGATTTACACCAATTCAATCTTATACGCTTTTGTCTTGCAGTCATGAGAGGTTTTGTTTTCGGTACACGAGAATCAAATTTAAATTTATGGAGACGTGTTAATGTTGTCGATGTAGAAACTTCAACTCCTTCTTCTTTCCATTTTCGGTGCAAGAATCGCACACTTTTAAAACGGTTTTTCTTAACTATACGCTTCAGTTTCCTGTCATCTCTAGCAGATGTTTTTGGTTTTCGGCCACCATTTCGGCGATTATTTTGAAATTTTCCAATTTTTGAATATTGTGTTAGTATTTTACTAACGCTCGATTGCGAACAATGTAAATAATTCGCTATAAAACATTGATTTTTACCGTGCCGATACAAATCAACCATACGAAGTTTAGTAGATTCAGGAATATCACTCACACGGCCCATTTTAAGACGAAAAAGAAACAAACTGCAAAAAAGAATACTGATTTTAAATAAAATAGTCTGAATTTAATCCATGATGCCACCAGTTAAGAATTGGTAATAATTAAAGGAGAATTATCGTGAAATATTCTAATATTTTGAACCACTTGAATAAATATTCTAATATTTTGACTTTTCAAAATAATTTTTTTTGCAATTAATCTTTTCAAAAATGATATTAAATTTAAGATAACAAGTAAGTTTAATCAACAATAAGTTCTTAATAAAAATATCGTTTGCATATTTTCATTGAAAGACATTAAATTACCAAACGATATTTTCAATTTCTAAAAAAAAGGTAATTATTCTAATATTTTCAATATGAGCTGTAGTTCACGATATGCCCAATGTTTACGTTTTGTTAACAGTCGTTTTTGAAGCAAGCAAGCGGATTTATATATTGTAAGCCTGTGTTTAGGAAGCATTTTATTTTATTATTTTTTTTACATCCAAATTTATTTATTCTTTTTGATCTTTATTAGATTTCATCAATCTACCGTATTAATGGAAATAAAATGAAATTATTTCCAGTATTGAAGAAAAGTTTCAATTAAAAAACAAAAACAGCTACACTGTCTGTTTCTTTTTAACAAATTAAAAACATAAATTCTCTTTGTAAAATATAAGTTAAAGCTTTTTTTAATGTTGCAGCTAGGAAAAATTAGACATATATATATAACAATAATAAGCAAAACAGTTGTCTTTAATCTGCACTAACGCAATATGCATATTTAAGAAGGCTTACCATGTTTTTTTTTTTTTTTTTTTAATTGTTTTCGTGCATAAATTGCTTTAAAACGTTCTATTCTCATGATTGCCACAAACGACATTTTTTGTTTCTTATGATTACATTTCCTACCTATTTTAAAACAACATACGTGGTAAATTCCTACTAGAAAGGTTTTAGTTTGAAAATTGTAGTTGTCAACTAAGAAACATTTTTTATTTCTAGCATGGATCATATGTATGGGTTTGTAATTCATTTTTTTTCTATTTTTAACTCTATATTTACTGTACACTGTATATTAAACTCAAGAATAAATATTAATTTTTTTCCTGGTCTAATTTCCATATTTTCTAACGAGTGAAAATTTCAAAGAAACTCAATTTTAAGCGTGGATTTGTATGCAAAATAACCTGGCTTCAGGGTCTGGTAAGCTTGAATATAAAATCAAAGAATACTAGAAAATAATCAGACGTAAACAAAATCAGAACACGAACACCGGGTACAACAATGATTTTGGAATCCACTGTGCACAGTCTGCAGTTTTCACAAGGAATAATAATAATAATAATAATTTTAAAAAAAAAGGCATTTTTTTATGCAATCAGGAGCAAAAGTAGTCGTGAATTTTTCTTGCATTCCATCGTGTTATTCTATTTTTTCTGGTTGCAATACCTTTATATTAGCATATTTATTTATGCTATTCAACTTTAGATTCTTATTAATAGAAATTTGACAAAAGTTTACTGTTTTGAACTTTTAAATAGAACACGGATTGATAGTTTAAAGAAAGTGCACAATTGTAAAATTGGTGCTACTGATAACTGCCCAGTAATGAAATTTCCCAATTTTGCCCTTTATTAAGACTATTTTCAACTGCTCTGTTCAACAAACGCAAAATGTTTTTACACATTTATGAATTTATTTTTTAATGGAAAGATACAAAATTGATAAGCCTGACTATCGAGGCTGTTTGGAATCGAAAAGTATTTTCCACTTTGTGATAAAAAAGATGCCTATTGAGTTATAAGAGATTTTGATCACGTGATAAACATGCTTTTCTTTCTAGCAGAAATTCGGTTCAAAACGCCTATTTTGACAATATTTTCTAAAAAAATCTACTGTCTTAAAAAAAAAGAGTTTGATTATATAGATTCTGAATAACACCTGCTTGTTGCTGTTCTGAACATGCATGTTCATAACACCTGCTTGTTTCATGCATTTCCGAACAGAAATAATTTAAACTTACATATATCATAAAGTTGCCCTTTTGGATTTAAAAGCCACCATGGGTTCAGAAAGCAAAATCCAGTGAAGTGCAAGATTTTAGATCAAATGTGCCAATAAGTCTAAAAACTGTATATGCAGTTTTTTAAAGAATGATCTTGAAAAAATATTTTTTCCTAATCAATAAAGCGGAACTTTGGCTAATTTTTCAATCTAAAACTACACCAATTTCAGTCATGATTATCAAAGCGATTTGTAGCTGAACAATTTTTCATTTTTCTTTAAATTTATTTTTTTTATTTATTTAAATCTTTATCTATAAGTGATTGTTGCTTCATTAGATCAGTCTTATTCTTCTCCTGCCTTATAACGTCTGAAAAATTCGTTTCTAAACATTGATTTAACTGCATTTTCTGCCTTTACCCCCCCCCCAAAAAAAAAGGGAAAAAATAAACGTGACATACACCATTACTGTATATACCCTTAAAAAAAAAAAAAAAAAAATGCCGTATATCCTTTGTTTATCTAAAGAGCTTTAACTAAACGCTCTGTAGAGTATATTTTCTGCTTTTTCTAAGTACCCTTTTTTTTCTACACCTTTGTATATAAAATTGCTTTTATTATCATTGTGATAACAGGTAAAGGAATAATTCTGGATTTTGAATAATTAAATGTCATGTTCCGCAAATTAAATCATTGCTACTGTTTCAAATAAGAAATTTAGACAATATGTTTTTGTTTTATTTTGCATAACTGTACTAATAATTAGCAAAATATAAAACTGTTAACAAAAATATATGGTTATAATGAGGGTGTAATGCCAGTCATAATATATAATGTAGAACACATGGATTTTATAACAAGAGAAAAAGAAAACCGCAATATCAAGTGCGGTATTCAACGCACAATGCCTCCGAACACGTACAGATGGGTGTTGTCATGAACGATGACATCACAACTGATGGCGTAGGAAAAGTATCCTTTTCGCGACACGGTAAATAGTGCTATGTAAAAATCGTTATAAATCAATAACTAAAGCTCAAAATCAAAAAAAAAATTTCACTTCCCGTCATGTCTTTTAGTTTACTATTGTTTTTAGATAAAATTAGAAAACGTGAAAATTCCTCATTTACCATTTATGATGCTATACCCCCAAGAAATCAATTTCACGCTTCAAAAAATTGCATTTTTTAAGATTTAATTCTAACCCATATTCCGATGCAGTTTCGTAAACAAGTTTCAATTTTTCTAGACTTTCAGCTTTTTTTATAGCAGGTATCATTAGGTCGTCCATATAAATTACTACAGTGTGATCTTTAAATAGGTTTCGAAATACATTATAAATATACTTTTAAAAAACACTACGGCTATTGGTCAGCCCAAATGGTCATTTTAAAAATTCGTATTCTCCTTCATGAGTGACAAAAGAGGTGTATTTCTGCGAGCCTTATTAAACTTCTACATGAAAAAACCGTTTTCACATCTATGGTGGTAAATACTTCCGCAGAATGTAATTGGTCTATTACATCATCGACAACTGGCAAGGGGAAATGCTCACGCACTGTCTTTTTGTTAAGACATCTGTAATCAACACCAAGTCTCATTGTGTTATTTTTTTTCTTAACTAACACAACTGGCGAAGAAAAATTAGAAGAACTTTTCCGAATGATTCCCTGAACTAGCCACTCCTCAATTTGGTCTTCGACTAATTTTTTCTCGCATGGCGGTAATCTTCGAGGGGAAGAACAAACTGGGATTTCGTCAGTTAAATTAATTTTTATTTTAACATCTACTGTTTTAGTTTTAATTGGCACATAATTCTCAATTAAGAGGATAACACTGAATGTAAATTTTTGTCAGAAATGTGATTTAATCAATTTTAGGCTCATCCAAAACATTACTGTATTAACTAAAAAGTCATTAGACTAAACCTCCGCTTTAAACAGTTTCACTTCGTTCTCAGAAATAGTTAATGCACCTTCATGAATAACATCAGTGCCAATAATTAAATGAAAATTAATGCAACTGTCGTTAACGACAAAAATGGTAACTTTAAATTTTGAACCATCTACTTCAATTTCTGAATTGAAATCACCTTCTGATTTAATTGAGGCTTTTCCTAGACCGATCAAAGTGATTCTCGTAGGTTTTAATTCTACAAAATTCTTCAAGTTATCACAAATGCTTTTCTTTAACAGAGTCTTTTGGCTACTAGTATCTATTAAAGAGATCAAATGCAAAGAATAAAGCTTTATCTCTTTCAGAATTAAATCTTGGGATGTAACAATGTTTACTTGTGAGTGAGCATTTTAACATTTGTATCTTTAGATTTATTACACTGAAATGATTTATGACCATAAGCATTACAAGTAAAACAAAGCTGCCCTTTATCCTTATTTACACAGTTAATGCTCTTATGATTAATCCCGCCACAATTATAACATCGCATATTTGGTTTTACAGGCTTAAATTTGTTCTTAACTTCAACTTCGTATTTAATTTTAGGCTTAGCTCCTTCATAATTATGAGACTGCATTTTCATACTCCGACCTTATTTTTTCGTAGACCTTTAATTTTTGTTTAAATTCAGCAATATTGGGGCAACCGTACAAAGAATATTTTTTAAAAACTGGATCATTAATGCCACTTGTTACATATTGAATAAGAGCAGAATCTTAAATATTGCCTTTTGAACACAGTTGATTCATATTTAAAAAATATGCATCTAATGCTTCATGTGGTCTAATTTTTCTTTTGGATAGCAATTCATGTAATTCAGCTGAATTGCACGTTTGATCAAATTCAGAAATAAGTAAGGCTTTCAATTTAGACCACGAATTAATTTTTGTTTCACTTTAAATAAATAATTTATCTTTGCCTGTCATACAGTATTTAGCCAAAATCAGTTTGTGCAAATCACTAACATTAAATAATGAAACAATATCTTCAAAATCGGCAAGCCGATTTTGAATATTTTGAAATTCAGTACCCTCGAACATTGTAATCATACTTTCTATATCATTAATTGAAATATTAGGCTTAATAACATAATCAGGAATTAGAATTTTCTGATTTTCATTACTTTCACAACTAGAACTACCAGAATCATTTCTCACATTATTCTCAAAATTATTTGAAATATTTCTAGTTTTACAATAAATCATCATTAAATTCATCGGCGCTCTCGTCATTACTAAGAGTAACTTCATAGGGCATAATATTAATTTTCAAAATACTAAAATCACACAAACTAGAAATTATTCTGGCAGCAATTTCATCAAAAGTTCCCAAATTATTTATACACAAAACATTGCAAATGGTTATCAAATCGTTGACAGAAAAATTATCTTTGATTTCTTTCAATTTTGATTGCTATTCATCGGAATCTACTTCAAACGCAAACACAGTAAAATTCTGAATTCTACGTCTGTTATTTCTGTCACCGATTTCTCCAAAAATTAATTTATGCAATGTCTTAATACTAGACGCTTTTTCTGTTTTCAAAGAAGTTTCTAATTTCTTGAAATCTAGGAGTTTTGACATGGTTGAAAAGGAAAATAAAATAATAAACTCACTTCATAATTAGATGTCTAGCTTTGTACACTGTCACAACACTTTCATCACATCATTTTATAGCTTCCAAACTATTCAAAAAAATAATTCCATTTCTGTGGGCGTGCGTCTATATCCCACTCACTGAGGCCATTTTTTGTGGAATATTCTCTTCTAAAGTTCAGTTCTTTAAATCATAATTAAATTCACAGACAAATATTCTGACACCGTTAAACTTTTGAAACTTATATTTAAATATTAATTATTTACAAAGGTAATATTTACAAAATTCTATTTACAATTTAAACACTCATAAGTTTTCGTTAATTAGTACACGTCTCACGTTGGAAGTCATCTTCATCGAACATTCTTTTTTCCGATCCTTAACAAACATTCCATCAAACGTTATCTTCATCTCACTTGGGCATTTCGCTTGAATTTGATCTACTCCTTGAATCGTCTGCTTTGCTGAGAGCCTTGGTCTCAGAGTAGTGATATGGGGAAGCTACGAGACACACTGCTGCTTGGCTGTGGGAGAAAGAATCACTCCCACAGTATAACGTATCGGATTCTTGGTTATAATATCTGTGAAAAATGTCGATATTTAGATGTAAACACATAAGCAAAAATCATTTTTGTACTCACATTCTGAGCAAACATCGAGCATTTAAGTTTATTTTTTTAATACGCCTAATCCTCCAATTGCTTCGAGATTTTTATACGTGATATAAATTAGGTATCTCGAGAAAGCTAAAAAATACATTAAAATACCAAAATCTAACAAATTTAGTCTAGAAATAAAGGAATGTCTCAAAAAATTGAAGTGACATCTAGACACTTATTTTTACCAAACGGTTAATATTCATTTTTTAAAATAAATATATTTTTAAAGCTAAATATTTCAGTTTATTACATAGTTTTTTTTTTTTTCGAACTGGATGCAGAGTTTTAAATTAGACATGAAAAAGGAAAATATGAAAACTGAATATAGTGAAAGGAAATTATTTTAAACTTATAAAAAGAAACCTTTCTGTGTGCCTTTCTGCAATTTGAACAAAAAAAGTGGATTTAGATTTATTAAGTATAGAGCAAAAACGAAATTCGACGAGAATTATTTTTGAAAAGGAATTTGTTATTCAAGGATTTCTAGTTGCAGTTTTTAAAACAAATTACGCTATTCAAACGATAAAGGAAACATATGTGTTGATTGATTTTTCTCTCTTTTTTCGCATTTTTACTTTTATCACCAATGATGGTTTTGAATGTAACATAAAGTAATGTAAAAACCGAAACGTCTTATGACAGAACGTTTTATTGAAAGAGAAGACATTCATATTTTTAAAATTGATTACACTGTTGAAATGCAGAAGGCGTTATGTAGAAGCCTTCTTTTTTACACTCATGTCATTTAAATAATTAAACCGATTGCCGGCTTTAAAAATGAGAAAACAATCAGGATTTTGAAAATTTGTTTATAAAAGGGTTAAAGTTCGTATTTTTTTTAATTGGTTAGGCTGTTGAAAGTACAGTGTAGAAAATATGTTTCTATTTCCTTCGTATTTCCAACGCTTGAACCGATATGCATGTCGAAATGAATAAAAAAAGAGCATGTCCTAAGTTTCTGAAACTTACCTTCTTGTCACTGCGTTTCCGAACAATATTCATTCAGCGAATGGCATGACTTTTTTCACTCGACCTTCTAAATTGCAATGCATAATTAATATCTTGTGCATTAAGGCTTTATATGAACTATCCTTATTGAAATTTTCAGAACACGTCGTGGGATAAATTTTCACAGTCATTGCACATAGCCAGACAAAAATCTTTTTCTTATTAGTATGTATACGAAGGATTAATGTGTGTGTAAGCATAACTATTCTCTAAAAGCATAACTTTTCATCACGCGTCTTTAAACGCGTCTTCACACGCGTCTTTAAACTCTTCAGACTCGTTGTATCCTATAGGATACGCATATTTACAAAAAATTTTACAAAAATATTATATAAATAATGTTTAAAAAATGGCTTGAACAAAGACTAACACATAGAACTAAACAAAATAGAAATTTATATCCTATAGCGCTTTTCTTAATGATCTACGTGTTTCATAGAAATGAATTGCAGCAAAAAATGTATTTACTGTACAAAAATGAAAGCGTTAAGACAATATTTCCATTAGTATTAGAGTCCATTAGTACTAAAAATTTATGAAATGTTTAATTTATGTTATTCAATTAAATATTAAATTATTTTATGTTGTTGAATTACTCTGCAATGAAAAAAAAAACATAAAAATATACCCTGGAATTTTAAGAAGTTAAGGGGATCCATACAAATTAGTTATTTTAAAGGTTGAGAATTGAGACTATAAAGAACATGGGCGAGTAATTTCCAGTAATTTTTAATATCTATTGTGTCAATTATTGCTTTTTTTCTGAGTCGATGAAAATCGAGATTAGACGAATAATTTTTTGGACCGGTTTCTAGCTTTATTTTTTCTTGAAAATTCGCAGCATTATACTCTATTATATGAATAGTGTAAATGAAAATAACTTTGTACACAGTACTCGTACATTCTAAACTTTGTTCGCAAGAACTTGTTTTAGTGGCGACGTGTTAGTTTTGAGTATCATTACAATCTGAATAGTGTAATATTACTTTTTTTACATCCACTTTTGCACAGACAATGCCATTTCCATTCTTGAGACTTCAATCAGTTCTATATTTTTGAATTTCGCATTCATTTTGTTCCAAATATAAATAATTTTTACATTTTCATTTGTAAAAATTTTATAATTCTACGCCGTATGAAACGCGCTATGTTGTTTGTGTCTGATTAGAATCCTAATAATTAAATAAATTAATGTATAAAAAAAAATTGATGATAAACCTGTTTTTAATCCATAATCAACTTATTATGTTTGTCATGATAACAAGTGAAATTCGGTTTGTCTGGCCGTCTGGCCGTATGTCCGGATGGTCGGATGGCGGTATGTCCGTCTGGCCGTCTGTCCGCGCTGTAACTCAAGTAAATATAGTCGGATTGCAATGAAATTTTTCTGTGTTATTGATGTTTACCTAAGCACGAACCCTATAGAAAATAAAGTTTCTACCATGATTAGTTTATCTACAGAGAGAATCAAAAGTTTTACATTACATTACGGCCTATGGGGAAAAATCGTTAATATACTCGGAATGCCATGAAATTTTTGGACGTTATTGAGATTTACCCTAGCACGAACCCTATTGAAAATGAAGTATCTACCATGATTAGTTTATCTACAGAGAGAATCAAAAGTTTCCCATTACATTACGGCCTATGGGGAAAAATAGTAAATACACTCGGATTGCCATGAAATTTTAGAACGTTATTGACGTTTACCCTAGCACGAACCCTATTGAAAATGAAGTTTCTACCATGATTAGTTTATCTATAGGGCGAATCAGAAGTTTTCCATTATATTACGGTCCATGGGAAAAAATCGTTAATACACTCTGATTGCCATAAAATTTTAGGACGTTATTGACGTTTACCCTAGCACAAGTCCTATCGAAAATAAAGTTTCTACCACGATTAGTTTATCTACAGGGTGATTTAAAAGTTTCACATTACATTACGGCCTATGGGGAAAAATCATTTCAAAGGAATTTTAAAGATGTTACACCCTGTCAAATATATTAAAATATGCATTCTATAAAATATAAGGTGAAAATGTAGCTATTATTCATTTACAGGGCCACACAAAAGAATTCCATTAGATCATGGTATAAGGGGGAATTGTGTGTGACATAATTTAAATATATTAAACTTTTTCATGTATAATAAAATTGATATATGTCACTGTTACTTAATATAAATTATACGCTACTAGCTTGCATAATGTGAAGTACATAGCATTTACTTAGTACACAGGGCCACTAATAGATACAAAGGGCCATACAAAAGATTTCAAATAGTATATCCTTTCCGAAGTACCGTATATGTGTCCGATGATGGCTGATGGAAGGATGAAATGTATTTTAATTATGATATGCGCGTTTATATTTCGCTAAATATATGCACATTATATGGTGTGTATAAATGTTATAGTTGATATACAGGGCTACCCAAAAGAGCTCAACAACATTACTGAATATGAGCGTAAATTATTTAAACGTGGTTCTTAAATAAGCTATGCATTTTTACGCTGAGCTTCACTCAATTTACTGAGAAATGTTTGCAGAATATAGATAAAAGAGTATACAGGGACACGCAAAGAATTCGGTACATGGACGCTTATGAATGATGACTTATGAGAATGTGATTTCAGTTGTTTTAAAAGTGTTTTATTTTACAATAAAATTTAGCCTAATGCTGAAGTGTAATAAAAGTACAATGTAAACTACAGGGCTGAAAAAAAAGTATTCAAGTATGTTTCCATCTAATAGTATGAATTGCTGAAAAAGAAATTTCAAGCTACTGCGTATATTCTTGCTAATCTAAATTGTCCCGTTATATCAACTGACATATGAAATGCAGGGCTGTTCAAAAGTACTGGAATACATATATGGGTACATTTGGCTATACACTATTATTTCCCTAAATAACAAAGGTTTGTTAAAGACAATAACAAAGTGTTGGAAAGTGCTTCATAATCTATGCTTAACGCATGTTTTTTCTTACTTGTTATTACTTATATTAAATGATGTTTTATGATATTTTAATGATTTCAATTTTTTTCTTTACTGAACATTATACTATTGATGCTTTTGTATTTATACATAATACGATACAACGTGAATTATTCAACAAAATTTTATTGTTTATTCTGCAATGTAATAAATTTGGAAATGTTACAGAAACGTCTATGCAAATACCTGTGAATATGAATTAGAATTCTAAAGTCGAATTATGAGATTTGTCTTTAAAATAAAAATGCCAATTTACATTTTTCCTCTAATAATTATTCCTTTTTCACTAATGGCAGTTACTAGTAAAAAAGCTACCACAATTTAAGATATAATATTAAAACTAGGAAATTTGCTTCTAAGTTGGGCTTTCAATAAGTTTAATTAGCAAACCAGGTCAAATTCACATTTTGAATATTTTTTGTGTGCGTTATATTGCTAAGATTACTGAAAATAGTTCAAAATATAACGTAAGTCACCGTGGCACAACCCTGCAAATAACAGCAGTTGAAATTCATTAGCTTTTATTTGATATTCTTTTTAAGCGTTCGTAGATTTTTTCGAATGTAGATCTAAAAATGCCAGTTCACAAGTGAATTTCTGAAAAGTGTGCTATTCATCAACATTTAATTGTAATCGAACATATTGCCTTTTTTTCCGTCAGAGCCATTCAAACCGTTTAGTAGGTGGTGGATTAAATAAAGTAAAAGTATTTAAGTACAAAAACATGTTTGTATTTTAGCTTGAGAATGTTTTATATTCTGTTCCAGTTGGTATGATTGGAATGATTAGTGAATGAATCATAAATGGTGTCAAAAATCCATTTTAACAACTTATAAATTTTTTCAAGATGGTGGAAAATTATGGCCTGTTAACGATACTTAGAAAAATCTGTATATTTAATTAATGTTACATATAGTATATGTTACATGTTGTAATATAGATACGATGTTTATACAAATATTTTTATATTCATATATCGCATACATTTCTGTATTGTAATTATATATAGATATATAATTTATAAATACTTAAATATTCATGTATAAATAATTATTATATCCTTTTATATATTTTTATATGTTTCATATACTTATTATAAAATGTAAAATTAAATGAAATGCTATAATTTTTTCCGAAAAAAATATGCCAAATATAAAAAATAAAAAAAATAGTAAACATGTGGATAAATTCCATTTCAATGTTACGAAAGTCAGCCTCAAAAACTGGAGATTGCAACCACATTAATTCATTTAATTAAAAAAAGGGATATCATTTTTTTTTCTTTTAGCTTGTTCAACGTATTTGAATCTTATATATTAGCAAATTGATTTAACTATATTTTTATGAAAGATATAAACTACAGAAAAATTTGCTTCTTTTAGCGTGAGATTACACAGTAAAAAATAAATGTGTAAATTTACACTAAAAAATGTGAAAATCGATGATACAAAAACGACATGTCTATGCGTGTAAATTGGTGTGTAAATTGCCAAAATACACGCCAAATGTGTAAATTTCAAAATACACATTTTAATGTGTAAATTGATAATAAGTCTAAATGTGTAAAAGTTATCTGATAACTCCTGAAATACACACTTCTATGTGTAAATTGCAGGGAATTACGCATGTTTCTGTGCAATATTTTTACACATATATCTGTGTAATATCCTGTTTTTGCACATATTTCTGTGTTTTAGAGAAATACACATAATGTTGTGTAACATGCAAAATACACAGATTTGTGTGTAGTATTGTGTTCTTACACATATGTCTGCGTAAAATGCAAAACACATTATTTTGTGCAATATTAAAAATACTCAGATTTCTGTGCACATAATTTTATCTTATATTTTGGAGTGTAAAATGGGAATTAAGTGTTTTCAATATCGAAAAAATAGGAAAAAGAAAAAAAATGCATGAAGGACAAACTCATATGTTTGGTGTGTTCTTACTTTCTAACAGATTTGTAGTCTGAAAACAAGACCAGAAATCACCGTTACGCTCAAAATGAAAAAAATAATAATGATAGTAACAATTGCTTCTACGTCTGTAATTGGATTTGGTGTAAACATTTAAATTTTTCGGCCTATGTTAATACTATTTCTTCTGCTATCAAATGACATCTTTTTGAAGTTTTTATTTATTTTCCTTTTAGTTTTTGAATGCAATACGCTTATAAAAAGTATTCAAGGTATTAAAAATTATTTTAATTTTTTTTCAATTTAAAAATAACAAACAAAAAACCATGAACTGAAATCTATGAAAATATGTCTTTTGTCATCGGTAGAAAATGAATTAAGAAATCTATAGCATGTAAAATTATGAAAACTCGAAGTTTTATAACAAACTATGTTATAAATAAGCTGAAACAGACGGTATTTAAATCGAATGATTATTTGAAATGTTACCTAAAGTTGAAACTGCAAATATTTACTCTAATGTTAGAATATGTGGTTTTAAACATGAAAATGTAATTTAAAACACAAAATAATAAATTATTTTTTATTACAAAAAAATAATAACTCTTGCTCTCTATGATTATTACTTTTTAACACAAAGCTCATTTTTAGGTCTAATATGAAAGTTTTTGTACGATTTCCCAAGGATCTATGTTGTCAGGGCCAATATCACACTGAAATCGTCATAAAATAATACAAGCGGATTTATAAGAATTTACTGTAGTAGTTTTTAAATGAAATGTGAAAAAAAATTTTCGATATAATAGTCTGTTAGAAATCCATTTAATCGTACTTATTTTTACCAGACACAGTTAAAACAAAGTAGGAATACACAGTTAGTCACTTTTTTATGTGAATGAAGTATATAATTGCAGACCATAAACATAAAATAGAACCACACTTTGGTATATTATCATTAATATTTTATTTACAAGATTAGGGGATAGTTATAAATAGCAAACCTTATTTTAACGCTCCGTCTACCAGACCGTTCCAACGGATCGGCCAACAAAAATTAGTTAAAAGTGCAGCAAAACTAGGGTGTAAAAGAATTATGATTTAAAAAGTAATAATAATAAATTCGGATTTCTGTATTTAAATCATATTATTTTTTTCTTTATATCGGATTTTTTTTCTTTTTTTCTCATTATTGAAATATTGAAGAGAATATTGAATAGATATAGATTTAGGTTATAGGTTTCTAAGATTAGTAGATTTTAGGTTTTTAAAACAATTAAACCTTTATTTACTAACATAATATGTTTTTACAATTTAATTAGTAAAATTTAATTATTACTTAGTAATTACAAAAATTATAAAAACTGTAAATTAGTAATTTCATTAATTAACAGAATGCTATAAAATTATACGCATTAATATTTTGTAATAGTTATGTAAAACTATATTAAAAAATAGTGATTTTACATTTATTAAAATTATCAGTAGCTGCATTTAATTTTAAATTGATTACAATCTTTAATTAGGTATATAATACATATTGTAATGCTTTAATTACTAAAACGATGATTCAGTATCTACCATTCATTCTAAAAAGAAAAAGGACAGAATGTTTATATATATACGTTGTATATGTCACATATATCAAATGTATACTGAAAAAAATGGAATACTCAAAAATGAGCAAATCGATGTACTCATATTGAATTGAGTATGTTTGGATAAAAAATTATCACATTGCTTTCTCAATTTTGAAACATCACATGTTATCAAATCCAAACAAACGTAATTTTGTACCCTGTAATTGTTTATTTCATTCATGGGGGCATAAGATATGCTTATTAATGTAAATATTAAATTATACGCAAAAATTTGAAATAATTTAAATGTGCTTGCAAATAATGCTCTTTGCTATAAAAATATTCAAATTGGGTAATTTGCTAGTAATTTTTGCTATTTTTCTTGATAAACAATCAATTAAACTTTTATTGTTAATAATTTTGAGCAAGAAATAAATGATAGTACATTTTTACTTTAACCCCCCCCCCCGCGTAATCGCTTCGCGATTCCAAGTTGTAGGCTACCCCTGCTTGCTGCGCTCGCCAATACCCCATGGAATCGCTTCGCGATACCTTATTTTCCATACACTCTTAAAAATCTGCTGTATTTTGTTGCAACGCACTCCCCTGCTTGTATAGAAAACGGTTACTTGGCCGTGAAATGGAGCTTTCTCAATGGTTGGAATAGAGATATTATATACAAGTGGTGGTGTGCGTTGCAACAAAATGCAGCAGATTTTTAACAGTGTACACTCAATTTTAGAATTCCTCCCTCTCCTCATTGGTCGAAGCATAGACAGAGCCCTTTCCTGATTGGTCTATTCGACTCATGGAAGGTGTGGTGCACCCGGACGCGTTATTTCCGGAAACTTTACACATCAGCATCATTCCAGGAGTCATTCCTGGAGATTTGTTTACGGCAAGTTTTTTTTTTTTTTTTTTTACTATAGAAGGATAAGTTAAGGGTAAGTTCATAGCGATTTACATTTGAACACAGCCATGGAATCAAAAATGAGTACATGTGTTTCTTAGATTTATGTACATTTGGTTTGGAGCTATTTTGAGCATGTGAAGTATTTAAAACTGAGTACTTTTTACTCAATTTTGAGTAGCATAAAAATATATTGACTAAAAGTTTTCTTTTTTATGTTTGCAATAAACAGAAACTTATACGCACTCTTATAATTTTGTCAATTTTCAAATAAGAAATTGCAAAGAATATGAATTTACCTTTATAAAGAAATTATTTTTAAACACCACCAGCCTTCTTAATTTTATGAAATTTAAGAAGTTGACCGTCGCGTTGCAACAAAATGCAGTAGATTTTTAACAGTGTACACTCAATTTTGGAATTCATCCCTCTCCTCATTGGGACCTCATTGGGGCCTCATTGGCAATAACGATATCAAACTATTAAAATCATAAATAAAATTTTGGTTTAAAAGATTAATCGTCGTAAAAGCTACATGGTGAGAATTCTGTGAACTACTTACATTAACTGCTTGTTGGAAGTAGCCTTAAATAAAATCGTCTTTTTAAACAAATTTAATTAGTAACTTTGACTTCTGGGTATGTTGCTGATATGCAACATAGTTGCTTATATGCCAGTGTGTCTGCAAAATCTTATTTGTATTAAAATCATTTTTTGAGCAAATGCAATTTTTTTGTTAGTAATTTAAATATCATTTATATTTGCTAGTTATGTTAAGCTTTTGATTACAACACTTTTCCAAATACTTTTAAAAACTAAAATTTAAGGAATGAAACTTTAACCTAACAGTTTTTTAAAGAAAAAAATCTGATTAAAATATAATTAAAATGAATGATTTTAATCATTTGATTACAATTGTTGGACATAATTTCAGCAAAATAAATATTTAATTTGTTAAAACTTATCTGATTCTTAAAATTTAATTTAATGACTTTTATTGCTTTTATGAGGTGTTTATGTGAAATTAACTATATCGTTATAAAAACGGCAAAATTCATAACTGATTTCTATTAACATCGTCCTTTATGTATTCTATTTCAAATATCCAATCAAATATCCAAATAGAGCAAGGTTTCTTTTGAAGACCATTATATCCGAATACAGTACAGTAACATTAGCGTGCTCATTTAACAACGTTAAAGCCCCTGTACCTTCTTCGGACAGAAAATCCTTATAAAATATTAAGCCGTATCAATGTATACCTTTTTTTTCTAAAGTTTTAAAAATATATGCCAACTATATACGTCCATAAATCAAACACAACACACATCCACTAACGTCCGATGAACAATTCGAAAGAAACTGAAAAGAATAAATACACTGTGTTTACCTCTCTGCAATCACTTGCAAACGATATTTTAGCAGATGTTTTTATTCTACATTCTTCGATTTGCAGTTAAATGAATATTTATATTAGAGCATCTGTAATTTAAATTTTCTGTTTGAATTTTTTTTCTTTTTTACGCATTTTACCTTTGTTTTAAATCAGTTACAAATGTAATGATTAATATATTTCTCCTCATTTTGATATATTTTTAAAATTCATATTTTTTGTCAAAATGTGAATTTACAACATATTGGTCTATTTTTTGACACATTTAATGTGATGTAACTTGTAGTAATGGCATAAAAATTTATCTAAATATATCCAATTTATCTAGTTTTTTTTTATATTGAATTATATGTTTTGTAAAGTTTTTGTATTTTTTAAATGTTTCTAATCAATTTACATTTGAGTCATAATGTGACGTTACTACAGAGGTTACAGACATGATACGACCACCGTTCTTGCGCTTGCAATTTATTTGAAATACGGGGGGGGGGGGGATCAGCTCTGGAGGAAAGAGCATGTTACAATTAAAAATAATATTGCCCAGTTAAACTGATGGCATTGAGCTCATACGCTATTCGCAGTAATTATATATTACAGCTTCATTTTTTTCAAAGAATAATGCTCCGCGAAAAACAAACTTAAGGCAAGGATTAGTTCCCCCATTTCCAATTTATATTTAACCACCGAACTCCTTAAAACTAAACAGGGATACGCCTTATAAGAATGAACCTGCACAAAAACTCATTTATCTAACTTCAACGGAAAATTCTCCCGTTCTCCACTTCATAATTAACCTTTAAACTCCAAGAATATTCAGGAATTTGCCTTATTTAAAAGAGTCTATTTTTAAAATTTGAAGCAGATCGGATAATTCTGCATAAAAACTCATTTATCTAATTTATGGAAGGTAATCTTCCGTTCCCTCCTTTAAAATTAACAAAAGAGCTCCAAAATTTAATCAAGAAAGCACCTTATCAAAATGAACCAATATTCAAAATTTGAAGCAAATCGGTTAATTCTGCATGAAAAAAACATTTATCAAAATTAAGGCAAGTAACTCCCCGTTCTCCGCTTAATACTTAACCAGTGAATCCTAAAAATAAATCAGGTAAGTGCTCATCAGAATGAACTTATAAAAAATTTGAAGTAAATCGGTAAATTCTGCATCAAAAACCCACTTAGCTAAACTGATTACCCCACTTACCCCCGTTCCCCTCATTATACTTAACCAATGAATCCCCAAAACAAATCAGGTAAGCGCCTTATAAGAAAAATTTGGATATAAAACTTGAAGCAATTCGATAAATATAACGTTTATAAAACAGGGGGTAAATATGTCTTATTTTCTTCAATCGATGCAATATCTGATGAACTACGATAAAAGTTCTTATTTTTGTACAGCAAATTTATTTCTGTTCTAATCAATTCTGCTGCAGATTCTATTAATCAAAATTTTTCTTCATCGAGATCATCAAGTCGTTTTTGCTTAAGATAGTCCAGTATTATGTTTGATACAGTTTTTCCAATCGTTATCATGTCACTTTTCCTATCTCTACTTGATATTATAATGTTGTCTCCAAACCTGTCTATCAATTTTTTCTTCAAATGTCTAGTAGTGTAAGACTCGGTTCCCTCTGATTTACAACTACGCATTTTTTCGACTAAATCATTAACAGATATTGGCTTTTTACAATTTTCTTGAAACCAATCACATGCCTTTTCAAAAGCATCAGAGTTCTCAGTGTTAGTCGGACGTCCTACTGCTGCGGACTATCCTCCACAGCTACCTTCAGATGTGTATTTCACAGGAATGGGTTTTCCGTTCCTAAAACTGATACTACACACTTGGTGAGATTTACCTTCTACAGCAGGTAAATCTATTACTGAAAGCAACCTCGTGTATACATTTGCTGCCGATAAATCTTTTCTAGCACAACATACTTTCAAAACTGCATCGCGAAACTGGAAAGTACGCACAGGAAAGACTGCTCCTTTTTTACAGTTCTGATGATCCGTAACAATCTGACCACAGAATAAACAATTCTCTTTGAGATTGAAGGATCTAACACTTCCTCGCAGCATTATTGAGCTGGTTGAAATAATTTTGGACGTATAGAAACACAAAAAATTTTAGAGCAATTTGCTGTTCTAAAAATTTATTTCCACATGAGATTTTTTCTTTTTGTAAAAATTAACATTTAGTGTAAAGATTAAAGTGTATCGTCTAACTTATGATTCTTATTTTAGTAGAGTCAATTTTATAGTATGCCATTAGAATTATAGATCTCTATGTATTAACATTAATATTGTATAAACGGTTTCGATCATTTGGAAATTTAGAGATAAGAGCATTTTGATGTCTTATATTTCGTACTGAATAAATTATTTAGAAAATATAAAAGTTGATCAATATTTATGTGTCAATTAGTGTTGCAGTGGGAGTTGTCATATAACAGTATCAGGTGTAAGTGTAATGCAATGCAGCAAAGTTACATTTAAGGTTTAACTATGGAGTAATGTAGGTATCATTTTTCAAAAACTTCCCATCTAGTTAATCTTTAAACATTTTTTTAAATAATAATTTTTAATAATAAACTTTTCTAAGCATTAAATTTCCTGTAATTTGATACCCCACATGATTATTTAATACTTCAAATCATGTTTTTCAAAAATTCGAAACCCTTCATTTTTTGCCATATTTTTTTATTTACTTCTACTTTTAAAAACAAATATCATAGTCTTTATCAGCTCAACATTTCCTTTAATATGATACCTCATATGGCTGTTTTCGATTTTTAAAACTTTTTCGCATTTTTTCAAGATGGCTGCCAAAAAACGCATTTTGCGCAACAGTACGAATGTATATTTTTAGTATGTTCATTAGGAGCGTGTTGCCTGCAATATCATATTCTTTATCAGCTCAAAATTTCCTTTAATATAATACCTCACAAGGCTGTTTTCGATTTTTAAAAATTTTTCGCATTTCTTCAAGATGGCCGCCAAAAAACGCATTTTGCGCAACAGTACGAATGTATATTTTCAGTATGTTCATTAGGAGCGTGTTACCTGCCATTTGCAACAGGTGTTATTTCTGTTCCAATTAGTTCCACCTCTAATGCTATATCTACTGTACTATTAGTCACCCCGTCGACCAATTTTGCCAAATTATACAAATCGCCAAACTAATAGCCATATTATACATATTGACATAATTTTTATCTTAAGTAACGAAAAAATAAATAATTAGTAGAATATTAGTAAAAATACAAATCAAAAATCGAAATAAAAATCCTTTGATGATGTTTAAAACACGTGTATCGTATTTAATGTCATTCAATGCGACATTCACGATCATCCATTATTGGCATTTAATCTTATAGTTTGGCGACAGTTGAATAGTCAACGGGATGACCAAGTAATACCATATTTTCATAATGTCTTCTAAAAAATGTTAAATTATACGGCTAATTTTAAAGTTATTTAGAAATGCGAAATATTGCGATATGGTGAAGTGGCGCGGTAATTTATTGTAGATGAAAGAAATGTTCGTGAATGGAGCAAGGAAAAAAAGAGATAGAAAAGGCATATAATCCCCTTTAACAAGAATTATAAGAGAATCTTCGTCGTTGGATGAAAGTGCAACGAGAAGCGCGAAAACCATATGAACTTATAACATCCGGTATAAAGTACAAATAATGGTTTCAGAAATCGGAGTCTCTGGTTTTGAAGGAGGCAGCAACTGGTATTATCGTTTTATAGCAAAGAAGTAATATTCCTGTACGCATGAAAACAAAAGTCGGACAGAAACTTCCTGAAACTTGGCAGAAATAAGCTGAAAAATTTATAAAAAATTTCAAAGACATAATTTGGCGTGAAAATCATATTTATAATCAGATCACAAACATGGATGAGATCGCTCTATCGTTTGACTGTGTGTCTACCAGTGTTACCAGATTGCGGTATTTTTTAATAGAGACTATTTGACTGTCACCACTTTTTTTTTAAATAGTATAATTCTCCTTATTTTTCAGGATTTTTCATTTACTTTTAAATAGGCAGACTACTTTTATTTTAAAAAAGTGGTGATAATCAAACAATCTGGGGACTTTTTGCACCCAATCTGGCACTAATCTGGCACTAATCTGACACAAATCTGGGAATAGTGCTGTCCGCCCAATAAAAGAGTTGATATGAAACGTGCATTAACTATATCAATTGTAACAAATATTCTCTAAAAATCAAAGGGCCTTCTGTACTTGCTTGCTGCGCTGATGGGAGTAAGTTAAAATCTATGATAATTTTTAAGCAAAAAACAATGCCTAAAGTCTAATTTCCTCAGGGTGTAGCTATCAATGCAAAAAATGGATTGATATAGAAAATATGATTAATCCCTTGCGACACGGTGGTACATTTATCAAACCACTTATTTTAACTCCCAAAAGCCACATTGGCACCGGAATTTTGGTAAAAAGATTCCGGTGTCAGTCACAAATTTCAACACCTAAGCAATGAATTTTCTCTGCTTCGCAAAGAGTTAAATGTATATATAAAATTTGAAGGGGATGAAAAGGGCCTTTCTTCAGCTCTAATGGACTACTTATTTTTGATTCGTTGAAAATTCATATAAATGTGAAGTAAAGAAGGAATTTTTCTCCGTCAAAAGTTGGAACAAAATTTACAGTCATCCCTGGAGTTTTAACTAAAATATTACAACGTTTGAAAATTTCTGTTAACTGATTATTGAAGGCCAAGTTCTGAGCTCAGTATTAAGAATGGATGACTAACAGACTTAAATAATACGCAAAGTGCGGAAAAATTGTGAAAAAAAGCGTCTCTAGTCCAAGTAGAACAATTTATAATAAACGTTTGGGAATCTATTACTATCGGGACAGTAAAAGATTCCCAATGGACTCTGGATTATTAGAGTATGGTGACTATGTAAGTCGAGACAGTGAAGAGGAACTTAATGGTGATAGTAAGAATAATAGTAATCAACTGTCCCCAACAATGTTAAAAGGTTATTTTTAAGGTAAAAATTACATTCTTATCTATTAGTTACATATGCTATTAATGTATAAATATTCTTTGCATCTTACGAAAAAAAATAATTGTAACTAAGTTGTGATTCTAATTATGTGCGAATTTAATTGTAACCTCATTTGACGGCAATGATTAGACTAATAAAAATCGCAAATAATCGAATTATAATTTAGATTACTATTATTGTTTTTTTTTCGTAGGACAGAAAAATGGGCAAACATCAATAGTATATGTATATAAAGAGTAATTTTCACCTTAAAATAATTTAATTTTCTTCTTACAATAGAAACTTAATTGAATTTTGGGATTTTATTGCAACTAGTTTTAATTATAATAGGGAACGACTTTAACAACAACCTTAAAACTTTACACAAAACAATTTTTTAACTCTTTAATTAGTATTATAATCGACATGTAAATACTTTTGCATTTTATTTGTAAAAATACTCCCGGTTAGCATTATTTATTCTTTGAATTAAAACGAGCTTTGTAACTTTCAAATACTATTTCTAAATCTTAAAAAAATAATATGTAGATAAATATAAAAAAACAAAATAATTATTTTAATAAATATTTCGTTCAATCTTTTTTTTAAGTAGCGTAAAACTAGTGTTTTTAATATTTGGAGAAAAAAAGATGATTTACTTCTCTATAAGTATATTTAAATAATAATATAAAAAAATACTCAAAAATTTCAAAATGTTTTATGATTGATGATATGATTGATATGATTATGATGGTTTTAATACCGATTAATCATCTTTCATTTTATTGAAGTTCTAGCGTTGTATTTTCTTAATTTTCAAAGTTTTACCTAAATAAATCCTAAAGAAATTACTTTATTAATTTAAATTCTTGAATTAAAAATATAGATTTAGAGGAAATATTTTGTAGTTTTTATTTTTATATATTCTCTTATTTATTTAAAAAAAATCGGAAGTCGTTTTGTTCATATTTAACAAATATATCAGTATAATTTATCTTATTCGACCACCAGTTTAACTTCTACTTAAGAAGAAGAAAAGGAAAAAAAATAAGAAAAAAATTAAGAAAATAAGAAAGTTTTTAGTAAACGTTAGATTTCTATTACAGTCTATTATCAACTTATTGTGGAGAATCTGCACACTTTTAATAAGTTAAGGTTTATTGATTTGCCCAAAATGAATTTCTTTTCACCGAGAAACAATTTTCCGTATGTAATTTTGACTTCCGCCTCGCATTTTCAGAAAAAAATCACGTTTTGAGCACCTTATCGCCAGAACAACGATTGGCGCGGAGTTGAAGTCGATGCTACGCACCCTTTCTTGTTTGTGACGTCAAACGCCTAACGAAAAGCAACCCTTCCTTCTGCAAAGAGATCGCGCTTATTGTTCATTTGTTTTTCCGTAAATGTTATCAAGCAAAGACTATAATATGAGGAAATGTTATTCACCGTTATTTACGATTAAAACATATTTTAAAACAGAGAGCTTTTTCAGATTAAAATGCTTTAAATTTCACAGAACATTAAACACAGTTTTTTTCTCAATTCAAAAATATTATTTCCTTAACTCGCTATGTTCGAAGAAATTGAGAAGATAATTAAAAACAGTAGTAAAGATTCGCTTGTAATAAATATAATTCTATTAATCATATATTTTATGACACATTTGAACGTTTTTTGTGTGTGTTTGGCGATGCAGCTAGCTGAATGTTCTCTCTTTCGCCAACTCGCCAAAGCTGGTGCTCAAAACGTGATTCTTTCTGAAAATGCTTCCGGCTCCTCTGTTTTTTCATTTAAAAGTGGAGTCTGCTTTGTTTTTGAAGCGAGTAAACAGGAGATAAAAACTAGAAGCATATTGGTCTGTTTATGTCACGTGATACATTTCACAGTAGGAAGTAGAGTTAGCGGCGAAACCAAAAAATACGCTCCCAGTAAAATGATACAATCGTGGTCGTCTGAAAATATCGGGGAGCAAATTAATTGCAGTATGTGCCGATCAATTTATTTCATACATGAGTTTGATATCCTGCCTATGTTTGCATTTCATTATAACTAGAGGAATCTTCCGCTATTGTCGAAACAACATCGCGTTAATTTCCCTATGTACCTACTATTCATTTATCGATAATTTTTATTATAGGCCGAAATTTAGCCGATATTTCTTGCTGTTGGGGTTATCTTATCTATTTTTCCCTTATCTTATATCTAATTCTTTGTAAGGATTACCATGTCTTAATTTAAAGATATTTTTACCTTTGTTAATTTTGAGTTCAAAATAGACAATTTTAAAATTCTTTTGCGATTTCTTTTAGAAATGTTAAAAAAGAGCATTTACTTAAAAAATTGATTTTTTAAAACTTAGAATAGATTAGAAAGGAGAAAATCATCTCATCAGATTTAGTTCTGATTTTTTTCCCCGCTGAATCATAAAAAACATACTTTGTAATACTCAAAAGAAATATCTCCTATAGCTCACTCAGTAAGGCGTTGATCCTCTGCCAAGAGGTCTCGGGTTCAAAACTCAGGACGGTTGGAAACAAATTGTGTTGAAGTTTAATGATGCAGCGGTTGTTTTGTTTGTTAACTTTGATAGAATGAGATATTGACTTATCAGCTTAATTTCAACTGTAGCTATCTGAGTATATCGATATGCTTAAAGATGAGTTAAGTGTATTTTAAATTAATCTCGTATTTGTATTTTTAATTAATGTATTTAAAATAAAATGAGCGAGAAGTTCATACTCAAAATCAAATGGTGGTGATGGAACAGCTTTTGGCGATTTACCACCTGCGCCCTTTTAACATATACGTAGCAAAATGGCCACTTGGTATATATATAACCACCGGTATCTTTGAGGGTTAATATCACGGTTTTATTGCCGACGATTTAGTTTCGAAAATCATTATCAACGATACATTTTCTGCTACAATAAGTACCACCAGTGCTTTTAAATCATTTTTGCTGAATGTCCGCAAATCGAAATTTGAGTGTACCGGAAAAATGCGTTTTTCTCAGAAGCCTATGGTAATCCCTATATTTTTCCTGCAAGATTTAAAATAACTTCTACTACCTCATATTTGTTTCATAATTTTAGTTTTATTAGATTCGGAAGAGAATGAGGAGGCATATTTTTACACTAAATTTTCGAAAATACAATCTCATACATTTACGAAAATACAATCTCAGAAAATACAATACTTGAAGTGAAAAAAACAATTTTTTTTAGTTCACATTTACGATAGATTTTACACAATACCCTAGACGATACACAAAGAAAATATTTTTTTACAGAAACGCCCCTCTACACCGTAAGCCCTATATATATATTTGACTATTTAATGATCTGTAAATATGTGGGTCAATATTCTGTATTACTGCCCCCACCTAATTTGAATGTTTCATGTTCCATAGTTTACAAGTAAATTGGGTGTGACAGATAGACATAAGAGTGATCTTATAATAGTTTTGTTTTTACTTTTTAATAAATAACAATTATTATTCTCAACTAGTATAATTTATTAAAAAAACAGTACATAAGCCCAGTATATATATTACTTTGACATTAAAGATGGGAAAATATTAAAGAGAAACATAAATACTATATGCAAGAAGAAAAATAGTTGAAGAAATGAGCTGAAAACATTTTTCACACGCAAAACACATTCACACGCAATTTAATCACGATATAAGTAGAGCAATATTTGTTCTGTTTTGTATGAAGAAAAAAAATAAAAAATATAAATTCTTGCAAAAATGTTACAGAAAGATTATGTCGAGGTTGCCATGCATGTCATCTTGGATATTAATATATATAATATATTTATTAATGTTAAGTACGATTATTTTTAAATTTCATGTTTCTAAAACTATATATTTTTTCTTTAAAAAAATAATGTTACATTTGTAAACATCTGGTGAAAATAATGTAAGAATTAATTTATAACTATAATTATTGTCTACGACACGGATTGTGAAGTAATGATACTAGAATTGTAACTTTTAAATTAACCTAGGAGGTAAAAAGAAAAAAGTAATCATTCAATTATTTTGGAGTTTGTCATGATTTTTTCGGTAGTAAAAAATCATTTTTCAAAATTGGACATTGCTTTTGAAAATTGGAATGTTAGCTAAAATATATAACATAAAGACATCATCAAGAACGTTATAACACATAGCGTTTAATAATGGATATCATCCCCAATTCGTTTATGTTGTTGCACCTTTTTTAGAAGAATTTGTGATTGCTTTCGGATTCTAAATTTTACTGCTCAATGGACTTTTGATACGACATGACATTTGATATGGATAAATTTTGACATAGATGATATAAAAAAAACTTGAGATGCAACATCGTTACATACACTTGAATGGCGACATTTACATAAAATAAAATGTTGCTATTATTTTTGCAATCATAATAGAAATTAGTGCATTTTAGTTAACTTATAGAAATATTCTTGGTTAAACAGGGAGTTTTGATAACATAGGAAAACTGAGAGTGAAAATTTTAAATGTACGCACAGATTCTAAAGCAAAATTTCACACGGTAAAATTTTCAACAGAACATTTTTATGAATAAAAAAGGTTGAGATATTTCATTTTTTCAATCACGATCAATTAATAAAAATTTTCTTTTTACTAATCATAATTATCAATTTTACATCGAATGTTATACTGAGATTAAATACAGTGGTGGTCAAAATTATAAGGACAAGGCATAAATTCCCATATCTTGATTATATTTGGCGGGAGACTTATGCAAATTTAATGGCTGGAAACCAATGAAATATGAAGATTGTTTTTGTATATTTTTAAGGAAATATGTGGTATATTCATATTCATAAAATGCATTATAAATTTATACAACCATTGGTTTTGGACAAAATTATAAGTACAATTGTATTTGTGTGCTCTAAAAAGTAAAATTTGCATGTTTTTTGCTCTGCACACGGAATTTCCAGGCGATATAAATGCGTAGTAAGTGTTTGAGATCATATTATTCTGTTTTTTAATCATGCCGCAAGGTGCAAAGCTTTTGGCGTTTCAGAAAGGAAAAATTTATGCATTTCAAAATTCAGGACTGTCTCTATTCTAAAATGCTACAAAGTTCAATAGATCAAGAACGGTTATTTACAATTAATTATCTTTAAAATATCGGTAAATATGGACGGCGAAGACATACAAGCAGGCTATCTTTTGTTACTGTATGGGGGGGGGGATGATGATGATGCGAGCTTGCTCCAAAAAACGGAAAAAAAACCGTGAATGGAACTTAGAATGTAAGTGCTCGAACTGTTCGCCGTGTTTTACAAAAAGAAAGAAAAAGGTTTGCTATAGTAAACACGTGTGAAGACCGCGTCTTACAAAAGTTCATGAGAGACTGAGGATGGAGTTTGCCAAAAACTACAATATTATGGGGAAAAAAGTGGGATTCTGTATTTTCCGATGAGAAAAAGGTTAATTTGGATAGACTAGATTGTTTTCGCAACTTCTAGTATGATCTCCGTAGAGAAAAAACGATTTTCTCAAAGCCTGTATTTGGAAGTGATTCAGTAACGGTCTGGGGAGGTTTCACAACTGGTAGAACTACTCCAATAGTTTTTGTACAGGGTAGGAGGAATTCTGAGAGTTACATTGATGTATTGGGCGATACTCTTTTACCAGAAGTACCGTTAATAGCGATTGGGGGCTATTTTTCCAGCAGGACAGTGTTTCGGCTCATGTTTCCCAAACTTCAAACTCGTGGTATAATGCTAGTTCCGTGAAACTACTTGATTGGCCGGCCAGAAGTCCTGATCTGAATACTGTGGAAAAATCTGTTGGGTATTCCGGTACACAAAGTATGCAAAAATAGTATATTATCTCAAAACAAGCAAGAACTCATGTCTTCCATCGAAAAAAGATCACTGAAAATCTTCCAAGAACGTTCTTAAGGAATTGTCAAAATCCATGAGGTCAAGACTGATAAGAGTGATTGAGAAGAAGCGGCGAGATTATTAATTATCAGTGTATTTCAGACAAAAACATTCATTGTCCTTATAATTTTGTCCAATTTTTTACAATGACATATTTTGTAACTTATGACAAAACATTCATATTTTGCTTTTTCCAATGTTTTGCATTCTACAATGATTTCTAGCATAGAAAAGCATTTAGTGTATAAATTTCACTTTATTTAGCTCAGAAATAATTTTTTTCTGCTCAATTTTCAATTGTTCTTATAATTCTGACCACCACTGTAGTTAATAATCCTCCAAAGTGCATTTTTTCGGATAGTAATTCGTCTCTAAAAAATATACTTACATTATATAAGCCAGCAGTAGAACAAAGCAGATGAATCACTGTACAGTTAAATAAAGATAATCTGTGTGGGAATTTTTTAAACTTATAGTAATCGCACATTTTCAATTTTTGTACCGTCAAAGAGGAAAAAAGTACTTTTCAACTCCATTTGTTTAAAAATTGCTCCTCAATTTATTTTTGGAGATTATTGTTTTGTAATTTTCAGTGCATTTTTTTTAATGTTACCAACTAAAGTACACCATTTCTGTAAAAAGTAAACGACATCGTTTTCTGTTAGATTGGGATGTATTCAGTAAAAGTAACGTCATATGCATATTTTACTGCAGACTTGGTTTAAGATTGGATCGTAAATGTGGAATTCTTCACCGAACACGAATGACGTCATTTTATGTAATATAAAAGATTAATCCCTTAAAACCTTGAAACCTTGTTATTTCGTGTGTTCCATTTTATAAACTGTTATTTTATTTAAAAAATGACTGATGTTGTAGTGTTCTTTTTACACATTTCACACAAAAAATAAACATATAATATCAAATATGCATTTTCCGTAAGCAATGCTGTGAAATTAAAAGCTTGTGTCACAAGCTTTAAGGTACTTATAAAATCATTTTTCAAATCATTTGTATTTTTGCAAAAAATTACAATAATATATTTACATCTCCATAATAATAATTTTAAACATTGATATTTCGTGTGTTACATTTTATAAACTATTATTTTATTTTGTGAATGATATGACGTTGATGAAATGACGTTTTATAAACTATTATTATATTTATTATGACTCATATATTAGTGTTTTTTTCACATATTTGACACAAAAAAATAAACATGTAGTTACAAATATGCATTTCGCATAAGCAATGCTGTAAAATCTAGATCTAGTATCATATGTTTTAAATCGCTTTATTTTATTAAGAAATATAAATATTATTCACGATTCGGATTTAAAAATTTTCAGAAAAGATCATGCTGCGAATGCGTTACACAAGAAATTAGCTTATTCAGCAAGAAATTTATTCACTCTTCGATTTTCATGTCACGCAAATCTACGTAAAGGTAGCGTAAAGCGAATTGGCGTCTTTAAAATTTGAAACATGAAATTCATTTTAAAGATTGTAATCTAGCAATTCATCTTGATGTATTTTATACATTTCCATTAAAAAATCTGTCAAGATAGAGAAATTACTCGAGGCTGTAGAAAACTATCAATATTTTTCTAAAACAGTATTTTTTAACATAGTTTTGCTTTTAAAATATTTTTAATGTATAAAAGTAAATGTACTCAATAAATGTACTCAATAAAGTTGAGGCATCTGCCAAGAAAATATAGAATAACGACAACCCTTTTTTACAGTGTTAGTAAATCAATTAAATATTTTTTTATTTTTTAACTAGTTTACTATGCAGAATTTAAGCGTGTCTATCTCTCCATCAGTAATATAATCACATTTATTCCTTTTCAAATAGCTTCCAAACAGACTGTATTTTTCAACAGCTTATAATGTTACATCTTCATTCCTATCATAATAATATTAAACTTTGTTATTTCATGTGTTACGTTTTATAAACTATTAATTTATTTAAAAAACGTGACTCCTGTTCTAGTGTTTTTTTTTTTTTTTTTTTTTTTTTTTTTTTTTTTTTTTTTTACATATTTGACACAAAAAAATAAACGTATAATAACAAATATGCATTTTCCATAAGTTGTGCTAAGAAATATAAGCTTTTGTCATATGTATTAAAGCACTTGTAAAATCATGTTTAAATCTTTCAAATCATTTGTATTTTATCAACAAATTACAATAATACATTTATATCCCTATAATAATAATAATCAACCTTGTATTTCGTGTGTTACGTTTTATAAATTATTATTTTTTTTTTTAAATGACTGATGTACTAGTGTTCTTTTTACATATTTGACGTAAAAAATAAACGTATAATAACAAATATGCATTTCGCTTAAGCTGTGCTATGAAATTAAAAGCTTTTTTCGTATGTTTTAAAGCACTTGTAAAATCATGTTTAAATCATTTAAATCATTTGTATTTTATCAACAAATTACAATAATACATTTACATCCCTATAATAATAATAATAAACCTTGTTATTTCACGTGTTACGTTTTATAAGCTATTATTTCATAATTTTTTTAAAAATGACTGATGTACTAGTGTTCTTTTTATCTATCTGACACACAAAAATATACATGTCATAACAAATATGCATTTCGCAGAAATGCCTGTGAAATCAAAATCTTGTATCATATGTTTTAAATCATCGTTTTATTTTATTAAGAAATATGAATATCATTCACGATTTGGATTTAAAATTCTCCAGAAAGAATAATGCTGCGAATGCGTTATACAAGAAATTAGCTTTTATCGCTAGAAGTTTATTCACTGTTCGATTTTCATGACACGCAAATCTACGTAAAGGTACCGTAAAGCGAATTTGCGTCTTTAAAATTCTAAACATGAAATTCATTTTAAAGATTGAAATCTTGCAATTCATCTTGATGTATTTTATATATTTCCATAAAAAAAATATGTCAAGACGGAGAAATTCGTCGAGGCTGTAGAAAAATATCAATATATTTTTTAGAAAAAGTATTTTTTAACAAGGTTTTGCGTTTAGGATGTTTTTAATGCATAAAACTGTCAGTGAAGTTTAATCTATATAATTCCCAGAATGTTATTCTTGTGCTAAATATAAAACTATTTTTTTCAGTTTGAGTAACATTAATTAAATTTATTCAAAACCAGCTGATTTTTTCGTTAATAAAAATTGCATTTTTTTTTTTTTTTTTTTTTTTTTTTTTTTTTTTTTTACTTGAGAAAAAAAAATAAATAGTTACATTTTATTTAATTACCCCCCCCCTTGTTTTATATTTACTTTCAAATAATAATATTTTGAATTTTTTTTTCTCTACATTATATTTAAGTTGCTTTGGATAAACGGAAAATTGCGGGCTAACCACTTAGAAAGTTATCCAACTTAAAATAAATATCTAAATAAATCAAAAATAATTGCAAATTGTAAAATACACAATAAGAACTTAAAAAAGCTCATAGTCTAAGAGCCGACCGCACAAAACCCTATGTCACCGAGCACAAGAAAAAATTCTTTATTTTGTGGAAGAGTAGTGAAAGGGAAATCTAATAAGTCTGCCGGAAGTGAAGTGGTGCATAAGCCAAAAATTATTAACGCTAGTGGCTCACTCATAGATTTAGCATTGTGTTTGTCCTACAATCAAAAATATGAAAACATGGAAAACTGGGTGCAGGAAAACAATGTTAAGACTACAAGTCAAACAGTAGTGTTATTAATTTTTGGCTTATACACAACTTCGCTTCCAGATCATTGGATTCCTCTATCACAACTCTTCCATAAAATAAAGTTGTTTTTTGTGCTCGATGACATAGTGTTTTGTGCGGACTATAACTGCATTTCTTAAAAGATAATAGAATAACATTAGTAATTAGACACACGTTGCATGTCAAAAATACTTGTTATTTAAAATTTCTCAGTATTTTCGGCCTATAATTTCCGCGACCATCATCAGTGAACATTTCTATTGGCGATTTTATTTGTTACTATAATTAAGTGCACTGTAAAAAAATAAAATAAAATAAAATAAAATAAAATAAAATAAAACCGATAAATTTATGGCAAAAACTGCTGGCGGCAATGTTACCAGCTGTTTTTGCCGTAAAAATTGCAGTAAAATTAGATGTAATAATTTTTTTATTACAGCAGTATGTCACTTATTGTATCATCTTCCAGCGAAATAAATAAAGGTTTCTGGATATGAAACTTGCAGTGTCAACCCAAGCATATACAAATACGTTTCATAAAAAAAAAAAAAAAAAAAACTATATTCAAAATTCAACTAAACTCTTATTGGGATGGTACAAATTTTAACATTTATATCTGATAGCCACAATTAAACTGACAGAACTCAGAAAACTAATTGAAATACCGTGATCTAATTGATCTAGCTCGATCTAATTGACAGAATGACGCTAAATTTTGTAACATTAAACACGATGAGTTACAAAGGATTCCATGAGCAAAAATGGGTCTAAAAGCTATCGCTAGATGAATATGTGATGCTGTGTGACAGAAAATCGAGTCTTAAAATGCAAAATTAATATTAAAATCGTTAAATGTGTCAAATTAACGGAATTTCTTTTTTCAGTATTAATTCTGCATTTTAAAACTGTCCGCCTCGTATTTTCCTACAAGCGACTTTTGAAACTAAGTTGTTTATTATTATTATTATTATTATTATTATTATTATTATTATTATTATTATTCGCGGAAATCGTCGTCATCCGTCTTGGAAAAAAAAAAAAAAAAAAAAAAAAAAAAAAAAAAAAAACGAAGAGATAAAAAATCTTTGTTTACTCTCTAATGTTGAACATATAGGTTCAGTCTAACATGATTTATCATACAGAAATAAAAGGTCAAAACGATCACCGAAGTTTTTATTTCTTACTTATCCAATCTTAATACCATATTTAAGATATAATTTTATTAAAGAGATAACAATAATTTTTAATTGATGAAAAAAACTCAAAACATGAAAATAAGTAATATATCATATTCTTGCAAATATTTAGTAAATGAAATTTTTTTATGTACATAAATGAATTCATTTCTTACATAGATGCTCAAGCGAAAAAACTTTGATTACTTCAGTAAAAATAAATTGTTTCAGTTAGAAATATTTATTCGCTTGAAGACAAAAGATAGAGTAAACTACCCAGTTTATTGCTGACTCATTTAGTTTTCTCTCTCCTAAAATAACACAAAAAAGTAAATTTTTTCTATGCCACGAGTAAAAACCCAAGTTTTGTTTTCCTAAAATTAGCACAGAATTTCTCTGTAGAATAGATTTTGTAAACACTTACCTAAAAAAACAAATTGATTTAAAAAAATTTAAGTGGTTTAACAGTATTTAGTGAACGAATAAGAGTATTTCTTTAAAAAGGAATTTTAAGAAAAAACATATACGAAACATTAATTTTATATTGATATAATTTTGATTAGTATGATTTTTATTTCCATATGAATGATAATAATAATTTAATTTAATATTCATATTATTTTATATTATCTTAATATTATTATATTAGTACTAATTTTTCTTTTATTAAGCTCATTACGTGATTCGTACTTTCTGTGCACCCCTCCTCATTTCTGCCCGACGAGCTGCATTTTTTTCAGCCAAATTATAAAAAAGGATAATTTGGTCAGTTATATAACCAGTTATATAATAGCAAAACCACGGATTTTGTCGCGTAATAGTTGAAATATACCAACTGGAATTTGTACATCTTTTGTTATTAAAATAAATTATATTGTTTCCTGTAGTTCAAAAATTACTAATTAAGCGGCCGTCTGGCTAAACTTCGTGACTATACAGTATTAAGCAAAAATAAGACTTTATCAGAAAAACTCAGTTTCTAATTAAATGATAGCTTATAATATATTTTTCAACTTTAACGCTCATTTTAATTTTTCTTTTAAGTTTGGATTTATTAGAAATCTTTTTTAGCATGCATCCCCACTAAAAATAATCTTAAGATTATCTGAAGAAATCACCACTTTCTACAGATATTCTACAGAAATTTGAAGAAAATTTGCAGACTTAGCTTTATCTTTAAAATATCTGCAGAATTTTTAAAGATATTCTTAAAAATATCTGCATAATGGGCCAAATACCTTCGGATTTCCCATAGATTTTGGGCCAAAAAGCTATAGATTTTCTCCAGATTATTTTTAGTGGGGATTTACAACTTAAAAGTAACCATCATGCCATATTCTGATCTTCTAGTCTAATAGTGTGCCATCCCTTGGTGGTAGTGGCATCAGTATTAAGTACAGCCTATTTTTCAACAGAAATTGTCATCATCATTTTGTAAATATTATATTTTAAATTGGGTTTTGTATTTCTTCAAATTACATTTTGGATTGACAAATTTGAAGGTATTTTGACATTTGTCTCCCAACTTGGCAGGAATTTTGTACTAGCGAATGTAAATATATATTGTTATAAGCTCATGATGTTAGAACAATGGTTACAACAATTAAAGAGAAACATAGACAATATTAACTAAAAAAAATCATAAAATAAATCGTTTCTAGGGGAACTTATTTTTATTAAATATGATATCTAGTTAGAAAATATATCAGCTACACTAAAATTTCAAACAGCGATATCTTAGCCATTTTCTTAGATAGAGGCAAAAATAAATGCGGCGGAATCATTGCATTGAGGCAGGACAGTTAAAGAAAAATTTTTTAAAATTAGTTTATCCGATTATAGTCTTTTGTAATTATTTTTTTTAATTTCGAATCTTTCAGTTGATACCATTTTGAAAAACTATTTCAGATGAAGTTCTGTAGACATGCTCAGTCACATACAAATCACTTCATATAAACGAGTGCTATCGAAAGACGAAATGACTATGTATATCAACCGCTTGAAAGGGCATAACCGACTTTTTAGTTGGACTCTTCAATGGGTAGAGCTAGGGGCATGAAAATGTGTACGGATGCACAGAGACTGGAGATAAATTTATTTATTGATTTTGGTTAGTGTCAAAGAATATTTAACTTTTACCAAAATGGCAAATACTCAATCGAAGAACGTGTATTTTAGTCAAAATATTTTATCTTTCTGACCGGCGACTTATTAAATACTCAAGAAGTGGCCTTAAAAATGGGCCAAAGTCATCTACAAAAAAGTTGAGAGTATTAATTCATAAGTTTCAAGGAACAAGCTCAATATTTGATGACAAAATTAAGACCAAAGACCAAACAACAAAATCCATTTTCAACATGAAGCGTCCCATAGTTACTTAAAAGTCACTATAATAAATGAGTCATCGCAAGAGATTTCCAGAATCGCTTTCTCTATGGACATTTTTGGCTTCCTTATAAACCTCATTAAACTTCTTTTTATGGATTTATTTTAAGTTCATGTCTACAGAGATAGACCCAAAACCATATAAGAGTTGAAAACAGCGATAACAAATGTTATAAGGAAGATTCAAACAAACTAACATAAGCAGGTTATCGCAAATTTCAAGCAGAAAATTCGCTACATTATCTCGTTAGATTACCAACATTTTCAAAACATCATCTTTATTTTTTCTTTATTATCATGTATAAATTTTAAAATTTTGAACTAAAAAAACTTTCCGTTTAACACTTATTCAATATTTACTTTTTTTATATACTGTGGAGCAGGGTTCTCATTGCCGCCATAGCACTAAATTACGACAGAATCCTCCATTTGACGAGTAAAATAACAAGCAGACTCGTCAAATTGCGAGGGCTCAGTTTGTGCTCCTTTTTTTCTATGTTAATACATGAATGCCTATACAGTCGAGATTCCTATCCATGTTAAATGATTGGGTGTTGCTTTGTATGTTCAATCTCATGGTGCCATTTATATTGTCCTATTTATAGAGATCTGACTCAACACCAGTCCTGTTTAGAATCAATCAAAAGCAGAAATGGTTATGAGATATGTATGTATTGTCAGTTAATCACTATTTGTGTACTGGCGTCGTACCGGTAAAAACCTAAATAAAGTTAATCGCACTAAGCGCCACTTAAAAAAATTAGGTTATTTTAGAACATTTTGAAAACAGGGATAGAATAAAGATACATTTTTCAGTGTTTCACACCAAATCTATTTTGCTAACATTTATTTTATTTTAGTGACTGTTTTCTTTTTCTCATTTGTCAAATTGCTAAAGTTTCTCAAAAGGCAACGAAAACCTTGCTGTGGAGCACCCTGTATGTAAATTCTTTTGAGTCAAATAAAATGGATGTTTCGCTTCTTTTTTTTGGCGCGTTGAATTACATAGTAGCAATATAAAAGGAATTTGGCATTGTACTGTAAGAATCAAAAATTGATATTCAGTTTTTGAATTTTGGCAAAGGTATAAATTCTACTCTTTCCCATATTTTTAGTAAATTTTTAGTTATTTTAAAGCGATTTTGACCTGAACAATTATTTAAATAGATGTGCAGTGCAGCAAAAATAAAAAAAAAATCGATTTTTTTCAAATTTCCTTAAAACTTCAATTTAAGGCCTATTAGTTGAAAAGAACTTAATATTAGAAAAAATATATGTATTTTATTTTTCTCAGATCTCAAAATTATATGAACTACATAAATTTGGAGTTTGGTTATCATGATCGTTGAAAATATAGCAAAATTACCGGAATTGTTTTCCGCAAATAGGTTGCAATAGATAGTGTAATGCCTCCAGTCGGCGTCGTGCGGCAGCGGGACGAATTTAGCGGCAAGAGGTTGGCGTTTAGACTTCACTAATATTTATTGAATCAATGCAATGAATTCTAAGTCCGGTTACAACATAAAATTAATAGGTTCATTCCATTAAAATAGAGTTTGATGTTTGAGTCCTTTTTAGAGGGTTTTACCGCCTTTCGTCACAATCAAAATTTCTGTTCACAGGTGCTCTACACTAGTCCTTTTTCCGAGGGCGCTGACTGTCCCGTCTCCGGTCCTGAGAGTCTAGACTACACCGTCTCTCTAGCTGCATCCAAAAGTGTACTCCTTTCCTCCGCATCCTCTTCGTTTTTATCTACTATTCTCCCATCGATCATCTTCCTGACAGGCACGCCCTATTGCTGTTTCCGCTCGCTTCGTGACTGTGGGTTCAAGAGTGATTTCTCCAAAAGACGTGATCGCGTTGAAAGGTGGCTTTCCTCGCAATCTCAAAGGCATACTCTATGGGAGGGGTCGTGGTGACAACACAAAGGCTATATGCATTAGCTAAAAAAGTTTCTCTTAAGTGGCCTTTAGAATCGGCTTTCTTCTAATGTCAATTTCGATGATAGAGGTAGATGTATACCTCTGTTTGAGGATTCCGACGGTTTAGCAAACGTGGGTGGTATTTAGGTCTGTGAGAACTGAATTCCTCACAATGTCTTTTTGAGTTTTGTCCTGGTGACTTTTTAAAAATGGAATAACGATTCTTCTTGGCTCTGTTAAAGTCCATTCGCACGCAAGAAATAAAATTAATTTAACCAAAAATTGCGTGGAATAATTTAAAATTGTTGTCTATTTTTCTGCGCTATAGCACTATGATTTTCTGTGACTTTAATAACTCCTTCCAATTTTGTTAATTTCATTGTATACATCTTTATATAATATTGTACTAAGAACATTCAAAAAGTAAATCACATTCGAATAATATAGGTCCAAAATATACATTGGTTAGTGTGCTACAGTACAATATGTGATAGAAATTCCACACTATTTCTCACCATAATCTCCCTGCTTCTGTAGACATTTGTAGGAACGTAGCACTAATCTTTGTAACCCTGACCATAAGAAACCTTCTTTGATCATGGAACCACACTGTAAAAAAAAGGGTCGATCTACTAAAAAAACTTTAGTGATCCTTGTAATTAATAAAAAATTTTTAGTAATTTTAGTCGGTTACAAAACAATCTGTAAGAATTACTAGAAAAAAGTTAGCAACGAATAGAGTTAATTGTTTTATATTTTTAATAGCTCTTACTGAAACTCAGCTGGTGTGGCCTTGATAGCATAGTGGTTATAGTAACGGACTCCAGGCTAAAAGGTCCCGGGTTCGAAACTTGCCACCGCCAAATACGCTCCGAATGTATGTAGTGTCTCGTTAATAAAGGGATTATGAAAATATTATCGGAACAGGTAGGAATATTTGATGCTGCCATCTACTGCGGTTTTGCCGAAAATCTTCCGCTTTAGAAGCTGGATGCAGCTCCAGGGAAGCTCCTACCCTTCGGGCGCATGTAATGGCTTTAAAAATAATTTTGGAGCTATTACTAAAATTTGTTTGGTGGCTCATACTAAAAATTTTTAAGTTAGTTATACAAAAAATTCTTTTGTTCAGTTTACAAAAGAAATGCTTGTTTCACTTGCAAAAAAAAAAGTTTGTAATGGTTACTAAAAAATTCTGTGGAATACAAATTTACTAAGAAATTTTTAGTAACCTCTTGATTTTTTTTTTACAGTGCAGATTCGAACAGGGGTCTGATCCTGGTCATCAGTGGGAATTAAGGGTTCCACCTAAAAGTTATTTGAGCTTACCGAACACAAGAACAATTCAAGGCCCCTGATCGGAACCGGAGTAACGCCGCAGCAAATGGTTCAGATTTTTCACAGTGTACATAGCAAAGATTACCACTATCCATAATGAAATTGCGACCGTTAAAAGCCGTAGAAATCAATTATCGTTTGATCAAGCTTCGTTTTTCCTTCGCAATGCTGCCAATACTAGAGACTTTGTTTTTTATATCATTCTTTTAAAATCTATCCAAAATATATTACATTCCATAAAACCACTAATTATGTTTACAAAAATGCTTTAATTTTCACTACTGTTTTTTTTTTCATTAGGTCTAGATCATTTGTTTTTATAATACAGAGTCAATTGATTTATTTTTTACTACTAAATAATAAAAGTGAATCCATATTTAATCATTAAAAGCTCATTTCAAGAACAAACGATTGAAAATTATGAAACTACTTTTTCTCTGATTAATGATTTATTTTTTATCGAAAGTAATTACTTTTTATAGAGGAGAAATTATATTTTTATTAAAAATTAATTAACTTCTTTGTCATCATTTTTTAAACTCCAACAGAAAAGAAAATCTATTTATTTCATAAGCGACTTATTTAATTCCTCATACATTTTTAATTTCGGAAAAGTAATTAAAAATTTTTACGATTATTTTCTTTGCTTATACTGATTTTTAAACATTATTTTTGTTTTGGTATGGAGAATATTAATTTTTGGAATATTTTAACTTAAGTTTCCGTATATTTAATCTATCCCGTAGCAAATTCTTTCATTTTATTATGCATAAACCCGGAATTGCATAGTTACTTTTTATTTATTTAAAAAATGATTTACTATAATATTTAAATGGAAGAAAATCAAAATTTTCCCCTTACATTACGCCAATATTGAATGCAACTAGAAATAACTCACATGAAGTATTATTATTGATTAATTAGTGTTTTATATTCTAAAGTTTTGCAACGGAAGATCATTACTACAAAAATATTTGCTTCACTGAAAAAAATGAAGTATTCAAAAATGAATAAATCGATACTCATATTGAATTGAGTTTGTTTGGATCAAAAGTGAGCACATTGCTTTCTCAATTTTGAAACATCATAATCTATCAAATCCCAACAAACGATAATTTTGTACCCTGTATTGTTTTTTCCTTTTTATAGCGGCGTGAAAAATGCTTATAAATGCAAATATTAAATAATGCACGGTATTTTCAAATAATTAAATGTGCTTTTCAAAGAACGCTCTTGTCATACAAATATTCAATTTGGGTATTTTGTTAATAATAATCCTATTATTTCTTAATAAATATTCATTTAAACGTTTATTGTTAATTGTTTTGAGCAAAAAATAAAAGCCAGTATATATTTTCTTTAATTTCTAAATTCAGGGGTCAATTCAGAGAGATTTATGTTTGAACACAACCATGGAATCAAAAATGAGAACTTGTGTTATTCAATTTTAAGTACATTTGGATCGGAGCTATTTTGAGTATGTGAAGTACTTAAAACTGAGTACTTTTTACTTCATTCTAAAAACACATTTTGTCAGTATTTTCACAGTGAATATTTCATATAATGCCAGCATCCCTAATAGCATGCATGGTCATTGTGACGTCACAGTGACGTCACTGTGAGTCACTTTGGTCACATCACATCTGTGACCAAAATGCCACCACTCAGTGACGTCACATTGTGACTGAGATGTGACATTCTTAAAAATTTTTAGAAATTTATAAATATACTTTAAAACATGTTATTTAATTTAAAAAACATGTTTCTAGCAATTTAACTGTCGTCGCTTTTGTCACAGTTTCGTCACAATGTTAATGTCAAATTAGTCACAAATGACACATTTTTCACAAATTTGTCACATTGTGACCACTTTGTGAAACGTCACAAAAGAGCTCTAAAACGGCAATAACGACTTCACATTTTAGTCACTGTGACTTCACATCGACGTCACGTGACGTCACAACGACAATCGATGGTCACAAAGTCACAATGTGACTTCACAATAACGTTGCAGTGACGTCGCCATGCTTTACGGGATAGTACCCGTAAGTGCGCGCGGTACAAGGATAAAAAACTTTGCATTATGAGATGAGCTAAAAAACCATCGGAAAGATAAAAAGCGAGGGCGAACAGTTTCTGAACATACTAATGCCCCTAAGATGATTCTCTCGGTGCTTGAGCATTCTTTGCTGGTAAATATTTGTCGCCCAAATATCAATAATGCTACCAAAATGCTTCGTCTTTATCGAGATGGATATCTTTACTAACGGGTCCATTGACACTATGTGTCCTGAGACAAATGGTCAAATGTTTTGCATTGCAGTTCACGGAGAACGATGGTGTAAAAACAAATTCAGCAGGTGAAATATGTTTTCGCAAAAGTTTAGGGAGTTATAAGACTCAAATTTACATGTGAGGAAAAGTATACACGCCTTACCATTAGGAATGTTTACAGAGCTAACGAATTCATGTACGTTCTATCAACGTTACTGTGTGGACCATTATCACTGCGACCTTTTCAACTGGACCATTCTTATTTGAGGAAATCACTTTTTCTTGTACTAAATACCTTTTTGGTAACTAGTGTTCGTTATTGTGACATAGTGCAAGGTGTGGATATTCCAAATATCCAGCAAAGGGGATATCTTGGAACAGCAGCATTTTATCAATATGATGTGACACTCTCACATTAGACATGAGATTCAAAAATTGCTGCGACGTCGTTTTATTGAGGATTCCATTATTAGTTTTGTGTGGTATTTAATTTTAGTTGGTTTACCTTCCCGAAGCTGTTGGTTTGGGGGTTATTTCAAATGTAAATTTTACCCAAAAAACTGGTGAAATCTGGCAAATTTCCAATTCCAGATCCTGTTGTATGTACATATCATCGGTTCTGATCAGTTACACGCACCTGCGGATCATGCTGTAAAGTTATTTCACGGTTGCCCTAAGGAGAATGGGCACATTAACATTGATCTGTGAAACCATCTTAAGCTGCATGCTATTTCAATGCTAATATGTCATATCTGTCACACAGCTGAAAATCGCTATGCTTGTTGATCACCGCTATTTCCGAAAAGTTTACTTCATCTTATTCAAATAATGAGATATATCCGATAAAATAAGTCACATATTTCCGTTCCAAAATACTTGTAGACAAAAATAGTAGTATGTGACTGACATGGCAAGTTTGCATGGAATTAGCCTATAGTGTTAAAAATTTTCAATTGTGCTGACGGTAACATTTTTGTAGGATGAATTGTTTTTCAATCGAAAAATGTAAATATAAACGACCAGGTGGTAGTAGCACAGATAATCACCTCATCGAGTTCATGGATACAAATCTAGGATTAGTTAAATTTCACTTCGCACATTAAACGCAAACAGTCTGGAAACTCATATTTTGGTGGAAAACAACTAAAAATCCGATTTTAGAGGTTGACTTATAGGTTATATATTATATTTCCTTCTTCCGGATCCTTCATGTTTTCATATTATAGGGTGCATGAAAGCACAATTTTAAACCTTCGAGTCAATTGTTAAAATCGGGTTATTAGGTATATTAAATCAAGACACGATTTGGAATTCCGATCGTATTTAATACGCGAATCAAGATCAGAGATTTTTATCCGTGAACTCAATGGGGTTATTATGTGTGCTGCTGCCTCCCAGTCTGTAATGGTTTTTACCGACACATCATACTATATTTATTGGTTATGTCATCTTAGTATAATCACTAAATATGAAATGTTACATATACTGCTTATCCTATCGCCAGGGAGTTCCGAACACTTATACTTTCTTTGAACTACTCAGTTCTTTTATGCTGAGTAATTTTTCATGCCAATACTTTTTGTACAAACAGCTTTCCTTCATAAGCAATTGCTATTTATCCTGATGTATGTTTCTACTTCTTTCGTATTTCCAACGCACGATATGCACGTCGAAATGAATAAAAAAAAGAGAGCACGTTCTAAGTTTCTGAAACAACTCACTGTTGCCGCGTTTCCGATTAACACTGTAGCATCGACTGTCGTGACCTTTTTTTTCACTCGATTTTCTAAATTGCAGTGTTTAATTAATATTTTATCTATTGAATACTTTGAGTCCCATGTGCAGTAAGGCTTGATATGAACTATCCTTATTGAAATTTTCAGAACACTTCGTGGGACAGATTTTCACAGCCATTGCACATAGCCAGACAAACATCTTTCTCTTAGTATATACCGGGTGTCCCAAAAATGTCTGATGGATTTTAAAATTCAATAACTTGCAAACGGTGACAGCTATTTAAAAATTTATTGCAGGAGAGTTATGTATAATAAAGTCAGGAGTTTTTTTACCGTAATTGTTTATTTTTGTTCGCATCTCAAACAATAGGTGGCGCTGACGGCGATTGAAGGCCAGGTCGACGCTTCACTCAGCACTGATAACCTGGCCTTCGATCGCCGTCAGTGCCACCTATTGTTTAAGATGCGAACTAAAATAAAAAATTACGGAGAAAAAACTCCTAACATTATACATAACCCTCCTGCAAACAGTTTTTAAATAGCTGTCACCGTTTGCAAGTTATTGAATTTTAAAATCCATCAGTCATTTTTGGGACACCCGGTATATGCAGCATTAATGTGTGTGTAAAGCATAACAATTGTCTAAATATTTCATCTAAAGTAATTCTTTTCTCCCACGCTTCTTTAATCTCTTCAGACCCGTTGTATCCTATATGATATACATCTTTACAAAAAACATTTCACGTGTATAAATAATGTTAAAAAATGGCGTGAATAAAGCCCAACAGACAGAACTGAAAAATAGCGATTCATATATTATAGCGCTTTTTATAGCGAGTTATGTGTTTCATAAAAATGACTTGCAGCAAAAATGTACGGAATGTACAAAAATGTACGAAATGTACAAAAATAAAAGCGTTAAGACAACATTTCTAGAGCTCATTAATATTAAAAATTTATCAAATGTTTATTTTATATAGTTTAATTAAATATTAAATTAGTTTCTGTTTTTAAATAATTATGCAATGAAATCAAAAACATAAAAACAAACCTTTGAATCGGAAGAGGTTAAGGGGATCCAAACAAAGTGGTTATTTTAAAGGTTAAAATGTGAGACTATATAGAATATGGGCGAATAATTTAGAGTGAAATGTTTGTTTTTTATATCAGTTGTTTCCATTATTGCTTTTTTTTGGAGTCGATGAAAATTGAGATTAGAAGGAATAACATTTTGGCCAAATTTATCGGTTTGATTTTTCCCCAAAATTGGCATCATTATACTCTATTATATAAAAATCGTTTATGAAAATATTTTCGTACACTGTACTCGTACATTCTAGACTTTGTTCACAAGAACTTGTTTTAGTGGCGACGTGCCAGTTTTGGATATCATTTCTACCTGAATCATCCAACATTACGTCCACTTTTAAACAGACTATGCCATTTCCATTCTTGAGACTTCAAAAAGTTCTTATTTCCGAATGGTGCATTTATTCTGTTCCAAATATCAATATATTTTTCATTTTCATTTATGAAGATTTATTTAAAATTCTACTCCATACAGCCATGATAAGCTGCTTATGTCTAATTAGTATCCTAATGATTAAATAAAATAATGTATAAAAAATAAATTGATAGCAAACATGTTTTTAATCTATAATCAACTTATTTTGTTTGTTATGATAACAAGTGAAAAAAACTATTCATAAAAATCATTAAAAAATGCTTGTTTAAAAAATCATTTTTTACATTTAATTAATCTGTAAAACACGAAAGAAAAAAAAACAAATACTTTTTTCATTGTACAAAATAGCAATTACATCAGCTTAAAAAGATATTTTGATTAAGCAGCATTCCTTATATAAAATAGTATATTTATATCTGAATAATTATATTTATTCATTAAAAAATATTTTGTTTACTTTTTTTTAGTAAATGTTTCTACACTATACATTAAAAGTGATTTCTAATTCAGTAAATGTACCAACTGACTTTTAGACTTTTAATATTATTTGTATTAAATAATGCTTTTATGTTACTGATTTCAATTATTTTCTTTAGCCGAAAATTATACAATGTATGTTTTGTATTTATACATGATAAGATACAATGTGAATTAATTATTCAAGAAACTTTTATTGTAGATTCTCTAATGTAATAAATTTGAAAATGTTACAGAAACGTTTATGCAAATATTTGCTAATACGTATTACAATTCTAAAGCCAAATTATGAGATTTGAGTATTTTTCCTCTAATAACTACTACATTGCTAATTTAAGGAAAATCTTTCATTAAAAATTATTTTTATTTAACCCTTTTTGTTTCCCGTCTGGACCGAACAAATTTCTTCCCTCAGTCATAGAGTTTGATCTTGGAGGGTCAGTGTAAAAGCGACTCCCTCTCAGGGATTCCCGACATTAGTTCGTTGGTCTCTCCATCTCAATATGGACCGTTGTCCCATGGGTAGTTGGGAAGACTTGTGTGTGGGGGGGGTGGGAGGTTGCGCAACTAAAGGAACCATTCAGATCTCTTGGAATGTTGGGTGGAGAGGACTATCCCAATCGGCCGTTCGTCCTAAAGGTGCAAACACACTCACATACAAACTATCGGTTCCCGTCGGCTGGATTGTTCTGTTTAACCGATGTTTTTGATCTTTAATAACTGTTAAAGTAAAGGGATTGGTGACCAGCAAAACATGAATCTTTCTTTTAAGTCTTGTTGAATTCTTATCTCCTGAATTATTGTCCATCTCTCCAATTTTCTATTCTGACTAAACCGCAGAAGGGAACAGCTGTCTGCAGTCTGTCAGTTGTAACTCTCATAAAAATATGCGGAATGCCATAACATTCTTATGTTTTTTATCTTTACTGAGAAATATTGGGTTTGAAAATGAAGTACTTATCATTTACAGTTCCATTAATAGGTCATATAAATTTCGTTACACTGAATTTTATGGAGAAAAATCGTTTTTCATGCATTTTATTGATGTTACAATACTTCAAACATGATAAATTGATACACAGCATTGATATGTGAATAGAAAATTATTTTTCTGAAGTAGGAATAAGTAACAATTGTAGTTTGCTTACCGAAACGCATAAAAATTTTCTCTAAACTTATGCTTAAAAAATAGTTTCGATTCAATTTAATGTTGTTACTGGGATCTTTATATATTCTCAACCAAGACTACTTTGATCCTCGCAGGGTTACTTTGTTCATTCCATAAAGGAAGTTTTATTACCTGAATTGAACAAATAATACAAGATAATTTGAAGTTGTTGTCCTTGAAAAATATTTTATACCCTATTATTGAGTATTTTAATTGTTTGGGATAAGTTAAGTTCTTTATATTGGCAGCACGGGATGTGTTTGTAAAAAAGCCTATTTTGTGTGTAAATATTTACTCTACAAACTTCCTACAGTGAAACAATCTCGATAAGAGCAACAAATAAAGTATGTGTCAAAATATTAGCGATAGTAACCTGTAACCCATGTGTGATCACAGCTTTTCCTTTAACTTATCCTTTTGACAGGAAATGTTTACGCTTTTTTAAAGATAACATGAAAACTAGTGTGTACGAGGCTACTTAATGTCAGGCATTTTTTAATCCGAAAAGAGCATCGATTACTTAGAAATGCCTTTTATACAATCAAATACCTTAAAAATGATTTACGTATCATTGTGCTTTAAATATTACAATAGCAACGTATTACTATAATTGTTTTTATTCCACTTGCTGAGAATAACATGACGAAAGCTGTTTTTTCTTTAAAAATAAAAATTAGTTATTGTGTTTAATTGTTAACCCTTATCTACCGACGGTATTTATAAGTACCATAAAATTAGTTGTAATAAAATTCTTTTAGTACGTCAATTAGTTGTAATACTGTTTAGAATGAGTTACAGATACACTACTTTATTTTATTCCAAAAAAATATTGGTTACACAAGGCAAAAATATTTTTAAAAGGATGATTTCTTTTGCCTTTGTATATTTTCAGCTTTCCTGGCGCTGAGGGAGTAGGGTGGGGATTTTACAATTCGGAATTTTTTCTATATTCATAGTATAAGAACGTAATATTTGTGCACTTTGTAATTCTACAAAATACTAAGAAAATAATTTAATATAAAACATTTGAGTGGGGTTTTAAATATTGCACAAAATCCCTGTAAATTAAATTTAATTAATCCTTCTTAAATCCTTCCAAAATTTATTAAATGATTATGTAAATCTTTTAATTTAGTTTTAACCATTTACGTAACATTCTTTAGAATGCAAATTTTTCATGAATTCACAATACGGTAGATAAAGGGTTAAAAAATATTATTTATCGAGTTTTCAGTGTTAATTTATTAGCAAAAGCTTTTGAAAGGTTGTTTCAATAAAGCTGTATTCATTTACATATGGAATATATTCATTTTAAATGAAACTATGTTAATGGACCAAAGAAGCCCCCAGCCACCATACATTGAAACCGAAGCAGGAACTACTTTATGCCTATACTTTAAAAATAGCTAAAAAATAAAAGAAATAAAAACAAATAAAAATAAAAACAAATGATAAACAAAATTAGTCTATAATTTTAAAAGTACTTCCAAAATAAATGGTTTAATCTCAAATTTCTTGCGTATTCCTTGTAATTGGAATAGGTGCCAATTACTTGGAACGAGCAAAATTGAAGCACCATTAATTGGCATCTACCATTAATTCAGAAATCCAAATATTTGTGTCGAAAATACTTTTACACAATTAAAGTAACCCTTTTTAACTAAACAAAACTGTTGTCAATTAAAATTTAAAATATATTATAAATTAGAGAATAATGAATTGAAAAGCATGCCTTCCTTAAGCGAAAGAAGAAGAATTTGCAACAAAAATGGCTAATTTGATAAAAGCCATAATTGTTTCTCTTTCCTAGGCTCTATTGTCATCTTGTAAAATAAATCAAAGTTATAATCTTTAATGTAAATGAGTATATAACTGATATATGGTCTTGAATTTTTAAAAGACTGGATATAAATCTTATTTTAGGACATGTTTGTAAAATGTGCCAATCACTGGTGCATGCCAATTACTGGGGGTGTTACCCTAGTTAGAGAACCAAAAAATATTAAATTTTGAAAATTATTAATGTGTTAAAGATAATAAAATTTATGGATCGACTCATTTTAGTGTCATAAATAAATTTTTAAAAATGATTGAACTTTTTTAGAAAGCTATATGAACATTTTTCTCTTAATTTAGCCAATGATATATATACATTATTTCTTCAGCAAGAGTAAATACAATTGAACTCAATTGCAAACCAATAAAATTGTGATCGTGCCAAAAAGACAATTTGTTTCTGAATGGAATTTACGCTTTCTTGCAAAGATGATCAATTTATCAACATAGTCTAGAATGATAATAATTCAGTTTTATTTGCAATTGGGTTTTATATTTGTGTTTAAGATTTTTTTTGTATTATGGATTTATATATGTATGGTTTTTGTGGTCAGTTCTTATGATGAAAATTTAAATCTTTCTAGATGCATGGATGAAGTTTTGTTCATCGTCATATTTCGATGTATAATTTTGAAGAAAAAAGTTTGTTAAGTCGATGTTTCAATATTGCTATTATGATTTGAACATTCTATAAGGACGCTATATGTGATTTTTATTCATATTTATACAATTATGATTTTATATTTTTTAGAAAATCTCTCAGATGTTGAAAAAAATATATAATGATAAGGTTTTATTGTACACAAGTTTAAACAGAAAAGATCAATTGTTTAAAAGCAACTATTTTCGCTAAACCAGTGTTGCTGTTTACTTTTTTTTCCAGAAAATCTGAGATAATTTGTAAATTTATTTATGTATTGAATACATACATTTGACTTGTGTGCTCGACATGAATGCCTCCTTATAAGTCATCGTGAAAATACAGGGACGTGATAGCACAAACATATGTTACAACACGAAGGAAATACAGCCGAGAGCTCCACATAAGGACTAAGGAGTGCGTGCAATAAAGCCAGCATGATTCAAACCCACAACCCCCTACGCTTGCAAGCGATTAAAGGCGTGGTGTCTTAACCATGGAGGCCCCTAATTTTTAAAAAGTTTTTTCGTATTTCATTTTATTAGAGATAGTGTTGCCAACCTCTATTAAAGATTTCCCAAAGACACCAATGCAAATTCTCCTAAAATGTCTAGGAAATGATTACAATAACATGTGTGAAATTAAGGCTTACCATAAGAACAGAATATGCTGTGATTTAAACTCTCGATCTTAAACTGTCTGTTGAGATAATCGGGAAAGTATGCGCCGCGCCACTTTTATTGAAATATCCTCTTTTTTTAAAAAAATTAAATCACTTTTATCAGTGTCATTCGTTTGTTTTTGCGATTTATATTGTAAAAGAAAACCTTAATTTGAACGTTTTTCGTGTAGACATTATGACTTGGATGCAAAGCTTTTCGCTAGTAGACAGAAGTTTCTCTGTAGAACCCCATTGTTGAAACATGAAATTTCCATTCTAAGTTGAATTTAATTAAAAGAAATTTCGTATTATTTTGCCAATTTAAGGGTTTGTTTATTTATTTTTTTGCCACTGACGTGCATAACATTTTTTGGAATTAAATTTTTCCCTAATTTAAAATTATTGCGACTTATTAATGGTTCAGCATGGTAAATTTCGTTTAAACTTTTTTTTTTTTTCATTTCTAGAAATTTGAATTTTTATTTACATCTCCGCTATTTTTTTAATTATTGCTTTAACAAAAAATTTTGTTTTCATTTATATAACTTGATTAAAACAATAAACTTCCTCTTATAATTATTTTTAAATTAAAATTTAGGTGCTACCATTGATGTAAGATGGTAATAATTTTAAATTAAAATTTTGATTTATTAATTAAAGGATAAGTTGTTTTGAAAGAAATATTAAATTAAATCCTGAGTGTTATCTGTAATCACAGGAAACCACTTGTTTTAATTCGTAGTACATTCTACCTAAAAAAGATACTAAAAAGAAATCTACATAGACAAAGAAATCTACTTCCAAAATTGTGAAAATATTTAGAGACTTTATAAATTCTAAAGACATCTAAAATTTTTTGCATATCCATATTTATGAGTTTAAAATCATTTATATGTGAATACATCCTTTTCTCGATTCACTCAATTCCGAATGCATATTTATAACCCACGCATTACCCTTTAACTATCGCATGTGAGCTTGGCAGATGTTTATTGCTTTGTGTTAAATTCTATGCCTGTCCTCTTGGAATGCTTTCAATTATTGTAGAAAGAGAAATTTTAGAACAACTCATGAATTGCAAACAAATATTTGAATGACCTTTCAGTTTGAGTGATTACTGTCATTCGTTTTCTATGTCTTAAAATTCCATTTACGTTCAAAATTTAAAATTACACCAAATTTTTATGCGTAGGAATATCTGTTCATTATACGATACAAAAAAAATGATATGATAGATATATATTTTGAGTAATATTTAGTTAATATCTCTTAAATGCAAAACATAATAAATGAAGAAAAAATGGAAGAAAAAATTTAATCTGTAATTACAGTATACGCTGAAGAATGTTTTCTTGAAAAAACGTAAAAATTACTAGCCCCACTATTGCAAGAATACACCCCCCCCCCCCCATGAATTAAACAAAACTAAGTTACTTGACAAAATTTCCGTCTTTTGATTGATGGATTTAATGATATTTTGAGTTAAAAATTCCGAAGTTTGGTTAATTTGATTAAAAAAATACATGCACAAAAGTTTAATAGTACAGACACTACAGTTGCGTAACAAATTTGTAAATTGACGAAAACGTAAATTTAATTAGGTGATTTCCATTACGTAAGTTTTGTGAAGCTTCATCATTTTAAAGGAAGATTAAAAATTCGAGGTTCACAGTTTTTCGTAATTTAACAAAAGAAAAAAAGAGAAATAATGTTTTAATTCGCGGATTTTTTTTTTTTTTTTTTTTTTGAGTGAAATAATAAAAAAGGCATAATAGTGGACAATTCAGTTACACAGATTTCGAAATTAATACTTGGTGTGATATATTTCGCCAAGATAAAAAAAAATATTTTTAACAGATTAATAAATAAGGTACCCTGGTTTAATAACGCCAGGCGGGGTAATAACGCCAAGTGCTAATATTTTGCATAATTATGAAATAATCTGGTAAATGACACGCATGTGCTCTGCGCAGAAGGGTTTTGAGTCATATAAATCGCAAAAAACAGCTTCAAGTTAATTTGTTTCATTTTTAGGTCTTATTGTTTTTACAAGCAACTAAAATTAACGCTTGATCGTTTTGCGAGATACGTTTTGTGATGTGAAGACTATTTTTTTTATCCGGAAATACTTTGTTAATTACATAAATTTGTAGTACATTTCATGGACTTTCAAAATATTGTTGAAGATTTTGGATATCTTCTCGAGATAATTTGTAATTTAAAATGTACAGCGCAATAAATATAGCGGGGTAATAACGCCAATCTTTGGCATTAATATCCCGATTGATTCCCTACAGTGGCCGAGCTACATCCTAAATACTGATTCAAATAAACACAGTTAAAACTGTTCAATGTTTCTAATAATTCTATTTAAGCGGTCCTTTTTAAGCAAAAAAGAAACTCACAGTCTGATATTCTTTTGCCTCAATTCCCCCCCCCCACACACACACACACACCACACCTTTATTTTCCTTACACTTTCACAAAAAATTGAACATTTTCAATAGCTTAGAATGCATATTGTCAATTTCTAAGTTTGTAGAGTTTGTATTTTTAGAATTGGGCAATCTACATGCAATTATTCCATCTTATTCCATAGTTTTGTTTGCATGGCGTTATTACCCATATAGGTGGGTAATAACGCCAAATAGCATTGGTCAAGAAATCACGCCATTAAGTTTTATGAATACATATCTGTTAAATTATTTTTTTTTATATAGATAGTCAATGAGTTGCTGTATCGAATCATATATTTGTTTGAAATATACAAACTAAAACTGAGCCGTGAAAATTGGTCGAACCTTAACGTGGCGTTATTACCCCAGGGTACCTTAGATAGAGTTTGGGGGAAATTTTAGAATGTTTTATGATAAAGCGATTTCTTGATATGCAATATACCATACAGTGAATTCCTGTTTGGAAAACATTCAAAGAAAGTCTTTTTCGCGCGCATTAAGTATTTTAATTGTGTAAAATAATATCTAGCATTGCATAAAACGGATTATTCAGTTTTTAACATAAATTGAGTTGATTACTAACCTCACGTTAAAAGAAACAATTTTTCAATAGTATATGTCCTTCATAAAAATACAGTTAATGACAATTTGCTAATATATAATATTTAATTACGTTGGGCAAGGTAAAATTCGTTTCGATTTTGTTCCAAATTCTTATAAAAATCTACTTTTACTTATGTCTCAGTAATATTCTAAATTATAATTATCATCTAAATTCCCCTTTTTCCTTAATTCGGAGTGATTTACTATTTATTTTCCTAAAAAGAACTCAGTTTTATTATTAAAATGTCAATCTTCATTTAGAATTTTTATTTTTATATTATTTCCTTTTTCCTTTTTAGAATTAAAAATATTATTTCGGAAGTTTTATTTTTAATATTTTATTCAATATTGTCTTCTATCCCATAATTCATTTCGATATTTTAGCCGGCTTACATCTTTTCAATTTGGCAGGCTTTTGCGGCTTGGATATAGTTCGAACGTCATGGCCTACTTTCTAGCCAATAACCTAATACACCCTGTTCCCGCGCCCTGATGTACGTTCTTTGGTGTTGGGCGCTGAGGCTGTAACGTTCCGCTTATTTGCCTCCTCAGAATCGCTCAGAATTTTTCTGACCCTGCAACTGCCAAAAGGAACTTGTCGAAAAACGTAGTTCGAATGAGAGGCGGACTTATTGAAATCCAGTTGTGACGTGGGGCAGCATTGTGAACTTATGCAATAATAAATTATTAATGGCTTTATCCCTTGATTTCATTGGAGAAACTGCCTCTCATTTCATATCCTTTTGCAATAACTCTCCGGCCATGACATCTATGGAAAAATCGTCCTTCCATCTGTGATAACAGGCTATTCGTCTTATCATAGTCCGTCCATCTGTGATAAGAGGATTTTCGTCTCATCAGCCGGTAGGACGCTTAAAGACGTGGGTAGCTGACGAACAGGTTTCTCATCAATTTTCGTAAAGGTTTCTCATATATTTTCAAATTCTGCCGGTATAGTATTTAGTAGCTATTAGTAATTTATTGTTGCATAAGTTCACAAAACTACTCCACATCACAACTTGATTTCAATAAGTCTGCCACTCATAAACGGTTGAATAATCAAACTTCACACTTTGAAAACAAAATTGTAAAGACGTTTGATTTAATTACGTCTTTCATCAAGTTCCTTTTGGCAGTTGCAGGGTCAGAAAATTTTTGAGCTCTGAGCCAATGTCAGCCCGTTTTAAGGGGCGCAAGTACGCGGAAAGTTACAGCCTCAGCGCCAAACACCAATGAGCGTGCGTCACCAATGGCCATCACTTTCGATCTCTGAGCCAGTGTCAGCCCGTCTTAACGGCGTCGAATTTAACATTCTAAAACAGTATAATATTTATTCACAGAATAATATTTATGCATTTACAAATGTATATCTCTCTATGTAATTACGCATGTATATACATAAATATATATGATATATGAATATAAATATATTTGTATAAACATTGTATTAATTTTTTATAATATATGACTTATACTATATGTAACATTTTTTAAATGTATAGATTTTTATAAATATTGTTGACAGGCCAAGTTTTCCCGCCATCTTGAATAAAATTATAATATGGTAAAATTGGTTTTTGGTGCCATTAAGGATTCTTTCACCAATCGCGCCAACTGGAATATGATATAAAAATTCCCCAATCTACACTGCTGGCCACACAAAAAGCAACATCCAAAAGAAAGCCTGAAAATCATGTTAAATTTACATCATGCGTTTGAGGCGATGAAATATGGAAATCATTAGCATTGCAGTGCAAACACATTATGGGCGACTGTAGCGCCACTCGCAAGCACTTTATAAAGGGAGAACAAATTGGCGATTTGAAGTACAGCAATTATTTTTCGTTTGTTTCCTAAGCTGTTTACCTATGCCTCGTGGAAGACATCGAACGTCTTTTGACAAAGTTTCTGAATTCGACCGAGGAAGAATAGTAGCCCGTCGGGATTGGGGATTATCCTTCAGACAAATCAGTCAACGTATTGGACGAAACCAAGCAACTGTGATGCGGATCTGTAATCGCTGGATGCAGGAGGGAACGACGGACTCACGCACAGTGGATCAATCCTTAAGGAAATGCGAACATATGGCCAAAAATAGTCATGAAATAATTAATTTTTTGCAATGAAATATTAAAAAAAAATATCTACAAAATGCGAATATACGTTAATTTTTTTAATTATATAAAATTACATCTTATTTGTATAGCTTGGAATGTACACTTTTCAGCAGGGGAATTTTTTTGCGAATTTTAGTGATTTTTAAATGGGTTCAGAAATTAAACCAAGGTAACCTCTAATGATAACTCGTTTAATATATCATTATTTATTTCCTAAAACACATTTTAAAGCTTTACTGATTACATATTGATTGAATTTTATATATCTTTTTATATTATGAACAGCCTACATAAAATTAACTGTATAATAAACTTAAAAATTGCTTTTTAAAAATTGTCTGAAATTGTCTGAAATTTCAAAGACATGTTTGTACTCCTAAAAGTTTGTATTTTAATGTGGAATAGGGCAAATTTTGCGCAAACCTGCGCATTTTTTTAAATAAATGAATTTGAAACACTTTTAGTGGCTATCACATAGTTTTCCGTTTCCGGAAAGCATAATAAACTGTCTGTAGACAAAAATATCTTTTAATAAATATTACACTGTAAGAATTTTCTAAGATGGAATAATATAAAAAAGTAATTTAAATTAAACTATAAAATTAAATTCAATACATAAATATCTTGGGTTATATAAATATTTACATGAAAATTCTGAAAAGCGCAAATGCTCTCAAAGGGTGAAATCTACTCTAATAAATGGATGTCCGAATCCTAAAGTATTATTTAAAGTGAAAATTTTAATGCCTCTGGAAATTTTATTTTCCTTTGATTTTTTTTTACTTTGTGTCTAATATTGGAAATCAACGAGTCAGATGTTATAATCGAACGGTGTTACAAGTCTACGTTACATACTGTTGGACTTATTTTTCTCGTTTGGGAATCCCGGTACCTTCAAAAGTCTTTATTATGAGCTTAGCAAAGCTTCTTCTAATAATTGCCAAATTGGAAAATTAAAACGCTTAATTCATTATTTTCCATAAACCATTATTTTATGTAGTAAGCATGTAATATCACCCATATTTTGAGGCACATTGTTTAGTTGTTTTCGCTACAAAATTGCACTTCTTTTAACACTTTTATAAATTTTGATTTGTAAGATTTTGTAACTCAAATGGAACATGTTGAACATGGTGATGTATCTAAAATTGCAGTAATAACTTTTCCATAAATCATGGTTAAATACATCATGTGATCAATGGCCATATATGTATATTAGGCTTTACACTTCTTTTTCCAGTCGTTGATACAATTTTAAAATATTTTAGCTCAGAAATTCAGATCTAACAGGTTAACAAAATCTGGTGGATAATAGTATTAGGTTTTGACAACTATTTTTTCTACTAGCTTACTTTGGAATTGTATTTACACAAAACATACGTGAAAGATCTATTGAATATTATTCATCAATTGCTGAGGCTACTACCCAAAATTTTCAATGACACTATTTCTCTTAAATAAAAGCACTATTTAAATTCTTTCCAAACAGAAAGAGATTTCTATTTCTAATAAAATTTCAAGAGATAAAAGTTAAGAAAATAAAAATAATAAAATAATATAAAAAAAATAAAACAAACATAAACAAACAAACAAACAAACAAACAAAATAATAAGTAAAGTTTAAAGAACTAAATCACGTCTATAATAAATCTGTATTGAAATAAGTTGTAATATTTTATAGTAAAATGTTGTAATTTTGTAAAGCAATTTTAAAGAGATATGTAAACATCATATATGTTGTCAAGTAAAAATAAAATAAGTATGGAATATTCCACAAAAATAACTTGGATATAAATAAAAACTGGATAGATAATAAAATCAATGTATGTTAATTTTTTTCAATCTTACTCTTTTTTTTTTCAACGTCTAGTTCAATTATCTCAACATATTTCTAAATTTCTATTTGAAACTAAAAAGTATGGAATTGTTTGTAAAAAACTATTAAGATACTTTTGGTGTTATTTATTATGCTTATTTGAACCTAAATCTAACAAAAAACATCATATGTAGAATCTTATACTATCATGATAATCCTATGTTCGCCACCGCCTATACTTTGATCCACTATGCGACGGGGCCGATCGCACAAACCACAATGCACAGGCGAGCTTATTTGAGCCCCCCAATTTGAGCTTTTCGCGTTCCATATTTTATGAGTAAACTGGGGTTGACAGATACAAACTGGAATGATCTTATAATGGTTCTTTTTTTACTTTTTAAGTACTTACCTAATAACAATTATTATTGTCAATTAGTACAATTTGTTTAAAAAAACAGTACATATGACCAGTATATATATCATTCTAACAGTACAGATGTGAAAATATTAAAGAGAAACATAAATAGAAAAAAAATAGTTGAAGAAATGAGCTGAAAAAATTTTTCACACGCAAAACACAGTCACACGCAATTTAATCACGATATAAGTAGAACAACATTTTTTTGGTTTGTATGAAGAAAAAAAATATAAAATATATAAATTCTTACAAAAATGTTGCAGAAAGATTATGTCGAGGTTGCCATGCATGTCATTTTAGATAATATTAATATGTATAATATATTTATTAATGTTAAGTATGGTTATTTTTAAATTGAATATTTCTAAAACTGTATTTTTTTCATTAAAAAATAATGTTAAATTTGTAAATATGTGGCGAAAATATTCTATTAATATATTTATAAATATAATTATTTTCAACGACCTGCATGATAATAATACTATAGTTGTAACTTTACCTAGAACGTGAAAAAAAAATCGCTTAATTATTTTGAGATTTGTGATGATTTTTCATAATTTAAAAATAATTTTTCAAAATTGGACATTGCTTTTGAAAATTGAAATGCTAGTTAAAATATATAATTAATAATTGGGCTGAAAACATTTTTCACACGAAAAACAACACACAATTAATAAAGAAATAAATATAGCAACATATATTCTATTTTGTATAAAGAAAAAATAATAATTATTATTACAAAAGTATTATATAAAGGTTATGTCGCGTTTCCATGCATGTCACCTTAATTTATAGTAAGCATAATATATTTATTAATAAGATTAAGTATGATTATTTTGAAAGCCCATATTTGTAAAAAAAAGTTATTTTTATTCTTTTAAAAAATTAGTGTTAAATCTGTAAACATGCGGTGAAAATAATGTATTAATAAATTTGTAAACATATTTAATGTCTGCCACATACATTGTAATATAAATGCATACTATATAATTGTAGTATAATATAACATTGTAATATTGTATTGCTATAACATTGTATTGCTATAATTGTAACATTTTAAATTAACACAGAATGTAAAACAAAACTGTTCAGTTAATTTGAAGTTTGTTACTACTTTTCCAGAAGTTAAAAATCATTTTTCAAAATTTGACATTTCTTTTGAAAATTCATTTTTTTTTTCAAATATGTAACATGAAGACAGCATCTAGAACATTATAAAACATAGCGTTCAGTTATGTACATCATGACCAATTCACTAAACCTTTTTTTTAAACTTTTTATTGAGGGATTTAAGATTGTATTCGGATTCTACATTTTGTGGCACGTCAAAATGTAGTTTTGAGATCAAATTTTTCGCTGGCAACAGTTTTTGCCGTACATTTAACGGATTTTTTTTTTATTTAACAGTGTATTAGCATGGGAACAAACGAACAAGTTGCAATAAATATATTCAGTTAAAAATGCAGTGTATATCACTCTAAATCTTCTTCTGATTTTTGTTCTCAACTTTCGTTATAAGAATATATTTTGGAAAATATTTTATGTAACAAATTTCTCTTCATAACAATATTTCTTTGTGAGAATTGCGATGACATTATGATAAATGGTAAAAAGACATTGTAATTCGATTAGTCACAGCACATGTCAACTACATTCTGAATCATAGAGCGTTTAGCTCAGTATAAATTATGCGCAAAAAGACACTAACGGTAAATTTTGTGATAACTTACGTTTTATACAAGGAAAAGTATTTATAATCAAAATGCCGCATATACTGGTGTATAAATCAATCCCCCAATTTTTACGCAGAATTAAAAAAACAAATTTCCCATGTGTAAGTCGAACCACATATTTGGTAGTATGTTGAAAGTGATAAGTTATCGAGGATGAAAAAAAATATCATAAATTTTAATTAATTTTGTAAAAGCATTTTATTTTTTTCTACGTTTATAATTAGACTTCTTTTAAAAACTCATTGTTTTAAAACTATATAATTATTTAAAAATGAAGAAGCTCAAGCTATTTAGAAGTAGTTAAATTAAGAAAATTTAAACTTTTAAAGATACTTGAAAAGAAAAACTTTTTGATAATTCTATTCAAACCTTATTTGAAAGTGTAAATAACTTATTCGAGTACTAAAATATAGTATAATTTGTGAGGACATTTAGGAGAAAATTCTCGAAACACTCTCAAGTTAAACTTTTTTTAAAAAGGGAATTAAAATGTTGAAAGGAATGCCTCAGTATTGAAAGAAATTCGGTTCCAAGTGAAAATTTATTCAGAAAAATTACAAGAATAGAGTAACGACTAGTGTCTGCTTTTATCATTCTTTCCAACCTAGAACCATATGTGATTATGTGATTATTTATAAGACTTCCCAATTCTCCGTTTATCTTTTTACTTACCCATCAGACGCAAATCTTGCAATCTTTTTGAAAATCGAAAACAAATTGACAGATTTATACGTTTTAGATACTATAGTTTCCGAAAAACATATTTTTTAGAAAAAAATTGCCTTCCGTCTGTCGGTCTTCTGTCTGTGTGTCTGTGTGACTGTAAACGCTCTACCACCCTAATAAATTGGGTTAGAGACTTAAAATTTTATATGTACTTATTATGTGAGAAGGGAAATATGAATTTAATATCAACTACCTGGATTACCCGAAACTATTTTTTCGGACTCTCGAAAAATTCGTTGTGATGAAAGGTATATAAAAATTTTCGAAATTTTTATTTTAAGGAGTGGACGTAAAAGGCAATAAACAACACAAATTTTGAATAAATAACCAAGTCAATTGAATTATTAGTTGCCGAGATATTTGGAATTATGTTTTCCACATTCTACGATTTTTCATGATCCTGTATATCATTCAAATTTCAATTTAAAGATATATTTTAATTGGAATTGAGACGCTTCATCCGACAGAGTAAACTGTTAGTTAATATGATTATTTTTGGAGTTATAAGGATGCTTCTTTTACGCAGTACGATACTACTTGAGTATTTTGGTGTTTTATATATTTTTTGTCGAAATTGGTTCTTCAGCAATTCCTTAATAGAGCATTAGTATGAATATTAAAAATATTTAAATATACGTTTAAATTTTGTCTTGGAATTGCAATGCATTTTATAAATAGTTTACACATACTTTATTTTCATATATTACACTAGGGGTGCTCCGCCCCCTGCTCGCTACGCTCGCCAACCCCCCGAGTAATCGCTTCGCGATTCCAAGTTGTAGGCTAAACCTTAATGCTGCGATTGCCAATATCCCATGGTATGAATAAGCAGTTGCAGACCTTTCAAATGATGTGGGGCAGAGGGGGGGGTGACACACAAGGCATCCATAATATGAATAAGCAGTTGCAGACCTTTCAAACTATGTGTCACACGACTGGTGTTGTAAATAAATTAAAAATGTGCCCCCCTCCCCCTGTTGGGCAGATAAAGGTTGACACACAAGACATCCATAATATGAATAAGCAGTTGCAGCCCTTTCAAATGATGTGTCACACGACTGGTGTTGTAAAGAAATTAAAAATGTGCCCCCCTTGGGGGCAGAGTGGAGGGGGTGACACACAAGACATCCATAATTTGAATAAGCACTAGCAGACCTTTCAAATGATGGGTCACACGACTGGTGTTGCAAAGAAATTAAAAATGTGTCCCCCCTGGGGGCACACAGAGCGGAGGGGGACACACAAGATATCCATAAAAGGAAAAGACAGTTTCAGACCTTTCTAAAGATATGCAACACGAGTGCTGTGGATAAAAATTTAAAAATTTCCCCTTTGGGGGGGGCACAGTGGGGTGCGGCGCCCCAAACATGCATAATTGGAATGAGCAGTTACAGCTCTTTCAAACTATAGGTGGGCTCCGCATCCCTTCTCGCTATGCTCGCCAACCCCCCGCGTAATCGCTTCGCGATTCCAAGTTGTAGGCTACCCCTGCTTGCTGCGCTCGCTAATACCCCAAGGAATCGCTTCGCGATTCCGTTCAATAAATTTTTGCAATCCCTGTTGGAATCGCTTAGCGATGCATAGACGGAGCCCTTTCCTGATTGGTCTATTCGACTCATCTAAGGAGTGGTCCACCCGGACGCGTTATTTCCGGAAATCTTACACATGAGCATCATTCCAGGAGTCATTCCTTTTAAAGCTAGATTTTTTTTTACTATAGAAGGATTATGCATATCCATGATGGGTAAATATAACGGTGGCTCGCAACGACTAGTTTCTTTCTTTCTTTTACTAACTCATATGCAAGTCGATCTCCCATTTTCATTACCAAATTTTGCCTAGAATTTTTCGACTTATATACGATTATATGCGGTATCTTTGCATGATTTTTGTGTTTAATAAAATTACGAGGCAGAAGTAGATTTTTGTATGCACTCTAAAATATACATTTATGGTTGCTCCAAAAAATTGGTTTAACATGTTGCCTCCAATTTTATGGGGTAATTTAACTTATATAATCCTGTAATGTAAAGCGATATACCTGGTGTAATATTATATGTTAGTATCATGTAACATCAGTTATATCGTTTAAATTGCTCAATAAAAATGAGGCATCTGCCAAGAAAATATAGAGTAACGATAACCTTTTTTTATAGCGTTATTAAATCAATAAAATAACCTTTTATTTTATTAACTCGTTCGCTGCCGCTTACGTAAAGATGTGATGCTAGATAATGCCGCACTGTAGAAGTGGGGTTTTCCCTAAAGCCGATTTACTTTTTATAACAAAGAATCACTGAAATGTTTTCCCCCGCAAGCGGGTGACTGGCTATTGGACATCATCCCACATACCGCGCTGGCGCGTGAGTGGCCCCTTAACGTTGGCGCCATATCACGCGCTTTCGCGTGAACGGCAATGAGCGTGTTAACTAGTTTACTGTGCAAATTTTATGCCTATCTGTACATCAGTAATATAATCAGTTTTATGCATTTTCAAACAGACTGTATTTTATCAAAAACTTACAATAACGCATTTACATTTTTATTATAATAATATAAAACCTTGTTATTTCGTGTGTTACATTTTATAAACTATAATTTTATTTTAAAAAATGACTGATGTGCTAGTGTTTTTTTTTACATATTTGACACAAAAAAAAAAAGAATTATAATAACAAATATGCATCTCGCTTAAGCAATTCTGTGAAATTAAAAGCTTGTGTCACATGTTTTAAAGTAGTACTTGTAAAATCATTTTTCAAATCATTTGTATTTTAGCAAAAAATTACAATAATACATTTACATCCCCATAATATTAATATTAAACCTTGATATTTCGTGTGTTACGTTTTATAAACTATTATTTTATTTTGTAAATGATATGACGTTGATGAAATAACGTTTTATAAATTATTATTATATACATTTATGACTCATATATTAGTGTTCTTTTCACATATTTGAAACAAAAAATAAACACGCAGTTACAAATATGCATTTCGCATAAGCAATGCTGTGAAATCTAGATCTAGTATCATTTTTAAATCGCTTTATTTTATTAAGAAATATAAATATCATTCATGATTCGGATTTAAAATTTTTCAGAAAGGATCATGCTGTGAATGTGTTACACAAAAAATTAGCTTATTCCGCTAGAAATTTATTCACTGTTCGATTTTCATGTCACGAAAATCTACGTAAAGGTACCGTAAAGCGAATTGGCGTCTTTAAAATTTTAAACATGAAATTCATTTTAAAGATTGAAAACTAGCAATTCATCTTGATGTATTTTATACATTTCCATAAAAAAATATGTCGAGATGGAGAAATTCGTCGAGGCTGTAGAAAACTATCAATATTTTTCTAGAACAGTATATTTTTTAACAAGGTTTTGCTTTTAGAATGTTTTTAATGTATAAAAGTAAAAATGTCAGTGAAGTTAATCTATATACTTCCCCAAACGTTATCCTTCTGCTTAATATAAAACTTTTTTTTTTCAGACTGAGTAACATTAATTAAAGTTATTCAAAATCAGCTTATGGTAGTAAGTAATTCTACTTGAAAAAAATAAAATAAATGGTTAGATTTTATTTATAACCCTCCTCCCCCCTAAAACTTTTTAATCTCTTAAATATTCAGTGTCTACGGGTACACATTTTCTTTAAATTGGGGATAAAAAGGACATTGATTTAATTTACTTTCGTTTCTTATTGATAAAGTACAGTTAGTTTCACTTTTAACTTAAAAAATAATATTTTGAGTTTTTTTTTTTGTCTACATTAGATATAAGTTTCTTTGGGTAAATGGGATATTAAGAGGCTAACCACTAATAAATATCTAAATGAGTCAAAACTTATTGAAAATTGCAAAATACACAATAAGAACTTTAGAAAGGTCATAGTCCAAGAGCCGACCGCACAGAATCCTATGTCATCGAGCACAAAAAATCCTTTATTTTATGGAAGAATAATAATAGGAGGGAATCTAATGATCCATGTCTGCCGGAAGTGAAGTGGTGCATAAGCCAAAAAATGATACTGGTAGTGGCTCACTCGTAGGTTTAGCATTGTGTTTGTTCTACTATCAAAATTATGAAAACATGTAAAACTAGGTGCAGGAAAACAATGTTAAGCCTACGAGTCAAACACTAGCTGTAATAATTTTTCACTTATGCACCACTTCGCTTCCGACAGAACATGGATCATTAGATGCCTCCCCCCCCCCTATTACTAGTCCTCCATAAAATAAAGTTCTTTTTTTTATTGTGCTTGATGACATAGGGTTCTGTGCGGACTATCACTGCATTACTTAAAACATAACTGAATAATAATAAATATACACATGTTGCATGCAAAAAATATACTTGGTATTTAAAATTTCCCAATATTTTCGGGTTATAATTTCCGCGACCATCATCAGTGGTATATAATATATAAAAATATTGGCGATTTCTGTTATTATAGCACTGTAAAAAAAAAAAAAAAAAAAAAAAAAAAAAAAAAAAAAAAAAAGGTTTAATAAAATTGCGGCAAAAAAAAGCTGGCAGCAATGTTGCCAGCAGTTTTTGCCATAGAAATTGCAGTAAAATTAGACGTGTTTTTTTTTTTTTTAATTACAGCAGAATGTCAATCATCTTCCAGCGAAATAAATAAAGGCATCTGGATACTATACTTTCAGTGTCAATACAAGCATATATAAAATACGTTTTTATTATGAAAATGAAAAAAAAAACTACATTGAAAATTCAACTAAACTCTCATTGGGTTGGTAAAAATCTTAATATTTCTATTATTATTATTTTTCAATCTTCAGATAAAGTACGTTATGAGTACGAAAAAGTACCTCATTTAAATACATAAAAGGAATACATTTATATTAAAAAATGATTAGCTTTAGATAACAAAATATTGAGGAAAATAAGTTTAAATAACAGTTTAAATAACATGTCAATAATGTCACATATATATACGTATTATATATGCATAACATAAGCATTGTTTTAATGTCAATTTTTTTTATTGAAGTACATTAATTTGTTTTTAGATATATTATATGAATACGATAGTATCAATCATGAGATCGCTGTTTGAATCCTTGCCAGGAATGTTTTCATTCAATTGAAAATTCACAACTGATATAATATGTAACTTTAAGAACCTTTGTCTTCAATATAAAGAAGTATCTTATCAAAACATTACACATAAAATAGTATAATGACATAATTAATAGCAACAAAATGACATATTACAAAAAATTTCAAAATATATTTTTTTAATAAAAAATATATATAAATAAAAAAAAAAAAATATTTTTAGAATCAGAAAATATTTGGTATTCCTACTCTTGTGACTCAATAGGAAACACAAAATGGATGAAACATGAAATAATTTATAATTTAGATACTGTCATAATTAAGCTAGCAGATATATCATAATAAAATTGACAGTAATAAGAAATCTAATTGAAATGCCATGATCTAATGGATCTAGTGCGTTCTTATTGAAAGAATAAAGCCAAATCTTCTAAGAAGATTGAACACGATGAGTTACAAAGGATTCCATGTGAAAAATAGTTAATTCTTCATCATCCGTCTTGGCAAATGCCGCGCTAAAAAGTCCATGTTTACTCTCTAATATTGAACATACAGGTTCAGTCTAGCATGATTTATCCTACAGAGATAAGAGGTCAAAACGTTCACCGAAGTTTTTATCTCTTTACTTATCCAATCTTAATACCATATTTAAAATATAATGTTTTTAAAGGGAAAACAATATTTTTTTATTTATAAAAACCCAAAAACATGAAATATATCTAATTCTTGCAAATATTTAGTAAATGAATTTTTTTATGTACATAAATGTATTCATTTCTTACGTAGCTACTCAAGCGAAAAAACTTTGATTACTCTAGAAAAAATAAATTGCTTCAGTTAGAAATATTTATTGTCTCAATTACCGCTTAGAGACAAAAGATCGAGCAAACTGCCCAGTTTATTGCTGACTCATTTAGTTTTCTTTCTCTTAAAATATTACAAAAAAGTTTTTTTCCACGAGGAAAAACGCAAGTTTTTACTCGCTCAAGAAATTAGCACATAATTTCTCTGTAGAATAGATTTTGTAAACACTTACCTAAAAAAAATAGATTTAAAACATAAAATTTCATCATTTTAAGTGGTTTAACAGTGTTTAGTGAACGACAAATATGATTATGAGATGTGTACCGGCGTCGTACCGGTAAAGACCTAAATAAAATTACTCGCATTAAGTACCTCTTAAAAAATTAGTTTTTTAGAACATTTTGAAAACAAAGATACAATAAAGGATTAAAGATACTTTTTTCAATGTTACACACCAAATCTATTTAGCTTAAATTTTTTCTTAACGACTGTTTTTTATTTCTCATTCGCCAAATTGCTAATGTTGCTCAAAAGCCAACGAGAACCCTGCTGTGGATATCCTGTATATAAATTCTTCAGAGTCCTGGAATTCAGTAAAATGGATGTTTCACTTTTTCTTTCTGGCGCGTTAACTTTAATAATAGCAAACAAATTTGGCACTGTAATGTATGAAACAAAATCAATATTCAGATTTTGAATTTTGGCAAAGGAATAAATTCTTCTCTTTCACATACTTTTAGTAATTTTTTTATTATTTTAAAGCGATTTTCACCTAAAATATTATTAAAATGGATGTGCTGTGCAGCAAAATAAAAAAAGGTATTTTTTAATTTCTTAAAACATCATTTTAATGCGTATATGTTAAAAAGAAACTAATATTAGAAAAAAAATATGTGTATTTTACTTTGCTCAGATCTCAAAATTATATAAACTACCTAAATTTGGAATTTGGTTATCATGATCGAAGAAAATATAGCAAAATTACAGGAATAGTTTTCCGCAAGTAAGTTGCAATTTTTTGAATTTTTGAATTTTGTGAGACTTTTTAAAAATGGAATAACGCTTCTTTCCCGCACTATTAAAATCCTTTCACACGCAAAAATAAAATTAATTTACCCGAAAATTGCGTGGAATAATTTACAATTGTGGGTGTTTCTTTTACTCTATAGCACTATGGTTTGCTCTGACTTTAATACCTTCTTCCAATCATATGTTAATTTCATTGTATACATCTTTTTTATAATATTGAACTAAAGGCATTCAAAAAGTAACTCACATTTGAATAATATAGATCCAAGATATTTATTGGTTAGTACGCTACAGTACAATATGACACACATACACCGCACTATTTCTCTACATAATCTCCCTGTTTCTGCAGGCATGTGTACGAACGCAACATTAATCTTTCAAAGCCCTGACAATAAGAACTCTTCCTTGGTCATGGAACAAGTTTAGAACAGTTGTCTGATCCTGGTCATCCGTGGAAATAGCCTTCCACCTAAATATTCTTTCAGCTTCCTGAGAACGAGAAAGATTCAAGGCCCCTGATCGGAACCGTACATTGGATACTGCCAGGTCGTCAAATATCAGGTCGTCTTCTATCGTCAAATATCATTTTATAATAACAGGAAATGACATCTTAGAGGCATTTTACGATGAATATCCATACTCGTTAAATTCTTTGCTCACAAAAACCATACTTTTATGACTAATTCAACTTTGGAATACATCCAGCTGAAGCGTCATTTTTTATTCATACTACACTGTTAAAAATCTGCGTCACTTTTTGCAGCGTCACTCCAACGCGTTTATAGAAAACGGTTACTTCATTGTGTTATAAGGAAAGGGCATGTTTACAAACAAACACTTCTGCCAACCAATCTATCGCTGCATTTTTGTCATAGCGATCATTGTAGGAATCATCTTGACGACGTAGCCCAATCATAACAAGCAGACAACCATAATAAAATTTGTAGACCAATCAGAATGCCTGAATTCATATGTAGAGTGGGTGCTATAATGAAGCACGGGCGAAAACAGCTTGCCCACACTAATAAGAGCCCACAGTGATGTCAGCTGCCCTTTCCTTATAAAGGATTGTCATTGGCTAGAATAGATATATTCTATAAAAGCAGTGGAGTGACGCTGCAGCAAGTGGTTCAGATTTTTAACAGTGTACACAACAAAGATTGCCAACAGCCATAATGAAATAGCGACCGTTAAAAGCTGTAGAATTCAATTATCGTTTGATCAAGCTTCGTTTTTTTCTTCGCGATGCTGCCATCTCTAGAAACTTAGTTTTTTATATCATACTTTTAAAATCATTCCTAAATATATTACATTAAAGAAAACCACTTATTCTGTTTACAAAAATACTTGTAAACATATTTTAATTTTCACTACTCCTTTTTTTATTAGGTCTAGATCATTTGCTTTTACAATAAAGAGTCGATTTATTTTTTACTACTAAATAATAAAAGTAAATCCATATTTAATCATTAAAAGCTCATTTCAAGAACAAACGATTGAAAATTATTAAACTACTTTTTCTCTGATTAATGATTTATTTTTTATCGAAAGTAATTATTTTTTTTATCGAGGAGAAAATATATTTTTATTAAAAATTAATTAACTTCCTTCTCATCATTTGTTAAATTCCAACAGAAAAGAATATCTATTTATTTCATAAGCGACGAATTATTTAATTTTTCTACATTTTTAATTTCCAAAAAGTAATTAAAAATGTTTACGATTATTTTCTTTGCTTGAATTGATTTTTTAAGCATTATTTTTGCTTCGTAATGGAGAATATTAATTTTTCGAATATTTTAAGTTTCGGTGTATTTAATCCATCCCGTAGCGAATGCTTTCATTTTATTAAGCATGAAACAAGAATTGCATCGTTATTTTAAATTTATTTAAAAAAAATTGATTTACTGTAATATTTAAATGGAAGCAAATCAATATTTTTTCATATATTACGCCAATATTGAATGCAAGTAGAAATAACTCACATGAAATACCATTATTGATTAATTAGTGTTTTATATTATAAAGTTTTGCAGTGAAAGATCATTATTATAAAAATACTTGTTTTTTGTTTTGAATATTTATAATAAAATGCCAGCATAGTACTCAAGTTCGAGATGAAATGAAAAAATATTTCTTTGCCTTTTTTCTGTCTTCAATATTTGACAAAATGTTTATGTACTGGCTGGTTCCAATTAAAGGATCCCTGCTGGGAAAGAACGACAGTTCCGTGTACGTAGCTTCCTCATTCATGTTTGGAGGGTATATACGTATCAGGCCATGGAAAATTTATTAGGAAAAAATATTTCGAAAAATATAGGTGAAAACAAGGTGCTGCTATCTCTTTAAAATAAGGAAACGGTGTCCTGAAAAGATCATAAAGAACAGATTACTTGGTGTCAGTAATCAATGTTATTATCACATTTATTAAAACTCAAATCATGTTAGCTTGATGCGAATTATGAAAAAAAAAGAAAGAAACTTTGCATATGATGCATATATGGACTATTATACATATACTATTTATAATACATATATTTTTTTATCTTACAGTGCAAAAATATTGTCATTAAAAAATACGTTCTAGAAAATTATACTTTTTAAAACGTATCGCTATATTCTGTTTATGTAGCTTTTATTTCTTGTTTAATACTTAAGTATTTAATTTAGTAAATACTTTGTTCACTCATTTCCATTATTTTTTTCCATCTTCAAAAGAAGAAAGTATTGTAATCGAAATTTTTTTCGACTTCCGGTTTTCGGCAGATTTACTCGTTTTTTAGGTGTCAGAGATTCCAAAACACTATGTTTTTACAAAACTTCTGTCATTCTGTATTTCCGTGTATCCGTATGTTCGTGTGTCACCAATGTACTATCTAAAAGTGTATAAAAATATGAATTAGAATTTGTATATTTGCATTTACACAGAATTGAACCTTTTTTGGGCATGTTTTCAACTGTGAAAAGCAGTTTTCTCTTTCAATTTTGAAAAGTTCTTCAAAAAGAGGGCACTGCATTAGATTATTTTGCCCCATTTTCAATATTGTATTACCGATAAGTAGTAGAATTAAACAAAATGTTTTGTGTAAGTTTTTGGACATGGTCAGCAGATCTTCCATGAATTTTTAAAAATCCGCCGTAGTTGGCGCTATACATAATTTTGTATCTTTTTCTCGATTCTTTGTAGTCCATGCCGACCCAGTAGAGTGGTTGGCAGCGGCAGCTGCTTCCACACCGCTGGTCCCTGGTTCGAGTCCAGCTAGCGGCATGGGTGTCTGTGTTGTCCCTGTGATGTGTATTAAAATGTATGTACTGGTTTTTCAGTAATAATAAAGTGTTCTGTATTTGTTTCTGTGTTTTCTGGATCAATCGAGGTAACAGCGATTGTAGCTATAGACCTCAAAGCACTGTTCACTCAAACTCAAACTTTGTTGTCCATCGGCTTGTGCACAGACCGAACCTCACGTCCTTCTAATCCGGCTATTTGCAACTAGCTTATGATAACAGAATAAGGGAAGACTATTGATTGTAATAAATATCATGAACCATATGAATTTTTTTTACACCGATTAATTGACTGACGCAGAATTATAACCTTCTGACAGCCGTAAACGGGTATATCCGTTCACTAATCTGCAGGTTTCATTGCAACAGAGGCATTATTTAAATTATTATAATTTTACAAAAATAATGCTCAAAGATTTTAAAAGATTTTTTTATGATTAAGAATCTAAGATTAATCTCTTAAATTTCTATACATAATTAATTTTTTATGTAATGTTGGGAAAATATTCTTTTTAAGAAATTTTAATGTATTACAGAGAAAAAAAACAGAATAATTTTGCTCAGCGGTCAGGGGGTTAAGATGAAACTCAAGGTTGGTATAGTATTGAATTAATTATATTAAAGCATTAACGCGTATAACTACATTTTGAAATATTAAGATGTACGTATGAAAATTTTGGGAGTGGTACATCCAACTAATTTTTACTTTTAACACTTTGCGGCGCAAGACAAATTCATTGCTTAAGTGTTGAAATTAATGACTGACACCGGAATTCGAAAACAACTTTATTTGTAAATAAGAAAAGGCTATATTTCACGCATTCAATAAACCATAATTTTTTGAAACAAACTTCCGGTGCCAATGTGGCGCTTGTGAATTAAAATTAAGTGGTATAAGGTAATTGCACCAGTAGTGGGCCACTTAAGGACATTTATCTAATTATTATTAAAGTATTAGTGAATTAAATATATATATATATCTTAGCCTAGTCCTTACCTTTATGTATAAGAATAAACATTCAAATTTTTAAAATATATTCTCTAGAAAAATTGAAAAATAAATAATGTTACCTTCCTCTATGCTCCAGTAGTGGGCCATAGTAACTTTCTAATGCTCCAGTAGGGGCTCCCTAGAAGTGGGCCACTGCATTCTTGAGTTTAATACATGCTGTATAGAAGTTATAATTTTTTTTTTTTTAAGTTTCTACACTTAAATATACACAATAATGAAATCCTATTTAGAAGTTTTGATGATTACGTAATATAATTTTAGCTTCTCTTTAGTTTTTTCATTTAGTCTGTAAAATCACCATTCCAGCTCAAAAACTATGAGAATACTGAAGTTGCTCCTTTGCCTGATAACAGATAAGGGTCCAGTCAATCAGCAATTAATTTGTTATCTGACAGGGGTGGCTAGAAAACTTGTTTTTCAATTTTGAAAACTGGTTGCCCACTATTGGTACGTGGCCCACTACTGGTACACTTACCCTATCTATGAAACCCCCACACCGCAAGGAGTTAAAGAAACAAAATTAAATTTATCACTACCTGAAGAAAAAAAAATGAGAAATTTCTTCATTTTAATTTACAGTATAATTTAGAAAAATTCTCAAAAACTTTTCATTAAATTTGAGGACTTTTCTTCAAAATGTCACGCATCTTTCATTTATTTATAGTTTCAGTGTTCTTTTTTCTGAATTTTGAAAATTTTACCTGAATGAATTCCAAAGAACTTAATTTTTAAATTCGAAATTTCTAATTCATAACTAACAAAACCAACAAATTAAATACTATAGTTATTTTGTTCTAACTTTCTAACTTTCAGATAATATCATGATTTAATTATTTTGATAATATAGTTTGTAATTTCTTTAAGCAAATCAACAGAATCACAAATATCTCTAACCACATATTTGATAGGTATTAGGTTAATTTCTTACGTTCCATTTATCAAATCATATTCTTAAATATGAATACATATGTGTAACTAATTAATTAAAAAAAATTCTAAATTATGAGTCTTCTTTTACATTGTTTGTCATGTTATTTCTATTTATCAATATATATATTTATCTATGAATATCTATGCGTAAATATTAATAAAAAAATAAACGCTTCTAGATTATTTTCTGTTACACTGCTTGTCCTGATATCTTTATTTATCAAAGTATATTTTTATTAATGAATATCTACGTATAACTATGAATATAAAATAAAAAAGAAACAATTCGATTTTTTTTCTTTTACACTGTTTGTCCTCCTGTCTGACACCTAAAAAAGATTTAATTTAACTAGTTTGTGAAAAAACATTTATTTTCACCAAATAATATATCTCCCAAAGTCCTATGCCATCGACTGTTTGTTTACAAGTGATGCCTTTAAAAGGTGAAAAAACGTTTTGAGCAAGAATGGGATAAGGTTTGCACTGTAAAAAAAAAAAAAAAATATTTGCAACTGAGCGAAAAGTTGCCCAGGCCTGATCTTGGTCTATGTTTATGTGGAATTACTGACCGGTGACATTTGGCAGGTGTCAACAACTAGGAAGGGACTCCTATTAATGCATAACGTGCGTCAGGGATGTTATGGGAAAACTTATGAAAGAAATGTTTTCAATTCTTTTATGATGATTTTCTAGGATTCTATTGTCTGAGAAATTTATCAAAAGAAAACATGACAAAACAAAAATTTTTTATAGAAACCCAGATTATGCCTGGTATCATAATTACTTATCAAATGGATAGCGTAAAATAATGGATACATTACAAGTGAAGAGGTGTAAAAGAGGGAGGTTCCATGAAATACTGAGGAATTAGTTTCGGAGCACTTGGGTTCAACTTTTTCACAATAAATTTCTATTTTGAGAGCGAGAGAAAGTTATTTTTTACTTATCAATCATTAAGTTTTCAGTTCTTTAAACTGGAAGTATTTTAACAATCGACAATAGAAAGCTTCATATTCTTCGCAGTGCAATGTTTAAGCGTGTAACTAATAATTTGGTCACTCACTATAGCTATAGAATTTCCTCAGATGATATTATGTGAAGCCCTATATTTATAGTACCCTTCATTGCCGACAATTGCTGATTAAGTGCGAAATTTATCCCTTAACTGTTGTTATTTGGAAAACAATAATATTTTTTAAAACACTCTTTTATAAGCATTGAATGATTACCTAGAAAATTAAATTCAATTCTTTGACTGCAATTCTTGTTTTTTCCTCAACATTTCTGTAGCGTATTAATTTGGACGTGAGCACCAAATTCGATTATAAAATGATGACTGCTAAATTTTTATGTTTGGCTTAAAACATAAGCAAGGGAGCTTATTTAAATTACTTAATTTACCATCTAAATAAGTTGATCAAAAAATAGGAGGCACTTGGCATATGGAGTCAATATGAATGTTAAGGATTGGCGGGGGCAGTTTCAGATATAGTATTAATCCATAATCAGTTAGGTTTTTCTTCCCTTTCGTGAAAACGTATTCATGAAAATTAAAAAAAAATAATAAAAGATTCAAGATTATAAACATAAAAAAATATATTTTACATTTAATTTAATTTATTTTTAACAAAATCTTTTTTGTTAATTCAAAACAAATTGCTATTCGAAAGTTTAAAATATCATAGTTAGAAGAATACTTTTATGAAAACTATTCCAAGAGATTTAGACATTTTATTACATTTAAAAATGTGAAAAAAAAACTTTAGGTTAAATTTTTGTATTTATAAATATTAATCAATTTTATTTATCATTATTGAATGACCAGAGTATTTATATTCTCCCTAAAATCTTTCACATAAATAAGCTTTTACACAGGAAACTACTTATGGTTATAGCTATAGCAGAATATCTTATATATATTTAACCTAAAATATATTTCATTTATCTAAAAGAATTACTGCCAGACTTATAACACTGATAAATTCCCTACATGGGTATCACGGAAGAAAATGGGTCAATAATAAATTTTCTGGCTCTTGCGCTATTTTCATACATAATATATAAGGAATACGTTCTTAAAATTTAAAATCTGATTATTTTAGACTGTCAGCCAAGGATAATCGCGGAGAAATCTCGCTGAAAGAGAAGCGCATTATGATGGAAAATATTGACTAAATATAATTAATAATGATGGAGATCCAGAAATGTTTCTCGTATATTATGTTTTTTAGAGAGAATTTCAAAAATTATAGTTATGATTCTTTTGGCGTCAGTGTTGCATGTTTCGTTGTGTTTTGCAGTTTCTAAGAGTGGTTTCAAATAAAATAAGTAAATAAAAAAAAAACATATGTAAAAATCTGTAATTGTAATGTTGATTAACGTTTGTTTTTCACATTTTCAAATTTAAACAAAATTTTAGAATGTCTAATTTAATGCATTAGTTTTTAACAAAAAAATGGTTTTGTTGCATTAATTTTTACTTATTCTCTTCAGAGAGCTTATTGGTTTTCGAACTAGAAAAATCCACTTTTTTGTTATTTGTTTTTATAGTTTTAAATTGTATTTGATGCTGCTCCTTTTCTCTTTGTTTTGTAATCTACGAAAAAGTTACGAAAATTGTATAAGTTATAAAAGATTCTTGTCTTAAATTTATTGATTTTAAAGATTTTGGAAGAGTTCTACACTGTAAAAAAATCTTTGAAGGTACTAAACATTTTCTAGGAAACTGGGATTCCAAGAAGTTTTCATGTAACGATAACAGGAAAAATTCATGTAATCGATTCTGCAACTTGAATTTTCGCTGTTACAGTTACAGGAAAAGTTCTTGGAATCCCAGTTTCCTAGAAAAGGTTTAGTACCTTTGCAGATTTTTTTTTTACATTGTAAGAATATTTTTTCAGTTATTGATTTCAATATTGAATTTATTTGGAATAAAACACTTTGACTATTTATGTGAAAATACCTTGTACATGATTAAACTTGAAATAGCGCTAAGTATGCTTTAAAGGAAGGTCGAAAAATTGCAATGATGCAATTTTCCAGATAGGTAATTAATATCTCAAATGAAAACTGACAATGATATTCAGAAATTTGAATTCAGTATTGCTTGGTTAGTTCCACATTGAAAGGCACTTACAGTGTCTCTCAACACCCTTGCTGATTGTACGAGATGTAAAGTTTGTGGGTATCGATACAATGGTGAAATTAATGCTAATTTGTTTTTCAAAACCTACACTGTAAAATAAAATCTGTAAAGTTACTAAAAGTTTTCTAGGAATCTAGGACTCATAGAATATTTTATGTAATGACAACGGCACAAATTCTTGTAACAGATACAGATTTTCCCCGAAAATAAAAAAAATCTGTAATGTTTCTAAGAATTTTTTAGGAAACTGGGATTTCAAGAATTTTTCATGTAAATGCAACCTAGATTACAGCTAATATTTTAGTATCATAACTGTAATTTGAATAGACACGTTTGTAAAGTTAGAGATTTCTGTAATTTTACAAAAATTAGTTTTGAAGATTTACACTTTTTCTTGTACTAAGTACAGATAAAATGTTAGTAACCATACAGATTTCGGCAACTTTACATCTGTAATTACAGATTTTTTACAATTTATAAGACATTGAATAATACTATTATCCCGTAAAGTTTAAGCAAATAATTGCTGTCCTTATTTTTTTTACGAATGTTTGTTTTAATACATTCGAAAATACAAGGGTGTGGATTTTTTTAATACATATTTCATGATAGCTCTGAACATATAATATCTGAAATTGAAACAAATGTATTTTTTAGTTCGATGTTAGAAGTTCGATTGAGCATTATCCTACACAATACGCACAATTGTTTTTTAATAACAATTAGCGTCCCTAACTTGTCGATGAAAATACTAGTTAATGGTGAATAATTCATAATTATTTGGTCAAAAACTTCTGTAATTCTTCATAATTTCAACTTTTTATGTCCCCTACTTTTGAGGAAAACGGCTGTGACAAACGGACAGACAGACACACGAAAGATCTTGCAATGGTGTCGATTGTATATTTAATGGCGGAACCCTAAATTACAAAAAACAAATATTATAAGAATATTCAATTTGATACATTTATTTTAAAAAATAGGTTTTAGCTATAAAATTATACAAAAAAGTTAAGGTTATCATTCTTTAATTAAATGACTAATTTAATTTTGTCTGTGTTTGATAAAAACTTTTCTTTTATAAGACATTAAATGTATCGGAAATCTACATTCGCATTATATTGCGAATATGCAGTGTCAGCAAAAAAAAAAAAAAAAAAAAAAAAAAAAAAAAAAATCTTGACATTTAAGCCTCGATCTCAAGGTTCGAATGATTTTGTTTCTTTTCATCTTAATTTTAAGTAGAAATGGCGGGTGAGAATTTCTATGAAGCTTTGGTTTCATGGAATGATGGCCCTTTCAGTTTAACATGATTTAGTTCTCTCTTTATTTTTTTTAGTTTAGCTACTGGCTTGAAAAGAGGGATTATTAAAAAAAAAAACTCTCTATAAGAAGAAACTAGTCTGGTGCGCATAATCGGCGTAATAAACTTGCAATTGTAGAACAACCTCATGATTTGACTTTATTTTTTTTTAATGCTGCTATTAATCTTAAAACCTTAGATTTATAAGTATCAGGACGAACTATGCCCTAAAAAAGGTTGATTCACCACATGACAGTACACTAAAACAGAAAATTGGTTCAATAAGACAGAAAAAGACTTCAACAAGATCTGATATTTCTTTAAAAAGTGGCGTGCCGTTAATATTAGTGCAGAAATAACAAAGAAACATTTCTAATTTATGTATATGTCAGGTCCATCTCTCACAAACTTCACATTTTTTCAATGAGTGTCAAGATTTTTTAAAAACCATTTTTAAAAATAGTTGTTGTCCTTGGTAAAGAATTGGGAAATCTGAATTATATCTGAATATTTTTATTGGTTGGATTCCACAACTTATTCATTTTCTGATTGGCCCATGCTTACGCTTAATGTCTAGAAATACACTGAAAAAAAATCTGCAAAGGCACTAGACTTTTTCTTGGAAACTGGGATTCCAAGAACTTTTCCTGTGACGGTAACAGCAAAAAATCAAGTTTCAGAATCGATTACATGAATTTTTCCTGTTATCGTTACATGAAAAGTTCTTGGAATCCCAGTTTCCTAGAAAATGTTTAGTACCTTCACAGATTTTTTTTTTTTTTACAGTGTAGAACACTTCTGTTGCTACGATAACAAAAATGTATTGAAAACTACAAAAAAAAAAAATGAATAACTCAGAAACAAATTAAATAAAGGTTTCAAACAGCCTACATTTAAAAGTATTTTTTTTTTCCTTATACAATGGTGTAAAAATTAAAAATATGCGGTGTTTAGAAGTTAAAAGAATTACAATGCCGAAATTTGTTAAACTGAAATTTAATATAATATTCGTTTGTGATTGGTACAGGAATATTAATGTGACTCTAAATGTCCAGGCATATTAATGTGACTCTGTTATTACGTAAGCTACATTTTGCTCAAAATAAAAAATATGCTATTATTGTTTTTTAATATAGAAATCAAGTCTAAAATTATAGTCTTTGAAAATATTATTTTCCAATTAGTCGTTGTGATTTGTTAAATTACAATTTTTTTCTTGTACTGTCGTTAAAATTAGAAAAATTATGTGTGAATGATTCGGTGGGAGTAATACATTGGAATATACGGTACGTAAAGTTCAGAAATAATATAGCAAATAGTGAAATGTAAAGTAAGTTTCTAATTTTTTTTTTTTAAGTGACAGTTATGATTCTCTTTGCGTCAATGTTACATGGGTCGTAGCGTTTTGCAGTTCCGTGAATTTGTAAGGGCGGTTTCGAATAAAATAAGTAAATAATAAAACCATATGTAGAAATCTGTAATTGTAATGTTGATTGACAACTTTTTGAAATTTTAAAATTTTAACGAAATTCTAGAATGTCCAATTTAGTGTATTAGTTTTTAACAAAAATCTGTGGATAGAGGAATCTGTGGAATCCATAGGAAAATAGAAGGGTTTTATCGGTATGTTCCATATATGGCACACCGTGCAGTGAAGGGTTGACGTACACTGCAAAAAAATGTGTAAAGTTACTAAACATTTTCTAGGAAACTGGGATTCCAAGAACTTTTCCTGTTACGGTAACATGAAAATTTCATATAATCGACTCTGAAACTTGAACTTTTGCAGTTATCATTACAGGAAAATTTCTAATATCCCAGTTTCCTAGAAAAAGTTTAGTAATGTTACAGAATTTTTTTACAGTGTATAAAACGTGTGTATAACTTTAGTACAAATTAAAATTAACACATATGAATAAACCGATTAGTCTTATCATTTATATTAACGTTTATTTGCTTCAAGGAATCCAAAATACTAGCTAGTAAATGTGTGCAATATACGCTGACGACTTGTGATCTAGTATAATTCTATGCGTAAGCTGATAAAGGCATAATCTCATAAAGACAGTGATAATATGATTTACTTCTACTTTGTTAAATCAGATGTCTGCTGAAATTAATTTGCAAACTATTAAATAGAATTTTCTTAGTGTTAAACTAATAAAGATGTAATAAATCTATTTAATGATAAAGGTAAATTTGTTTATTTTCCCTTCTGTTCTAATTATTGATCCTCTTTGGTTCAACAGCATTAATAGTATTAACGAATAAGAGTATATATTTAAAAAGGCATATTTAAAGGATATCACGTTATCTAAATAAAATTACCATTTTTTATGTGTTGAGTTATGAAGTATATCACAGTGAAAGTAATGTTGTTAGGCTTGCTTAGGGGTGTTGTTTTTAGGGATATAGCAGACATTTTACTTATATTCTTACAGAATTATTTCTCTGTACTTTATTTTGCAACGTGTGTGTTTTCTTTAAGGTGGTCTTGAACACACTTTAAAATATTTTTTTTTGTTAAAATTTTGAATATTTTTGTGATTGTTAATCATATTATTTGTAAATAAAATTTCATGATAAAATTTCTCATTTTTTTTTAAGTTAGTTTTTTGTAGATTTTTTTTTCATTTAAATAAACAGAAATATGTAAGTTTGAATTTTGATTCAGCATTTTTAAGCATATTAACTTAAATTTAAAAAAAATATGATAAAAAAATAACTTTTTAAAAGGTTATATTTAATTTTTTTTTTCAAATTTGTTGTATCAAAATCAAACTAAAACAATTTAAAAAAAAACTTTCTATGTTATATTTTCTAACTTTGAACCATTTATTACAAATGGATCTTGACTAATAACAATTTAAAAACCAGAAATTGTGAATTCGGGAAGATAAATTCATTTTCATAAAATGTCTTTTCTATGACAACCATTGCTTAAAAGCTAGATTTTGTAAACAAACATAAACGAAAAAAATAATATTTCTAGTTCCAATTACGATAGAAACATAATTTAAGCTTCATTTTAAGTTGAAAAATTATACAAATGTTTGATAAACTAAAATCGTTTTAAGAAGATGGAAATTTTTTGCGCTGTGGGCAACTTTAAGCTGAGGAGAATGTATAATATTTTTGTACAAAAACTCCATAAATTTCAAAAATAAGAACTACAAATCTGATTCTCATCTTGTAAACTTCTTTAACTCCAAAGAAAAAAAAGTTAGCACTACAGTACAGCAGGCATCTTGATTTCGATAGAGATAAAGAAAATAGCTCAGATATAGCTGTGTTATAACATATAAATATTCTATATGGGTGAAAAAAGTCAGGGACAGGATTCGAACCAGGGATGTTTTGGTTGAAGCCTCCAATGCTCTTCATACTGAGCCCTCCCGGACACGAACACTGGAGGACTATTTCATCTAAATAACCTTAACGATCACATAATCTGGTTTGATATTATGGATGAGTTCAACAGAATAAATCGAAGGTCAATGTATGGAACCGCAGAAAACACTGCGTACAAAATTACATTACTTTAATTTATAATAGAAATTTTCAATCAGTAAATCAATTAAACAGATGTAAATTTTCCATATGGGTGAAAAAAGTCCTGGTTAGAATTCGAACCAGTGATGTATTGGCTGAAGCCGCCAATGCTCTTCTAACTGTGCCATCCCGGCCACGAACACTGGAGGACTATTTCACCCAAATAACCTTAACGATCATATAATCTGGTCTTAGACTATGTATCAACTCAACAGAATAAATTGAATGTAGACAGAATATAAACAGAATATAGAAATGTAAAAATCGTACAATATAAACGAATATAGGCAGAATATAAACAGAATAAAACTTGAACTTCCCATGCTTCATAGTTTAAGAGTAAAGTGGCTGTGACATAAACAGGAGAATCTTATAATAAACCCGATTTTACTTTTTAAGTACAAATCTACAAATAACATCTATTTTTGTCAAATTGTACAGTTTATAAGAAAAAATACTGTATAAACCCAATATATATAATCCAGTTTATATATCACTCTAACAGTAAAAATGCGAAAAGAGAAGCATAAATACTATATATAAGAAGAAAAAAAATTGACGAATGAGTTGAAAATATTTTTCACACGCAAAACACAATCACACGCTATTTAATCACGATATAAGTAGAAAACCCTTATTCTGTTTTATATGAAGAAAAAATTATATAAAAAAGAAACTCTTACAAAAATGTTACAGAAACAATATTTCGAGCTTGCTATGCATGTCGTCTTAGTTTTAATTTGTATAATATATTTATTAATGTTAAATATCATTAATTTTTAAATTTCGAGTTTCTAAAACAGTATTTTTTTAGTTTAAAAATAATTAACTTTAAATTTGTAAACATCTGGTGTAATAAGTGTAATAGTTAATTTATAAATATAATTATTATCTGAAACACGCATTGTAAAAGAACAATATTGTCGATAACTCATTTAAGACATTCACAAACTCAATAAAAACTCATATTTAAAAAACTCTATGAACTGTATTTATTTAACTAACTCACAACTTAGCCGCTCATGGCTACGTTCTCTTGAAAACATTCTATAAACTCATAAAAATAAACGCAGACGATAAAAATCGTTGCCAAAAGTACACAGAATATATACGATCGAACATACCGGCCCCCTTTGAATGATTTTCATTCAACCACAATTATAATATATTATTACACATGAAATTTTTAAATAAATAATACAACACATACTAATAAACAATAAATAGCAAATTAAAATGAATAACAATTACTTTTCCAAGGGTAATAAACATATTTTTGACACTGGTCTCTTAAAAAACCCTCGTTGTGTTTTCACTATTACTACTCTAATAATTCCATCATTACCTGGAAATAACTCTACAATTCTACCTAGAGGTCAGTTGCAAATAGCAACATTGTCCTTCTTTATAATTACTAAATCATTTATTTTTACATTTTGTTTTTCAAACATCCATTTTGTTCTTTGTTGTAATGAGCTCAAATAATCTTTGGACCATTTTTTCCAAAAACACTGAATCATTTTAGTAGTTCTTTCCCATAATTTTAGTTTGGAATCTTTAACATTACTTATTTCCGGTTCAACAATAGAGTTGATTGGCCTACCAATAAGAAAGTGGCCAGCATTCAAATCATCCGGTTCAGATGAGAAAGGCACAAGAAGACGCGAATTTAGGACTCCTTCAATTTGTGTTATTACTGTCAAAAATCCTTCATAAGTTAATTTTGCATTTCCCATCACACGTTTCAGATGATATTTGAAGGATTTGACTCCTGCTTCCCATAGACCTCCAAAGTTTGGAGCCCTTGGAGGAATAAATTTCCAATTAACACCCTCACTACTCAAGTATCCAGATAAATTATCGTCAGGAATTCTAACTAAATTATGTAATCGTTTAAGTTCATTATTACTGCCTACAAAATTTTGAGCATTATCAGAAAAAAGACAAGCAATTTTACCTCTCCTAGCAAAAAATCTTTTAAAAGTTTCTATGAAGGCTTGCGAAGTTAATTCAGTAACAATTTCCAAATGGATTGCACGTGTTACAAAGCAAATAAATATGGCTACATATACTTTGTGATAAATCCCTTTACGTTGGTACTTATATTTTATGAGAAAAGGCCCAGTAAAATCTACACCAGAACAATTAAATGGATAGTTCTCAATTACTCTTTCTTTTGGTAAATTTCCCATAAACTGTTGACATGAGATGGGTTTTGCTTTAAAGCAAATAATACAGTTATGAACTGTTTTTCTACATATTGCTCGACCATTTAAAGGCCAAAACTTCTGCCTTAACTGGAAAAGTAAAGCTTGTGGGCCTAAATGTAAATGTCGTTTGTGATAATATTCTACTATCATCTGAGTAAGTTTACTTTTATTATGTAGTAAAATTGGAAATTTTTGGTTATCATTTAAGTTACTGTTTGCTAACCTACCTCCTACTCTAAGAAGACCTACTTTATCAAGAAATGGGTGAAGATTTCTTATCTGACTATTATTATTTACCTCACCTGATTTTTGCAAGGATTTTATTTCCTTGTCAAAAAATTCTCGTTGAATACTTTTTAACAAAAAAGTTTCTGCCTTGTTGAGCTCCTCGAGGGCTAAAGGGCCCTCTTTTCTTTCTTTTTTACAAATGCTAAGAAACCTGAACATAAATCCTAAAATACTAATTATCTTATAATAATTATTACTTAAATCAATTATATCATGCACAAAGGTATTATTAGAAACTGTAAAAAAAGACATGTTTTTAAAGTCATTAGTTTTAAAGTTTTTCAGTTCTTTTGAAAAGTCACTGGAATCAACTGCTTCAGGTATGGTTGTATTTGGATAGTCTTTTTCTTTTAGGAACATTGGGCCACTCCACCACAACTCATTTGAGATTAGCTTATCAGGATTAATTCCTCTTGTTAGAAGGTCTGCTGGGTTATGTTGAGAAGGAACATGTCGCCACTGCATCCCTTCAGTTAGCTCTTGTATTGTTGAAATTCTGTTCGCAACAAATGTTTTTAGTATGTACGGTTCTTTTTTAATCCATGACAATACTATCATAGAATCTGACCATAAGAAGATTTTGTTTATACTGATCTTGAGAGCAGAAATCACACGTTTAATTAGTTTTGATAATAAAACAGCGGCACACAGATCAAGTTTGGGAACAGTTAATTGCTTTAAGGGGGAAACTCTTGATTTACTTGTCACTAATTTCACTGACATTTCTCCAGATTCTGATACTGATTTGCAGTAAATTACTGCACCATAGGCTGCTTCGGATGCGTCGCTGAAACCATATAACTCGATTATAATAGCATTTTTCAATAAAATACACCTACTAATTTCAATTTTGTTAATTAACTGTAGATTATCTGAAAACTCTTCCCATTCCTTAGCTTCTTTTTCCGGTAACAAGTCATCCCAATTTAATTGCAATAAAAACAATTTCTGCATAAATATTTTCGCTTTAATTATAATAGGAGATACTAATCCAAGAGGATCAAACAAACTTGATATAATTGATAACACTTGTCTTTTAGTGACATTTACCTCATTATGAATTTTTACATCGACACTTAAACAATCTTTTCTCGATTTCCACAGGACACCTAATGTTTTGGATTCTTCTGAATCACCAAAGGGATATATCTTGTCATTTGTATGGTAAAGTTGTGGAGCATTACTGCACCATTTATGTAATAACATTCCTCCGCTCTTTAAAATTTCTATTAAGTGATTTTGGAGCTCTAATGCAGAACTTAAAGAATCAGATCCAGATAAGATGTCATCCACATTCATGTCTTCTCTCAGCACGGGTGCTGCTAAAGGAAACTTGCTTTCTTCATCCTTAGACAAATAAAGTAGTGCTCTCATGGCCAAAAAGGGTGCACTAACAGTACCATAAGTAACAGTAGTTAGTTCAAAATTCTTTACTGGTTCGTTTACACCTTCTTTCCATAAAATTTTTGTAGTTTCCTTTGATCTGGATGAATAGAAATTGCTCTATACATTTTTTGAATATCTGCAGTGAAAGCGATGATGTATTTTTTAAATCTCACCATAATTGAGAATAAATCATCTTGTATTACACCCCCTTATACTGAATAGTATTAAGTGAGTTTCCTTTTGTCGTTAAAGAAGAGGCGTTAAAACTACTCTCAAAAGTGTTGACATACTTTTTTCTATTCCTCTATACACTCCAAGGTGGGGAATGTAATAGGATCCATTTTTACTTACCCATCATACGTAGTATAGGGTAAGTCTTGCAATCGTTTTGAAAATCGAAAATTTTTTTTGACGGATTTACACGTTTTAGACAGTGGAGATTCCGAAAAACATATTTTTAGAAAAAAAATTTTGCCGTCCGTCTGTGTGTCTGTCTGTCTGTCTGTCTGTCTGTCTGTAAACGCTCTATCTCCCGAACAAATTGAGATAGAGATTTGAAATTTTGTATGTAGTTAGTATGTAAGAATGGGACGAACCCTATTTAATATCAGCAACCTCGATTATCCGGAACTATTTTTTTCGGACTCTCGAAAAATTCGTTCTGATGAAAGGTATATAAAAATTTTCGAATTTTTTTGTTCTAAGGAATGGACGTAAAAGGCAATAAAATAACACACATTTTGCATATAGAACGAAGTCGATCGAATTATTAGTTGCCGAGATATTTGTAATCTTGTTTTCCACATTCTTCGATTTTTCATGACCCTGTATTTCATTAAAATTTCAATTCAGAAGTATATTTTAATTGGAAATGAGACGCTTAATCCGACGCAGTTAATTGTTAGTTAATAGAATTATTATTTTTTGAGTTATAAGGAAGTTTCTTTTACGCAGTTCGGTACTAATTGAGTAGTTTGGTGTTTTATATAATTTGCCGAAATTGGTACATCAGCAGTTCTTTAATATAGCAGTACTATGTATATTAACAATATTTAAATTTTGTTTATGAATTGCAATGCATTGTATAAATAGTTTCACATGTTTTATTTTCATACATATATCCATGATGGGTAAGTATTACGGTGGCCCCCAACGACTAGTTTTCCTCGCTTTCGTTAACTTCGACCATGTGGCCTAACTGTTGGTATTCTTTTAAAAAATCGGAATATAATCTTAAATACTCGGGGTCTCTTGCTAGGCGATTCCATAAAGAATTCAATTTTTAATTGCTATCTGTTTAGAACTTCCTAATGTAGTTGGATCTTGTTTTAGGGGCATTTTAACAACGTATCTGCCACTTTTTTCTCGGGTGTAATTTTCTATGAAATGTTTTTCACAAATTAAAGTCTCTTTGCTGTTTGGTTTTTCTATTTCTATATTTTCTATTTCTCAGAATTTTCGAAGTGTTTTATCTAAGTTAGTTTCTTTCTTTATTAAACCACAATGAACTTTATTTTCATTTTCTATTGGAAAACTTCCAGATACTACAAAACCTAAAACTGTGTCTTGCAGAATAAGATCAGAATTATTAATACGAATCTGTCCCGGTTTTAAAAGTTCATAGAAAATTCCTGCTCCGAGAAGCATATCTACGTGTTCTGGGATATTAAATCTCTCATCTGCTAATATTACATTAGGGAAATCCTGTGCTGAAATTTCGATTGGACGCGAAGGGGTTAAATCTGCAGTTATTTTTGGAACTATCAAGAAATCTAAATTTTTTACAAAACTTCCATCTCTATTGCTTATTGATGCATTAACTTTATGATTTATTACTAAGGTGGCATCATTTAAACCTGACACCGAAATGTTTGTTCTCTCTTTTTTCAAATTCATCATGTCTATTAACCTTTAGCTTCCGGGGGGATTACCGTAGTCCCAAGAAAATAAATGTTGAAGAATACGGGGTTGGGATTATCGTTATCCCGAAAACTTTTTCCCCCCCAACATGCGGAAAAAGAAATCATTAAGGCCGTTTCGCTCAATAGGGGTCCGAATGATTATCGAGCTAGGGAATTTCTTTAGGGAGGATGTTAATTATCCTAGGGAAATACCGGAAAAAAAAAACTTGGCAAAAAAAATAAAAAAATAAACATTGTTTGCGCAGACGACGTAAAGCTGCTTCTACCCCAGTGGCTACAAGGTATTTTAGATAGTTCTTGCTTGTGAGACATAATAATGAATAGATTATATTTAGCAAGTAGTTTTAGAGATCTAGCGTTGCTAATTTTGACTACACGTTTACTCTTAGAATGTAAAATGAAGCATTATTATTTTTTTTCTTTCTTACTAACGCACTAAATATTAGAAATTACGTGCGTAATTTTACGCACTGAATTGAAAAAAAAATCAAATGTTTATAATTATTATATTTACGGAACTTATGATTGTTCTCAAGCCCAAAGGAGTTAGTTTTTGAAGCTTTTCTGAATTCATTTTTATTATTCAAAAACATACGAAATTGTTAACATATGAAACATATGAACGAGACGTGAAATTCTTATTAAAAAATTACATAATTGAATGGCGTTTTAAATTTATTTAATAAAGGCAAAAGCATTTCAGAAAATAATGCAAATTTTGGCGTTTTGAACAAAATTTCCGATCGCGAAATTTAGGGAAAGGTGGAAATTTGCTGGTTGTATTTTTGTTGCTGTAATGTCAATAAGTAATTTATTTACAACAAAAACAAAATAGAAAAACTGAATTCGATTCCCAATTCTATCAAAATCCTATCCTGTCAGTTCTGACAATTTGATGCCACACGTTAAGAATTATTCAGAAAGTTTCACATTAAAAACCAGCTATGGTCACAGCCTACTAAATAGTTATGCGCAACAATACCTTTTTCATAAATGAAATGGAATTATGCATTATCTGCTTCAGAAAATCGTCGAATTCTAGTATTATTCATTATTTCTAAATAACTTATTCACCGTCAAATTCAAATGAAATAATTTTTATTTATGCAAACCATAATATAGATTGCATTAATAATTTCTCAGTTATTTTTCATCTGACACCAAAAAGAAAAGGAAGAAGTTCTCAATTTAGCACTTTTTTGTTGTTGTTGTCGTTTTGTATGCTTATCAATTATTTCGAAACTATTCGACTGATTCATGTGCCTTTTTTTTTTGTTTCATTGAAAGATTATTCTCTGCAATTGGTCAAGGATTGAATTTAAATTTCATGAAAATTGCTGAAAGGTTTTTTTTAGAAATTTAATAAGAATACAAATAAATAAATTAAAATAAATAAACTCATTTAAAATATTTAATTTTTAGCGATTTTTATCAAATAAAATAACTCTATTTTCTTCTTCTTCTTTTTTTTTTTTTTTTTTTTTTTTTTTTTTTTTGCTAGAATGTTGCAACCACAAAATTTATTATTATAATTTATATAGCTATTATTCTCCAATAAAACAAGGGAAAACAAAAAATAATGATATAATTATTAAAAACTTTCATGGCGAAACAATTGTTAAAAAATATAATAAATAATAATATAATTAAATTAAAAGTAAAAGCAAAAGGTACAATTAATAATAATAATAAAGTCTAAAAAATTAGAAAGTGTTTGAATTTCTTCAAAACTTCTGCGGCACACTCGTTTAATTTAAAGAATCATATTTCTATGGTAGTAGGATTGTTACTCTAACACAGAATGGTTCAAAAGTCTGAATTTCATATAAATTAATATAATTAATGTCTTTTTTTCCCTTTCATTGGTAAATTTTGTTTAAAAAGCTAACTTTTACACTTTCTTTCACAGTATCTTGCCTTTTCGGAAAAATAGAAAATACTATACAATCTTTTTGTTTCCAAATAAAAATACCATAAAATTCATAAATATGTATCTATATTATAAAAGCGAAACATATCTGTGCGTAACGTATACGTCATTTTGCCATTGCCAACACTTTCCCATGCAATTTCGGTTTTGCAATGTTCACTACAACAAATTTTTTCACTTCTAACCATCGCACATTTTAAATTTTTATACTGTTGTATAGAAAGAAAAATGTACTTTTAAGTGCAATTTGTTTTAAAACTCTATCTCAATTTATTTTTGAGATAATTTTTTTTATAGTTTCCAGTAACATTTTTGAGATTGTGGCAACAGAATCACTCCATTTTCTCTTGAAATAGAAAAAAGAAAAAAAAAAGAGGAATAAAGAAAGAAAGAAAAGAAAAGAAATTAAAATGCGTTTCCATGCAAATTCGGTTTTGCAATTTTCGATTATTGCAATTAAACTTCTAAATATCGCACATTTTAAATTTTTACACATCGTTTAGAGAAAAAAATGTATACTTTTAAATTCGTACTTTTTTCCCCAGCTCCACACTTGATTCGCAGAAAAAAGGATGAATGCCCATTTTATTTATGAATGTCCATTTCATAAGAAGGAAACTTAGGAAGCCGATAGGGGAAAAAAATAGAAAAACTATAACATTTGGGATCCCTCTGTAAATTAAATTATACGAAACGATCTATCGATGCAGAGTAGAAATATATGGATATTGTACAACATTTCTACTGATTTTTGCATAAATAGAGAGTATAATCAGGAAAATATAGCATTTTTTTTTAAGTGCAAAAAAACTGGCATGTTTTTTAGCTTATTATACATGGTTTTCAACCAAATTTAACGATAGTTTCAGAAAAACTGGCAAAATGTAGTTGAAAAAAACATAGGCAATAGTAATATAAATAAATTAAACATTTTATGAAATATGAGTAGTTGTATAAAATAATTTTTTCTGTGCATGTGCAAACGATAACAACGCTCTTTTAAGATAATTTAATAGTCAACTCTATGGTTCAATTCATAAAAAAAAAAAAAAAAAAAAAAAAGTTAAATATTGTGAAATTTCATAAAGGTGTTGGCGATAGGAATGATTTGATTTTTTATTGAATCTAAAAGCAGCTGAATGATAAGTAATTTTCCATAAATTTCAATTTCAATTTTAATATATATATATTTTTTTAATTTCTATTAATGCTTTAGTTCTTCTTGGATAGCTACTAGAGCGAACCTGTTGCATAATAAAAAGAATTATCAAAATCGGAGATTTGTCCCAAATCTTCTCATCATACACAATCTTGATAGTCAATAAACACTAAGTTTTTCTTAAAATTCGGCTAATTAAAATTTACAATTTGTGGAAAAACCATTATCCTTCACCTGCTTTTAGAGAGAACTAAAAATCAGCTCACTTCTATCACCGATATCTTTCTGAATTTTCCTAAATTTGGCTGGATTTTTTTTTTTTTTTTTTTTTTTTCTAGTTGCTCTATAGAGTTAAATATTAAATCATGTAAAAAGATTGTTGTAACCATTCGCACGTACGCAGACAAAAAAAAAAAAAAATACTTTATAGTACTACTCATATTTTACAAAATATTTAATATATTTATATTTCAATTGCACTACATTATTTCTACTACATTTTGCAAATTTTACAAAAATTGGTGTTAAATTTGTACAACACCCTGTGTGATATAAGCTAAAAACAAGCCAATTTTTTAAAAAATTTAAACAAATTGCTATATTTTATTAGCTTGAAAGGCCCCACCAACGGCTAAGAAGATCTCCCTCGAAATTATTAGAAAGGAGGTGCTGGGTTCAAACCCAGTCGCGCCCATCTACCAAATTGTTCGAAGTTTTTCGTGGTTTTCTTCGAAACTTGGATTTCCTCGTTTAAATACGGGTTAGGTTTTCTTAAAAAGCCTCTTAAGGGGGGCATTCCACCCAAAGAGCACTTATCCCTCATGTTCATAATTGACCGTCATAAACAAAACCAAACTACCAATCTTTGGTTTGTAGAAGAAAGTGTGATTCCTTGGAAATGATAAACTTTTTATATGTTGTATGCAGATATTTTCATATAGCTAATTGTACCTCTCATTTTCTACTTGTAATTTATATTGTGAATCACTGAATTTTTAAAAATAATAAAATAATAATAATAATAATAATAATAATAATAATAATAATAATAATAATATATATGTCATTAAAAAAACTTTAAAGGAAATTTGCTTACTTTTAGGGCATTTTAAAATAAAAAAGAAAGAAATATTAATGTCACGTAATCAAGCCCTGACTATCGCAAGGGCATCCAAGGCTTGTGCCCTGGACATGAAATTTCTGAGAGCACAATTTTATATGATTTTATATTAATTTACATTTAAAAAAAATCATAATTGTCAAAAATTGTTATATTTGATATATATTTTTTATCATTCCACATTATTAATATCTCAATATACGGTTAAAAGTACAATTCAGATAATAATATAGAAATAAATATTTTATTTTTTTATTCCTGGAACCATTTTTCGAAAACTTCATTTTTTGAGTTCACACTTTTCGGATAAGTGTCTGACATGTATCTTGAACTAATATCAGTCAATAAACCAGACTAAGGGGGCACGAAAAATTGAAAGTGCCCTGGGTATAAAATCTTGCTAGCCAGACCTGCCACGTAATGTAAAAAAATATTATGTTTAGAGTTATTATCATGGATGTATTTCTCTTTTTTTATTTTTTATTTATTTTTATTTATTTATTTATTTTTTTTAATTAGAGAAAAAAATCCATCATAACAATTCTAAAAAAAAAAAAAAAAAAAATTACATCTAGTGAATTTTATTTCCACTATGATTTTCCATTCCATAGCAATATTGAAACAGAAAAATTCTATATAATTTGCTGTAGCATAATGTTTTCTGATATTATACTATACTTAATAAAGCTGTGTATTGTTTTTTTTAATCAGGATTATTTAGTTTGAGGAAGAAAGTTTGATTCTATGGAAACGTATAACTCTTTCTAAGCTGTATTCATAAAATATATACAGTTTAATGATCCTCTCACTTTCTACATGTAAATCCTATTGCAAATTATCAAAATATTAAAAAAAAAAAAAGGTTGGGGAGAGATGGAACTTTAAGGAAAATCTGGTTACTGTTTAAGGAATTCTTAGATAAGGAAATATTAATGTCATGTAATGAAAAAATTATGATGTTTAGAGTTGTTATCATTTATTATTTCTCTAATTTTTACAATTTTCTTTTGAAATTCTTCTGCAAATGGACTTATAACTACCTATATTTTAAATCTAATGAGCTTTATTCTCACTTTTATTTTCAATTCCATAAAAAATTGAAACTGAAAAAACACATGTAATATATTGTAGTATAATATTTTCTAACGTTATACTGCAATTGATAAAACTGGGAATTTACAAAGTTGATCTTCTTTCTTTAGTTCGGAAGGTAACACCAGTGGTCGAGTAATTCTGCCCTCAAAATTGCTAGACGTGAGATGCTGGGTTCAAAACCAATCCCGCCCGTCTACCTGAAAGTTCGGAATTTTTTGTGGTTTTCTTCGAACCATGGATTTCCTTTCTTAAATACGGGTTAGACTACCATAAATGCTTATGCCCAGGCTTTATGGAACCACCCTAAGGAGGGTAACAACCCCCCCCCCTTTCGGCCCAGATCTCTCGTGTTGATAATTGGCCATGATAAACACAACCAAACAACCAATCTTTGGCTTGAAGAAGAAAGTCTGATTCCATTGAAATTAGAAACTCTTTCTATGATGTATACAGACAGAATATATAAAGCTTACTGTATCTCTCATTTTCTACTTGTAATTTATGTTGTAAGTTATGCAATTTTTCATAATACATATATATATATATATATATATATATATATATATATACATATATGGTCACTTAAAAAAAAGAAAAGAAAAGGAAAGGAAGAAAGATGGCATTTCAAGTGAAATCTGCCTTTCACGTAGGACACTTTTAGATAAAAAGAAAGAAATATTAATTTCATCTAATGCAAAAAAAAAAAAAAAAAAGTTTAGAGTTGTATATTATGGATTTTTTTTTCAATTTTTTGCAATTGTCTTTTGAAGTTCTTCTGAAAATTGATTTATAACTCTTTATATTTTACATCTAATCACTTTTATTTTTACTATGATTTTCACTTCCATAACTGCACTTGCTAAATCTGTGTATGAAAAAAAAATCTTGTATTTTTAGTTTGAAGAAAAGTCCTAATCCATGGAAACGAATAACTCTTTCTTACCTGTATATAGAAAATGTATATAGATTACTGTACCTTTCACTTTCTGTTTATAATTTATTTTGCAAGTTATGGAATTTGTCACTTTAAAAAAAAATGTTTAAAAACTAAATAACTTATATGCATTAAAAATAAGTAAATAAATGAAAAATAAATACAATCATCATGGATTATCTCAACAGTTTTCATAAGTTTATAAATCTGTTGTACTTAGAAAATCAAACATTTGTGTTATATGTATTGTTAACTTCATCTGGATAATTAAAAATAGGTTATTTGTCTTTAATTTAAATAACAACAACGATTAAGATGTTGATTTGTTTATATCTCTTACAGATATTATTTTAAGCTCACACATAAAATTTCATCGTTTTTCTCGATAGTTAATTTAATAGTTTATAAATTTGTTTTAGAAATCCCTAAAATCAAGTAAAACTACATTTTTAAGGCCACATTAAGGCCACATTACACATTTCTTTGACAAATTTTGAGTCGAAATCGAGGTTCTTTTTATGAAGCCTTGAAAAAGTTTCATTTTTTTAAATTTTATTTATTTATTTAATGAAACAAATTTCTTTATAATAATAATATAATATTAATAAAAATATAATAAAAATATGAATATTAATATAATAATATAATAATATAATAATATTAATAATATAATAATAATAATATAATATTAATAAAAATATAATAAAAATATAAATATTAATATAAATATAATAAAAATATAAATATTAATATAATAATATAATAATATTAATAATAATATAATAATAATATAATATTAATAATAATAATATTTCTTTATAATAATATTCGGTTAATTATTTTACAGATTAAATAAAAGTAGTACTATTCGTGAATATTCGTTTTAGTTATAGTTAAAAACGAAAACCTTAATAGGAAACATAAATTCCGTTAGATATCTCTTTATTATTTGTTACTATATTGTTTAACGATTCCTTATATGTTAATTTCTAATTTTTTCTTATCTTGAAATTTCATTTTCTGTGTTATTTAAATATTTGAAAATTTAGCACTTTTTTAAAATAATGTATTTTTGTATTATCATATACACTTATAGTAATTTTGCCTATAACAAACCTTCATTTTTAGATTATACCCTTCAAGAAACCAAATGGTATTAAAACATTCAATAAACATCCATCAAGTTTTCTAATTATTTTTTTAAAAGACCGCTCAATTACTAGTAATATATGTTTTATTTAATGACACGCACTTCACAGAAAAAGATATTTTTTATCATTATAAATTACATCTTTTCAACGAACCTAAAGCATCACTTTCTATGCCGACAAGTAAACAAAAACAGCTTTCTTCTCAAGAACGTATAAACACATGTTCCAAAAGATAACAGCAATTTCTGGTCCTCTGCAGTGAAGGGTCATTAAGAAAGGGGGATGAAATCGCGTCAGTTCTCCCGTTGTAAAAGGATATTTTACATTTCACTTGACCGAAAGCTAAAGGTTAAATGGCGGGATAGAAAATTAGACTTGCTGCCTACATCTAACAAACACTTTACTCTATATTTAGATCCCGATTCATCAATTAGAAAACATATAACAGTTGAAAGTAAAACTTTATCTTTTTATTCGAATAGTTACTAATAAAAGTTTTGTGAACGAACTCTTCCGCATTAGCGTTTAACATTGATGTGCCATAATTTGCTAGTCTTGAATCTGAACATTCTCCTACATTTATTTTACCTTGTGTATTATGTTCTGAAGAAACATATTCTTTCACATATGTATTATTATTTGTTTTAGGAAAATGAATAGTTTTATGATGTCGTTTCTTGCAGAAACAATTGTTCTTTGATGTACAGTTGGCTACAGAGTGTACATTTAAACAATTAAAACATAACTTGTTACATTTTATTATGTTTACTCAGTCATTAACAGATAAGTTTAAGTAATCTGGACACTTTGAAAGATGGTGCTGTTTGTGGCACAAAATACAGTTTAATGTTTTAACATCAGTTAAAAATACTTTATTTACACTTTTGGCATTATACTTTCGATTAACACTAAAATTCTCAATCAGAGATTTTCCGCGTGATGTAAAATATAAATCAATCTCACGTCCTAATTCTTCTGGTAAAAACCATTTATCTCCTTGTCTCGCACTAATGTGAGAAGCAGTTTCCTTATCTAATGTTTCATATAATTTATCTGACACAATCAATTGTTTTAGACTCTCGAAATCGGACACATTTCTTAAATTTAGATAATAATTCCAATTGGTCATCAGTCGTGAAGCGAATTGTACATGAGTCTCATTTGGTAGTTTAAAAGCTTTTCTAAATTGTTCTAGGCAAAAATAAGGTGTTGGTTGAAATTCTTTTAAGACTAATTCTTTTATTCTTTCATAATTATTGATATCTGTATCGTGTAAATAAGTTATAATGTTAGACGCTTTGTCACCTAATAAATTCAGCAGAATTTCTGCTTTATTTTCTTCCGAAACATTTTTAGTTTTGAAAGCCCGTTCTAAAGGAGAAAAGAAAAACCCCATCCTTCAGGCTTAGTTGGAACTTTTACAGTCAAAGTTTTAATACTTTTTATTATTTGATCTAACGATTCTATTTTTACTTCACTTTCAGTAATAACAGATTTAGTTTCAGATTTAATTTTAGCTAGTTCCAATTCATTTTTTGATCGTTCAAATTTAATTTTTCCAAGATCAAACTGCTTTTGCTCCATATCAATTCGCCTTTGCTCTTCATTTTTACGACTCTCAATTATGGTGTTAGCTATTTCTGTTACAAAAGCCGGTTTATTTTTATATATTTCGCTATTTTCAATGATATCGTTTAAATCAGCTATAGTCATTTTATTATTAATATTTAGATTCATTTCAGTAGCTATTTGCCTTAAATCCTCCTTTTTGGCTCATTTAAACATTTTTTTAAAATTTATATATAACAGTACAGATAAGAAAAAATCACATTTACATACTTTAAAATATTCTTTTCGTATTCAACTTCTCATTTCACCAATCATACTTCTTGAATTCGAATAATTCAGAAAGTTACGCGTTGCACTTTAATATCGCTGATCCTTCGTGGACGGCGGACCACAATTTATGTCGATAACTCATTTAAAACATTCACAAACTCAATAAAAACTCATATTTAAAAAACTCTATGAACTGTATTTATTTAACTAACTCACAACTTAGCCGCTCATGGTTACGTTCTCTTGAAAACATTCTATGAACTCATAAAAACAAACGCAGACGATAAAAATTGTTGCCAAAAGTACACAGAATAAATACGACCGAACAAATATTATAAGTGGAATATTTAAATTAACCTAGAAGGTAAAAGGAAAAAAATCCTTCAATTATTTTGAAGTTTTGTCACAATTTTAGCAAAAGTTTAAAATCATTTTTAAAAATTGGACATTGCTTTTGAAAATAGAAATGTTAGTTAAAATTTGTAACACGAAGACATCATCTAGAGCATTATAACACGAAACCTTCACTAATGGATATGATCTCAATTCATTTACGCAAAAATATACAAAATTATACAAAATCATTTATACAAAAATTTGTGAGATTACATTTGGACTTTATATTTTGTGGCTCATCACACTTTTGTACGACATGATCATTGATAAACCATTTATATATGGATAAATTTTCCATAGATGTTAAAAAACAAACTCGACTCGCAACATCGTGATACATACTTGAATGACAACATTTACGTAAAATAAAAGGTTTTTTCTTCTATTGTAATCGTAACAGAAATTAATGTGCATTTTAGTAAACTTATAGAAATATTCATGGTTAAACAAGGAGTTTTGATAATATAGGAAAGCTAACAGTAAAATTTTAAATATATGCACCGCTTCTGAAACAAAATTTCACAAGGTAAGAATTTCCACTGAACATTTATATGGATAAAAAAGTTTGGTGCTCCAGGCAGGTTCAAATATTTCCTTTTTTTCAATCGCGATCGACCAATAAAAAATGTCCTTTTACTACTCATAATTAGCCACACTACGTCAATTGTTATATTGAGAGTAACTAGTTAATAATCCTCCACTGTGTAATTTTTTTTTTTCGGATAGCAATTAAGCTACACTGTCAGAAAAATTCGTCAATATACACTAAGTTATCCTCATTTTTTCACAAATAATTTCTGTACTCCCAGAAAACGTATTTGATCTGTGAATTCATTCCGAAGGTCGAAAAATGAGGGAGAGATTCCGTTTCTTTCTAGCACGCATGCGTATTGGGTCTGTTAGTAATAAATTCGAATTTGTTTTTAAAATGAAAAACAAAATAAACAAATTATAATGTCTAATTTAGTTTTATAAAGACAAAAATGTTTTCGAATTTAAAAATAAATAACAATTTCTTTTTTTATTCATTCAAAAGTTCTCACAATTTGTTATCCAAAGTTGGATAAAATCTTATCGAATAAAAATATAATACCCAAACTTTTCCTTTAGCAATCTACGTAATATATTTAAAATTTACATTTTTATAGTACATTAATACTAAACGTAAAAAAAAAAAAAACAGCCACAGTTTCATGAAAGGTGAAATCTTTCCGAAACTAACTTCAAAATTATAAGCTTTGTAACGAAATAGACCAATCACACCCATATAAAATGAATGGTTCTACTTTAAAGCACTTTGTTAATGTATAACGGTAGCGTCGAGGTAGCGCGTTTGGCTGCCAATGCTGAGATCGTGAGTTCGATCCTCAGCGGTGCCGGATTGATATTTTCAAGATTTTTTTTCAAATGACGGATATTTTACCTCTTTTGACGGAGAAAAAATAAACGGATAATCGTCAATATACAGACAATTTCTGGCAGCAGTGCTGCCAGTACTTTTTCTGTAAAAAGACGGAAGTTTTTTTGAGAGTGTATCGTCTTTAAAAAATAACGTTACGTTATGTTTTATAGAACGCTTAACGAACGCTCAATGTTACGTAACGTTACGTGTTCTTCGCTTATACAGGGTGAGTCATAAATATCGAAACAATAGGCTAACTCCTCAAATATTGCCCCTAGACCCATACTTCCAATTGCAAAAATTCATAAAAAAAGGTGAAATTTCCGATAAGATAAGTTGCAACTCCATGGGGGGTCTATTTGAAAAAATACGAAAATTAAATTTTTATACGGCCCCCGTAGAGCAAAATTCCCAATTAGGAAATTATTCCTTATCCATTCCTATATTGAACAAAACAAATTTCATCTCTGTATCTAAAAATCCCACAGAGATATTAAATACCAAAATCCTCAAAAATTCCTGACTTACACCACTTTTCCCTGCCTCTAAACTGACTCAATTTCAACGCTTGTTAGGGAACATTCACAAATTGCAATTTAATAAAAATCGGTGTAAGATACCACTTTTTCTTTGGACATAAAATAGCAGCGTATAGTATATTTTATGTCCAAATATACTATACGCTATGTGTATGTACTTTTATAGCTTTTCGTTTTTTATATTTATACTTTTTATTATTAAAGAAGCGCCAAAGGCTGTAATATATTTATTTTATCAATGAATCTCTATTTATATGTAAATGTTTCACTTATATTTTAATATCGTTAATCCATATCCCATGCGTTGGAGACTCTGAAAAATGTTATACACTAAAACTTTTTAAGACGGAATCACATAGGAAAGAAAAAATACGTTACAGACAGATGCTCTCCCTAGAAGATGTAATTGGAGCTTATTTTCTTTTCAGGTACTATTGCATTTATTTTGCATGGATCAACATATTTTCCGTTTAGGACGGAATTTCGTCATAGGCAGATTTTTTTTTCACTGGTTTTATTGTATTTAATTTTTTTTAGCCTTTGAATAATCTATTTAAAAAATAAATTTTAAAGTTTTTTCCTTTTTTTTTTTTTTTTTTTTTTTTTTGTAAAATAAAGATTTCAAAACCTGTATGTTTTTTGTAAAAAATTCGATTGAGCCGAATTTTAATATTTTTTATGCACGTATTAAGTCAGTCAGAGACAGTGATTTTAATATGGGTTTTACCGAGACCGGGGAAATTTCATCCAGAGTGCACCTAAGTTGAAGGAAGTCCCATCCTTTATGAAAAGTACGCTAGGCCCGGCCTGGCGGTGGCGGGTCTTCAGAAAAAAATGACATCTCCGTTCTGGCCCTACCTGGGCCCAGAATACAGATTTTTTAACATCCTCTGGAGGACGATAAAAAGCATGAAGTTGTCAGAGGTAAATTAAAAAAAAAAAGAAAGAAAAAAGAAAAAAAAACTTAACCTGCATTTTAGAAAAAGCATTTTTTTAAATAACTGACGGATATTTAAACAATACACTTCGTTTTTCTGCATAATGAATTTTTTATCCTCTATTTCTTGTCTTTAAATTATTAAATGTTAAGAAGTTTTAAAAGAAAACAGAACTTGAAACACGTCATTTTTGATTTTTTTTTACATTAGTTTTGTTTCGGCAAATTTGAAAAAAATGTTTACTTTTGAAAAAATTTTTGCTTTTGAAAATATGATTTTTTAAAAAGTTATATTATTTTTTCAATAAACATTTTTAATAGTTTGAAATTAATATAAAAAAACCTTGGAATAAAACTAAAATCAGATTTTCATCTTTAATTAAATGGAAAGAAATTGAAATCCGTTAAATAATGTTACTAGTTATAACGATTTTTGATTGTCCCATTTAAACCAGTACTAACCACATGAAACTTTTATAAATTGTATGAGAAATTTTAGAATGTGATTTTCTTAGCAAATTATAAGGCCAACATCACAAAAAAAGAAAAAAATCAAAAATTCTAAATCAAGAAATAGATTTTTACGCGTTTTCTAGAACTGTTAAAGTAACAATGTTTTTTGAATTGTGCGCATTTCAATTAGTGTCTAATCCCTTAAAACCTGATGAATTTTTTAAACGGCTATAACTTTGCGAATTTTGGAGATATGAAGATGCAACTTTTTGTGTCTTATTCAGGACTGGATAAGGAAAGTTTTCCTAATTGGAATTTTTGTCCTACGGGGGCCGTATAAAAATTTAATTTTCGTAACTTTTCAGCTAGACCCCCCATGGAGTCGCAATTTATCTTATCAAAAATTTCACATTTTTTTATGAATTTTTGCAATTGGAAGTATGGGTCTAGGGGCAATATTTAAGGAGATAGCCTATTGTTTCGATATTTATGACTCACCCTGTATAACTTTATATTTTAGAAGCCAGCAGTTGAACAAAGCAGATGAATCACTATACGGTTAAATAAAGATAATCTGCGCTGGAATTTTTAAAACTTGCACATTTTCAATTTTTTCTAACGCTGTAGAGGAAAAACTGTACTTTTTAACACAATTTGTTTAAAAATTGCTCCTCAATTTGTTTTTTATATTATTCTTTTTGTAATTTTTAGCGCTATTTGTTTAACGTTGCCAACTAAAGTACACCATTTTTGTAAAAAGTTAGCGACATCGTTTTCTGTTAGATCGGGATGTTATTCAGGAAAAGTAACGTCATATGCATATTTTACTGCAGATGTGCATATGATTGGATAGTAAAAGTGGAATTCCTCACCGAACACGAATGACGTCATTTTATGTAACAAAAAAGATTATGTCTTATATTTTAAATCGGAAATAACGTTATATTACTACCTTTATACATATATATTACGAAATTTAAATGACAAAATTAACTTTACACTATATTAATTTCCTTTTATAATATTCCATATATGATTTCGACTTATTAACCCTACACATTCCATATGTGACACTCATTCACTACTAGTGTAATCAGGTGTCCCTCGCAGATCGAGACACCAAATGTTTTGGATACTACTGATAAATTACAGTTTAATTCACCATCATTTATCACAGAATATTCGGCCATAAGATAAATCGAAGAAAAGTGATTTAAAGTACTGATGTCCAGAGCAACTGGAGCACCCATTTTAGCGGGTCACTAGTAGTCAGCGAGAATCAGCTCTCGAGTCCAAAAGATTATATTAACACCCTACTTATAAAATTAATCTATTAAGTTGTATGTGTAAGATATAAAATTTTAATCCACCTGAGCATATTTATTCCAATGAAAAGTTTTTTTGTATTCTTAGTTTCCATTCATTACTCACAAAAACGTAACTGTCCATTAAGCCTTAAACTTTTTAAATTGCCCGTTTTGGGATATATACCGCTTAAAATACTTCATTTATCCTCCCCCCCTTTTCTAATTTCAGTCTACACATCATTTTAGCTCTTTATATTACAAGTAACTATATAATTTTAGTATTTTTTTCTTCCATAGTATTTTCATTCTCTTTCAAGAGATCGCTATTGTATTATGCTGTTCACTTAATGTAACAATTTAATCACTAACGTGACCATTACCAACATTAAGCTCGAATCCCTAAACTTCGTTCCTTTCTGTTTTTCTGCTCTGTAAAAAAAAAAATCCGTCACATTTACAACAAAAACTGCTGGCAGCAATGTTGCAAACAATTTCTTTCTGTAAGAATTGCAGTAAAAGTAGATGTATTTTTTTATTACATCTAACTTTACAGCAATTTTTATTGCAGTAAAATTAATTGCAATAAAATCAGATATAATTTTTTTTTATTATCTAATTTTACCGCATTTGTTTCAGAAAATTTGCTGGCAACATTCCTGTGCCGTGAATTTAACGTATTTTTTGTACATGGTGTCTTTAATTTAATCAATTTTTCTATTCAATTTGCCAGGTACCCTTCTTTAGGTGCGTTCGTAATTATGAAAATACGTAGCACCTATTGTTGTTGCTCAGTCCGTCCGTCTGACTGTCTGTCTGTCCGTCTGTCCGTCCGCATATAACAACGCAAAAACTACCCAACCGAATCGTTTGAAATTTAAAATACATAAGTATAACATAATTTTATCGAGTCATTTCAAATTTTATGAAAATCGGATGGCTAGATCAATTAGAGGGAGAATCAAAAGGATTCCGTTACATTACGGTCAATGGGGAAAAAAGTTTCAAATGTATTTTAATCGTTTGAAATTCAAAGCATATCATTATTACGTAATTTTATCGAGTCATTTCAAATGTTATGAAAGTCGGATGCATAGATCATTTACAGGGACAATCAAAGGTATTCCATTACATTACGGTCAATAGGAAAAAAGTTTCAAATGCATTTTTATGATGTTACACTCATTCGAACATAATAGAATTGGCATGAATTTTTGAAGTATATACTAAAATATGTATTCTGTACAATCTGTGATGCAAAGAATTTTTATTATTATATTACAGGGCCTCACAAAAGTATTCCACTACATAATGCTATACGGGAAAACATTGTTTGATACGTGTTTTAATTATATTAAACTATTTCACATTTTATGAATAAGATATACGTTTCTGAGGTGTAATAAAAATTACTTTCTGTATATTTACAGGAACACAAAAAAAGATGTCGACTACTAAACTGTATCGGAAGTACGCTGTACTATATCAGCAAGATTTTAATATTTTTACAACTTCGTTATCGTACGAACGCGCCTCATTTGCTGTTTTAACTTGTTTTAATTATTTTTATTCTCGCTTCTGTAGGGAGTCAGAATGAGAGAAGAGTTTCGAAAGGATTATGAACGGAACGCGTGCGTTAGATGTTCATGAACTGTTTTGAAAAAATAACAAACTTAAAAATATCATCTGGGCGATAGTTACACTGTAAAAAATATCCGTTAAATTTACGCTGCAGTACTGTTGCCAGCAACTTTTCTCTTAAAAATTGCAGTGAAATTAGATGTAATAAAAAATTTACATCTAATTTTACTGCAATTTTTAAGGCAAAAAATTCTGGAAACATTGCTGCCAGCAAGTTTTGCCGTACATTTAATTTTTTCTTCTTTTTTTACAGTGTATTCGCATGGGAACAAACTAACAAGTTGCAATAAATATATTCAGTCGAAAATGCAGTGTATCTCTCTCTAAATTATCCTTGGCATTGTAAATCGGTTAGTCACAGCACATGTCAACTACACTGTAAATTATAGGGCGTTTAACTCAGTATAAATTATGCACAAAAGGACACTAATGGTAAATTTTGTGATACCTTTCATTTTATACAAGGGAAAGTTACTACATTCAAAATGCTGTATATACTCGTGTATAAATCATTCCCCTAAATTTTTACACAAAATTTTGAAAAAAATTGATTTCCATGTGTAAGTAGACCATATATTTGGTAGGATGTTGAAAATGATTTGTGATCGAGGATGAAAAGAATGTGATAAATTGTCCTTAAATTTGTCAAAATATATTTGTTTGTTTTCTTTTCTTTTCATTAAAGTTTCTAATCAAACTTTGTTTTAAACATTCATTTTTTTCTTGTCACTATATAATACATTCATGTCACTTTCTTGTCACATGAACGTCACATCATGTCATATTCATGTCAAAATATATTACATAAAAATGAAGAGGTTTAAGCTATTTTGAAGCCTATTCATATCAATTTAATGATAGTTGAAAAAAAAAAAACTCTTTGAAAATCTTATTCAGACCTTATTTTAAAGGGTAAACAACTTATTAGACTGCTACAATAGTATATTTTGCAAGGATGTTTAGGAGAAAAATCAAGAAACACTCTCAAGTTAAACTTTTTTTAAAAAGGGAATTAAAATGTTGAAAGGAATGCCTCAGTATTGAAGGAAATTCGGTCCCAAGTGAAAATTGATTCAGAACAATTTTAGTCCAAGAGCCGACAGAACAAAATCCTATGTTACCGAGCAGAAGAAAAAAACTTTATTTTCTGGAAGAGTAGCCATAGGGGAATCTAATGATCCATGTCTGCCGGAAGTGAAGTGGTGCATAAGCCAAAAATTAATACCACTAGTGGTTCACTCGTAGTTTTAAGATTGTCTTTTTCTGCTCCCACTTTTGAATGTTTCCATACCTTTGTTTGTAGAACAAGACAATGTTGAACCTACGAGTTAATCATTAGTGGTATTAATTTTTGGCTTAAGCACGACTTCACTTCCAGCAGACATGGATTATTAGATTATCCTACTCTACGCATCCATAAAATAAAGATTTTTTTTTCTTGTACTGTCGTTTTTGTGCTATCGGCTCTTGAACTATTACAAGAATAGAGAAACGACTATTGTCTGCTTTTATCACTCTCTCCAACCTAGACCCATATCTAATAATGTGATTATTTAAAGGACTTCCCCATCAACCGTTTACCTTTTTTCTTTCTTTATTTTACTAACTATGCACGTCAATCTCCCATTTTCAATTCCCAAATTTTGCCTAGAATTCTTACACTTACATACAAGTATATGCGGTACCTTTACACGATTCCTGTTTTTCCCTTTTTCTATTTTTAGTAAAACTATTAGGCAGAAGTCGTGTTTTCCATGCACTCTAAAATATACATGTAAGGTTGCTCCATAAAATTAGTTCAACATGTTGATTCCAATTTTATGGGGTAATTTAACTTATATAATTCTGTAATTTAAACTCATATATTTGGTGTAATATTAGATGTTAATATAATGTAACATCAGTTATATCGTTTAAATTACTCAATATAATTGAGGCATCTGCCAAAAAATATAGAGTAACGATAATCTTATTCTACAGTGGTTTTAAATCAATAAAATATTTTTTGTTTTTTAACTAGTTTACCGTGCAAAATTTAATCATGTCTATCTCTACATCGGTATTATAATCATTTTTATTCATTTTCAAACAGTTTACAAACAGACTGTACGTTAGCAACAAATTACAATAGCACATTTACATTCCTATAATAATAATATTAAACCTTGATATTTCGTGTGTTACGTTTTATAAACTATTATTTTATTAAATAAAAATGACTGATGTAGTAGTGTTCTTTTTACATATTTCAAACAAAAAAATAAACATATAATATCAAATATGCATTTCCCATAAGCAATGCTGTGAAATTAAGAGCTTGTGTCACATGTTTTAACCTCTTCAGTCCTGGAGTACCCATTTGGGTACATTAAAACAAAAGCCAAAATTACACCCAAAATTTTTTTATAAATGCATAGATTTCTGCTAGCGCTATTCAGATACATCACAGTGTCCTATATTACCAATAAATGTGCTATATGTTTACAGATGGAGAAACCGTGTGACTTTGAAAATGAAACATTTCCAAGATGGATGATATAAACAATTTTCCAACGACTTCACATCAAAGTATGTGAATAATACAAATTTTAGAGTGAATTAAAAAATATATATTGCATTTTTTATAAACTATAATGTTTCGAGAATGATTTGGAGTTGTTTATAAATGTTGTTCATATGTGCATGGATGTGAAAAACATTTGCAAATATGTTGTACCCATTTGGGTACAATGGGTCTTAACTATACATTTCCAGCTAAAGAAACTAATTTTCTGCGTAACTATTGTGTACAATGGTTATTAAAAAAATTTTAGAAACGAATAAATTATTTAATTTAGTCTTACAAAACAATTTAAAAGGCCTTTTTTCATTTTTTAAAAAATAATATGAAGTAATATACTGAATTTACTGCTAAAATGTGTCATAATTTTTAATAATTTTAAAATTTTTTAACACGTTTTGAAAAGTTGTATAGTTGTACAAGCCCGCATATACTAGTCAAAAAGTCTATAATAAGTGATACTTTATTAGAAGATTATTATTAAAAGGTATGTAGTATATGTATAGTGGTATGTGTAGTAGTATGTGTATATTATCTCTGGCTTTCAGTAATAATCAGGTAAGGCTCATTTTTAATATTTTGAGTAATTAACGTTTAAAGTTTTTAAATATCTTTTTATCATTACTTTTATAAAATAGATTAGAACTTAATAATTTTCATTACATTCAATTAGGATGTAAGAGCTTCTTTTTCTTGCCAAAATAGTTATATAAAATGTTTTTTTTTTAATTAATTGAGAACTAATTAAAAAAAATTTCTATTTTAAATGAAAATTTATAGCCGCCCTATCACGGGAAGTATTAATTTTTTTTTTCAGTAATGGCAGATGAAAGCACTCTTTTAAAGCTAAATTTCCCCAAATTATCTCAATTTTTTTCAAAAATGTGCCATACCTGGTTATTGCTGGAAGCCACAGATATATCACATACACAGATAGATGTATATTAGCAAGATATGCATTTACAATTATTACAATATGTGTATGATATTTTTGCGCAATACATAGTTTTAGGTAAAAAATCATTTAGTTGCGTTAATTGATATAATTTTTAAACAATAAATAGTTTTATGTTTGTAAAACAAAATTGGTTTAATTTGTTTAAAAAATGACATTTTTACTCAATTGCGACCTGATGTACCCATATGGGTACATAAATTTTAACTATTTAAAAATTTTAAAAATAAAAAACTAATTTTATTTTCTCTTTTCTAAGCTTAAAAGCACCATAATTTGCTAATAAAATAATTTTTCTATGCATGCACATTTTTCTCGGGACTGAAGAGGTTAAGGTACTTATAAAATCATTTTTCAAATCATTTGTATTTTAACAAAACATTACAATAATACATTTACATCTCCATAATAATAATTTTAAGCATTGATATTTCGTATGTTACGTTTTATAAACTATTATTTTATTTTGTAAATGATATGACGTTGATGAAATGACGTTTTATAAACTATTATTATATTTATTATGACTCATATATTAGAGTTTTTTTCATATTTGACACAAAAAAATAAACATGCAGTTACAAATATGCATTTCGCATAAGCAATGCTGTGAAATCTAGATCTAGTATCATATGTTTTAAATCGCTTTATTTTATTAAGAAATATAAATATCATTCACGATTCGGATTTAAAATTTTTCAGAAAAGATCATGCTGCGAATGCGTTACACAAGAAATTAGCTTATTCCGCAAGAAATTTATTCACTCTTCGATTTTCATGTCACGCAAATCTACGTAAAGGTAGCGTAAAGCGAATTGGCGTCTTTAAAATTTTAAACACGAAATTCATTTTAAAGATTGAAATCGAGCAATTCATGTTGATGTATTTTATACATTTCCATAAAAAATTCTGCCAAGGTAGAAAAATTCCTCGAGACTGTAGAAAACTATCAATATTTTTCTAGAACAATATTTTTTAACAAGTTTTTGCTTTTAGAATGTTTTTAAGACATAAAAGTAAAAATGTCAGTTTTTACCCCCAAACGTTATCCTTATGCTTAATATAAAACTATTTTTTTTTCAGATTGAGTAACATTAATTATTATTCAAAAGTTATTACATTCAAAAGTTACATTAGTTATTCAAAATCAGCTTATTGTATTAAATAATTCTACATGAAAAAAGAAAATAAATGGTTCGATTTTATTTATAATCCCCCTCCTAAAACTTTTTAATCTCTTAAACATCCAGTGTCTAAGGGTACATATTTTCTTTAAATTGGGGATAAAAATGACATTGATTTAATTTACTTTCCTTTCTTATGGATAAAATACACTTAGTTTCACATTTAACTTAAAATAATAATATTTTGAAGTGTTTTTTTTCTACATTAGATATAAGTAGCTTTGGGTAAATGGAAAATTAAGGGGCTAACCACTAATAAATATCTAAATGAATCAGAACTTATTGAAAATTGCAAAATACACAATAAGAACTTTAGAAAGCTCATAGTCCAAGAGCCGACCGCACAGAATCCTATGTCATTGAGCACAAGAAAAAATCCTTTATTTTATGGAAGAATAATAATAGGGGGAAATCTAATGATCCATGTCTGCCGGAAGTGAAGTGGTGCATAAGCCAAAAATTGATACTACTAGTGGCTCACTCGTAGGTTTAGCATCGTGTTTGTTCTACAATCAAAATTATGAAAATATGGAAAACTGGGTGCAGGAAAACAATGTTAAGCCTACGAGTCAAACACTAGCGGTAATAATTTTTCACTTATGCACCACTTCGCTTCCGACAGAACGTGGATCATTAGATGCCTCCTCCATAAAATGCCTCCTCCTACTCCTCCATAAAATAAAGTTTTTTTTGTGCTTGATGGGTTCTGTGCGGACTATCACTGCATTACTTAAAAGGTAAATGAATAATAATAACTATACACATGTTGCATGACAAAAATATACTTGTTATTTAAAATTTCTCAATATTGTCGGTCTATAATTTCCGCGACCATCATCAGTGAGCATTTTATTGGCGATTTCTGTTATTATATCTAGGTGCACTGTAAAAAAAAAAAAAAAAAAAAAAAAAAAAAAAAAAAAAAAAATCCGCTAAGTTTGCGACAAAAAAGCTGGCAGCAATGTTGCCAGCAGTTTTCGCCATACAAATTGCAGTAAAATTATATGTAATTTTTTTATTACAGCAGAATGTCACTTATTATATCATCTTCCAGCGAAATAAATAAAGGTATCTGGATACTATACTTTCAGTGTCAATACAACCATATATAAATACGTTTTTATTATGAAAAAAAAAAAAAAACCTACATTCAAAATTCAAGTAAACTCTCATTGGGTTGGCAAAAAATCTTAATATTTCTATTATTATTATTATTTCAATCTTCAAATAAAGTACGTTATGAGTACGAAAAAGTACCTCATTTAAATGCATAAAAGGAATTCATTTATATTAAAAAATGATTAGTTTTAGATAACAGAAAATATTGAGGAAAATAAGTTTAAATAACAGAAAATAATGTCAATAATGTCACAAATATATACGTATTATATATGTATAACATAAGAATTGTTATTAATGTCAATTTTTCTTTATTAAAGTACATTAATTTGTTTTTAGTATATTATATGAATACGATAATATCAATCATGAGATCGCTGTTTGAATCCTTGCCCGGAATGTTTTCATTCAATTGAAAATTCACAACTGATATAATATGTGACTTTAAGAACCTTTGTCTACAACATAAACAAGTTTCTTATCAAAACATTACACATAAAATGGTATAATAAAATGACATATTAAATAGCAATAAAATGACATATTAAAAACAAATTTCAAAATATATTTTTTAATAAGAAATATATAAATATAAATAAGAAAATAAAAAAAAATTGTTTTTAGAATCAGAAAATATTTGGTATTCATACTCTCGTGACTCAATAGGAAACACAAAATGGATGAAACATGAAATAATTTATAATTTAGATACTGTCATAATTAAGCTGACAGATATATCGTAATTAAACTGACAGGAATAAGAAATCTAATTGAAATGCCATGGTCTAATTGATCTAGTGCTTTCTTGTTGGCAGAATAAAGCCAAATTTTGTAAGAAAATTAAACACGATGAGTTACAAAGGATTCCATGGGGAAAAATAGATTCAAAAGTTACCGCTAGATGAATATGTGGTGCTGTATGACTGAAAGGCGAGTCTTAAAAATGCAGAATCAATGCTAAAATCGTTAAATGTGCTAAATTAACGGATTTTTTTTTTCAGTATCAAATCTGCATTTTAAAACTGTCCTCCTCATATTTCCCTACAAGTGACTTTTGAAACTATGTTTTATTATTATTATTATTATTATTATTATTATTATTATTATTATTATTATTCCGAAGAATTCTTCATCATCCTTCTTGGCAAATGCCGCGCTAAAAAATCCATGTTTACACTCTAATATTGAACATATATGTTCAGTCTAGCATGCTTTATCCTACAGAGATAAGAATTCAAAACGTTTACCGAAGTTTTTATCACTTTACTTATCCAATCTTAATACCATATTTAAAATATAATGTTTTTAAAGGGAAAACAATATATTTTTTTTTTATAAAAACCCCAAAAAGATGAAAGTAAGTAATATATCTAATTCTTGCAAATATTTTGTAATTGAATTTTTTTATGTACATAAATGAATTCATTTCTTACATATCTACGCAAGCGAAAAAACTTTGATTACTCTAGAAAAAATAAATTGCTTCAGTTAGAAATATTTATTGTCTCAATTACCGCTTAGACACAAAAGATCGACTAAACTGCCAAATTTATTGCTGACTCATTTAGTTTTCTTTCTCCTAAAATAATACAAAAAAGTTTTTTTTCCACGAGTAAAAACCCAAGTTTTTACTCGCTCAAGAAATTAGCACATAATTTCTCTGTAGAATAGATTTTGTAAACACTTACCTAAAAAAAATAGATTTAAAACATAAAATTCCATCATTTTAAGTGGTTTAACAGTGTTTAGTGAACGAATAAAAATATTACTTTTTAAAAGGAATTTTAACGAAAACTTATACGAAACATTAATTTTATATTGGTATATTTTTTATTAGTATGATTATTATTATTTTCATATGAATGATAATATTAATTTAATTTTATATTAATATTATTTTATGTTTTATTAATATTCTTACATTAATACTATTTTTTTACTAAGCTCATTAAGTGACCCGCATGTTCTGTGCATCCCTCCTCATTTTTGTAAGTATATATTGTTTTAAGCTCATGATGTTAGAACAATGGTTACAACGATAAAAGAAAAACATAGATAACATTAACGAAAAGAAGTCATAAAATATATCGTTTCTAGGGGAGCCTACTTTTATTAAATCTGATATCTGGTTAGAAAATATATCAGCCACCCTAGAATTTCAAAAGGCAATTTCAGCTCTTTTTTATCCGTGTGTATATATGTATGCCTATACAGTCGAGATTACTACCCCATGTTGAACGATTGGGTGTGGCTTTGTATGTTCAATCGCATAGAGATCTGACTCAACTCCAGTCCTGTTTAGAACTAATCAAAGAAAAAATTGATTATGAGATAAATATCTATTGTCAGTTAATCACTATATGTGTACTGGCGTCCTATCGGTAAAAATCTAAATAAAATTACTCGCATTAAACGCCACTTAAAAAAAAAAAAAAAAAAAAAAAAAAGGTTGTTTTAGAACGCTAAAGATTAAACATTTAAAATTAATGGAAGTAGCAGATCAGGTTTATAAGTGTGTTGCAAAGTTTGAAAATGGTGTTGTTAAACGACTCTTTGTCCAATCAGAGAAAACAAACCGGAGTGGTTACTTTGAATTATCAAAATACAGAGTTCAAAGTTCGAGGAAGGTTATGTAATGTGTCAGGATTTACTGTCTTATATATCAGGTCTCATTCGCCTATACAGGATGAGTCATAAATATCGAAACATTAGGCTATCTCCTTAAATATTGCCCCTAGACCCATACTTCCAATTGCAAAAATTCATAAAAAAAGGTGAAATTTTTGATAAGATATGCTGCAACTCCATGGGGGTTCTCTTTGAAAAATTACGAAAATTAACTTTTTATACGGGCCCCGTAGGATAAAAATTCCATTTAGGAAAACTTTCCTTATCCAGTCCTGAATAAGACACAAAAAGTTGCACCTTCATATCTTGAAAACTCGCAGAGATAGCCCTTTGTATTATTCATCAGGTTTTAAGGGATTAGACGCAAATTGAAATGCGCCCAATTCAAAAGACAATGTTAATATAGCAGTTCTAGGATTCCTGTAAAAAATCTATCTGTTGAGTTAGAATTTTGATTTTTTTTTCTTTTTTGTGATTGTTAGCCTTATAGTTTGCAAGGAAAATCACATTCTAGAATTTATTCTAAAATTTATAAAAAATTCATATGTTTAGTGCTGTAGCTCGAAACATTATTTATCGGATTTCAGTATCTATACTAATAAAATCCGTGCGCCTCTGTCTGCTTGAAGCCGATTACAGTTCGCAACGCAGGCGAGTTGGAAGTCGCGAGAGGTGTCTTTCGATTGGAAAAATTCCGGGGAAGTCATTTCGGGCATTTTCGAGACCGTGGGACCAAAATTAAAAAAGTTATGAATTAAAAACCCCTTGGGAATCGGAACGAAAAATGTCTCAAATCCCAAACGGCGCTCAAACGGAGCTCTGAGGCAGAACACTGCGCCACCTTGCAGTGAAGGAAAGAACTTTTCCCCTTTGGCTAAAAGAAGAAGCAGTCGAAAACCTCTTTTTCTCCCTTTTTTGCGCGTTTTTTCTTAAACCATCATGCAGACAGTTTTTAAAGTAGAAAAAACTGATTACATATTCAGAATCTGCGTAAAAATCTGCTTCTGATGAACCAAAAAATACGAGAAAATGTCTTATGGGCGCGCAGAGCCAACCGTACAAAACCAAATATTTTTAATGGGACGATGGCGACCATGGAGCGTAAAGCCCACTGTGCGAAATCACATATTTTTAACGGGATAATGGGCGCATAACAACCATAGCTCTTTAATTTACTTTTTTTGTGCTTGAGGATTCGAACACCAAGACTTGCTTATTAAATGAATTTTTTTGTTTATTATACATTGCTTAATATCGAGGTTCGTTTGGAAAAACTGGCCCAGCTAGCGGGCATAGCTCGCTAGTTAAAGATGAAAATCTGAATTTAGTTTTGTTTCAGGGTTTTTGCTTTTCAATATTAATTTTAAAAGTATTAAAAATATTTATTGAAAAAATAATATATCTTAAAAAAAATCATATTTTCAAAAATAAATATTTTTTCAATTTTGCCCGAAACAAAACTAATGTAAAATAATTAAAAATGACATTTTTCAAGTTTGTACTTTTTTTCTTTAACAATTCTTAACTTTTATTAATTTAAAGACAAGAAATAGTCGAGAAAAAAATTCATTATGCAGAAAAACGAAATGTATTGTTTTACTGCCCGTCATTTATTTAAAAAAATGCTTTTTGAAGTTGCAGATTAAGTCTTTTTCAGAAATTTACCTCTCAAAACTTCAAGCTTTTTATCGTGCTGGAGAGGCTGTTAAAAAATCTGTATTCTGGGCTCAGGCCGAGTCAATACCGAGAAGATACTTTTTACTGCTTCCTATTTCCTAGGTCTGCACTGGACGAAATTTTCAATCCCGGTCTCGCACAATCCGTATTAAAATCACCGTCTTTGACTGACCTAATACGTGCCTGAAATATGTAAAATTTGGTTCAATCAAAATTTTTAGAAAAACCATATAAGTTTAAAAATCGCTTTTATTTTACAAAAAAAACCTTTAATTTTTTTTTTAAGAATAGTATATTCAAATGCTAAAAAATTAAATACAATAAAATCAGAGAAAAAAATCTGTCTATGACGGGATCCTGTCTTAAACGGAAAATGTGTTGATTCATGCAAAATAAGTACAATAATACCCAAGAAAAAAATAAACTCCATTTAACCCTCCTAGGAAGGGCATTTGTCTATAACATATTTTTTCTTTCCTATGTGATTCCGTCTTAAAAGGTTTTACTGTATAACATTTTTCAAAGTCTCCAACTCACGGGATATGGATTAGCGATATTAAAATATAAGTGAAATATTTACCTATAAACAGAGATTCATTGATAAAATAAATATATCACAGCCTTTGGCGCTTCTTTAATAATAAAAAGTATAAATATAAAAAGCGAAAAGCTTTAATAAGTGTGGTATTTAGCACTTTTACTTTTCAGGTAAAACTGTAGATGGCGCCCCTTGTCCATTCCATGGAATTATTGTAAGGAACATAAATGTACTTGCGTTCCAGATTAATTGTTCTATGTTTACAATGTGTATATGTCGTGTGTTGTGAATTATGTTTATTAAATATGTTTTGTGTTAAAGTTCGTCCACCTCGAGTTATTGAGTACTGTGTTATGCCTTAAATTAATATGTTTAAAGATATTACAACTGGCGACGTATGGAAAAAACTTCGTACCGTAAAAATATTAAAAGAATAACGGCGAGCCAAACAGAAAAGGCTCATTTCAGTTTTGATTTCAACATTTCAGAAATGTAAAGCAGCCTTCCAGAATATCTCATCAGCTACAAAACAAGGGGGTGGTAAGTGCATTAAATTTTAACTTACTTTTTTTTCTGTCTTATTAAGTGAAATTAAGATGTTTGCATTTAAAGAATATGATGATAGTGTAGAAACATTTCATGCTTATATTAAACGCTTGGAGCAGAATTTTATTCTGAATGAATTAAAAGAGGAAAAAAAAGTTTCGGCCCTTTTATCCTGCATGGGCCCTAAGCTTTATAATTTGCTGAGTAATTTATGTTTCCCAAAAGAATGTGAATCATTAAAATATTCTGAGATTGTTGACATTTTGATAAAGCATTTAAGCCCCGCCCCCAACAAATTTATTGAAAGAATAAAATTCCGCAAGTGTTACCAAAATGAGTCGGAATCAGTTCAAGATTTTGCTGCTAGATTAAAAAAAAATACAACCTTTTGTTGTTTTACGGGTGATACATTAAATGAAAATTTATTGGAACAATTTTTACGCGGTTTGAAAAACGAAAGCATTCAAAATAAATTGATTACGCAAGTAGATGATTTAACTTTTGAGAAAGCAGTTGAAAAAGCTTTATCCTTACACAATGTAGATATTGAAATTTCTGAAATTAAAAATAAAAATTTCAGTATTAATAAAATTTCAAGTTCAAAGAATGTACACCCAAAGAAATGGTCGAACGACTGTCAGAAGTCAAATGTCAACAATAATGTAAATAATACAAATTCTGAGGAAAATAAAAATAAATTAAAATGTTATAGATGTGGAAATACTTCTCATCTAGCCAATTCATGTAGATTTATTAATGCTACTTGTAAAATTTGTAAGAAAAAAGGCCATATTGGAAAAGTATGTAGAAGTAAAACTTTCCAAAAACACGTAAATTCGGTAGATACGGTAAATGTCTTAACTATAAAAAATACAGGTACAAATCCTATTAAATTATCTGTGTTAATTGAAAATAAAGCAAGAGCTGATATGGAATTGGACACAGGTTCGGGAATTTCTGCTGTTCCTTTAAAAAGATTTTGCAGAATTTTTCCTGATTATAAAATTTTCCCCCCAGATGTTCAGTTAAAAACTGCAACTGGTGAAATTTTTAAACCTGTAGGTTATGTTGAAGTAAATGTTACGTATGAAAATAAAACAGAAAAGTTAAAATTATATTTAATAAAAGAAGATAACTTTCCATTATTATTTGGCCGAGATTGGCCGAGATTCGATATTTTTCCGCATAATTTAAGATCTGTCTATGTTAATGAGACTGTAAATTATTCTCATAAATTACAAGAATTGTTAAATGATTTTTCTGATAAAGTAGGGGAAATTAAAGGGTTAAAGGCAGAGCTTTATCTTGAAAAGGATGCTACACCCATATTTTGTAAAGCAAGGACTGTTACTTATGCACTACGTGCTGCAGTCAATGAGGAATTACAAAGATTACAAGACGCTGGTATAATTAAACCAGTTACAAATAGCAAGTGGGCAACTCCTATTGTTCCAGTGGTAAAATCTACTGGAAAAATACGTTTATGCGGAGACTTTAAAGTTACATTAAATAAACATCTGAAAGTAGAAAAATATCCCTTGCCTAAAATAGAAGATATGTTAGCTACTTTAAGTGGGGGTGTTCATTTTACAAAAATTGATTTGAATCAAGAGTACCTCACACTACCCGTTGATGAGGAATCCCAAGAATTATTAACCATTAATACACCTAAAGGATTATTTCAGTTTCTTAAATTACCAATGGGTCTTAGTAGTTCTCCTGCTATATGGCAAAGAAAAATCGAGCAAATTTTAAGTGGAATTGAGGGAATTACAATTTTTATTGATGATATAGGAATAACTGGAGAAACAGATGAAATTCATTTACAAAGGTTAAAGCAAGTATTAGAAAGATTGAGAAATTATAATATTCGGATAAATAAGGAGAAATCATTCTTCATGGCAGATGAAATTACTTATTGTGGGTATAAAATGGATAAACATGGTATTCATAAAACACCAGATAAAATAGAAGCAATTGTAAATGCCCCTAGGCCAGAAAATGTTTCCCAGGTTAAAGCATTTCTTGGTCTTGTAACTTATTATGCTAAATTTGTACCGAATTTATCGACAATTGCACATCCTTTGAATAATTTGCTTAAAAAGAATGTGAAGTTTAATTGGTCTTACAAATGTGATCAAGCGTTTAAAAAATAAAAAGAGAAATTACTTCTGACAGAGTGCTTACTCATTTCAATCCGAAATTACCTTTAATCTTAGCTACTGATGCTTCTCCATATGGTATCTCTGCAGTTCTTTCGCATGTGATGCCAGACAATACTGAAAAGCCTATTGGATTTGTATCCAGAACCTTGAATAATGCCGAAAAAAGGCATAGTCAAGTAGATAAGGAGGCATTAGCAATTATATTTGGGGTTAAGAAATTTTTTCAATATTTGTACGGTAACAGATTCACTTTGTTTACTGATAGTAAACCATTAGTTTCAATTTTTTCACCTTCTAAAAGTATTCCTGTTTTATCAGCTGCTAGAATGCAAAGATATGCCATATATTTACAAACGTTCCAGTATGACATTCGTTATAAGAAAACTACTGAACACGGTAATGTCGATGCACTTTCACGTCTTGCATTACGTAGTGAAGATTTGCCCCACGAATATAACTCAAATGAGGGACTTGATGAATCTGAAATCATTCAAATAAATCAGCTTTCTGTTTTACCTTTAAATGCTAAATCTATTGCTTAAGCTACAAAAACTGATCCTCTTTTGCGTCAAATTTTTCATCATCTCATTTCTGGTTCAGAAATTCCTAAGAATTTACTTTTTGGCGGAAAACAAGAAGAATTTACTCTTCAGCATGGTTGTATTTTAAAAGGTTGTAGGGTAGTTATCCCAGAAATTCATCGACAACAGATATTAAAGGAATTACATTTTGGTCATTTTCGTATAGTGAAAATGAAATCTTTAGCCCGTAGTTTTGTATGGTGGCCAGGAATAGACCATGATATTGAAGATATTGCAAGAAATTGCTCTATTTGTGTAAATTTGAAAAATAATCTTCCCAAAGTTGATACACATCATTGGGAATGGCCTACAGCTCCATGGCAGAGAATTCATATTGATTATTTTGGTCCTGTTAACGGGAAAATGCTTTTGTTAGTGGTTGATGCTTATAATAAATGGCCAGAAGTATTTATAGTTCCTAGTACAACTTGAGAATATACAATTATTTATCTTTCTTCTCTCTTTGCACGATACGGTTTTCCTGTTTCTTTGGTATCAGATAATGCTAAGCAGTTTACATCTGAAGAATTTGAAATATTCTTAAAAAGTCATGGTGTAAAACATAAGTTTAGTGCACCGTACCATCCATCTACAAATGGACAGGCTGAGAGGTATGTGCAAACGGTCAAACGTGGATTAAAAGCCTTAGCTTCTGAAGCAGGTACTTTACAAATGCAGTTGAATAACTTTCTTTTGCAGTACAGGAAGATGCCACATGTTACAGCGGGGGAAAGTCCTGCATCTTTATTTCTAAAACGTCGTATAAGAACAAACATAGATTTGATAGTGCCGAATGTTGCAAATTTTGTTCATGAAAAACAAACTGCAAGGAAATCTAAAGTTAAAGTAAAAGAATTTGAAATCAACCAGAAAGTAGCTGAAAGAAATTATACTCCAGAGGCCAAATGGAAAATTGGTCGAATCGTAGCAAGAGAAGGAAAATTACATTACAGAGTTCAAGTTGGTTCGAATATTTGGAAAAGGCATGTTGATCAAATAACTAATGTAGGGGAAAATATTTCTTTAACTAATGATCCAAATTCGGAAGAAAATGTTACAGAAAATATGAGAAGTGAAAATGCAAGTGTGAAGCAAAATGATTTTCCACCCTTACAGTCAAGTTCCACAGATCCGCAACCAGTTGACACTCATGATCCAATTGCTCCAGATCCTACGCAAACTGACTTTCATGATCCTGATTCTTTGAGTTCTAATTCAACTAACTCTGATAATATTCTCCCAAAACCGCCGGTTCCTACTAATGCTACAGTTGATGCTCCTGAGCATGTCAAAACTAATTCTTCTTCTTCTCCACAGGTACTTAGACGATCCAGAAGACATAGGAGAGCTCCTGACCGACTTCATTATTAAGTGGGGAAAAGTTGTGGTATTTAGCAATTTTACTTTTCAGGTAAAACTGTAGATGGCGCCCTTGTCCATTCCATGGAATTATTGTAAGGAACATAAATGTACTTGCGTTCCAGATTAATTGTTCTATGTTTGCAATGTGTGTATGTCGTGTGTTGTGAATTATGTTTATTAAATATGTTTTGTGTTAAAGTTCGTCCACCTCGAGTTATTGAGTACTGTGTTATGCCTTAAATTAATATGTTTAAAGATATTACAATAAGTATTTTTGTTAAGAACTCCTCCATAAGAAAGAATTTTTAAACACACCGATGTAAAAAACTATGTACAAATTCACGGTTGAGCCGGGTTATTATATAACTTTTTTTTGGGCCGGTCTGGATTGTGATTTTAACATTTTACCATGCTGGGCAGAACTTTTTTCCACTATGGGTCGGTTTGGGACCAGACCTATATCCATACAGACCTCCAGTGCTGACGATCAACAGAATTTGAAAACAAGTTTTGATTTAAATCAATACGCTGCTTCATTATGTCCAAAAAAGAGTCACTGTCTTAAATCGTCATTCAATAACAGATAATTTGTGAACGATCTCTCGTTCACTTTGAAAATTAGTCAAAAATGCTTCGTTTACAAGCATGGTAAAGTGGTGTAAGTCACGAATTTTGGAGAATTTTGGGTTTTAATATCTCTCCCATGTTTTAAAAAACGGAGATGAAATTTTTTGCTGTTCAATTTAGGAATGGATAAGGAATAATTTCCTAACTGGGAATTTTTCTCTACGGGGGCCGTATAAAAATTAAATTTTTATATTTTTTTCAAATAGACACCCCCCATGGAGTTGCAACTTATCTTGTCAGAAATTTCACCCTTTTTAATGAATTTTTGCAATTGGAAGTATGGGTCTAGAGGCAATATTTAAAGAGATAGCCTATTGTTTCGATATTTATGACTCAACCTGTTTAATATTGTTCTTAGAGCCCGAGTCTAAACTCTGTCGTAATGAAACCCACTCCACATATTTAACGTTCTTTGTACGCATCAGTACTGAGTGATATCGGTTTTAGTCCTCCATTCAATGCCTATTTTTTGTTGCACCCAAAAGTAGTTGGATTTCATTAATTTTTTTTTTCCAAATCCTTTTAAGTGCTTGTAGATTTTTTAGAATGTAGATTTAAAAATACGAGTTCACAAGCCAATTTCCGAAATGTGTGATATTTATCAGTATTTTATTGTAATTAAACAAGTCTTGCGTTTTTTTTCTGTCGCGTCCATTGAAACCGTGTGAAAATTGTGGATTAAATAAAGTAAAATTATTTAAATACAGAAACATGTTTGTAGTTTAGTTTGGGAAGGTTTTATATCCTGTTCCAGTTGGCATGATTGGAACGATTAGCAAAAGAATCATAAATGGCGCCAAAAATCCATTTTAGCAACTTATAATTTTTTTCAAGATGTTGGAAAAACACGGCCTGTTAACAATATTTATAAAAATCTACATATTTAATAAATTTTTCATATAGTGTATATTACATGTTACAAAAATAAATACAATGTTTATACAAATATTTTTATATTTATGTATCACATATATTTCTGTATATGCATGTGTAATTATATAGAGAGATATACATTTATAAAGACAAAAATATTTATCAATAAATAAATACTATACAGTTTTATATTTTTCATTTATGTACTATAGGATGTAAAATTAAATGAAATGCTATACATTTTTCCGAACCCCCCCCCCCCCAAAAAAAAACAATAAACATGTGGATAAAATCCATTTCAGTAATAAAGAAGGCAACCTTAAAAACTGAAGATTGCAGCCACATCAATTCAATTAATGCCAAAAAAGAGAAAAAAATATTTTTAACTTGTCCAACGTATTTAAATATTATATATTAGCAAATTGTCAACATTTTAACTCAAAATATCCTTAAATCCACCAATCAAAAGACGAAATTTCATCAAATAACTAAAATAAATTTTTTATTTCATGACGGGGTGGGGGGGGGGGGTGGGGGGGTATTCTAGCAGCATTGGGGAGATTGTTTTTTTACGATTTTTCATGAAAACATTCTTCAGCGTGTATTGTAATTACAGATTAAATTATTTCTTTTACTTTTCTTCATTCTTTATGTTTTGCGTTTAAGAGATATTAACTAAACATAACTTCTTAAAAATCTCAAATTATTTATCCATCATATCATTTTTCATGTATCGTATAATGAACACGCACATATTCCTAAGCATAAACATTATAAGCAATTTTAAGCATTATAAGCATTATAAGCATTCCTAAGCAATTTTAAATTTTCAAAGTAAATGGAATGTTAAGACATATAAAACGACTGAAAATAATCATTCAAACTGAAAGGTCATTCAAATATTTGTTTACAATTCATGAGTTGTTCTAAAATTTCTCTTTCTACAATAATTGAAAGCATTCCAAGAGGACAGGCATAGAATTTAACACAAAGCAATAAACATCTGCCAAGCTCACATGCGATATTTAAAGGGTAATGCGTGAGTTATAAATATGCATTCGGAATTGAGTGAATCGAGAAAAGGATGTATTCACATATAAATGATTTTAAACTCCTAAATATGGATATGCAAAAATTTTTAGATGTATTTAGAATTTATAAAGTTTCTTTGAAATTTTACTCAATTTTAAACAAAAGATTTTATGTATTTTTTATGTAGAATGCATTACGATTTAAAAATAAGTTGTTAAGTGTGATTGCAGATAACACACGGGATTTCATTTAAATTTTTTTTCAAAACAACCTATTCTTCATTTAATAAATCTTAATTGTTAATTTATATACTACTTTTAATACATTCTTTAAAGACCATTAAGTTTATCTGAGCGAGAAATGTCTGCCGATTGTCGCCCAGTTAGCTTAAGCGGTAAAGAACTGACGTTTTAAGCCAAGGGTATGAGTTCGATTTCCAGCCTGTCCAATTGTTGCCCCTGGTCGAATTATTCAATTCGTATGTTGATTATAAGTACTAACATTTTACACCGATCGTACCACCGACAAATTTTATTTTAATATAATTTTAAGAGGAAGTTAGTTGTTTTAACCAAATTAAAAAATGTTCAAATTAAGTTATATAAATGAAATCCATTTTTTCAAATCAGTAATTAAAAAAAATTAGCGGAGATGTAAATGGAAATTTAAATTTCTAGAAAGGAAAAAAATGTTTAAACGAAATTAACAATGCTGAATCATTAATAAATCGCAGTAGTTTTTAAAATAGGAATAAATCGAATTCCAAAAAAATATTAAGAATATCAATGATTAAAAAAAAATAAAAAAATAAAAAAACCCTGAAATTGACAAAAAAAAAAAAAAAAAAAAAAAAAAAAAAAAAAAAAAAAAAATTCCTTTTAATTATATCCAACTTAGAATGAAAATTTCAAGTTTCAGCATGGGAGTTTGACCCACAACCTTTTGATTACTAGCAAAATGCTTTGCATCCAAGTCATGATGTCTGCACGGAAAACGTTCAAATAATGGTTGTCTTTTACAATTCAAATCGCAAAAACAAGTGATTTAATTAAAAGTGTTTTAATTTAAAAAAGGGTATTTGGATCATAGTGGCGCCGGCGCATACTTTCCCGTTTATCTCAACGTCAGTTCAAGGTCGAGGGCTTAAATCACTGAATATGGTGTTCTTATGTTAAGCCTCATTTCCACACATGTTATTGCAATCATCGGGAATCGGGGCTAATTCTTCGTACTTAACTGACTACACATTTTAGAAGAATTTGAATTGATGTCTCTGGGAAATCTTTAATAGAGGTTGACAACACTATCGCTAATAAAATAAAATGTGAAAAAAAAATCTTTTGAAATATTAGGAGCCTCCGTGGCCGAGACACCGCGCCTTTAATCGCTTGCAAGCGTAGGAAGTGGTGGGTTCGAATTCTCCTGGCTCCATTGCACGCACTCCTTGTGTGGAGCTCTTGGCTGTATTTCCTTAGTGTTGTAAAATTTCTTTGTGCTACCACGTTCCTGTATTTTCATGATGACTTATAAGCAGGCTTTCATGTCTAGCCGCAAGTCAGATGTATGTATTCAATCAATAAATAAATTAAAAAATTAGCTCAGATTTTCTGAAAAAGAAGTAAACAGCAACACTGGTTTCGCGAGAATATTTGCTTTTAAACAAATGATATATTGTGTTTAAGCTTTAAACAATAAAACCTCATCATAATATTTTTTCAACAGCTGAGAGATTTTCTAAAAAATTAAAATTAAAATTATATAAATATGACTAAAATGACATATAGCGTCTTTATAGAATATATAGTTCATAAAAGCAATAATGAAACACCGATGAAACGTACTTTTGTGGCCACTTTATACATGGAAATATGACGATGAACAAAACATCATCCATACATATAGAACGATTTAACTTTTCATCATAAGAATTGACTCAAAAATCAAACATACATAAATCCCAAATACAAATAAAAACCCAAATATAAATACAAATATAAAACCCAAATACAAATAAAACCAAATTATATCATTCTATATTATTTTCATATTAGATGATCTTTGCAAGTAAGAGTAAATTTCATTCAGAAACAAATTACCTTTTTGGCACGATCTCAATTTTATTGGTTTCCAATTGAGTTCAATTTTATTTAATGTTACTGAAGAAATAATGTATATATGCTTTTGGCGAAGTTAAAAATAAAAGAAAAATGTTCATATAGGCTTCTAAATAAAATCCATATTTTTTTATAATTTATTTATGAAAGTAAAATGTGTCCATCTGAAAAAAAATTACTATCTTTGACACATTTTCCCTTCACATAGTCAAGCTTAATAAAAGAATGATTTTCATAATTTAATATTTTTCGTTCTCTAACTACTTCGTAAATACACTCTTTTACGCATTCAGTATGATATTAAAAAAATATTATACATTTAAATCTATACCATTAAATCTATAATAAAGTAAAAAAAAATAAAAAAAATAAATAAAAAATAAAAATAAAAATAAATAAAAATTGCGTAATATGTTATAAGACATTATGAATTTTTTTGACATATTCCAATCACATACAATACATTTTGATGCGGAAAAAATAATTAAATCGATAGAATTGGATCTCTCAGAAAATATTAAATATTTATTCCATTGTACATAATGTTTTAAGGAAATATGTTTTTTTTTCTGTAATATGAAAAAATGTTTTAAGGAAATATATTTTTTTCTGTAATATGAAAAAAAAAACTGCATCCGTAAAATATAATTGAAAGAAAAATTTGCTGTTTAAATATTTATTTTTCAGATATCCTTCAAGTTCCATGGGACTAAAATGAATTACACTAAAGCTAACATAATAATAAACATTCCGTAACTATTAAATTACGAAAGTATAAGAAACTGGTATATTTATTTTGGAAGTGAAATATTAAAATTCAGTTTTCTTATAGGTTCCATTGTTACTGTATCGAATATCGATAGCTTCAAATATAGAGAGTGAATCAAAATTCTTGGCCAAAACTTTAAGGGGTCATAGTATGCATCATTATAAACAATATTAACAAGGAAGTTTAGGGTCCAAACGTCATCCAAGGAAGATAGTTTGGGGTCAATTAAAATTTAGGATCCAAAATTTTAAATGATTACAAAATACAGAAAATTTGCTCGATTTGTTTGCGGTTTTCACTAAAACTATTCTTTATGTCAGTATTTCCTTGAAAATGAATTTTAAACACAAAGTTGAAAATGTTTAAACGAGGGCACTTTAGACTTTAAAGTAAGGAAAAACTATTTTTTACCGTTATATTTTGTATCTCATGAAAAGCTTCTAAAACTTAAACTTTAAAGTTAAATTTTGATCTCGGAATCTGAGTCGTTGGGAGTGATAAAGTAACGCATACGGGACTGTGTACAGGAATTGTAATTTGAAACATCAATCCCCTGTTAGGCGCACTTCACTTTGTGTTACTTAAGGTTGTTTTCTACTGCTCTGCTCAATACGCGCAAACTGTTTTAACACTTTACAAATTCATTTTTTAACGGAAAGATATAAAACTGGAAAACCTAACTGTAGAAGAGACTTGGAATCGAACTGAATTTTCCTTATTTTGATAAACAAATTACCTATTGAATTTGAGTTATAAGCGATATCGATCCTGGGGTTCTTGAATTTTTAGAAATCTTTTGCCATTTTGTACTATTAAACTATTTTCTTAAATTTTCTCTTGGATTTCCTCAAGTTAAATCGCATTATCTATTTTGAAAATTAAAAATCTAGTAGTGATATTTTCGTTCATTAAACAATGCTTAACTTTCCTTTCAAGAATTTTCTTTTTATTAACAATTTCTTGGGCACATTTATAACTTTTAGTCGTATTAAGAACTTTATTATTTATCTTAAACCGAAACACTTCTATCTCTTTATATTGTACAAAAACTTTCTTAATTTCCCTTTCCAATTGAATAGGAGTTTTTCTATGGAAACTTCCCTCTTTACATTCCGTGACAATTACATATTCTGATAATTACATACTTGTTTTACCGCTTCTCTAGAGTCATGTCAATTATACTTCTTGAATTCTGCACGATCTATTCCGACACTGTCGTTAATTTTAATCTCTTTCCCCGACATGTTGCTGAAGATACCCAGAGATCTATTTTAAATTCATTAGTTTATACTAATGGAAATTAAACACTATAGCTTGACAAATAAGATTATTAAACTCTTTATTGAAAGACTAAACACTCGCAAGACTTCAAAAACCCACCGTTATTGAATCAACCCAACTCACATAAATTTCACACCAGCCAGAGCTAGAAAACCGACAAGCTCACCAGGCCACGTCGACCACCAACTCCCAGTTATTCGTTTTCTCATGGTACGCTGTTAAAAATTTAAAACTTTTGCTGCATTCCACCGTTTTTACAGAATATTTATATTTTAACTAATTAGAATGGCCACAGTCCAGTGAATTAATCGTTTTCTATAAAAGGGATAGAGTCACGATGCAACAAAAGTTTCACATTTTTAACAGTGTAAGCCTTATTACGACACATATTATTTCAAACATAGAACGTAAGGTTATTTCTCTATGTTTATCTGGCTAGATAATTTATATTTAAATCCATTAGAAATACAGGGTGGTCATAAAAAAACTTTGCCGATATATGGAGCTCTAGCGGCCAGTCCGTTCAACCGATCGAGGTGAAATTTCAGATATAGCTATTTAGAGGTATGAGTTCGAGATTCTGTGAACGGCAACAAAGTGGCACTCACGGTTACGGTTATAGTTACAGAAACTCGAAATTTTCCAATGGCAACACACATTCTTTTTCATCGCAAAATACTCAGAGCATGCGAAAACCCTAAAGAACGTTGGAACGGTATGGTTATTGAAATAAACGGATGCGTTATGCTCGCACAAAATCCGCTCTACGAACGGCCCCACAAAAACATGACCAAGGCGCACGAAAAAAAATTTGAATATGACAGAGACAAAATACCAATCACGGAAAGTCGGTTGCCTGATAGTCAGCCTAGAAAACGGATAAAAAGTGGGGTGGGAATGTTAGTTCTTCAGTCGGAGCTCGCAGATTCCAATAAAATGACTTCGTTCGTGGTGAGTTGGTAAAACTATTATCAAAATGAGATGAATGCTGCGAAAACCTGACGCGTTTACCGTCGAAACCATTGCCAAATACATGGCCTATGCATTTCACAAGCTCTTCGTGATTTTGTAATAAAATTCGAAGAAATTGGCTGCACCTGTGATTTTCCGCGATCCGGACGACCAACTGTTCCTGAGGATACTGTTATGAAAGTGCATCATACAGTGACCAGAGGATGCATGCAAACTACAAAAGGTGCATCTCGTGTATTTGATATACCGAAATCAATGGTCTTAAAGTTACTTCGCTCTGTAATCAGCACGTTTCCTTACCGGTACCAGCGCGCCCAGATGTTGGAAGTAAGAGACCATCGACAACATATAGACTTTGTTAATGAATTTCTTATCCAATATGATGAAGTCTCTTCGCATATTATGAACGGACGAGGCACATTTCACCTTAAATGATAACGTCAATGGTCTCTGGAAACCCCGACCTTTCTCATATGGATTTCAGGTTCTGAGGATAGCTAAAATCTAGAGTGTACATGTGCAATCCGCAAAATTTGCCGCATTTGAAAAATTCTATTAAACGTGAGATTGCAAACATCCCTCATGCGATGTAACGTTTGACCGTATTGTCCATAGTCGCTACCATGCAATGTTTAATTGCCTGTGATTGCACCCATGTGGAAAATGTGTAATCAAAATGAAAGTTTTCTTTTCTCCGATCTGTGTTGTAATAAGAGATTTGTGTACTGACTCTGTGTCATACGCAAATTTCCTCCTTACCGCAGTCGTGTCTTTTTAAGGGGGGGGGGATTCGCAGAACAGTTTTTTGTGCGTGCGTAACGTGTCCGTTTCTTGCGATACACGTACGGTTCCAATGCTCTTTAGGGTTTTCGCATGCGCTGAGCATTTTGCGATGAAAAACATGGTGTTGCCAATGGAAAATTTCGAGTTTCTGTAACTATATCCGTAACCGTGAGCACCATTTTGTTGTCGTTCACAGAATATCGAGCTCATACCTCTGAATAGCTATGTCTGAAATTTCAGCTCAATAGGTTGAACGGACTGGCCACTAGAGCTCCATATACAGGCAAAGTTTTTTTATGACCGCCCTGTATATCAGGGGGGAATATATCAGAGGGAAACATTCTTCGGGGGCACATTTTATCAATATTAAACTATTTCATATTTTATGTAACTGATATATGTTGCTAAGGTTTACTATAAGTTTCTTTCTGTATAATAGAAAGCAGATCGTATTTACAGGGAGGTTTTTTTTTTAAAGAAACTTAATGAACTTCTCTACCTTTAAGTCCTATATATATTTTTGACTATTGAATTATCTGTAAATAAGTGGGTCAATATTCTGCATTACTGCCCCCCCCCCAATTTGAACTTTCCACGTGTCATAGTTTACGAGTAAATTGGGTGTGACAGATAGACAGAGGAGTGATCTTATAATGGTTCTGTTTTTACTTTTTAAGTACGGATCTATAAATAACAATATTATTATTCTCAATTAGTAAAACTTATTAAAACATACATACGTACATAAACCCAGTATATATATCACTCTAACAGAAAAGATGTGAAAATATTAAAGAGAAACATAAATACTATATGTAAGAAAAAATATAGTTGCAGAAATAAGCTGAAAACATTTTTCACACGCAAAACACATTCACACGTTATTTAATCACGATATAAGTAGAGCAATATTTGTTCTGTTTTGCATGAAGAAAAAAAATATATAAATTCTTACAAAAATGTTATAGAAAGGTTATTTCGCAGTTTCCATGCATGTCACTTTAATTTGTAGTAAGTATAATATATTTATTAATGCTAAACATGATTATTTTGAAAGTCCCTTTTTTAAAAATGTATTTTTTTCTTTTAAAAAAATTATGTTAAATTTGTAAAACATATGGTAAAAATAATGGATTAATAAACTTATAAATATAATTACTGTCTACGACATACGTTGTAAAATAATAATACTATAACTTTTAAATTAACCTAGAAGATAAAAAAAGAAAAATCGTTCAATTATTTTTTAATTTGTTGCTATTTTTGCAGCAGTTAAAAATCATTTTTCAAAATTTGACATTGCTTTTGACAATTGAATATTTTTCTTAAAATATGTAACATGCAGACAGCATCTAAAGCATTATAACACATAGCGTTCAATTATGAACAAAATTATGTACATTTATGTTAGTGCATTTTAATTAATTTATAGAAATATTCATGGTTAAACAATATGTTTTGATAATATAAGAAAAGTAACAATAAACTTAAGCATCGCTTCTGAATTAATATTTCACGCGGTAACAATTTCCTCGGAACATTTATATAAATAAAAATGGTTAGCTTTGGAGGCTGGTTGGACTATTTATTTTTTTACAATCACGATTGATTGAACAACATTTTCCTTTTACTATTCATAATTACCTCCATCAGGACGATTTTTATAACTGGATATTAGTAACTAGTTAATAATCTTCCGCTGTGAAATTCCGTTGTGTGTATTTTTTTTTTTTTTCTTTTTCCAACAATTAAGCTATCGTATCTAAAAATAACGTTTATTAGCCATTCGTGGAACAAAGTAGACGGATCCATGGAAGGTTAAATAACAGTAAACTCTACCTGAATTTTTAAAACTTCTAACAATTGCACAATTCCAAATTTTTTAAAAGTCGTACAGTAGAAAAAAGTACTTAAAAACACAATTTGTTTGGAAATTGTTTCTCAACTTATTTTTGATACATTATTTTTTGTAATTTTTTTTGCGCCATTTGATTAATGTTGTCAGCTACTGTATACTATTGTAGTGCATAAAGTAAACTACATCGATTTTCGTTATATTTGACTATTATACATCAAAAATGACATCATAAACATATTTTATTGCAAATGTGGTTTAAGACTGGAATGTAAATGTGGAAATCTCCATCTAATGCGAATGACGTCATTTTATGTAATATAAAATATTATGTGTTAAATTTTAAATCGGAAATATGTCATATTATTATCTTCATATATATATATATATATATATATATATTAAGAAATTTAAATATATTTGCCAAAATTAACATTATACTATATTAATTTATTTAATAATATCCATACATGATTGTGACTTATTAACTCTTTGTATTCCATAGGTGACCACTAGTGTAATCAGGTGTTTCTTATAAATGCTTTGGATTGCTAAATTAATTGCTAAATTAATTGCTAAATTAATTAATTAATTTTCTAAATTAATTGCTAAATTAATTTAAATGCTTTGGACAATACCGATATCTAATAGTTTTTTTCACCATCTTTTATCACAGAATATTCGGCTATTAGATGAATCGAAGAAGATTAATCTAAAATAAGAATATCCAGAGTATTTGGAGCGCACCCATTTACCATTTATTCTCTAGTGGTAAGTGAGAATCAGTTCTCGAGAGTAAAGGGTTACATTAAAACCTTATTTATAAAACTAATACATTAACATTTATATGTGAAATATAAAATATTAATTCACCTGACCATACGTATTACAATGAAGAGTTCTCTCTATTCTTTGGGACCATTCATTCTTCTGAAAATAGTAACTGTCAGTAAGACTTAAACTTAATTTAAATTGCCCGTTTTTATGTGTATACCTCTGAAATTTCTTCTTTTATGTCCCCTTTTTCTTCATTGCAGTCTACACACCATTTTCACTCTTTATATTAATAGTAACTATGTTATAACGATTATTTCGTTATATATTGGTTATTTTCTTAAATTATTCCTTTACCCCCCGTCTCTGTTCAATTCAAAATTAGTTTTAAGTTGTCCTTCATTCCTTTTCCATTTTTCTTGCTTATTAATTCTCTAACCGAAAATCGGCAGCTGCTTAACTTTATCTGTGAGAAATACACTCACATATTAATCAACCGTTTAAAACTATTTCCAGATGTCTGCTTTTTCCGATCGAAGCAATTCTGCATTACCTTATAAGGAGATCATCTCTGTTTCGCAGTTAAAATTTATGCTTACGATTCTTTTTCCTTTCTCGACAAAACCCTAAAAAGAATTTAACATCTGCGCAGTACAATCTGATGTCCCTTCGGTGTGCCTCTGTGTTTAGACATAACAACACGTGTAACAATTTATCGTTTGGCAACCTTTTCCTTTCCCATCCCAGCTGGGAAACTAAATTGAATTCTGATCTTGCTGGCTGCATTTTAACTGTTATTTGGCGTATACTATCCATTGTGCATGGGCGAACATGTGTATGTTGGCGATTTTCTGTCATGCCAAAAGTGGCGGTTTGTTGCTATGTACGAGGCCACTTGACTCACTGCTCTCCTCTTGTGAAGTTGCTAATCGCTGTTCGGAGATTTTCTCCGAGTACTGTATGTGTGCCCCCCTAGTAATACATGTCTGAATAAAGAATAACTTCGCAATCATTGTGGGGTTTTTTCGTACATCCGAATCTGGACTACTATACGTAATCACGCTTCTTCTAAGTATTCTAATAAAATAGCAGCTGCTACAAAGCTACACCCTCACAAGAATCTCTATTACATATGTAATTTTAGTAATTTTTCGTTCGTAGTATTTTAATTCTCTTTCAAGTAATCACTAGTGCATTACATTTTTCACTTGTAACAATTTAATCACTAACGTGACCATCACCAACATTAAGCTCAAATCCTTAAACTTCTTCCCTTTCCGTTTTTCCACACTGCAAAAAAAACCCTTTAAATTTACAGCAATTTGCCGAAAAATTGCAGTAAAATTAGATGTATTTTTTTATTACATCTTACTTTACAACATTTTTATTGTAGTAAAATTAATTGCAGTAAATTTAGATATAAATTTTTTTATTGCATCTTATTTTACTGCAATTGTTTCAGCAAAAACTGCTGGCAACATCGCTGCGCCGTGCATTTAATGTTTTTTTACAGTGTGTCTTTAACTTAATCAATTTTCCTTTTTAATTTCTCTGGTGCCTTTTTATTATTATTATTCTTTCTATCCTCGCTTCCGTAGAAAATCGGAATGAGAGAAGCGTTTCGAAAGGAATACAAAAGGATCACCCGCGCTACGCTTCTCAAATTTTGCATAACACGTTAGATGTTCGTGAACTGTTTTGACAAAATAATAGAGCTAATGATCTGAGTTTATCGCATGGTTAGTCACACGAGAAAAAATAAACAAGTTGGCAATAAATATATTCAGTCAAAAATACTGCTTGAAATCATCCTTGGATTTTTGTTCTGAACATTCGTTATAAGAATACATTTTAGAAAATATTTTATCTAACAATTTTCTCTTCATAACAATGTTGCTTTGTGTTAATTGCGATGACATCATGAAAAACGGCATAAAGGCATAGTAATTCAGTTAGTCACAGCACATGTCAAGTACACTCTGAATTATAGAACGTTTAGCTCAGTATAAATTATGCTCAAAAGGACAAACGGCAAATTTTGTGATAACTTACATTTTGTACAAAGATAAGTAACTATAGTCAAAATTACCTATATATTCATGCATAAATTAATCCTCCAATTTCTATTCAAAATTTTGAAAAAGAAAATTTCATTGCCACATATTTGGTAGTATGTTGAAAATTATATGTGATCGAGGATGAAAAAAATGGGGTAAATTTTCCTTAAGTTTGTAAAAACATTTTTTTTTATTTTCTTTTTTTTTACGTTTCTAATCAGATTTTGTTTTATTAATTCATTATTATAAAACTATGTAAAAATGTAATTATGTAAAAATGATGAAGCTTAAGCTACTTTGAAGCTTATTCATATCAATTTAATGATATCTGGAAAAAAAAACTTTTTGAAAATTCTATTCAAACCTTATTTGTCAGTGTAAACAATTTATTGGACTGCTAAAATATAGCATATTTTGTAAGGACTTTTAGGAGAAAATCTAGAAACACTCTCAAGTTAAACTCTTTTTAAAAAGGAAAATAAATTGTTGAAAGGAATGCCTCAGTATTAAAAGAAATTCGATCCCAAGGGAAAATTGATTCAGAACAATTATAGTCCAAAAGCCGACAGAACAAAATCCTATGTCATTGAGCAGAAGGAAAAAAAAACCCTTTTTTTCTGGAAGAGTAGTAATAGAGAAATCTAATGATCCTTTCTGCCGGAAGTGAAGTGGTGCATAAGTCAAAAATTACTACCACAATTGGTTCGCTCGTAGTTTTAACATTGTGTTTTCCTGCTCCCAAGTTTAACTGTTTTCATACCTTTGTTTGTAGAACAAGAACAATTATGAACCCACCACTGAACCACTACTGGTATTAATTTTTGGAATAAGCACGACTCCACTTCAGACATGGATCACTAGTTTATCCTATTCCACTCTTCCATAAAATAAATATTTTTTTTCATGTGCTCGATGACATTCGTTTTTGTGCTGTCGGCTCTTGAACTATTACAAGGATAGAGAAACGACCATTGTCTGCTTTTATCACTCTCTCCAACCTAGACCCATATGTGATTATATGATTATTTAAAGGACTTCCCCATTCGCCATTTATCTTTTTTTTTCTTTCTTTTACTAACTCGTATTCAAGTCGATTTTCTATTTTGAATTCCCGAATTTTGTCTAGAATTCCTCGACTTATATAAGCAAATATGCGATATATTTATATGATTTGTGTCTTTAGTAAAATTAAGAAGCAGAAGTCGTATTTTGCATGCACTCTGAAACATACATGTAAGCTTGCTCCACAAAATTGGTTCAAGATGTTGTCTCCAATTTTATGGGGTAATTTAACTTATATAATCCTGTAATTTAAAAATGTATATGGTGTAATTTTGTACGTTAGTATAATGTCACATAGTTATTTCGTTTACATTACTCAATAAAATTGAGGCGTCTTCCAATAAAATATAGAGAAACGATAACCTTTTTTACACTGTTATCATATCAGTAAAATGTTTTTTATTTTTAAAACTATAACTAAAGCCTACGCATCACAATTTACAGTGAAAATTTAAGCGTGTCTATCTCTTCATCGGTATTATAATCACTTCTATTCATATTCAGACGGTTTACAAATAGACTGTATTTTATCAAAAAATTACAATAATACATTTACATTTCTGTAATAATAATATTAAACACTGTTATTTCGTGTGTTACGTTTTTTAAACTATTATTTTATTTAAAAAAATGGCTGATGTACTAGTGTTATTTTTTATATATTTGACACAAAAAAAATATTTGACACAAATATGCATTTCGCATAAGCAATGCTGTGAAATTAAAGCTTGTGTCACATGTTTTAAAGTGCTTGTAAAATTATATTTTAAATCATTTAAATCATTTGTATTTTATCTACAAATTAGGATAATACATTTATATCCGTATAATAAAAATCTTTGTTATTTCGTGTGTTACTTTTATAAACTATTATTTTATTTATAATGACTGATGTATTAGTGTTCTTTTTACATATCTGACACACAAAAATAAACATGTAATAAGAAATATGCATTTCACAGGAGTGCTGTGAAATCAAAAGCTTTTATCATATGTTTTAACCCGTTTTGTTTATTAAGAAATATAAATATCATTCATGATTCGGATTTAAAAATTTTCAGAAAGGATCATGCTGAGAATGCGCTACACAAAAAATTAGCTTATTTCGCTAGAAGTTTATTCACTGTTCAATTTTCATGTCACGAAAATCTGCATAAAGGTAGCGTAAAGCGAATTTGCGTCTTTAAAATTCTAAACATGAAATTCATTTTAAAGATTGAAATCTTGCAATTCATCTTGATGTATTTTATACATTTCCTTAAAAAAATGTGTCGAGATGGAGAAATTCCTCAAGGCTGCAAAAAACTATCAATATTTTTCTAGAACAGTGTTTTTTTTTTTAACAAGTTTTAGCTTTTAGAATATTTTTAAGGTATTAAAATAAAAGTGCTAGTGAAATTTAATCTATATAATTCCTCCAACGTTATCCATATGCTAAAAAAAAACTATTTTTTCAAATTGAGTATTATTAATTAAAGTTATTCAAAACCAGCTTTTTATTTCTTTAATAATTATTGCATTAAGTAATTCTGCTTGAAAAACGAAGATAAAAAGTAAAATTTTATTTTAATTCCCCCCCCCCCCCTAAAACCTTTTAATCCCTTTAACTTTCAGCGTCTAAAGAGCTTTCCCACATTTACTTTAAAAAGGTGAAAAAAATAATGTTAACTTAAATTTTTCTTCGTTACTTATCTATAAAATACACTTCAAAGCTATTAGTTATACATTTAACTAAAAGTAATAGTAGTTTGATTTTTTTTTTTTTGTCTATTTTAGATATAAGTTGCTTTGGGTAAATACATAATTACGGGCTATTATTATTACCTAATAATGAGCGAGACATAGTTTGGGTCGTTTTTAGCTTCATTGCCCTAAGCCCCACTCTTCACAATTTTCAGTGTCTTTAATTTGTGTAATTTTGCTTAAAATGTGTCCGGTATATATTTTTTTTTCGTTCCTCTTGAGAGTCGAATTATTCGTAACGTTGGTAGAAGTCTCGGACGAAGATTGGGCGCTCCCGCGGTGGATTTTTTAATAACTAAATTATTAACTAAACAAATCGAAACTTTTTGATAACTGCAAAATACATAGTAAGAACTTTAAAAAGCTCACTACTTTACTTAAAAGGTGACATAGTAATAATAATTATATACTTGTTACATGTCAAAATTATACTTGTTCTTTGAAATTTCTCAGTATTTTCGTTCTACAATTTCTGCAACCATCGCCAATGGATATTTTTATTAGCGATTTTTGTTATTAAATCTAGGCGGAATATTGCATTTCGTCTTATGATTTTATCTTCTTTATTCAAAATTACTCTTTCGTGATTAATACTTTTCAAAAGTTTTTGAATAATAATTGGATTTAACCAAATTGACACGAGAAAACATATCCATCATTTAACCAATTCAATGACAGAAAATTAAAACATTAAGACAACAAGTTATTTAACAGTACCTCAGTGTAAATTCAAGGATATAATAAAAAATTTGCTTCTAAAATCGGAGTGAAATGTTAGAAAACATTACATTTATGTGCAGTGCATGAAAAAAGTAACCATTTTAAAGAAACGACTAATGACTATTATATTAACTGTGGGTAATTTTTCAGTGTAATTAATAAAAAATATTATAAATGTCGGATGTCACTATACGGCGGTATGTTACTTATTACATCACCTTTAACGAAATAATTCAAGGCATCTGGATATGATACTTACAGTGTCAACACAAGCATATCCAAATATGTTTCATTATGAAAAATTAAAAAAAAAAACTACATTCAAAATTTAACTAAACTCTCATTGGGCTGGTAAAAATTCTAATATTTCTATCCTTATCTTTTTTCTAACATTAGAAAAACTACGTTATTAATTAAACATTTAAATACATAAAAGTAGTGCATTTAAATGAAAAAATGGTTAGTTTTAGGTAACAAAAAATATTGAGGTATGTAATTTAAAATAACGGAAAAAATGTCACATACATATACATATGTATATAACATAAGAAATAATATTAATAATATTAATTTGTTTTCATAAAAATATAATTTTGTTTTTATGATATGTTATTTGAATATGAAAATATTAATCTTGAGATCGCTGGCTTGAATTCTTTCCCGGAATGTTTCTATTCAATTCGAAATTTACAAATGATATAATATGTGGCTTTATGAATCTTTGTTAATGATATAAATATGTTTCTTACCAAATCATTACAAATAAAAATAATTAAATAGCATAAATATTCACACATTCTAAGCTTATTTAAAACAAGTTCCAAAATAAAGTACCCTGGGGTAATAACGCCACGTTAAGGTTCTACAAATTTTCATGGCTCAGTTTTAGTTGGTAATTTTTCAAACAAATATATGATTTGATACAGCAACTCATTGACTATCTATATATAAAAAATAGTTTAACAGATATGAATACATAAAATGTAATGGCGTGATTTCTTGACCAATGCGATTTGGCGTTATTACCCACTTATATGGGTAATAACGCCATGCAAACAAACTATGAAATAAGATAGAATAATTGCATGTAAATTGCCCAATTCTAAAAATACAAACTCTACAAACTTAGAAATTGACAAATTGCATTCTAAACTATTGAAAATGTTCAATTTTTAGTGAAAGTGTGAGAAAAATAAAGGTGTGGTGTGTGTGTGTGTGGGGGGGGGGGGTGGATCAGGCAAAATAATATCAGACCGTGAGCTTCTTTTTGCTTAAAAAGGACCACTTAAATAGAATTATTAGAAATATTGCACAGTTTTAACTGTGTTTATTTGAATCAGTATTTAGGATGTAGTTCGGCCACTGTAGGTAATCAACCGGGGTATTTTTTTTCCAAGGATTGGCGTTTTTACCCCATTATAGTTATTGCGCTGTACGTTTTAAATAACAAATTATCTCGAGAAGATATCCAAAATCTACCACAACATTTTAATAGTCCTTGAAATGTACTACAAATTTATGTAATTAACAAAGTATTTCCGGATAAAAAAAATAAACTTCACATCAGAAAACGTATCTCGCAAATTTTAGATCAAGCGATAATTTTAGTTGCTTGTAAAAACAATAAGATCTAAAAATAAAACAAATTAACTTGAAGCTGTTTTTTGCGATTTATATGACTCAAAACCCTTCTGCGCAGAGCACATGGATGTAATTTACCAGATTATTTCATAATTATGCAAAATATTAGCACTTGATGTTATTACCCCGCCTAGCGTTATTACACCAGACCACCTTATAATTCTTTAAAAAGTATTTTCTCTTTAAATTCGGAAAATATTTGGTATTCATATTCTTTTGATTCAAGAGAAAACATAAAATGGATGAATCATTAAATAATTTATAATTCACATACTCAATTAATTTTACTCTTAATAAAATATACAAGATAGCAATAATTAAACTGACAGTACTCAGAAATCTAATTGAAATGCTATGATTTAACTGATCTAGCCCAATCTAATTGTCAGAATTCGTAAGTAGATTAAACATGATGAGTTACAAAGAATTCCACGGGGAAAAAAGTGTTTCAAAAGTTACCGCGACATGAATATGTGGTGCTGTGTTACAAAAAATCAAGTCTTAAAAATGCAGAATCAATACAAATTCGTTAAAAGTGCTAAATTAACAGATTTTTTTCAGTATTAATTCTGCATTTTAAAATTGTCAGCCTCATATTTCCCTACAAGTGAATTTTATTACTGTGTTTTATTATTATTATTATTATTATTATTATTATTATTATAATTATGTTAAATGTTTTATTATCATTATTATTATTATTATTATAATTATTATTATTATAGTTATTATTATTATTGTTGTTGTTGTTGTTGTTGTTGTTATTATTATCATTATTTATTATTATTATTATTATTATTATTATTATTATTATTATTATTATTATTATTATTATTATTATTCAGCGGAATTATTTGCCATCCGTTCAGGCAAAAAATTACACCGCGCTAAAAAAAATCCTTGTTTATCCTCTAAAGCTGAACATATAGGTTCAGTCTAGCATTGTTTATTCTACAGGAATAAGAGGGCAAGACGTTCATCGAAGTTTCTTTTAATTTACTTATCCAATCTTAATACCGTGTTTAAAATATAATGTTATTAAATGGAAAACAATAATTTTTAATTGATAAAAACCCAAAAACATGAAAGTAAATAATATAAGAAAGTCTTGCAAATAATTAATAAATGAAACAAATTTTCATGTACATAATGAATTCATTTCTTTCATAGCTAGGCAAGCGAAAAAACTTTGATTACTCTAGAAAAAATAAATTGCTTCAGTTAGAAATATTTATTGTCCCAATTACCGCTTAGAGACAAAAGATCGAGTAAACTGCTCAGTTTATTGCTGACTCATTTAGTTTTCTTTCTCCTAAAATAATACAATTTTTTTTTTCCACGAGTAAAAACCCAAGTTTTGTTTTCCTAAAATTAGCACATAATTTCTATGTAGAATAGATTTTCTAAACACTTACTTAAAAAACAAATTGATTTAAAACATACAATTCCACCATTTTAAGTGGTTTAACAGTCTTTACTGAACGAATAAAAGTATTTCTTTAAAAGGGAATTTTAAGAAAAACCTATACGAAACATTAATTTTATATTATTATAATTTTGATTAGTATGATTATTATTATTTCCATATGAATGACAATATTAATTTAATTTAATATTAATATTATTTTATATTATCTTAATATTCTTATATTAGTACTAATTTTTTTTATTAAGCTCATTACTTGATTCGTATTTTCTGTGCATCCCTCCTCATTTCTGCCCGACGAGCTGCATTTTTTCAGCCAACTTATAAAAAAGGATAATTTGTTCAGTTATATAACCAGTTACATAATAGCAAAACCATGGATTTTGTCGCGTAATAGTTGAAATATACCAACTGGAATTTGTGCACCTTTTGTTATTAAAATAAATTATATTGTTTCATTTAATTCAAAAATTACTAATTAAACGGCCGTCTGGCTAAACTTCATGATTATACAGTATTAAGCGATAATAAGACTTTATCAGAAAAACTCAGTTTCTAATTAATTGATAGTTTATAATATATTTTGCAACTTTTACGTTCATTTAATTTTTCTTTGAAGTTGGGATTTTTTAGAAATCTTTTTAGCATGCATTTACACCTTAACAGTAACCATCATGCCATATTCCTATCTTCTAGTCTAATAGTGTACCATCCCTTGGTGATAGTGGCATCAGTATTAAGTACAGCCTATTTTTCGACAGAAATTGTCATCATCATTTTGCAAATATTATATTTTAAATTAGGTTTTGTATTTCTTCAGATTATATTTTGGATTGACAAATTTTAAGCTATTGTGACAAATGTCACCCAACTTAGCAGGAATTTTGTTTTTGCGAATGTAAATATATATTGTTTTAAACTCATGATGTTAGAACAATGGTTACAACAATTAAAGAGAAACATAGACAACATTAACTAAAACAAATTATAGAAAAAATTGTTTCTAGGGGAACCTATTTTTTATAAATCTGATATCTAGTTAGAAAATGTATAAGCCACCCTAGAAATTCAAAAAGCAATGTCTCAGCCAATTTCATACACAGAGGCAAAACAAAAATGCTGCGGAATTATTGCATTGAGGCAGGACAGTTAACGAAAAAAAAAATATTTTAGAATACAAATTTTTCATATCATAGTATTTTGTACATTTTTTAAAAATTTCGAATCTTTCAGTTGGTACCATTTTGAAAAACTATTGCAGATGAATTTCTGTACACATGTTCAGTCACATACAGATCATTTCATATAAAACGAGTGCTATCGACAGACGAAATGCCTATGTACAGAGGTGTGAAAATTATCAGAATAATTATGATTTTTTCCATTTTTCTTGATTAATAATGTATATACTTGCAATGTTTCATGAAAGGTAATTGGTTTTGTTGATCTAATTAATTTTTCGCTTTTTTAGAATAGTTTTGAGGTTAAATTTTTGTTAAATGTTGCCATTTTTTAAGATGAAAATTATTTGACGCAAATTAATCAAATTATTTGCATTCCATAAAGAATGTTTTACATTAAAAAATTAATTTTAAATAAAATTTTAAAATAATCTGCTTTCTGTGCTACTATTTTCTTTCTTTTCTTGAATTGGCTTCATTATTATTTTATTCTTAAAAGTAATCTTTTTGCGGTTTTAATTAATTTATACGGATTTGTAGCTTTCATTCATTTGTCAGTGGATTATTACGTGATTATGAGTAAATGAAGTGATATTTATCCCAGAAAAATAGTTGTAGCAAAGCGTCACATCCAAGAAAATAATTAGACACAGCATGAAATCACTGAAAAAAGCAAAAATTTTACAAGCATCTGTGTATAGAATAAAACGATCTTTGGATTACAAATGTGAATATGATAATTCGAGAGTAGGTAAATACGGAAAGAAAAGTAAATGTACGGCAAAAACAGAATGGAAATTAATTCAAAATCTCAAAGCATACAGAAGAGCAAGAGATAAAAATCCCTTTGCAAGCGTTGTTGAAAATGTATGCGATTCTTCTATACGTAGAAAGTTTATCTCATCTCGATTCAGTGCTCGTCCTCCTCAAACAAATCCTGAAATCACATCTGCAATGGCTAAAAATACACTTGCTTGGGCAAAAGTTGTGCAAGAACAATTCAAAAATGACTGGACAAAGGTGAGAGATATTAATTTTCCTTTAATTAATCATTTGAATTTAAGTTGTTCGTTTCTTTTCTTCAAATTATGTTTTTGCATAATGATTAATGATACAGAACTGTTTATAAATTTGATTAAAAATTTTTTTATCAGAGTATTTCTCTACAGTTACATACTTTAAGGAATTTTTTATCTTTTAAGTATGCTTTTCCTATGAGTCAATGTTTTCTTTTGAGAAGAAAGCAGTCAATATATCAGGAGTAGTGTCAGTGAAGACTTTTCCCCAAATTACATAGCAAAATCAATTAAACATGCTACAAAAATAATGGTTTGGAGAATATTATATTCTCAAGGTACTGGACTTTTATACATTGTAGAAGGAATGATGGACCAGTATCAACATAAAACAGTGCTTGAACAGAGACTAATGCCACAATTAAAATACTGGTTTCCAAATGCAGCTTTCATATTCATGCACAATGGAGCTCTGTGCCATAAAGCTTCATCTGTCACCAAATATTTGGATGAAAAAAAATAAAAACACTTCTATACCCTAAAAACAATCTAAATATGAATCGTATAGAGAATCTTTGTGCCATTGTGAAGAAAGAATTCATGAAATGGAGCATCACAAACAAGAATGATCTGATAGAAAGAATCATCCGAATTTGGTACCATAACAACAAAATACAAATTAATTCCATAAAACTCATACAAAGTATGCCAAAACGCATCGAATCTTTAATAGAAAAAACAAGGGAATGCACACTAAATATTAAATGTATCAATATTTTTTATATAATGTATTATTTCTTTAATGTAACACGATTTTGTTGTAGATTTCACAATTATTCTAATAATTTTCCCACCTCTGTATATCGAGTGCTTCAATGTGTGGAGCTAGGGGCATGAAATTATGTACGCATGCACAGAGACTCAGTGGAAATTTATTTATTGATTTTGGTTATTGTCGAAGAATATTTAGTTTTTATCGAAATGTGTCGATACTTAATCAAAGGACGCGTATTTTAGTCAAAATAATTTATCTTTCTGACCGGCGACTTATCAAAATACTCAAGAAGTGACCTAGTGCCCGTAAAATAGGCCAGAGTAATCTACAAGAGAGTTGTGAGCATTAATTCAAAAGTTTCAATGAACAAGTTCAATATTTGATGGCAAAATGAGCATGAAGACCAAACAACAAAACCCATTTTCAACATGAGACGTCACGGACTTTCTTAGAAGTCAATATAACAAATGAGTCATCGGAAGAGATTTTCAGAATCGCTTTCGCTATGGACATTTTTGGCTTCCTTATAATCCTCATTAGACTTTTTTTTATGGATTTATTTTAAGATCATGTTTACAGAGATCAGTTGCAAACTATATAAGAGTTGAAATCAGCGATAACAAATGTTATAAGGAAGATTCAAACAAACTAATTTAAGCAGGTTATTGCAAATTTCAAGCAGAAAGTTCGCTTCAATGTTTCCTAAGAATGCCAACGTTTTGAAAACATCATCTTTAAATTTCCTTTATTATCATGTGTAAATTTTAAAATTTTGAACTAAAAAAACTTTCCGTTTAACAATTATTCAATATTTACTTTTTTATATACTGTGGAGCAGAGTTCTCATTGCCACTCGCCATAGCGCCAAATTACGACATAATCCTCCATTTGGCGAGTAAAAGAACAAGCAGACTCGCCAAACTGCGAGGCCTCAATTTCTGCTCCTTTTTTCTGTGTTTATATATGTATGCCTATACAGTCGAGGTTCCTACCCATGTTGAACGATGGGGTGTGGCTTTGTATATTCAATCGCATGGTGCCATTTACGTTGTTCTATTTACAGAGGTCTGACTCAACACCAGTCCGGTTTAGAACCAATGAAATACAGAAATGATTATGAGATATATATCTACTGTCAGTTAATCACTATCTGTGTACTGGCGTCCTACTGGTAAAAACCTTAATAAAATTGCTCGCATTAAACGCCACTGAAAAAAATTCGGTTATTTTAGAACATTTTGAAAACAGGGATACAATATAGGATTAAAGATACACCAAATCCATTTTGCTAACTAATCTACCTTGGTGTTTCACACCAAATCTATTTTGCTACCATTTGTTTTCATTTAACGACTGTTTTTTATTTCTCATTCGCCAAATCGCTATTGTTGCTCAAAAGCCAGCGAGAACCTTTATATAAATACTTTTGTGTCTTGGAATTCATAAAATGGATGCTTCGCTTTCTCTTTCTGACGCGTTAAATTACATAGTAGCAATATAAAAACAATTTGGAATTGTAATGTACGAATCAGAAATCGATATTCAGATTTTAAATTTTGCAAAGGAATAAATTCTACTCATTCCCATACTTTAAGTAATTTCTTAATAATTTTAAAGTGATTTTGACCTGAACAATTATTTATATAGATGTGCTGTGCAGCAAAAAAAATATTCTTTTAAATTTCCTTAACACTTCATTTTAATGCCTATTTGTTGAAAAGAACCTAATATTAGAAAAAATATATGCATTTTATTTTTGATAGTTCTCAAAATTATATAAACTACATAATTTTGGAGTTTGGCTATCATGATCGATGAAAATATAGCAAAATTACCGGAATTATTTTCCGCAATTATTAGGTTGCAATAGATAGTGTAATGCCTCCAGTCGGCGTCGTGCGGCAGCGGGACGAATTGACCGGCAAGAAGCTGGCGTTTAGATTTCAGTAATATTTATTGAATCAATGCAATGAATTCTAAGTCTGGTTACAACATAAATTTAATAGATTCATTCCACCAAAATAGAGTTTGATGTTTGAGACCTTTTTAAGAGGGTTTTACCGCCACTCGTCACAATCAAAGTTTCTGGTCACAGGTGCTCTGCACTAGTCCTTTTTCCGAGGGCGCAGACTGTCCCGTCTCCGGTTCTGATAGTCTAGACTACACCGTCTAAACTCTAATTGCATCCATAAGGGAACTCCTTTTTTCCGCATCTTCTTCGTTTTTATCTACTATTCTCCATCGATCATCTTCCTGACAGGCACGCCCTGTCGCTGTTTCCGCTCCGCTTGTGACTGTGTCAAGAGAGATTTCACCAAAAGAGGTGATCGCGTCGAAAGGTGGCTTCTCACGCAATCTCAAAGGCATACCCTTTGGGGGGTCGTGGTGACAACACAAAGGCTATATGCATTATCTAGAAAAGTTTCTCTTAAGTGGCCTTTAGAATAAAGCTGTCTTCTAATGTCAATTTCGATGATGGAGATAGATGTATACCTCTGTTTGAGGATTCCTACGGTTTAGCAAACGCTGGTGGTATTTAGGTCTTTGAGAACTGAATTCCTCACAATATCTTTTTGAGTTTTGTCCTGGAAACTTTTTAAAAATGGAATAACATTTCTTTTCGGCACTGTTAAAATCACTTCTCACGCGAAAAATAAAATGTATTTAACCGAAAATTGCGCGGAATAATTTATAATTGTGCTCGTTTATTCTACGGTATAGCACTAGGGTTTTCAATGATTTTAATATCGTCTTCCAATTTTGTTAATTTTTTTATACATCTTTATGTAATATATTACTAAAGGCATTCAAAAAGTAAGTCACATTCGAATAATATAGGTCCAAAATATTTATTGGTTGCTGTGCTGCAGTACAATATGACACACATATATCACACTATTTCTCTACATAATCTCCCTGTTTCTGCAGACATTTGTAAGAACGTAGCACTAATTTTTCAAAGCATTGAAGATAAGAACTCTTCCTTGGTCATGGAACCAGATTAGAAGAGCTGTCTGATCCTGATCATCAATGGGAAATAGCCTTCCACCTAAATGTCCTTTGAGCTTCCCGAACACGAGAAAGATTCAAGGCCCCTGACCGGAACCGTACATTGATAACTGCCAGACCGTCGTCTATCGTCAAACATCATTTCATAATGGCAGGAAGTGACATCTCTTCCGGTATTTTACGATGAATCTCCATACTTGTTTAACTTTTTGATTTAAAAAAACATACCTTTATGATTAATTCAATGTCAGATTACATTCAGCTGAAGCTTTATTTTTGACTCCTACTACACCGTTAAAATTTCTACCATTTTCTGCAGCATCACTCCACCGCGTTTATAGAAAACTGTTACTTCATTGAGTTATGGAGCATTCTCACTGACCAGAAAACATATTTCCTATAAAAGCAGTAGAGTGACGCTGCAGCAAATGGTTTTAACAGTGTACACATCAAAGATTGCCACTATCCATAATGAAATTGTGACCGTTAGAAGCTGTAGAATTCGATTATCGTTTGATCAAGCTTTCTTTTTTCTTTGCAATGCTGCCATCTTCAGGGACTTTGATTTTATATCATACTTTTAAAATCCCTCCTAAATATATTACATTAAATAAAACCTAGTAACTTATTCTGTTTACAAAAATAGTTTAATTTTCACTACTCTTTTTTTTCATTAGGTCATGATCATTTGCTTTTATAATAAAGAGTCAATTGATTTATTTTTTACTACTAAATAATAAAAGTGAATCCATATTTAATCATTAAAAGCTCGTTTCAAGAACAAACGATTGAAAATTATGAAACTACTTTTTCTCTGATTAATGATTTATTTTTTATCGAAAGTAATTATTTTTTTTATCGAAGGGAAAATGTATTTTTATTAAAAATTAATTAACTTCTTTCTCATCATTTGTTAAATTCCAACAGAAAAGAAAATCTATTTATTTCATAAGCGACGAATTATTTAATTCTTCTACATTTTTAATTTCGAAAAAGTAATTAAAAATGTTTACGATTATTTTCTTGGCTTATATTGATTTTTTAAGTGTTATTTTTGCTTTGGAATGGAAAATATTAATTTTTAGAATATTCTAACTTAAATTTCGATATTTTAATCCCGTAGAACGTGCCTTCAATTTATTAAGCAAGAAACAGTAACCACATCATTACTTTTTATTTATTTAAAAAATTGATTTACTGTAATATTTAAATGGAAGCAAATCAATATTTCCCCCTGCATTATGCCAATATTGAATTTACGTATAAATAACTCACATGAAATATCGATATTGATTAATTAGTGTTTTATATTATAATGTTTTCCAGTGATCATTTTGTAGTAATGATTTTGCAAGATCATTACTGCACAAATATTAGCTTTTCTTTGTGAATATTTATAATAAAATGCCAGCATAGTACTCAAATACGAGATAAAATGGAGAAATATTTCCTTGCATCATTTCTATCTTTATTACTTGAAAAATGTTAATGTATAGGCTTGTTCAAATTAAAGTATCCCTTCTTGGAACGACGTTGTGGACGTAGCTTCCGCGTTCATATTTTGATGGTATATCTTTATCAATCAATGAGAAGTGGATTAGTAAATAAATAGTTCTAAAAAGGACCGATAAATGAACACAAGGCGCTACTATCTGTTTAAAGTTACAAAGCTGTGTCATGATACGACCAATAAAAAATACTAGGTGTCGGTAATCAACTTGATTATCATATTCCTTAAAACACAAGCCGTACTAGGTAGAAGAGAAATGGAATTGTGTGCGCCGTACAAGAAAAGAAACTTTGCATTATGAGATGGGCTAAAAAGCCATTGCAACACATAAAAAGCAACGGGGAACAAATTCGGAACATATTAATACCACTAAGATGATTCTCCCGGTGTTTGAGAATGCTTTGCTGCTAAATATTTATCGCCCAAATATCAATAATGCTGCCAAAGTACTTCGCCTTTATCGAGGTAGATATCTTTGCATGCGGGTACATTGGCACCATATGCTCTGTGACAAATTGTCAAATGTTTTGTTTTACGGTTCACGCAGAACGAAGGTGAAAAATAACAGATTCAGCAGGTGATATATGGTGTCACGAAAGCGGTCGTTGAACAGAGATAATGAAAGCAGCACGAGCATCTAGTGTAGGAGCCATATCTAAGAAACTAAATTTGTTATACACTACGGTATCAAGATGCATGCTAAAATACACTAAAATAGCATTCTATAAAATTTACCTCTTCCAATACTTAAAACTTGGCAATAATGATCTTCGTGAAATGTTCTTCAGACGGATGGATCTGGACAGAAATTAATCGCCAACACATTAGGGAGTTATGAGACTCAATTTCACATATGAGGAAAAGTATACACTACCAGTGGGAATCCTTACCAGAGCTAACAAATTCCTTTTCGTTATTTCAGCGTTACTGTGTGGATCAATTTCACTGCAAACTTTTCAACCGGACCATTCTTATTTCAGTTAATCACGTAACCATGTACTAAATACTTATTTGGTAACTACAGAACGTTATTATGTCATGCTGCAAGATGTGGTTAATCCGGAAATCCAGCGGTGGGCATGTCTTGGTACAGCAAAATTTTAACAATATGATGTGATTCCTCACATTAGATTTGAGGTTCAAAAATTGCTGCGATGTCATTTTACAAGGGATTGCATTATTAATATTGTATAGTATTTAATTTTAGCTGGTTTACCTTTCCGAGACTGTTGGTTTGGGGATTATTTCAAATGTAAAGTTTATCCAATAAATTGAGGAATCTGGCGAATTTCAAATTCGAGGTCCTGTTGCACGTACAAATCATCGTTTAAAATCAGTTAAACGACCTGCGGATCATGATGTAAAGTGGTTTCACTTCGGCCCTAAAGAAAATGGACATATTAAAACAATTTGTAAAACCAATCTTAAGTTATATAGTGTTACTAGGAGTGGAGAACTAAAATACTACCACAAGAACTCCAGCTTTCAAATGTAGACATTATCTTTCTTTGCAGAAGTTATTTACAGGACCTACTTCTTTCTTTCCACAAAAATTATTTTGGATTGTAATTAGTTATGAAAAATGGTTAAAATCTCTTTTCCGAGAAAAAAAGGAGTCACCTAACCACTTTTTCCAGAACGGCACTGCTACAAAAACGGTGGTCCAGTATCTAATCTTCTCAACTTAACAATTTAAAACACACATAACTTTAAAGGTTAGTTCAGACTGACCATATAGTATAAGTGCAAATAATTATACACTATATATTATTTAGCTATAATCAAGAATAGTTACCACTTGCCTAAAATGAAAAATGCGATAAAACAATAAAAAGTGTTCAGAACTACAAAAATGTAGCTTTCCTCTTCAAAGTCCCAGACAATACCATCAACATGAGAGCCGACTGTTTCGCTCAGTTTCTTCGTGCGGGCGGTTACTATTCAGTTAAAAAACTCAAATGATTATTTTGTACTCACTAACCACTCCATTGTTCCTTCTCATATATATTTTGAAACTGAATTGATAAATTAGATTAAAACAAAGTATCAAATATAGGGGTTGCTATTTTAAAAATTAAAGTAGCATTTATCATCTAAATATCTTGGTTAAAAAAAGTGAGATGTACGGCACATGGAGTTTTACCCACAGGGTTGGGAAGCGCAATTTCAGATTTATTATTAATCCACAACCAGTTAGGATTCTCTGCTCATTTTCAGAGACGTAATCATGATAATTAAAAATAAAAGATTTTAGAATTTATACATGCTTTAAGATAAACATTAAAATATATAATGTTCGTTTAAGTTTATTTATTTTTAAGAAAGGTTTTTTTAGTCAATAAAAAAATGACAATTCAAAACCTTAAAATACTACAATTAACAGAATATTTTTATGAAAACTATTTCAAAATATTTACGCATGTTATTACATTTAAAATTGTGAAACAAACAAATTTTTGTTAAATGTTTGTACTTAATAATATTAGTCAATTTTATTTTTCATTATTGAATGACCAGAGTATTTATATTCTCCCTAAAATCTATCATATAAATATACTTTTACAAAGGAAATCACTTATGGATAAGATACTAAAGCAGAATATCTTATATATATTTAACCTAAAATATATTTCAATTATCTAAAAGAATTACTGCCAGTTTTTATAACACTGATAAATTCCCTAAATGGGTATCACAGCAGAAAATGGGTCAATAATAAATTTTCTGGATCTTGCGCTGTTCCCATACATAATATATAAGGAATAGTTATACGTTCTTAAAATTTAAAATCGGATTATTTTTTACTGTCAGCAAAGGATAATCCTGAAAGAATCGCGATGACGAGACGTGCATTATCATAGAAAATATTGACTGAATAAAATTAATAATGATGAAGGTACAGAAGTGTTTCTTGTTTAATATGTTTTATAGGGAGAATTTTGAAAATAATGATTCTTCTTGCGTCAATGTTGGATGATTCGAAGCGTTTTGCAGTGCCGCGAATTTGCAAGTTTGGTTGCAAATAAAAGTAAATAAAAAATATATATGTAAAGATCTGTAATTGTAATGTTGATTATTTTTTTTTTCAAATTTCCAATTTTTAATTTAATGATTAATTTTAAATTAATCTAATATAATTTCTTATGCAGCGATTTTCTGCCGTTCCATATATTGATATTCGATTTATTCTGTGGAGCTGATCCAGAGTATCAGACCCGATAAAATGATCGTTGAAGTTAACTGGGTGAAATAGTCCTCCAGTGTTCGTGTCCGTGATAGCTCAGTTGGTAGAGCATTGGCGGTTTCAGCCAATACATCCCTGGTTCGAATCCTGGCCCGGACTTTTTTCGCCCAAAATTCAAAAATGGAAAAATTACGTTTTAAATTTTCAGGTGGCTTGTAATTGAATATGTTTCTTTAGGAATATTTAGAAACGAACTGCATATCAAATTTCTGATTAGAAGATTATTTTTGTGTACATTCAAGGGATGATTTAATTTTTAAAGGCATTTTTGTATTGGCGATTTTGCTCAGAATGCGCAAGATTTCCTAAAACTGCACGAAATTTTCACTGTATGTTTTAAACGTACAGAGGCAAAAAATCTCCTATTTTTATGTTTTTAAAATTAATAGTGTATAATTCACGACTAACTATGTATAAAAATTTTTCTCGATGCTTCAAGTTTCTAAAGATCTACACATACATTTTTTTTATTGTAGTTCATTTTGAAAACACCGTATATCTATACTCATAAAAATTGGTTTCTTTACTTATTAATATGTAAAAAATCTTTTGCAAAATAAAAGGAAGAATAATTTGTTTGTAAAAATTGTATTATCTGTAAAACTAAAACGTTATAATCGTTTTTGAGATTTTTTATTGATAAGAAAATTTCATTCTATGTGTTTTAATTTCTATAATAAAAATCAATTAATTATAGAATGAATAGAATTATTACCTAGATAAATTTAAACGTATTTTGGTAGTTCCAATAATACACATAGGTAAATTCACTAGCAACTACAAAGCTTTTCAAGATATAAAAGCGGAAATACAAGGCTTCGTTGCATTTATGTTACATTAAAAGAACATACACGATAAATCTTTAAAATGATTGATTATATTAAGTAACTTCAAGTGTTTCATAATTTTTAATTCCAATTTACGAAAATGAACATTACGAAAAAAAATCTCTAAGTTTACAAAGAATGTTTTAGGAAATTGGGATTCCTAAAATATCTTTATATAACTGCAAGCCGAGTTACAGATATAAATTTAATATTATTCCTGTAATTTCAGTAGATTCTTTGTAAAGATATATATTTCTGTAGCTTTAATAGAACTAGATTTGTAAATTTACATCTTTTTTTTTTTTTTTTTTTTTTTTTTTTTTTGTACAGTGTAAAAATAAAATTTAGTAAGCTAGCAGATTTCTGTAATTTTACATAATGTAGAATTACCGATTTTTTTTTTCATTTTAAAATGTACACTGTAAAAAAAATCTATAAAGTTACGAAAGTTTTCTAGGAAACTGAGATTTCTAGAACTTTTTATGTAATGGCAACAACAAAAATTCATGTAACAGATACATATTTGCACTGAAAATCGAAATATCTATATGGTTACTAAGAATTCTTTTAGAAAACTGGGATTTCTAGTATTTTGTATGTAATGGTGACCCTGGTTACAGGTAAAAGTTTAGTAAGGTAACTGTAATTTTAGTAGTTTCGTTTGTAAAGTTACAGATTTTTGATGCTTTGCAAAAATTAGTTTTGTGGATTTACATCTTTTCTTGTACCGTGTACAGATGAAATATTGGTAATGATACAGATTTCGGCAACTTTACATCAGTAGGGTTACAGATTTTTTTTTTCAGTGTACAGATCTCAGGAGCAAAATTTCTTCATGACATTTAAGATATATTTTCTTTTTCTCGGAATTATGTCAATCTGATTAACACATGTTGCACATAATGGTAATATTACTGTCGTGCAATTTTTTGTAGAAATGTAAAATCGGGTATAAATTCTGAAAAATATCTTAATTTTGTAAACATACATGTTAACAAACTAAATATTTCAGAGTATTTTGTTTTTTCTTTACACTTTAACACTCCAAGCTGATTAACCCTTGGCGGAGCAGAGCAGATTCATTGCTCAAGTGTTAAAATTGATGACTGACACCGGAATTTGAAAAGAACTTTATTTGCAATTATGAAAAAGCTATTTTGCAGGATTTCAATAAGCCAAATTTTTTTACCAACATTTTTTTACGAAAATTCTTGTACCAATGTGGCGTTTGGGAATTAAAATTAAGTGTTTTCATAGGTATACCACCGCGCCGCAAGGGGTTAAATTGTGACATAAAAAGTGATTAATCCTTACATAAAATAAATTTTTAACTTAGAAAACGTGTGTGTAACTTTAGTATAAAGTAAAATTAACACATATGAATAAACCAAATGCTCCTATCATTTATATTAACGTTTATTTGCTACAAGGAATCCAAAATACTAGCTAGTAAATGTGTGCAATATACGCTGATGATTTGTAATCTAGTATAATTCTATGCATAAGCTGATAAAGGCATAATCTCATAAAGACAGTGATAAAATTATTTACTTCTAGTTTGTTAAATCAGATGTCTGCTGATATTAATTTGCAAACTATGAAATAATGTGTTTAGTATTAATCTAATAAAGATGTAATAAATCTATTTAATGATAAAGATAAATTTGTTTATTTTTCCTTCTGTTCTAATTATTGATCCTCTTTGGTTCAACAACATTAATACCATTAACGAATAAAAATATATGTTAAAGGAGACATGTTTAAAGGCTATCACTTTATCTAAATAAAATTACCATTTTTATGTGTTGAGTTATGAAGTGCATCACAGTGAAACTAATTTTGTTAGACTTGTTTAGGGGTGTTGTGTTGATGAATATAGCAGACATTTTACTTATATTCTTAAAGAATTATTTCCGTGAACTTTATTTTTCAACATGTGTGTTTTCTTTAAGGTGGTCTGGGACACATTTTAAAATAATTTTTATCTATTGGATTAAAATTTTGAAATTTTTTGTGATAGTTAACCATATCATTTTTAAACAAAATAAAATGATAAGACTTCTCATAATTTTTTTTATTAAAGTTTTATGGAGATTTTTATTAAAGTTTTATGGAGATTATGGGGTTTTAATTTTGATTCAGCATTTTTAAAAATAGTTATTTAATAAAAATTAACAATATTTAAAGTAAAATTAAAAAATAAGAAAAAATTATACTTTGAAAAGTAAATTTTTTCTCATATTTGCTGCATCAAAATTAATGTAAAACAATTTAAAAACATATCTTTTAATTTAGAATCATGTATCTTTGACGGGTTTTAACTTGAGACAATTTAAATACCAGAAATGGTAAAACAGCCATCTTGAATAAATACTCTTTTCACAAGGTTAATTTCCATGAGTACCATTGCTTGAATGCTATATTTTGATAAGAAATCAAAACGAAAGTGTTCGGATGTGGCAATCACAAAAGTTTCCACGATCTCATGCATATTAGTAATTCAAAAGTCGCCACCACAATAACAAAATTAAATTACTATCTATGCTTATCGTAAGGATTCGAAATTCATAAATTTTTGTAAATTAGTTCTTGAAACAGAATTATTGCGGTATCGGGAAAAATTCAACATAAATGCGCCACTTGTTGGACGTTGATTGGTTGTATTTGTGACGGCCAATTATGACTGGGAGGGATATAGGCCTTAACGAACAATGCCCTCCAAAGGGGTCTTTCTAAGAGAACCTAACACGAACTTATGCAACGAAATCCAAGTTTCGAAGAAAACCACGAAAAATTCTGAACGATTAGGCCGACGGCAGTTTTTGGATTCGAGCACTTCACCTGCCGTGTACCTGTTTCGAGAGCAGAACCTCTTAGCCACTGGTGGGACACTGATTGGGCGATTTATACCAAAACAGAAACAGAAAAAATATTTATCAAGATATATCTGAATACGAAGTTTGATGAAAAAATGCATGCATAAGTTCTTAAGATTGAGCAGAAATCGGGAAAATTCGGTATAGAAGCAAAACTTGTTGGACGATTGACACCAACACATAAACATAGTTAGTTCATACACGGATTTACGGAATCTGAAGTTTGATAAAAATCCATTCGTTATTTTTTTTAGATAGAGTTATTAGGAAATCGTGCAAAATGTAACATAGTAACAACAACTATTGAGGGATTTACATCAAAATGTCAATTCATGCCAAGAACTAACTAAATCTAAAGTTTTGCATATAACTACACAGATTAATTAGTACCGTCTAGAGGAACAAACATTTTTATAAAATGTTTTAAAAAACAGCACATGGGAAAAAATTTATTTTTTCACAATTTAAAAAAATATAATTAGTTCCAAAACGCGTTTTTTTTTTTTTTTTTTTTTTTTTTTTTTTTTTTTTGTATGACTGAAAAAGAAAACATAAGCACATCAGAATGTGTTGTCGATTCGGAATTATCTTACCATTTGGTTAATAATGATGAATTTTGTATAGAAATGAAAGTTTTCCAACAAAAATTCTCAAAAGAATTCTTTCGTGGGAACTAATGCATCTAATACGGTAGCAACTAAGCAATTCATATTTTGTTTGTCTTCAACTTTGTAAAAACTTGTTATATATCTCAGCAATAAGAAGTTAAGTTTGTGAAGTAAATTTGTATAGCAATAAGATAAGTAAGGATTTAAGTAAGGATAAAAGAAAAAATATATATTTTTAGGGAAATATGAGAATACTTAGGCATTATCAATTTTTGGAATCAATTTTCGTATTATTCGTGAAAGTAAAGATAATGCGGATATGCTATGTTGCCAAAGATATGATAGATCCTTCACAAAAAGATTAATAAGAAAAATCATGAAATGTGCTTATTAGATCATATCCATTTTGAATATAAATTAAATAATCCATTCAAAAGTGCATAAAATCTGTTTTATTTTTTTTAAAGTTCCCAAATAGGTAAATATATATCTGAAAGTGTGATGAAATAGACTACGTGGGAGTGGATAAAAAATTATGCACCTTCTACATGATATATATTATACATACAATTTTGAGGTATAACGGAACTCTCACTGAATTTACTGTACTGATAGTTCAAAAGGGTATTTATAGATGAAATGAGATGTTTTCTTGATTGAAACTTTGAAAAACAAGCTTGTTGAGGAGCATTTTTGACAGTTGCATGACTTTTATATGAAGATAAAATAAATTCAACTAACCACTATAAAATAATATGAAAGAAACAAATAAACAGTATCAAGTAAATCCGCAATAAATGTATTTGAAGTTATCTGAAATTATCTGCTTATTCAAATAATTGGACAATAAAATGATTCTCAGGTTCAAATTTATGCTAGTTGTATTTCATACACTCTTCAAGTGAAACGATTAAATTTGATAGCAAAAAAAAAAAAAAAAAAAAAAAAAAAAAAAAAAAAAAAAACTATCTAAATACAAAATCAATTGACAATATCAAAAGAGGGATGTTAAGGAAAAATACTCTTTATACACTAGGATTTTTATGAGTCCTGGAATTTCATAATCATGAAATTTTTTGGTACCATTATTTTCTTGAGGAAAATATTTGATCAAATAAGCTGAAGTTTTGCGTGTTTGAACGAGACTTATTTTTCTATAAAAAACACTGTTATTTCACTTGGAAAATAACGGTATTCGTGCGAACACTGGACACACATACTTACTTCAGAAATAACAACTAAGATATACGCAAAATATTATTATTATATTTTGATCTTTGCTACATAAGATTTTTTTCATCAAAATAATCAATCCGCTAGTTTTATTTCAGAAATTTAGTTGAGAATTATTATATTTTATATCTACTGAGCTGTATTTTATGAACGTAAATAAGTAAATTTGAAAACATATTGCTGTAAATTTTCAGTGATTTAGTATAACAACACCTCATCAACACCTTATAATGCAACATAACCAAATGCCACCAGTCTTGTAATTTTGTGAGGCCTCCTTTAGAAAGGCAATGCGTGACAATAAACTCTAAAGCACGACATAAGTTGTTTAGAGTGACAACTTTTTTGTTCCGATATTCACATAAAGTTTTGGACTCTGACATCTATCTATACTACCAGTGTATAGAATAAACGCAATTGATTTTATCAGCATAAGACCCTTTACCTTTCTATTATTAGAATTATGAATCTTTGAGTTAAAAAATTTATTCACTATAATCATCAAGTTTAGAAGTTATAGATGCTGAAAGTCTGCAGGTCTGAATCCTGAGTCTGAGACCAATTTTTTTATCATATCAATATTATGTTATTTTTGTATATCTATGAAAAAGAGTAGCTGCATAAAAAGTTACTTCCTTACTCCAAAACTGAATTGTAAGGGATAAATAGAAATAAACTAATTCTTACTGTTTTCTTAATAAAGTTAAAGTATAAATTATATACACTCCAAAAGGAGAAATCGAATTGCACCTTCAGCTGCATTCGATAAAAAAATAGTAACATTCATGTACTTGATATTTTTGAAAAAAATGGATAATTCAAAGAAGAATTGATTTAAAATGATGCAAAATTCATTGTATTAACTTAATTAAAAATTCTTGTTAATTTAAATAAAATTTTGTGTTACGTTTCAAAAGAATATACTTCTGCAGGTGTGAAAGTAACATGTTTAATTTGATGTTCATTCTTAAATAAGCAGCAAAATTATAAATTTTAAATTCAATTTATAAATTTTAAAACAATTGCGTCTAAATTTATGTAGCTTTTTTATAGCCTTTTCTTTTGTGTGGAATAGTAACCGACATTAAGACCTTTACTTTAAAGATAAGATTTCAAATTTATATACCTATCAATAGAACCAGAAAACCATCTAAAAATAGCGAAACTGGATTAAGGGAACCTCAAATTTATAGCTGCTATCAAAATTTTCATATTTGGATCTTAGTATGGATAGCAAATAATTTAATTAAATGAAGTCACATTCTCATGAAACATAATCCTTATGAGCTCCTCAGCATTTTTTTTAGATAGAGGTGTTTAGAATTAGTTGGAGGATATTTTTATGAATAACTGTCTTCATGTTGCAATTGTAATTTTTTATGAGAATTTGACGCTGTGTTCCGACAATAATTAACATTTTAAATGTTAATTATTGTACTGTAATTTATTTGTAAAATATTGTTGATACTTTAAATATTTTCCTTTTTTGTATTTTCCATCATTAAATGTCACAAAATTATGTACACACTTTTTGCCTTTAAGTAAAGGTGGAGCTTTCTGCACAAGATCTCTTGAAAGGCAAGATGCCTCTTTCAAAACCGAACATGACAATAATTAACATTTTAAATGTTAATTATTGTACTGTAATTTATTTGTAAAATATTGTTGATACTTTAAATATTTTCCTTTTTTGTATTTTCCATCATTAAATGTCACAAAATTATGTACACACTTTTTGCCTTTAAGTAAAGGTGAAGCTTTCTGCACAAGATCTCTTGAAAGGCAAGATGCCTCTTTCAAAACCGAACACGGATGCTTATTATAAACTGTAAAATGGTCAGTTAGCTTTATATAAATATACAACAGAATAACAAGAAATGCTATGGTACGAAATGTTCCTTGTCGCATCAGTGGCATTATATGGACGAGAAGGTGCATTCCAAATTACAAAGGTTCTAGACGACAGTCGGAGGTACATGGATCATGTTTATTCCCAGAAATTCTCCGGAAATTATTACATTTTATAGAAAGCAATGCCAGTACGTGGAAAGAACCATTGCAATCATTGTACTACTGAAACTATGCACTGAAATCTCAGGTTGATTTCCCGTAATATTTAATAAATGATGTGCAAATTATGTTTACTACATGTTAAGGCTGTTCTCAACTCTTTGCTCCAGTACGAAGTGTTTTCACACATTTAAAAATTATTTTTTTAAACAGAAATATATAAAAATGGAAAGCCTGACTATGGAAGCTACTTAGAATCGAATTGATTTTTCTATTTTTGACCAATAAATTACCTATTGATTTATAAGCTTTTTATATTTCTTGACAAACACGTTTTCCATTCCCGTTTGTATGGTTATTCTTCTTTCGCTAAGATATGTGGTTCAAATCATCTAATTTGACACTGTTTTCTGAAAAATCAATTATGTTTAAGAAGAAAAAAAAAGAAAAAAAAAACAAATGAGAAAATGGACGAATTTAGATAGTTTCTGAACAACAACACTTGCTAATTTCAACAATTATGAACAAAAATAAAATAAAAGTTATGTCATAAATTTGCCTTTTTCTTTATTGAAGAACAGCCTTAAAAATTTGTGACATTCTGGTCTGTCACATGTTAAAATTTTTAAAATATTTTTTCTGGACATAGTCTATATTTAAATTATTACAAATTACACTTATTTCTATAGAAACAGAATCTTACAAAGCTTCTTACTCGTATTTAATTCGTTATTGCAAATTTATCATTTTGTATTTGTTTGTCTTTATAGAGAGATTTATGATGTAATGAATGAATAAAAAAGACTCCGAAGTGACGCGACGAGATTCATTTATTGAGACATTACAGATAAATGTTTTGTTGACACACAACTAAGAGACAACATCAGCTTGTGTGCAGGAAAAAATAAAATGTCGAAAAATAGTCCAATGTAATTCAAAATAGAGAATCTCCGTCACAAATAACTTATTGCTTGTTACATCAAATATTGCAAAAATGACTGATAAAGAATCAAGCCGCTGCTATGCATAAACTGCTTATATTGTAAAATAGGAAAAATACAGTTCGTGTTTATTTTATTCTAGTGACTTATTCTAGTGACTAATAGCATATTTTTCTTTTATACAAAAATTGTTCAAATATGTGTTTCCAAATAGTATTACAAATCTCGTGGTACTTAATATTAAATTTGATTATGGTAAAAAATATTTCTTCAATTAAAAACGATAATACATTTACACGAGATGCGTAATATGAGGTTTATTTTTAATTTATTTCATTTTTCTTGTCTTCAACGCAATATATTCTGGTATTTTATCATTTCTTAATAATATGAATTTCTATATTTAAATACGAAGAACAAGGGTTTTATGCAACGACACCGCAGGAAGTAAACGAATGACATTTAAAATAAACATTTAGAATGTAAAACACAAAGTAATAGGGAATTTAATGCATTTGCTTCTACTGTCTATAAAAAAAAACTTTGTTTCAGCAATTTTTATTTATTATTTAGTGCTGAAGACAGTTAATTTTATTAAAAAATTTATTTCTCTTACTAAAAGTAATCTTGCAGAATAATTTTCTAATATTCATAAATAAACATAAGATAGTTTCATTTGACTTTTATTAAAATAAAAATAATATTTCTACCGACATATGCTTTTAAAAATATTTATTATTTTCATTATTTGAAGATATCTTCGTAGTACAGTATACGCATAGCAGCAATGCTTCTAAAACTAACATCATTTACTATAATAGTTGCTAAACAAGAACTAATAAATATAAGCGCAATAAGGCAACAGACACATAGTATAAAAAATAAAAACGGCCCCTTGAAGAGACATTAAAAATAACATATTTGTTGTTTTTTATTTATGATTTCTTTTCTTTTAATTTTTGATACTCTTTTGAACTCACATTTGCAATTACCAACTGTGCCTGTGACATATATACGTCCGAAAGACATGGAACAAACAGGTATCGAGAGATAATAGCTCAGATACATTATTTTATGATAAAAGTCTCCTGATTTCTTCAGAAAAACATAATATGAATTATTTACTAATGACACTCTTTATTTTTGCAATCTTTACTCATATTTAATCTATATAATTTTTCAAAAATGTTTTTAATACAGTATTCTAGAATCAATTCATGGTTGACAAACCACTACGTTTGCTTTTATACAGCTTTTCTGATTGTCACTACTTTTTTTAAATAATAAAGTTCACCTTATATAGTTTGTTATTAAATAAGAAGCCTATTATTAATTAAAAAAATTTGGAAATGAAACAGTCTGAATTAAAAAATGTAGATAAATTGTAAAACTGAATCGTTACGCAAAAATTAATTTATGCATTATAATTTCTTTCTGATTTTCATTCTGATAATATTAATTTTTGTAACTTTTAACGTGACATTGATTATTTAATATTGATTATGAATTAGAATTGATAGATTAACTAAATTGATTTTTATTTTAGTTAATAAATACGTTGAAATATTTTATGAAAATATAAAGAAAAAGGAAATACATTACAAAATACTGATTTGTAGGTATTATTAATTAGAGCTCATTGGTTAATAAAAATGTTTAGTGTTACTACTTTTGTTGTTAAGTACGTTGAATTATTTTGTCGGAAGATAAAATAAAAAGAAATTTATTACTTAAAGTTATATATTTTGTATTTATCTTAAAATGATTAATTGACAATATCAACAATCCTTGCATTTATTTTGTTTGCTATATAATATCTGTTCTGCATAAATTTAACTTGTCACTAATAAGCATATTGACTAAATTTCAGTTATTATATCTGTTATTAAAAAATCTTAATATTAATATAAGTATACAAGAAAAATATTTTCAAAACTGTAAATACTTATAAGCTCAGTATATTTCATAGACTATATAAATAATACTGCAAAAAAGAAATCAAGGACAGAACTATTTTCAGTACAAAACATGCATCGTTTAAACGACAAAAAATACTATACCTTTGCTATTATCTCTCTTTGTTGTAACGGGGTTTGAAGTATCACTTATCCGCCTCAAAGGCAGAATGACAACTATTAACATAGAGGAAATATCTATCGATTCTGGGTTTACAATAGCTAAATATTCGCTATATAATCATATTTTTTTATTATTATAACGAATATAGTATAGTTATATGTTCATATATATATATTTATCCATATGCAACATACATCGTCTTTTAAAATGAGAAATACAGGCAATGACGATTAACAACGATTAAAAATATTTCCAGCATTCCAAAATATTTATATTCTGACTATTAAAATAATATTTGGTGAAGCTTCTTCCTCGACTTGAGAGTGAGTGCTAAGAATTAATGCTGCTGGAATCCAGAAAGTAAACAGACACTTCCCTTTTTGTTTTCCAGTTTAAGGAAATTAAAGGGAGGTCTGGACATGAGAACAAACACACAGAGAGATATGTGGAGGAAGAAGATATAATAAATGCGATTGAAAGGCCATAACTTCTCTTATATGAGGTCCTGAAATCAGTTGAAGTTACTGAAGAACTAAATGAAACACAATCATTTAAAAAAAAGTAATTTAAGTAAATGAAAAATGTTAATATTTTCTTAATGAAACTAAAATACCTTGTGTATTTGATCATTGGTTTAAGAATATATTTGGATATTTATTTTTTGCTTCAAAATAACAATAAAGAAATCTTTTTTTCTGAATTTAAAATTGATAATATTTGTCTATATTTATTCCTTTAAGTGTACTACCTGGGTTTTTGAGTCACGTAACATTTGGAAACAAAGGTAAATTTAGCACTAAATCAATATTAAAGGTAATTTTTTTTTAAGTGAATAATATAAATAAATACATAAGATTTTCAAATAAAATTTATCATACACATATATTTCATGGAAACTATTTTAAGATTCATTAAATATGAATATAAAATTTTGCAGGACGCCAAAGCAATTGAATTTAATGTTTTTAATTTATTTATTGCTAACGTTAATTTGTTAATATAATTTCATATTTGAATTCTTTATTCCAAATCTATCTTTATTTCGATATGATAAAAATAATTTTTAAATACCTTTTTGAGTATTTAAACTAAATCTATTTTCTACATTTAAATGAAGTTCTTCAGTATCTTTTTGTTAATAACGTTCATTTGGACACATAATTGGTTATTTGATTTTATTATTATAATGTAATAAAATAGTTTTAAAAAGTAATTTCAATATATTTTAAATTAATAACTTCTTTTAATATTTCAATTAAATGCTTTTTACATATTTCAATTAAATATTTTTTTATATTGAAAGTAAATGTTTTTTATCTATTTATTGAGAACTTTGACTCGAAAGTATAATTAGATAATTTATTTTACTATTAAATTGTAATGAAAAGAATATTCTGAACTGTTTTAAATATATTTAAAATGATTTTAAAATATTTAAATTAAATTATTTTTTCATTTTAAAGGGTTTTTTTTTAATTAATTAAATATAATGTTAATCTGTTTATTAAGAATGTTTATTCAGAAATATAATTAATTATTGTATTTTATTATCACAATATATAAAAAAAATTAATATGTTTAATTTAAATGTATTATTTTAAAAAAAATTCTATAGAATACGGTATATATCCACACCAGAGTAAAAGTCATTGTGACGAATCTGTTACAAGGGTCGCAGCATGCATTTTTTTTTCTCTTCTATTTACAGTTATATATTTTTTAAGATTTCTTTAACAATGTTAAAAGAAAAATAGAAACCTCCGAGCAAAGAAATTATTAATGGAACAATTCAATGTTTTGAAAATTATACATAAAAATATCCTTATTACCCACGGTCTGTGTTACTAGATTATACACTATGTATATATATATATATATATTAGTTCAAAAAAATTAATTATATAGTTTAAAGATAACATATTATTTATGTTCCCTTAAAAGTTTTAATGTTTTGTCTTTTGAGTTGTTTGTATTTTTTGTGTATAAATTAAATAAACAGATAAATGCTTGCATTAAAAATAACATTATAGCGTTAAACATGAATGTAAAATTATAATAGAGAGTGCACCAGATAAGAAAAAATATTGAATTGGTGGACCTCACTATATAATGAGAAATATTTAGCTATTCTAAACACTTAAAATAATTTTCTTGAAATAAAAATGAAGACTGAGAAATATAAATGTTTTTACTGTGTTATATAGCGTTATTTAAATATTTAAAAATTAAACGTAAATAAATAATTAAATTGCTGAACATTTGGCATAATTAATTACTTAAAGCATTAAAGCCAGCTGAAAATTAATTATTAAAGTTGACACTTCAATCACAGAATTTCCATTAAAGATTTTCACTTCCTCCTGTATCAAGAGAAAAGAACAATTAAAAAAAATATTTCAAATAAATAAATAAAGAGTAATGAATTTAATAAAAACACAATAATTTACCCAAAATATCATATTAAAAATAAATAGATTTATAAAAAAAATGACCAAATTAAATGACCTAAAAAGATTGTTAAATTTAGTAAAGTTATCCAAATGTTCTTTACATAAGTTTATTATAACGACCGATTAAAAAAAACTCTTTTAAACTAAAAATTTTACAGTAAGTGGATTTAAGTAGGTACCATTGATAAATAAATTACATTTCATTAAATAGTATTTCTGATTACAAATTGTTTTATTTGTTTCATGGATAGGTTTCATCTGTTAGGAATATTTCGAGAATCTTTGGAACCCACCGAATGCAAAAATTATGTCTCAAAATTATTATCAAGCTTCAAAAGTACGTATATGTACTAACAATTATGTATTGTTTATGAATAAAAAAACTATTCGTAAGCACTCTAAAACTGAATTTTATAATTAGCCCGTAATTAATCCAAAACTGTTAGTTCGTTTGTTTAATAATAAAACCAATAAAAAATTTTAATGTTATATATACAATTAAACATTTCATAAGAAAACACGAGACAATTTGTCATCATCTTAGACAACAAAATCGTATACCGCTTTCCTTGAATTGTAATAACTTGCATAATATTTTCTCAGCTTTAATTTCAATGTATGGAAACAAATTTGTAAGCTTGTTTTATTGAATAGAATATATAAAAATCTGAAAAGACATTATTGCATTATAAAATGCATGAATGACGAAATTTTCTTTATAAATAATTTTCAAAAATCTCAAGTCTGTATAACTATAATTTACTGTTTTTGGTTTATTTATGTATTTATTTATTTATTTAGATTTTTTGCCTAAAGGTACACTCAGTTAAAACTGTTCCTTAAGTGGTAACATTTCAAATAAAATTTAAGCATCTAAAGGCGTAAACAAAAACAGTTTATTCTTGGTTGAAAAAGTATAACGGATACCTTAAAAAACATGAATATATAGGTATTAATATATCATGTGAAAGTATAAAATGTAAATTAATGTTGTGATGCTTTAAAATCTTACATTATAAGTAACATTGAATAATTTTTTTAATATCCTTTCTCAGTTTTCATTTTGTACATACATATAATGGGACAACGATACATCAATATACCATGTTTGTGTTTTTTCTAATACTGGAAAGTATGACACAACAGCACCGTTTATTGTATATTAAGATTGTTCCAATTTGTATCTATTTACATATCTTTAATAAAACTCCATTAATTGCAAAGTATCTAATATTTATATAACATAAAACTTAACTGTTTCAACACGAATCTTTACAGATATAAACCAATATATTACTCTTTAAAGAAATATAAAGAATTATTTCTCAAACTTTTACTTAAAAATATAAATTCAGTACCATTCAACTAAAACATAAATATTTAAAATGGTAGTGGAAAATCATCGTAACTTTTGGTACAAGTTCACCATCATGAAAAAATGCATTATGTATTTCAAAGAAATACTTCAAAGAATTTATAATACAAAATAACTGAGACTTGTTTCGCATTGCATGACGAAAACAGAAATGGTTAAAACACATCTATCATTTCAGAAAGAAGAATCAAACGATATATAAAATATTATTTTATTATGATAAAACATAAACAACAAATAAGTAGAGGTTTCAAATATGATTTATGATACTGAGAAACTGTTAAACATATGTATCAAATAACTTTGTAACATTATGTTTTCCATAATGGAATATCAGGAGATTTATGTAATTTTAATAGAAAGATATTTATGTATTTTTATACAACTTTTTTCTTATTAAAAAAATATACTCGTTTGGCATTTTCACCTATAAAAAGGATGAGTATTAATAAGAATTTAAAAGAAAATTATTTTCGTAACAAACAAAGATTAAAAGATTGATTCAGTTCTTATAAGTGAATTTAAATAGTATATTTAAAATATTTAGAATAATATATTTTCTAATAACACATTATTAAAAGTTTAAAGAATTTCACGTTTACAAATGGTAGTTTGAAAAAAAAATCTACATACTTTTTATCATCTACATTATTATTTGCTTTATGAGAAATTCTTCCTTTTTTATGCATAATAAGGTACAGTAAAAACAATTAACTATAATATAAGACAGTTTTTTTCTGAAAAAAAATACCGAAGATTCATTTGGTTTTTTGCTATTGTTGTTGTTGAATGTCTGGGAAAATTATATAATTGATGTAATTCTAAACTAGCAAAAAATTCTTTAATCACTAATTGTTATTCAAATGAAGCAATCATTTGATCCCGTCCTTTTTATACAAAAAATGATAAAAATAGATAATTTTACTACATAAAAAATGCGTTTCTGAAAAGAAAATGAGCAAATAATCTTTTCATGTTTTTTTCGTATGAATCTCTCAAAATTACAATTCGTATGTAAATTTAAATTGTCGAAAACCCATCAAATGATTGATTATTTCTTATGCAAATTGTGCAAATTTTGGATGCACGTTTAAAAGCAGATAAACGGCCCTGCAGTGGTTCGTTAAGTGGGTGGGGTGCTTTGATCCATCTACATGAAGTGTGAATGGGGCAGATTTGGACTAATCACAATTGAACAACCACAGACGACCACATCACATTGTGTTTCGCCGTATGACGCCACATCTAAGACGAGGAAAAATTCAGAAAAATAACGAGATATCGGAAGAGTGTAGGATTAGTAATCCATTTAATGGGCCTTAGCTTGGGAAGCCTCTTTCCTGGATGCAGTTACAGTCCCCGTTTCATGTGTCACACCTTGGAGAATGTGCGCTCAAGTTCCTGAGACGAGAGTTTTTTTACGAAGGACGTTCGGAGGCTTCCAAAGCTCAGAGCCCTGCCTGCGAATGTTTGACTCAGTCAAGTCATCCAAGACATGCTGTAAGGTCCGTGGTATCCACCGATTTGTCTTCAGCAGATTGTTGCTGACGCGCTTCTTCCTCTTCATCCCTCATAGTGGCCTAGAAAAAATAAAAGTGATTTAATGAGCTATAATTTTAAAAAGAATACAAATAAAATCTTCCCGGATGCATTGCAAATGGCCTTTAATTTAATCACTCTGAGTTAAAAAGAAAATCTGTCATTAAATGTAGAAAAAATCTCCACAACGAAATAAAGATATAGATTCCCTTGGAATAATTTGGAAGATCATGGATACTCCACGAAATGTAACTCATATGTTTTATTTATATGTATACGAACTATTGAAACGTTTAGAAATTGACATTTTACCCTGAGAGAAATATACATAAAATCAGCATTTTTTAAAAATGTATTGAATGAAAATTAATGGCATGCTTGCTAAAATATTAAAGAATAAATAATTTTAACAATGCATACAATCACAGGTATTCTTTTCATAATGTCTAAGTTGTTAATAGTAGGTTTCAAATTCAAGTAACGGATTCCAACTTCGTTCATTGTGGTATGTAGTCACTCTGTCAAACGATAATTTGAAAACTTATTTATATTAACTCTTAATATGTTGAAAAAATCCAAGGACTTTCATGTTTCTATTGTAATACAGCTACACATAAAATTAAATATAATTATATGAGAACAGAATGTATATTTTAGTGTATGCATCAGTGATGCATATACTAAAATATACATTCTGTACAATCTGTGGTGCAAAGAATATTTGTTATTAATTTACAGAGCTACACAAAGGTATTCCATTACGTAATGAAATAACGGGAAACATTAATTGGTGCGCGTTTTAATTCATTTAAACTATTTCAATTTTATGAAATCAATATACGTTGCTGAGGTTTATTACAGATTACCTTTCGTATAATAGAAAGCAGGTAGTATTTACAGGGACATACAAAATATTTCGGGCACTTTACTTTATCCGAAGTAGTGTACACTATTACAAAAAGAACTGAATATTTTTAAAACTTCCTTATCGTACGGACGCACCGCATTTGTTCAACTGACGTGCAATTTCCAACTTGTTCTTGTGAATTAAATTAATTGTTTTTTTCAGTTTTAGTCTCTTTTCATTTTAAATGCGTACACACTTGTTCTTTAGGATTTGACTGATGTCTTTAAAACAAAACGTCTGCAAGAGAGCAGACTATAGTAGTCAGAAATCGTAGACATTTTCTAATACCCTATTTCTAACATTTTAAATAATAGATATTTGTATTTTTCCGTATTCATAGTTTATGTCAACTAATTTACCTTAAATACAGTGCAGGCAAAAAGTACGTATAAATTTAAAAAATAAAATTAAGTTTTAAGATTTGCGTATTATATGATTATTATGTTTTTAGAACAAAAAGTATAACTCTATGGGAAAAGAGAGGAATAATTAAAAATATTTATTTGATTTCGGTATAATTAATTCTATGGAATTTTGCAAATTGTATAAATAAAATGTTGCATGGCCATATGTGAGCTGCAGATGTCTTAGGTAGAAAAAATTTTAGATATAGAGACCGATATATTACTTCATTTAGTTAAAGATCCACACCTTGTAAAATTGTGTTATTGTAAATAATAAATATTTATTTTACTTGTCATCAACTGTAACAACTAAAGAATTCGATTTGAATTTCCAAAAAAATTTTTAACACAAGTAACTAGTAACTGAAAATTTTTAATAAAAACTTATACGCTTTTTATATTAAATACTAACAAGTGTAATGGAGTATTGAAATGTGTGTATTAATGTATATTTAACATTGTATTAATTGAAGCGATACTGTTTTAAAATATTTAATATATGACCATCAGTTTTGATTTCTAATTTTCGGTGCATCAGATGTCCTAGATGTTTCCATCAAAGCATTCTATATTAATGGATTTAGAAGATGCTAAACGGCATGAGTTGATCTTCATCAATTTAGATATGCTGTAGTTGCCAATTGCAATGAGATACATTCATTGTTTCCATTGTGATGCTGTTAGCACTGTATGTATATTTAATACATCGTTTCATGAACTGAATCTATTTTATTATAAATACAAATATTTCATAACAAATAAAAAAGACAAATAGTTGAATGGTTATACAAAATATAAATAACGTCTAAATGTTAATTTCGGTCTCATTAAGTCATAATGAAATGAAATGTTACATGTGTCTTAAAATGTTTGATAACATGCTCGTTAAGAGTTTAAATAGATAATAATGTAAATATCTTTCTTAATATAAAAGACATAGAGTGTACGAGATAAATCAGTGTTAAAAGAGAATCGAATATGTGATTTCAAACTATTACAATTCCAGTAACATATAATTAAAAAAATATTAATTTGGCGTCTCTGTAATGATTATTACGGAATCATCTAAATTATAGAAATAGAAATTTCTATGACCATATGTTAGATTCAGGTGACTTAGGTAGATAAATTAACAGATATAGAGATCAATATGTTATATCATTTAGTTTAACAGCTATATCCTGTCAAATTGTGTTATTGTAAATAATAAATATTAATTTTATCTGCCATAAACTGTAATCAGTATACGGGTAATTTTTGAATATCAGAGCTGAAGAGTTCGAATTTCCTAAAAATATTTTAGCTCAAGAAACTAACTTAAGAAATTGTAATAAAAACTTATATGCTTTTATATTAAATAATAGCTGATATAATAACGTATTTAAATGTGTGCATTAACATACTTTAAACATTATAACATATTTTAAACATTATATTAGTTTAAACAATACTCTTTTTAGGTGCGTTCGTAATTATGTAAATATGTAGCACCTATAGTTGTCGTTCAGTCTATCCGTCCTCTTATAACAACGCAAAAACTACCCAACTGAATCGGTTGAAGTTTAAAATACATAATTATTACATAAATTGGCCAAGTTATATCAAATTTTATCAAAATCGGATGCATAGTTCAATTACAGGGACAATCCAAAGTATTCCATTACATTACGGTCAATGGGGAAAAAATATTTCAAATGCATTTTAATGGTGTTACACGCATTCGAACATAATAAAATTGATATGCACCTATAAAGAACATATTATAATATACATTTTGCATAATCTGTGGTGCAAAGAACATTTGTTATTGATTTACAAGGCCGCACAAAAGTATTCCATGACATAATGGTATAGGGAGAACATTGTTTGGTGCGCATTTTAATTGTAATTAATTGTTTACAATTTTATGAGATTGATATATGAGAGTGATATTTTAAAAACTTCGTTATCGTACGAACGCACCTCATTTGCTACCCTTCACGTGCAATTTCCAGCTTGTTAATTTTGTAGTGTATGTGCATCGGCCTTGAATTCTGATTTTCATGTGTATTTATGTCCTGGATGCCTCCATTAGAGTATTCTACATTAATGGATTTAGAAGATGTTTATTAGCATGAGTTGATACTCATCAATTCATTGATGTGTAGTTGTCAGCTCCATTCAACTACATTCATTGTTTCCGTTGGTCTGGGATGGTGTACTCAAGATATTTAATATCTCGATTATCTTATGAACAAAGCATCTCTGGTATTAGAAATACAAATATTTCATACTAAATAAAAAAACAATTAGGTGAACAATTTTACATAATATAAATAAACTCTAAATGCTAATTTCGGTCTCTTATGTGATACTTTAAGTTTATGAAAATTTACATGTGTCTTAAAATGTATGACACCATGCTCGCTAAGATATTAAATAGATAATAATGTAAATCTCTTAATTGGTATAAAAACATAGAATGTATAAGATAATCAGAGTTAAAGAAAAAGAAACCTATGCGCAATTTTAAAACACGATAATCCCAATAACGTACCTCCGTTGACGCCTCTCTCTGTTCTTCCCAATCCTGTGTGATGCTTGTACCATTTCTTGATTCCGCTGTGCTAGAATTTGAACAGGTGGAACCATCTTCTTCGGGTTTTGTTTCCTAAACAGTAAAAAGTATATTATATTTTATTTTAAAGGAGATTGTTTAAAAACGATTTTAATCACTTCAATTACACAGTAAAAATAATCAGTTAAATTTACGGCTAACATTGCTGGCAGCAATATTGCCAGCAGTTTTATTCCGCAAAAATTGCAGTAAAATTTGATCCGTTCAATATCCGTTAAATATATGGCAAAAACAACTGGTAACCTTTCTGCCTGCAGATTTTTTAGTATATTTAACGGATTTTTTTTACAGTGTCCAAAAATCTTTTTTTTTTGAATGAAATTTTTTGTAGAATATAATTGAAATTTTTATTTTTCCTTTAAACAAAAATAGGAAATATATGTCGTAATTAAAATTTAATAGAAATTGTTTTTTTTATTAAAATCTTTGGGGAAATATATCTTATAGTTTCAAATTATAATTTGCATAACTTTAATTTATTTTTATTGTATGATAATTTTCTTGTTAAGTATTATAGTTCCATTCTTTAAGAAATACTTCAGAGGGTCTTAATTGAAAACACGGAAGAGAATTTCACTCTCGTGCTATTGTTCATTCTGGAAAAATTATTTTTTTTAATCGATCAAGTGTTCCGAAATCACAACCTATTTTCCCTCAACGATAAGCAGTAAACATTCGGTTGCTTCTTTTTTTTTCTTCATTTCTTCTATAAATTTTTTATTACAAACATCTCAGTTTTATGTACACTAAAGCAGTTTGAGGAAAATTTTATTTAAAGTATAACATCGATAATATGACTAACTTGTAATATTCTTTTAATTTAATAAACTTATTTTTTTCTGAAATAATTGTATATATTTTGTATACAAAAGTTACCATTTTGTAAGCACAGAATTAAAGGAAGAGAAAAATCTACAGAGACGAACTTGCGCAAAATACATAACAAAGATGTCTGTGAACAAATGCGGTTGTGATATTCTAGCGTTGTTGTACTCGTGAAAACTATAATTAATCAATATTTAAGAAACTTATTATGCGTCATTTTTAGTGTTCGTAGGATGAGCAGTAGAATTTCAAAAGGTATGGTGAATTCCATTTTTTACGGCACCAATTTCGTGTACCTGGACTACATGAAAATAGGCAAAAACTCCAATTTACGCTGTTAGTTTTATTGTGGTACGATGTTAATTTAAGGTGATCATCTCCGGTTTTCAAGGATCATTTCATACAATACAAATACATTGTTGCAGCAAATATTGTCGAAATTCAATACTGAAGCCTCAACAGTTCTTCAAGAGATTGCAAACAGCCATCGACATGCTGGCACTACACTTGGGTTTCCTTGACATATTGTTCGATATAGACCTGTGAGACCAACTAAGACACAAGACAACATAAAGACTGATGAATCGTGTAAATTTGTTTGGTCAATCTAGTTTACAATTTTTACGAGAACATTAAAGGAATCATGTGGGGCAGTAACATTATAAACTGATATATCCTACTTATTATGACATAAATTAAATAATTAAATTAAACTAAGATATAATACGGCACTGGTTCACTCGATTTGGTGGTGGATTCGAATTTGTTTCGTTGGACGCAAATGGGATACATGGTCAACGTCAAAGAAATATACATGACCATATTTATTCACTGAAGATATTACATAGTAAATTTTTCCAGAGAAAGAAAATTAACAGGTATAGAAAGGTTTAACTTTTTAAATCATCCCCTTTTACTGCACTATGGCGTGAAATGAATAACAAATTTTTAATGAACATGCATAGATAAACTTTTACTTTAAGTAATGCCAGATGAAGGAGGGATTACATGGAATCAACATAGTTATTCGCAATTTTACAAAGTGGAATTACCTAAGCCAAAAGCTGTTTTAAATACAGACTACACTTTTCACTGCAAAAGAAACTGCTGTCTTTACTATTTCTAAACGGATTAAGTTTATTATTTGATTTTTCAAAGTTTTTTCTTTTCCGTTTTACTTACAAGAGTTAGACACATATCTTTAAAAGAAACGTCATTTCACTTCGGAATACGTATTTGAGTAGAACTATATTTCTTAAAACAAAATTTTTACACACACATATGTATATTTCTTTGGTATACATTATTATATTATATTAGCTTTTTTTTTTATTGTTAATCTAATTCGAAAAAAATTTGCTGTTAAAATAACTATAGCCAATCAGATAATAAATAGAAAAATAATAACGGTAAAAAAATGAAAATTTAACATATATAACAGTGTAAAAAGTACAATAAAGAAAAATGTATCACCATGTTTGCTAAATCTTCATCTTTGAGGTAGAGAAGAACATTGTGAGCAGATTGAAAATGTTGTACGAGATCCCACCACGTGTTTTGCCTTGACTGGCATTGCGCACATGCAGGAACAGCTGGAGCTCCTGCGCAAAGAAAAAAATAATATACATTTCCTTTAAAAAAAGAAAGAGACAGATTATAGAATAAATAAGTAGCAGATGTAATATCTTTTTTTTCACCTTAAAATTGCAATTCGTTTCTTATCCTGATTTTTAGTTAGCTACATGTTACATAAGTATAGCTTGTAGCAGAAATGTAAAACATGTACATAAATGAAACTGTAAATAAATTTCCTATGTGTTAAAATGCTATTAGTAGAGTCCATTAGTAATAAAATATTATTATATATACACTTTTTACATTTTGTAATGTTTTGCAATGCAAAAAAGTAAAATAAAATAAAAAAATCGCAAATAATTATAAACAAAAATGTTCCTTTTTAATCCCCATGCATCATGAAATTTTATGATGAAAAACATTTTTTTCAATATTCAATTTTGCTTAGTTATTAGTTTGTTAATATGAATCCATAACTAAAAAGAAAAAAAATGCATGTAAATAAACTCTGGAATCTGAAGAAACTAAGCTGCCCCTTTTTTTTAAAGAGGTGGCTGTAAATAGGTTGAAATGAAGATTTCCCCTTTAATTTCAATATCTTATGCTTTGTTAATGCATTACAAGGAAGAAGTTTCTTGAAAAAGTGACATAATTAGTAATATTTAAATTATTTGTAGCAATATTATTTGTTTTTAATAAACAAGTACACGAATACTAACTGACATATTTTAATAACGATTTGTACAAAGCAGCACTTTTGCAAAAATCATATAAATACTTTTCCAAAAATCTTCTTCTTGTATTAATGTAGAAAACATTATCAGAAATTTACATGAAATTGGTTTGTTTACTAAATAAAACAATGGCTATAAATAGATTGAAATGAAGATTTGTGCATAACTTTTTAAGTCTCATGTTTTTCTAATGCATTCCAACGTTGACGTTTCTTGAAAATGTGATTTAATTAATACTATTTAAATTATTTGAAGTAACATTATTTCACTTTATATAAACAAGTATACGAATAATTTTTAACATATTTTAATAACTATCTATGCAGACACGCGTTTTTGTAACAATCAAGAAATTAACATAACATTGATTCCTTTACTAATTAAAACAATTGATTGAATTTTTGAATTATTGATTAAAACAATTTTGGACATTTAAAGGATAGAAATTTCATCACTCCATTATAAGTAATTCTTTTGTGTACAATAAACCATATTTAACGTAACCTTCATTATAATATAGTTAATTGACTTTTACTGGCTTAACAGAATTAAAAATTAATATTTTTGTAGCTCCCGATTATTTTCGTGATGAATATAGGCATATGAGGGAAAAGTGTTTCTTAGCATAATCTCTAAATAGAGCATAAAAACGCTATATTGAATTGAATTAATTATACATCATTAGTTATATATATAAGCAGATTATTTTTTCTTACCAGGAGGACTAGAAGTATGCTGACAACGACATGTGAATCGAAGTTTGCAGATCTGTTTTTTATGTTCAATCAGTTTGTGAATTCCAGGAAAAACTTCTTTGCAGTTTCCGCAGATAAGAATGTCTGGTTCACCTGCAAAAGGAATTTAAAAAAGAGATTTTTAAAAATGTTGATTCAATTCGCAATCTTTATTCTCAAAGTTTTTAAAATTCAGTTATTTAATAAAATAAACAAAATAAATCAAATGAAAATCACAAAATAAAATTATAAGACTTTTGTCTTTTGTGATAATTGTACTTATAATTCGCTTGCGCAAAGCCAGATATGTTTATTTTTTAACTTTTGGTATGTTCAGACATGTACATAAAAGCGGGAGAGTAGGCTTTTAAATACTTTTTAAATGGTGTTTCTTTGGATATACTGTTGATGAATGATATGTTTTAAGTTTCCAAGTGTATACTTGACTACTTTTTTATATCATTAATGTATTTTATACATGATTTTTCTATAAGAGAAGATATAGTTATCTTTTTTGTGTGCCACTATAAATTAAATCTTCTTAATAAAATTTAAAAGTTTTACAGATTTTAATATTTGCGTATTTATTAATATGCTTTTTATTATATTTTCATATATGCATAATAGGAATTAATTTAAAAATGCAAGTGAGTAATAGTCCAGGCATTTGGTAAAAAATAAATGCAAGTTTTGGTGTAGTTTTGGTTTTTGGTTCCCTTTATGTTTTTTGGGTCGCTGTACACGAATCTGGCATTATCCAACAAAATTTCTCCCCGGAAACACGTTTTTTTGGCAAAAAACGTGTAAAAAACGTGGCTCTTTTTCGTTTTTTCTAAATAACTCCAATATTATGCATTTTACATAAAAGTCATCAATACATAAATTACAGAGCACAAAATTTCCTACATTTTATGCATTTAAAGTTTTTTTCTATGATCAATGGTTTAGCCGTGAGAGAGCCGCAAAAATGGGTGTGAAAAGCAAAAAATCCTGAAAAACGTGAATTGCAGCACCGTACGTCGATGAAACATGAAAAACAACCATTTTGCGCAAATTTTCTCCACATAATAATACTAAATATACGTACTATTGACTATATTTTATTAATCTGATGTTCATAGTTTCTTTCATAACTAAAAAATAAATAAAAATGAGTATATCTGTGATCAAAATCTTCATTTGCTATTATAAAATAATAATAGTAATAATTTCTTAATTTGACTTTTAAATAATGTAAATAAAATAACTAAAACAGGCTTTAACTGATCCCATCTGTACTTTCCCTCTTGATTGAAGGGGTAAAAGTGTGAAATAACGTTGGTCAAGCGCCCACCCCTACATCCCGTGTCCACGTTCAGTAGAATACTACTCCCCCCCCCCCTTCCCCGCCAGTCTCGCCTCTGTTAGAAATATGCGTCGCACAGATCACTAGCTTATCAGGAGGACACTTTCCTCTCAGTTTCCATATGCAACTGCTTACTTATAGTTTAGTAATTCACTGTTTGTGTCTTCGTGAATATAGTGAACAGCTAAAGTGATTTTGCGCGATGTCGCTGCGTTTTATTTGTGACTCTTCTTTAGAAGAGTGAAAGTTAGTCGGTGAAAGATAGTCGAGGTATTGCAGTGTTAATCAAGGCAAATACAGAAAGAAAGATGGAAAGGCAGTTTTGCTAAAGGGGAAAACCTCAGTAGATATACATGTTAAGTGTAGAAAAGAATACGTAAATGAACGGATGATTACTGCTTATGTGAAGACAGTTGAGGAACAAAGTGCTAGCACTTCTCAAATTTTAAGATCATCAACTCCTCAGTTTGATTTTCGAACTAATTGTTTTATATGTGGAGTGTGCATTTCGGAAGAGTTCATTGCAACAGAAGCGAAAAATCCACCAAGTGAACGCAATACTGTATACAATATGCGACACATGAGAGTACAATTCTGAAAGCAGCAAGAGTGTGCGATAATGATTATGGGCAGGCCATAATTCAGCGCATCGAACAAGTGAATGAATTGATCGCAGCAGATGCTCAATACCACATCAAATGTTTTAAATATGTTTATAGGAGGCCGAAGGTCCAAGAACAGAAGAAACGTGGCCCGTTTGCCAAGGAAATCGACAGAGCAATGCAAAGTACATACGATTACCTGGAAAATCATGATGACGAGTGTCAATTCTCCATGGAAGAGCTAATGAAACAGGTTACAGGGAGTTATCAACCTAATATAAGAACTATAAAGTTTAACCTCATTAAGAGATATGGAGACGACATACTGATCACAAAGAATCAGAAAAAAAGTCCATTGTGTGCTTCAAGAATATAGGAGGGAAGATACTGACTAATGCAAGGTATCAGCAAACATGTAAATCTGATCGAGATGAGAGACTGCGAGTGCTTGAAACAGCAGCAAAAATTATTTGCGAAGATATCAGATAGAAGATTTGCTTCGGGAAACTGCAAAAACATCGCAGTTGTGTGTCAAGACGAAGAGGATGAACTAGACTTTGAAACCGATCTGGAAATGGATTGCCCACACAATGAATCAGAGGACCCAATGGAAGGGGAAATAGTTATGCCGCAAGGTATCAAATATTTACTATTAAAAAACTTTTAATTATAATATTGATAGTTATAAAAACACCCACTAATTCCATTCGTCTATTTTATATGTCGTAGATGTCGGTGAAACGCAGGGATCCTCAAATAAAAGAAAGCGAAAATAGAACTTTGTTTTTTAAGTAAAAGTACTTACTAATGTACATAATTATTTATTATTAAACAATAATTCATAATGAGTCATCGTTTTTATTGTTAGCAACTTCATTGTAAAATATAGTCGATCATAATATCTTCAGTATCATTTAAAGTCAATTTTTGCTAAAAATGGTCATTTTTCATGTTAAATCTAATGTACAGTGCCATAATTCGTATTTTCCAGATTTTTTTAATTTTCACACCCACATTTTTAACTTCTAGAACTTTAAGAACTATAATCCGTGTCAGATTTTATATGTTAAAGCCTGTTTTAGTTATTTTATTTATATTATTTAAAAGTAAATTAAGAAATTATTACTATTATTATTTTATAATAGCAAATGAAGGTTTTGATCACAAATATGCTCATTTTTATTTATTTTTTACTTATGAAAGAAACAATGAACATCAGATTAATAAAATATAGTCAAAAATAATTTATTTAGTATTATTAAGTGGGAAAAATTTGCGTAAAATGGTTGTTTTTCATGTTTCATCGACGTACGATGCTGTAATTCACGTTTTTCAGAATTTTCTGCTTTTCACACCCATTTTTGCGGCTCTCTCACGGCCAAACCATTGATCAGAGAAAAAAACTTTAAATACATAAAATGTAGGAAATTTTGTGCTCTTTAATTTATGTATTGATGACTTTTATGTAAAATGCATACTTTTAAAGTTATTTAGAAAAAACGAAAAAAAGCCACGTTTTTTTGCACGTTTTTTGCCAAAAAAACGTGTTTCCGGGGAGAAATTTTGTTGGATAATGCCGGATTCGTGTTCAGCGACCCAAAAAACATAAAGGGGACCAAAAATCAAAACTACACCAAAACTTGCATTTATTTGTCCTTTTTGAGCACGTAATGCCTGGACTAAAACTAAAATTGAACTCGATAAAAAATTCATCAGTTAAAATATTTTGCATTTTAGGTATTTATTTTTAATTTAGCAAGTATGCCTGCAAAAAAAATGTTAAAAATGATTGTTGGTACTAAATATTAAACACAAAAGAGAATATTTTTCGTTTAGAATAGCGACTTAACTATAGACCGACAAGCGGCTGTAGAATCCATTACTTTATCATCCTGAGAGCTACAATTTCAAGATTAGTTAAAACCTGATTTTCATATTAAAATGCAACTGGTCTGTGAAGTCAAATTGGAAAACACACGTACGCTTTACGTGTGTTGGAAAACACATGTAAAGCCGATTTCAGTTGCTGACTGTACATTTTTCATTGTGTTTTCCTGGTTTAGGTGCAGAAAAACATAATAATAAACTTACCAATCAACCATTAAGGGGACAAGGGACCTTTAAAATCATTTTTTTTATATTTTTAATATTGCACTTTAAATAATATTCAAGGGTACATTATATGCATTATAACATACATTTATCAAAAAATGCAAACAAAAAAAATGTTATTTTTTTAAAAAAAAATAGTGAAATTTGCGTAATATTTTAGATTTAACGAGCACTTTTCAAATTGCTCCATGCGCATTCCATATTAATCAAAATCTCCAATATTATTTATACAAGTTTAATTTACATATATAAATAAAACTGTGCATTGAGTTTTATATAGCTGAATATAAAGGTATGAAAAAAAATATTTTCTATTTTTTTCTGTGATTTTGAGAATTTTTGAACCTGTTTTTACAATTAACTATCTATAGTTTTTACAATTATTTCTATTTAAAAAAAACCATGCACAGTTTTATGACATATATCATGATAAATAACTATAAAGAATTTCAAAGCATTCAGGGAAAAAATAATGCACATGGAACATTTTTAAAAGTTCACGTTAAATCTAAAATATTATAAAAATTTCCTTTTTTTTAAAAAAAAAAATTTTTTTTACATTTTTTGTGGTAAATATATGCTATAATGCATAAAATGTACCCTATAATAATAATTAAAATGCAATTTTAAAAATATATAAAAAATGATTTTAAAGGTCCCTTGTTCCCTTAAAATCGAGTTCACAGGTGGTTTCTACCAAGATATGACTTAGTAGGTAGATTGGGTATATTTTATATGCTGTTTTCTCGCTCTGTTAGCAATAACCAGTGTTTTTTCACATAGAAAAAAAATTCATTCTTATAAAACATCTGTAAATGAGGGTCTCCATACAGTCATACTTCAAAAAATCTGACAAAAAATTAGAGAATGTTCTTCTCAGGAAGATATATACGTTTATAAAATTAAAATTCGACAAAACCTCGATAGAGCGCAGCGTCCGTAAAAAAAGAAAAAAAAATATTTGGCGATTTTTCACGTTTTTAACGTTTGATGATAGAAATACAATTTCAAAAAAAAAAAAAAAAAACATTTTTATTTCAAATACACTTTAATGAAAAAATGTTTGATCTTGAACTTGTTTAAATAAGTTTAATTTCAGTAACTTTAGTTTTGTACCTTTTAGTTTGTTTAAACTATAATTTTGTAATATCAATATTTATATGTATTTGTATTGAAAATTTATTAAAAAAATTTTTCGATTTAACACTAGAAACATCTTATAAAGTGACTAAAATTGTTTCAAGCTCAAAATTATTTCCATTATGGATTCAATTTTGTTGCTCTGGAAACGCCTTCGGCTATTAATTTTGAACCCACTTAAAAGCAAAGTCATTTATGTATGTAATACAATATATATATAGCTATATATATGTACATATTAAATAATGTACATGTAAAAACTATGTATTAAATAATACATGTGTAAATACATATTAAATATGTAAGTTAAATTTGTTAAATACCGTTTACATGCATTGTAAAATTCCATTAACAAACAATTTTAAGTTACAATGAAATCAAGAAAAGTGCTGCTCGTCAAATCACTTGACGCTTTCGTTTTTTCTCTCCAAACATTCGAAAGTATTTTATTTTTTTAACAGACTTTCTATTACAATTCCGCCACTAAAATTGACCCTTTGTTACATACATGAATAGTTTAATTAGTGATTTTTTTTAAAAATATTCTGAGTATGTCCAGTAAGGAGAACTTCCTTGTTAGCGTAAATGGTTTGAGCTATTCGAACTGATACCCATTTTATGATTTTTAAAAATCAATTAAAACACCTTACCATTGCTGTAGAGAGCGTCAATAGATGCCTGCTCTTTATCAGTGAACCGAGGAAGCGACTGAGGTCTTGATCCAAGCAATTCTGTCCTTGCCCTTTTCAGAGGAGGCACTAGACTTCCCCGACTCATACTCAGGAATCTAAAACAGAAAATTATATTATAAGTACCTAAAATTAATTTAATATTGTAATCAAAATATTTTTTTGTGTTTAAATTTCTCTGTGAATTAAAAAAAAACTTCCATTATTGTTTTGACTGATATACGTTTTAAAAAAGTTTACTTTTTTTTCCTATACCAAAAAATATATGAGGACCCCAGAATCCAAGAGGTATGATTGACAAAATTGAGTTAAGTGCACAGGGTATCTGGAAATATGCTTCTTTCATTTCAGGTAAAGAAATATAGGTCATTTTCTTATTCTTTGCTGAGTTATAGAGATAAACCACTCTTTTCGAAAACCAAACAATATTGATTAATTATACATTTAAAGAAAATTGTACTCTTTTTTTTAACAGTTATTGAAATGAGAGTTCACAGATTAGAATGCAACAAGCAGATGTTTCCTATTTCAATTTAATCAATTGTTATTGATGTTCCAATTTAACATCAATTATCTTTAAACTCAATTTACTCCAAATCGACATTTTGTCACTGGTACCGTCATATATATTCTTTGAATGTACTAAAATGTTTGATTATTCTTTTAAAACCTTACTGATTAATTTAAAACACTTTTTTCCTGATTTTTAATTTCCTCATTTAAATTATTGCTTTTGTATTTCTTTTTATTTCAAATTCCGGATATATTTGTCTCCAGTTTTTACTGAAATAATCTGAAACAAAAAGTCATTTTTATTTTTCAGGTTAACGAATCAAATAGCTTCAACAGTGTAAAACACCGTTTTACCTATTTTTGTTTCTTGCGATAATTTTTTCCGTTGAAACTTACTTTCCGATGTTTTGAATTCAACATTCATGTCTCAACAGATCTGCAATGTGCGAGGTAATGCCTTTAATCTACCAGATTAGGATAGAACTGTTGTCTTGTAATGTTGTTTCTTGTGTTTTACAGCTTAATGAAACTTACACGATGTTATTATTTATCTACACTTTTAGTGTAAACCTAAGAGAATCCGACTGATATAATTTGTATTAAATTATACAGAAATAAATTTAATAAAAATAAATTCCTGCTTTCCTTTCAGTGCTATGCTTAAGGGGGTTCGGGACGCATTCTAAAATAACTTTTATTAATTGTGTTAAAATTTTGAAATATTTTTTTATGGTTAACCATGTTATTTGTAAGCAAAATAACACGATAAAAATTTCTAATTTTTTTAATTAAAATTTATTTAAAAATGAGGTAGTTAAAAATTGTTATAACTCGAAATATTATTTGTAGAATTTTAATAAACAAATATATATATATTTAAATTTTGATTAATTTTTTTAAATATTAATTTAAATAAAAATTTAAAAATATTCAAAGTAAAAAACTAAAAAACTAATCATAATTTCAAAAGTATATATTTTTATATATTTTATAAATTTGCTGAATCAAAATCATTTTTAAACAATTGAAAAATACGTGGTATTAAACGGTTTTTGATGAATAACAATTTAAATGCGAGAAATGGTTAAAAATCCACGAGGAAGCAAATTTTCACAAGCAGTAATTTCCATAATTATCATTGTTCGAATGCTAGATTTTGACAGCAAACCAAAACGAATAAAATAATATTTTCTATACCAATTAAGATAGAAATATGATGTAAATGTCATGTTAAACAGAAAAAAATTGAGAAGATTTTAATGCCGTAATTTTTTTGAAAGTTTGACGATTTTTCTGTCCCGGATTCCTTAATGTAAAATTCAACATATTAGTTTTTATGAATGGCAACAGTTAAAGAGCAATATGCAAGACTTTTGTTAAGATGAAAGTCTAAAGCAGTATTTCCAAACTAATTGTTAAATTCTTCGAATAAATTTCAACTTATATCATTTATTCATTTATTTAAAATATACATATTATGTGAGTTATTAACAGTGCATCTTTGAAAGTAAGAGGAGAGAGAAAAGGAGTCAAGCATAGTTTATTAAACACGTTTCAATGCGTCAGAATGATGTAACAAAACTTTCCATTTAATGCGGTAAATGTATAATAAAAAAAATTATAAAAATCTAAATATATTTAAAAGAATAATTTCAGCAATTACTATTTATAGTTCGAAACGTATCTGTATTTTGATGCACAATTATGTATGTGATTCACATATTTGTATATGCATTTATATATTTTGTATTTAAATATTTGTACATTTCCCTACTTTAAATGCTAAAGTTTTGATCAAATAATAAACTAATGACAGAGATGATAATTCTCATAAAGATATTTTCGTCAATAATCGGGAAAATATTCAAATTATTCTGAGCAGCCAGTTCATCAGTTGTAAAATTTATACATCCCAACTAATGTTCAAGAACTATTTTAATTTTAAAACACCTACAACATCTATAAACGGTAGTAAAGCAATTATCGCTCATAGTGAATAGTATAAAAAATTATTTTGTACTTAGCTGTAAATGGGCAATTAACCTAATAGACTTCATATTTTACTGATCTTACGTTTGAGTAAAACAGTTACGTCGGAGTACGACAAACTATAATTGGAAGTATTAAAAATACTAAATATTTAACTATGCTTATCTGAAATTCATTTTAAATAAAGTGATTTACTTCTCATGTAAGGTCTGAAGAGGGTACCCAATAGATAAAAATAAGCAGTAAGAGGTTACCTTGTTTACATTTTAAACATTTTTTCTTTAATATATAAATAAATGAATAAATAAATATTTACGGTTTAAATTGTGAATTCAGTGCATTTTAATGATAGAATAACAATGAATTTTGAATTTAAAAAAATAACCGCATATTTAATTGCAATTTAAAACAGTTTTTAAAAAAGACATTTATTTATTTATTTAAATCCCTACTACTCCACACTGTAAAAAAAATAACGGACGATTTAATGGAAGTATTACTGGTAATCTGGACGCCAGTATAATATACTGTTTTTTAACGGAAAAATTTCCATAAAATATTCCGTTTTTTTTTTGAGTTTTCTTCTGGAATTTACGGAAATTTTTCCGTTAAAAAACAGTATATTGTACTGGCGTCCAGATTACCAGTAATACTTCCGTTAAATCGTCCGTTATTTTTTACAGTGCATGTTCAGATTTATCATATACATACTAAAAAACAAAGACAAGATAGTTCAAATCTCTATATGAAATACAAAAATTTGTTTTTATAGTCATTTACAAGACACAAATAAATAATAATTGGAAAAGCCTATTCTAGCACTTTCTATAATTTCTTTCGTCATATGATATCAATTTGCTGCATGTACATTTAGCCGTATTTTTTTTTCATTTTTTACCCTACTACAATAGCCATTCACAATCTACAAATTCACTTAAAGAACATACATAAATTAACGGAAAAATTTGTATGGATACTATATATTCAATAAATTCAAAATAATCGATATAACAAATACTATTTACTTGTGGTAAACAGACCATGTGTATTACAGCAGGAGAAATTGGAATCCCACGCATATCTGAGCTATATATGCCGCCAAAAGTACATTGTAAACAAGGTTTTCAGAAGCAACACACCTATTCAAATAACCTTAACTGTATTAAAAAAAGGTGTTTCAACTTATTTAAATGTAAAATTCAGTAAAACTTCCATTCAAGTCTTATAGTTACTTCTAAATACTCGTTATGAAAAAAATGCATTAAATAGAAACCAATTTGAACCATTAAAATCTAACGGTACCACATAGGTAAGTTTCAACCATTTTTCTGTTTAAATACCAGTATCTTTGAACGGGAACGTTATAGTTGCTTGATGATTTAAACTTCTGATTAAAAGTTTTAAAACACAAGTAAAAAAAAAAAAAAACTGATTAAAAGTTTTATATTTTAAAGAGAAAAATAATTCCGGCTTTAATGGGTTATATTCATGAAATTTGCGTAATGGGGTAATACACATAAAATGAAGAACACACATAACACGTAAATATGAAAAAATGTACTTTAATTCGAGTAGTAATCTTTCTTTATGCAATGAAGCTACGTGAAAAAAGTAATTAGAATAATATCTAAAAAAAACACATAATAGAAAGAGAACACAAAAACTAAAGGTAACGTATCCTTTCTCTTTTTTTAAGTGTTGTAGACCCTTAAATTTAAAAATTTCTGCAATATTACTTAGTACTAGCTTCTTATGAAAAACAATTACAAGAATTTTCGCGTATCCAAACAATTCATCTGAAACATTTTCATGAAACTGGAATCCCCTTCCTATTGTATGTTTGGCTTCCTTCTAATGTTAGTGACAGAGTGTCTGTGTGAAAGACTAGCGATAACAAGTATTTATCTTTGTGCGAAAAAAAAAATCTGTTTTGTTTTGCATGAAGAAGAAAGAAATTGACAATATAAATAGATAATTACATTTTCTTATAATCATTTCAAATTAAATAATATATACTTTGTAACAGCAATCTCTTTGCTTGAATGCTGCACACACACAAATGTGTAAAAAGTTCGTTATATAGAATATAAAATTCGTAATGTGGTAATTAATTTACATGTTATGGTATCCAAAATCGATGCTTAGCAGGAAGTTTTGTTAACCCATTCGCGACGGGAGCATTTTACGAAATTTTTAATGTTTTCTCACCGGTTTTAAAAAACAGAAATTTGTGACCTATTTTATCGAGAAGATGCCCCGATTAAAGAAGGCAAATTTCACAGTAAATTTTTACTAGCTGGAATAAACAAGGATTCGCAAGCCTTTTTGCGGCATACATACGTGTCGCTCATACCCAAGGGGTTAAGTAAAAAATTTCGTTAGTTCCACTCCGTATTATGCTCTACGCAATAACAGGATGAATTTTCTTCATGGTATTAATTCTTCAGCGTACTCTTGTATCGGGTGTCCCAAAAATGACTGGTGGATTTTAAAATTTAATAACTTGCAAACGGTGACAGCTATTTAAAAAATTTTTGCAGTAGGGATGTGTATAATGTCAGGAGTTTTTTTACCGTAATTTTTTATTTTAGTTCGCGTCTCAAACAATAGGTGGCGCTGATGGCGATTGAAGGCCAGGTCGACGCTTCACTCAGCACTGATCACCTGGCCTTCAATCGCCGTCAGTGCCACCTATTGTTTGAGATGCGAACTAAAATAAAAAATTACAGTAAAAAAAAAACTCGTGACATTATACATATCCCTACTGCAAAAAAAATTTTAAATAGCTGTCACCGTTTGCAAGTTATTGAATTTTAAAATCCATCAGTCATTTTTGGGACACCCGGTATATTCTCCACATTCTACAAGCTCATTTAAAGCAACACGAAAACTGAAGAATAATTTTGCATGCATACTTATACTCAACAAATTCAAAACATGGATCCTATCACTGATCATTTAATTTTAGTAAACAGATACATGTATTTCAGCAAAGGAAATTCAGTTTCCATGAAAATCTGCTCTATATGTCCTGCAAAGACTACATTGTAAACAAGCTATTTAGAAGCAACAGGCATTTCAAATAACCTTATACATATATAAAATGAAAGAATCTATTTAAATGTAAAATACGTCTATATTTTACTAAAGGTATTTTAATACAATGACATGAATAAATATAATTACATATCCCATTGAGCACCTTTGCTCACATTTTGAGAACACTATTTTAGAATTTTTTTTTCTAAAATGAGTATTTTATATATTGTCAAAACGTTTATGTTATTTGTATTTTGAATATATGAGTATATAAGAACGAAATTTATTTTATTTGACTGCTTTCACATTTTTTCTTTAAATTACTTGTAATAAAAGTTATATTTTTTATTAATATGTTTATAACTGTCTATTGTATAATACTACATAAATACGTTGTTAATAAATATAATAGATCGATTATAATTTATGAATGAACGAATTGCTCTCATGCTCTGCTTTGCGCTAAAGGGGATATGAACGGAAAAATTATTTCGTTTATATCAAATGAGTTATTATATATGTTACAATAATTTTCATTAATCGGTTATCATTGTTAATTACAGAATATTATACAAATAAATCTATTAATATGTTCAATTTATGATAATTTATCAAATTAACCGATTATTATTAATAATTGTCAATCACCTTCGGTCAATTTAATAAATTTCAAGTGATTTAATATGAGAATTTCATTACGAATGCATTTATTTTTTCCGTGTCAAAACCTCACTGTCATACAAACGTATAATATGCAGTTGTAATTGCAAAAATTTATTTTTGTGTATAGGCAACAATTAGACGATTGGATCTGCAACTGGACCTGCCTTGAATAATCGTCATCCAACTTTTCACTGCTCTACGTGTGAGGCAGATCTTCTTTGCCTTCGCGATACGCAAAAATGGGCGGTACTTTATTTTTTATTTTATTCAGTCAGAAATAAAAACTTTAAGTTAAAAAATTATCATTTGCATTTTATACACTTTAATGATTTGTTTTACGAATTTTTGAATGAAATCATGACTTTTTAATGGTCACCATGTTCTTATAGAAAAATTTTGACAATCAAAAAAATTCTGCTTAAATTTTGTGATCGAGATTTTTTCATTTTTTTTAATTCTCCATGGTAATTGTTCATGAAAAATCGGATTCCGCGAAAAGTATGCACATTTTTTTAAAAACTTCCACATTGTTATTAAACATTTCTAAAATACTAAGGGATTCAGAAGAAAATTCTCTTTCAGGAAATTTTTAAAAGAATATTGTTTAAGGTTTGAGAATTCTTTTTTAAAGCAGTTTTATACCAGATATTTGAAACAAACGAACTTGAAAATATTATTTTGCTGTGAATACTTTGTGAAAATAATATTTTGCTGTAAATACTTTCAAGATTTTTTGTTTGTTTGTTTCTTTTCTTATAATATTTGAAACATACCTCACTTACACTAAAATAAAATAGTTTGGAAAAGAAAAGAAATTAGAACAACTGTCTCACATCACATAATAAAATAACAATGATAAAAATATTCAAGAGTTTGTTATGAATTTTACGTAAACTACTGACGTAAAAATAACATTTAATTAGTTCATTAAAATATTGTGGTCTTCTGTTATTTTTCTTAAATTAAAACAATAGACTAATGAATGTTTTTACTGCTCATTAAAATTTTTTCCCTTTAAACGTGTACTTTTTATTATTTACTTATATAACTTAATTAATAGGCTTGTCTAATTAATAATTAGTAAACGAAATTAGTTCTTTGAGTACTGAAAACTAGACATGTAAGCTTATTTATTAATAGAAGAAAAACCTCATTATTTGATAACATAATTTTTTAATACAATGCCATTTCAAAGATTCTTCTTTAAAAATGGTAAAATATCACTAAAAAAACGTTATTTTTCTTAAATTATACTATATGAATTTTAAAGAAGTCGGTAATCAGTATTATATTTTTAAAAATATCTCAAATTAGCGAAGATCTTCTATTAAAGTACTGATTTGTTAAAAGTTTTTTTTCTTTAAATGCGTACTTAATTACTCAAAAATATTTTTAAATGGAAGTATATTTCTTTTAAAAAATGCTTAATTTACCACAGTTTGAAAAACAAAAATGACAGGTACAAAATCTACACGATATTAAAAGTACCTTACATTATAAGGTAATTAACAAGCCCTTTTGAATTGTACATTTTAATATTTTGAGTATTTTATAGAGTGTAACTTTCAGCATGACAATCGGGTATTTCAAAAGAAAGATAATGGCGATCATCTCTTAACCCTTTCTGGTCCGAAACATTTTTCAATTTTTAGAAAAAAATTACTTTTACATTAATAACATTATCATTAGATATGCTAACAGATTAATTAGTTTTTGACGAATGTATATTTGTCTGAAAGATTACGAAAGTTTTTGTTTTGAGTGCCATTCAATTCGTATTCATATGACAAATGGCTCATAAAGACTTTTTGATGATGTTTAGAAAATATTGTATAATAAGATCTGACTTATGCTACAACTTTCTAATACTTTTTGAGCATTATTACACGTCATTCTTTCAGGTAAAGAGCTTTTATTTTAAATTTAAAAAATGAAATATATGCTTAAAATAAAAGAATCGCAAACAACGCAAAGAGAATTAAGCAAATAGTAATAATTATTATTATTACTAAATGCTTAAATATAAATGAATCCCTATAGTAAGTGCACAGACATATACTAACATTACTAAATGTAAATAGTCGCAAAAGTATTTGTTAAAATGGATAATACTCCATAAAATGACATCTACTATTAATAGTACACTAGACCCGAAAAGGTTAAGTACAAGTGCAGTGATCATTTTCTGAAACCTGCAAAGCAAAACAGTAAACATAAAAAAGTAAAAATACACTTAGTTAGAAATATGAAAATTCCCGTATTAAAAATTCTAGATTTTCAAGCGTAATTTCACTGTTGAAAATTGAGAAATTGATTAATATTAAATATATATTTATAAAAATACTTTTACAATTATTCTCATAACATTTATATTCGTTTTACCGGGTGTCCCAAAAATGACTGATGGAATTTAAAATTCAATAACTTGCAAACGGTGACAGCTATTTAAAAAATTTTTGCATGAGAGTTATGTATAATGTCAGGAGTTTTTTATCGTAATTTTTTATTTTAGTTAGCATCTCAAACAATAGGTGGTGCTGACGGCGATTGAAGGCCAGGTCGACGCTTCACTCAGCATTGATCACGTGGCCTTCAATCGCCGTCAGCGCCACCAATTGTTTGAGATGCGAACTAAAAAAATTACGGTAAAAAATTCTGACATTATACATAACTCTCCTGCAATTTTTTTTTAAATAGCTGTCACCGTTTGCAAGTTATTGAATTTTAAAATCCATCAGTCACTTTTGGAACACCGGTATGTTGAAATATTAGAATTATCACATGTCCTGGTTTATTTAATAACTTACATGTTTTGGTTACGATTAATAGAGAAATGATAGAAAATTATGCATTAGGGCATATTCCTGATTTCTACCTCAAAAATTAATCATAATTTTTTGTGTCTGTGTGGCATTGGCGATGAAAATGAGTCATTTACCACAAATTCCAATTTTATCCCACTCTTGCTAATTTCATTTGATTATCTTGTCGAGTTTGAGTTTGTTACATCGGATAATTCTATATTCATTGTAAATGTCGATATTTAGGCCAATCTTTGGGAAAATCTTTGAAAAACTCTGTAAAACTTTATCTATAAATTAATGATAGCCTTTAAAAAATTTAAAACCCGACGCCGTGTGTTGAAGTGGGAAATTTTATCTTAGATGTCAGATACCATGGAAATATCTGACTAAAAAGTGAAAGAAACTAATATTAATGTTTTTTCTTAAAATTTTAATCTTAAAAGTGGTCGAGTGTCAAAAAATAAATTCTTTTAATTAAAAAATTATAAATGTTTTTAAAAATATGACATGTTATCAAGTTTTTAACTTATATACTTTTTGTGATCGAACTCTGTGATAGACAGGCAGACAGAAGGGAGAGACAAATAGATTTTGTCAGAAGAAAGAAACACGAAAAAAAGGATATAAAACTTCTGGACCAAATGCTTGAGTAGTTTATCTTTTTCGGGTTTTTTAAAGTAGTTTAGAAGACGTAGCGCCATCTATGGAAAGTTTTTGTAACAGTAATTTTTATTTACCTTAAAAAAAAACTTTCTATCATGAACCGCAATTTCCTATAAATCGCAATTTGGTACGCCATTAACTTATATTTTATTCATTTTAAATCATACATGTGAAATTCGGTACATCAACACCATAAATTAACGAATAAAAACCCATAAAATTGCATCGAAACTTTCGAAACACTGTAAAAGATCAAAAATATTATCTAATCTCTTAGAAGTTGTTTTATAATACACAACTAAATATTAGATTACAGTATTTACCTAGAATTTTATAACTACAAAAATCTTCCTTTTCATAAAGTTTTATAAAGACTTTAAAAATAAAAATATGATAAAACTAAACATTATTTAAAATTTCTATTCAAACAATAACATTTTTGCTCTTATTCAAATATAAATACACTTTTTTAATCTTTAGATTATTTTATCTAGTGTCTCTGCAAAAGCCCTAAAAATAATATTAGAGTATGCATATTTAATAAAAATGCATTAAATGAAACTGGGTTTATTTTTAGAATAGATCGATAACAAATTAACGTCACATTTTATTCAGAAGATAAGAATTTTGAATAAGCACACAAGAAAAAAAATATATTTGCATATAAATAATACATCTCGGGGTGCATATAAAAATATGTTTTCGTAACCTTATATCAGGCGTTATAAGAAATTTAATTTAAATAGTTTCTGATGCAATGGTATAACATTTTTAAAAACTTATGTCCCTTTAGAAATTTCTTTTGCTAAGCGATTTCAAAACAAGCTTCCGTATTTAGCCACGATTTATGTATATCACTACTTAGATAATTAAAAAAAACTACTGAACGGATTTCAGTGTAACTTTTTGCATTACAATAATAATAAGTCAAGTAATATTTTAAACAATAAATAGCTATCGCATTGTGCGTAGTATAGTATTACAGGAAGACATAAAAAATTCCAGTATACAGGGTTCTTACTTAACATCATTTCGCTTCAAATAACTGGCGAAAAGAGTTTGTTAAAACATTTGTATTGACAATATTTTTGATAGAGTAATCTTTTTTGAGATATTGTTAAGTTAACTTGGTCTATACTATCTTCAGACTGTTGATTAGCGATTAAGGCAAAAGTTAGAAACAGGATTGAGTATTTTATTATTAAACAAAAATATTAATGGGGGTACCCATTTTATTCAAAATTTATCGCTACGACACTTGTATTGACAATTTTTTCATGAAATTAGCTGTTTTAAGATATTGTTAAGGTAATAAAAGCAAATGTTTTCCGAAAATAATTGTGCTCATATTTTCTAACGTTCTACAAGTCCGAGGAAGAAAACCTAGTATGCTCAAGTTAGACCTAAACTGAATGGATTCAAAACATTTCTAGTCTTTTCCTAACTAATTCTGAGTCAACTCCCTTACCAAGGGGCTAAAACTTTGAAGTAGACCTTAATGTTACTTAATATCTTTGATGTAGACTTTTAGTTATTTAATATTAAAGAAAAATATTAAATGTTTTTTAGTTACTCATTTTATTCAGAATTATAAGGTCTACAAGATTTTTATTGAGGATGTTTTGATAGAGTTAGTTGTTTTACGCGTTATGGTATTAAAAAAACATTTTTTTACTACAAATCTATACAGATTTCCTAACGCTCACTTGGTACTAGGGGGGAGACAGCATATTTATTATAGACTTAAACTGAACGATATAGTACAATTTCCAATTTTCAACTAATTAATTTCGAATTCAACTCCCTAACCATTGACCTATAACATTATTATGAAAATTAGAGAAAGCTCAGAATAAACGAAAAATTTCCATGTACAAAATACGGACAAATCGGTTTGGAAATGTATAGGTATAGAAAAAAAGTGTTTTGATGTTTTGAAATTAAAGAGAAAGAAGCAGAAATAGAAAATTATTACGATTATTTCTTACTTTAAACTAAGATTACATTTAATTAGGCTCAGTGTTTAACCCTTTTTACTCCAGATGTGATTCTCACTAAACACTAGTGCCCACTTAAGTGTGTACTCCAAATGCTGTGAAAAACACTATTCCTTTAACTGCTGTGACAAAAATTGTCCCATAACTGTTGTGGGTGGTCTGTCAGACCACTAAATTTAAATCTAAAGATGAAGAAAACGTCAATTTAACTCTCAGAATACTATTTTTGTATTAAACTTTATATAAAAAACTATTATGATTTGAGTTAAGCTATCTGGCCATTTCTAGAGTTAGTAATAGGGCTCCAAACGAAACAAAATTTGACCAGTATCTACAGTTAAGCTAAACATTTCGAGTTAAACTCTTAAATTTGAAAAACGCGGCGGTTTTTTAGGCCGCTAACAGCAGTTAATAGTTAATCTAATTTATATTGACTTATCTAATGGCCAAATAATCTGTGATAAATGAACTGTAAGATATGTAAGAACTGTAAGACCAAAACATCTGGCGTCCCGATTTACGAGGGGTGCCTGACAACACTATCGGTGAGTGAGAGCCATATCTCGAGTGCAAAGGTTTATAAGGTATGAGGAAACTCTAGGCTCATAATCAATTGTGTAGAGTACTTGTAATGAAATATGTTTAAAAATTGTGTCGAATCGAAAGTTGTCCTACTGATATCGAAGAGATGGGAACAATTAAACACGATTTTTAACAGGTTTTTAGCTATTAAATATGCATAATTTATAATTTAATATATTTAGAATTAAACGTGCATAATCATTTGTTGACTGGTCTCCAATTAAAATATGCTCAAACATTTCCACTGACTTAAAGAATGTGTTATTTGGACGAACAGTAAACTATTAAACACAATTTTTTAATGTAATATAATTAAGCGAGATATCTTTTTTTACTTTATATGCTACCGAATAAACAAATGAAGACGAGTTTGTTTTCTTGTTATTCCGGCAATGTATTTCTAGTGGATCTATATCAAGAAACAAAATATATGATTTTGACTGATCGTTAATCTATCTATACATCAACTTAATAAAGAATTCATTTGACGATAATAACGCTTATTTCATTCGTTATTATATTGATTTTTATTATCAATTACAAAAAAAGCATTACTTATATACAGTGTTATTTAATATCACCTTTTCAGTTTGATTTAAATAAAGTTTACATTTGACTATTTATACTTAATGTGAGTATAATTTCGAGTTCACATACACGAAATCTAACATTAAAGCAAATTAATATAATATGGGATAAAAACAGTCTTTTTGTCTAGTGGTAAAGGCACCAACTGCTAGAGAAAATATATTGGGTATGCTTTGAATAATGAGTAGGTATTTATATAGGGTTGTGTAGCAGTTAAAACGGAAATCCTGGTTTGTTTTGAAATGCTCTACTGGCGACTTTAAGCGCCAAAACCAACAAAACGCCCTCCAATTAAAGTACCCGGAAGATATAGCGTGGTAATTGACCAAACAAAAGTATCAAACATTTTAATTCTGAAAACGTTGAACAATGCCAAACAATAAGCAGCGCAATTGCTTTTTTATCGTTTAGCATAAACGCCATTTGGTAGGTCAAACATACACATTGTACAACGATTCAACTAAGAAATAATTTCGAAGGCAAAAGATATCGTTGAGATCGACGTTTGTCGTTCAGCATTGACCAATGTTTATGAGATTAATGCTTTAGTATTTTTTTAAAGCGTTACAGAAATAGCTTGTTGACACATATTTTCAGATACATTCGTCTCTCGTAATTTGAAATCGGATAAATCGAACATTCGCTTAAATCGAACTAAACACGAAGCCTCGAAATTTTCAATGGAAAAAGAAAATTAAAAATTTCGATTTTTTTCAAACTCATTTTCTCATGACTTCGTTTAATTCGAACTGACAGGAATTCCAGTTTTTCCTTTTTCCTTACATTCTCATGGATTTCAGATCATTGAGATAACTTGCTTCCTTTCATTTTTGTGTAAATTGTTCTGAATCAGTATACACATAATCCCATGCATTTGATACTTGCTTTCTTATTATGGTGTCTATCCTTCAATGACATCTCCACCTCTTCTTATTTAGGCTTATTCCTAATCACTTAATTTGATTATGTATTCATATATTTAAATTTAATATTATGTCATATTCTAATGATAACAGCCGAAATAAACTAAAAAAATATTACAATATGCATTTCTTTGTATTAGTACTCCTTTAAGCATGTTTTTCTTTCATACTTTCCATAATTCGAACTCTGGATAATTCGAACATTTCTTGTGGTCCCCCAGCCAGTTCATATTAACAAGAGCCGACTGTGCTGTAATCTAATACTGCATATTATTTTTATTTTCGTATATTTCTGTTTATTAATTATAGCTCTTACACTATTTTGTGGAAGATAGGCTACAAACGAGTTAAAAAGATATAATTAAATAAATTAAAATTATATTTCATAATTTGATACAGAAACCATACATCAAAAGTATGCGGAAAAAAATTAGTAAAATACAATTGAGTAGAAGAACTTAATCAGTAATAAACAGATTATTCCAAATGTTTTATCCAAGGAAATTGCAGCTGCTTAGAAAAGATTAAAATTAAAATTATATTTTAGAGAGTATAGTAATTTTCCCGAATAATTAAAAACACATATTAAGCGCTTTTAAATAAACGCCGAACTTCTAAAATATTAGGTTGCTAATAAACCAGAATGTTGTTAATGTCATTTTCATAAGATAATAAAAATGCAAAGTATCTTACTTTCAGATATTGTTAATTAAGAATCATCTTCATTTTTTTTTTACATCAACTAAAACTTCTAGAGTATACTTGAATGTTTACCACAACATTGCCTCAGGGGTTAATTAAAGTACAATAATATGAATTTAAGCTATTTAAGCTAGCAAAATGGAGAATCCAAATCTTAGAATTGTAGAGTAATTAAAAGTAATATTCGTAATTTATTCAAAATCTTTCAAAATTCCATAAAATATTTCCAAAAAAGAATATTGAATCGTGTGTACAGAAAAAAGTTTTAAAGAAAAAACGTTTAAAAAAAAATTATGCTTTAAAATAAAATGCGGAATAGAGACAAATGGAAGTTTTAATTTTTTAACTTAAAGCAGTTAAATGCCGTAGCAAAAGATATTTAACTGCGGCCATGTATACTGTAAATATAAATATAAATAAATAAATAAATTTTTAAAGTTACTAATTTTTTTCTAGGAAACTGGAATTCCTATATCTTTTCATGTAACAGTAACAGCAAAAATTCATGCAGCCGATTCTGAAACTTGAGTTTTTGCTGTTACCTTTACAGGAAAAGTTCTTGGAATCCCAGTTTCCTAGAAAAAAGTTTAGTACCTTTACAGATTTTTTTTACAGTGTACTAGGAATATTAGTTTCCAAGAAAAAGTTCAGTAACTTTACATTGTAACTGGTTTTCATTGCAAACCAAGATTTTAAAATGCTCAAAATACGGGAAAAATGTAGTTTTTTTTTTCCAAGTTGTAATTTCGTTTTTCGGTAGTTTTTCTACGCTGTAAAAAAGATCTGTAAAGTTACTAAAAGTTTTATAGAAACTGGGAAACTAGAGTTATTTATGCAACCGCAACAGCAAAAAAATCATATAATAGATACAGATTTGCATTGAAAAAAAAAACTGTATGATTACTAAGAATTTTTTATGTAACTGCAACCCATGTTACAGATACAATTTTAGTAAGATAACTAGAATTTTAGTAGATTTGTTTATAAAATTACAGATTTCTGTAGCTTTACAAAAATTAGTTTTCTAGATTTATACCTTTTCTTGTACAGAGTACAGATAAAATGTTAATAAGCATACAGTTTTCGGCAACTTTACATCTGTAGGATTACAGATTTTTTTTCATTGTAGACTAGACTGTTGAGAAAAAATAAATAAGAAAAACCACAATACGGAATGCAATATTTCACCTTGATTTAGTCATAACATAAACTATAAAAAGCTCACCGTATTAGTTAACGGCAACTAAATTAATAAAATAGATATGTTAAAACTCAAGCATTTTCCAATACTTAAGAAAAGTGTTACACAAGGTATTAAAAACAAACCATTTTTAACATGTTTCGATTCCAATCAAGATAAGAAGCATAATATTCGACGAATATCTCATGAACTACTGGATTTAAAAGAATTTGCTTAGTACCATTTGATTCAGCATGAAAATATACACTAAAATATGTTATTAATTGAAAAATGAATACAAAATCTGATTTTAAAGGATTTTTTTTTAAGTTCATTCTTTTTTACCCCCCTTAGGAGTAGAATTTTGAAAAATCCTTTTTTAGCGGCACTCGATGTTATAAAGAGTACTTTTACCTATTTTCAAGATTTTAGTCTCGGTACTTCTTTCTGTGCGTTGATTAATACGAAAGCCAGAGTTTCTTTTATGAAATTGGCCAATTCCCGAACTGGCCAGCAACGTTTAAAATGACCGGCCAATTCTGCAATAGACCGGCCAATTCACGAACAGGACAAATTCGATTGGCCAATACGCGAACTCAATTTTGTTTACAAGAATAAAAATTTAAGGGCTTCCGCGTTTCTTTTGTATTCAAAATTGCGGCGAACCTTTATTCTGGAATCTGATTTTCAGCAATTAGGTGTTTGCATTCTGTGTCACCAGATTATATTCTATTCCCGGCCTGGTCGATTATTGATTGCTGCTGATCAGATTTTGGTGTAAATCACCTAATCGGGGGCGCTTTTGTGTTTTATTTTTCAGGATGTATTAACATGTATGTGATTGGAATAAATTTTTGAGAATGCCACATACTGTTTTTTTTCTTTTGACAAATGTACTTCATTATGATATTCCATTTACTTTGAGACCTTTATATTGAGATACGTTTAATTTCTTAAGACAGTAAAATATAGACAATTTAAAACGTATTAAAATCTATGAATTTCAAATTAATATTTATGGCGACAGTTCTGTTATTATTTAATTATTTGATATTTGTTATAATTGAACGGCATGAATGCATGTTCAATTTTATTTTAATGAATAACTGAAAGACTGTCACATGTACTTTTTATTTGAAAATATAAAGGCTGATTATTGGGGATTTTAATTTTGATAATTAGAGGTTTGCATTTTGACTTAATAATTTAAATTGATCTATTTTTCTATATGTGTATTTCTGCATATAAATGCATGCATTTGTGTTTAAAATGAAAGAATAATTCAACATTATATTGACATTTATTTATCTAAACATACGTCTGTTTCACATTTGCACACAACAAAACGAACTTTTTATTCTAATTATTATTTGTTTAAATTTTGATTCCTGTTATTATCACTTATTATTATAGAATAAAAATTATATATTTCATATGTTTTCAAATTTTAATTTATTTTCATGTCGACCCATCTCTTTGTTTATCTAAAATTTATTATAATTAAATGTCATGAAACAAACGTTCACATTCATTTACAAGAATAAAATATTTTAAGGACTTCCGCGTTTTCTTTTGTGTTAAAAATTGCGGCGAACCTTTATTTGGGAATCTGATTTTCGGTAATTAGGTGTTTGCATTCTGCGTTAAAGATCATAATCATACTACATTTCAATATTTGTATATCTGTATGTAAATGTGTGCATTTATGTTTAAACGTGAAAAAATAACCAGACAATATATTGATATTTATTAATCTAAACATACGTCTGTTTCCTATTTGCGAATAACCAAACAAAATTTATGTCTTATATTAATTTTTATAAATTTTATTTAGATTTATATTATTATTACTCCTATTACAAAATAAAAATTATACATTTCATATGTTTTGAATTTTCAATTTGTTTTTATGTCAACACATCCCTTTGAATGTCTAAAATTTTTTATAATTAAATGTCATGAAATAAACGATCAATTTCATTTACGAGAATAAAAATTTAAGGATTTCCGCGTTTCTTTTGTGTTAAAAATTGCGGCGAGACTTTATTTAGGAATCTGATTTTCGGTAATTAGGTATCTGCATTTTGCGTTAAATATCATATTGATACTATATTTCAATACTCTGTATCTAAATGTGTGCATTTACGTTTAAACGTGAAAGAATAATTCGACATTATATTGACATTTACTAACCTAAACATAAGTCTGTTTCATATTTGCAAGGATTTTAATGCAAACGATTTTTATGTTTTATTTATATTTTTATTTATGTTTTTATTTATATTGTTATTACTCATATTATAAAGTAAAAATTATGTATTTCATCCGTTCGGAATTTTAAATTTATTTTCATGTCAATATATCTATTTGTTTATCTAAAATTTATTGTAATTAAATGTCGTGAAATAAACGTTCGATTTCATTTACAAGAATAAAAATTTAAAGACTTCCTCGTTTCTGTTGTGTTGAAAATCAGATTTTCGGTAATTAGGTGTTTGCGTTCTGCGTTAAAGATCATATTGATAATATATTTCAATATTTGTATACCTGTATGTAAATGTGTGCATGTATGTTTAAACGAGAAAGAAAAACTCGACATTATACTGACATTAACTAATCTAAACATGCGTATGTTTCATATTTGCAATGATTTTAAATCAAACGATTTTTATATTTTCTAATTTTATTTTTTTTTTATTTAGATTTATATTGTAATTACTTCTTATTACAAAATTAAAATTATGTATTTCTTTTTGCTTTCAAATTTTAATTTATTTTCATGTCAATATATATATTTGAATATCTAAAATTTATTATAATTAAATGTCATAAAATAAACGTTCACTTTTATTTACAAGAATAAAAATTTAAGGACTTCCGCGTTTCTTTTGTGTTAAAATTTGCGGCGAACCTTTTATTTGGGAATCTGATTTTCGGTAATTAGGTGTTTGCATTCTGTGTCACAAGATTCTATTCCTACTCCCTGGCTCTTTGGATGCGGCCTGGTCGATTAATCGATAGCCGCTTCTTGCCTTACATCTCAGTTGTAGATCTCCGCCCCCACACAATACAGGAGCAGAAGAAAGGGTAAAAAGTAACTCAATCTTTCTGCATGCTTGAGAATAGATTGTAGTTTGTTGTTTACCAGAAAATATATACGTGTTTAATCTAGATTTGTAAGTCTCAATTATAATGGATTTGTGAAAATATAAATTTACAAACCAATAAAAGATGTTTATTTTAAAATTTATTTTTATGATTTTTATAGTATGTTTTTAAATATAATAAAATATCATTTTTATCATCTAAATTCGTAAATTTCAGTTATAATGAATATGTGAAAATATCCATTTATCAACTAATGAAAGATATGAAGTCTAAAATCTATTTTTATAATTTTTGTAATACGTTTTTAAATATAATAAAATGTCTTTTTTTTTATTCTTATATTTGAAAATATTCTTATGTTTGAAAATATAAATTTACAAACCAATAAAAGATCTTTATTTTAAAATTTATTTTTATGATTTTTACAGTATGTTGTTAAATACAATAAAATATTATTTTTATCATCTAAATTCGTAAATTTCAGTTATAATGAATTTGTGAAAATATCCATTTACCAACTAATGAAAGATATGAAATCTAAAATCTATTTTGATAATTTTTGTAATACGTTTTTAAATATACTAAAATGTCTTTTTTTATTCTTTGCTTGAAAATAAAGTAAAACAAATATATTTTTAGGCTAAAACTATATTTTAAAACTAATTTCTTTTTTTCTTTTTCTTTTTTTTAATTCTCTGTTTATGCGATACGCAATTATTATAATATTTTATATTAAATTTTAAAATTTTCTAAATCAGAAAGATATATCTATGTAAGCTGCATCTTGTGCTACATCTTGTACATACTAAAAATCACTATAAATCTCATACTGTACGATGAATTTGGACAATATACCCTTTAATCCCTATTCAAAATTAGTCTAAAGAATGGAAAAACTGGCCTTATATCTCAGTTATAGATATCCACTCCCACATAATAGAGGAGCAGAAGAATGGGTAAAAAGTAACTCAATCTTTCTGCATGTTTGAGTCTAGATTGTAGTTTGTTGTTTCCAGAAAATATATACGTGTTTAGGACGATTTCACAAGTCGTAAGTTTTATTTTTAATAAATTTGTGAACATGAAAATTTATGAACTAATGAAAGATATGAAGTCTAAAATGTATTTTTAAAATGTGCTTTTAAATACAATAAAATATCATTTTTTATCATCTAAATTCGTAAGTTTCAGTTATAATGAATTTGTGAAAATAAAAATTCACAAACTAGTGAAAGATATGAAATCTAAAACATATTTTTGTAATTTTTATGATATGTTTTTAAATGCAATAAAATATCTTTTTTACTGTTTCCTTCCTTGAAAATAAAAGTAAAATAAATAGATTTTTAGATTTTTTTAAGCTAAAACTCTGTTTTAAAACTTATTTCCTTTTTCTTTTTTTTTATTCTCTACACTGTAAAAAAAAATCTGTGAAGGTACTAAATATTTTCTAGGAAACTGGGATTCCAAGAACTTTTCATGTAACGATAACAGGAAAAAATCATGTAATCGATTCTGAATTTTGAATTTTTGCTGTTACCGATAACAGGAAAAGTTCTTGGAATCCCAGTTTCCTAGAAAAGGTTTAGTACCTTTGCAGATTCTTTTTTACATTGTATTTATGCGATGCACAGTTAGTATAATATTTTATATTTCATATTAAATTTTTTTTAACTAGACAGACATATGTGTTGTAAGTTACACGCAGTTTAGCCCTCCACTGCACCTTGTGCGACATCTGCACTGTAAAAAAATATGTAAAGGTACTAAACTTTTTCTAGGAAACTGGGATTCCTAGAACTTTTCTTGTAACGGTAACAGCAAAAATTCAAGTTTCAGAATAGGTTACATGAATTTTTCCTGTTGTCGTTACATGAAAAGTTCTTGGAATCCCAGTTTCCAAGAAAATATTTAGTACCTTTACAGATTTTTTTTTACAGTGTGGCACATACCAAAAAACACTATGGTTCTCTTTCTGTACGATGAATCTGTACAATATGCCCTGTATCCCTAAACGAAAATAGTCTAAAGAATGGAATAACTGGTTCAAAAGCCGACCGCACAAAACCGTATGTCATCGAGGACAAGAAAAAAACACTTTATTTTATGGAAAAGTAGTAATAGGGGAATCTAACGATCCATGTCTGCCGGAAGTGAAGTGGTGCATACTGTAAAATCCCGTTAATCCGTCCTTCCCGATCAAACGCCCCTCCCCACTTTATAAAGAATTTGAAATTTTTAAAAAATCCCGAGAAAGCGCCCTCCCTCCCCATTCTCAAAGGCGATTGAGAATGGGATGAACCATTGTGAAATGAATGAATCATGAATCTTTGATGAAATGTGCGTTTTTTGGAGATTTTTTAATTGATTTCATGCTTGTTTTGGCTTTTTTTTTACAATTTTCTCTTTTCTTCTGCGTTTTTTCGACAGAATTTACGTTTAAAAAAAGAAACCCAAATTTTTTCAAGTATCAAAATTCATGATTCATTCAACGGTTCATTCATTTCTTAATGATTCATTCCTGTAAATTTTGTTGAACGATCGCGGAAAAATCCAGTGTAAGCGCCCCCCTTTAACTATTGTATGATTTTTCGTCACGTTTGGGGGGGGCGGATTAACGGTATTTTACGGTAAGCCAAAAATTAATACCACTAGTGGTTGACTCGTAGGCTTAGCATTGTGTTTTTCTGTATCCAGTTTTGCATGCTTTCATACCTTTGTTTGTAGGACAAACACAATGAGAAGCCTACGAGGCAACAACTAGTGGTATTTATTTTTGGCTTATGCAACACTTTACTTCCAACAGACACGGATCATTCGATTCCTCAATTACTATTCTTCCATAAAATACAGGATATTTTCCCATGCTCTATGTCATAGGGTTTTATGCGGTCGGCTCTTGTACTATTACATCTCAATTATAGATCTCCACCCCCACATAATAGAGGAATAGAAGAATGGGTAAAAAGTAGCTCGATATTTCTGCACGCTTGAGTATAGATTGTAGTTTTGTTGTTTCCAGAAAATTTGTGGTTTTATTTTAAATTCACAAGTCGTAAGTTTCAGTTATAATAAATTCGTAAAAATATAAGCTTACCAACTAATGAAAAATATGAAGTCTAAAATATATTTTTATTTTTTTTTCATATGTTTTTAAATACGTTAAAATATTTATTATAATCTAAATTCGTAAGTTTCAGTTATAATGAATTTGTGAAAATAAAAATTACAAACTAATGAAAGATAGGGATTTTAGCATATATTTTTATAATTTTTATGTTTTTAAATAAATAAAATATCATCGTTTTTTCTTTACTTGGAAATAAAAGTAAAACAAATTTAGTTTTAGATTGTTTTAAACTGAAACTCTTTTAGAATTGATTTCTGTTTAGTTTAGTTTATTCTTTATTGATGCGATACACGATTAATATAATATTTTATATTTCATATAAAATTTTTCTAAGTTGGACAGATATATGTATGTAATTTGCATGCATCTTAAACCTTCACTGCACCTTGTGCCACGTCTGGAACGTACCTAAAAATACTATAAATTTCCTTATGTACACTTTAAAAAAAATCTGCAATGTTACTAAACTTTTTCTAGGAAACTGGGATTCCTAGATCTTTTCCTGTAAAGGTAACAGCAAAAATTCAAGTTTCAGGGTAGGTTACATGAAATATTCATGTTACCGTAACATGAAAAGTTCTTGGAATCCCAGTTTCCTAGAAAAAGTTTAGTAACTTTACAGATTTTTTTTTACAGTGTACAATGAATATGGACAATATGCCCTGTAATCCCTAAACAAAAATAGTCTAAAGAATGGAATAATTGGCCTTATCGTCCTAGAGCGGCCCGCACAAAACCCTATATTATCGAGCTCAGGAAAAAAAAAATTATTTTATAAAAAAATAGCAATGGAGATATCTAATCATCCATGTCTGCCCGAAATGAAGTGGTGCATAAGCCAAAAATGAATACCACTAGTAATTGACTCGTAGACTTAGCACCCTAATAGCATGCATCGTCACAATGACGTCACTGTGAGTCACTTTGGTCACATCACATCTGTGACCAAAATGTCACCACTCAGTGACGTCACATTGTGACTGAGATGTGACTTTCTTAAAAATCTTTAGAAATTTATAAATATCCTTCAAAACATGTTATTTACTTTAAAAAACATGTTTCTGGCAATTTAAATATCGTCTCTTTTGTCACAGTTTCGTCACAATGTTAATAGTCAAATTAGTCACAAATGACACATTTATCACAAATTTGTCACATTGTGACCACTTTGTGAAACGTCACAAAAGAGCTCTAAAACGGCCATAACGACTTCACATTTTAGTCACTGTGACTTCACATCGACGTTACGTGACGTCACATCGACAATCGATGGTCACAAAGTCACAATGTGACTTCACAACGACGTTGCAGTGACGTCACCATGCTTTACGGGCATTGTGTTTTCCTGTACCCAGTTTTGCGGGTTTCCAGACCTTAGAATTGGTACGGCTCTCATAATCATAAGCCTACGAGGAAACAACTAGTGGTATTCATTTTTGGCTTATGCAATATGCACACCCGGCAGACATGGATCATTTGATTCCTCTATTACTATTCTTCATAAAATAAAGGATTTTTTCTTGTGCTCGATGTCATAGGATTTTGTGCGGTAGGCTCTTGGACTATTACATCTCAGTTGTAGATCTCCGGCCCCGCATAAAAGAGGTACAGAGGAATGGGTAAAAAGTATTTCAGTCTTTCGCCATGCTTGAGTACAGATTGTAGTTTTTTGTTTCCAGAAAATATATCTGTTTAACATAATTTCCTAAGTTTCAGTTATAATAGGGTATTTCCATGAGCACTTATCGTGTATGTCACATTTCTAGTAACTGCTAAATTGTTCACCACCGTTATTTTCAAAAGGTTTGCATGGCCTTATTCAATTAATTAAATATTTCTCATAAGATAAATCACATTTTTCAGTTCTAAAATACTGGTATCCAAAATCGTAGTATGTGACTTACACGACATGTACTCATGGAAATACCCAATAAATTTGTAAAAATATAAATTTACTAACTAATGAAAAATATGAAGTCTAAAATGTGATTTTATAGTTTTTATAATACGTTTGCAAATACAATAAAATATTCCTTTTATATGCTTGTAAAAAAAGCAAAATATAATCTAGAATTTTCAAGCTAAAACTATATTTTAAAAATTATTTCCTTTTTTATTCTTTATCTATACGCTACACAATCTAAAATTTTATATTTAATTTAATTTTTTTAAGTTTGAGAGGTAAATCTACGCTACTATTTTATATGCCTCTTAATAACTCGTGTTCAGTAATTACACCTTTGTGTGTCATTTTAATTATAAAGTTAGATTTTTTCAAGGCAGCCATGGTTAACAAAAGTTGATACAAGTTTACATACCATACATTTTTTGATTTTGCATAGTTTATTACAAACAGTTATATTGTTTTAATGTATAATTATTTGTGATTTATATTAACTAAATATTTGTTTCTGTAATTTAAAAGCGATCAAGTTACTATTGTGATTATCATAAATTAATATAAAATAGTGTTACATATATTTTGATGAATGTAACCTTTTTAGTTAAACCAAATGTACTGTATGTTCCAATTAAATAACAATACCTAACTTTCTTTATTTGGAATGCATAGTTTACAGAACATGCAATTACATTCACACACAATTAATAGTTAAAGGGGAAATGTGTATACATATTTATAACATATCTTAGATAATTTTGCTTCCTTGTGTTCTGTTAAATAATAAAAACGAGCAATTTCAAGGGATATTTAAATCAAACAGCATTGTGAAATGTAGTATGAACAGCGAGCAATTTCAGTCAATATTGTAGATAACTACAGTCGAGTCTCTATATAACGAAATCCATCGTTCCAGTAAAAAATTCGTTATATAGAGAAATTCGATGTATAGAAAATGATGTTAAAAATCGTATTTAATATGTAAATTTTGAACAAATATTTTTTTTAATCTTTTTTATTAAGAATTTAATATGTTTAAAGGTATATATTAACCTAACATTTTATTTCTTAATTATTTAAGCAGTTTCAAAAAAGAGAATAGACATTTATTTGAAAGCTTAATGAAAATCAAATAAGGAAGACTTGCATTATTTTAGTGGAAGAAATATGTAATTTTTTGTTGTTTTGATTTTTAAATTGTTACGCTCTGAAAAAAAATGCTCAAATTTTAACTAGGAATGAAAAATTCTAGTTAACATTTTCCTCCGTTTGAAGGCCTCTCTTATGTGCCTCTCATTGATTCCTCTCTTATATGTGTAATAATCCAATTGACTCTGTTTTGAGAAGGATGTTGAAAGGTGTGCGGCAGGTGGGATGAACTCGTTGGATTTAAAGAACAAGGAGAGAAGTAATATTTATAAAAAAAAACTCAGCACTGAATGATAAATCAAAAATAAGTGATGGAAAATTGATTCCACATGATTTCGAAGCTTTTTTAAAACTGTATGAATTAAGACCAATGTATGAATAAATTCGTTATATGGTGATAGATTTTCGCTATATAGAGACTGTTTTTAATGTAATCATGCGAAAAGAGGACCGTTCCCCCTAATAGTTATATAGAGAAATTCGATGTATGGAGTTTCGTTATAGAGAGACTCGACTGCAGTATTGTTGTAAAAATATTCTGAGCTTCGCTCATTATTCAAATAGTATTGTTCTATCTATGTAAATAAATCTGCATTATTAGTAATGCATTATTTTCGCATTATTTTATCGATTATGTTTGTTTGTTTGTTTGTATATATGTCGCCCAAATATCTACGCTGTGGGATATAGGCCCTTTTATCGATTATGAAATAAGACCAATATTTCTACTTCAAAAAAAATAAATGGCAACTGAACAGTCTGATTTTTTTTAAAAGTAGCCTGCACTTATCAGCCGCGACGCCGAAAGAGTTAATATAGTAGAAATATTTATTTTGCACGTAAATTTTTGTATTGCAGCCGGAGGGAGTCAGTTCGAGTAAACTTTAAGATAACTTTATTTTTTTAAGCATGTTTTAAATCGATTTATGTATTTTTATTTTAGAATATGTCTGATTTAGTAAAAATTTTTAACCATTCCATTTAACAATTATTGTGTTATTTTTTAATTTATAATTTTATCACATTATGTTGTACATATTTCTTCAATATGTCAGAATGAAAATAGAATTAAAATTTATATTGTAATATTGATTTTATTCTCAATTACGTTTATTTTACATCTAAGGATTTTATATATTTTTGGTAAATTTGTTATTGACACTTATTCCTCAGGTAAAAGAAATGTTTCAAATTTAAATTGCTATTATTCGATCGGATTTAATCGTAGGCGAATTAGACTATTTTTACCTTACTTTTTATAGACCGGGTAAAGGCGGCTACACAAATAATCACCCCATCGAATTCCAGAATTAGTTAAAACTCGATTTGCATATTAAAACGCAATCGGTCTGTTAAGTCTATCTTGGTGGAAGCACCCGAAAAATTGATGTTAGCGGATGACTCGTAGGCTTGTTGTTGTGTTTTCCTATACTCAAAAATATTGAAACATGGGGTACAGAAAGCAAAATAACAAAATGGTAAACTTGCTATTTAACTGCTAGAATCGAGTTTTCTGGTGTTTACCACCAAGATATGACTTGGCAGACTGATTGCATTTTAAAAAGGATTGAAGTTCTAACTATTTCTTGAATTTCAGCTGTGAACTCGATGAGGTGAAAAACAGTATAAAAATTTAAATTTCGTTTTTCTTTTTTTTATTATTTATTTTTTATTATTATATTATTATTTTTTGTTATTTATTCATATTGCTTTTAAAATATTCCTTAACTAATTAAAAAAAATGTAACTGGAAAGATATGTATATGCCTAGCAGTTATGCAATTAGCCATTTCACACCGTTATGAGGCGGGCACTCTGTATATATAATTTGCACGGTTATATAATTCTAATATGATTTGCATAGTTAGAGTTAAAAATAAAAAGTCCATTTTCTAAGAATGCGTATTTACTAAACTGTGTTAAATTTGCAATTTTTTATTTATTTCCATAATCTTCTTTAAAACAAATTCCCATTTTTACAGTTTTTTCAGTAACTATTATCTAATTTCCTTTGTCTGTTTGTCTTCAGTTTTAGCAATTCTATACTTTGTCGTTACTGTAGGTAAAAATTAAGTTTTTAAGATACATATACTATAAAGGTATATGAAAGACATGTTAGCAGTGAGCTGCAAAATTAAAACTTTCCTATTAGTCCAGGCATTACGTGTTCAAAAAGGACAAATAAAAGCAAGTTTTGGTGTAGTTTTGATTTTTGGCTCCCTTTATGTTTTTTGGGTCGCTGAACACGAATCTGGCATTATCCAACAAAATTTCTCCCCGGAAACACGTTTTTTTGGCCAAAAACCTGCAAAAAACGTGGCTTTTTTTCGTTTTTTCTAAATAACTTCAAAATTATGCATTTTACATAAAAGTCATCAATACACAAATTAAAGAGCACAAAATTTCCTACATTTTATGTATTTAAAGTTTTTTTCTCTGATCAATGGTTTAGCCGCGAGAGAGCGGCAAAAATGGGTGTGAAAAGCAAAAAATTCTTGGAAAACGTGAATTACAGCACCGTACGTCGATGAAACATGAAAAACAACCATTTTACGCAAATTTTTCCCACTTAATAATTTTCCCCACTAAATATATTATTATTGACTATATTTTATTAATCTGATGGTCATTGTTTCTTTCATAACAAAAGAAAAAAAAATAAAAAAATAAAAAAATAAAAATGAGCATTTTTGTGATCAAAATCTTCATTTGCTATTATAAAATAATAATAGTAATAATTTCTTAATTTGACTTTTAAATAATGTAAATGAAATAACAAACACAGGCTTTAACATATAAAAGCTGACACGGATTCTAATTCTTAAAGTTCTCGAAGTTCAAAATGTGGTGCGACAATAAAAAAAATCCGGAAAATAGGAATTAAATGGCACTGTACACTAGATTTAACATGAAAACTGACCATTTTTCGCAAAGATTGACTTTAAATGATACTGAAGATATTATGATCGACTATATTTTACAATGAAGTTGCTAACAATAAAAACGACGACTCTTTATGAATTATTACTTAATTATAAATAATTATGTACATTAGTAAGTACATTTACTTAAAAAACAAAGTACTATTTCCGCTTTCTTTTATTGAGGGTCCCTGCTTTTCACCGACATTTACAAAATAGAAAATAGACGAATGGAATTAGTGGGTGTTTTTATAACTATTAATATTATAAATAAAAGTTTTTTTAATAGTAAATATTTGATCGGTTTCAAAGTCTAGCTCATCCTCTTCGTCTTGACACACAACTGTGATGTTGTTGCAGTTTCCCGAAGCAAATCTTCTATCTGATATCTTCGCAAATAATTTTTGCTGCTGCTTCAACCACTCGCAGCCTCTCATCTCGATCAGATTTACATTTTTGGTGATACCATGCATTAGTCAGTATCTTCCCTCCTATATTCTTGAAACACACAATGGACTTTTTTTCTGATTCTTTGTGATGAGTATGTCGTCTCCATATCTCTGAATGAGGTTAAACTTTACAATTCTGATATCAGGTTGATAACTCCCTGTAACCTGTTTCATTAGCTCTTCCATGGAGAATTGACACTCGTCATCATGATTTTCAAGGTTATCGTAATATACTTTGCATTGCTCTGTCGATTGCCTCGGCAAATGGACCACGTTTCTACTGTTCTTGGACCTTCGGCCTCCTCCCATAAATATATCTAAAACATTTGATGTGGTATTGAGCATCTGCTGCGATCAAATCATTCACTGGTTCGATGCGCTGAATTATAGCCTGCCCATAATCATCATTACGAGCTCTTGCTGCTTTCAGAATTGTACTTTTGAATCCCATGTGTCGCACACTGTATACAATATTGCATTCGCTTGTGTTGCGATGAACTCTTCCGAAATGCACAGTCTACATATAAAACAATTAGTTCGAAAATTAAACTGAGGAGTTGATGATCTTAAAATTTGAGAAGTGCTAGCACTTTGTTCCTCAATCTTCTTCAGATAAGCAGTAATCATCCGTTCATTTACGTATGCTTTTCTACAATTAACACGCACATCTACTGAGATTTTCCCCTTTAGGAAAACTGCCTTTCCATCCTTTCTTTCTGTACTTGCCTTGATTAACGCTGCAATACCTCGACTAACTTTCACTGACCCCTCTTCTAAAGGAAAGTCACAAATAAAACTCAGCGATATCGCGCAAAATCATTTTAAATGTTCACTATATTCACGAAGACTGAAACAGTGAATTACTCTATTATTAGTAAGCAGTTGTATATAGGAACTGAGAGAAATGTTTCCTCCTGATAAGCTAGTGATCTGTGCGACGCATATTTCTAACAGAGGCAAGACTGGTGGAAAGGGGGGGGGGAGGGGTTAGTATTCCACTGAACGTGGACATGGGATGCGGGGGTGGGGGGGACCTACGTTATTTCATACTTGCACCCCTTCAATCAAAGGGGAAAGTGCAGATGGGATCAGTTAAAGCCTGTTTTAGTTATTTTATTTACATTATTTAAAAGTCAAATTAAGAAATTATTACTATTATTATTTTGTAATAACAAATGAAGATTTTGCCCACAGATATGCTTATTTTTATTTATTTTTTAGTTATGAAAGAAACAATGAACATCAGGTTAATAAAATATAGTCAATAATAATATATTTAGTATTATTAAGTGGGAAAATTTGCGTAAAATTGTTGTTTTTCATGTTTCATCGATGTACGGTGCTGTAATTCACGTTTTTCAGAATTTTTTGCTTTTCACACCTATTTTTGCGGCTCTCTCACGGCTAAACCGTTGATCAGAGAAAAAAACTTTAAATACATAAAATGTAGGAAATTTTGTGCTCTCTAATTTATGTATTGATGACTTTTATGTAAAATGCATAATTTTGAAGTTATTTAGAAAAAACGAAAAAAAGCCACGTTTTTTGCACGTTTTTTGCCAAAAAAAGTGTTTCCGAGGAGAAATTTTGATGGATAATGCCAGATTCGTGTTCAGCGACCCCAAAAACATAAAGGGAGCCAAAAATCAAAACTACACCAAAACTTGCATTTATTTTTTACCAAATGCCTGGACTATATGTGCACTTTAATAAAAATGCAAGAAAACTTTTATATGATCAGAAAATTAAACTTTAATATGGCACTTATCAGTAAAAATTTATGAAGTAAAAGGTTTATTTTCATCTTTAAAATAAGATAAGTAATAAATGCATCAGTTGTTATCTTAACACAAAAAAATGGACGAAACTTAAATATTATATAAAGATCACAAAAAAATCGTAAAAATATAGCACGTTAATAAATAGAGATAATAACGCATACACAATAAATTCGGCTCACCAGTGTATAATAGATGTTAAAAAACTTTAGTTAAAATTATGTACTACTTACAATACACAGTAGAATTCTTTCCATACAGTTTCGAACAATAATACTTGTTCATCATCAGCGAAATACTAAGAGACAAAAAGCAACATGTCACAATGTTTACATTATGTAATATTAAAAGTAAATCCCGCCTTTAATTAGTGGCAGTTACTTTAAATTACGATGTGGTGTGTTAGATTTTGTCTCTTAGTGTTTCCCTGATGAAGAGCAAATATTATTGTTTGAAAATGTCGGAAAATAATTCCACTTTGTACTGTAAGTAGTACATAATTTTAATTAAAGTTTTTAACACCTATTATACACAGGTGAGTCGAAATTATTGTGTATGTATTATAGAATAGTGTAATAAATCTTTTTAAAATTCTGAAGTAAACAATAAGAAAATTGCACCCAAATACAAATTCAGCGAGACATGTAACAGATTTTTTAAAATCATTTGTTACAGTTACACTAATATTAATTGATAATTGCATTTTAAAGTGTAACACACACTATATACATATAAATATATTTAATTATTTATTTATTTAATTATTTATTTATACATACAATTCTAAAAAAATCTTAGAGATAAAAAAAAAAATCGGATACAAATGTCTATGAAAGTTTAATGGAACTTTTACAAAGATATGTATTATCGTAAGAGACAGAAAAATATACATACTCCTTTATTTAAAATACAATATTAATCTTCGTCTAGATCTGGAAAAATTTCTTTTTCGACTGCTATCGGTGCGATGTTAGAAACTGAATATGCTGTTTCAACATTCATACTAATTTAAAAAATATATTTATATACATATGTCTGGGCAAGATAATGCCTTTATAATAATGTTTTCCTTTCATAGTTTAATCTTATTTAGATCAAATCCCTTAGCTGATTATGTAACTAAAATAATATTTTGAATATTATGGGTTTTTTAGACACTATTTTAATATAGAAATGGTTATTACGCTTTTTTCACACGTTAAATTTACGACAAAAACTTCTGGCAGCAACGTTACCAAAAGTTTTTGCCGTAAAAATTACATGTAATAAAAAATAACATCTAATTTTAATGCATTTTTTACGGTAAAAAACGTCGCCAACATTGCTGCGAGCAGTTTTCTCGTAAATGTAACAGATTTTTTTACAGTGCAGTGATGTGTAAAACAAAACGACCTAAACTTACAATACTAATTTCATTATTTATTGTTTAAAATTAAATTTTTCAGCAATACTAGTGAGTTTCATTGTCAAATATTCTTGCTTTTTTTACCTCAAAACAACAGGTATATCTGTATAGTATATATCTACCACCTACCTGAACGACGATTTTTGCATGGAACGAAAATTATTCTCATAGACTCAATACTAATTTTACCTGCATTCAGAAGCCATCCCAGTAGAATTCCCTCCTTGACTGACCGATTTCTTTGAAAAAAAAAACAAATTTCGTATTTTCCTGGTAGCTTGAAGAAGGTTTTATTAGAAAAATATTTCAGGTGAACACATTATTCACCAAATTTCTGAACTAAGTTTTTTTTTTTTTTTTTTTTTTTTTTTTTGTAGCGTTTAACAATTTAAACTTCTACGTGTCTTTTTTTGACAGTGAATTTAATTCTCATGACGAATTAAGAATGACAGTTGTTAAACTCCCCTACTGTATTCTGTCAGGAAACTCTCAAAGAATTAGTTAAAGTAATTAAATAGTCTAAATTTGTTCCCGCCCCAAAAAAATCTATTTAGTGAACTTTCAAATGACTTGGAAATAAAGTTATAAAACATAAAACCGTAAAATCAAAGCAAACGTCAATGCATTCATTTTTTAAACTGTGCCGTAATTCACGTAATTAACTTATGTTTTGATACCTATTTTTTTCTAATATGAAAAATAAATTTTTGTAACATTAATTGTTACCTTTTTTCAACATTTAAACATTAAGAGAACAGCTCTCAGAGCGACCAATATTTAATGGAATGGAACTTGATCGGTTTAGGAAGGTTTTACTCTAAACCATTTTTTGAATTGACTAATGCTATTTTTAATATATATTTTTAAAATTTTGTATTAATAAAGTTTATTCCGAATCAATAACTCAAATGAAATGTGAAAAAACAACAACACGCATACTGCGAAAAATTTCGTGCCACATAGATATATAGTGATGCAATAGTAATTCAAGAGCCAACAGCACAAAAACCTATGCCATCGAGCACAAGAAAAACAAGTTGGAAATTGCACGTGAAGCGTAGCAAATGAGGTGCGTTCGTACGATAATGGAATGGATTTAAAAATATCACTCTCATGTGTCAATCTCATAAAATTGTAAATAGTTAATTACAATTAAAATGCGCAACAAACAATGTTCTCTCTATACTTATTATGTAATGGAATACTTTTGTGTGGCCTTGTAAATCAATATAACAAAAGTTCTTTGCACAAAAGATTATACAAAATCTATATTATAATTTGTAATTTATGATGCATATCAATATTATTATGTTCGAATGAGTGTAATTTTATTAAAATGCATTTGAAACTTTTTCCCCCCTTGACTGCAATGTAACGGAATAATGAAATGACTTAACAAAATTATGTAGTAAGTATGTAATTTTTAATTTCAAACGATTAAAATGCATTTGCAACATTTTTCCCCATTGACCGGAATGTAACGGAATACTTTTGATCGTCCCTGTAGTTGATCTATCCATCCGATTCTCATAAAATTTGAAATGACTCGACAAAATTATGTAATAATTATATATTTTAAATTTCAAAAGATTCGGTTGGGTAGTTTTTGCGTTGTTATAAGCGGACAGACGGACAGACAGACAGACGGACGGACAGAACGACAACTATAGGTGCTACGTATTTACATAATTACGAACTCACCTAAAAACCCGTTAATTTATGGAAGAGTTGTCATAGGGGAATCTAATGATCCACGTCTGCCGGAAGTGTAGCGATGCTTAAACCAAAAATTAATACCACTAGTGGCCCACTCGTAGGTTTACCATTGTGTTTTCCTGCACCCAGTTTTCCGAGTTTTCATGCCTTTGATTGTACGGCAATTGTAGTGGCATTGTTTGCCACTACTGGTATTAATTTTCGGCTTATACACCAGTTCACACAGTAAAAATTGAAGACCCAAATTGGGTTGAAAGATTTCTGGGTATAGTAATTTTCCTGAAATGGTACAGTAAGGATTCCATAAAGGTAGAGTATTGTTCCCAAAATAGATAACCCAAAATGGTTCAAAACAGAGCAGATGTTTATTAACATTAAATTAATCAAAATTTCTGAGGTATAACGTATATACTATCTAAGATATTTTAATTGTTTTAATGTCATTAAAAATCAGACTTATTTAAAACGATTTTGTGCTACAAACTGAACTTTCCAAATTGGAACAATGCTGTACCTAAAAATCTTTCAACCCAATTTGGGTATTTTGTTTTTAAAGTGCAGCTCCGGCAGGCATGGATCATTAGATTCCGCTATTACTGCTCTTCCATAAAATTAAGGATTTTTTCCTGTGCTCGGTGACATAGGGTTTTGTTTTGTTGGCTCTTCGACTGAATTTAGAAAATTGTAAACGCTTTCATTCATTTTTTGTTCTTTATTAACTGATATTCTCTAATACGTACAAAAGTGAACTTCTGAGTACCTTATAACAGTTAGAAAAAATATGTAGTACACTTATAACAATTATTTTTCATACCCCTTTCCTAAAAATGTTTCACACAATAGTATTTAAATAATATAGAGTGGTTAATGATAACTAAAAATTTGGAAATAATTTAAAATCAATGGCGATTATTCTAAATGTAAATTTTGTTTACTTATCTAATAGAAATAAAATATTCCTATCAAATGTAGAATTTTTGAAAATTCCTGCAAAATAATATATTACATACTAGTGACTTTATATATTATATATATATATATATATATATTTAAAAAAAGTCGGGATAAATAGTTCAGAAAAATAGGCATTTAATACTATTTATGTTAAATTTTTTAAAACTTTTATATTTCTTCACCTCAGTTTATACATTTAATTTACTAATGTATTTAAGTAATAAACTTTGCTAACATTTGTCAAAAAGATTAAATGTACGTTCATTCTTTTAAATTGTACACTGGTACTTTTAAGGAACATATTAAATATAATTGTTTTATGCCAGATACATAGTATTTAACATAAGTCTTACTAGAAACAGAATATAATCTAACTTCTTTTTTATTAAAATTTTTATAATTAAAATTTACGTTAAATTAGTTTTATTTATTTATATTGAAGAGACGGTTTTAATAATTAGCAAAATTTAAATCATATTCGTCGACGTAAGTTTTAAAGAATCTATTCATTAAAATATTTTAATCATCAGTTTTTAAATTTTACTTTCATGTCTGTACTATTTAATTTCATTAGCTCTATTTATTTGTATTAAGGAAACGGTTTTCTTAATTAGCAAAATTTAAATCATACCCATTGGTGTAAAATTTAAAATAACTATACATTAAGTATTTTATTGATCAGTTTTAAAACAGCGTTTTTATGTGCATAATATTTAGGGGCTGTACATATGTAACGGTATTATTTTAGGGGGGAAAGGAGTATGGGATATGATATCGAAAGATATTTATAGGGAGAGGGATGTTTTGATATCGTTATCATTTTTTATTCAACCAATTTTTTCTCTTTTTATTTTTAAGTTGTTCTTTACATCAAACTATTGTGAATATTTTTAGTCTGCTGTTTATTTTTATGGAAATACAAAGTTATTATTAAAATCATTAAATGATTGCAATTTTTTTTATTTTCAAAATATGAAATAACCCCAATGTTTGACATCAATGTTCTTCTGTTATATATGTATGCATATATCTTCTGCTGTTCGTTAAATCAACTGTCAAATAAATTTGAAATGATACCTCTTGTGCTTAATAATAAATAAAAGAGAAAGTTGTTCACCTGTTTTGCTGTTATGAAATCCCCCCCCCCTCTAATACGAGGGAAAATACAAGGAGACACAATTAATGTTGCACTATTAAAAAAATAAAAAATGAAAATTTGATTTTTAAACATTTATAACGGTATCATTTTTTTTGGGGGGGGGGGGGTCGAAGTACGATAACGTATGGTATCGTAAAAGTGAAATAGGGGCCTAAAATTATCAAAAAGTTGATAACGTGATATTTGCACAACCCCTTAACGTAATACTTAGAACTAAATCACGATTTTTTTTCATTTCTTTTATAATAAAATGTCAGCAGGAGAGAAAAAAATTATTTTTCTATCATAAAACTTTTTATGTGCCTTTATAAAAAACAGAAGAAAAGTCTATAAAGGAAGAAAAAATCATCTTTCGATTCTTTTCTTGTAAAAAATACAATTTTTTAAATGAAAAAAATGAAATTTTACATAAAATAATCGTCGAGAATTTTTTTTCTCTTTATTGTCTGAATATAGCACAGTAGAATCTAAAATACAATTCTTAGGCATTGTTCAAATTTTTTTTATTGGCTTATCCACATTAATAAAAGCAAAAAGTAAATGTTAAAAAAAAATAATAGAAACATTGAAGTACTGTATTCTCTTTAGTGAATACTAGCAATTCTTTTGTTTTTCTGCCCAATGATATTAGTACTTTTTCCTTAAACGAGTTGCTAAAAGAAAGTGCTTGGTTTAAAGTTTTATGCAGAAAGGTTTTTTTTTCTTTTTAAATTACATTTTTTTAATTTCTAACAACATTCCTATTAGAAAACTTTTGTAAGCAGTTTTGAATTAATTTTTAAATGAAACAAAAGTATAAAAGGATTTTTTTTTTCATATAAGAAACTATTTAAACATAACGTGTATATTGATTAAAATTATTGTTTTTATACTGGGGTTCTTTTTTCGAGTTCAGTTAAATACTATGACATTTTCGTTTTCAAGGGTATTGTCAAATATTCGAAAGAGATTGGTTAATGACAATGTAATTTAGATCTTAAGCCAGTCGACGTCCCCTTGACTGTATAAGGACACAAAAGACTTTACAAACACTAGAAATCTAATTTCTTTTTAAACATTGTTTTATATAGTGTTTAGCTAAAATGTATGGTATTACATACTTCTAAAGCTTTACTTCACCATCTTACTGCTAACAAGTTGGATATTGCACGTGAAGCGTAGCAAATGAGGTGCGTTCGTACAATAACGTAGTTTTAAAAATATCACTCTCATATAACAATCTCATAAAACTGTAAATAATTACAATTAAAATGTGCACCAAACAATGTTCCCCCTATACCATTATGCAATGGAATACTTTTGTGTGGCCTTGTAAATCAATAACAAATATTCTTTGCACCACAGATTATGCAAAATGTATCTTATAATATCTACTTTATAGATGCATATCAGTTTTATTACGTTCGAATGAGTGTAACATCATTAAAATGCATTTGAAACATTTTCCCCCATTGACCGTAATGAAACGGAATACTTTTGATTGTCCCTGTAATTGAACTATGCATCCGATTTTGATAAAATTTGAAATAACTCGACAATATTTTGTAATAATTATATATTAAAAATTTCAAACGGTTAAAATGCACTTGAAACTTTTTTCCCCATCGACCGTGATGTAACGGAATCCTTTTGATTGTCCCTGTAATTGATCTATGCATCCGATTCTCTTAAAATTTGAAATGCCTCGACAAAATTATATAATAATAATATATTTTAAATTTCAAACGATTCGGTTGGGTAGTTTTTGCGTTGTTATATGCGGACGGACAGACAGACGGACGGACTGAACGACAACAATAGGTGCTACGTATTTACATAATTTCGAACGCCCCTAAAAAGGACTTTACGCAAGCATACATATGGATTAGCTAACTCGTTGATCGTGCCCGTTATAGTATTTTTTAAATAAACCTTAAATCTGCGTGACTTTATGTCTTTAACTCGATTTTCTCCGAGATACGTGCCTACATACAGCATGAGAAATCGATATAAAAAATTCTTATTTAGCAATAAATGACTCGAAATGTCTTCAACAGGAGACGACGAGGTTGGTGATATGTTACCGTCAAATTTTTGGATGAAAGTGTGCTGCGATTTTTAATACATGAGCTAATTTTCACTCATTTTATATTCTGATTTTCAGGTGCACCAGGAGAGGTTTTAGACGATCCTCTCCCAGATTTTAATCCTGTACCTGTGGTATCCCTAGTCATCGCACGTAGAAGAGCTTCTTTTATTAGTATACACACAGTGCAAAAAATGTCTTATTGAACCAAGCATGTGGATCTTATGTCAGATTCAATCTTTAATAGCTTTAATCACTTCTGATTAAATATTTAATTTTTGGATTTCCGGTCCATTTACAAATTTACTGTAAAAGAAAAGATCAAAACTTTAATATTCGTTTCTATGTAACATTTTGTGTTACAATGCCATTATTACACAATACATTGCTATTGCACTATTTTACTACACACCAGTGATTTCGAGACAGTTTTAATTTAAATCTAACTTTATTTGGATTGGTGTCTAGAAAAAAATACTTTATAGAAGTTGGAAACATTGGTAGTGACAGTGAAAGTACTTACTTGACTGTACTTCATTGAGAGTAAAAGCTTAGCATACAGTTTATGAAATTCTCACAATCCAGAACTGTTATACATACCGTACTTTAGGAAACATTGTTCGATAAAATGTTCATAATTTTCTTAAGACGTTAATAATTATGTAAAAAACCTCTTAAATTTGATTTATTTATACGAATTTTATAACATTATGTGCTTTTGTAAATGTTGAAAATTATCAAAGGAGTGATAATTTTAGTTGAATTTAAATTGATTTTATTGATCACGTATTTTCTCCTAATTATAGTTTTATCAAAACGTACATTTCTTCAGTATAATTGCAATTACTTCTTTCATAGCTGTGATAATTCATAGCTGTAATTCATAGCTGTAGTATTCATAGCTGGTGGTGTTCGTTGTTAAATTAGAAATAAAAGCATTTAGACGAAATTTGAAAGTGTAAAAAATTGATGCTACAATTTAAAATTATGAAAGTTGTTGTAGTTTTAATATGTCGACAAGTTTGTCGACAAATATGTCGACTTCTTTGACATATAAACTTCTTTGTTGCAATTTAGCCGAAAACGATTCGTAAGATTATATGCGATAGGCTTTTACTAAGGGCGATACTACATACTTATTCATGATAAAATCTTTGTCCAAAATGAATTTGTCAGTTTCTATGGATTTATGATTGAGCTGATAAAATATTAAACATAGCTAGAAAACATTTTTGATCGCTGTACCGGAACAATATATTTTTCAAACAAAGATTATACATAGGAGACTCCTTTTTTCAACTTTTGTATGTTGAGCATGACTCTTTCCGCAAGGCAGTTGCCGAATTAAAGCTAAGCTAAGCTGAGTAGGTGTACATTTTGGTTTGCTAACGCAGCATATTGAGAATTCTTAGCGCTATTCGTAATATAATTTTTCAAATAGAGCCATGTTTTAATATCACTTAAAATGATTGCTAAGTTTAACGCAGAAGAAAACTTTTTGAAAATTAAAATACGATATATTTTGGTTCTAATGTGAAACATAATGATTGAACATTTTTAAAAAATATATATACCTTTTATATTGCAGGCATCGGAGAAATGGAACAACACGCTTTTCTTTTGTAATTATTGAAGGTATAACTAAATATTCTAGTCGTATAAGAGCCAATAGCACAAAACCATAAGGTAACATGCACAAGAAAAAAAATACTTTATGGAAGAGTAGAAATAGAGGAATCTAATAATCCATGTCTGACGGAAGTGCTGAAGTGAAGAAGTGCATAAGCCAGATATTAATACCACTAGTGTTTGAATCGTAGGTTTGCCATTGTGTTTGTCCTACATTCAAAGTTATGAACACATGGAGCATTGGGAGCAAAAAAGCATAATGATAAACCTACGATTCAACCACTGGCTTATGCATCACTTCACTTCCTACAGATATGGATCATTAGATTCTCTAATTTATACTCTTCCGTAAAATAAAAGTTGTTTTCTTGTGCTTGATACTTTAGCGATTTGTGTTGATTCTTTCTATACGAAAATGTCTTTTAGAAATCTATAGAAAAAGTTTTACAGGATCCTATAGGATTATAGCCCGTTTTTCTATAAGCAAGTTTTAAAGATATAAAAATATCAGTAGAAGTTTAATAGGAATATTTGTAGAGAGAAAGAGTTTAATAGAAGTTTAATAGAAATTTTTGCTCTACAGATGTTTATATTGTACTACTACAGATAATTCTACAGCTTTTAAACTAGCTTATAGAAAAACGGACCATAATACTATAGGACTCCATAAAACGCTTTCTATAGATTTCTAAAAGCCATTTTCGTAAGTGTTGGACTGTAACGTTCTTACATTTACTTTGTAAATATATTTAAAAGGTTTTTCACTGGTAATTTTTTAGCAAATTTATCCGAGACTTGTGAAATCCCAATATACAAAAATAATTATGTCATCAAACTATATCAATTTGTCTCTGTACTTACGAGCCAGGGTGAAAGACTGACCTCTTCCTGTTCACTTGGTGAGGCTTTGGTTCAGACACCATATTCACGTCTGATAGGGCAAGAGAGAAAGAAAAAACAAAAATCACAAAAAAGTAGAAAAATAGTCTCAAAAACAGATGAAAAAAACAGAGGAAAAAATAATTTCAAAAATTAAGAAAAAACACCACTAAAATCTAAAAATGCTACAATGGATGAAACAGTCTTTAAAAAGCTAGATTGCCGTCTAAAAATTTAATAATTATTAGAATATAGAATAACGGTTATAAACAAAATTATGTTTTTAAAACGAAATATTAAAAAAATATATATTTGAAAAAAAATGTTATTCTACTTTATGAAGAAAATGCTGTTTTCGAAAATGAAAATTTTTTAATTTGCTGGGAGGCTTGCAGGCTATCAAAATGTCTAATATGAAAATGGTAATAAAAAAGCTGATATTATCTATTATTGTATATAAAATAATCAACAAAATAACAAAATATCAAAATATCAAAACAGTGTTTAGATGCATATTCTTATTGATAACTAATGCGTAGAAACAGATTATAAAGTCCTCTTACCAGGTAATGTTGTTTTACAACTTTAAAAGTGTTTTTGATTTTATAAAGATAAATGCAACAGATACAAACACAGATAAAATAATTTCCCAATTTCTCTCCAAAATGGTTCTATTTCCTTCTGATACTCGCAATTTCCTGTTAATACACAGAAAGTTAATGACGATTTTATTTCTTTAAATTAACATAATGATTTAATATTATCATATTAAATTCAAGATAGGTAATCAAAGACTAGTATAGCTATTACGTTTGGAAGTTTTGTATATTTTTGTTTTCAAATGATATGTTGGGCTGTTGGAAAAAATTAAAATTCCCGTTTTCTATCTAATGTTATTAAGAACATTTAAATCATTGGACTTAAATTTTTCAAAATATTGGTAATAACCCCTTTTTATAAAAAAAATAGTATAATTTATACAAATATTTTTAATATAAATTAGAAAGCAACTAGATTCAATATAAAAACACAAAAATATTTATTAATAAATGATAGGAATTGCAAATAATGTAGTAGTGTTTTACATTTAGAACACAATACACAAGTTACAACTAAGTAAATTTTAAAATATATACCGTGTGTATAATAATATATGAATCACTGGAAAGCTAACGCTATTGAGTTAATTTTACCCAACAATCTTCGAAAATTATCACATCAAAACATAACTATTTAACTAGGAATTGCCGAAAGTCGCTTTAAAAAAGAAATTCAACTTCATAGTTTACTGAAATTTACATTATTTTATGATACGACATACTAACATGTTGAAGATAAACAGATTTACCCAATTTCCAAGTCAGAAAAATCATATTTTATGCCAAAATAAATAAATACATGAAGTATGTTAAAATAAGACAAAATTTACTACAAATAAAAAACTCAACCAAAGTCACATTCCACACATAGATTATAAAACAGACCTCTATACATTTCAATATAGTTTAACATAAATTTATCTATTATGCTACAATTATAAGGACTAATTTTTAAGATGTATGCAGCTCTAGCTATTTTGGAAATACAATCTGTAACTCCAGCATTTATAGTGGCATTGAAGTCCAAGTATCTATGGAAAATTTATATATTTATATAAGATATGAAATATAATATAGAAATCATACAAAAAATGTTATAGTACATAAAGACAACCACATACTACATGTTTGTTAAATATATACAAATTACTATAAATGTTTATTAACTCAGTGTGATCTTATACTTAAAATATAGCTTTCTGCTTATCAATTACAACCTACAAACATAAGACATATAGTATCAATATCAAATTTCCCAAAATAAACGCGTACAAAGAAATCAGAACGAATGTAAAAAAATTACAAAACATTCTAAAAAACAACAATCTACGTTTATAGTCATAGATAAGTAAAATAAAATTGCAATATTCAGATTATCAGATTTTTCTTTTTGATATTTCAAAATACACAAAACTATTTTCAAATTCAATGGCATCGTAAATGCAGAATACTTGTAATGCTAATTGGAACACATACCATTACGCAATAAAAAAATCGAATAAAATGAAAATGCGTGTACCGTATAAAAAATGCACCATAAATATATTTGAAATCCGGTTTAAATTATGTTACGATACTATTATAATATTTAAAAGAACAATTTGTTAAATCATTACATTAGAAACGCATTACAAATTGTTAGTATTATACCTTTTTCGCAACAAAAGAGTGTAGGTTATTCATTGAATTGCAATTTTCACGTAATTTTATGTAAATGTTTTCTAGTGTATTTATTCATAATTCAAATTATCAATAAGTTCCCTATAAAGGTTTTATTTTTGATAAATTTAAACTTGTGTTTCATTTTCTACATTCGTCAAAAATATAATGAAAATTTTGTACCACTATTTCATTTAGAAGTATTATGATTATAAGTTGATATAGGCATTAAAGTAATTAGTAAATACCGCACTAATTCAAATGGAATGTGTACTCATTATTTTTATAAATTCATAACAGTCTATATTTCATTGCAACATATTTATAAGCAAAATTATTTAAATTTAACCATCACACACATGATAGGGTGTATTTCTTAATTCCCATACTTTACATCGTGTTATTTCCTTTAATACTATAGAAAAGCCATTAGCATAACCTTAAAGGTTCATGTTCTAACTAGGAATGAGATTTTGGACAGTAGTCTACTCAAGAGTGCAAAGCAAAGGACTTAAATATTAGCCCTCTAATCAAACTTCTCATATTATACTACTTTAAAAAGCTTGAAAAAATCAAACAATTACCACTAGATTTATAATATTTTAAAAACAACACTTAGAATAAGTACAAAGTGGGGAACTCTCCATCGTTGGTTTCAATCAATATTGTTGAAAACTCATAGAATGGCTAGGCAAATTAGTCCGCAACAGGTAATCAGATGTAGAAGATTTTTAATATTCGATTATATAATTAGCCTCAACCACTGTTTACCATTCTATCTTAATACAAATTCCAAATTATGCAGAAAATTTATATTTTTCTAATTGGATTGCAATGTGTCTTCATAATAATTTCCAAGAGTGTTTAATAAATTGAATAGGAATGTATATCGATTTAAATGCGTATTTTTGTCTCTCGTCTTCCAAAAATAATTCCAGAGCACGTTTGTATGGAAAACAAATATAGAAAAATAATAAGATAAATTAATAAGATGCTTATACTATACCTCCAATAAGATCGTGAATGTTTTATATGAGATTTTTTTAAATTCTACCATGTAACGAAGTCAAATATTGATGGTTTGCATTTCTTCTGATATTTTCAACAACATCACAATTTTCTCTAAGTTATCGGACTAATGTAATATGGGAACTGTCAGACATATTGTCAATTAAATCAGTGTTCTTTAAGAATTTGTCTTTCTCGCATTTGAAGCCATTGTCATCGAGCTGAGTCCTGTATTTTTGAAGAGTGTGTGGGTCAATTTATTTTTATTAATGTATTGAAAGACAGTAATAAAGATACTCCCCCCGAAAAAAATCAATAACAAAAAAGAAGATATTCTGTAAATAAAAAAACCCAGGCATTAATATCTTCTTTAGTGGAACAATTTTAAGGGCTTTATAATGATGATGCTACAATGCATGGATATTTACTTAAATTTCGAGAATCTGTTGTTTATTTTTTTATGCGAAAAAGAATTACGAAAAACTGGGTCTCTTAATTGTGTACAGAATTTACTGGTGGTCACATAAAATATAGTTTAAACAGTGTGGCGAGTGGTTAGATAAAAACATAGATGATAAATACCAGTATTTTGTTAAAGATAAATTTAGTTTATATAATCTATTTATATTATTTGAAGTATTTTCTGTAAGAAAATATTGGTAGTTTTCTCTTTTCTTGACTGTGTTTTTCCCGGTTTTCTCTGACCACTCTCCACTCTGTTAAATCATTGGTTTTATATCAGATGACAATATCTGCCATGGTGTGCCAACATAATGATAGGTCTGGAGTACAATCACGAATAACAATTTTATAGGTCAAAAGGGGCTGCAGATTCGTTCAGTTTCGTTAATTTATTTGTTTTTACATATTTCATAAAAGTATTATTTCTTGTACTTGTCCATCATTGTTCTCATATGTAAATGTACGAGCTGAAACCTACCCGAGAAGAGGTTTTTAACAATTATTTAGTGAAATTGACTGGTACTAAATACATTTTTAGATTTTTCAGATTTTCTCATTTCATTTAAATATTTTTCATGGCATTCTTTTATATATTAAAGGTCTTTATTATATTTATCGATTGATTTTATCAGAAACATGATTTTTTCTACTCCTTTTCTGGGACTAGATGCTATACAAATTCTTTTTTTATATTGTAATCCTTTAAAAACGTTCTTGCAATTACTAATAAAACCTATAAAAACATGTTGCTGTGACACAACCTTGTATAAAATTTCAAACATTCTTCTCTAATTTTAATCTCATATCATAATTCATGTCGTTCCTAATGTTTTGAAAAATTTTCTTTTAAGATTTTAATTTATCCATAACTTAAAATAAAATGTCAATCAAATGCAATACCGTAATAAAACAACAAGCGTTTGAAAACCGATAACAATATAAATCAAACAAAAAGAACTATCTGAGTAATATGTATAAGCAACGTAAAATAACAGAAAACGCCATTATTCTAATATGTAAAAATACTTTGCTTACATCAACCAACTTAGTTGCCAACCTTAGTTAATGAAAGCAAATTGTGTTTTGTATCAAATTTTTATTGGAAGTCCATTATAAGGGATTCCATTGAAATATATAAGCGTAAAGTTTTTGTTTGCAACGATACTGATTCTTCTATTTTTCCTAAGTTGTGATTAGAGTTAATGAACAAAAATCCTCATAGAAAGGTTGAATTAGAAGATCCACATTGAAAAAGGATTTTAGATCACTGTCTATTTCTTAATTTAATGTTTCAGAGCAGAGCGCGTATTTTTAAGTGCATTTCATTGTCACTTTTCATTTGTTATTGACCGTGACACGATTTGTATTTTTATATTATGATCATGGTTGTTAATTTGATTGTAATCAAAACATGTCAAAAAATGTTTGTTTTTAAAATATGCTCTAACACCTTTCTTAAGTAGAAATTGTTTATTAAAAAGCTTATGAAAAAGTGAAGTTCTGTTAAATCTTGTGATTTTAAAAATCAAATTGATTTAAAGAACTTTTTATCAAATTTTTTGATTGCTATAAAAAGATAATTATATGTATTAATTTGAATATTGTAGCACGAAAAAGATAATCTAAAGTCAAAATAAGTGACTATATATTATCATTTAAAATTAATATATATATATATATATATATATATATATATATATATATATATATATATATATATATATATATATATATATATATATATATATATATATATATTTAAAACATCATAAAATATGTATCAGTCTAAAAAGCGTAATAGAAACGCAAAAGTATAGCATCATATCTTCAAATGTTAACCTCTTCAGTCCTGATGTCGCCTGGGGGAAACCCTAAATAATACCCTTTAAGGTAATTTAAATTATTCTAGAATTTAAAATTACTTTTAAACTTTTTATATAAATACGTATATATCATAAGCATTCATTTATAGCGAGATACACCTTAAACACGCTGAGAACCACATCAGTTACTGATTGACACTGATCTTTCCGTTTAGGTCACGTCAGTCAATGGTGACTGACAGTTTAAAATATGATATATTAAATATGGTAAACTAAAACATTTATAATGTTTTAGGTAAATACGGAAAAAATATTTAAAATTTACATAACTTTTATTTATTGACGGATTATAGTTTCTTAATAATTACTTAAAACAGTATAAATCGTTTCGTTTTATAACAGATTTTACACTGTTATTCATCGGTGCCTGACGCGGCTTTAATGACGAGACGCTTAGTGTAAATCACCGTGGCATTCAAAATGTTAAAAAAAACCTTTACACTAATTTTAAACTCGTTTTTGAGATCGCATTTAAAATTTGTCTCTATAACTGAGGAGTTTAATAAAAATGACATCTGAAAAAAAACGAAAAAAACGTAAGTTTTAGAAAGTAAGGAAGAAAAATAATAAAACTTCCATTTAAAAATGCATTGCGACCACACTCAGGACATGAAGCAACATGACTACAGTGTAAAAATACTTGTACATATAATATAGTTAATAGAACATTATTTGTATATAGTGTTTCATATGTATTAAATATGTAATAATTTTTTACTGCTTGTGTATGTGTTTAAAGTATATTAAACGCACAAAGTATAAATTTATTTTCATGTGGTTTTTTTTCCATGTGCATACTATTTAGTATAGTACTAAAATTAAATAACTTAAAAAGAACAATAAAATAAAAACAGTACCATTTACGTACGCAACTTGGAGATACTAAGTTAACGTATCCAAAATAATCTAATTGTTATTCAGAAGTAGGAAACTGAATTTATGCTTTTGCTAATCATATTTGCTGTTCTTATTTTTGTATATGTAAACTATATTTAACACAAACTGATTTTCGTATAACAAAAGTATTTGAATTTTCTAAATTAAAAGAGAATTCTTCATTTTTTTACAATATCATGTTCCTAAATTTGTATCTTGTAGCATTACCCATTAAATATACGACAGATAATGTTAAAGGTGCTCTATTTCTGCAGCGTTTAGATAACGCTGAATGAACTTATGTTGTATATCTTTTGTGTTTTACTCTCATCCTCATCTGATATGACTTTTATGAATATTTTTATACTGCGACCATTTCAGCGGGGAAAGTCACTTTGAATAGCTTATATTAATTCTGAACTTGTCAACAACTAGGCTTTGAAGTAATTTCAAAGGAACCAAGATTCGAGACATATTATATTGTGAAGGAAGTTCAAATTTCAATCAATTAATAAATATCTATTGTAATTATATTTTCTTTGAAACACAGAATTTGAACAGAATTTGTTATTTGTTTAGCAAATTCTGAAAAGAGGAAACAGAAAATGCAACATCCTGGTTTTTATATGGTATTTAATAAATCCCAAAAACATGCAAGAAATCTTTGTGCTTGTATCACACGTTAGCCTCTTGGTTGCACGCCAAACATGTCACGGCTGAAAAATGAGTCGGAAAATCTTATTCGAGCTGCGTATATCCATCTTCTTGTTATTTCTAAGAAAGTAATGATCTTTAAAGTAATTGTTTTGTCAAGTGTATACCTCACTTTTTGTTCTTCAAAATATGATTTCCTTATTATAAGTGAATTTCATCAAGAAACAATATAAACTTTAAAATATAATAATTATTTAATTGAAAAAAAAGTTATAATTAAAAATGTCAGTATGCTTTGAAATACAATGGAAACTAAAAAAAAATATATGCAATTTTTATAATTTTAATTGCGTTTTCAGGAATAATTAAGAGTCAAACTATTGCATTTAATAAGTTATTTTCTTTCCTGTTATAAAAACTTTATAAGGCAGTTCTATGTATTTGATATTGGCAAATATACGAATTGAATAATTTCCAACTGAGCGAAAAATTGCCCAGGCCGGGAGTCGAACCCATATACTTGGCTTACAAGGCCAATGCTTTACCTGTTAAGCTACCGGGGCGCCAGCCGGCTGGGATTTTTTGCTCTGATAACTTTATTGGTCAGAGCATCTGGTCTGTCATTTAGACAGTTCAACAGAATAGACCGCAGGTAATGGACCTCAATATGACGATGTGTACATAGAATTGCTGGTGAGTGAAAGACAGCTTTTTCAAAAAATATTTTCACAAAAAAGGTTCCATTTATTCAGAATAATTTTAAGCCTACCAAATATTATAGAATGGCATAGATAATAGATATGTTTAAACATTTCAAAGATACAAATGATTGAAAAATAATTAATTTAAAATTTATAATGTAGCAACAGATTAAATGTATTGTATAATTCTGCTACAATGATTTCTAGAATAATATTTAATATGTAATTGAAAATATGATATTTATTCTTTTGCATTTGTTTTAAAAAAATCTCCATGATGTATATATTCATAAGACTTATACATTATAGGTAATTAAAAAATAAAATAAAATGCACTATATTAAGTTGAGTATGTGAAATGCACACAGGTTTTGCATGAACTCTTTCATGGAAATAATAAATAAATTAACTTAAAAAGAAAAATAAAATAAAAACAGTACCATTTAAGTACGCCAGTTACACATACTAAACAAACGTATCAAAAATAATCTAATTGTTTTGCAGGAAAAGGAAACTGAATTTATGTTTTCATTTTAGTAGTCATATTTGTTGTTTTTATTGTATCTGTAAACTATATTCAACACAAACTGATTTTCATATAAAAATATTTGGAATTCCTAAGTAATGAGAATTTTTCGATTTTTTTACAATATGAGATTTCTATATCTAAGAATTTTTCCTTTTTAACACTACCCATTCAATATACGATAGATGATATTAAAAGTGCTCTATTTCTGCAGCGTTTAGATAAAGTTGAATGAACATACGTTGTATAGCTTTTGTGTTTTACTCTCATCCTCATCTAATATGGCTTTTATAAATAGTTTTATGCAGTATTTATTTTAGAGGGGAAAGTTACTTTGAATAGATCATACTAATGCTACACTTGTCAACCACAAAGTTTAGTAGTAATTTCAAACGAACCAAGCTTCAACACATATTATATTGTGAAGGAGGTTCACATTTCGTTCAATTAATAAATACCTATTGTAATTATATTTTCTTTGAAATAGAATTTGTTATTTGTTTAGTGAGTTCTGAAAACAGAAACAGCAAATGTGGCATCCTGTTTTTTATATAGTATTTAATAAATCCCAAAAACATATAAGAATTCTTTCTGCTTGTATCACACGTCAGCCTTTTGGTTACACGCCAAACATGTCACGGCTGAAAAATGAGTTGGAAAATCTCATTCAAGCTGCGTATATCCATCTTTTTGTTATTTCTAAAAAAGTAATTATTTTTGAAGTAATTGTTTTCTCAAGTGTATACCTCACTCTTCTTTCTTCAAAATATGATTTCATTATTATAAGTGAATTTCGTCACGAAACAATATAAACTTAAAAATATAACAATCATTTAATTGAAAAAAAAGTTGCAATTAAAAATGTGAATATGCTTTGAAATGCAATGATTTAAAAAAAAAACACCGATTTTTTATTTTTTTTTTATTTTTTTTTTTTAAGTACGTTTTTAGAAATCATTTTGTTAAAGTATATTTAGTAAAATAATCTCTTTGCTATTATCATACTTTATAAAGTAGTTCTAATTACTTGATATTGGTAAATATGTTACTGGCGAGTAAACCAGTAATTAAAAAATATATTTTGACAAGAATAGTTTCTGTTATTCAAAATATTTTTCGAGAAAAATACCAAATATTATACAATGAAACAGATAATAGGTTTTCTTAAACATTTCAAAAATACAAATGGTTGAAAAATAATTAATTTATAATTTATAATATAACTGATTAAGCGTATTTTAAGAGGTAACTTAAATAGTGTAATTCTGATACAATAATTTCTAAAATATTATTAAATATATAATTGAAAATATGATATGTATTCTTTAGCATGTGTTTTAAAATAATCTGTATGACGTATGTATTGATAACACCTATAAAATTAATTAAATAATAAAAAAACAATAAAAAATTCGCTTTACTAAGTTGAGTATGTGAAATGACCAAAATTTTTTTTATGAACGCTTTCGTGGAAATAATACTTCACATCGAATTTTCTTTTAAGATCTTAATGCACATCAATACTTCCTTTCATTTGCTAAATCGTCAATTAAAAGTTCAGTAAAAAAGTTTATCATGCTAATCCACGTGCATTATTTAATGGGAGATATAGAAGCCTATAACAATCATTATTGTATTAACAATTAAGTAAGTATGATCGCAGATCGCACGGAAGATTCTTTTTCAAAACACTTTATCCTTAAATTCACGAAACAAAATTGTTAATAATTATTTGCCTAAATGATCTCCTGATGTGCATAATATGAATAAGTCTTCGCAGACTTAACTACCTATGTGTCAAATGAAAAGTGTCCTAAAAATTTCGAAGAGTGCCGTAGGGGGAATGGCATCAGATGTGCATAACATGAATTAGTTTTCACAGAACTTCCTAACGATATGTAACATGAAGGGTGTACTCAAAATTTACAAAATAATCCCTTTCTTGAGAACCCTGTCCTTCCCCTGAATTTTCCACTCTTTCAAATCTTTAACATAAAAAATAATATTTACTTAAGAATTGTATAATAATTACATTCTATTAGTTTAAATAACCTAATAGAATTTTAAATATGTATAATTTTGTAACGAATGTTGCTTTTTATAATTTAATTGATCAAAATTTCTGTTTTTTCTTTTACTTATATTTTAGTACAAGTTGTATATTTTGTTTTAATTTGCAAACATCAACATAAATTTAAAAATGATGTTATAAAAATATTTTACTGTCACTGTTTAATGTTAAATTTTATATGTTATGGTTATTTTTATTTCCAATAAATTTGTGAATGACCCCTATTTCGTAGCAAAAAAGATGCTTCAACTTTAAACAGCTATCACTGGGTCAGTTTTAATCGCAGAGAAAAGGGACTTTTTTGTCTTACATGTTAGAGAAGTGGTAAAAATTTACTAAATTTCGCTTATAGGACCGGGCGTCCGTAGAAACGTTTAATTTTCGTATTTCTTTAATAAAATTTATTTTTGTCTTAAATCGCTTAAAAAATACTTCTTTACTTTTTTAAAGAATTTTTTCAATTGGAACTATATTTCTACGACTAACGCTTTAGAAATGATCCATCGGCCACCGTTGAGAATGGACACCCTGTATATTATTTTCGTATAAAGACTGAGTGCTTATAGTATTATTTTGAATTTTAACGAAGTAAATTTCCCATAGACTTTTTTTATATAAATGATTTACAGTAGCAGTAAAATACATAATGCCAAGTGTGTATTTTGTAATAAGAAAACTGTTTGTAAACTTATATTTTCTTTTGGCAAAGAATTAAAATGAAAATAGGTAATTGGAAGACTATTGAAAAAACTAAAGCAAACTTCCTGAGAAAGTAAATTACACCTCTACTTTTTAATTCATGAGCATATAAAATATAGAGAGATTACAAATAACGAGATATGAATAATTTCAAAATCGCGCTTCGTAATCGAAAAATTTAATTTACCAACATCTAATTTGTATAAAAGCATATTTCTATAAAAGATTTCCAAATGTTCATTGTAATCAGTTAGGAAATTAAAACTTTTCAAAAGTGATAATATCAAATTTCGATTAATTGAAATCTTTCACCGGTATTTTCATTCAGGGCACTTAATGGCTTTAAATTCATGAAGGAAAATTTAAAGATATGATAAACTGTTACTATAAGACGTTTTCAAATTTGTTCATAGAAACGGGTTGCGGATAGTTTTTAAACCAGAAAATTTCATTTTCTATTTGAAATAATGCATAAGTTATTAAAGTAACTACGATTAATAAAATAGTTTGGTTTATATTTGTATCACTATATTTCTTTTATAATTATTAAATCTGTTTTAATAATCTATCTAATTTGAGCATTTGCATGCATTAATTTTGTTTTCTATATGATACTGGTCTGTTTACGTACAGTATCATCATGTTATGTCCAGTAACGCAATTACAGTTACACCAAGTGAATATCAATATTAAACAAGTCGTCTAACGCAAAAAAAGGTAAATCATGTATTTCAGATAAAACAGTCCGTTAATTTACAATTATTTATTTATGTTCTATCAATGAATATCACTATCTTTTGGCCTCTAAAATGAATAATTCATTTTTCAACACATTAAAGGCGTATATTTACCATTTCTGGAAAGAAATAATCATTACGTTATTATTATGATTATTATTATCAATCTTAATCAATAAGTATGAGGAAAGATGCGATGTGCTTGTAACTCTCAAGTTTAAAATGAATCATTCAATTAGCAAAGGAAACTTAATTAGCAAATGAAACATAAGTAGTCTGTAAAGAAACACCATCCTTTTAATCTTCATCCCTACTAATTATGCAGAAGTGTAAGACGAAATCCTCATAACGTTCTCACTAATTTATAAATTTAATAACAACTTCACAAATGATTTTTAGACATCTATCTTTGTTAATATAACTAAAGTGTTAAACAGCACAATATACAAATTTTCATCTCCTTTGATAGTTTTAGTACTACGTTTTAACTAACAAACATAATAATAAAAATAATAAAGGAAATATGACGTTATGTTCTTCAACAAAGCCACTAAAAATGAATTTGCTTCTCTGAATTAGTTTGTAAATAAATCCTGATATACTGTCCATGTGGAAAGACTGTGTATAAAGTCAGTGTTAAAAAACTCACTACGCATGCCGGAAAATTATTTTTTATTTTTAAATTTTTATTAAATTATAATAATAATGCGAGAAAAACTAAATTTAACACATCATCAGACAAACATCGTTCAATTTAACATTAAAAAATTCAAGTAGCAAACTCATTCTGCAAATGCTAACCATCTAACTCGTGGAGTAATTTTTAGTGCTTTTTTTTAATTGATCATATTTTTATAAAAAAGAGAAAAATATGTAGAATCTTTGAATTAGATATATTTTAAAAATATGCATTCAAATAAAATACATAAGAAAATTGGCAGATTGCTTAACAGATCTATTATATTTGTGCTTTTAAAGAGATTTATAATTAAATATAATATAATATTTAGGATAAAAACACGCTGTTGATTCATCAAAAACTGTTTACTGTTAAATTTGTTTTTATTTCATAAATTATGTATCTAAATGAGAGATACTATAATGCAATCATTCTAAAAATAATAATTGAAGAAATGCCAGAAAAAATGATTTTCTGTTTACTTATGAATGGAAGTACATTTACAGTTATATACTCTGTTTGTTAGAGGGAAAAAAAGGAAAGCAATAATGCGAAAAAGAAGAAATTTTTTTCCAAAATTTCGCCAAAGTAGCCCTTTGTTACAAAAGAAACTAAAACATTTGAAAAACGTAACTTTCGTTTAAAAACAAACATAATTAAACTTGACAAAAACGTAATTTTTATGACATAAAATTTAGTAGTATGTTAAACGTAGTATTTATAAACGCAATATAATAAACGTTAATATATGTATATGTATTTGTATATATATATATATATATATATATATATATATATTCGTGACAGCAGTAATAAAAAACGATAAATCTTCGCTATTTTTTTAAAGTTTTTTTTTTGGGGGGGGGGGGGATATGTATAGATTATAAAATGACTGATGATTTAAAAGTTAAAACACGACATATTATTATTTTCATGTCGTGTAATAACCTTCAGCATATTAAATTTTAGTTTTCCAATTTGTGACTAATAGAAAGTAATTTTTAATGTAATAAATTCAAAATGAACTTACTAAAATCTGGGCTTAAGATTTTGTGAAGTATAACGGACTACAGTAATCATCCCCATTTTCTTGATTGTGGTACCAAGGTGTTATATAGCATATGTCTCGGTCTGGTGGTCAGTCTAACTTTATTTTCTCGGATATAAGTTTCCAAACTAGCTTGGTACTCATTTTATCGTCACTGAAGGGTGAAAATCTGAGTTAACCTTGGACAAACGGATGTCGAACTATTGACCTACAGTGCAGCTCTGATCACTTTGCCAGTGAGATTTTAAATGAAAGAATCTCCTCACATTAAAATCGTTTGGTGCTATTTTTCAATCTATGAGATTAACACTTTTTTGAGTTTTTGGAGCTCTACGTTTTGATACATAATTTTTTAAAATGTCATTTAATTTTTATTGGGAGTTTCTGAAAATACCTGGGACATTTCTCCCGCTTCACCATCTTAATGGTGATAACAAATACATATCTAAATTTAAAAAGAAATAATTATAAGTATTTTGTAGCACAAAATCTTTAAAGGCAATTCTCATATAGTTATAATCATTCTGAAATCATAAACCCATTTAGCTTACATTTAAATTGTTTAACAGTGACACGAAACATTGTTACTGAAATTGAAATGTCGTACATGACAGAATGGATATTACACGGCGAAATTCTGTAAAACGTATTATTTTTTAAAGCTACCAAAATGCTTTCAGAAAATACAAAATGTGGATTTATACATAAGATTACAACAGAAAATAGGAATCACTTGTCAGTAATGTGAAAAAATAAAATATCGCTTTTAAAACAATTAAAAAAATTCTCAAAGAGATATATGACTGTTTCCTGTTTTGCTTAGCTTGGAACATTTATTGAAGCAAAATTTTACAGAAATAATTTTATGTTTTAATTTTCTATAATATTATGAACATTCAATGAAATAATACAACTTATTAAAGAAAATGCTTTAATTACGTATATCAGAAACAGGACAATGGAAATATCCAAATTTTCTACCGGAATATCCAAATATTACATGTTGAAATTATTAGAAAAAATAAACAAACTCACAGAGTTTAAAAAATCACTATTAAATATTCCCTTATATACTTCCATCGTTAAAATGTTTTTAGCATTTACACTGGTCTGTAAAACGTGAGACATTGAAACAATGGCTAGAATCATCATAGAGTTATCTGACATAAATCGATAAATTAACCTTCAACAAAAAAGTTATTATTACTAAAAGCTTCATGTTCAGAATGACACTTTGAAATGATAGCTTTTTTTTCTTCGTGTGTCGGCTCGTATGTTTTTACAGATATGTAGTTGTACATTTTTTTGCAAGAATATCTTTAAAATATCCCCTAAAATAAGATAATCATATCAATGAAAAAATAATCACTGGCGAATTCATATACATGAATAAATTTATTATTATTATTTTATTATTGTTAAAGGTCTCTTTTTATCGTAATGACTTCACATTTTTTAAAAATGCTTCCTTTCCCATGTAGCATGTCTTTTATTTTTTAGCGTTCGCATAGCTTTAACATTCAATATTAAAGTTTAACAATGGACACACTCAATTTTAAGAAGCTATATATACAATGAAACGTGATATATTAATATCAATTTACAAAATAAAGCACTTTAAGTATTTTCATACGAAAAAATCAAGTGTACGTACCCATTTTATTATCAGTTATCAACTTATAGCAATGAAAAAAAAAATATTTTAACAGTTTTTTGCTTCCTCAAAATGAAAACAACAACATTTTTATAAATCACTTTTTAAACAAGAATATGAAGCATGACTAATTTTAGCTTAATATAATGATATTTCCAGTCCTTAAAAAATGCTATTAAACACATTAAAAAAGCTAAAATATTAGATTTTGTTTTATTTCCAACTAGTTTATTTTTGTATAATATAGTTTATTTTATCCTTTTTCCCTTTTTTCAGAAAAAAAGTATAAATGAACATCCCATGTCTTTCATGAATAATTACACGTTTGAATGAAAATTCAGAAAGGCTTAGATGACGAAGAAAGAAATAATAATAAATAAATAATAAAAAAAAAGAATATTGCCCAGTTAAACTGGTGGCATTGAGCTCACAGGCTATTCACACTAACTCTATATTACAGCCTTATATTTTCAAGGAATAATGCCCCTCAAAAAATAAATCAAGGGGGGGGGGGATTAGCTCCGCTATTTTCATCATTTATACTTAATGACTGAATCCCCCCCCCAAAAAAAATCAGAGATACGCTTCATCATAATGAACCTATAAACACTATAGAAAAATAATAAATAAATAAAAAATAAATAAATAAATTCGTTAAACTTAGAATACAGCAATTATGAAGGCACTTTTGCCGTAAACATTGCAGTAAAATTAGATGTAATTAGAAAATTTTCATCTAAATTTAATGCAAATTTTAGGGCAAAACTATTGGCAACATTACTGCCAAAAATTTGATTTTTTTTTTTGCAGTGTAAAAAATTTGAAACAAATGTGATTATTCTACATAAAACCCTATTTATTTATTTATTTAAAGAGGGGCTATCTCTTTTTATCTCTTTATACTTAACCATTACAACTGCAAAACTATTCAGGGATTTGCCTTAACAGAAAGAACCTATATCCAAAATTTAAAACAAATCGGATAATTCTGCATAAAAATTAATTCATCTAATTTAAAGAGGGATAATCGGTCATTTCCCTCTTTGTACGTAAGAAAAGAACCCCCAAATTCAATTTGTGTGTTATCAGTATGAAATTCTATCCAAAATTGAAGAAAATATGTTAATTCTGCATGAAAAATCCATTTACCTAAATTAAGAGGGATAGCCTCCGGATCCCTTCATTTATACTTAATCAATGAATTCCTACAACAAATCAGGGAAATGCCTTATCAGAATGAGCCTATATTAAAAATTTCAAGATTGTTGGTAAATTCAGCGTAAAAAATCCAATTATCTAAATTAAGGGGTGGATACCCCTTACTCCCCTCTTCCCTTTATACTTAACCAATGAGCATTCAAAACTAATCATGCCTCATCAGAATGCTCATATATCTAAATTTTGAATGAAATGTGATAATTCAGCAAATCCTGCTTATTTCTTTCAGCGCATTTCTTAGAATTTTTCTCTTTTGACAGAAATTCTAACTTTGTCAGTAATTGTAATATGAACTTATTTATATAGTATCAAATTACGTAATCACAATTGCCATTTAACATAAATAGTTTGCATGTAAAATGTGAAATAAATGAAGGAAAAAACCATAGAAAAGCAATAAATTATACAATATGTTAGATATGCCTGTTTTAATATTGCTTAAATTTTATCTAACATTGAAATAATAAATAAATAGATATAGATATAGATATAGATATAGATATAGATATAAGTATTAAGTAAACTGAATTTAATAAAATAAAATAATACTAATAAAGAAAAAATATTTTTGTTTTCCTGTGTGCGTGTGTATTTATATCTACGTATGATGGCTAAAAAAGTTTGACATGCGTAGAAAACCTGAAAAAACCTGTGAGTTTGTCCAAGGTATGTTCTGATGAACCTGACTCACAGATTTTGCATTTTCTGATAATTAGCTGATATATTAATTTAAAACCAGAAATTTAAATATGCATCGAAGAGCAGGATGCAGTCTATTGGATCGTTGCAAAATAGCAGTAAATAAACAGAGTAACGCTATTCTTACCGAGCTATGGTTAAACTGATCAATATATGGAAGTTCTATTTTTAGATTTCATATTTTTATGTTTAAAACTCCGCAATCTATTCGAAAAAATATTATTTTACCTGTTCAAAAAGTTTTGATCCGTCCTATCGTGTCAGGCAGAAACAGATTAACAAAAATACTTATAGACATGATTTTCTTCTTTACAATGTTGCAATTCATTTTCATCAATATAACTTTTCATACTTAAAAGAAATTGATCTTGCAAGTCTCTTGGCTTTCTTTTCTATGCTAAAAGTAACTGAACGCCAATATTTCGAAAACATATTTTTACACCTTCTTAGCATACCGAAAATGTATTATATAGTAATCTTTTGAAACGGCTGGATCAAAAATTGTATTTGAAAAAAAAATAATAAAATATGATACATTTTCTTTCCTAACGTGCAGATAAGGCCAGTTTCGGTATTGCTTTGACTCTTGATCTCCCAACTACATATCCATTTTTTTCTTGTGATTTTTCAGGGAGCTTTGAAGTTGCTATATTTATAATCGATAAGAATTTGGAAAAGTTCGCACGGTAAAAAATCCATATATATATATATATATATATATATATATGTGTGTGTGTGTGTGTGTGTATATATAATGTTAAGTAACTCAACGCAAAAATTAAAAAAACAAAACAGAAAACAGTTTTTACAATTAGATATCAACCTATTTTCAAGAATGTATTATCAGATAAATAACTGACAAAAATTTCAAAAAGTTTAAACAGCACGTATCTTAACTATTATGTGACACAATGTGGAAAAACAACTTTTGGACTTTTTAGTGTTAAAGATTCTAGTATCCTTTTGTTAGATTCATTAGTAATAATGAAAACGTAAAGTGTATTATGCCGAAATTTTTGGCTACCCTTATCATGCGAATCGTTTTAAAATTTTTTGTTTAAATAAATAAATGCATTCAACACTAATTTTAATTATATTTAAGTTTGTTATCTTGGGACCGCGCCAGACTTTCGTTAATAAATATATAATCTAAACAGACGAGAGTATAAGTAGAGTTGCAGAGGCAGCAACGGAATCTACCGTATTATTATTATTATTATTATTATTATTATTGCATGGATTTATATTAAAAAAAAAAAGAAAAAAAATTCAAAACGGAGATTGTTTTCTATCGAAGACAGCGAAAATTCCCAGCATTAGGCTAGCTTAAAAAGATTTTCTTTTAAATATATAAATTCATTAAACATTGATTTTAGTATCAATTATAAAACATCACTTAAATCTAATGTTTTATCAATGTTTAATGAAATTAACTAACCACAATAAAAAAATTATGTGATAAGAAATTTATTTTTACCATTTGACATTAAAGTTTATACAAGCTGAAACAAAATTTAATCCCTGAAGCACTAATTACAGTAAAAGGTTTCGACTGCTAGATAATATTAGCTTATTTAATCCCGTGTAATCATAAAAGTTCTCAAGTTTGTTTAAGAAAAGTCGTTTATTTACCGCGAGAAAATATGTTAATTGGTAAGTGGAAAATGCATTAAATTACGAAATGAAGATCTCATATATTAAGTAGAATAATATGAAATATTTGTTCATTAATTCCTTGTAAATTTAATTAATTTAGGTTATTTGATAAAGTTAAAGTATTTAATGAGAATCTATAAAATTAAAATGATTTAAAGTTAATATTACCTTTGTTTTTATTTTTTCAATCAAGGCAAATTTTTCATAAGCAAGAAAGAAAAGTCATTCATGAAGTATAGATTAGGAAACATTTTCTAATACTATCACAATATTGCTGCGAAACTTTGTTTTCTTAAAAAATGAAAGATGAATACAAAATAAACCTTTTATTTAAAAAAATACAACTTAAAATCTTAATATATTTCTAGTATATGGTAAAGTCTTTGCTTTGTTCTCATATGTATCATAAAGATTTATATATAAATGATATTTTATAATAAAATTTAATTAATATGTACAACGCAAAATAGCATCAGTTCATATTACTACATACATACTCTTAGGAATAGATCTACGCATTAATTTATTAGTATCATACTGGGATCACACATGCTACTTACATCTAATTATAAGTGCATCAATTTTAATGCAGTTGAACAAAATCTAACAGCATCCTATTGACAACTTTTACTAAGAATAGAAGTTAAATAATTTGCATTTTTTTCCAGCTTTGTATATATTTATAGAATTCGTAGACACCTCATAAGATACTCAAGTTTAGTTGTGTGTGTAAATGTATAACAAAAGTAAAACAGAAACTCCAGCAATTAATTCTCATAAAGATAATAATTTAATAGTTTTTGTACAGTCCATTAAAAGAACACTAAATTTTATATAAATGATTTTATGTAATATTTCGAAAATGCAATTCACACACTTTACTTATATTTTACTTAAGACATAATGCATACAAGTTTCATTCTTATGGTTAAGAACTAAGTATTAAATATTTCCACCTTATTAAATATTAAAAATGATTTTGTAAACCTTAAATATATATTTTCAAGTGCTGAAATTACCGATCAAAAAAGATAATGCATCTAAATTATTGTACAGTTTAAAAAAAAATACATGAAATTTTATATACTTAATGTGTTTGTTTATACAAATTATATATTCAAACACTTATTGAACCCAAACCATAATGTATACGACTTCTTTTTCTCTTCCTTGAGAACTAACTAGTAATGATTTCCACTATATTTTCAATGTATAAATGCTGCTCGAAAACTCAATTTTATATAAGATACTCAAACAGATAAACAAACGTACAGATAAATAAATTTAAGTCATACACTCTCTTCAAATACTTTGAAAAGTGTACAAAAATTGGTAGTTATAGAAATGCTATTTAGCAACATGTCACATCTCTCTCTCTCTCTGCAAAACATAAATTCAAAAAATTTTAATGTAGATAACTTAATATTTCTTCTATTTAATATATATATGTATATTTCTGGGTGGAAATTTTATTTTTATTTTTTTTGTTTAATTTTGATTAAAAAAAATTAAAATTATTTTTTTATTTGTATCCACTGCGCGCAAGACTGTAGCAAAATTATTAATTCAAGAGCCTTTCAAAATATTGATAATGATGTAAAACTAATGAATCTTGGATGTATACTTCATTTGTAGGCAATTTATTTATTTAAAATTTAAATTTAAATTAGAAAATTTTGAAAAAAAAGATCATTTTATTTAAAAATTGCTCATTTGAAATGAAAAAAAAAAAATTGCTTACAAATGAAGTTGTTAAGATACATTAGTTTTACATCATTATTAATATTTTGAAAGGCTCTTGAACCAATTATTTTGCTACAGTCTTGCGGGCAGTGGATACAAGTCAATAAACAATGTTAACTTTTTTTTTATTAAAATCAAACATAGAAAAATAAAATAAAATTTCAATATAGAATAATAATTTTTTTTTTAAATAGAAGAGATATTAAGTTATTTATGTTAAAAATTTTATTCATTTATGTGTTATAGGGATTGAGAAAAAAATTAAATAAGACATATTGCTAAAATGCACTTTCAGGTTTAATGTAAAACTCCTAAAACCCATTAATTCTTCACAAAAAATCATTTAACTATTCATTAAATATAAATATAAATATATGTGAGTATATTTAGTAATGATTCACCCGGCTACTGAAAATCCTGGCAGCAGGGGATGAAGTAAATACCTAAATAAAACACTGAACTTCAAAATAGCTCATAAATTATCAGTATTAATAACGTATGTGAACAATTAGCCTTTGTTGTGCTGTCCTTGTTCGGCTGGAAAACATTCGATGAATGAGGAATCTATCATGTACCTTGACGAATATGATGAAATACCGCCGCCAGGGTAACAATTATGTAGGAAACAGACGTTGATATTTTTTCTTTCTCTTTTTTTTTTCATTTCGGTACCTTAGACAGTGATATTCTGGAACATATCCAGATTCGACTCTATTTCAGAACAAGACAACTCGCGATGATAAATAAAAATCTTCCAGCTCCATTGAAAACACATGTTTCGTTTGTTGGACACATCAAATGTAGAAATGATTTAGAGACATTTTAAATCATATAAGATTTATTTATAGGTACTTTTAACTGTTGTAAAATCAACTTTAATCAGATTCATCGAATACAGGAAATACATATTGTCACAAAAGAAATTTAGTTGTAATTTTAAGTTTTATATTAATTTATGAAATGAGTAGAACAATTCGAGGTTTTCTCACTGCAATCTGTGAGTTCATTTTTTAATATATTTTTCATTAAGTTATACTTCATTGATTTTCTAAAGCAAATAACTCATTTGACGATATATGAATCCGTCATATCAATAAACTTTTCAAACATTTCATATAATATACTTTGTATCATTGTTTTTTTTTATGTGGATAGAAAAATGGTTGTTGATTTCTGAAGATGTTACAAACTAATGTATAATGATACTTAAACTAATAATATAACGAAAATTCAGTATGCAATCTTAGATGTAGGTAAAAAAAAATCTATCTCATGATACCTTACTTATCGTTATATGCTAAATAATAACTAAATCTGACATGCGATGTCATCTGTGGAAGACATCTAACCAATGATATCTTACTCATCATTGTATACTAGATATTGGTTAAATTCAGTGTGTGGTATCACATGTGGGTAAGTATTATATTCTATAATGCCTCACTCATCCTTATACGCTTGATATTAGTTAAATTCAGCATGCGGTGTCAGATGTGGCCAAATATCCTACCAAATGATACTTCACTCATTGTTGAACGGTAGAAATTTCTTACATCCAATATGTGGTGTCTCATGTGGTCAGATATGGACAAATACATCCAATGATGTCTCACTCATCGTTGTACGGTAGAATTATTTTTTCACCAATATGCGGTGTCAGATGTAGGTAAATATATCCAATGATATCTCACTCATCGTTGTACGGTTGATATTAGTTAAATTCAGTATAGAGTGTCAGATGTGGACAAATAGCCTATGCATTGATACCTCACTCATCGTTGTACACTAGATAGTTAAATTCAGTTTGCCATCTCAGATATGGGAAATATCCTATCCAATAATACATCACTCACCGTTGTGTGCTGGAAATTAGTTAAATTCAGTTTACAGTGTTAGATGTGGGTAAATAAATATCTAATCCAATGATATATCACTCATCGTTGTACGCTAGATAGTTAAATTCAGTGTTCTATGTCAGATATAGGAAAAAATCCTGTCCAACAATACATCACTTATCGTTGCATGTTGCATACTAATTTAAAACCAGCGATGTTGACCACACACGTAATATGTATGATACTCCTAATAATCGCAGGGAAAAGACAGGTTGGTCTAAATCAGAAGAGTTCAGGACAAAAGCTCACTGAAAAAAAATGTCCTCCGAACAAAAATACCGACTAAAGTAAAAACAACTACTAAATATAAAAAAAAATAAAAGGAATTATCTCTTGATTAGAAAAGGAAATTTTATTAAAAAAAAACTTTTACTTGGGTGTTAATTATTTATTTGAGTAAAGGATTATTATTATTTATTATTAGTATCATTTGATTGAGAAATTAAAAATTAAAAGTATGACACATACTGATCTCACTTACAGATCGTATTTACATCAAAATTGAAAAATAATAACCAAAAGAAAACCACATTTTTTTCTTATTGGATTGCTACAATTACATTGTACTAACTGTAAAACAAAAACATTCTTACATTGCAGCAAGTAAAGCAAATTATTTCTTTTTCGTAACGTTTTAATGTTATTATATAAATCTACAGAAATCCGAAGTTAAAATAAAACATGAGTTTAAATTTTAATTAGTTTCCGTTTTAACGATTAACAATATTTTCATTTCAAATGTGAAATTTTTTTAAAATGTATCTGCATAGTACAGTAAGATAATGTTAAGTAAATAGTTAGAAATATTTATATATAGCTATTTTCATTTTCAGAGTTTGCCAAAGAAATTAAAGTCTATCGCGATATTTTTAGTATATTCAGGATTCGTACGCATCTAGAAATTCAGGATAATTCAGGTATTTTAGTACCAGACTTTCGTAAAGTAATGATCGCTAAATCTGAAGATAGAATATCTTTTCGTTAAGTAAGGTAACCATTACTTTCCACAAATTCTGCTGCTTGAAAGTGCCTAAAACGTACGAACACTTGTACTAACCAGTTTCTTTTTTCTAGAGTAAATATTAATAATGCTATTTTCAAAATGAGATGACTACTCTAATTTTCTAAAGAAATTTCTATTATTTTTCATGTATTTTTTTTTTAATGTTTAGGTTAAGTCATGCTAAAACAAGTGTTTTAAGTTATAGTTAAATAATATTACATTATAGATAACATATATTAACCACGTCATAAACTGAACAAGAATGAAAAAAATTCATATGTGAAGCATAGATTATGAAACACATTCTATCATTTTCAGAATAATGTAAAAAAATATATATATATATATTATTATTGTCTCATGAGACAAATCTTGCAAAAACTACAGACAATTTTTGGTGTATATTTTAGCCTGGTTAGTGCAGTAACTGTTTTATATGTTTTGTAATATTTGCTTTACATGCGAACAATAATTATTGCATTCTATTAATCTCAATTTTCAGTTTGTAAATTGTGCAAAAGAAGCATAAAAAACAAAAATTTAAATATATGTTAAATCCAAATATTATTGCCACATAATTAAAGACCTAACTTTGAAACATTAGGTATAAATGATTAAATATTTATTTCGTAATTTTATTAAAATCCAACATTAATATTTATTTTCAGAAAATATTACATCGTTATTTATTTATTATGAAACTACTGAAAATGGTAAAATTATATTAAAAGCAATGTTACAGAAATTTTATATTTTTCTTACATAAAAAAAATTTGCCACATGTTTAAGTTAAAGTATAATCTCAAAGTTATTCAAAATTTAACTTAAAAAATTTATTATTTTAACAGACAAAATAGGATTTTTTGCTAATATTTTTACTTCTTGTATTATATTTTTGTTTTCTATAAATAAATATTTGGTTTAATTAAGAAAATATTTTTAAGAAAAATTTCTTTAACAAATATATTAATTATTTCAAATAAATTTAAGAAATAAATTATCTTTCTTAAAATATATTAATTATTCGATTTTTTTATTAATTTTATAACAGTTTTAGTCAAAAATTTCAAGTTTGTTACGATAGTCACTGTTTGCTATTTAACATATTTTTAACAGAAACATCGAATCATTGTGAGCAGTTCTCCTATTTTAGCCAAGCAACATTCGACATTTATTTTTTCTATGTTTTTATTTAACAATATTTCAATGTATTTGCTGAGATATATCTCTGAACCACATATTATTTAAGTGAAAAATATACATTTTTCTAGTATATATAATAAATCTGTAGCCTATTAGGTAAACTTCTAATTAAAAGTGGGAAGCTAAAAAGAGTTTTACTACAGACGAAAAGTGAATTAGAATACACAAGAAGTGACATGTAGACAAGAAGTGAGATAACAACAAAGCAAAATTACATGACTGCTTATAATTCGCTGTTTTGTGAACGACAGTTTCCTATCAGTCTTCATCAGCTTTTTTTTTTTTTTTTTTTTTTTTTTTTTTTTTTTTTTTTTTAATCGGATCACTACTAAACAGATTTTAACAGCATATGTTGTTTTGCGTTAACTGTTTTCCATTCTGTTTGTATATGAAATCACAGCGATTTTGTTTCACTGACAAAGAGCTAACAACAGGAAGAGTAGAAATACAGTAGAACCTCGATTAAATGAGCTTCTATTAATCAAGATTTCTGTTAACCGTACCGATAACGATGCATGATATTATACGAATTGAATATTTCCAACTCCACGAAAAATCGCCCAGCCGTGAATCGAACCCAGATTTTTGGTTTACAAGGCCAATGCTTTACCTATAAAGCTAACTGGACGATGATCGGCGAACACTTTTCCGTTCTCATAAACTTATTGGTCATAGTACTAGCCATAGAAAGCTTATTGGTTAACAGTAGAAGCATGATATTGTTTCCAGAGGCAATGTTGCCCAATAAATCACCTAGTGAAGTGTGTTATAGGACAATTACATCCCGAATTCACTAGATTGGCAACAATGAGCAGGATTTTCTTTTAAAAATTTTTGGGCTGTTAACCATAACTTTATATATTTATTTTTATCATTTGAAAAACGTTCTGTTGTTTTTAGTCTATGTGATGCTGTATTAATGAGCACAGTGAGTTTTTATATACAATTTCTATTAACCGAGCTTTCCAATATCCGAGGTACTAGCAGTCCAATTAGCTTGGACAATGGAAGTCGCCGTGTAATAATATTTTACGCAATAAAGTTAAAAAAAATATCCTACAAGAATTTTTAAAAATTCTGACTATTTCACAAAAAAGTAAATAAAATGTAAAAAAAAGTGTGAATTTTTTAAAATATGCATTTTATTTAAACTTCTTAGTACTTTCAAACTTTTCCAAACTATTCACTAAGGACTAATTTAATAAATAATTACTGTTTATTTATACAAATACGTCAGTTCATTTTGAAAATGAGAGAGCAAATAATTATCAGAGTTGAATGTAGAAGTAAAAGTTTCTTGGATTGAATATAATTAGAGAAAATATATGTTATTATTAACTACAGCTTCGTTTATTTTATTGCATAACTGTGTTGTCATACCACACTTTCCTTTTTAAATGCGTAGCTGGATACTCAAATTGGCAGTGTTTTAGATTAAATTCTGATAGAAAAAACGTATAACTGCTGTACCATAAACTTTAATAATTCATTTTTAACATTTTTATTTTTTATTTCTTTAAGGGAATAGATGTACTTTTTTATTATTATTTTAGTCAGCTTTAAGCGAAACAGCAGTCAGCTTTAGTCAGCTTTAAGCGTGTTCTTAGATCGCATTTCATATTACTTTAAAATGTTACTTTTCAGGTTTAGTTTGATTAATAATAGTGTAGATAGTACAATTAAAGTAAAAATGTTCACTTAAAATAGCTTTTTTTATTACAATGAAATAATCCTCCATGGCAACAGAAAAATTTTAGAGAGCAATTTTAATATTTCTGATTGAAAATTTTGAGTAAATTAAAGCAAAGTACTACTGTTTTACATGACATGACAATATTTATTGAGGCAAGGAAAATGTCTGACTTACATTTAAAAGATTATATTTAATGACTTTTGTACATTAAGAGGAGAATAATGGTGTATGTAAAACCTACCTATTTTTCCTAATTACTTAAAGATTATTAAATTGTATTTGGCATATATTTATGCTTTGTTCAACGATATTTTATCGATTTTTTTTTTTAAACTGATGCTTTCTTTGTATCATCTACTGTATGGGTCAATAAATGTTTTATTTATGTATTATCTACTGTATCGATATAAACACCAAAATAATAATAAAAAAAGAATGAAAATATGCATCAAAAATACAGAAATCATTTTCATCTTTAAAGAACAGTAAACCCGGGAAAGAAATGAATATAAATTATACTAAAATTAGAAAATATTTATTCATTGCTCTAAAATTTTTTATTGATTTGTTGTAATAGGATTTTAAATAATTGAAATAACGAAGCATTAATAATATACGGAACAATGTTTTACTGTGCGATAGATCAATTATTTTAAAACTATACTTCAAATAGAAGAATGAAGCTAAACGTTTATGTTTTTGTTCAAATCTTAAATAATTATAGCACTTATATTATAAAGCAGGACGTCCTAAAATTTTGACCGGTGAAATTACAAAAACTATCCGGTAAATCAGTTTTTTTATTACAAAATCTGAAATTGAATTTGTCCTTGGTGGTTTATATGTACAAAATGCCAATATAACCATGATTTTTTATAATACAATTTCGTATTTATTTCTAATTTTGGTCAAAAATATATTCATAATTTTTTGGCGACAATCATCTTTCGTTAAAAACAAGTAACAGTAAATTGGGTGGGCGGAGAATAATCCTAATGCTTAAAAATACTTTAAATGTCAATGTAATTGTAATTTAAACAATATTTGGCGATTTTTATGCGCTTCTGGTAAAAAGAAATACATTAAAAATTTTAATTAGGTAAAAATCCCAAAAACAATGTTTTTTATTTAAAAAAATATTACAAATTTTTATCAATTTCCTCATCATGAATTGTACAAAGTAGTAGAAATAAAAATCTAAAAATGGCTGTATTACTAAATATATATTTGGGCAAATTGAATGCATTTGAAAAAATGTCTTTAAACTAAAATTTTTGACAATATTCATATAATTTAAAAAAAAATAACAAAAAAAAATCTTTTTTTATTTGAACACACACAAAATGCTATTTCAATTATTAACAATATTATTACAGTCAGTATCTCTGCTTTTGTACAATTTGAACAGTAATAGTAACAACAAATTCTAATACTCACCAAGCACCTGTCCCGCGACTGTCCTGCCATCTTCCCCAACGACTGCATTTCTGGCGTCCCATGTGTCGGTGTACTGTACAAACGCATAGCCTTTGTGCATGGATATGCCGATAAGCCTGCCATACCTGCTGAATATTCTCTCAACTTCCTCCTTCCCGACAACATATGTGTTAAGGTTTCCGACAAAGACTCGACTGTTCACAGACTGCGGGTCGCTGCTATTGGTATGATTGCCAACCCGGGTCATGGTTGTCGGCGAGGGTAGTGCCGGCGGTGCGGGTTCCACGCCTGGAGAAGAGAAAGGCATAGCATTTACTTTTAAATTATGGTACGAGTAACAACTCGTCACCTGAGAATAATAAGGTACTATTTGTGTTTTGAAAAAAAAAAATTGACTTTTTGCTTCAAAATGATGCTATAATTTAATTATGGTATTACTCTCTTAAAAAGTGAGCCACAAAATAGCTCAAGTTGAGCTGAAATCCACTCATCTCAATACTGAAACGCAGCTTCTCAAAAAAGAGTTGAAATAACTCGGGTTTTAACCAATTTAAATGAAATTGAGCTATTTAAATAACCAATTTAGATCAAGAAGATTTAATCGTTTGAAAAAAAAAAAAACTCTTTTATGATCGAAAAAAATTATAGCTCTTTCATGAGAAGCCAAATCAGCTCTTTCGTTTTACGAGTGTACGATTATGTTAAAACGTCATTATAATCCAGAAATGCCTTCATAGATAACACAGACCATTTCTATATCAATAAGTAATTTTTTTTTTCAAAAACACAGATTGTACCTACAGGTGATGAACTGTAAAAAATAAAAAAATAATAAAAAAAAATAAAAAAAATTTAAAAAATGTAATTTAACAAATTACAACGACTGTTTGGAACATAATATTTTCAATTACTATAATTTTAGACTTATAAATGATTTCTATATTAAAAGAAAACAAAATGATACTTACGTAATAACAGTGTCATATTAATATGCCGAGCAGCGTTAATATTCCTCGACCATTCATAAACAAATATTAAATGAAATTTCAGTTTAACATCTTTCGGTACTGTAAATTTTTAAACTTCTAAACATTGCATATATTCAATTTTTGCACCGTCGTATAAAGAAAAAAACTACTTTTAAATGTTAAACTTGTTTGAAATCTGTATCTAAACTTGTTTTTGTTATTATTATAATAATTATTATTATTATTATTATTTGTAGTTTTTAATATTTTTTTGTCATCGTGGCTACAGAAGTATCCCATTTCTAGACACTAAGCATGGACCAATCAGAAAACGAATAAGTTGCGAAATTCAACCAATAAAAAGAAATTTTCAATAAGATTAATGTTTAATATTTAATTTTTAATTTTTAAAGAGAAACTTTCAAAATATAGACTATTTCAAGTGCAAATAAAAATCGTTCACATTATTGTAAATATTTGCGAATGCGTGCTAAGTCGATTTTTACAAAACTTATTTTTAAAATTATGGGATTCAGTTTTGAAAATTGATTTCGATTATTTGAAGTAAAGCAATTTTTCAGAAACGTATACACAACGCTGAAAGTATATTAGACGAATTAATACAAATTAATACTAAATTCAATTGTTTAACCCTTCACTGCACTATTTAAAAAAAAAATATTTGGAATCTATATATCAGTCTAATATTGGGAAAAATAGTAAAAATAAATACATTCCAAATTTTCAGCTAAATTTTGATATTTTATGTCATATTCTTTATGTACACAATTAAGGTTCTAAATTATTTTATTGCTATATTTTGCAACCAAGTTAGCTTAAATTAATTAATTTTATCTACTTAACATTCAGAAACTTCTTTTTTATATTAATACTTTTAAGTATTAAATAAAAATAATGAAAGTAAATTTTGCCTTTATAGCTTGATCGATTTTTTTTTTTTTTTTTTTTTTTTTTTTTTTTTTTTTCAAAAGAACAAATTCTAAATTTGTGTCAAATGCAATTATTTGACATGGACAAAATAAATGTCATTCCGTTTGGACAGTTTTTTTAATCAAGAATAGAGATCATATTAGCCAAATGCATGGCACATAATAAAAATTATAATTTTTTCAGGTACGTACCAGATGTTGTACATAGTACAGTGAAGGGTTAATTTTCCTCTTGCTTTTCTTAAAAGTGTTATATATTTTGGAAATATAAAGGAGAGTGACAGGAATTCAGATACATAACTTGTATATAAAAACTTGGAACGATTGAATGTTACTATATAGTGACTGCTTTTCAGGAAGCACACAAAACATGTTATTCCAGTAAAACAAATAAAGAAATTTGCTTACTTATCAATATAGTCATGCTTAAGCAATAACGTTTTACAAAATTTATGCTTACATATAATTTTTACTTAATTTCTGGCTTGTAAAAACAGTATAATCTAACTAGCTTGTTAAAAAAAAAAAAAAAAAAAAAAAAAAAAACACTTTCGTGGCTAAATGAAATCGATTTATCCAGAATAAATTATGCATCACAATTTTAATAAAAGTTATGTCCGATAATTTTCATTGAATGAAACATATCTTTCTTCTCTACCTCTTGTATACTATAATTATATATATTTTTTCTTTTTTAACTGACTATTTTTTCCGAACTTTTTAAACGTTTCCTTTTTTTTTCTAAAATTCTTCCTTTTACTTTCTTTCCATTTCCCATCTGTTTAAAGTGCGAAAAGCATTTTATAGTTTAAATTGATGTGCTGTGATATTCTTTTTATAGCAAGGAAAGACTGATACCTTTACATAAGAACTATCTTTGTACAAATAGCGTGATTTCCGCGCAATCACTCAAAGACAGTTTAGTTCAGTTAATGGTACACTTTAAAAATAGATGGTTGCTAAATGTCGGAGAAGTCATTAGTACAATGGATTTCATTGCCCATTGTCATGATTCGGCATTCAAGTGCATAAATGACTCGTTTTATAGTAATAATCGGTGCAGATTACGAAACATCGTGTAATTAAAAATCAGATAAGAATTTAAAACTACTTCTAGAATGAAGCAATTACATGTTATCTCCAGATTTTATTAATTGCACAGTACAAAATACCGTTTAAACAGTTTTAGTTAGACGTAAATGATGATCACAAAAAGTTCATCTGGATGACTTTGCAGTTTCTTTTATTACGTCAATTACATGATGGTGAAGATGGAAATAGATTCTTTAACAATCTGAGCGGTTTGCAAATGTGTAAAATTGTAATGTTGTATTTCCTAAATATATATATTAAATATGATTCATTCAACACTATAAAAATAATAATAATTAGAAATATGAATGTAATCCTTGAATATTAAACAGTCTAAAATGTATTGAAAATTTATTAAATCGGCAGAAATATATTATCTTAAATATTGATTATATTGCAGTAAAACGTGGATCTTAGTGAACGTAATATTACGTTCCAAACATTTGGAGGATTAAAACGTTTAAGCAGCTATATCTTACAATTGTTAAGCAAACATTATCATTTGTTCTTTATGTCAGATATATCCCCGAGACTGTAACGGTTTATGTAAAAATGTATTTTTATGTACATAATGAATACTTATAAATTTAAACACTGTGTGTTTTGATGGCAGTAAACACGAAAATTATCAATGTTTTATGTATCCATAACTACATATATCGATATGAAAAACACTCTTATGATAATGAACACCTCTACCGTACTGTAACATTGGTGAACAATTCTTCTCGATTTTGTTTTGCTAAGTTCCTAATTTTAGCATTTTACAATGAGTATCATACTATTTATAATACTTACTACACAGCAATATATTTGTGTTAAATTCTTAGTTCTACGAAGCGCATACATAAGAAAATATTTTAACACTTACGTGAGATAAAATTATCGTTAAAAGAAATATTAAAGACGCAAAGTATGAAAAGAAAAAACTGGCGTGTTTTGAAAAATTATTCTTTCCTCATTAATCTCTAAAACATATGCGACTCAATGAAAGCAGAAGGAGAAAAATGAAGATATTAAAGAACGAACATCAAGGAAACACGGTCGGAAAAAGAACAGCTTACAAAATAAAATAGTATATGAAGGGGAAAACATTAAATCAGATTTTTTTTAATATAAAGAAGTCTTAAAAGAAGAATATGGCTATTTAAATGTTACCAAAATGAATTGAAATTTAAAAGAACTTAAATGTTTCTAGATTTCTTAAAATTAATTCTAGACATTTTTAATATATGCGTGCATATACCAAAAGCACTAATATATAGGCTGATACATTTTTGCAGATATTTTACATTAATTGTAAACTGATTTTTGTGATTCCTCTTAATATTTTTCTCGAGACTAAGGAGGTTAAAAACATGTTTCGATGGCATGAAACACGGAAATTATCAAACCTGTATAGGTCCATATTTATATATATCCATGTAGAAAACACTAGTAGAATAATGAGCATCTCTACTGTATTCAAACATTGTTTAAAAATTCTTCTCGATTTTGCTTTGCTAAATTCATAATTGCAGCATTACGAATTGAGTATCCTATTATTTATACTACTTACTACAGAGCATCAAATGTGTATAAAATTCACAAGAAACTGTGTCATTCATAAAAAAAGGTTTTAGCACTTGTGTGAGATAGAATTATCATTGAAAGAAATATTAAAGACGCAAAGTATGAAAAGTAAAAATTGGTGTGTTTTGAAAAATGACTCTTTCATCATTAATCTCTAAAACATATGCGACTCAATGAAAGCAGAAGTAGAAAAATAAAGATATTAAAGAGCGAACATCAAGGAAACACAATCGGGAGAAAACAGCTTACATAAAAAAGTATATGAAGGGGAAAAACATTAAAACAGATTTTTTTTTCTTTATATAAGAAGTCTTAAAAACAGATGAAAACAATTTAAATGTTACCAAAATGAATTTAAATTTAAATGAATTTAAATTTAAATGAATTTAAATGCTTCTAGATTTCTTAAAATTACTTTTAGATATTTTTAATAGAATATACCATAACCACTGATAGGCTGATACATCTTTAGAGATATTTTACAGTAATTGTAAACTGGTTTTTGTGGTCCATCGTAATATATCTCTCGGGACTGAAAAGATTAAACACTTTGCGTTTTTTTGGCAAGAAACACGAAAATTATTAAAACCTGTATATGTCCATATCTGTATATATATCCATATGAAAAACACTCTTATGACAATGAGCATCTCTACCACACTCTAACACTCTTTAACAATACTTCTCTATCTTGTTCTGCTAAATTTCTAACTGTATCATTATAAAATGAGTACCATGTCATTTATATTGCTTATTACAGAGCAACAAATGTGTATGAAATTCTTTGCTCTGGCGCATTCATAAGAAAATGTTATAACACTTATGTGAGATACAATGTCATTGAAAGAAGTATTAAAGACGTAAAGTATGAAAAGAAAAAAACTGACATGTTTTGAAAAACTACTATTTCGCCATTAATGTCTAAAACATATGCAACTCAATGAAAGCAGAAGGAAAAAAATGAAGATATTAAAGAGCGAACAAAAGGAAACACAGTCGGGAGAGATCAACTAGCATAAAAAACAGTATATGGAGGGGAAAAACATTAAAACATATTTTTTTTTATATATAAGAAGTCTTAAAAACAGATGAAAACAATTTAAATGTTACCGAAAGTCATAATGAGAAAAATGAAATTAAAAACAAACAAATTTAAAAGACTTTGAAATATTGCAATGCAAATCATGAGTTAAAATCTGTTAGGAAAACTTCTGTGAAGTTACTGAGAATCTGCGGGTAATCCGTTATATTAAGTCTTATGTAAAATTAGACAGATTGGAAAAAGCATGATTCTGTTAAATAACAAAATGATTCGGTAAATTTAGAATAGACTTTAAAAATTAGCATAGTTATAAATACACAAGTCTCTGTAAATTTACCCTTTAATGATAATAATTTAATTTTACTCTTTAAATTCAGTGAATCACTTAACACTAGAACGTTCGGAAGGAGTTGATTCGATTCCAAGCACCTGATTACATTTCCCTTCGAGCCAGAATTTTTTTCTTGAAATAAATTTAAACCAAGCCGAATAACGTTTAAAAAATCTGTTAATTAATTTTGAATAAAAATTCTGGTGTAAGATATTGTTATCAAACTTAAGTAAAAGTAACGGCGTCGCAGTATAATTTTTCAGTGCGCTTCAGAAAACTTGAATTATCCTAATAAACATGAACTACTCTATCATTTAATTGTTACACAATTTGTTTCTAACCGTCTTGGGGTTAGAATACGAGACCTTTTGACAGTGGAAGAACATCTTACTGACTGGGCTATAGAAGCGATTGTTATCCAGTACAAAGTAGTACGGGGAAAGATCCCCCACTCAATTTGATGGGTGAATTTTCACCTTTCTAAATTATTAATAAATTTTAAAAGAAACATTATTTAAACTAAACTTTCTTCTTTAATATTTCTAATAAATTTGCAAAGAAATTTTTTAAGTGTGTATTTTTACTTACAAATTTTATGAAAGATAAAAATATCTTTGAATAAAGAAATGAAAATCCCTACAGGGAATTAGATGTAAGGTAAGAGAAATGTCTGTAAAATGATGACCGAGAAACTCAGTAGACTGCATTTAACAGATAAATAGTGTAAATTTACTAGAAGTGTTTTTCAGAAATTTTTAACAATTCAAGGTATTTTTAAGGATGGCAAGGGTGATTTAAGGGTGGCTATAAACTAAAATAATAAATAAATAAATAAAAAATAAAAATAATAATAAAATAAGACGTAAATGTATATGTAAATGCTAAACATATTAATTTTTTCGTAACACCAAACAGTCATTGGCAATCAAGGGTTTAAAAGAAACTTATATCCTTATTTAGTCAGACTTTTACAGGCAGTTAATCTTCCTGGAAAAAGCACTTCAGAAGAACAAATGTTATTAAGGACAGATAAAATATATCAAATAGACAAAATATAAGCTATGAACAAACATTTGTATCAATATTATACAATGCATAAATAAATGTGGCAATGCATAAAAATGTAGCAGAAAATGGATGTCAGACTATATCTGTGCTACTGTATTTAAAATGGGTTGTTATACAATAAAATATTTCATTTTATATTACTGCTGAATGTATTGTAGTTCAAATGTAAAAGCATAAGGTATTCTAAAAGGTTTTTGATTTGGTCAGGTTTAATATCACTAAGTTTATTATGTAAAGAAGACCTTACACTAGTTATATGAAATTTTAGTTAAAAATTATATATGTATGCATATTTAGCAGTTTTGTATTTTTGTAAATAATATTCCTAAAGTAAGAGATAAAATTTCATATGTTGAATAAATAGGATAGGAGATAGGGGGGATCTGATACATATGCAGGATTGATACAATGGTGAATTTTTCTCAACAAATACATTAAGAGCCATTCTAGAGCATGTAAAAGCTTCTTTTATTTTCACAAGCCATCATAAGTTGGGATTAGCAGCGAAGAATTGACAACATTGTTTTTCTTTTAATTTTGAAGAAATTTGAAATGTTAATGTAATTTTTTAAAAAATTGACTTTTTCCATAACTTTTATTATTGCAAAGATAACATCTTATATTATTTTAATTTATAAAACACATTGTTTCTTTTTCATTTCAATTTACATAATAATGTACCAATCTTCCCCAGTAATGGGGAGATTTGATAGAATAGTAATCATTCAAATTAATTGGAATAAAACTTTTAAATGATTACTTTTAAAATTCACTGTATTTTTAATAAATAAGCAAAAGGTCACTTTCTAAGAAAACACGAAAAAAAGCTTTCTTAGTGTTATAATTTTGTATTGTATCATATCTCCCCTACCACCCCATACAATCAACAAATCATTTTCAATTTGGCGAAGCACTAAAACAGTTCTAAAAAAATTAATTTCTTTTTAGATATAATAATTTTTAAAAGGTTTGTTTACTTTATCCAAGGAAGAAAAAATACAAAGTGCGTGAGTAGATTGGTTCAAATAAACGTGAACGGAATAGGTTTCATCGATTTTTCTGTTCGACATGTATTTTCAGATATTAAACAAAAGTCTTGGCGCCACACCTTTATGTAGCGTGACATTTTTTCTCCTTCAAATCGTAGGATATTTTTGAAAAAAAAATTAATATGTTTAGAGTATCTTCAGAAAATAGCGTTTAGATTGAATGGCGATTTCATAGCTTGTTTCAGGGTGATTCCAAGATTATTTAATTTTGTCCCCCTACAATAGGAATAATGAACAATCTTCGTAAAAATAAAAAGAGGGATTATCTATCTCTAACTGTGCCATAAATCATCGAATAAAACTATGTGTGGTGAATGATGTTACTAATATTATCAATTAATTAATGCAATACTTGAAATTTCCATAGGTATAAGAACAATGTACATATGGAAATTGTATAACTCTATATTAATATTGTATAATTGTAATATTGTTAAAATTGTTAAAATTGTAAGAATTGTTAAAATTGTTAAAAGTGTAATATTGTTAAAATTGTATAACTCTATATATCACCTAATTTTGATATCACATTTGAATTTACATTCCTTTTTATCGAAGAGCCTCAAACATAAATGTGATTTGGTCTAGTATTTACAATGTAAGCAGGTTAAAAAATCTTCCCCCCCCCTTTTTTTTTTTTTTTTTTTTTTTTTTTAAACATAACACACATTGCGATGAGGGTTAATGCTTTATTAATTATTAACTCATTTGCAGTATTAACTGTAACATTGAATTTGCATATTTGAAGCTATTAGAAATCAATTTATATTAAAAGTTTAAAAATTAACTTTTTTCTTCAAAAATTAGTTTTTAAATTCTTTTTTTCGGAAAAAAATTATAAATCGTACAATTTTACCTTTTGAATAGAAATCGATTTTGAAAAGTTGTAAATGTTCGAAATAAAAATTACGTTTTATTATCACAACAATTTAAAAAAAGCTTAAATTTAGTAATTTTTTCGAAACTACTAACTAGTAACAGTAAACTACAAATAATATTCAGCTTATAAATTTTGCTGGCAATCTGTTTTGAAATGATTGAAAAGAAATTACATATAAAATTTGGAGGTCAGAAATTTAAATTTGCTTTTATCCTAAATTATTAGATCTAAACGCCGTTTGTAAACCCAAATTAAGATTTAAAAAACTATCGGGATATGAAGTAAAAAGTCGGTGGTACTATTGAGAACTTTCAAATTTATACAATTTCTATTTCAACACCGCCTCTTAAATAAAACTGAAACAAAGCAAAATAAATATACATATAACTTTTTAACAATTGGTACCAATTATATTTTTATACCTTGGAATTCGACATACTCATACTTACTAGGGAGTGATAATATTTTTCAGGACAATAAAATGTAAACCATTTAATAGATCCATTTCAGAAAAACTTCTTAAAAAATAAATAAGGCAGGTAAAAATTTTATTAACATATTTTTTTTTTCGAAGAGAACAAAAGCAATTTGCATTCCACCCCCCTCAAATATTAGTTTAATAAATGATTAACTCGCATAATGCACATAAAAAGTGTTGAGTATCCATTAGCGATTTCTTTAAAAAGAAAAATATATACGTATATTTAAAGTGTCAGATATATAAACAATGTCACAATATACTAGTTGAATATTTCCAACTGAGTGAATAATTGCCCAGGCCGGGAATCGAACCCAGATCCTTCGCTTGCAGGGCTTAACCGTTTAAGCTAACTGGGCAATAACCGACGGGCATTTCTCGCTATGAAGCATTGGCTCTGCAAGCCAAGGATCTAGGTTCGATCCTCGGCCTGGGCAATTTTTCATTCAGTTGGAAATATTCCATTCTTATGATAAACTTACCAATAATTTTGATTACGTTAAAATAATAGTAATGGTTTAATATAACAATACTGTTTTATAGTGTTACATTGATTGCTGTATTATGCAATTTATTTATTTAGATACACAATAGAGTTCCGATTCTTCCAGTTCCGTTTTATCAAGTTCCAGATTTAATCGAGTTATTGAAAAAAAATGTTTTTTTATATGGTGCATTTTAAAGGGATTTTTTTTCAACGCTTGTACGGTTCCTATAAATTAGATACAGTATTTTCTGAAAGATATCTTTACTTTCAAGTAATTTTTTTAAATCTTCCCTGCAGGGTTTTTTCTATTTTTATGAAAAAAAAATGAAATTTATATATTAGTGTAATAATTGGAAAAATAGTAAATAAAAATTTGATTTCAACTTTTCAGCTAAAATTTGAAAATCAGCTATTTTTTTTATGGCGCGTATCCTATGTACATAATTAGGGTTTAAAAATATTGTATTGCTATACATTTTCAACTAAATGAGCTTAAATTAATTTATTTTATCTTAAAACTCCTCAACTTTTTTACATTAATATTTTTAAGCATTCAGTAAAAATAATAAAAGTAAATTTTGACTTAATAGCTTGATATTTTTTTTCTTATGTTTTGGAGAACAAATAATTTTTTTTATCAAATATAGCCATCTTACATGAACAAAATAAATGTCAATCCATTCTTTGAACTGTTCATGATCAGGGATAGACATCATAGACCAAATTAATGGTACAAAACGAGAATTTTAGTGGTTTTAGATACGTACCAGGGTTCAGTAATGGATTAATTAAGATAAAGACAACTTTTAGAATAAAATTAAAATTGTATCAACTGTACAAACGAAAAAAAACCTGTAATTTTTACGTAAGCTCGTAGGCCTAGTATTAAGTTGGCAGCCGCAATTTTCACATACAGTTAAAGTCAAATTGCAGTAAAAGTAACATATATAATGTATAAAGATAGAAAATAAACGTTGAGAAATGTCCCAATAATGCATGAAAAGGTGGCAAACAACCGTTTCTAATCTACTACAGAGATTGTTCATCAGAGTAAGAGATAACGTGCTAGAAAAAGAAAATCTGGGCAAAAGCGACAGAGAGGCGCGACTTATATACCCTTTGCGAACGTGCCAAACAGCCAATGAAACGAAAGTAACATAAACAACTGGGTGGATAAGTAGAGACATCTATCGGAGAACAAACAAACTAAACCGAAAAAAAAAGAGTTTTCGAGATTCATTATCAGTGCGTTTTGGACTGATGAAGAATCTCGATAGTAGATTCAAAACGACTGTTTGCTACTCTTTCATGCATTTTTTGAGCATTTATTAATGTTGACTTTCTATCTTTATACATTTTGGCACAAAGGTTTTATTTGTTATTCTCACATGCATAATATTTTACTTTTTTACCTGCTTTCGAAATTTCTTAATGTGAAATCCTATCTTCCTTTATGTAACGTCATGATGCATTTCTTTTTTGGATATTTTGCTGCTATGTTAAAATTTAACTGTGGTTTTATGGGTATTTGCACAAAAAAACTTACTGCTTTATTTAGTTCCGTCTAAAATTCTCACAAAGAACACTATTGATTCATAGAATAGAATGTCAAAAAAAGTCGTTTCTCAAATTATAAGCATTAGAAGAATAAGATAAGATTATTAAGAACAGCGACTCCTTTTTTTCGCAAAACTGAAGCACGTCACACGAGATAATTATTAGTCAAAGTAAATCACGTTCTCTCGGTATTACATTTCTAAGAACGCCAAAACTTTTTCAGGATAACAAAAAAATACTGTTTGTCATGTTAACAGAATTTTTATTTTTTTTTCTTTACCTAGCATAAGATATTACATACAATCATTTAATATAATTCTTTGATTAAAAACATTTCTTTTTAAAATAACTGATTACATATGAATTCTAATAAAGATAATTTAACGTCATATTTAAATAAATTATCTTGACAATATCGCCATTGCATTAAGTTGACTTAAATGTGCTTTATTTTTATGCAAGAATTCGTCTTGACAGGGATAAATCATACACGTAAATTCTTTAGATGCAGAATCTAATGAAAAGCAGGAACGGAAAAAACACATGTAATTTTGTACTTTGGTTTTTATTGAAATTTAAGAAAAAACTTATTAACACTGTATTAAATTTAAGAAAAAAAGTTGTGTACACTGTAAATAATAGTCTACGATGCTGTTAATGCAAAGCCGTTTAACCCTTTATCGGCCAACGGTACTTATACGTATTATTAAAATTATTTATTATAAAAAAAAAATAATACGCCGATTAGTTGTAATGCTGCTTTGAATGAGTTACAGATACATTACTTTATTTTGTTCCAAAAGCATTATAGGGTACACAAAACAAAAATATTTCTAAAAGGATGATTTATTTTGCCTTTGTATCTTTGAAGCTTTCTTGGTGCTGAGGGAGTGGGATGGGGATTTTTCAATTCGGAAATATTTCTATATTTATATAGTAAGAACATCATATTTGTGCATTTTATATTTCTACAAAATACTAAAAAAACAATCTAAAATAAAAGATTTGAGTGGGGTTATAAACATTGCACAAAACCCCTGTAAATTCAAATTTAATTAATCCTTCTAAATCCTTCAATCTTTCTAAAATCTTTCAAAATTTTATTAAACGATTATGTAATTCTTTTAATTTAGTTTAAACAATGTACATAAAATGCTTCAGAATGTAAAATTTTCACGAATTCCTAATTCGGTAGATAAAGGGTTAATTGACAGAAAATATGCGTATTTTTTCAATTAAACAGATTTTTCTTTAACAATTATAGATTTTGTTTCTGCAAAAACTATAAAATCCGCATTTTTACGGACAAAACTGTTTTTTTTTCTATAAAAAATAGCAGTTTTTATTTTTCATTTAAATATTTTTAAAGTTTGATAAATAACTTTATAAAAAATACTTTATTTTATTTTATTTGTTACAATTTGTAATTACTTAGTTTGAGGTGTGCCCCCACTGCGTATTTTATTTATATAAATTTTCAAACCGATGGCGATGGCGATGCATAGATATTTATTACGAAGAATAATCCATATCTCCTGGAAATATTTCTTTCCAATGTACATTGTAAAAAAAAGGGTGGATCTACTAAAAAAATTTTAGTGATTCTTGTAATTACTAAAAAAAATTTGGTAATCTTACTCGGTTACAAGGAATCCGTATGAATTACTAGAAAAAAGCTAGCAACGAATTAGAGTTAATTGTTTTACATTTTAAATAGCTATTGCTAAAACTCATTTGGTGTGGCCGTGATAGCCTAGTGGTCATAGTACCGAACTCCAGGCTGAAAGTACCCGAGTTCGATGCTGGACGCCACCAAATATGCACCGAATGTATGCAATGTAAGTACTCGTTAAATAAAGGGATTATGAAAATCCTGCCGTAGCAGTTACCATGGGTAATGATCTCTGGACTTTCCCTCCCCTTTATAAACATGTCAAAATAGAGCAGGTTTGATGCTGCAATCTATTGTGGTTTTGCCGAAAATCTTCCGCTTCAGAAGCTTAAATATAATTTTTAATTAACTAAAAATAATTTTGGAGCTATTACTAAAATTTGCTTGGTGGCTAATACTAAAAAGTTTTAAGTTAGTTTTACAAAAAATTCTTTTGTTCAGTTTACAAGAGAAATGTTTGTTTCACTTGTAAAAACAATGCTTGTAATGATTATTAAAAAATTCTGTGGAATACAAATTTACTAAAAAACTTTTAGTAACCTCTTGAATTTTTTTACAGTGTACAATCGGTTCATGTTAATTCAAACTCATCTGGACCACGAGAAATGTTCGAATTATCCAGAGTTCGAATTATGGAAAGTATGAGAGGAAAACATGTTTAAAGGGATACTATTAAAAATAAATTAATGTTATAGTGTGTTTAAAATATATTTAGTTTGTTATCATTAGAATATGACTTAATATTAAATAAGAAGACATAAATACATACACTTATTAAAGGATTAGGAACAAGCACAAACGAAGATGGGGTGAAGGTGTTATTGATGGGCAGACGGTGCATGGGGATATCAAATGCATGGAACTGTATATGTATACTAGGTCAAAACAATTCTGACAAAAATGAAAGAAAGAAAGTTATTTCAAGGATATGAAGTCCAGAAGAAAATAAAGAAAAATGAAAGATCGGAATCTCGTTAGTTAAAATTAAACGAAGTCAAGAAAAAATGAGTTCGAATAAGCGAAAAGTTTGAACGTTATTCTGCTATTGACAATTTCGAAACTTTATGTTTAGTTCGAATTAAACAAAAATTCGATTTATCCGATTTCTAATTAACGAGTGCCGACTGTACTTCTTTAAATATTCCGAGATGTAAAACGAAAATCCACTAAAAACAGCGGTACATAATTTAAGCTCTACGGCATTTACATAATAACATAAACGTACTGTATTTACTTTTTCCGTAAACACGTCACTTCATTATCCATAAAAACGCAACACTTCTACTTTTTAACAGTTACCGCATCAGTAACAGCTACAGTGGCACTGTGCTCACCGGAATCTTTAAAAACAAGTAGTAAGTAACCACATCAAAAAACACCTAACTGATTCATACTCGCAATTTCTGCCAAAGATTATACTTTATTTTGTTTATTTTAGTCACACCGCGCAAAAGAAATTTCAAGAACGAGCTCAGCAGATCGTCGCCAAATTAGTTTTGTATTTTTTTTCCTGCATATGTATATATATACATTCAAAAATAAATGCGACATATTTTTATCAACCTGCATTTGAAAATGCGTATAAACTTACAATTATTATAAAATTAAGGTAAAGGTCAATGTACTTCTAAATTTAAAGGAAAGCAGCCAATGAATTTAAGCATTGCTTTATTATATGTATATATAATGCATTATTTAGAAATATATAATTATACTTTGAAAGAAATTAAACATGAATTAATATTACTTACTATCAAGGATCAACCGAAAAGGGTAAGTCGAAACAGAAACAGAAACCAAAATTCAAGGATCTCATTTTCGACCGAAAGCGAAAACGAAAATGCCAAAAAAAATTTTACGTTTTTAATACATTCATTAATATCCTTAATTATTAATTTGTTATGCATATTCACTAAATATGAATAATTAATTATGCATAATTATACATATTTAAATATGTGTAATTATACATAATTATTAAGTAATTATACGAAGTTTCAAACCGATGCATATATATTTATTACGAACAAGAATACAAATCTTCTGGAAAGACTTTCTTTCCAACATACTTTAAATATTACAAGATATTAGTCCGCAAGAAGCAGTGGTACATAATTTAAGCTGTCTTATATTTAAAGAATAAAACAAACGTACTGTATTTACTTTTTTTGCAAACACGTCACTTCATTATCCATAAAAACGCAACATTTCTACTTTTTTAAACAGTTACCGCATCAGTAACAGCTGCAGTGGCACTGTGCTCACCGGAATCTTTAAAAACAAGTAGTAAGTAACCGAATCAAAGAAACACCTAACTGACTCATACTCGCAATTTCTGCCAAAGATTACTCTTTATTTTGTTTGTTTAAGTCACACCGCGCAAAAGAAATTTCAAGAACGAGCTCAGCAGATCGTCGCCAAATTAGTTTTGTATTTTTTTTCCTGCATATATGATATATATACATTCAAAAATAAATGCGACATATTTTTATCAACCTGCATTTGAAAATGCGTATAAATTTACAATTATTAAAAAACCAAGGTAAAGATCAATGCACTTCTAAATTTAAAGGAAAGCAGCCAATGACTTTAAGCATTGCTTTATTATATATGTGTATGTAATGCAATATTTGAAATTATATAATTATACTTTGAAAGAAATTAAACATGAATTAATATTACTTACTATCAAGGATCAAATGAAAAGGGTAGGTCGAAACAGAAACAGAAACCAAATTTCAGGGATCTCATTTTCGACCGAAAGCGAAAACGAAAATGCCAAAAACACTTTTACGTTATTATTACATTCATTAATATCCTTAATTATTAATTTGTTATGCATATTCACTAAATATGCATAATTAATTATGCATAATTATACATAATTATTAATTAATCATACGAATTTTCAAACCGATGCATATATAAATATTACGAAGAAGAATACAAATCTCCTGGAAAGACTTTCTTTCCAACATACTTTAAATATTACAAGATATTAGTCGAAAATCCGCAAGAAGCAGTGGTACATAATTTAAGCTGTCCTATATTTAAAGAATAAAATAAACGTACTGTATTTACTTTTTTCGCAAACACGTCACTTCATTATCCATAAAAACGTAACACTTCTACTTTTTAACAGTTACCGCATCAGTAACAGCTGTAGTGGCACTGCGCTCAACGGAATCTTTAAAAACAAGTAGTAAGTAACCATATCAAAAAAACACCTAACTGACTCATACTCGCAATTTCTGCCAAGGATTACTCTTTTTTTTGTTATTTATTTCAGTCACGCCGCGCAAAAGAAATTTCAAGAACGAGCTCAGCGGATCGTCGCCAAATTATTTTTTTATTTTTATTTATTTATTTTTGTATATATATGTATATATATATATATATATATATATATATATATATATATATATATATATAGGCAAGAAATGATGAAATATTTTTACCAACCTGCATTTGAAAACAGGTATAATTTTACATTTATTTTACAAATCAAGGTAAAGGTTAATGTCCTTAAAATTTTAAATGGAAGTATCCAATGACCTTTAGTAATGCTTTAATATGGTATTTAAATATATATATATATATATATATATATATATATATATATATGCATTGAAAGAAAATAAATGTGAGTTAACTTATTATTAAGGATCGACCGAAACAGGTAGATCGAAACAGAAACCGAAACAGAATTTTGGGTATCTTCTTATTTGAAACCGAAGACGAAATTAAAAATGCCTCAATTCTTTTAACCTAATTAATACATACATAGATATACATAACTGTTAATTAATTAATTAATTATATATATATATATATATACATATATTAAATATCTATAATTATTAATTATATATATTTATTTAATATGCATAATTATTAATTAATTAATAGTGTCGTCCAGATTGGCTCTCTGTACCTTAGCCTTTGCCCAATTTTTTTTCATATAAAATATTGCGTAATTAATTTAACAATGCAATAAAAGATTTCCTAATTATACGATTATCATTTACTTTTAGGTATACACACTTCAATTTATCTTTTATAATGATTTTTGTAAATGAATATTTGTCAGAGAAGAACTTATTTAAAGAATATTCGAAATACCGCTGCGGTTTCAAGCTAAAAATTTTCTATTGCTATTAAGTCTGCAGCTGTTAAGGAGCACGTGAAAAAGTTTAATCATAGTTGTGCATTGCTTGCTTATAGTTTTCGTTTATAGTTTGAGTCAGTCATGAATGATAAATATAAACAATGAAGCTCATAGCAATAAATAGTCTTATTTAGCCGATACAATTCAAACCAATGACTACTGTTCAAAATTTCAGAAGGATGAAACGTAATACTTGAATACGGATAGTTTCTGTCGAATTTTCAGCATTAATTTTTTTTGGCAGAAACGAAAACCGAAACTGGATATTCCGTCAACCTCTACTTACTATTTTCTCACACCCACGTTTAGTTATCTATTTATATATTTTTCAATCTGTTTGTGTAGACTTAACGCTTGTCGCTGTTTTATTACACATAGAAATTGCCAAACAATTGCTTCATCTTTGTTATTACTAAGTTATTGCAAACTGAAAACTGAAAAAAAATTAAAGTCCAGGCTTTGTCCATTTTCTGTTAATGTAAAGATTTCTGTTGTAAAAAAATAATGCATTTATATGTTTTTAAATACATTAATTGAAATTACTCATCCAGAAAAAAAACTCAAAGCAATCGGAAATATTTTTGTAGAAATATTCGGAACTGAAATCCGTAAATTCTGGTAGTCAATGGCTTATATTTTAAAAAGGGTTAAAAATAAACAAATACATTGAATAAGTACATTTCTAGGTGAAATGTTTAAATACCGTTCGAACTTAAGAAGGCGAAGTTATAAAATTCAGAGACAACGGTACCGATCAAACTGTTGAAAATTGTGTAGTAATTTGAACCAATTTGCGTTCTGCACTATAGCTGTAACCATAAAATGGTGAAATCTCATTCCAAGACTTTGAGCTCCGGTTGAACCTTAGATCTAAATGTTGGCTCAAAATTTCACCATTGTATAATTGCAACTAGCGGAACACCGAAATTTCATTCACCTATCACAAAACTTTTAACACTGTATACTGCTGTCAAAGCAAAACTTGTGCCTAGCCGTTTAACCTTTTCTGGTCCGAATTTTCTTTCAGTTTTTAGAAAAAATTACTTTTATGTTAATAACATTAACACTAGCTTTACATATAGATTAATTAGTGTTTAACGAATATTTCATTGCCTGAAAGATAACGAATGTTGTTGTTTTGCGTAATATTCAATTAATATCCATATGCCAATAGCCTAAGAAATGATTTTTGGAGATGTTTGGAAAATATTGTATTACAATAAGATTTAATTTATATCACAACTTTCTAATACTGTTTTTGCTTTATTGCACACGATCCTTTGAGAAAAGTAATTTTTATTTTAAACATAATAAGTGAAATATGTGTTTAAAATAAAAGAATCGCTATCGACGCAAAGAGAATTAAGTAAATTATAATAATTATTACTATTACTAAATGCCTAAACATAAATGAAGTCATATAGTAAATGCATATACATATACTAACATTACTACATGTAAATAGTAACAAAATTATTCCTTAAAGCAAAATAATACTTTATTAGAAAACGTGTACTAATAATAGTGCACCAGACCCGAAAGGGTTAAGAAGAGCGGGAAATGTTTTGGTACATCAAATAAAATCATTTTTTTTTTTTTTTTTTTGAGAAACTAAAATATAGACAGTATATTTATGTTAGATGGTGTAAAGTGTTTACACGTTTCAATTAGTGATAGATTTTTACTTTTGTTAGGTAAAAAGACAAAATGAGAAAATGAAGAGACAAAGATTGTTTCATGGTATAGATAAAAATGGCGAGCATATACTCACACAAACTCACGTGGTTAAAAGTTTTTCTGTAATAAAATAAAACCGAGATGACTCTACTCAACTTTCCGAGTACAGCTCACTAGTGTATAATTCTTATACAATAACTTCGGCTGGAATTTTATGCTGGGCTTACAGAACTGGAGTCACTTATGCACTACTAAGGCTTGATTATATCGCCTCAGTATGTATCTCTTACACTGTCAAATTTTATTTTGGTGGTTTTCGCAGTATACTCGGAAAATATGTTTAAAAAATGAATTAAAGAACTTTTCAGTTGGATTATTTGTACGAAAGTCTATACAATACAGTTCTTGTGACTGTGATTTCTAGCAAATGGAATACCAGTCGGAACGCATGAAACACACACAAGATTACTATTACTTACCTTGCATTATGTGTAGGAAAATCTAATTAAATATATAGCAGGCGTTATTAGCAACATATCAGGTTAGTACCAAAAGGATTTTCAAGAACCTGTTCAAAATCTAATTATCTCAAAATTTTTTAACACACTTTCCTTACAAAAATCTCTTTTAGCATTATATAGAAAAAGTTTTATAGAATCCTATAGAATTATGGCTTATTTTTCTATAACCTAGTTCAAAAGCTGTACAAATATCTGTAGAAGTTCTATAGAAATGGCTATAGAGCAGATACTGTTAAACTTCAAACACATTCTCTCTGCAGACATACCAATTAAACTTCAACAGGTATATCTATAGCTTTTAAACTTAGCTTATTGAAAAATAAGCCATAATTTAATAGCAGTCTATAAAACTTTTTTCATAGAGTTTTAAAAGTCATTTTCGTAAGGGTTACGCGATATGATATAAATAAACAGTTGAATCTCGATTATACGAAGTTACAGGGACCGAGCGGCTTTCGGTAAATCGAAATTTTCAGGTAATCGAGAATGTTTAAATTTTAAGATTAAATAGAAATATATGCGCTATTTCTTATTATGAAAACAAGTGCTTAATAAAAATAAATTGTTAGAAAAATAGAAACAAGAATAAATTACCTGAATTTAAATTTTCAAATTAAGAATCTTATACATATTTCACAAGTGTTTGAAAAAATGTTTTGCTTGTGGCAGTTTCGATTGCTTCTGCTTTTAAGCTCTGTCAGAGTGTTTTTTTAATATTATTAGTTCATCAGAATCTATTGTCCCTCCAACCCAATTAAAACCTTTTTCAAAACATTAAAAATCTTTAAAATTGCTAATTTGTTCGCATTCTTCTTTCATTTTGTTCGTTCCACTTCCCAGCTGATGGGATCTCAAATTAAATTCACACTTTATAGCTCGCAGTCGCTATCTACTTCATCCTAGAAAACTTTAGTTGAACACTCAAATGAAATTCCCGATTAACCTGATTGGACCTGATCACAGCTGAAGTCCAATCAGGTTAATCATGGATACCATTTTAGCGCTCGATCCAAGTTTGCTTGGTTGAGATCGATGGTGAATACGACCGTAAGAGAGGCGATCGATAATATTTATATACACTCATAGATTGGTAAGGACTGTTTAATAGGGTGGGCCGAAAAAAACTTTTTTTCGATTTTCGATAATGGCGGGTGCGGAAAAGTGGCCACTGGTGGCACTCACTTCACACAAAAAAATTGAATTTGGCTAATTCCTTAACCTACCGCAAATGGCTTGAAGTTTTGCCAAAATACTGATTTTTGAACTTTTTTAGTAAAAACTTTTAAAATATTAAATTAAATTTATTTTGGCTGTATATACTTGGAAAGACATATTTAACGTATCTAATGTTTAAATAAATTCTGATAATGCATTATTTAATTGCTATGTGCATTTTAAATTAGCCAATTTTTATGGGCGAGTTAAACTCGGCGTGCAGCTGCATCCACGCGAGGAGTTCTCGGTTGTTTCGAGTTGGTACGGAACGCGAAACAAGTTAAAATCAAGTACATTTTTAAAGAACATAGTACTAAACTAATGCATAATTAGAGGTTTTTTAAACATTTGGCACATTAAATACATCTTTTCAACTAAATACAACAACAAAAAAAACTTAATTTAATATTTAAAAATTTTTTGCTAAAAAATTCAAAAATCAGCATTTTGGCAAAATTTTAAGCCATTTGCGGCAGGGTAAGGAATTGTCAAAAAAATCTCAAATTTTTCGTGTGAACTGAGTGGCACTAGTGGCCCTTTTCCGCACCCGCCATTATCGAAAATCGAAAAAAAGTTTTTTTCGGCCCACCCTACTGTTTAAACACAAAGAGTTTGGTAGTTTAAAAAATGTGAAATTGCACGTGAAGCGTAGAAAACAAGGTACGGTCGATGTATAACGAAGTTTTTAAAATAATCAGATATTCAATAGTTTATAATAGTTTGGATGCAGTATAGTATCCAAAATCTTTTGTAACTATCCTGTAAACGTTTCTACTATACAGGATGTAACTTCCAGTAAACCTCAGCAACATATATCAATTTCAGAAAATATGAAATAGTTTAATACAATTAAAAACAGACTCCAAACAATGCTCCCCTCAGTTACATCATGTAATGGAATATTTAGGTGTGGCCTTTTAAATTAATTAAAAAATATTTTTGCACCACAGATTGTACAGAATGTATATTTTAATATATACGTCGTAGATGCATATTAGTTTTATTATAATCGAAAGAGTGTATCATAATTAAAATGCACTTGAAACTATTATTTCTCCTTGACCGTAATATATAACGGAATACTTTTGATTGCCACTGTAATTGAACTATACATCTGATTTTCAAAAAATTAAAATGGCTTGGAAAATTATGTAATAATTACATATTTTAAATTTCAAATGATTAGGTTGGGTAGTTTTTGCGTTATTATATGCGGACAGACGGACTGACTGAACGACGATACATATGGTATAAATTTAAATAATTACGCACTTAATTACGCACATAATTACGCACTTAAAAGCCTTGCAAATTGAATTTTGCACACAGGGTATGTGATAGTAGAAAAAAAACATTTAAAAAATGATTTTAGTTTAGCGAGAGTTTCGGTTTAAAGAGATTTTGATAAAAGTGGCTTTGTTGTATTTATATTTTATACCAATCTCACTAGATAGAAAAGTGTTACATATTTTATTGAAGGACACATATTAAAAGAGAATTTTGTTTCATCAAGTAACAATTTTATGCAAGAGTTATTTAAATTAATTCTATTTTATTATATTTTTATGTTAAATGTAATGTTCTTTTCTTTGTTTACTGATTGAAAAAAAGCGGTGAAAAGAAATACATGAAACAATGAAATAAGCAAATGATCAAAGCAAATAAAGGATTTTAAAAACACTTTTTTTTTCTTAATTACCAACTTTAAGATTTTTATGCTGGAAAATAAACAAGAAAAAAAAATATTAAAATGCATGCAAATACTCTTTAAAAAGAAAAAAAGAACTTAAAGTATTTTGTTTAAAAAATGCAGCGTTAATCCTTTTTTTCTTTTCTAACTTAAAATAAAGACAAATAAAATTAGCATTATTTGAATATCCGAAAAATTACTTACAGATTTTAAGTGATTTTTTTTCTTCTCGCGAAATTTCATTACTGGTGTTTTTAATTATCTCAAATCATATAAAAATAATTTTATGTTTTTATGAATGCTACTGTGTGAATACTAGAAATTATTTTGAAGACAAAATATAATTAACAAAAATTGAAGTTATTTATTTAAATAAAATTTTTTTATGTGCAACAATAAATACAGGGTTTCCAAAAGTCCATTCTCATTTGAAAATTTTATAATATAATTAGGGGTTGTGCAAATATAACGTTATTATTTTCGGGGGAAGGGGGGGTTGGCATAAAATATCGTAAAGAAATTACGAAGTTATAATTAAAATAATTAAATTATTACAAAAACCTTTAATTATAAAATATGGAATAGCCCAACTTTTGACATTCCTGTTCTTCTTCGTATGTGTTGTGTATGCATATATAGTCACAGTTTGAGAAACCATCTGTAAAGAATATTTGAAATGAAGCTTTTGTTTATTAATAAATAAACACAGACAATTGATAAATAAAAAAGAAAGGGAGGAATGTAGTATACTTGTTTTGTTGATAAAAATTTCCATTTTTCCCCCACCCTTCCTCCGTTCGGGGCAGGTGCAACAGAACTTTACTGTTGTTGAATGAATTATGAAACAAAAAACTATTATAAAATACTTTTTAATAATAACTATTTCTCTTAAATGTTATTTGATATAAAATTTATTCATCTACTAAGTGATATTTTATTGACTTTTATTCATTTGAATCATAAAAGTATGCTAAAAATAAATGTGACCAGCTTTGTATAACACTTCGAATAAAAGAAATAAATTCTTGGAATAAAAAAATACTCTTTGATAACGATATCATTACTTTTAATGGGGAGGGGTCGAGAGATGATAACGTATGATATCCCGAAATGGGGGAGGGGGATCCAAAATTCTCAAAAAATTGATAACGTTATATTTGTACAGATCCTTAACACAATGTCGCATTTGAGTGAGCATTTTCATCATAAGACTTACGCTAGTATTCACCAACTACATCCATTCCTAGTTATACCGAAAACCTTGGTCGAACGCTCAAACGGCATTCACATTTAATCGTGATTGGACGTCTACTTGAAAGGTCCAATCAAATGTTATCATGAATTTCATTTTAGCGTTCGACCGAGGTATTCGAGGTTGAGGTAGATGGTGAATACGAGCATTAAGGAATTACAGAACCTCGAGATTTAAAGAACAATTTTTTTGTGGAGGGGTACCAAATAAATTTGTTTTTACTTTTAAAGGCACATGCAACATAAAGTGATTCAAATTTTTGCGTTTTCAACTATCGACCTAAAAATAAAGTTAAAAGATTACCGTGTCAAATAATTATGAACTTAAAATATTGTGGTGCTAGAAGGTTTTATTATAATAAATTTTAAACGCTGTGGTTATAGATATATATATATTGCCATTTAATCTAAATGTGCTTCTTTTAATGCTTTGATACTTTTTTCTAAACTTCTTTTTTAGATAAACAGTTGAAACTTTCCAAAATTGTGTAACTAAATTGTTTTTTTTTAAATATTTAATATTTAAGACTCAATGATTTTTTTTTTTTTGATAATGGAAAAATGGTCTTAAAAGTATTAAGATTTTTATGCTTGTTCAGTGAAATATTTCTAATTTTATTTCTTTTAAGCCATAATAAAAATTCCTTCCTATTATTCTCAAATAGTATGTTTTTTGGTACCACAACAAATTTCAAGGCGATATATTCAGCAGTTTTTTAGAAAAGTGTACCGAATGGGATATTGTTCCAAAAAATTATGCCAAAAGTTAATTAGTTCTTGAAAAAAATTTATTCATGAGAGTAATTTCTTTTGGAATTATGTATGCTGTATATTGTGTATATTTACTGTAAATATATATATTATTTTTATCTCTATTTTTAAGTATAGTACATGGTGTTAAATGTTTTGCAAAATCTACCTCATTTTGCTTGTCGATATGTTCCAGGTCCGCTTAAGAAAATTTTAAGAATTTAATCATTGTAAAATTCGAACTATTTCCCGGAGTTATGCAGCTGCGAGAATCGGAGAACTCGGATCTACGGCCGGAGTATTTATATCAAAATGAGATTTCAACAAGAGGCTATATACAGTAATGAATTTTAAACAAGTAAGAAAAATCATGCCTTAAGCATAGATTATGAAGCACTTTCCAACACTATCCGAAATCATTAACAAAACTTAGTTATTCAGAGAAATGAGGTGTTACTGTCCATAGCCAAATATACATTCCAATACTTTTGAACAACCATGTATTTGATATGTTGGTTAATATGTATACATACTATAAGGTAAAGTGCCCTATTATTGTCCCCAAGTTACTTTTAGGATTCTGGACGTTTTATTTTTTAGTGAAAACCTACCAAATTTAGATTTTGTATAGACTAACTATTCACACATATGAAAACATGAGTAAACGTTGCAAAAAAGTCTTTAATACAATTTTTTTTTTCAAAAGTTTCTCAATATGAAAAAATAAATAAATACAGCCAGACGGCAATACGGACAGACAAACCAAAAGCATAAGCACTTATCAACTTTATTGGAAAGTGCTAAAAACTGCTCAAATCGAGTCGTAGGATAACTTGTTATCCCTGAAAAGCAGAACACATGACGATGCAGAAACCGCTTATTAAAGATGATAGCAAATATTTCTTTTCAAGTTGCTGACGATCAACTTTATTTTTCCTTTTGCATTTTCTCGGAAATTACTTATTTTAAATTGATGTACAAATTATCTCAAGATCTGCTTAATGAAATTTAAGCTATGTATTTTTAACAAATAACATCTAAGGTATTTTATAAAATTTTTCAGATTGGATTCAGCGAATACTTTTTTTATATCTATATTTTGACAATTTGTTACATTTTTTTAAACAGCTTTCACAATTCTTTTTTTTCATGTGTTACGTCTTATGCTTGCCTTTCTAAAAGATAAAAAGTGCAATATTTATTTCGCAGACGTCTTCCAGAGAGAAAAAAAAAAGTACACTATCAGCAATGATTTTTAAAAGAAAATTCTATTTGCTCACGTGTCTCTGTGTCTCATGTGGATTACATTTTTTTAATTGTTTGTTATTTTTATTGTTTATAAAACATCTGTGTATATGTGTAAAATAAAAACTGTTATGTATGTTTAATAGGTGTGTAAAACATAGTATAAATATTTCTGGCAAAAATAGCTTAAGAGAAATGTGAAATATCTTTTGGTTTTATCGAGAAACATATTCGACATGTATCTAATTTTAAAGTATATATTACACTCCTATGTCAGCGTTTTATTATTTTAATAGGTTATTAATCTTATTTTTTTAATTATCTTTATTACTTTTATTGTACTTCTTTCTAAAAGAAAAAGTATTGCAACAGAATTTTTTTTTCGATTTCTGGTTTTCGACAATAGTACACGTCTTATGCGTCAGAGATTCCTAAAAAGATGTGTACACAAAAAGTCTGTCTGTACGTATGTATGTTTTCTTTGTCTCATAGAAATGTGAATGAAGTTATGTGTACAAATGAACAAAATTTCAAATTCGAAAACATAATTTACAACAGAATAACAAAAAATATTGAATTTATTAAAACTTATTATTGAGATTACTTATGTTTTATCTCATTAATAATGACGCAGATATTTAAGGACGTCCAGGACACAAAAATTTTCAATTTTTTAATTTTTTTTATAGTTTTAAAAATTGTCTCACTCTCTCTTTTTTTTTCGGCTTAAAATGACGTTTAAATCATGTATATATCTTAAATGGACCAGGAAATATTAATTTTTCCATTCTGTTTTGTTTTCAAAATCGAGCTTTCAAACAATGCCTGTCGTAGAGACGCTTTTTTGTGAACACCTTAATTTTCTTCATGATCGGTTTTTTCATCACATCTTGCATTTAAAATACTATAAATCAAGAACCGTGAAAGATAAAGGGTTGAAACTTGTAAAATATCGGTTTTGATTGTTTTACTTTAACTTTGATTCAGCAAATTTAAAAAAAATATTTACTTTTTAAAATATGATTTTTTTAAGTTATATATATATATATATATATTTAATTTTTTAAATTTAAATTAATATTTTCAAAAATGCTGAATCGAAATTAAAACTTACATATTTTTGTTTATTTACACGAAGAAAAAATTTCATTCTACGAATTAAATTTCGATTTATAACTATTTTAAATTATGCATCTTTTTTCACAAAGTTTAAGTTATATATTTTTTTAATTCAGAGAAGTTTCATCATTATAATTTTGTTTATAAATGATATGATTAACCATCACCAAAATTTCAGAATTTTAACTCAATAAGTAAAAATTATTAAAATAAGTCTTAAGAGACAAATTATTAAATTAAGAAATAAAAAAAATTATTGAAATAAAAAGTATGAAAATGTTATTAAAATCTGTCCCGAACCTCTTAAAGATGAAAGTCGAAGTTGGTATAATATGAAGGTACTAAACTGATGCATGCATAACATTTTTTTTTTAAATATTAACATGTATCATTAAGAAGGAGGTTTTGTGACTGGCACATAGTTTAAATGTCAGTGAATTTATTTAGATTCTACGTACATTCAAATAAATAAATAAATAAATAAATAAAAATAAAAAAATATTTAGTTTTCATTAGATGCGGACATAACATTACTTCTTAACATATCATAAAACTTTCACATCATCGTTAAGCAAATGAGTAACTTTTTCCCAAAACTTATATTTTTCATCAACTTAGAGAAAGTTTGAAGTTTATTTGAATGAATGACAGAAATTTTAAGGAAACATTTCTCTGGCCACATAAAACACGCCTTATCTTATAATGCTTCTTTCAACGGAGTAATTTCAGAACGCATAAAAGAGTAGATGAAAGCTCAATGGTGTCGTTGCTATTCCTGTTGAATCTATGCGATGTATTCTAGAAGTACAAATTTTAGTCTCGTAAGTTAAATCTAGAATTGTATGAAACATAAAAAGACAGAGATCAAACGTTCAGATAATATATCTCTGTAAAAGACAGTTATGGACTTTATGACAGTTATGGACAGTAAGTTAATAATTTAACAGTTAAATAGTAGTTTCAAAATACTTAAATATATATGAAACATATCTCCAGAAATAAATAAAGTACACATAACACGTAAATATTAAAATTAAAAACTGTATATGAAAATATTTTGAGGCACTTTTAAAACAGAAAATATTTTTAAAGGGTATATTTTTAAATATTACTTAACAAAATTATAATGAAATTCAAAATGTGATTTTAAGTATTTTTTTTATTTTTATTTAAATTAATATTTTAGAAAATCTGAATCGAAATCAAAACGTATACATTTTTGCTATTTTTACATGGAAAAAAAATATTCTTCAAATAATATTTCGAGTTATAACAATTTTAAAATACCCCCCTTTTTTCACAAATCTTAAATTAGTTTGTTTTTAATTCTGAGAAGTTTTATCATTATAATTTTGTTTATAAATCATATGATTAACAATCACAAGAATTTCAGAATTTTAACTCAATAAATAACAATTTTTAAAATAAAATTAAAAATTATTAAAATAAAAATTATGAAAATGTTATTAAAATTTGTTTCGGACCCCCTTAAGATGAAACTCGAGATTGGTGTAATATTAAAGTACTAAACTGATGCATGCGTAACATTTTTTAAAAATATTAACATGTATGATTAAGAAGGAAGCTTTGTGACTGGCACATTTGACTAGCTTAAATGTCAGTGAATCTATTTAGATTCTATGTATATTTAAAAAATATATAAATGAAAATAAAAAATAGTTAGTTTTCATTAGATGCAGACATAACATTACTTCTTAACGTATCATAAAACTTTCACATCATCGTTAAGGAAATGAGTAACTTTTTCTCAAAACTTATCATATTTTACATCAACTGAGAGAAAGTTTGAAGTTTATTTGAATGAATGACAGAAATTTTCAGGAAACATTTCTCTGGTCACATAAAATACATCTTATCTTATAATGTTTCTTTCAACGGAGTAATTTCAGAATGCATTAAAGAGTAGATGAAAGCTCAATGATTCCGTTGCTATTCCAGTTGCATCTATGCGATGTATTCTAAAGTTACAAATTCTAGTCTCGTAAGTAATGTCGAATGTTTAAATCTAGAAATCTATGTAACATAAAACGACAGAGATCAAACCTTCAGATGATATATTTTTGTAAAAGGCAGTGATGGCTGTCGTTAATAATTTAACAGTTAAATTGTAGTTTCAAAATACTTAACCCTTTCGGGTCTGGTGTTACTATTAATAGTACATGTCTTTTAATTGGGTATTTTTTTATTTTAAGAAATACTTTTGCTACTATTTACATGCGGTAATATTATTATATGATAATACATTTACTATATAACTTCTTTATGTTTAGGCATTTCTTAATAATGCTTATTATCATTATTTTCTTATTTCTCTTTGCGATTCTTTTATTTTAGACATATATTTCACACTTTAATTTTAAAATAAAAGTTATTTTCCTGAAAGTGTTATGTCTAATAAATCACAAAAAGTATTACAAAGTTGTAATATAAGTTAAATCTTATTGTAATGAATATTTTACGAACATCACCAAAATTTCTTCCTTATTCTAGTCTCACATGAATATTAATTGAATAGTACGCAAAACAACAACATTCGTTATCTTTCAGACAGTGAAATATTCGTTAAACATTGTTTAATCTGTTTGGATAGCTAGTGTTTATGTTATTAAAGTAAAAGTAATTTTTTCTAAAAAAAAAATCATACCCGAAAGAGTTTCTATATATGTGAAACATTTTTCCAGAAGTATATAAAGTACACAGAACATGTTATTATTAAAATTCAAAACTGTGCGTGGAAATATTTTGAGGCACTTTTAAAACAGAAAATATTTTAAAAGGTATTTTGAAATGTCATTTACAAAAAAAAAAAAAAAAAAAAAAAAAAAAAAAAAGAAAATAAGAAAAGTTGTTTTATTGAGAAACACCGAAATCACTGGCGATTAATTTATAAATAAGCTAAAAAAACTTTGTAAAATCACCATAAAAAGAAAATTAAACAGTAATTAAAAAGTAAAACTGTTTAATTTTCTTTTTATGGTGATTTTACAAAGTTTTTTAGCTTATTTATAAGTTATTTTATTGTTTTTCTTTATAAAATCTTCATACCAACCCTGTATTTAAATAGTCGGAGAAGAAATTTGTCAGATCGTTGTATCTGATACGTAAAATATTTCATTACTGAATTTTTGAATTAGAAATATTTTTTAACGTCAAGTCACAATTATAAGATTTTTTTTCATTTTTTTCAACAAGCGCAGTGTGACTTAGTTAACATTCAATTTTTTTTAATAGATTATAATACAACAACCAGTGTGTTAATAGACTTCTTCGATATTATGTGTTCCTTCAGAATATTAATATTTTTAAGCATATGGACACATTTCTAGTTGAAACACAAAACCTCATTAATTTGTAAAAATAGACACTTACGTGTTTTTATACCTGACTAATCTTTTTATGCAAAAAAATAACTTGATTATTAGTAATTTTTAATACGGAATTAATGATAATGTAAATAATTGTAAGGTTTTGTTAAATCTTAAATTTACCTCTATATTATTTATACGGCTTTTTTTTTCTATCGTGAGAAACTCAGGAAAACATTAATCTGTGGGGTGCTCAAAAATTCATGTTCGCGACATAGATTTAATTTTTGCAATCTTATTTTTTAATCTTTGTTGATTAAACAATTTAAAAAATAATTGTGTTTTAAAATTTGAAAAAAAAAGACATAAGTAATACAAGACTAATGACGTAGTTCTTGTTATTAATGAAATTTAGCATTATAATCTTTTTAGTTGGTAGACGCTGAGCAATTGTTGTCAAGATTCTGTTCAGCTGAAAAGCTACGGATTGTAAACTGACAACCCAAATTTTGGGATAGATTTATCAAAACAATTTACGTAAAAAAAATGTAATACATTTTAATATAGACGTTTTAATGAGGTTTTAAAAAACATTTGCTTGATTACATCGGCAGATGTCCTTTCCTAATACTGAAAGAAAATAAAAATGAAATATGAACGTTATTTTCTTTGGAAAGACTATTAATTATATTCCTTTTTTACATCCTTCAAACAATAATGATAATAAAAGAAACTCATCTAAGTTAAGCACTTAGCAATTGTCAACATAATAGACAGTAAGAGCATGCAATTTTTGAATAGTTGCAATTGTTCTTGGATCTAAATGTGCGAAATAATACTTGTTTATTTCTGAGAAAAACACTTATAAATTTCAAATTACAAAATTCCAGAATAATAAATTTTAATAGTATACACTTTATATGCTCATTTCAATGACTTTTTAAGGAGTATTTTCTGATTTATTGCCCCACGTGAACTCATATAATGCCGAAAGAACAATAGAAATAATGTAGGAATGTTATGTGCTTTGTAAAGATTTTAAATTATTTTCTATTTATATATCTTGCGACCAATCTTCCTCTTAACTCATCTAATGTTAAGTACCCATTACTAAGATAATAGGTAGTTAGTGCTTACAATCACCAAATAGCTATATTTGTTCCTGACGTGAAATGTAAGAAATAATACTTTCTTATGTTCAAAGAAACATTCATAGTATTTCGAATAGTGCTAATTCCAAAACTTGAATTGCAAAATACATATCTATTTAAAGCTTGGAGGATTTAGAACTTTAGTAAACAATCCTAAAAGTGATTCTCTATTGTTATTATTACTTTGGCTGCTTCACTAGGCATATCAACAGTAATAGAAATTTATAATATTTGATTTAAAAAAATAAATTCAAAATCAAAAGAGAATACTTTTTTTTTTCAAAACTGGTACTTGATTGATTTTGGGTAATTATAACTGTTTAGGCATTTGAGTTTCATTAAAATTATTTAAAGGTCGAATTGAGATCAGGTGTCTATTTGGCGTATTCCTCTTTCTAATGCTTTAAGTGTAAAGATAATAGTTGTTTAAATTCGGTAAAGAAATCTATGTAATTTTGACGGTATCTCCAAAGGGGAATAATTATATTTATTATATATCGTTAAAATTATATACATTTTTTATGTATACAGCCAATATTCCCAAAAGGGTATATGGCTGTGATTGTGTAACCAGATTGTGTAACCAATATTCTCAAAAGGGAATATTGGTTATTTCAGAATATCCATTCACACCTGTTAAAACAAGGAATATGGTTATAGTAAAAAAGCAAACTCGTAAGATTTAATAAAAGATCTGTGTTTTTATTTAAATAGTAACATAAATTAAAATTCGTTAATTTAAATAAAAATTCTTTCGGCGAAAAATCATGAAATAGTACTTATTTATGATTTTCTGTACATTCTGTATATTTGTCCTTCTTATGTTAAAAAGTGGATTCTATTTCAAAAACTCAAATCACCCTTTAATATGATTGGTAATTGTTTACAAGTCAATATTGATAAAATTTAAATTTTATATATAGTTTAAACATAATAAGTCTCACTTAGGAAAGTTGAACTTTGAATGCTTAAACGCAAAAGTTAATATAATCTTCTACTTTTAAAATAAATGTTGTTGTTTTTTTAAATCTCCTTAAATACCTAATAAAATCTATTAGTTTATTGTGCTGGAGTATTAAAACAAAGCCGGTCACAATGAGAGGGGTTCTGCGAGTACATTGCGCTCCGAATCCCAAACTTATGGAGACACCTAGTCCTAAAAAAGACTAGCATAAGGCTTTCAACCAGCCATTTTTTTTAAATTAAAAATGTCCCAGTACTAGATTTAGAGACCATTCCTTTTGTTTTAAATTGATTTCTAGCACGTTGGTATTAAACGCAATTGTCTTCCACTGATTCTTCGAATTGCGCCATATTTTTTACGATAAGATTTAAAAAGTCATACTATTCTAGTAGATAAAGCTATTTTTAATTAACTATAAAATAAAGAATGACATCACAATAAGAATATAAGCCCACACATATCTGCCTGAATGATTCACATGCATTTGCAGTCAAGAGTTTAACATGCAAAATACGAACAAAATCTAGAACAAAAGAAGAATAGCGTCTCTAATTAGATCTGCAGATACCTTTTGGTGCGGAAGTTAAATGGCAATAAAGAATGTAAGCGCTATAAATATTATAAAGAAATAAAAAAGCAAGTATAATGCATGAAGATTAGAGACTAACGATAACCAAAATTTTTTGTTCTATGTCACCAGTTGTTCATGTGAAGTCTTAAAATTTCCCGAATTATGGTTATGTAATAAATTGAACGTAAAAGTTCTAGCTATCCAATAACTTAATTTGCTAATAAAGCAGTTAATTGCATCATCATAATTAGTCTCATAATATCAATGAACTGATCAAACAACATCAACAGCATAAAAATACATATATATATATATTCATAAAAATGCAACATCTACTGACATGATAATTACTAGAATGAATATTCTCCTCATTAGAAACCTATGAAGCTTACATTAATTTGTTTCGTCTTAATATCCTTAGGCGAATACAAAATTTTTGTTGAATAATTATTAGGGTTTATATTATGCAATATTTTCACTTTATTATATTGAATTTAAAAAGAAATATCTAATTTTTAGTTTCGAGATTTTAATAATCATCATTTTTTTTCTTTCGGTAATTTTGTAATAGATTTCAGAAAAGTTCTTTTTTAGCTGATTCATGCGTTAACTAATTTTTAACTTCTCTGCTTCCGGCATATTTTGTAAATTTGCTTCTCATCAGAAACATTAATTCATAAATATGCATTACTAAGCATTTTTAACATAAATAAAAATATATTTTTCTTTATTAGATATAATTTAGCCTAAAGCATGACATTTAAAGTTTTTGTAATTTAAGTGGTTCTAAAAAAAATATTCTGATACAATAAAAAATTATTACATTTTTTATCGTGTTATTTGTGTAACATTATTAATATTCAACATTTCTTAGCAATTAACAAATATCAACGATAAAAATAAATGACATTTTAAACGTTCATTCTCAAATCCTTAGAAAGATGGGAAATGCTACAACAATTTGGAGAATTAAAATATTTGTAGCATCTGAAATTTGCTTGCTGAATACTTTAAATTTCTATTAATTTTGTTGAGTTACTGATTGTAGCATCTGAAAATATAATTCATAACAAACTTTCACAGTTTATAAAACTAGCATTTTTGCATCCTGTGCATTTAATAAAATCAAAAGTGTTAATAAATTGGCACTTATGCATTTTAGGCTGTCCTTCAAAGAGTAGAAAAAATATTCAAGCTTGCACTTTTTCAAATTTTCTTATTAATAGTAGCATTATTATATAGCAGTAATATTACTAGTAATATTAACATTAGTAAAAATATGAAACAATATAATTCAATTACTACTTTAGTATATAAATTCTTAATTATTAAATTTTATATTATCCAGAGATATTTGATTTTGTAATAGAGAAAAAATACATTTACATTTTTTTTAAATTTAGTTTTATCTGGGAGTGAAAAAAAATATCTCATTTTGATCTTAAAAGAGTGTTTTACAGACGGTTAGTCATACCAATAAGTACAAATGTTACTTGGTCTTTTAAGTTCAATACTTTAATAATCAACATGTTGCGTAATTACACTACAGGTTCACAATTCGATTACGAGCAGTGAAATGTCCATGATACTATCAACCTTTCATTCTTCGAGATCGATAAAATTATTAGTAAACTTATCTATAAATTAAAAATTAAGGGTTGCGCGTTCGACGAACTATCTGAACAAGAAATTTGTGAAGTATGACTCAGGGACGATGGTCAAGAGAACTCTGTCGGTCAGTTCAAGATATGATATTTAAAGGACTATGGCTGCAAACTTTTACAAAGTATATTTTGTCCCGACTGTTCTAACTGTTACTTTTTTTCCTTTTTCAGTGGATTTGTAACTGTTGAATGTATCCATTCTGAAATTTGTGAAAAATAATTTTCTGAACCTCTTTTTTGATCCGTGGTGACTTCCATGCCTAAATACTGATAAAATTTTGACATGCTCTGTCAGTTCACTTTACAACCTGACTCAACTTACTGAACACATTTTAGGACTTAAACAGATTAAACGGTATAGAAATGCAATTATATAATTTTTTATATTCTTTACAAAAAAATCGTTCAACTTCGCATTCTTTCATTTTTACCAACCGTCACAGAATAACGGTAAAAAATAGATGAAGTATGGTAAGTGATGCCAGAAATGTAATCCTAAAATTCGTTACATTCGACCCTAACAGCACCACGTGCTTTCATGAAAAAATAGGATAACTTTTAATAATACAGTGAAATGTTACTTTAAAATGTTTAAATATAAGCAGATCTCTTTCACTTAGAGAAAAAAAAATGCACGAGTGACGTCAATGAATTCGGTCCCTGTTCCATGTGTTTGTTTTATTTGGACCTAGAGAGATCATTTAAATTTCAGCGACAACCAGATTCGTTTTGAAAACCATATTTAGGGCATTCTACACCTCTATTCGTTCTCTTTACTCTGCGAAAAACCATAGATAAGAAAAGAAAGTTCATCATTAATCTTTATGATGAAAAATCGAGCATTTTGTTAACAATCGGGATTCATCTGCATTAAATAAGAGCTCGAGACACCTACCTTTATTAATTAGCATGACAAAATATAAAATAAATGAATCATTATTATTACAATTTATGTAAGACAATTGATATCATTATTTAAACCTCTGTAGATCAATAACCAGTTTTATTCAACATGATATAAGTAGTATTTAAAAATGCATAAAAGTGAAAGTTTTTTTCGCTTTTTAAATATTATTTTTAAAGTAATCTCAATTTTTAGATTGAAAACTACGACTAAATGTTTGTCTTTCATGTTTTATTCTACAAAAAACAACCATGAAACTGGGAATTGAGAAAAATTGTTGGAAAATTTCTTCATCTACACAGTGGCGCCAAACTCGTATGATATAAGTGTCATTTAAATAGATATATATACAATCACATTAGATGTAACTGCACTGTACATATTACTGTTTTTTTCCTTTGTCCTAGCTTTGAAAGTATTAACAATACCCTTTGTTTCATATCTACATCTCGAAAAAGATATCACAGAAATTACCATAAAGTGTTGTATAAATAGTACACAATATTCTATTCCAAAAAAACTTCCTTTCACTTTGAATTTTTAAAGTCTAAAAAAAATTCATTCTTGAAAGGCTTTTTGAACATCTTCATTTAAATGACTTTCACATGCTTATACGATGTAACCTCACCTTTCATTTTATGACTCTTTTTCACAATAATTCCAGAACAATCTCCAAGTGATTTGATAGACACAATGTCATATTACTAAATTTTTCAGGCACCGCCCACCCTCATAATACCCTTCTAAAATTTTCTTTACACTTTTGCGTTTATCCAGAGAATGCTTTTAAAAAGATTGAATTTCTCCTTTAGGAGGAATTCTTACATTCCTGAAAAAAATTACTGTAAAAATATGTTAATTGGTCGTTGCTACTGAACTCTTATCACGAAAAGTTCCCAGCTTATTTCACGCACAGTAGGGAGCTCTATTAAGCGAAAAAAAATCTGTGAAGTTATTAAAAGTTTTTTAGAAACTGGGATTCCTAGAACTTTTTATGTAACAGCAACAAAAAAAAATCATCAAACAGGTACGCATTTGCACCGAAAATAAAAAAATCTGTATGGTTACGAAGAACTTTTTAGGAAGCTGGAACACAGGTTACAGTTAAAATTTTAGCAAGATAACTGTAATTTTAGTAGACTCGTTTGTAAAGTTACAGATTTCTGTAACTTTACAAAAATTAGTTTTGTAAATTTGCATTTTTTCTTGTATAGTGTACAGATAAATGTTAGTAACCATACAGATATCGGAAACTTTACATTTGTAGGATTACAGATTTTTTTTTTTTTTTTTTTTTTTTTTTTTTAACAGTGTATAAATTAACAACAATGAAAAAGAGAAAATATTATCTTGACTACCTTTTATGATTTCTGAATTGATTTCTTTATGTATAATCGTACATTAATTTATATTAAACTATTAATTCATGATAGTGGATTTCTTTTTATTAATCTTACACTGTAAAAAAATCTGTAAAGGTACTACACTTTATCTAGGAAACTGGGATTCCAAGAACTTTTCCTGTAACGGTAACAACAAAAACTCAAATTTTAGAATCGGTTACATGGATTTTTCCTGTTGTCGTTACATGAAAAGTTCTTGGAATCCCAGTTTCCTAGAAAATATTTAGTACCTTTACAGATTTTTTTTTACAGTGTATTAATCTATTTAATTTTCAAATTTATATTTACTGATTTTTTTTTATTGTTTCCTTGTTACAGTTTCATAGTCATTTGGCATGTTTTTCTAAGCGTATATTGACACAATATTAATTCCATTTTTGTTTAAAGGAGAAACTTTACCTTTATTTTCAAAAATACACATCAAAACTAATCTGTAAAATTACTAATCGTTTTCAAGGTAACTGGAATTCCTAGAACTTTTCATTTAACTGTAACATCTAAAATTCATGTAACCGATTTTGTTACATGAGTTTTTGCTGTTACTGGTACATATGAAGTTCTAAGAATCCCAGTTTCTTAGAAAAAAAATTTAGTAATTTTATAGATTTTTTTTTTTTTTTTTTTTTTTTTTTTACAGTGCATGGTTCAATTGGTGAACTCAATGCAATTCTTTGTTTAACTAAAGAAGAATTTTGAAAAAAATTAACTGTATATTTAATTAATTTTTTTCATAAATTTAAAAAAATCCGTTTTTAAAAATCCCTATTACTTTTTCAAATATTGATATTTTTGCCCAATGTCTTTTTTAATATTTTTAAATGGGTATTACGAAAGACTGGGTTTTGATATTCAGATACTTCCAATATTACGTTTAATATATGCATATTTTTACTCATATATATAGTGAAAAATGGTGAAATCAATCATACCTTCATCCCGACCAGTGGCCGAGAGCTTCTGCCTCTGAAACTGGTAGACGGCAGGTGCTGGGTTCGAACCCAATCGCAGCCACCGTCCTAACGGTTCTAAGCTTTCCGTGGTTTTCTTCGAAATTTGGATTTCTTTGCGGAAATAGGGGGTTAGGTTTCCTTAGAAAGACTCTGATGGAGGACACTTCTCTTCAGGGCCCAAATCCCAAGTGTGGATAATTGCAACAAACAAGCTAATGTATCTTCATATACATTTATTTTTAAAAATAACAAAAAAGACTAATTTTATGCATTGATTTAGCACATATTTAATAAAGAAAATACACAAAGAAGTTTAAATCTCTATCTAAAATACACGAAAAACATTTTTTTTTATAATAAGAATATGACGAATAGGTGAACCTGATAAAAAGCCATTTAAACTTTTAATTTGTATGGATAACTGCGCTGGATGTATCAACAGAATAAAAAAGATCTCGCGATGAAATTGCTATGGGAATAAAACTGAGGTGTCAAAATAATCATAATGAAACAACGCAATATTAATCTATACAATATCAGAAAATATTTCAGAATGTATCAGATATGGCGGATTAATAAAAATACTCTAGAATTTATATATTAATTTATTACTAACTTTTAAAAACTTTAAAATGATTTATTTTCTTTTAAAAAACACCTGTAGGACGTAATTTTTACATTTCATGTATATGATGAAGTGGTTTAAAAATCGATTACAAAATTAAAGTTTTACATGCAAAAACCAGATTCAGATACGTAAAAGATTCTAAAAGCAGGCATTCTTTTATCTTAATCACCTTTATAATTCAATTAATTCATCTTATTCGACAAATTTTAAAGCACAAAGAAACTATTCTAAAGAACTTCAGTGGTCTAGAAATTTAATTATTTTTTTTCCATATTTCATTGCAAGGGTTTTCAATTTCTGTGCCATAAGAAGATCTAAAATGTGTAGTAAAACTTTTACAATGTAATTAATTAATTAGTATCTCTGGGTTACTTTTAAGGAATTAATTTCAGATAATGGCAGATAAAGAAATAATTTTTTTTCGATTCACAATTTTTTATTAGGGTTAAATGAGTCTTTTTGAAATGAACACTGATGAAAATAGAAAATAATGATACCTGGAACATTAATTCAAATATAAATTTCGAGTCTTTTAATCGCGAAAATGTGACGATTTCTGACCAGAAAAAAAATTCAAAAGGGAATCCTTATTCTTCAGATTACATATTTCATTCATAGTTAAAACATAATGAATTAAAAATTTCATCTAAATTAAATATATTTTTTATGTATGTTTTAAAGTTTGGTTGTGATGGTACATTATATTTTTGTATACTACATACAAAATATTTTGTATATATGGGGTAATTATGATCTGGGGGTAATTATGCCCACCCCTATAGTGGAGAAAATCGTGGTAAAATATTATAGTGGTAATATATTGGTAAAATTTCATTTCACGCTTCGATATTAACCTCATAATGTATTTTTCGTTTTAGACGTTCTTTATCAATAATATGATGTATTTTTGAGATCCAAATAGCAATTTGAAACAAAATTACCAAACTTTTTAATAAACGGACTTGTCAGTTTGGAGTTCTAATGCTCTTATTTATCACCCCCCAAAAAATGCTTGAAAGCAAGTATAAAGAAGAAATATAATAGTCATAATTTCCCCATTAGTGATCTTAATTACCTTAAAATTTTTTGACTATAAGTTTTTGATGGGGTAATTATAACCATCCTTTAAACTTAAACAGAAAAAGGGCTATGAGAATTAAAACTTTTAAGAAGTGTTCTTAAAGGGACAAAGTTAATTTCCATGTACTGAAAACACCACTTTACCAAATAGAAACAAGTAAAAAAAAAATAATAACAATGTAAAAAGCGATTATAATTATCCGTCATGACCCTACATTTAAATATAAAACTAACAGTTTAAACTCTTAATTTACACAATTTTATTGCCTAGTCTTTATTAATACACATAAGATGTGCTGCGTAAGTTTATGTACTAACTAGTACGCAAAAAATATAAATGATTGAAAAAATATGTTTATACAAAAGCCATTAAGAGTTATAGAAAATACAGTAGCTCGATATTGCTGGATTTAAACACAATAGTAAAAAATAGAGCTGTAAATAGTTCTCAAATTATATTTTTTTAGAATAAATTGTAAAAAAATTGTTTACACGTTCGTTAGATTAATTTTAATAATGCATAATTAGAATTTAGTTTAAGTAAGACAAACTGATTTTCAATCACATATATTCGTAATTGTTGCTAACAGAATTACAAAAAATATATTCAATATGTCCCTTTAACATTGCATGTATATATTCTTACAATACTGTACTTTAACTTAAGCCTAAATTAATAATAACATTTACAGATTTTTTTTCAGGCAGTTAATTTAAAAAGTAGAAATTCTATGGTAAAATTTTAATAAAAATAAATATTTAAATTGATATATTACAGGTACTCAGATAAAAATAGTTAGAGGTTAAGAAGATATATAAGATAAAATATGATTCACAATTTTAAGTTTCTAATGTTATTTAATGTTTGGAAAGATGATGTACGCAATGTTAAAAATATCTAATTTGAATAAAATGTCTTTAAAGTTAAATTTTACCTTGATATGGAATGATTTGGGCTCAACATATTTAATCTTAAAAGCAGTTTTAATTAAAATTTCGTCCTTTTTTTTTTTTTTTTTTTTTTTTTTTTTTAGTTTTTTTAGTTTTTTAAGTTGTTGTTCATTTATAATAGATTCTTTTTTGTTTTACTGTTTGAAAAATGATTAAGGGGATCATTCCATTTAAGTTGGTCAAAACATAAAAATCTTCAAATTTTCAATTAAAATGAAAAAAATATTGCATTATTTTTTTTCTCCTTAAAATGATAATTGAATCATGTTTTTATCTGAATTAGAACAAGAAATATTAATTTTTTCGTTTTAGTTTGTGTTCAAAATCTAATTTTCAAGCAATGGCTGCCAAGGAAATGACTTCCGGATAAAAATGCGTTTTTCTTTATTTTTGGTTTTTGTTACCATTACTACTATTTAAATTGTTATAAGTCAAAATTAATAGAGAAAAATGATTCAAACTTAAAACATTTTTTTAAATTGTTTTAAAAAAACTTAAAAAAAAAAAAATTATTTCATTATTTTTAAATACATCTTTTTTTTTTTTTTTACTTTAAATATTTTTCATTTTTATGTAAATAATATTTTTTAAATGCTGTATCAACATTAAAGATTATATATTTGTTTCTATGTTTTTAACTGAAAAAAATAAATTCTACAAATAATATTTCGAGTTATAACGATTTTAAGTGACTCCAGTATTTTTAACAAATTTTATTATTTTTGAAATAAGGAGAAATTTCATCATATGATTTTCTTTGCAAATAATATGGTTAACCAACACAATTTTTTTAATTTAATTAAAAATTAAAAAATAAATAAAAAATAAATAAAAATTCAAAAATCAAATTAATTTAATTTTTATATTCACAATAAATAAAAATCATTTTAAAATGCATTCTGGATTCCCTTAAACAAAAAATCCCCTCTACAATTAAAAAAAAAAAAAAATCCGAAGAACAAAATCAAAAAGTCATCAGCGCAATATATATATAAAGTAAAACCAAACATTCCTTCAACGATCACGACACAGATCTACACTCAATAAATGCTCACAACATCTGCCGCTCTTATCCGTCATCATCTGTATTTTTTTCGTTCTGTTGTGGAATTCTATACGATAAATGAACTTTTTTTTCTAGTCTCCGACTCCACTCAAAATGGCGATACTCCAAGTAGTTACGGACCACAAATGCTTGATGGAGCATGTGTCTAATGATTAATCTTGAACGAATCCTTTTCTTTGTTTTAGAGCAAAGCATTGTTAGCTCCGCACCTCCTCCACTTATATATATATATTTAAAAAAAAAATAAAAGTAAATTTAGCACGCCACCTACACACTGTTCATACTTTTGTTAAACATTAGCTACTGTAATAACTAAAAAATAGGACTAATTATAGAAACATCACAAGGGAGTTTAAATTTCACGTCATTTTTTAGTTTAACTGAAACACGTGTAGGTTAAAGGTATAATGAAATATTTTTATTTATTTTATTTTATTATTTTTTAATGGGAAAATCTTTTTCAAAGATGAAGATATTTAGACACAATGTTTTTCAAGCTAAATACCATGTTTACTACTAATAAAAATACCCTTTTTATGTTTAGTTCAAAAGAATTTCACATAAAATTGTCGTTTAATAGTCTTAAAATTTCGTATATCAACTCCCAAAACATTTTTATACTAGATAATGACTGCTTTTAAAGTGATTTTGGTGTAGATTAAAAATAATATTAACGCCTTCATGTTTATTTAATAATAATGTACTGTTTTCTTAGACAATTGTTTAATGGAGGCATGTGTGTAATAATTAATCTTGAACATTTTTTTTTTTGTCCAAAATAAAACATTGTTAGCTCCGGACCTCCTCCACTTATAAAAAATAGTAAATTTAGCACTCCACCCACACACTTCATACTTTTGTTAAACTTCAGCTACTGTAATTTTTTTAAAAATAGGACTAATTATAGAAACATCACAAGGGAGTTTCAATTTCACATCATTATTGAGTTTAACTGAAACACGTGTAGGTTAAAGGTATATAATGGAACAGTGCATTTTTTTAAGATGAATATCTTTAGCTGCAATGTTTTTCAAACTAGAAGCCATTTTTTCTGTTTGCTTTAAATAAAAAGACTGTTTATATGTAATCCATATGATTATCACAAAAATTGTCGGTTAATAGTCTTATAATTGCAAAATGTCTTTTTTTATGTATTTTTACTAGATAATAACTGTTTTTTAAGTGATTTTGCAATTGATGAACAATAATCTAACTTTTTCGTGTTTATTTAATAGTAATATACTCTTTGGATACCAAATTTTTATGGAGCTTATACCTAATGATTAGTCATGAAGTAGCCTTTTCTTTCAGCATTGCAAGCATTGTTGCCTACGTACCTCCTACACTTTTAAAACGAATTACTTCAACTACCTTAGCACTACACCTACACACAGTTCATACTTTTGTAAAAATTTTAGCTACTGTAATAACAAAAAAGTAGAACTAATTATAGGAACATCACAAGGGAGTTTAAATTTCACGTCATTATTGAGTTTTACTCAAACACTTGTAGGTTAAAGGTACAATGAAATAATGAATTGTGTTTCAGCGAGAAAATATTTTTAAAATACAGAGATATTTAGGTACAATGCTTTTCAATATAAATGACATATTTACTTCTAATAAAAAAAAAAAACTTTGTTTATATTTAGTTCATACGATTTTCACATAAAACTGTCGTTTAATATTCTTAAAATTCTGAATAGTAAATTCCAAAAAAAAAAAATTTTGTACTGTTAATGACTGTTTTTAAAGTAATTTCGGAACTGACTAACAGTTATTCTAACACCTTCATGTGTATTTAATAATAATATATTTTTGATTAATCAAATATTTGATGGAGCATGTGTCTAATGATTAATCTTGAACGAATCCTTTTTTTTTCTAAAGCAAAGAATTGTTAGATCTGCACCTCCTCCACTTATAAAAAAAAAGAATATTGCCCAGTTAAACTGATGGCATTGAGCTCACAAGCTACGCATTCTAATTGTATATTACAGCCTTATATTTTCAAGGGTTAATTCCGTTGGAAAAACAAATTAAGGTGGGAGGGGGTCAGCTCCTTCCATTTTCCATTTTTATACCTTAATCACGGAACCCCTTAAACTAATCTGGGATATGAATTATCATATAAGAAACCTGCAAGAATAATACTAATCACGGAGGTGCCTCATCTAAATTTTGAACAAAAACTGATAATTCTACATGAAAAAAACATTTATATCAATTAAGGGAAGGGGCATGAGCCCCCGTTTCCAATGTTTTTTCTTATCCAATGAACATCTAATATTAATAACGAAAGTGCCTCATCAGAAAGATTGTACATCTAAACTTTGAACTAAAACTAATAATTCTGCATTAAAAAAAACATCTAAATAAGCTAAGGGGAGGGGCATTTGCCCCAGTTCCCTCTGTTATACATATCGAATGAACTCCAAAAATTAATCAGGGATGCGCCGCATCAGAATATACAAACATACAAAATTTCAAGTGAATCGAATATTTTTATCATGAGTTATCGCGTTACGCACATACGCACATACAGAACGGACGGGCATATAAGCTCTCAGGCTTTGATAGCCTGCGAGCTAAAAAAGTAAGTTTAGTGCTACATCTACACACTGTTTATACTTTCTTTAAACTTTTGCTACTGTACTATCTAAAAATGGGACTAATTAGAGAAACATCGCAAGAGAGATTAAATTTCACGTCATTATTGAGTTAAATGTATATAATGGAACAACGCATTGTTTTTAACAGAAAAATATTTTTAAAGATATTTAGATACAATGTTTTTAAAAATACTATTTTTTTTACTCCTAATAAAAAGATTGTACGTACTTCATCCGATTTTCACATAAAATTAGTTATTAATAGTCTTGAAATTTCTAATAGAAGATCCTAAAGATAATATTTAGGTACAGTTTTTGCCAAACAAAATAACATATTTTCTTTACTTCTCATAAGAAAATTTAGTTTGTGCTTAATCCGTACAACGTACACAAAAAAATGTCGTTTAATAGTCGTAAAATTCGGAAATTACTGTTTCCAAAGAATCATTTTGTTGTACTATGTTGTATTAAAAATATTTAAAATTTTCAAAATTTATCTCTATAATAAAACACTTTTTGAGTAGATAACTTGTATGGATATTAGTATAAAATAGATTGTATGAAAACACAACTTTATTATATTTATTTTACAATAAAAACAAGTTTTTATACCATACTGAGTATTTACCAGCTTGTTAAATGTCCTCAAAAATGACCATAATCCAAATTACGGTCTTCTGAACCCTTTTCAATGTCTTTAAAGTTATGTACGTAAAATAAAATAAAATATTTATATATTATTGTCACAAGAATTATCATCGATGTAATCGAAGTTATACACATAAAAAAAATATTCTTAAGTTATGATTGTAAAATAGTTGGGCTCTTTGATAAAAACAAATTCCGGATTATTCATAAAACCATTGACTCTATCGGAGCGGCACGGCGGCGTGCGAATAATATCATTTAATTTAGAAAATACATAGTAACATAGTAAATACAATACATAGTAAGCAGTAGTAACAATACATAGTAAATACATAATAAACAATTTCAGAGTCGATTTATTTAAAAACAGTGGAGTTTCCCCTTTTTGGAGTTACAAAGCCTCTTTCCTCGCTACCATAGTAACACCAACTTTAAGTTTTGTGGATTCATCGGATTTTTCTTAAATTGGCAAATAGAAATTCTTCCCAAATTTCCATGAATGGACAATAGTTATAGCTGTAAAATCCTATTTTATTTGTACTAAAATATTATTTTTCATAAAACGTACAGTACCTTTAAAACAAATGACTATATTAAATTTCGGACTGTTTATACCATCGGCTATTAAGAATTCGTAATAAATTTTACCTAATTAAAATTTTACCTACAAGTCAGCATTTTTTTTATATAAAATTTCTCCTATCCTCCCTCACCGTAGCATAAAAAAAATTACTATAAAAAAACTACTTTTGCATAAAACTACTTTATTTTTTAAGCACTCGTGGAATCGTTCTTTTACTTCCCAAAAGATGTTCTTTTCAAAACATTGTGAATGGTCATCACATATCATTGAAAAACTCTGTTTTACCTGTATTATTAAATCTTTATTTTAAATGTGTTCCTCGATTAGGCTAAAAAAAAATACATTTTTTCGAAATCAATAGACACATAATATGAAATTTAAAATAATTCACATTTTCTTGAATGATTAGAATATCTATACTCTGAAGTTGCTTGTGTAAGGGAAAGGAATGGTCATATGCGACTCAACAACTTCTTAATCGATACAGAATAGGTACTTTTTTTGTATTTACAAGCAAATTTACAAATTAATATTTTCTGTTTCAAAATATTAACTTATTAAATTTGGTTTTGCAAATTATCAAAATATTGGTTTTAGATTAACTTCTTTAGCAATTAACTTAATTATTATTGTAAATATTTATAAAAATTAATAATCCTATTTAATTATTTCTATTGTGTGAAAGTGATATTTGAATCGTTGTCATATTTTGGAATTTCAACAAAATTGAGAATGTATCTATTATTATTATTATTATTTTAAATATGGGTGATTGTTCTTCAAAATACAAGTACATAGGGGGCATCCATAAATGATGCCACGTTTTAAGGGGAAGGGGTGGATCCATGAAGTTGTGACAGTTTGTGACAAGAGGTTTTTGGGGGATAAGAAGTGTGACATTACACATTTTGATAAAAATAAAAGCATAAATCAACAGATAAAAATTTTAAGTTATTTTTAAATTATAGTATTTTGAGTTCATAAAGTAAATATAGGATTTAAAGCCAAATATATTAAATTCCATTTCAAATTTAAAAATAATAATGTTTTCAAATGCTGTTTCATATTAATGTTTTATTACTGTTGTGTATTAATTAGGTTTTTTTGTCGCAAAACTTAATCTTATTTCATGCAAAATAAATATCCGAGTAATATTTATTGTTATTCACACAAATATCATTGAAACACATAGTTAAAATTTAAAAAGTAAAATGTGAAATCAGGTCTATAACGTAGTTCTATTTTTCTGAACTGTAAATTTAGATGATGCGACATGTGACAAGGGGGAGAGAAGGAGGATGGTGAACTATGACACTTTGTGACAAAACGATGGAGGGGGAGGGGAGTAAAAAATATTGAAAAAAGTGTGACATAATTTATGGACAGCCCCATAGATAAATAATTTAAAAAGTTAATTAAAAGCCGTCAGGTAAACAATAGTCAAATGAATGTAGACATATACATATACAGATAGTTTTATACTTAGTAGTAGAATATAACTGCAGACAAAAAAAAAAAAACCAAGTAAAATAATACACAAGACTTTTCTTTTTTAATAAAATACCTTATGATTGAAACCTAAATAAAATAAAATATTTACCGTTCCGTTAACGGCAGAATTTTTTTTATCATTCTCTATTTCAAAGAAAGGAAGATTTGGCTTAAAGAAATCGCCTTAACTGTCTTTGAGTTTTTGATGTCAACAGCTTAAAGTCAGATACCCTGAATAAAAATAAAACATCGTGAAATATTACTGGCAAATGATCAAAAAATTTCTCTGTTTTTGATTTTGTAAATTGGCATCGGATCAAAATATGCAAAGAAGAAAGCGACTAAAACAATGGCAGTATATAAGATAGCAATTAATTAAACGACGTTTTGTTCTTTAAAGAATGTTATGTAACATTCTTTTTTTTACAGCTCTCTGTTGAAAGTTTTAAAAGAAGCAGTCTTTTAACTTACAAATCAGCAGAGACAGTCTAATGACTTTCAATGTACCAAAAAATAAATAAATATATAAACAAATAAAAATAAATTAAATAAAATAAATAAATAATAATAAATAAAAATTTATACATTTTTTGAAAAAAAAAAATATTAAAAATATTATTAGCAAAATTCTTAAAGAATAATTCAAATTAGAAAAAAATATATATTGCAAGAAAATATTTTTTCTTAAAATTTACTTTTCAATAGTAGATTTAATCGAAATATTAAAGAAAAACTACGTGGAGTTAACACAATTAAATAAATATGTGACATATGTTTGAACTTATCACCGTGTGATATTCAAAACAAATTAAAAATGATACTCTGCAGTTGCACAGTCTATGGTGCATTTAACTGAAACTCCATCATTCAGTTTTTCATGCGATGCTTCATGCATCATATTTTTATTTTACTTAGATTTTAATTTCTGTTCTCTTAACCATTGAGCAACTCCTGCCACAGTTTTGGTAGGTTGAATGATTTTATATAATTCGTTACATATGGAATATTTACTTGTTATAATCTCTATTGGTTTTCTTTTAATAGATAGATAATATTGTTTGCAGGAAAAAAGTATTTTACTCTCGTTGAAATTTTTTATGGATATTTTTTCTTCATGTACTTTTAGAAGGGTTGTTATTTTTCTATAATATTTAATATCAGTGATAAGCTCCTTCTTTCTGTATTTAAATTTCTTACTTTTCATTCCATTATAGGAAATATTTCATCCATCTGCCTTTTGTTACATATTTAAAAGCGATAGATTAACGGTTAGCGAGATCGTGGACTCTACGCTAGACCGTGGCGAACGTATTCAGAAAAGAAAAAATGAGGTGGGAACAAAAGAAAAAGTTATACGGACAAATGCATAATTTTGACCTTACAATAAAATCCACTTTACAGAAACAAGACTGCATTTCTAATATCGATATTCCTTACTTGCATAAAATCCACGAAAAACACAGTAAACAGTGTTAATAAAATCCAATTAAATTGATGTCAATGTTTCGGTATTTACACGAAAAGAAATAACTTCACTGTTTATTAGATTTCTTTACTTTTTTTTTCTTTTGTAATATGTAAAATATTGTTTGAATAGTCAATCTCGTAGAAAATATAGTTTGTTTTAGATATTTAATTTTCTCTTTTTCTCATATAAATGTCACTCATAAATTAAATTATGAATAAAAGCGCCATTAAGAACATAAAACGTATTCTTTCAGAAATGAGAAAAAAAATCCGGCTAAGGGGCTGTCCATAAATAATGTCATACATTTTTCAATATTTTAATCCCTCCCACCTTTGTCACAAAGTGACACACTTCAGCAAACCCCTTCCCTCTTCCTCGTCACATGTCACTCTATATACAGATACATATATTTACTGCTCAGAAACAAACCACTGTGTTATAGATCATACTTAAAATTTCGTTTTTAAGCCTTAACTATATATTTTAATGACATTTATGAGCATAAAAATGAAAAAGATTAGTGTACTTATTTTGTATAAAATAAGATTAAGATTTACAACAAAATTTATAATTAACATACAATAATAATAAATATTAATGTTAAAGGATACTTGAAAATATTAGTATTTTGGAATTTGAAATGGAATTTATAATATTTGGCTTCAAAATTTAATTTATTTTAAGGACACAAAATACTTTAATTTAAAAATAACTTCATATTTAATATTATGGTTTATTATGCTTTTATTTTAACCAAAATGCGTGATGCCGCATTTCTTCTTATTCCCTGCCACTCCCTTGTCACAAACTGTGACAATCCTCCGACCCCCCCCCTCTCTTTTCAAGCACGACATCATTTATGGACGACCCCCGCTACCGACGAAGCTATATTTCCGAGGTTATATTGTAAAGCATTATCTTAGAAACTCAATCTAAAAATACTTCCTAAATGAAATAATATAATAAAAGATGAAAACTACAGCGAGCAAATTCGTTTCTCTAACTCATTACTCGCAAAAGTGAAATTAGCTCTTAATTACTATATTGTTTACCATTGAAAATAAACGTAAGCGGGTCTTTTAATCAGATAATTAGAGTTTACGGCTGCACTTTTCAACGAAGGAATCTTAATTAGTTCTTTATTTTTTCTCGATTTGATCGTTAACGTGCAACATTGATAACAAATCTAATACCATAGATATTTTGGAATTTTTCGTAATCGTTATTTATATTTGAAAATAAAATGAATGCGTGTGCGTTTATTGTTTTTTAGGTGCGTTCTTAATTATATAAATACGTAGCACCTCATCGTTCAATCCGCCCGTCTGTCCGCCTATAACAGAGCAAAAAAGTACCCAACCGAATCGTTTGAAACGTAAAATATATAATTTTTGCATAATTTTGTGGAGTCATTTCAAATCCAATAAACACCAGAGGGGTAGATTTATTACAGAGATAATTAAAATCATTTGGTTGCATTACGGTTATCGAGAAAAAATAGTTTCAAATTAATTTTAATGATGTTATATTCTTTCGAACACAATACAGTTGATATACATCTGAGAAGTATACACTAAAAAATACATTCTGCACTATCTGTAGTGCAAAGAATATTTTTTATTTATTTACAGGGCGATACAAAAGTATTCCATTGCAGAATGGTATAATAAGAAAAAACTATTTGGAGCGCGTTTTAATACTACTAAACTATTTCACATTTTATGAAAGTTATATAGGTTACTGAGGTTTGCTACGAGGCCATTCTTGCATAATAGAAAGCAGGTAGTATTTACACGGACGCACAAAAGATTTCGGCTACTATACTGTATATTATTACACCAAGGTCTGAATATTTTAAAGACTTTGTTATAGGACAAACGTACCTCATTTGCTACGTTTGTCGTGCTATTTCCAAATTTTTTTCTCTTTTTGTTAGAGAAAGTTTGTTAAATCTACCGTAGGAATATTTTCAAATTTGAGTAGGATAGATGAATAATATGGCTTCGAATGCACCTGAGATTAAGCTTATTTATTTATTTTTTTAAGTAAGTTGCCGATATACTTATTTAAAACCTTCATCGAAACCTAACGAACGAGGCCTGATTGACTGCATTTCTTCTACTTCTTGTTAGCTTTCAACTATATGTCAATGATAAAAGATGTAAATTTCCATTTTGGGTGAAAAAATTCAGGTCCAGGTTTCGAACCTGGAATGTATTGGCTGAAGCCGCCAATGCTCTTCCAAATGAGCTATCCCGGACACGAACACTGGAGGACTATTTCACCCAATTAACCTCAACGATCACTTTATCTGGTCTGATACTCAGGATCAGCTCCACAGAATAAATCGAAGGTCAATATATGGAACTGCAGAAAATCGTTTCATACGAAATTACAATTGATTAATTTTAAACACGATTATTCAATCGGTAAATTAGTTATAACACATGTAAATTTCCATTTTGGGTGAAAAAAGTCAGGGTCAGGATTCGAACCAGGGATTCTGTGTTATTCTGTTGAGCTGATCCAGAATATCAGACCAGATTATGTGATCGTTGAAGTTAATTGGGTGAAATAGTCCTCCAGTGTTCGTGTCCGGGATGGCTCATTTGGGAGAGCATTGGCGGCTTCAGCCAATACATCCCTGGTTCGAATCCTGGCCCGGACTTTTTTCAGCCAAAATTGAAATTTACATCTGTTTTAATTAATTTACCGATTGAATAATCGTGTTTAAAATTAATCTATATGTCAATGCTTTAAAAAAATAGACATGGCAGACTGGAAGAAGACGTTCCGTTTTTCCTATTATTTAAAATGTCGATCTTTCGGAGGCAAAAAACTTAATATTACTACTACTAATAATAATAATAATAGTAATAATTATAACATGATGCTGATGTCTCTTTGCATTAAAATAACACAGCTATTTAACAAACAAAATAAATATCTGAATTTGTGTTTAATATATTCCGATTTTAAAGTTTTTAATTTACACTTAGATACCTACTGTAAGGCAAATATTTAATATATACAATGCATGCACAAATTTTATTCTCTCAACAATTTAATTTGTGCAATTAATTTTATGCACGCGCTGTTGAATTGCAATTTAATTTTATGTTTAGATTATTACTCAGTTTTTGTTGTTGCAAACTCGAACTTACGTTTTTGTTTGACTTACTTCATTTATTATTTTTATTCGTATTATTTATTTTTTTTTTTACTTTCATTTGACAGAGTCGGAACAGCCCAGGAATTAATTATTTTCCGCTGATTTGGAGAAGGCTTCGGTCGGGAAATGCCGGAGTGATTTGATACTATAAAATGGACTTTCAAAACAATTTTTACTTGTTGCAGTTTAATTGTTATCTTGTTACAGGATAACTGTTTGTAAACAATATTAATTATTATAACTACCTCTCTCTAACATCCTTTAACAGTTTTGCAAGTTTTTTTTTTTTTTTCACCGAAAGCTATATCAAAACTAGTAAAAGATTTTTAAAAAGTTAAGGAATAGAAGATACTGCGTGACTTTAAATACAATATTTTATTTTAATGTTCATATTTATTTACTTTTAAATTGACAACTTTCTTTAAACAATTGAGATACATATAGAAGAAGTTGTCACATATATTTTATATGCAACAAGTATCTTTTAATATTAAAATTATGTACAGTAAAATCTATTATCAAATTTATAACAGTTAGGGGCATCTAAAAATTTTATTTTGTATTTTTAGTTTGGAACATAAAATCTCTCTAAAAACAGATTTCGGTAATACATTAACATCATTGTCAAAGGTTCTGCTTTAAATGTAACGTAATATTACATTCGTAAAAGCGATTTCAGGTATTACAATGCCTAGCATTTTATGAAATTAGTCAGAATAAGCCTGAAATATTTTTATATACTTTCCGTAAACTAACTAATAATATTTTTTTTTCTACTAAAAACTTTACTTTAGATATTATTCCCGGCATTACTAAGATAATCTTGAAACACGCTTTACATAAAATCTTTATTAAAACACAAAAATAATATTTACTTAATAAATATGTTTTAAAGTTTAAATGTTTTCCACATTTTTATGTATGTAGTTATTTTTTCTATACATTCGTCAGTTTTCTTAATACAGTTTAAACGTCAAATCATGATACAGAAACGCCTTTTTCCCCCTGGCTCTTTTTTTTCCCTTGAATCTGACTAAAGTTCTCTCTTGTAATTGGTTTCGTGCGGTTAAACACGTATAGATGGTATATGATATAAATACATTAGGATTTAACTTTGGCATTTATGAATGTACGTGCCAATGATTGTTTCACCAAATGGTATTTCTACCTAACGTCTTACAAACTCAAGGGTATGCTTTAACCGTTTATGCACCGACGTTACTATAAAGTACAATTGAAGAAAACTTTATATAAAACTTATTTAATCCGTCTATTACTAAAAGTTTTTTATTCTTTCCACACAAAACGCTCTTTTAGATCAAATTTAGATAGAATAGAGAAACAGTCGAAGCTAAATATTTTAAAAAATGATAGTTTCATAATCATTTTTGTAGGTATTTCTTTTCTTTCTTTAATACAAATTATATGAAACATATTCAACTGCAAAAGAGCTTTCATTTATAGAGAGGATCACGATGCATTTAAACTCGTTGCTTTTTTTAAGAATTGTGATATTTTCAAATTTTTGTTAATTATTCTGATTATTTTTGTAAATATTTCACAAAAAATTATAACTACCAATATATCCAATCAATTTTAATGAAAAAAAATATATAAATTCCACAGTACTATTATCTAAAAATTCCAGTACACCTTCAGATAAGAAAAAAGATAATTATTGAGGTGGATCAATTTCTTGATAAATAATTCGGTAGATAAAGGGTTAATGAAATTTAAAATAGCATTATCACTAAGAAAAAAGGGAACAGTACGGAAGAGGATTATAACTAGTATTTGTTGTAATATTACAACAAAGCCAATAAGTAAAAGATAAAACGTTTCATGATTTATATACATTTCTTCGTCAGTCATAATAATAATAAAAAACTAAAATATTAATAAAAATAAAAATAACTAAAACAAATTGCGGTCTATATTGATGTCGATAGTCTTTAATGTTTAAACTTTATAATTTTTAGTAGTTTTCAGAGAAAACATCTTATATAATAGATTATACTGTTATAATTAATTAATTTTCAAATGACATATCATTCGTTTCTTAAAGTACATAAGCGGCTTTTTAATCTATTGCTAATTTTAAGTAATATTTAAAATTCTAGCCCTTTATGTTCCGACTATTTTTAAGTACCACTATTTTCTATTCCAATTACAACACACTCGTTGAATGCATTGAGAATTGTAATTTTAGGAAACAATAGTAAATACATCCCATGACAATATCTAGACAACATTAGCAGCTACAGTAATCCGAAAATTGTTTAGGAAGCTATTTTGTCGGTGTGTGTTTTAAAATTTGCTTCGACTTTGTTGTCTGACATAATGTCCCTAACATTTGCTTTGAAACATCTGAAATTTTAAATGTATGGTTATAATTTATTTTTTATTCTTTATTTTGTTTTAAATAGATCTCTTGAGAATATGTTATTCTTAAAAAAAAACGAATTTCCATCTTGTTTACTTTACGAAGAATTTTTCAAAGCAGTATTTTTGAGTACCGTGGGGACTACATTAAACAAGATTTTTGCTTAGATTTTTAAATTTAAATACTTATGATGCATAAAAACGTATGTATTCACTAGGGGTTGTTAGACAGATGGATTTTCATACGAGGTATTTGAGGATATTGCGTGATTTATGTATGACATTGATGAATAATAAAGAAAGAATTATGTTATTTTTATCATTAAAAAGAAATGTACTGTTACAAAAAAAGAGAAAAAAAAATCACACAATAGAAAAAAATCTAAAAAAATCGTTTAGTATTTTTATCGATCTTTTTGAATTCTCTATAGTTATAAATTGGGAAATTTCATTCAAACATGCTTTCCATCGGACGGCAGTATTACAAATATAGAATATTCTTTTGGTGCGAAATTCCTACAAATGATGCACTAACAGTGACATAATCTGGTCTTATATATATCATAGACATATGACGACCTCAGAAGCCAATGGGGACAAGTGACAAATATTCAATTTGGTGTAAGTGGAATTTAAAGATAATCGACCTTAAATTTGAACATCAATAATAACTGACAAAATTGAAATAATTAGCTGCGCTTATTTCATTGTGGTCTTTGAAATCTTATTTCAATAAATGTAAAAAAATAGAATACATTTTTACTAAATTTATAATTAATCAGTACTGATTATTATTCGGCAAAAACGGTTTATCTCTAGAAAGCAGCACTTGATTAGAAAATCACTTATATTTCTTTAACTGAAAAGAAAAATGCATATTTCCACGTCATCTGATTACTAACCTCATTTCTTTCAATTTTGTCACCTATATCCCTTGGCTTCTTAGATCCTCATATACATAATAAATATATTCATAACAAGATACATATTATAGAACAAAATTATATAGATTGTTTCTCAAGTCTCTATTTTTACCGTCCAATTATGATTTAAGGATACTTTTAAATACAACATCAAATAATAATTAGCCGTAATTTACAAAATAAATAAATAAATAAATAAATATATATATTTTAATTTTGAATGCATACATTTCTACAGGATAACAGTAATCCAAGAGAATTAGCAATTACTTGCATCATAGCAATTTTATTTAACTACGGAAGGAACACATCAAAAGTGTAAACATGTTTTTAAAATAATTTGCAAAATTCTGAAATCAGACTTAAAACACCTGAAAACGTAACAAAACATGAATCATCATCATCTATAACTATAAATAAAAGCTTTTAAGTCCCTTTTTAATATTGTTGTTTTATCACAATGTATAATTAAAGTCGTAGTACCTTGGAAAAGCGTCAAAATATTTTTTTCAGATTTTTTTATGCGCTTCACTATTCTTAAGGAACACGTAAGAAACAGCGACAATGAAATAAAAAGTAGTGTTAAATCACTGCGAGCGGATAAATTTATAAAACCCTTTGTCTAGAGGTTAAAGATACACGGCGAACTACAGATTACGTAGAATTCTCTCTTTTTTACTTCTTTTTTTATTCGTACTTGCCCTAATTTTTTAAGGGGCACGAAGCGGTGATGTAAGAAACAGAAGTCAATTACCACTAATCTCATTTAATGGTTCATTTTGATGAGGATTTTTTTTATTTCAATCTCTTTGCGTATATTTTAAGCAATGTTCGAATGTTAATACATTACCGTTGATAATCAATAAATCTTTTATTACTAAAAAAAGACTAAGGTCGTGGTTTCTATCTTAAATTAAATGCATTTATATCATGTTGTCCATACATCTTTTTTTAATTTGTTAAGACATTGCATATTCAATACGTGCAACGGATCATGCATGGTGCAATGGAAAATTATGTAACTTGAATTATTTAAAATTGATATCAAGTGTTCAATGATTTCACTCATGATATGCGAAATTTTGATGTGAATCAATGTCATTCTTTTGGTTGTTTGAAAATATAATTTACTTTTACATATAATTAACAGAACTGAGTATTGTTATTTCATCTATTTAAGTTTTTCTAAGTTTCCCAAATTTCAATATACTTTTTAATAAATTCCCGGTAATATTGGTAGCACTAATAGTATGAGCAACTAAGGTTTTCCAATCATAAATCTCTGTATTTTTTTTAAAAAGCGTACGTTGCTTGCATACATATTATTCTATAACTTTTTCAAATTGTTATAATAAAAGCACTATTTGTGAAATCTTACACATGGGCTACCACGAAAGTAAATTTTACAGGGTTAAAAAAAGAAAAAAATAATTTATTGTAATAATAGCATATCTTTACTATTTTTAACATTTTTTACTTTCCTTTTACCCTAGAATATATTTTTAATGACAACGCAGTTTTTACTTTATTTTAATATAAATGTTTGCAGCAGTAGCATAATACCAATATTAAAATACTAATTTTACATTCAATTGAAACTGTACATTTGAATTAGGTTGTGTTTTAACCATACCATATCAAGTGATAAAAAATATATCATTACAATATGACAGCATTTCACAAGGACGATGAAAAATTAGAATAAGCAAAGTATCTAAACTAAGTTATGTATATCTACCTTTGCGAAAAAGTAATTCAAATTATTTTAGACAAGCCATCTTCAAAAAATATGTTTCTAGAATACCTTCAAATAAATTTGTAAGATACATGGTAGAAAACAAACATACATTGTTTATTTCATAGTTCATATATATATAACATGCTCAAAGACTGTTCAAATCCCAGAAATATTGAAAAACGTAACAAACAGACAAATTAGTGAAACGTGATGAATGATTTTTTCCTCTAAACTTTAATTCTGTACAGTACGATTTTTTTAAGTATTTGAAATCTATAAATCAGTCTAATAATGAGAAAAATTAGCAAAAAAAAAATTATACTTCAAATTTTCAGTTCAAATTTCATATTTTATGGTATGTACCATACAGCACGCATTATTGGTGTTTTTCAATATTGTATTGTTATATGTTGCAGCTAAATGAGCTTAAATTAATACATTTTATATTGTTAGCAATTTTTTTATATTATTATTTTTAAGCATTCAGTTAAAATAATGAAAGGGAATCATACCTTAGTAGCTTGATATAAATTTCTTTTACCTCGAAAAAACAAATTCTAATATTTGTCAAATGCAATCTTGTGACATGGACAAAATAAGTATTATCCCGTTCTTTGGATTGTTCCTGATCAGGTACAGAGGTTATATTGCCTCAAATTCATGGCGCGTAATGAAAAAGTAAGTTTTCAGGTAAGAACGGATTAAGTACAGTATAAGGTAAAAGGGATCCAAAATGAATTCAGTATGGAATCTTTAGTTCCAGTTTTATAGATTTTGCATTGCACTCTATGTTTTTTGGTGGTTATAGTTTTTCTAATGGAAGAGAAAATCAAATCTACTTTAGATAATTTTTTTAATCCATCAATTTAAAGCTAAAGAATTGGCTGTTAACCATTCGCTTTGCATCTGGATGTGTTAGTTAGAAAACACCTGAGTGACACAGCATAGAACTAAATATACCACAAATAAACACAATCTACATTATATACAGGAGAAATAAGGAAAAACTGTTTAGTGAAATATTTGACATTTCACTAAACAACAGTTAAATAAACATACGATACTAAATAACATTTATTTCATTAATGATTTTACATGCAGGAAAACTTTAGAAAACTTTTACAATGATGCCCCCCCCCAAAAAAAAAAATAATAATAATGATGTGCTTCTTTTAGATTCAATGATTTACTGGTCTTGGATAGATAAATATTATTTAAAATCAGAATAATAAACACTGTAGGAGCTCGAAAATTTTCAGTTCTTTATAGGCAAAAACCTATAAATATATGAATGTTGTCGAGCAAGTTATGGAAGTTTTACTGTATATTTAACTACGCTACCAAATATTTTCTTTTCAAAAAATTTTAGCTATAAAAATACTTGATAAATATGACGAAAAGTGACAATTTTAATCTTCTAAAAAAATGACACATAGGTTATTTAGGTTGGGGGAAAATGCTTATCGGAGAAGTGATGTGCACATGAAATATTGATTAAAGAATTTATATAAATGTAAGTAGCGAACAGTTACTGATACAGGCATAGATGCCAACATCTCTCAATTATTATGGAGCCTGATACAAGACAAACAAGTTTAAAACAAGAAAGTGTTTATAAGAAAATGTATTCTCTTTCAATACGGTACTTATAGATTTTATTTTAAAACCATTTATTAAATAAAATTTCCGGTTGGAAACACATGTTCTACGAGGAGATTCCGAAATAATTAAGAGATGTTGGCATTTATGACACAGGTCATTCTTTTTAATTATTGAAATTTAGTTTATTTTTTTCGTACTTCAATATAAAAACTTTAGTCCTTATAAATAAAATAACACTAACAGAAAAAGTCAAAACACATACTTTAGGAGATTTTTTTTAATATAACCATTCTTGTGATTAAAATAAACACATAAAATAAACTAAAAATAAGTTTCAGATCGCAAATTGTTTAATTTCTTTTTACACTTTAATATACTTTAAAATAATTATCTATTTCAAATACTTTTAAAATAAGTGGAAAATAGTAATCATATTACTGCATATGTTTTTCGTTCAAAGCATTAAGAGAAGTGAAAAGAAAATTCGTTTAATTATGATAAGAAATTCATAATACAATTTTTTTCAAATAAGAATTGTATAATTTACGCATGATAATTGTTTTTTGTAAAAATATGTGGATAAAATATTCCTTGAAGATTTATCATACATAAGAATAATTAACTTTTTTTTTAATACGATCGTCATAATTTTCTCTATTTATTAACAGTTTATACTTCCTTTTCTCTATACGCCATGAATTTATTTTGTAAATATATTGATTAAAAACAGTCAGTCAAAAGATGCATTTTTGGAGAAATCATGTTTCTTAAATAATTAAACCATTTAATTCATCAATGCATGCATGCGTATTCAGTAATTCATTTATTTATTTATTTTTAATTTAGAACATTCATACGAGAAAACCTTGTTAGTAATTTTTGATTTATTTAATGACAGACGTTTCGTAGTTAAACAAAGCAAAAATTCTTTCGGAATTTCGGTTATCAATTCGTGATTTGTTAGTAAAAAAGAACCTTTTGAAATGCAAGCTACTGATATAAATGAGTTAATCCGTTATGTGAGAAAAACACGCAATATAAATGAGTAAATATCATTTTTTCTTACTTTTTACCATTTGACTAAAAAACATTGTTTACAGTTAATGTTTATCAAAATTCCAAAATACACCTACAAGAAAATTTGGTAATATAGTCATACAGTACTTCAAAATTGTCTCGTTTTTCATACCGATTATATGTATTTATCTGTAATTCATTTCAGTTGTTAAGTATGCTATAAATCACATATATTTCAAATATCATAACATAATTTTTTTCAAAAGTTTCAATGATTAAATATATTTTATATGTTAATAAGATTATATATTCATGATGTAATTTGTAATGCAAATGTGATTTATGCTGTTTTATGTTAACGAGATATCTCCCAAGAAAATTGCAAGAATGGTATATTGGGTGAAAGATTTTGGAAATATATGAAAAGAAAAAAAACTTTTGTACATATGAATTCTCTTAAATTTTTCAAAAGTTTCCCAGATTTAATCTATTTTAAAATGCTTTTATATACCACTGTCATTTATTTTTTATACATATTATATTGTATTATATTATATGACAATGACTCACCGTAAATAGTTATAACACATATTTTTGAATAAATAAATAAACTCGGATAAAAAGAAAAAATAAATAAAAGCAGGCACGTGCAAAAAAATATTTAACTCATTTCCATTAAAAAAAAATCGTTCCTTCGGTTTTTTTTGTTACCTTTAAACATCGGAGTACGATAACCACTTATTTCTAATTCATTTACTGCTTAACTTCTTAAATAGAAGTACAACAGTACTTGCTTTGTATCTTGTTTTCTAACAGCTGATAGGTATTATATCTGTATTCCCTTTCCGCTGTTACGTCTTCCCAAACTCCACTCTTATGACCGATATTACATTATATTGCATTATGTAGATTCATAGGAAATAATTATAATACATAATTTTGAATAAAAAATAAACTCCGAAAAAAAAGCAGGCACGGGCAAAAAAATATTTAAATCATTTCAATTTAATAAACATTTTTTTTTTTAACCTTTAAACATCGGAGAAAGATAACCACTTATTTCCAATTAATTTACTGCTTAACTTCTTAAATAGAATTCCAACAGTACCTGCTTTGTATCTTGTTTTCGAACAGCTGATATGTATTGTATCTTTATTCCCTTTCCGTTTTTACGTCTTCCCAAATTCATTTCTTACGACCGATATTACATTATATTGAATTATATTGACTCATAGTTAATAATTATAATACATACTTTCGAATAATAAATAAACTCGGAAAAAAATAGAAGAAGCAGGCACGTGCAAAAAAATATTTCAATCATATGAAATCAATCAAGAAAAATTGTTTATTTTTTACCTCTAAACATCGGAGTAAGATAACCACTTATTTCCAATTCATTTACTGCTTAACTTCTTAAATAGAATTACAACAGTACCTGCTTTGTATCTTGTTTTCGAACAGCTGATAGGTATTGTATCTTTATTCCCTTTCCGCTGTTACGTCTTCCCAAACTCCTTTCTCACGACCGACTGAAATTATATTTAGAACCACAATTATGAGTGTAATCGCACCCCCTTTGTCTCTCCTCTCCTCCATTTTATTACGTCACCGCCTTAACCTGGAGTTGGGCCAAATTGAGCTGAGTTGTGATTGGCATGGAAAGTTCGCGGTCGGTAGCTAGAATTTAAAAGTTTAGAAAAACGGAAACAAAATGTGACAGCTTGTATCTTTTGGAGGTTAAAGTCCAGAGCTTTATGTCACTTTGAGTAGTCTGAGTCTTTAGTTTTAGCGAGGAATGTTTAGCTTTTTTTAGAGGATTTTCTTTTTTTTTTTTATTTGTCGGAAACTAGAAGTAAAATTTTCAAATTTACATGTCAGAAACACGCTTGTTATGATGGCGGCGAGAGAGGAAAAATGTTTGTAATGAATTTTTAAACTGTAGTAAATCAGTTTATATTAAATTTCATACTAAATCCATTTTATTAATAGTTTTTGAAAGTATTGAAAAGGAAGCAATATAGTCATTTTAATAACATTTTAATTTTTCTTAAGAAAGGTGTTATAGTAAAAATAAAATACATTGACATGTTTCGGAACCGTCAAATAAGTTCCTATAGTATAGTCATAATATAAATATAATATAATGATTTATATTATGACTATGGAACTTATTTGACGGTTCCGAAACATGTCAATGTATTTTATTTTTACTATAACACCTTTCTTAAGAGAAATTAAAATTGTTATTAAAATGTTTATATAAAAGGTGAATATTTTAAAATCTGATGATTTAAAAAATCAATTGGATTTAATTAACTTTTTATCGAAGCAATATAGTGTTATTTAATTTCGCATTAAAAATATTTTTTACTGTTTAAAATAATAAAATTTCACGTCTCTTTGAATACTCTGAGCATTTTCGTAAAGAATGTTAATTTTTCTTTCTTTCTTTTTCTTTTTCTTCTTGTCGGAAACTAGAAGTGAAAATTTTTAATTTTCAAGTAAGAAACACGCTTGTTATGATAGGTGCGGAATTTTTTTTTTTAAAGGATTTAATCTATAGTAAAACAGTTCCATTTCTGTTGAAATTCGTATTAAATTCATTTTATTAATAGTTTCTTATAACATTTAAAAGGAAGCGGTAAAGTATTACTTAATTTAACTTTTAAAATATATTTTACAGTTTAAAATTACAAGTTTTTTATCTATTTGAGTAGTTTGAGACTTTAGTTTTCGGGAAGAATGTTTGGTTTCTTTCTTTTTTCTTTTTTCTTTTTCTTCCCATATTTTTTTACTTTGTCGAAAATTACCCTCATAGCATGCATGTTCACAGTGACGTCACAATGACGTCACTGTGAGTCACTTTGGTCACATCACATCTGTGACCAAAATGCCACCACTCAGTGACGTCACATTGTGACTGAGATGTGACTTTCTTAAAAATCTTTAGAAAATTACAAAAATACTTCAAAACATGTTATTTACTTTAAAAAACATGTTTCTGGCAATTTAAATATCGTCGCTTTTGTCACACTTTCGTCACAATGTTAATGTCAAAGTAGTCACAAATGACACATTTTTCACGAATTTGCCACACCGTGACTTCACAATATGACGTCACAAACGAGCTCTAAAACGGCCATAACGACTTCACATTTTAGTCACTGTGACTTCACATCGACGTCACGTGACGTCACATCGACGACCGATGGTCACAAAGTCACAATGTGACTTCACAATGACGTCACAGTGACGTCACTTCACCATGCCTTACGGGTAGTAATGAAATTTTTAAAATTATAAATAAGAAACATGAATGCTATGAAGGTGGGAAAAATAAAAATGCTTATAATGAATATTTAACGCGTGAATTTTCACATTGCTACTAAGAGTAGAACCAACTTAGTGAAAAATGTCCAAACCAGAACCCTTGGAGTAGCGCTCCAAGTGGTCTACCATTTAAGCTACGAGGACGATGCCCAGCTTTGCCTTTTTCACTTGCGATGTTTGTAAGGCTGGAATTCGCAGCACGAGATGGAACCGTATTCATGAGCACACAATTCTGCGGCGTAGCATGAGACACAAATAATTCCAGCATCGGTCAATCACATATTTTAATTCATTAATTTTTCAATTTATTTAATTTTGTCAATTTATTAATAATTCAATTAATAAATTACGCTTGAAATTCATAATTAAGAATTTCAAGCATAATTTCACTTTTGGAAATTAATTGGAAAATTAATTAATTAAAATATGCTTATAATGAGTTTTTGATTATAGTAAAACAGCTCCACTTTTAGTGAAATTTACACTAAATTCGATATTATTAATAATTTCAAGAATCTCAAGCGTAATTTCACTTTTGGAAATTAATTGGAAAATTAATTAATTAAAATATGCTTATAATGAGTTTTTGGTTATAGTAAAATAGCTCCACTTTTAGTGAAATTTACATTAAATTCGTTATATTAATAATTTCTAAAAAAAATATTGAAAAGGATTATTACAATTTGTTTGAAAACTTCATCGCCAGTTACTCATTTTTTATCGTTTTAAAAATAAATTTCAAGCTTGATAATTTTTAATCTATCTAGTCTGCGTGCACTGTAAAAAATTGCCCATTTTGCTGCATCGTCACTCCCCCGCTTTTATAGAATATCTCTCTTTCGACCCATGAGAATGCTCCATGATTGGGTGAAGTAATCGTTTTCTATAAAAGCCGTGGAGTGACGATGCTGCAAAAGGGTCAAAATTTTTACAGTGTGCAAATGATTACAAAAGATAATTCCATTCGTATTTAATATAGTTACCCATTTGTTTTCCGCTTATTTTCCTTAATGCAAAATAATATTCATGAATTAATAAATAAAACAATAAAACCATAACATTTGAATGAACAATTTTATATTACTTGAGAGAGGTGTAACAAACAATTAAAAACAACTGTTATTGGCATGTTTCGGTCTTATTCTAATAAGAATCATAATTATAATAAATAAAAGATAACGCTTTTAATTAATTTAGTATTTAAAATATGAAAGCATTTTGGTATAAATGTTAGATACTGTATGTTATTCTGTTTTTTATGAGTTTTATGTTTTTGCAAGGATGACTTTATTCATTCTTCCTTTGTTTATTTATTGTTTACAGAATTCGAAGAAAAATGTGTTAATTTGTTCATTCATCAGTACGCAATAGTCATATTATAGAGACGGTGAAATATTACCTCTGACAAAAAAGTTCGGAGAATGAATTCAGAACGGCCGATCTCACAACACTGGGGAAACAAATTGCTGCACCTGCATAGGAGCAAGTGTTGACCCTCTTTCCCCAACGTTATTCAGTTGAGCGTCGTTTATGTTCTGTGTAAGACGTACTTGTTCAGTGTGTTGGTTCTTAACTGAGAAAAGGAAAATGAACGAACAAAAGATTAGTTTAAAGTTTGGTTTTAAGCTTTGCAGGACACCGAAAGAAATTCATGAGTGGTGGTACAAATCGATCATCCACCATACCCGCCAGATCGCAATCCTCAAGACTTCTTCATATTTCCACGACTCAAACTCTCTTTGAAAGAGATTTGACCATATTGCTGACATCCAACGAAACATGACGAAGCTTTTGAACTCCATCAAAAAAAACCTTCTTACAAATTTTCCCACCACATATATAGTGGATCTCAGCGGTGCATAGTTATGGGAGGTGACTATTTCGAATGATGGTATGATAACTTTCGTTAATATTTCATCTACATTAATGTTACAGGACTATTCACCGGACTTTATTATCAGAGGCAGTAGAATATTATTATTATTATTTAATCTACAGATAAAAAGATTCGTTAAAGTAGTTGTTTCCGATAATTCTTGCAAATGAAAACAAAATGCATTTACTTAATTTAGCGTAAAATGTAAACATGTTTTGAAAAAAAAACAAAAAAAAAACAAATAAAAATATGCTCATTTTAATTCTTCAAGTTTTTAGCTACCTCAAAAATATTTCATTTCTTGAGTTTTGTTTTAGAAAAAGGTGAAAAGAAAAGATTATATCTAAAACTTACATCTTAGAAACAAGCATGAAGCTAACACGTATAGGAGAAAAAGACTTTGAGGAATTTAAATTACAGTGAAGATATTTTTTCTTCTCGCAAAACCAGTTTTTTTTTCTATAAGATAGTTTTCAGAATAATTCATGTTGAAAGAATTTTTAAAAAATTAATTTATAATGCAGAAAATATTCGGACGCGTTCAAGTTAAGTGTTTTATTTCCGTTTGAACTATCTAAGTATTCAGCATTCTGAAGAAATGTAGTTATGTTTTGTAAAAGGAGAAAAGAAAACTTTATATCTAAATTTTACAGGTTGGAAACATGTATGTTGTTGAGACGGCTAGAAGAAAAGGACTCAGGAATTTAAATTATAGCGGAGAGGATTTTCTTCCTACAAGTGCAGTTGTTTTTTTCGATGACATTTTCTAGAATAATTTTTTTAAACCATAACGTTTTTATTATTATAGCATGTAAAGATGTTGTGGAAGGTTCAAATTAAGAGTTTTATGTCAATTTTTAGTCATTCGACTATTTAAAGCATTCTTCCTGTTGTTAAAGAAAATGTTAAAAAATGCATATGGACGTCAATTTGATTTATAGATAGAACTCATTCATGTTATAAAAACCTATGATGAAAATTAGTGAGCGAATACTTTATCTCATTGGAATTTAGTTAAAAAGGATTAAAAAAGAAAGGACTAAAAATTTCAAAGCAAGAAGTAAGCGCTAAAAGAAATCTATTATCAGAATTTTAAATTAATGAGAATAGTCTTATATATATATATATAAGACCATTAATAGTAAAAAAATATTAACCATTTGAAATTAACCATTGAATTTAATAACTGATATCACATTTAATATGGAAGGAAAAAGAATAATATGAAATATTTAAATAATACTCCATTTTAAAATGTTTAAAAAATATTATTTAGAGTGTCGAAAATACGAATGTTTTTGTCTAATATGCGTTCCTGGAGTCATCATGTTATTTTAAATAATGTTTCATTTCGTAAATGTTTCTTGATGTTTTTCCTTACATTGAAAGAGAAAGTTCAGTCTGTTCAGATGTAAACACGTGGATTTTTTTACATGAAATTTTAAATAAAATAAGAAACTTTATAATCACATAATTTCAATTTATTTCATGTGACCTATGTTGGCATTTTGTGTTTCCGACGAGAACTTTTTAATTTATGCAAAATAAATGTAATCGATTCATCAACGACACAGAATAATTTTCTAATTATAAAACTTTCATCTAATATAAAAATGATTTAGGTATAAAGACCTCGATTTATCTTTTATAATGATTTTTGTAAAATCATCTGTTTTACTAGAATTTTCTAATATCAATAAATAAAGAGCGTTCCATTTGAGCCGTTACAGATTAAATGAATAGATAATGTTGAAAATTTCGGAAGGAAGAAACAAGACTTGTGGAATATAAATAGTTTCCGTCAAGTTTTCGCACCATTCCCACCAAAAAACATATTTTTGGCAAAATTCAGATTTGTGGTCGATACCTAGTTTTTTATCCCTAAGTGCATGTATTTCAATCTGAGAATTAATGTAATCCCCTTGTTTCACAATAGGAATTACATATTAATACTATTATTGATCAAGTAGGTTTGTATCAAGCGACTGGCCTGGATTCCAAGTTCCGCATTTTTATAAAAGCATTAGGTGTGTACATCATAAGTATTCTAAATAGTACCATAAAAACTAATAAATTGTAATACATATAAAGATTTATTCAATGACGACAAGAAATGCGGAGATAATACCACAAAATTTGCCGAAAAATTCAGAAATAAAGGTTTTAGAATATAAAAATAGCAAATAAATAAATAAATAAATAAAATAAAATAAACAAGAAAACACATTATTCATTACAGTGTTCCCCATATTTATAAAAGCATTTGGTTCAGTATGTACCATGCTTTCGGATCAACAAATAACGTCATAAATCACAATAAATTTCTATGCATATATATAAGAAATTTAATAAAGACAAGAAATGCGGAGATGATATCATTAAATATGCTGAAAATTTTAGGAATAAAATTATCAGAATATAAAACACACACACAAAAAAAAAATTGAAATCCTAAACAGAAAAAGAATTATTGATTACAGTATTTATTTATTTTTATTTATTTATTTTGCTTTGAGGTAGGCGCTACAGCTATTCGCCGGCATAACCTCCAATGATCACAAGAAATCATATAGAACACTTTATTTCAGAATATCCAGTACATACATATTCACAGGGACGACACAGACACCCATGCCGCTAGCTGGACTCGAACCAGGGACCAGCGGTATGGGAGCAGCCTCCGCTACCATCCACGCCACTGGGTCGGCATTACAGTATTCCCCATGTTTATAAAAGCATTGTGGGTGTCCATGCTATATATCATAAGTAGAACCATAAAAAACTAATAAATTGATAAACATGCAGATAAATTTAGAAAGGCAAAAAAGAAGTAAAAAGAAGGCAGAGATACCATTAAATACCATTAAATTTGCCGAAAATTTCCGAGATAAAAGTTTCACAATATAAAACTCGCAAAAAACAGGAAAAAAAATCTTCAAATCTTCGCTACACGAAAGCACTTCATTTTTCCTCAGTAAAAATGTAGGAGCACTATAGCGGAAAAAACTCTTCTTTGCTAGATAAAGATGAACGTTCGACAGAATCTAAAATCCCTAAAGTTTGACGCCTACTAGAGGGGTTGATTGATGAAACTCTGAAATTTAGACTTTTTGCCCAATAGTTAATTCGATAACTAATGACTGAAAATATTAAACATTCGTGTTTATACTCAAGGAAAATAAGGCTTTTAAAACTTCACAGCTAGGATTCATCAGTCTCATTTAAGATTTTTTTTTTTTTTTTAAGTTTTTGAAAAGATCTGTTACGCTTAGAAATTTGTTATTGCCTCACAAAGCATATTTTATCTATTATCGTGTCGATTTCCGAACACGTCATTAATTACAGTGTTTCTTCCAGGTTTATAAAATTATTGTGGATGTCCATGATATATACCATAAATAATACCATAAAAAATTGAATTGCTGTATATATATACAGATTTACTTAATAAGGACAATATATATATATATATATATTAAATAAAAGCAAATAAAAAGCACGGAGTTGGTAGCTACTATTAAATTTGCCGAAGTTTTCCGAGATAAAAGTTTTAAAATATAAAACACACAAAAACAAGAAAAAACATCTTGAAATCAAAAGCACAAAAACAGTTCATTTTTTCCCAGTAAAAATGTATGAGCCCAGAAAACTCTTCGTTGCTGGATAAAGATTAACGTTCGATAGAATCAAAAATCTCAAAAATTTGACGCCTACTGGAGGAGTTGATTGATGAAACTTAAAAATTTAGACTTTTTGCCCAACGGATAATTCGATAACTAGTGACTGAAAGTAATAAACATTCGTGTGTCCATTCAGAAAAAAATAATGCTTTTAAAACTTTACAGCTAGGATTCATCAGTCTCATTTAAGATAGCTTTTAAACATTTTAATTTTTTAGAAAAGGTCTCTTACACTTAAAAATTTGTTTTTGCACTAAATATATTTTATTTATTACCAAATCGATTTTCGAAAGCGTCATTGATTACAGTGTCCCTCTCCCCCATGTTTATAAAAAAAAGGTAAAAAGATGTTAGCTGTTATTGAATTTGCCGATATTTTCCGAGATAAAAGTTTCACAATATGAAACTCACAAAAAACAGGAAAAACAATCTTGAAATCATAAACACGAAAGCACTTCATTTTTTCTCAATAAAAATGTAGGGGCATTATAGCGCAAAAAACTCTTTTCTGGCATATAAAGGTTAACATTCGACAGATTCAAAAATCTCGAAAGTTTGACGCCTACTGGAGGCGTTGATTGATGAAACTCAGAAATTTAGACTTTTTGCCCAACAGATAATTCGATAACTAGTGACTGAAAATATTAAGCATTCGTGTTTATACTCAAGGAAAGTAATGCTTTAAAAACTTCACAGCTAGGATTCATCAGTCTCATTTAAGGTAGCTTTTTATCATTTTAATTTTTTAGAAAAGGTTTCTTACACTAAAAAAATGTTATTGGCTCACTAAATATATTTTATTTTTTATCAAGTCGATTTTCGAATACGTCATTGGTTACAGTGTTTCCTTGGTTACTGTTGGATTGGTTACTGTTTGTATGTGTATATCTTTATACAGAAAGAGAGGGAGGGAGAGATACAGATTTACTTAATAAAGGCAAAAAAAAAAGGTACAAAGATGACAACTACTATTAAATTTGCGGAAATTTTCCGAGATAAAAGTTTTAAAATATAAAACACGCAAAAACAAAGAAAAAAATTTTGAAATCATAAACACAAAAACACTTCATTTTTCTCAGTAAAAATGTACTAGCGCAGAAAACTCATCTTTGCTAGATAAAGACTAACGTTCGACAGAATCAAAAATCCCGAAAGCTTGACGCCTACTAGAAGAGTTGATTGATGAAACTCAGAAATTTAGACTTTTTGCCCAACAGATAATTCGATAACTAGTGACTGAAAATATTAAGCATTCGTGTTTATACTCAGGAAAAGTAATGCTTTTAGAACTTCCCAGATAGGATTCATGTGTCTCATTTAAGTTATCATTTTACTTTTTTCGAAAGTGTCTGTTACGCTTAGAAATTTTTTATTGATTCACTAAATGATGAAATCTATATTTTATTTATTATTTTGTTGAATTTTCTTTGTTTTTATCTTTTTTCTTTTGTTTTCTTTTGTTTTTCTTTTTTTTTCTAAACAACGTTGTTTTAGAAATGCAACAATACTCATTCTTTTAAAGAGAGTTTTTTTTTTTTTTTTTTTTTTTTTTTTTTTTTTTTTTTTTTGCCTATTCAATTATTTTTCAAATCGAATAATAAGAAAGGCACTAATAAGGCATTAATAATAATTAATAATAAAATTTGGATAGAAGCGCCACCTGTTGAACGATTTACTCCAAAAACTAAAGAACACTATCTTATATCGGGGACTAACTAAATTTGAAGTTTAATGAAAATTCGCGCGTTAGTTTCTGAGATAGAGCTATTGCAAAAATCATAAATAATACCGCATAACTTCACCACCTGTGGGGTGATTTACACCATAAACAAATGAGCGTAATATTATATCTAGCACTAATGGAATTTGAAGTTTTATGAAAATCCGCTTATTAGTTCTTGCGATATAGGTATTGTGGATAGCGTGAAAAAGGCAGCATAGCAGAGCCACCTGTTGTGCGATATACATAAAAAACTAATCAGCTCTATTTTATCAATGTCTAACTTAATATAAACTTTTGTGAAATTCCGTACTTTAGTTCTTAAGCTAGAGCGTTCACAAATTTTTTCTCACATACAAAGTGACAGAGTGACAAACAGACTCATGGAAGACATTTTGAAAAAAAAAAAAACAGGTTTTGGGGATTCTCAGATCCCAAAAACATGTAAATCTGTCGAAAATTGGAATTCGAAAATTTTCCCTATTCCAGTGCTTTCGTCTTGGAAAGATAGAAAAAAGTAAAAAATAACACATTATAAATTTTGCAGATTAGAATAATCTAATTAAATTTTAAAATACGTATTATTTTCTAAAGAATTAAAGCTGTTGCTTTTCAGAATTTAAAAAAAAATGTTTTTTTTCTCTTATATGTTTAATGCAAACTGTATATTTTACATTAATACGTCAGAATGATTATGCATTTCCAAATTTTATTGCAATGTTATTTTTTATCCTCAAGTATTTTTTTTTAAATCTATATGAGACTTGTTTATGTTACTTACCAAATTTGTGAATGACTCCTTTTTTCACAGAAAGATATATATTCCAACATTAAACAGCCATTTAATCGATCAGTTTTAATCGTATAAAAATGGGATTTTTTTCTGGTTTAAATGTCAGTGTAATAGGATTTGTTTTTACTAAATCTCACTTATAGGGCCCTAGGACCGTGTGAAATTAATTTTCGTATCTTTAAGAAATGTTTTTATTACTCAAAGTGGCATTAATTTAATTTAATTTAATGTATTGATTTATGTTTTCTTTTCTTTGCTTAAAAGTTATTTGTAACTGGAACTATAGGACTTTAATTAACGGTTTAGGATTTAGCCGTTGGACACTGTGTATATTAGTAGTAGGCACGCGCAGGTTTCGTAATGCGATCTAATATTGTTTTTGGTGTAGGATTAAATAAAAAAAATAGTATTAAAAATAGCTTTTACAATATGAGACAAGTCACAGGCAGAATTACCTGCATATTCAGTATTGAGATGAATTCAGAATAGCAAACAATAGGTTAAATTGAAGTGACAGTAAACAGGCACAAAAGATTGTAAATTAAAAGTCATATTTTAACAGCATTAGAAGACGACATTATTCTCTTCAGAAAAAAAACAAAGTACAAAAAATAAAATAAATTGAATAAAATAAAATAAATAAATTTGAACATACGTAAAATACAATTGAATCTAATACTACAAAGCATATCTTTCAAGGTATGCGAGATTGATATTATGCTATTATTTTTCCTAAACAGTTAAATTTTGCTTTTTAATCCTAAATATAAAATAAACTCGTGCAGAGACATCACACTATAACTCTTTTGCACTATTTGTTCTTGTATAATCATTGTTGAACTTGATAGACTGTAGAGTTATGTTAATGCCAACATTTACCTGACAAAGACTTTTCATATTACTTTTGAAAACAGTGATAATTTAATATTTTATGAGCTGCAATTTTGTAGTGCTTCAGTGACACAAAGTAAAAGGGCTGTTAACATCACAAACAATTTATATTATGATGATTTAAATGACATAACTTCAACATATATTTTTCAATTGACAAGATATTTTTAATGGGTGATCCTCATGATGCATTTAATAAATATAACAATAACATTTTCAATAAATATAAATAATTTATTTTAAAAAAAACTTTCAATTTCAGACAATTATAAGTTTTATTATTCTAGTGAATAGTTAAACAGTAAAAACGTCTAATTACTTTTTTTCCTAAAAATTTCAAAATGAGATAAAAAAAGTACTGATATTTTAAAGAATTGAATAAAAAATTTATAAATTTGAAATAGATTAGACAAAAGTATTTGATTTGATTTGTTATACAGAAATAAATTCAATTTACAACTATTTTTGAATTATATTAAATAAAACGTTACATAATAAGCGAATCTTCTTCAAAATTTCAATGCTCTATTTATAATTCTCACTAACATTCTGTGAACGTATAACATATAAAAAAACGTATATAATATATAATAACGTTATATTTCTTATATCCCTTCAATATGTTAAGCATTTTATTTTTTCTAGTTGCCATAAGGAAGCTGTACATAGTATTTTTCATACAGAAGAAGAATATTTAAATTTTCAGAAGTTTCTGAAAAGTTAAATGGCAGCAATCATCTCCAGTGCTGAAAAAAGTCTTAAAGGCCGTATTAGCAAAAAAAAAAAAAAAAAAAAAAAAAGCAGTACAGTAATTTTCAAGGAAAATATTTTTTTGCTTTAACGAAAGATATTTTTTTCTACTCTAATCTTAAAATATGCTATTTATATCCACAGTTTTGAAAAGGAAGCTTTAAAAATGATAAAATGCTTTCTAGTATATGCTAACGTAAGGCTTCAAAGGATAAAATATAAGAATTTCAGATATGTTAACAAGTTTATATATATATATATATATAAAGCTCTTTTAAGTTTTATACTTTAGGTGATTTTAAAGTTTTAGAACTTAGTTAAATTTTTTTTTGATTTACTCATTTCTTCTAAAATAATCCCGAGGAATATTTCAATTAAAATTTTTGGTAATTTTCAAAATTTCAAGGATTTTTTTAACTTACTTAATAAACTGACATACTTGAACTGACATACGAATACAAATTTTAATTTGAAAATACAGTAAACACTTCTAAATTAATTATTTTCCTAAAAGTTACAAAATGATATCTTTGAAAATCTCTTGTTTTTAAGAATTGATTTAATATTTTAAACATTTGATACAGATTAAGCAAAGATATTGGATTGTATGTATGACTTAGAAATGTTTTTAATTTACAACTAGTTTTCGTATTAAATAAAACATTTGTTTTAATCACAAGAATGGAATCTCCATGAATTTTAAATGCACTATTTATAATTTTAACTAACATCATGTAAACGTATAACATATAAAAAAACGTATGTAGTATATAATAACGTTATACTCTGAGATCCTTTCAATATATTAAACATTATATTTTTTTCGATTTGCCATACGGAAGCTGTACACCTTATTTTTCATACAGAAGGAGAATATTTAAATTTTCAGAAGTTTCTGTAAAGTTAAATGGCAGCAATCATCTTCAGTGCTGAAAGAAATCTTAAAGGCCATATTAGCAAAAAAAAAAAAAAAGCAGTACAGTAACTCCTAAGGAAAATATTTTTTTTTTGCTCTAACAAAATACGTTTTTTTCTACTCTAATCTTAAAATATGCAATTTATATCCGCATTTTTGAAAAGGAAGCTTTAAAAATGATAAAATACTTTCTAGTCTATGCTAATATAAGACTTCAAGGACAAAATATAAGAATTTCAGATACGTTAACACACACACACACACACACACATATATATATATATATATATATTATAAGTTTTAGAATTTATTTATTTATTTATTTATTTATTTTTTGCTTTAATCATGTCTTTTAATATAATTCCATGGAATATTTCAATTGAAAATTTTGGTAATTTTTAAAATTTCACGGATTATTTCACTTTAATAAACTGATATACGAATACAAATTTAAATTTGAAAATACAGTAAATACTTCTAAATTAATTATTTTTCTGAAAGTTACAAACTGATAAAATCTGTTATATTTAAGGAATTCTTAAAATTTTTAAACATTTGATATAGATTAAACAAATGTGTTGGATTTTACTATGACGGAGAAATGTTTTTAATTTACCACTATTTTCCAATTATATTAAATAAAACATTTGTTTAATCCCAATAAGCGAATCTCCACTGAATTTCAAATGTGTCATTTATAATTCTCACTAACATTCCGGGAAGATATAAATTATAAAAAAATATATACATGGTACTTCTCCTCCAATATGTTAAAAATTATATTTTTTCGAGTTGCCGTAAGGAAACCGTTTACCATATTTTTCATATAGAAGGAGAATATTTAAATTTTCAGAAGTTTCTGCAAAGTTAAATGGCAGCAATCATCTCCAGTTTTGCTAAAAGGGTCTTAGATCCCATATTAGGCAAAAAAAAAAAAAAAAAAAGTACAGTAATTCATAAGGAAAATATTTTTTTTGCTTTATCGAAAGATTTTTTTTCTACTCTAATCTTAACATATGCAATTTATATCCGCATTTTTGAAAAGGAAGCTTTAAAATGATAAAATACTTTCTAGTATATGCCAAAATAAATTTTCAAGAATAAAATATAAGAATTTCAGATACGTTAACAAGTTTTATATATATATATATATATATAAAGCTCTTTTAAATTTTACACTTTAGGTGATTTTAAAGTTTTAGAATTTAGTTATCATTTCTTGCTTTAGATATTTCTTTTAAAATAATTGCATGGAATATTGCAATTGAAAATTTTAGTAATTTTTAAAATTTCAAACATTATTTAACTTCCTTAATAAACTGACATACTTGAAGGTTTTAAGAAGAAAGTTACTTTTAATCATGTTGCAAAAGTACACCTCAAAATAGAAAACTCTATTTTATCTTCGAGTAAAGTACGTCTTAAATAATTTCCTTAGCATATCTGTTAAGCTGTGATATTTTTAAAAATTATCTTTTAGTTCTTGCGGATGTTCCATAACATTAGAACTAAGTTCCAGAATATTTATGTTTATTTTTGGTAGTTTCACCATGTTTAGTTGCCTAGAAGTTCAAGATAATTTTATATGTATACATTTAAAAAAATAGAGAAAAAAATGCTAATGTTATTTCTAAATGTTTAGTAAAGATTACTAAATATATATTTTTTAAATCTACGGGGTTTCAGCATTTTTAATTGAAATATTGGTATTTTTATGTAAGAAAGGGAAAAGAAAAAAAGAAAGGAAACACTTGACTTATATAATCATGTAGCAAATAGCACTTTTCCATGACAAAATACTAATGTTTATATCGCCTAAAGTCAGAGAAATCATCTGACGTATGAACAATGGTTGAGTCATTTATAAATCCAGCAACTGTAAAATAAATAAATAAAATAAAATAACGTTCTTTAGACTTTTCTAAAATACTGGGATTCCGAGAATTTTTTTTGTGTAACGGTTGGTTGGTTTTATGACGACCACAAGATGAGGGATATAGGCCCAGACGGGAGAGTGCCCTTCGTAGGGGGAGTTTCTAAGAGAACACGTTATTTACACATGGAAAAACTGAAATGCAAGGTTTAAATAAAACCACGGAAAACTCCGAACGATTAAGCCGAATGGCGTCAACAGGCTCGAATACAACATCTCCCGTCTACCATCTTCGAGGGAAGGACCACACGGCCACTGGTGAAGGAACGATAACATCAAAACACATGTAACCGCTCCTGTTACATAACCTTTTACTGTTACCGTTACATAAATCCCAAAATCTGTTACATGAATCCCAGTTTCCAAGAAAAAAATTAGTAACTTTACAAATTTTTTTATAGTGTATGACTTAAAAGTTTCGTCACTTATGAATCCGTCAACTTCAAAAATCAGGCATCAAATTCATTTTCTTTCATCCTTTCTTTTACACTTCGAACTTAATGAAGAAAGACGAAGAATACGTGTTTTCTTCACATGTCAGACAGAATTATTTCTTTTATCAATGAAAGTACAAGAAAACTCCGGTGTGGGAATATACGACTGTGGTAGATCCGCTAACAACGCGAGTAGGGGCTCATGGGATGTAATCGAGGAGAAGACAAAAGAAAATATATCACACAAAAATTTATAAATTTGACAGGGGAATTAATATATCTTTAGAGAAACAATATTGTATTTCCAAAGTAGGTTTTTTACTTATATAATATACATTTTTAAATTGAAACAAGTAACACTAAATGTTACATGAAAAAGAAATGATTTGATTGTTTAATATATATTTTTAAATTATTATCTGTATCGAAAATTTCAATCAGTGTAAGATTTTTTTTAATGTTTACTTTTTTTCTCATAATTATCGCGTGGTTATGAATGAAATTCTGAATAAAGGTGGCATTAAGAATACCGAAAATATTTTTAGATTCTATTAGAAATCGGGGATTTTCGAAAATCCGACTGAGTCGCGGCCCCGACGATACCGAATTTTTGAGGTTTTACAGTATATTTATAAATTCTATATTAAAAAAAAAGAAAATATTTTTTCATATTTTATTAATCAGATATAAACATTTCTACTAACCCATACAGCAAATATTTATGATAATACTGAAACAAATAAAGTCAAGTTATGTTTCTTTGGGTTCAATTTTTCCATTTTTATTTATTTTGACTTTTTGCATATTTTAGGCACGTAGATTATTGCCTAAAGCGATTTCGTGATATCAGAGATACAGATTTGTACACAAATCAAATTTGTTTGATTACAAATCCCACTGAATATGTTGTTGCTGGTTGAACATAATGTTATTGTAAAATTATAAACTTGTTTTCCGAACTAAGCGTCTATTTTCCAATAAAACTATAGTACCGATCTCAATGCTTTTTTATTTAAACGAACGCTAATCCTTTTCAATGAAACTCATTGAATACCATGAAACTCATATGAACTTCATTTCTTAAATATTTTTAAGTTCACGCAAAGTGTAAAAAAAGTGAAAACTGGTCATAACAAGAAATGACTGCCATTTTTTGCCACAAAACCAATTTTTTTTCAAACTGTGATACCAGGATGCCAATCTCGAGAACTGTTTCACTGATTTCTTTTTTCATATTCATGTAGAATAAATCATTTTAAGTAAGCTTATACGACGAAAATAAATATTTTTTCATCTATTATTTAATTTTTAAAAGTCACAAAATATTAAAAAGACAAGAAAAATTGCCCTTTTTAATCAAATAAAACCATTTTGTCAAAAAACATTTTTTAAAACATAATATTAGTTCAAGCTCCATAGTATCGTACGACTTTTTATGAAAGTGTGGCCAAATTTGTTTGAGATTCTTGAAGACGATAAAACGCTTGCCAGTTTGAAAATCCGTAGCATGCATCTTATAGTCGCATAAGGTACAAGATTATTCTCTTATTCATGAATAAAAATGTCAATAAATAACATGAAAATTGTCCAAAGGCGATATCCTTTTTTTGTAACTGAAAGAGAAATTTGAAAAAAATACATTAATTTTACAAAATAAATAGAATTTTTCTTAGTAGCCTTGAAACCATATTATTTAGACCTAAAATAATGCGCCTTTGCAGTTTTCAGGAATGTTTACCGCTTTCGGTTACAATAACGTTGGATCTTAAAACAATGCATTTAAAATATTTATAGATGTATATATTTAAACTGTAAACTCTATGAAGATGTACGTTTTTATAAAACATCTTATTTATACAGAAAAGATGTACAATTTTTTTTTTTGAAAAATTGCTAATTTTCTATTTATATGAAAACTGTATTTAAATACAAACATAAAAAGTAACAATTAAGCACCATTATTTAAAACACGTAAAATGCCGACTTGCATATTGGATTTAATATTTTTATCTGTTCGCTATACCTGTACCGTTCACCTGTAAAGGTTCAGATTTAAGAATAATTTAAATTCGTATTTTTAATAGAAAATATGTGCCACCTCAAATTAAAATAATAATAATAATAATAATAATGTCTGCGCAACTATGTATAAAAATAAATATTAGGGTTTTAATATATTATTATTTATAATTAATTTATTATCAGATATAATCCATTAACCATTCAAACGCAGTGATTTACAAACATATATTCAGAAAATATGTCTGCATTATTTGAATTATTATTGAAATAAAATAGTAAAAATATTATTACCAATACAAAAATTAATAATGCATTGGAGGTGTATTTTTAAAATATTTACCTATAATACATTTATCAATTTCTGTATATTTAACTCCATAAAATTCATCCTATTTTAGTAATATAAAATAATTCAGACTGGATTCATTTAAATGTAACAAGAATGCGACGTTACAAAGTAATTCCTTTCAAATTTCTAATTCTTAAAAATGTCAGTCCCAGAGGCGATGGAACAGAGAAAGAAAATAAATTCCCATACGTAGAGTTCAATTCAGAGCGAATTTAAATGTCAAAATATTAAATTTAGTAAGATAAATATTTTTTTACCTTTATGATAGGAAAGACACATATTATATATGCGTTTTTCTTAAAATTATGCAAAGTTTTATACGTTTAAAATTAAAATTGAAATTAACAATACAATGTTAGGCCTCGAATCGTTCATATAATTTAATTCAGGTAAAAGCTATTATAAAACAAAAAAATGTTTAATTAAAATTCATATAACAATTATTCGCTTTTATTGCTTTTTTTGAGAATAAGTGCAAATAAAAATAATAGCAACAGCAATTGAATCCCTACTGATGTGATGGCCATGTAATGGTTGAAAATGTTTTAGGTATTTTAAGATATTTTAATGTATTTTAAACAAATTTATATTATGAGTTTGAACCTGGAAGTAATTTTATTACATTTATTTGTACTTATTATATGAATTTTAATTATGTGACTTAAGGAGAATTTTGAAGAGGAATTTTAATTTTGATTTATTGAATAACATGCTATTTTTTCAGTACATTTAAAAATAATAATAATGATTGTATTTAAATAAAAATCATCATATCCAACATAAAATAATAATGATTGTATTTTGCGTAACACCAACAAAGTGAAAAGCAGCAGTGAAATATTTTAGAAGAAATCTGTACTGTGGTTCAAAATGCAGAAAGTAATCCTTTCTGTACACATTCATATGTGCAACGTGCCCAAAAGTCATTGCTAGCAGAACATTGGGCTTTCGAAACGACGATTTCATTTATTTCTACACAATGAAAAAAATAAAGCACTCAAAAACCAATAAATCGATAATCACATATCGAACTGAGAATATTTGGATCAAAAATTAACCTAACCCTTTTCTATTTCGATACGTCACATGTTATCAAACACAAACAAAACGATAATTTGGTACCTTATACTTATTTTAATTATGACGGCATGTAAAATATTTATTCATGTAAATATTAAATTACGCGCAGTATATTAAAATGGCTCAAAAGCATTAGCAAATTATGCCCTAGTCATAAAATTAATAGATATGGGTTATCTTGCTAATAATTTTGCTATTGTTCTTAATAAATAATCAATTAAACATTTTTTTAAGAATTTAAAATAAAAAACTAATGTCAGTACATTGTTAATTTAATTTGTAGGTTTAGGGGGGGGGGGGATAGAAGCATTATATAAAGATTTCTATTTGAACACAACAATGGAATGGAAAATGACCACACGGATTTCTCAATTTCGAATACAATCGGATTGGAGCTATTTTGATTATGTAACGTATTTAAAATTAAGTACTGTTTACCTAATTTTGAGCACCGATTTTTTAAATATATCTTCCCTCACAGCATTTATTATAAAATATCTATGTAATTCTCAAAAGACTAACACAATGAGTTTACTTTTCATACTTAAGTCTTTTTCCATCATTTAAGCACTTTCACAGATTTATTTCTAAAATAAATTTCGTATTTTTTTAGCTAAAAAGGCTGGAGATATCCAAAAGTACATTCTTTATAAAGGTAAGTTCGCATACGTTACTATTTTGCATTCGAAAATTAAAAATCATTAGGAGAATGTATTTTTTTTTTTTTTTTTTTTGTATATTCTAGATGTAAACAAGAGCATTTCAGTCAATAATAATAATAATAATAATTATATTATTATTCAAATGCCTAAAACAATTTATTTTAACATAACATTGTGTAAAATCTTTTATTAATAAAGTTTTCTAAATATCTTTTTTGGTGCGTTCGTAATTATGTAATACGTAGCAGCTATAGTTGTCGTTCTGTAGGCATATAACAGAGCAAAAACTATTCAACTGAATCATTTGAAACTTAAAATATATGATTGTTGCAGAATTTTCTCGAGTCTTTTCAAATTTATTAAAATCGTATGCATAGTTTAATTACAGGGACAATCAAAATTATTCCGTTACATTACGGCCAATGAAAAAAAAATCAAGTGCATTTTAATGGTTTTACACTCTTATAGTAAAATAAAATTGATATGCATCTATAAAGTATATACTAAAATATACATCCAGTACAAGCTGTCGTGCAAAGAATATTTGTTTTTCGTTTATAGGACCACACACAATTATTCCTTTACATAATGGTATAGCATGATGGTATAGGGGGAACATTGTTTATATCGCGTTTTAATTGTAATAAACTATTTAACATTTTATGAAATTGATATATGTTACTGAGGAATACTATAAGTTACTTCCTGTATAATAAAAAGCTGATAGTATTTACAGGGGCACACAAAAATTTCTGATTCTATACTGCATCCGAAATACTGCATACTTTTACACCAAGATTGGAATATTTTTAAAATATCGTTACAGTACGAACGCATCTCATTTGCTACGTTTAACGCTAAATTTCCGGTTTGTTAAATTTAGAATTGTATAGTGAAAAAGGGTTAATAATGTGGAAATTTTCTTCTAATGTTCAGTTCTTTAAATCCTAATAATATTTAAAGATATACATTCTGACACCGTTAAACTTTTGAAACTTATATTTAAACATTAATTATCTACAAAGGTAGTATTTACAAAATTCTATTTACAATTTAAACACTTATAAGTTTTAGTTAATTAGTACACGTCATACGCGGGAAGTTATCTTCATCGAACATTCTTTTTTATGACCCAAAACAAAAACATTCTATCAAACGTTATCTTCATCTCACTTCGGCATTTCGCTTAAATTTGATCTGCTCCTTTAATCGTCTGCCTTGCTGAGAGCCTTGTTCTCAGAGTAGTGATGTGGGGAAGCTACGAGACTCACTGCTGCTTGGGTGTGGGAGAAAGAATCCCTCCCACAATAATTAAAACCATATTTTAAGCACGAAAACTTGGTAGCCATAATTACAAAGTTCTTGCTAATTATTGTCATTAACGCTAATCTGACACAGTTGTGCTAATGAAGTATATAATATATGCTATTTAAACTACTTTGCTGTTAAATGATTATTTTTTTGTACTTAAAATGAGATTTTAATTACTATTAAACCTATCTTTTATTTTATAAAATATCTCTTTAAAACTTTATTTACAAGGAATTTTGCACAAATAAATAAAAAATAATATAGCTAAAGTATATTTTTTGTATGATAATCGGATAAAATAATTACCTAAAAACGAATCCATTCATGAGAAAAAAAAAACTTTAAAGCGAAGCCTTTTAATGAAGTAAACAATTTCTTGCTGGCATTTTAATTCACTTCACACGCGCACATCATCAATCATTAATGTTATTATTTGATAATTTCTGCTATTTAATAGCTATAGCAACAAAAACTTCATAAAAAAAAATATTTTTTTTATGTAATGTGTTATTTTAAAAATAAAACTTTCAGAATTTTATAAATTATTCTAGATATTAGAATTTTGAATCGATCGCTTTCTGTTTAATATATAATAAGGGAAAGAATTGAATTTCAAATGAGAAATATTTTCGATAATACTTAACTTTCAAATTATTTTATTATTTAATTTTTTTTAAATGTTGACTAAATGCTCTTTTATTAAAAAAAAATATTTACAAAATAGATCATGTAGAGATAATGCATTTTCAAATAGGAATTTAAATTTGTCGTACATGACTCTAAAATTTCTTTCATTAACATAGTTTTGATAAAAAAATAAATAAAGAAAAAATAAAATAGAAGAAAAATAATAAATAAATGTATAATGGCTATTGTTTTATTAGAAAATTTTCTTTTTGATAAGTACATTGCATGTAATAGTAGTGCAATATGCAAGTGTGTGCATACTGTTGCCTATAATGTACATATATTATATAGAGGATGCTACAGCTTATAATTAATTTCTTTTCAATATTTAAAGTAGTTTTCGAGATGAAATCGGTAATTATCGGTTGTCATTAAAAAACATTGCTGCCACTTACATATTACTGCACGTATACATTTGTTTTATATTTCGACACTCGTTCAATAATTCTAACTTTATCCGTTTAATAGCAATATACATGCACCTCAAACATATACATACAAACAGGTTTCGTATGCTTATCTTGTCATTTACTCCCAACGAGCTTTGAATTTGATTAAATGGTGAAATCCATGTTGTTGTTTAAGTAACACAAACCTATACCTAAAATGACATTCCGTAGTGCTCAAAACGAAACGAATGTTACGAAACTTTCATATATTCTAAGAGGATCAACAAAATTTGGATTTTTAAGGACCATGTTTTTTAGTGGTTCATTTATTGTAGGATTTGTTATAGAACGACAGAATGATATTTAATATATCAAAGCCATTCTTGAATAAAAATAACTAATAATGCAAGTTTCATTGAAATCTATTCAATAGAATATTTTTAAAAACTGATTATTCCTAATCGAACACATCTGTTAGACCATTTCCCTATGATTCTATAACGAAGTACCTTAGAACGACGTGTTATATACTAAGACGTACCCTAAAAAATTAATGTAACTATCACTGCAATTCCAATGAAAACCGATTCTGTAAAGTTCCAGTTTTAAGTGGCCGGAACGGAATTACAGCAAATGCCATTGCATACTGCATTAAAACCAACAAAATTTTTGAGACTTTTTTCATAACTTTTTTTGAAATTTTTGCAACATTTTTTTGCAATTTTTTTACACTTTTTTTAACAAAAATTTTTCATTTTTTTAACGTTGTGATTTTCTTTTTTTTACTTTTGTAAAAACTTATTTTGAAAAAAAATTTTTTTGTAAAAAATGTTTTTGAAAAAAAATTTTTTTGAAAAAAATATTTTTGGAAGTTTTGGTTTTTGTAAAAAAAATTTTGTTGTAAATATTTTTTTTCAAAAACTTTGTTATGAGTTTTTCACTTTGTGGTTTTTGTTTTTACATTTATGTTTTTTCTTTTCACTTTTACAATTTTTTCATATTGTAAATATTTTTTGTTAATATTTCTAGAAAACAATGAAAATATTTTCTAAACTTGCATATTTTTTCATACATCTGTTTATTTTTGTATGTTCTTATGCATTTTTTAAGTTGTGAGAGTGTTATTTCACTTAAAATGTTATGTATTTCATTAATGTAATAGGTATTAGAAAAATAAACACAACGATATATGCATATAAAAGAATATTTAATGTGAGCATTTAAAGAATACACTGCAAAATAACATCTATACATTCATACTGGTTAGAAGAATCACAAAATTACTTTTCAGCAGTGTGTATGTCTTCCAAATTTTAAGTTTGAGATATTGTGGTAAATGTTGTGAAAATATGATGGATAAATAGCCTAAATATCTTCCTTTATTTCTAAATTCTTCAAAAGTCTGACTAATTTTTGAATATCTTCGCTAAGTTTACATATATCTGATGATGCTTTATATGATGATGTGTGCATTTTTGATTCACGTCTCCTTGAAAACAGCATTTATGGTAATCTTTCCAAGTGTAAGGTTTTTCACCTGTATAGATTTTTGTATGTTCTGTTAAATTCCATTTACTTAAGAAGTGTTTGTAGCAAATAGAGCACATCTGTAGTAGAAATAAATGGACACAGTTAGGATTCTCTTCAATAATATAGGTAAAAAGCACTTGTTAAAGTGTAGGTAGTAAGACAAATCATTTTGTATTTACTCTAATTACGTTTCATATACGAATTCTAGTATTTCTCATATAAGTACTCACATATGTGTTATTCGTTAACGCTACTTGTGCTAGGGATGAATCATTCGGGTCATTAATTTCTGAAGTTTGCTGCTGTTTTGGTTCATCTTGTTGAAACATCTGTATAATGAAAGAAATATATATTTAGTAAAGGTTTAAAGTATAAATAATCGCCTATTTATTTATTTTTATTAAATACATGTATATTGCAATCAATTACGTGTACATTTAATATAAATTAAATTTTCTTCATTTATTCATATGATAGTAATTTCTCTGAGGGGTACATATCTGATAATTTTTAGAAAAGTGTGAAACACAAATTATTCTATGATAATAAGCATTGTGATAAAATTCACATAGCTTGGTTTCGGAAATAGGTTATTTGAAATATGAAATGTTAAAATTAAAGATTGTATTTGTACATGCTATGTATAATCAAAAACTATAAAGATATTATTATTTAAAAAACTCGATGGACGATAATTCAGATGCAAGATGAAAACATTAAGATCAAGTGCAAGATGAAACATATAATTTGATTAATACTATGGAAGTGCTAACTCAAGATAAACCATGTATACTATATATCATTAAAACTATAAAGATAGTATTTATATTTTAAGCAACTTGATGCACGATAATTCAGAAGTGGGAGATGAAACAACTGATGAATTGATTAAAAATATGAGTAGATTAGTTTTAATACATTAGATGATTATAGCAGTAAGAAATTTCGTGTAGGAGCAATGCGTACATGATGAAAATCGAATGGAATCAATTGACTTCAACTCCTGATCCAAGTTAGTATTTATCTCACGTGTGTAATGTGGAAATATAAAAGGTGAAGAATCAAGTTTGATGTAAATAAATATTTTGGTATTTGTTTAAAAACTAAAAAAGTATTGAATTTTACTGAATTAGAAAGCATAAAATTTGATTAAATAATGTTTTATGTAAAATATTAAGTTTAAATGTGATAAAATTATGAAAATCAGTTTGTAAACTCTCATTTTTATAAGTACTACTATGAAAATATTCTTTTAATATAGAATTTCTGCTTATTGATGAGACTAAAAAATTATTTTTTGTTAATTTTGAATATTTATTGAGTGTATGTAATACTAGGATTAAAATCTTACAAATTCGGTGTTAAATTTTTCAAGAAATTGTGGTTTGTAATCCAGAAAAAGGTGTGATTTTAATAAATTTGTAAATATGTTCATTATTTTTTTTTTTTATTTATTTTTTTTTTTTAGTTATTTCTCTAACTTGTCATTCATTTGTTAATTTTTGTAATTTTTGTAGAAAAAATGATTTGAATTTTCGGTAATCTGTACTATTTTTTTGTCCAACAGTTGATTTTATTGATTATTAGTATTCTTATTCAGCAGTAATTTCACGTATGAAGTTATTAAATATTAAATATCTATTAATTTTCTTTACTGTTTCATATGATAGTAATATTTCTGAGGAACAGGTGTGATAACTACTAGACTTTGATTGACTTGATTTTCTGATAAACGTTTGAAAAGAGTTGTAAGTATGTAATGATGCAATATCTATATACTATCGAGAGTCGAGATTGAAGTAGATAAGTATTGGAGTAATAGTCAATTCTTTGTTGAATTTCAAGAAATTGTGTGAGAACATGGTTTTTTACATTAAGTTTATGTAATTTCAGTTACAGTTTTTCGACAATCAACCTAAAAAATGGATAATTATCATAGTTAAAAGTTATGATGAAAAGATGTAAGCAATATTAATGTTAAAAAGTTTGTCTAATGTTTGCTCTTATGTTGTGAAAATTTCGAATAGTTTGGTTTGAAATATGAAATGTTTGTAAAAATTAAACTTTGTATTCGTGTATGTTTTGCATTATTAAATTGTAAAGATAATATTCATATTTGGAAAATGTTGTTGGGTGTTTTAATAATTTTTTGATAAGTAGATAAAAACAGATGTTAAAATTCTGTGCTATTAAAATATATAGGATCAAGAATAAAGTTTGATGAAAATAAGTATTGTAAAAATTCAGAAATTTTGAAGTGTAAGATGAATCATGTCCTAATTTGATTAATTATATGGGTAGAGTAGTTTTAATATGTCAAGTGTCTAAAGCAGCAAGAAACGATTTTTTAGGTTTTCTAGAATAATAATAATAATAATAATAAAAGTATACTTTTGTTGTAAGATTTCGAATGCAGTCAAGACGTGAAAAATATAAGTATGAACCTTTTGTAAAGACATTCAAACTTTTTAAAAAGTTTAAGTTTAGTAATATACTGTAACAATATATGTAAGCAAATGTATTTCAAAGTTGAAAATTTGTGTAAAAAATTGTCTTTTCTTGAAAATTGATATTTATTTTTGTTTAATTAATGATACTTATTACATTTTTGTTGTTAAAAACTAAAATATACGTTTAATTCTTCTGTTAAAATTGATATATCCGTGTTGGAGGTGAGAAAAAATAGTGTAAAACTAATAAAATTTGTTTAAATTCGTCTTTTTATTCTTAAAATTAATATTTTCTATTGTTTAGAATACGTAATAATAACTTTTGAGGAATGTATAACCGGAAAATGTTAAAAAATCTTAGAAAATTGGTATTAAAAATATTAAATACAGTTGCTTCAATGATATCTTTTCGATATGTAAAGTGATTGTAACATTTAGAAATGTACTTCTGAAGAATGTATAATCGGAAAATGTTAGAAAATCTTAGAAAATTGGTGTTAAAAATATTAAATACAGTTGCTTCAATGATTTCAAAAACAAACTCTGTTAAAAAATTCTGTATGATTTCAAGTGAAAATAATCTGAACCTGAATACATGGTATTTAAAATACAAAATTCACGATTATGAAATAATGTTGAAAACATGGGTAATATTAAATATACAGCTAATATTTAATTATAGATTAGAAAATTCTTAAATTGTATCCATATTTATTAAATATAGTACTGAATACAGTGAATAAGTGAAATATGTGAATAAGTATTGATATTTCTATGTTGCTTTTGAAAATACTAGCGTAAAATTATTCAAATTCGTCTTTTCTTTAAAATTGATATTTATTTTTGTTGAATTAATGATACTTGTTAAGTTTTTGTTGTTAAAATTAAAATATACGTTTAATTCTTCTGTTAGAAATCTATATTTCCAAGTTGTTGTTCAAAAGACTATTGTAAAACTAATCCAATTCGCTTAAATTCACCTTTTCCCCTTAAAAAATCATATTTTTATTATTTTGTTTAATTAATTATACTGATTATGTCTTCCAAAATTCAAATTTTGGGATATTGCGGTAACTGTTTTGAAATTGGAGTGTATAAAATGTCTCTTTTTTTCTCCCAGACTTCTAAATATACAAGAATGAGAGGTCATTGCATTGTCCATTTCCCTACCTAAGGTAAAAAATTGGGGGAGATGGGGGTGAAAAGGTATGGTGAGGGACTTCGGAGGAATAAGTTTTGGTTTCAATATGACGTCACAAGAAGCAGGTGTTGTTTTCATATTTGCGTGTGCGTTGAATATTTACTGAAATGTGTTCGTTTATGCATTAAAATTCTACTTAGTTAGTATATAAAAATATGATGAAATTTCCATTTAGAGTAAAAGTTAACCAAATTCGTTTAATTCGTCTTTTTTCGTTAAAAAATCATTAGTTTCCTTTGTTAATTGTTCAATTATTGAAATTCTTTGAGGTAACGACTGTTCAAAAATTAAAAAATATGTTTAAATTTCTATTTTAAGTTGTGTATTCTGATTTTATATATATAAAAAAAAATAAATATGAAGAAATCAGTTAAAAATTTAATATTTTCTGTTGTTTTGCTTAATTAATAATGTTCATGAAGGAAATGGTTGTCCAAAACTCGAATGCATGCTTAAATTTCTTTCTACCAAATTGATAGTCTGAAGTTTGAGTTGAAAAAATCGTAAGAAATCAGTCTTTTTCTATAAAACTTGATATTTTCCATTGTTTTTTACTTAATTAACGATACTCATTAAGATTATAGCTGTTGAAAAACTAGAATGCATGTTTAACTTTCAACTTGTAAGTCGATACACTGATGTTGCAGTTGATAAAAATCGTAAGAAATCAGCCTTTTTCTATAAAAATCGATATTTTCCATTGTTTTTTACTTAATTATGAATGCTCATTAAGGTTATAGCTGTTGAAAAACTGAAATGTATGTTTAAGTTTTCTCTCTTAAGTTGATAAAAATCGTAAGAGAGCAGTCTTTTTCCATAAAACTTGATATTTTCCATTGTTTTTTTACTTAATTAACGATACTCATTAAGGCTATAGCTGTTGAAAAACTAGGATACATGTTTAACTTTCAACTTTTAAGTCGTTACATTGATCATATAGTTGATAAAAATCGTAAGAAATCAGTCTTTTTCTATAAAACTGGATATTTTCTATTGTTTTTACTTAATTAACGATACTCATTAAGGCTATAGCTGTTGAAAAACTAGGATACATGTTTAACTTTCAACTTTTAAGTCGTTACATTGATCATATAGTTGATAAAAATCGTAAGAAATCAGTCTTTTTCTATAAAACTTGATATTTTCAATTGTTTTTACTTAATTAACGATACTCTTTAAGGTTATAGCAGTTGAAAAACTAGGATGTACCTTTAACTTTCAACTTTTAAGTCGTTACATTGATCATGTAGTTGATAAAAATCGTAAGAAATCAGTATTTTTCTATAAAACTGGATATTTTCTATTGTTTTTACTTAATTTACGATACTCATTAAGATGTCTATCAAGCAAAATTCAAATATATGTTTAACTTTCTTGTGTTAAATTGATAATCTCATCTTGTAGTTGAAGAAATCTAAATAAAATGGCTGAAAATTGAAATTTTAATTGTTTCGCTTAGTTAATAATACTCATTAAAATTACGGTTCTTCAAAATTCAAATATAAATTTAATCTTCATCATATAGTATGATTCTGTGTTGAGATGTGATTGATAATATTTTTTAATTAGGGAAGGTTGTTCACCTATCCTGTTATAATAGAATGTTCCTTTTTTCCACTAGGGGGCGTTCGTGGAGGGGGGATGCATAGTAGGGGGCAGGAGAGTGGCGGTGGCACGGTGGGCGCAGGAGGGACCGCAAGCGGGACAGCCGGAGGCATGGAGGTACCGCAGGCGGGACGGTCCCGCCGTCCCGCCTGCGGCTGTCCTTAAACTCTCCTTTTCCTACTACTTCTATAGAATTGACTATTAAATGATGTAAAAGAATTGTTTTTATCGTTCGCGCATGCGCAGATAAAAAATATTTCATAAAACTACTCATATTTCATAAAATATTTAATATATTTTTATTCCAATTGCGCTAAATTTTTTTTAATAGATTTTGCCAATATTTCTGAAATTTGCGTTAAATTTGGTTAAAAACCCTGCATGATATAAACAAAAAACATACCAGAATTTTTTTTTAAATCACTCTTTCTCCATGAATATACATGCTATTCTTAAAAAAATCAGTGTACATGTTGTGCAGTATCCAAACATTTGTATTCTGCGGCGATAAATCGTTTCGTGCATTTTCATGTACAAGGTGATCCCAAATATTTCTTTTATTCTTTAATTTTTTGTCGGCCCCCTAATTGCCCTGCTTATCAAATGAATGTTGATACATATGAGGTCAGACATAATCTTCATAATCCTGAAGTTTCAGAAGAATCTGACAAGTATATTTTTAAATATTTGACAAAATGTCAAAAATTGAAAGTTTTCAAATACTTATTGGTAGATAGTATATTTTCAAACAGAAAAAAATACGTCTGCCTATTTGAGACTTATTTGGAAGATACCTTACAGTTGAAAAATATAAAATATATTTTTTATATACAATTAAAAATATAATTGTGTTACTTATATTTAAAGTTTAAAAACGAAATAATAATTTGTTTAGCAAAAATTAATTCCGACTACCATGCTATCTATATACACTATATTGCCATTGATTATTGGACACTTGCGATTTTAGACATTTTACTAAATATCTAGAAAAATACATGAGGAATCATCTTGAAACTCTTAGTGTATAAATATAATAGTATACGTCATACATCTCCGTGAAGATTTTTTACCGAAACTCCATAGGGGACCGTCAACAAATTAAAAAAGAATGAATATCTTTTGAATAACCCTGTCAAAACTAATATAGCAAAAGCGCTCAAACTCTAGATTATGATTGAATGCCTTATTGTAATACACTGTGTTTATTTTTATGCAAATAGCATGCATACTCGCAGAGTAATTAAGGTTTTTATAAAAATGGTCCCAAATTTTTCCAAGATTTTTCCTTATAATTTTCAGAGTTCTTAATATAAAATAATATTTTTTTCAGAAAATATGACAAACAACATTGCACAAAGTACCCTGTAATCAGAATTAAAAAATAATGAAAATTGTATACAAAATGAGTTGGTTTACTAAATAATTCTTTACTGCGCATGCGTCAACGATATCAAAATTTCATTTGCATATTATGTTAGCTAAGTGTATAGAGCAAGTTTTGTGAAAGTCACAAAATCATAACTTGAAAATTCTGAAAATAATCGTCAATTGAATAAGTTGAAAATCCGTTATTCTCAAAATGAAGCAAAAACAAGAGGGGTTGTATCCATATATTCATTGATTAGTGTCAATATAGAATACACAATACGGGATGTTACGACTACTTTTGGATAAAATCCCTCATTTTTTTGCTTCATTTTGGAAACAACGGATTTTGTCCTTTTTCTATAGACGATTACTTTCAGAATTTTCAAGCCATAATTTTGAGACTTTTACAAAAGTTGCTCTATACATTTAGCTAACATAATATGCAAATGAAATTTTGATATCTTTGACGCATGCGCAGTACAAAATTATTTAGTAAACCTACTCATTTTTCATACAATTTTTAATATTTTTTAATTCTGATTACAGGGTACTGTATGTAATGTTGTTTGTCATATTTTCTGAAAAAAATATCATTTTATATTAAGAACTCTGAAAATTATAAGGGAAAAACTTAGAAAAATTTGAGGCCATTTTTATAAAAACCTTAATTACTTTGCGAGTATGAATGCTATTTGCATAAAAATGAACACAGTGTATTACAATAAAGCATTCAATCGTAATCTATAGTTTGAGCGCTTTTGCTACATTAGTTTTGACAGGGTTATTCAAAAGATATTCATTTTTTTAATTTGTTGACGGTCCCCTATGGAGTTTCGGTAAAACATATTCACGGAGATGTATGATGTATACTATTATATTTATACACTAAGAGTTTCGAGATGATTCCTCATGTATTTTTTTAGATATTTAGTAAAATGTCTAAAATCGCAAGTGTCCCATAATCAATGGCAATATAGTGTATAAATTTAATACGCTGTAAAAGATTAATAGATTACGTTCTGAAAATATAAAGTATTATATTATCACTGGGAACAAATAACTTCGTATAATTTCTAAAATAGTCCGGGTGCTACGCATGAGAAAACTGCAAATCGTGATAAGAATATACCGCTTGGTGAGTATGTACTTTATGATAATACAATGCATATTGGAGGGGGAGGCATCTCCCAAAGTAGTCGGAATTCAAGATGGCGGCTGTTATTCAAAATGGCGTCATTTTCTGAATATGTTTAATATAAATGTGCATTTCATGTCGATTACGATGTTTTTAAAGTCAAGTTTTCGTTTTTAACCCTATTCAACGTTATTTAAAAGAGTGTATGAATTCGGTTTATCTGTCTGTTTGTCTGTCTGTCCGCCTGTCCTTCCATGCTCTAGCTCGCTTAAATGTACTCAGATTGCCATGTATATTTTATATGTTTTATAAAGTTTATAATAACATGTTCGGAGTAAAAAGTAAAGTGTATAGCTTTTATAGTTCATTTACAGGGCACTCAAAGTATTTACGAATTGTCTGACATTGCTCTTTTTTGCTTAAATTTACTCAGATATCCGTGTAATTTATGTATGTGTTATCTCTATGTGTAATTTAAAGACGTGGTGAACTGCAAAATGTTCTATATCGAAAATTAAGTGTCTAGCGTTTATAGTTCGTTTACAGGCACACTCAAAATAATCCCCTTACATTATGGTCCATTTGCAAAAATCCTTTTTAGTATGTTTTAATGATGTTAAATTATTTGAAACATATTGTAATTAACATACATGAGTGAAGTGTGGTACAAGATACTGTACAATATGGTGAGCGTAGAATTTATAGTTTATTTACAATATCTAAAAACGAATACGTTTACAATTCTGTCTATAAACACAATGTTGCCTATGTGCTTTTAAATTATAGTATGTTTTTTAAAATTTTACCAGGTAGGAACAAATTGCAAAATGTCATATGATTATTTTCTTTGGTTGGAATGCAGCTTATAACATGTGATGCTTTAATATATGATGGGCCATTTCTTACTAACATCTTAAAGCCTCAACAGACTTTAAAGACATTTAATGATTACTACATTAAAATGTTTTATCCTTACTTACGTAAAGACATTGAGAGTTTTAAATGTCAAAAAAAAGATTTCATTTGGGATAGATATATTATACTAAGCTTTAAAGGAGAAACTAGACAGAAGAGTAGTTCAAGAGGCGAGATGACAAGTGCAACCACATGTTAGATTACCTATAAATTGGCACGATTTCTTAAGAAATTCAAATAACAAAGAAGAGCTTTTTAATCTCCTTGGAACACTAGCACCATACAAAAACCCAAAAATTATAACCACTCCAGGAGAAGAAGTTAAAGGCAGTCTTACTGCCGTAAGTTCCTTAATTGCAACGACTTGCCCTGGTTACGAAGAAGCAAGATTGAAGAATAATACTGCATCTCAAAGACATGGTTGAAAAAGGGCTGAAAAATAATATTGTACGCTCTATAGACACTGATGTATTAGTTTTGGTGATTCCATATTTTTTTTATCCTTTCAAACAGATGCTTAGAAACTGTTCGGATTGTATTTGGAACAGGGAAGAAATACAGATTTATTCTTGTTATTACCATAGCAGCAGCGATTGGGAGAGAAAAGGCAATGACTTTACTAAGATTTAATGCTTTCACAGGATGCGACAGCAATATGGATTTCACAGGAAAAACTAAAAAGTCAAATTGGAAAACGCTCATTCTCTTTAAAGAAGCTACTGCTGCCTTTTCATACCTATCAAAACCACAAACTTCTATTCTTGAAAGTATTTTAAATATTTTAGAACATTTCGTAGTATTATTGTGCTGTTCAATAAGCAATACCATAAGTGTCAATAATGCAAGACAAGAATTGTTTCTGACAATTTTCCACCACTTTAAAAATATATTTTACGCAGTGCTTTCCAAGCTGGAGACATTTGGAGAAAAGTAGATCATCGGGAAATACATGCAACCTCTCCAAACAAATGGGAATGGTGCTTGGATAATTTATCATAGAAAAATAGATGGTCGGAGTTGCCAGTGATTTTAGACTCTTGTGAAGATTTAAGAAAGTGTATGTGTAAAATCTGTAAAGGTAAATGTGACTGTAGAAAGGTTGGACTTTCTTGCATTATTGTGCAATTGCAAACACGAATGTGAGAAATATGATGACACCGAGTGAAGTTTCTATATTCTACAGCTTTAAATGTAACATTCATTTTTTAATATACTGTATTAAAAAATGAATAATAATAGTAATCTATTAATAAAAGAGTATTTTTATTATATATTCATTCTTTTAAATTTTCTACTGTAAATGACAAAAATACTTTAATAAAAGTCCTATTTTCATTTTAGGTATATTTCTAGTATTAGAAAGATTATTTTTGAATTATAAAATGTGGAAATTAACATAATAAATAGCCTTGTAAGATGCAGAGGGATAAAACTGCAAATAATTGTAATAATAGTCGCCATTTTGAATTCCTATAAATTTACCCCTCTTTCTTACATGCATTTTATTAATATAAGATAGATACTGATACAGATACTGACTATTCGGTATATCCTTATTACAAAGGTTTTTACCCACCTAGCACATTCATTAATAACACTTGAATTATATGGTGATCGTTATAACATTTATGTGCAAATTATAAACGTATATTTTCTTGTTTTGGTGTGTCACAGTAAATAAGCGATAAATACTATGTACACCTTATTATATAATAAGTAATTGGTAGTTCATTGTAATATTAACATTGATGTATATAAATTTTAATGTGTTTTAAAGAGTATAACATCATTAAGAAACATTGCAAACGATTTGGCTACATACACAACATTGTAATGTATATTTTTAGCGCCCTGTAAATAAACTATAAAAGCTATACACTTTTATACACTTACTACGAACATGTTATTATAAACTTCATAAAATAAATACAATATACATGGCAATCTGAGAACATTTAAGCGAGCTAGAGCATGAAAGGACAGGCGGACAGACAGACAAACAGACAGATAAACCGAATTCATACTCTCTTTTAAATAATGTTGAATAGTGTTAAAAACAAAAACTTGACTTTAAAAACTCCGAAATCTCTATGAAATACACATTTATATTAAGCATATTTAGAAAATGACGCCATTTTGAATAATAGCCGCCATCTTGAATTCAGACGACTTTACGAGATGCCTCCCCCTCTAATATGCATTGTATTATCATAAAGTACATACTTACCAAGCGGTATATTCTTATCACGATTTGCAGTTTTCACCTTATTTTTGTCGCGTAGCACTCGGACTAAAACTCTAGCACTTCAGGACGTGAGTGCAAAATTGTTTACCAAATTCCGCCATTACCAGCGTAAACAAAGTTAAGTTTAATAAAAGTACATTAAACTAAAAGTTATATAATTCGTGCCTAGCTGAAAATAATCATTCTCCAAAATACAAGTAGACGTAGTGATTGCAAACAGCAATTTCTTTCACACATTTTTTTATTGAAAGAATATATTTATTACAAATGATTATAAAATAATTTTATTTTACTGAAAAAAATAGCTCACAGAAAGAAGATTAGAAAAACAAACAATTTCAAAAGACCACTGAATGTCAAAATGATGTAGGAGAAAAATCATTCGACTATAATATTTTATCTAAAAACATTTTTTTTAAAGTATGAAAAATTTTGTAATAGTGAATATGTTTCTCTGTAGCTTTTAAGAAAATATTATAGGAAAATATATAGTATCTTATCAAAGAAAACTTAAAAAAATAATTATATAGTGATAATACGTTGCACAATAAATAAATAAATAATCATGTAATAAAAGGATTGTTTTTGCTTATTCTAAAAATTCAAATGTTTATTATATTTATATTCAAAAACTTATGCTTCAGAGTTGCAAATTATCCAATCTTACATATTAATAAATAACTAAGTACAGTAATTATTAAAAAAAAAAACTATACCGATATATGAAGCTCTAGGAACTGTACCGTTAATAGATATGAGATGTTACTTGGGATATTGTAACTTGATGTCATGTGATCGAGAGTTAAATAGAGAAAAAAAATCGAGGTCACAAAATTACAATTACTGTGAACATTTTCAAAACATGTAAGCGTCTCTACGCTTCTCCACGCTTCTCCACATGTAAGGGTCTCCACTCATTTATTTTCATCGCAAAATAAACTTCATGATGTAAACTCATAAATTGTGTTAAAAATCCGATTTCAACTATTGAAATGGCCACATAAAAGAAATACAAGGGGATACAGTAGGAAAAAGAAATGTATTCTGACAGCTGACATAAACAGAATAATTTTATCCGATTACAACGTTATTAAAAGAGTTTACTTTCGCAGATGATGACACATTGTATGTTCAAGACAGTAACAGCAATACATTACAAAATAAAGACTATGAAATTTCACGTTTGATTCATTTTTTTCCAAATTCACGTAATAATGTGCCATGAATATTAAATACGTAAAGTGGAAAAACCGATTCAGGTATATTCTGAAAACACAGCAGACAACGAAAATTAAAATAGCGGTAGTTGACAACATCAGCAAACTGATAGACGGTAGGTGCTGGGTTCGAACCCAATCGTTACCATCGGCCTAACCGTTCGGAGTTTTCCGTGGTTTTCTTCGAACCTTGGATTTTCTGGCGTAAATATGGGTTAGGTTCCACTAGAAAGACCCCCACGGAGGGAATCCCACCCCTTAGAGCCTATATCCCACAGTGTAGATAATTGACCGATATAAATACAAAGAAAAAACAACATCAGCAATAAGTATTTCCAGAACAGATGGAGTTTTAAATGATCTTCTCTGTGTTTTTTTTTATCTAACGATTTAAAATGTCAAGATTATTTTGCTGATACTATTTATGGTTTATATAGTGAAGAACATCTTAAGAAATAAAAGCATTACGTGTTTCCATTTGCAGTTTTATAAATCCTGTCGCTGTAAAGGTAATTTTAGAACCTAGATTGTGTTTTCTTTGTCTCCTTCCTAAGCACATTCCATATTTTATCCACAACCGAAATGGCATCATATTACCATGGTCACTATGAGCCAGACACTGTTTTACATGCAAATTCTATATATGAGCATACATATTATAAACATAACATAATATTATATTTTAATGACATAATTTTTAATTTAATTAACGAATAATCTTAAAAACTAGTAACCATGATTAAAAATACATACATGCGTCGAATTATAAATCACTAAAAATCTCTACAAATCACTTAATTATGTGCTACGAATCTGAAGTCAAGTGGATATGACATAACAATCTTTTTTATACATTTATTATGTTAAATTTTGCATTATTTTGACGATCTTACTTTTAAAATACTAATTGATCGGCTTGAGAGTGGGCAAGTATTACATCTTACTTATTTGCAATTTAGATGGATCCAATAGCACCGCAAGAACAGAGGGGGGTAAAAATATATTTTAGTATATAAAGCATTCATTAACATTGACCTTAGTACTCTAACACATCGATAATTATACCAATCAGGCAATTTTCTTTTGTATAATTTTAATTTATAGTCTGATTAGATTATGTTAAATATTTGTTTAAAGCAATACGAAAAGAAAATCTCATAAGATTGCAAAAAAATGAAACTGGAAGATCGTAAATATATTAGATTGATCCATACGTCTGATTTCCCATTTTACCGTAAAATAAAGCTGTTACTTTGAGTGTGCTTAATCCCAAAGTAAACCTGGAGTAATCCGTTCAATTAAGTAGAGATTAAGTCTCCGCACTCATTCAATTTGATCATACTATCACTGAAAGTACAGTATCGTCGATGATGTTATACACATCACTACAATTAAATTATATTTGAAGCGCGTGTTATAAATTATTATGTTCTTTTTTTTAAGTAGAGCGTAATTTTTTATTTCAACATATTTTTACTTATTTATTAATATTCAAACTTGTTTTATATGAAATAAATTTATTTGTAACTAACTGCCCAGCTGTTGAAATAAGATTAAATAATTATTATTTAGAAACCTAATTTTTAATTTAATTAACGAAAGAACTAAGAAACCAGTAATCATAATTATACAAGTGGAAATAAAAATCAAGTACAAACATGTGTAACAAATCTGATATTAAGTGAGCATGGAATCACGTTCCTTTTTTATGCATTTTTATGTTAAATACTGTGTGACATTGGCGATAGTTCTTTTTAAAATAGAAATTGGTCGGTAGAATAGTGAGGGAAGTACTAGATTTTCGTCCTGTCCAATTTAGATGAATCCACTAATTCTGAATGAAGAGAGGAGGCTAAAAATATATTTTAGAATATAAAGTAGCCATTAACCGTAGCAACCTTAGGTAACTAGGTGGTTGCCTAAGAACCAGTAACCATCATTAAAACCACAGGTACGCGTATAATTAAAAATCATGTGCAAACATGCGTAGTGAATCTGATCTCAAGTCAGTATAACATAACGATCTGCATAAAAATGCATTGTTTATGTTAAGTACTATGTGACTTTTGCGATAGTTTTCTTTTAATAGAAAGTGGTTGGCGGTATAGCGGGAGAAGAACCAGGTTTTCGTCCTTTCAATTTATATGAATCCACTAATTTCACAAGAAGAGAGGAGTCTATAAATATGTTTTAGAATATAAAGTGTCCATTATTCCTAGCACACTAGCACATGACAGTAAGACATGACAGTAAGGCGATTTCCTTATGTATAGTTTTAATTAATATTCTGATTACATTATGTTAAATATTTCTTTAAAAGCAATACTAAAAGAAAATCTCATAAGATTGTGAAGAAATAAAGCTGGAGGACTGTAAATATATTAAGTGATCAATACATCCGATTTCCCATTTACCGTAAAATAAAGCTGTTATTTCGAGTGTCCTTAATCCCAAAGTAAATCTGGTGTAATCCGTTCAATTAAGCAGAGATTAAGTTTCCGCACTCATTCAATTTGATTATACTCTTACTGAATGTGCAGTATCAGGATGTTATTATACAGATCACTAAAATTAAACTACATTTGAAGCGCGTTTTATAAGTTGATACGTTCTTTTTTAAAGTATAATGTAATTTTTAATTGTCATTTATTTTTATTTATTTATTAATATTCAAGCTGTTTTATACGAAATAAATTTATTTGTAACTAGCTAACCCTCTTGTTGAAATAAGACTAAATAATCCTCGAACTTATATGATTTCATATCTTAACTGGTTTTTGTGTAAATTTATGTTTTAATAGGAATCCTAAAAAAAAAAACTTAGATATTTAGGGAAAAAAACGTAAGAATAATTTTATTTTCGCATACGGTCGTTTAAAAATTAATCTATATATATATATATTTTTCATTTCAGGGCTAAAAGTTGTTGCAAAAAACATATTTCATGTATTATTTTTCAATTAAATTTTGAATTTTGCATTTCAAATTTTGAAATCTCGGAATTTTAAATTAGTTTTGAGAAAATTTGAAAATCAAAAAATTTCTTCAACATTCATTAAATTCCTAAATAAAATCAGCATTATTTCAGCACTTTCAATTTAGTTTAAACAAATTTTTATTGCCTATAAATAAACTAATTAAATATGATGTTTAAATGCACAAGCATATGCTATTACTATAGTCAAAAAAGCAGTTCTTGAACATTTTGTCTTGATTAAAAAGTAGCTCTCTTTTAAAATTATTGTAATATTAAATCTAATGTCACCACTTTCTAAGTTTTTCTTGACAAGGTTTACTAAAAGTAATAATAAACGAAACCCATTGAGTAATATTTTAACAGATTTACCCCCGTGCTTAAAATTAAATTAAATACATGTAATATAATTTTGCAGGATTCACTGTTTTCAGTAAATAATGTAAAAGAAATTACAATTTATGAATTTTACAAAAACTGCTATAAACACACACACAGTGTTTAACATATATAGTATAAAATTTTTAGATTATTGTTTTTTATAACGTTTATCATAAAAAGTGTTACGTTATTTATGAAGTAATGTCCTTCATTCGGAATTTTCGACGGTACAATAAATTGTAAATTAATTACCGGTTTACAAAATAGGGGCCTAGGGGAAATGCACACAATTTTTCCGCTTGTTGCAACGTCAAATGTCTTTTTCTACTGAGCTATATTTACTCCCAAAAAATTTCCAGACAAATATATATCACCATACACACACACATACATATATATACATACATATATAGATACCGGGTGTCCAGTAAATGACTGGCCCATTTTGAATGTAAATAACAAAAAAAAAACTGTTTGAGATAAAAATGCGCGGCTTGCTGTATTGTTATTAGAATATAAATAAATTTTAAAATATGCACTTTGTTAATGTAATATAATAATATTTAAAATAATATCTCAGTCTCAAGTCTGAGGAGGAGAAATATAATACAGATGGTTTAATCACAAATAGTATTTTAAATCACTTTCCAACCAACATACCCCATTTCTGAAGCTGATTCGAGAGTCGATTCAACATATAGATTCAGAATCGACAACATATAGATCCAGATTCAGCCGAAAATCTCATATTTATGAAAATTAGAGTCATGTCTCTATTCAAACAGTCTGTTATCGCCAGCGCGATATTTTTTTCCGAAATTTGAACTATATTAACAAAGTACATGTTTAAAAATTTATTGTTTTTCTAATAACAATACCGCAACCCGCGCATTCTTATCTCAAACCGTTTATTTGTTATTTAAGTTCAAAATGGGTCAGTTATTTACTGGACACCCGGTATATAGATAGATATAGATTTAGATATATATTATCATACAAAGATAGAAAAAGCACATCTTTGCATTAAATATACACAATAATAATAATAGATGTTATAGAAGAAATATATTTTGTTGCGGTAAAGAATTTATTACAAATCATATTTTTCATTTCTGTAATAATAAACTTATTACTTAAATTATGATTATTAATTCAGAAAATTACATAATTAATAAATGAAATATTCTAATTTATATAAAATCTCTTATGTCACAAAATAAATGTGCTTTATTTCATGATGAGAAATCTATATATATATATTAATGTTTTGTAAATAGAATTATTTTTATCAGCAAATATAGATCTGACATAGTAAAATATTATGATACTCCCCCATTTTTCGTTTAAACGTTCAACATCATTTATATTATCGATTTTAATTTTTTCTGGATTGTAATTTATCAGTAAACCTTATTTCTCTAAAAAGTTAAATCCAATCTGTTCCTTTTCTTTTTTACTTATTGCGATCTGACATTATTAATATTCTCCTCGATCTAAAAGTATCTACTTATTCTTCTTTTGAGTTTGATAAATGAACAATAAAAACAATCTAATAGAGCATTGTTTTTGTTTTCATTTTATTTTATCTAAATTTAAAAATGATTAATATACTTTCTTTCCTCTAAATAGCTTAATTTATGCTGTTACTTTACCGTTTTATTTCTGTTTAAAATATTATATTTGATTGATTTAAAACCTGTATTTTTGTTCATTTTCTAGATTTAATTTATTAAAAATTAAATATTTAGCAAAACATTATTATTATTTTCTTCTTTGTATGTATGTATGTATGTATATATATGTGAGATTGTGTTCCTCAATACGTGTTTAAGAATATATATATATATATATATATATATATATATATATATATATATATATATATATATATATATATATATATATATATATATATATATATATATATAAAGAGTTTAAATATCAAAACTATTAGCAATATCACCTGCTTTAATGAAAAATTAATACTAGTATCTTTTCTGTTTTATTGTTGTTTTCTGTTTTGTAATATTCAATAAATCTAATATTCAATCAATGTAATATAAATCTGTAGGATATTTATATTAACGATAATAATTTAATAAAGAATTAATTTTATTTTTTTGTAAAAGATCTATTCGATATCAACCCGAAACGAGATGCACTTGAGACCCGAATCCTAAAAATAAAGGGATATTAACCAATATTTTAATGTAATAGTAAGCGCATATTATTTTTATATATTATATAAATTTTATGCATTATGTACAAAAATATTCAAACATGCATGTATGTAAGAAGTCGTTTTCTATTCTTAAATAATAATATGCATTTTCTTCTGAAAAAATGTGTTAAAAAACAGACACGTAAAAATCAAAAACAACTTAGGACCCGAAGCAAATGGACAATCAAACTAAATATAATGTTGAAACGAAAAATATATATATATCTCTGGAGTAGCGCAAACCCGACACAACATAAACTGCAAGTCGGGTTGAGATCGGATAAAATCGGATTATCCGGCACGATGAAGGTGTCTAATCCAAATTTATTTTAGATGCAATTGGTGCGAGTGTGCTCTATATTAATGCGAGTGACCAATATTTTTTTCTGGTACACTGTAAAATAACTTAGTATACGAGAGCCTTTAAAACAAAAGGAGCTAAAACTATCCAGTTTAATACTTTATTTCAAAACTCGGGACGATTGGTCAATTTTTACAGAAATTAAAGCGTATAAAATCAGCGACAGACATGCCATTTTTAAACGGTATTTAAAATGATATTTTAAACGGTAACATTTACAAATACAAATCTTTGAAAAAAAAAAAAAAAAAAAAAAAAAAAAAAAAACCCTATCAAATCAGTCAGTTCAAAAGTTATACCAGGAGTTATATAAAAAAGATATAAAAGTAGTGAAATACCAACTTCGCTAGAAGTCACTTATACATTAATTTACCATAATTAAATTAATTTAAATTACATTAAATGTATTTACCATATGACGATAATGTACTTTATAATTATTATAAAACATGTATTTTTGTAATAATCATAGTAGAATGTAGTATAATCATTGTATTCGGTCTATAGAAATGAATTGCCCGACCCCCCCCCCCATATATATATATATATATATATATATATATATATTTGCCATTCCCTAACACCTTTTAACTGCCTTAATATAATTTAAAATCATATTTACTCTATATCTGTTTTTTTTTCTAATATTGTTTAAATGTACTGTAGTAAATTAAAAATATATAGGTTTATTTAGAATATTTTAACATGTTTGGACATTTTTAAAATGTCAATTTGAGACATAAGCGTTAGTAATGCAATTTTTACATATATAAGTTACTTTATTTTGCACATATTAACATATGTAAATCCTGCAAAAACATTTAATTACTTCATACAATGACAATATTTTGTTGTAGTAAAGGAACTCGATTATTAAAAAACCTGACCGAAGACTCAAACAATTTAATGTAAGAAAAATATATAGTTTTTGATCAGTGAATTTTTTAATAAATGGAATAGGAAAGACAAAAATTAAATACTGTTTAGGATGTCTTTTCATGATTTCAAAATTGTGTTCTCAACAATTAATCGTAAACTTATTAAGATTTACATATTAATCGAAAAAGGTGTCTTTTTGTTTATCGTTAAAATTTTCATTTTTTTATTTATAATTTCTTTGTGATTTTAAAACTTTAAAATGTTTGATTAATGCAGTTTCATAGCGCTTTTGGCGGGCACGTATTCACACAAAATTAAATCCATTATTTTTGGAACTCCCATTACAAGGGTACTATTAACAAAAAATAATATGGCGACCTGTCATATGTGAGGCCTATTCAGAAAATGCTCTAAAACGATAGTATAAATTTACAATTATATTTTAAAAATATTAAAGTGATGTATTGTCATCAGAAATGCAAATGTGCAGATGATTTTTATAATTGTTGCATATAAGGAAAATGGTTCAAATTGATTTAAAAATTTATATCTTTATATACAAAAATTAGGTACCATTGAGTAAAAGAGTGTATTAAATATACATATAGATGCCTATTTACTTATATATATATATATTTTTAGTATTTCCATTTGAATGAATCAAATCATATTAAAAGATTATTCAAAAGAAATTTTAAATTTTAGCTTCCAATTATTTTTAAATAAAAAAATAACTCTTATTCGATGTAAAATTTTAATTTTGATTATTATTATTATTATTACTTAAATTATTTATTTATTTATTTATTTACAGGCAACAGAACATTATTCAACATATTGAGATGCTCCATATAACAAGAATCCATTCATCCCTGAAGCACTTTCTATATTACATTCTTTTCACGCTTGCAGAATGTATTAATCTGTATGGATTCTTTTTATTTTGTGTGAAATGTTACAAAATATATGTGGCGGAGGAAAATGCATGGTTTTTTTTTCTTTCTTACTTTCTAACTGTTTGTATTTGTATTATTTCAATAATGTAAAGCTTCAGAAAATACAATGTAAAAATGAATAAATAAAATAAAATATCTGCATTTTTTTAAAAATAGTAACTAATTTTTTATGAAAAATAAAGTTTAAACAGCTTTTCTTTTTTGTACTTGACAAGCAGTTAAAAATTGTCTGAATTTTTAAATGATGTAATAATTTTACTTTTAAACACTTGAGAATACACAAGCACTTCATTCTGATACATATTACTACTCACTTTAAATTATAACATATTTCAAAATGATTAATAAAACTAGTTTACTCAGCTTAAAAAATGTAATAGCAACATATATGACATAAAATATAAATATTTTGGTAAAGAAATGTTATTTCGAAAGGCAATATCATCATACTTTTACAAATTATCGATATGTTTAATATTAGAAGTACTCTTTACTTTCAAGTACTTTCAAGTTGACCTTTCTCGCTATACGTGCTGAATGATTTAATGAACATGGTTTCTTTTCATTTAATGAAAAACATTTCGAAAAAATATCTAATCCAAAGAAATTGTATATATACTAAAGGGAAAATATATGTTTATATATTTTCCCTTTAGTTCCTACAATCTCTTGACGTTTTTGAGATTTTCTTTTAAAAAAAAGAAGAAAAAGAAAAAAAGATTTTCTTCGAGATCTTTTTATTGAGATTATATTTTAAAGTAAAAATAAAGTAACGTTATGAACAGTCGATTTTTTTTTTGTTGTTTTGTTTAGATATATTACATATTAATAAGTCTGTTACAGATTTTTTATTTTATCACTTAAAAATACAGAAATACTTCATTTTGAAACATAATAATATTTTCTGCTTTCAATGTTCATTTTATGTTATGTAATTATTTTTAATGCAGTTGTTGAAAAATCATTTAAAAATATTTTTGACTGAGTAAAAATTTACAAACAATTATTAAAATTTTACTATTATAAGACAAATATATCTTGAAATTTTCAATACAAATTATGTATGGAAAGCAATATTATTATAACATAGGACTCTCATTGTATCTAAATTCTCCTAAATTTCCTACCACTCCTGATTTTTCTATAATTTGGAAGTACTGCTAGCAAAGACTAGAATATTTTAGAAAATCAGCGTTAAAATTATAATATGTAAAATATAATTTTTTTTAAACATACACGCACTCTTTTATAAACTTTACATCTTCCCTGATTTGCCCGTATAATATACGAACACCATGCATTTGTCAACTATGTTTTGCCTGTACCACGTACGGGCTTACATATTCCAATCATTATTTATTATTCTCACCAGTAAATTTTACTGCAAGTTTTGCATAATCCGAGCATTTTTTGGATTCAATCAGGTAAAAATTTCTGTCTTGAAAAACTACTGATAAAAAATTAAAAATTCTGTAAAAGACACAAAAAATAGACTTTTTTTCAAAAATATCGATCCATTAAGTGATCAGTGTTTATCTTATAAATTATGGCTATTTTTTTACTGCATATAATTTTTTTTATTATTCCGTTAAAATAAGTTCATTCTACGTGGTTCACGATTATGGAAAATAACTATTTTTAATTTTTTAGAGATTGGTAAAATGTGCAAGAATTCAGCTTGTTAAAATAATGCGAATTTTGCTCTGTTTCGTTCTTTTAGATAATTCAAAGCAACAAAAAATATGATTCATTATCTACATTTTCTTCTTAGGGTTTCTAATTTCACTTCTCAACATATAATAGTTAAAAAAAATAATATTAAAATATTTATTCGTAAAATCAATATATATTTTCCAATATTACACTCTTCGTTTTTTAATTATATCCTGAATTCTACATTTTAGCTTTTAAAATGTTTTATTGCTGCAGTTTCACAGAGAGTTGTTCTCATTTTGGATAATTTATTAGTGGATCATTAAAATTATTGGTGTTTGGACGCTTACAGAATTCTACGAGTTACAAAATGTATTTGGCGATATATCATTTGTATTGTTGTAACGGAAAAATTCATTAAAATCAATGTATTAATTAATATTTAAGTTGTAAATGTATTAACATGTTGTATTACATTCTTAAACACACTTTTATACGTAAATGTTTATAATATTAACGTATCAGAAAGTGGATTAAAAATAGATTACCTTTTTTTCATGTTTACACACACCTTAAAGAATGCATGTAAAGTTACTCCATAAAAAACGTGTCAGTCTTGCTGCCACCATTTTTTGGAGTGATTTAACCGACATAACCTGTGTTGAGTTACACTAATGTGCAACATTACACCGGCTATATCAGTTTAAATTACGATATTCTATAAATTAAAATAAGAGAATTATTTTTTTAGCAATACAAGTAAACTAATACTATTTATAGTGAATATTTTGCTGTATTACTAAAATGCAATCTCATTTTTCGTCTTATAAATTAAATACAAAGTACTTCATACCTATAGCTATGTCATTTTTTTTAAAGTTTATACGTCATTAAGTTTTTTTAATTGTAGAATTGTAGAATTGTAGTATTACACTGCTACTAAATATTGGGATAAATATATATACTGTTAAAATAACTTATCAACTTCATTAATGGCAAAAAATTAATTAAAACACAATATACAATTTTGGCAATTTATATCTAAAAGAATAAAAGGGAAAAGTTAGAACAAAAATTTAAATAATAATAAAAAAATAAGTTTTTTTTTCGTGTGTGTGTGTGAAAAATGTGAAATATCAACATATAACAATAATAAATAAGAAAATTTAAATTAAGTAACAAAAGTTAGACTTAAATTTAGTTAAGAATGTGAAAAATGCTCATATAAAACTAGTAGAATATAAAAACTGAATTACATAAACGATAAATAATCTGTTGAATTATTTTAATCATCCATATAAAAAATACATAATTATGCAGCTAAATTTTATTTAACTTCTTTAGAATCAAATAAGTGTTATTTAATATCATCAAAATACATTATTAAAGACAGGTGTTATTTTTAGATGATTTCTATAATTTAATTTTGAGAAAAAACTGCTATCAATACTACTTATAATTATTAGAGATACTCTTAACTATCAACACTTAAAATAGTTGTTCATGCATAAAGTATGAAAACTAAACTTTCTCCGAAAAAAAATAAATAAAACGAATTTTAATACCAAAACTTCATCGAAAAGACCATTACGGGAAAACCAGCGAGTTAAAATGCCATTGAAAATAATTTTAGAACAAGCAATTGAAAAAAAAATTATTATCTAGAAAATTTTTAATATATAATTTGCATCATCAAGGTACATTTTAATGTTTAATATTTGCATAGGTGAAAAAGAAAGTATCATTAATTTATTAAAAATAATATATTGTAATGTAAACATACATGTATTTGAAATGAAAATCGATATATAGAATTATTCTGATTTTTTAAATTTTAATATTAAAGTTTTAGATTAATTTTTAAAATATCAAATTTATTTTAAAGATTATTTTACAGATATGCATAATGAATTGCCATAATTGTTATTGTCACCATTTTTAATACTAGTATTACACTGGGAAGTCAGTTTATTTAGTTATACCATTTTTATTCTTCGAACATGACAATATTGTTATTCTCTGGTTAATAAATTCAATCAAAATACATTTATTTGAATATAGTTTATGCGATGGAAAAATAAGGTATTATCGGTTAAGATGTATAAAGGACAAAAAGTAATTACATTACGCAGAACGATCTTATCCCTTTGTATGATAAATTATATCGTTGATTTAATCTGTAGATCCCAAGTTTAATAAAAGATAAATAATTTCTGAGAAACATATTTTAACATAATTAGTAAAAACACTTAAAAAATACAGTTGTATAAAATTATTAAAATGGCAGTGTGAATAATATGATTGTATTATTATTATTGTTTTGAGTGATATACATATAGATAGAAAGAGATAAACAGATAGAAGATGGATAGAATATATTATATATAATATAAAACATCACTTTAAAATATCAAATTATTTATATATGCCATAAGTGATCTATTAAAATAAAAAAATGGTAAAAATAACCTTTTAATTAAACCTTTTAATTAAACTTTTTAATTTATTAAACCTTTTATTAACTTTTATTTAACCTTTTAATTTTTTAATTATTAATCATTTTTATTATTTATTTTTTATTTTAATTTTTTTATTTAATTATTTTTAACGTTATTATTTTTTTACCTTTTATTTTTTTATGTTTTACTGTTTATTTTTAATTTGAAGCTATTTTAGCGAAAATTTTCTTTTATCATTTTTTGTTTTTTGAAAAAGTTGCTATCAGAGCACACTAAACATGTAAAATTAAAAGGTTTTTTGCCATTTTATTTTATTTTAATAGATCACTTATAGCATATATAAATAATCAGAATATATGTTTTACGGTTAATTTGACAAATTCGGTAACTATTAATAATAACTACGGTAAATTTAATAAATGTAGCATGCTAATCAAATTTACTGGTTATTATTAATAATTACCGATGAAGTCCGGTGAATAGAATCAACTTAGCTTTGTAACGAACATTTATTGTACAAAAATATGTACTGTCACAGCTTTTTTAATCTAGTATCAAAAATAATTGTTAATCTTCCGCAGGGCGCGCAAATTTTCATCACATGAGCGGACGCGCTTTGTAAATTGTACAATAGGCGAAAAACAATCAATTATTGCTGCTTTTTAAAAAAATTTACAAATACTTTAATATACAAATATCATATAAGTTATCTCTGATCACAATTTATGAAAGTATTTCGCAATACACTTATTTTTTATAACATACTAAAGCAGAAGTTTAGATGTATAAAAAGCTAGTTCGTACTACAATCGCAAAGAACTAATAATGAATTACTAGAATTAAGTCATTTCGGATTTACAGAATTAGTCTTACATTTCATCTATATTAGTTTATTCATATATCAAGCATAAGATTTACTTTTTTGAAGGCTGTTTGAAGATAAACCATGCGCATTTCATGCACTGTTGACAAATGCCGCTAATTGCGCAATCTGAAATACAAATAACTTTCAGAAACTGGATAAAGAGTTCCATTAAACGAATACAAATGATTATTAACACCCTCTGCTGCTTGAATTTTGTTTTAAAGAAAAAAAGAATTTGAGTGTTGTACGTTTTACAACGGCGCGCCGACAGTAGTTAAAGAAACAATAATGCTCATTCAAAAGAAGTGTTCTATTAATAAGACGCAAAAGAGTGAACAGTTTAAAATAATTATTTTATAATTACTGAAGGAATTAAATAAACATTTTAAACACTGAAATATTTAAAGAATAAACTTTTCAGGTTTCAAATGCATAGTTTTATAATGAATATTTACAGAAAACGTATTCAAAATAAAAATCTCAAGCTAAACGAGTTGAAATTTATTATATTTACCAAACGTGATTGGTAATTATTAACAGTAATCATTTAATTTGACAAATGTTCATAAATTCTCATATTAACCGGTTTATTTGGTTATCTTTTGGTTATTATTAATAATAATAGATTAATAAAATTAATCATAACATACATATACTATGGCTATTTCCAAGCGAACTTGTTTGTCTGTTGCACGGCTGAAAATCGCTATCCTTGTTAGCCAGTGTTATTGTCGAAAAGTTTGCTTCTCTTTATTCAATTGATGATATATCTTCGATAAAATAAGTCACATTTTTTCATTCTAAAATTCTGGTAGCCAAAAATCGTAGTATGTAACATGCAAACAAGTTCGCATGGAAATAGCCGTGTGTAAAAATAGATAGATAGATAGATAAGATCACTAATAGATAGATATGTATTAGTGTGAAGTCAAAATAGTACTTCTATTAGTAATTCTATAATGAAATACTGGTTAACTGATGAGTTTAATTCGACAAAAATGTGATCGAAAAATATGTTTTGAGATTTTTAAAATTAATGTTTGTTAAATAAAATTACATTTAGGATGACAAGAGAGGTAAAAAATACAAAAAATAGTGAATACCATTTCACCCATAAAAATAAGTGGTTTATTCGGTGAAATTTCAGTGTAATCTAAAGATGTCTTTATTATACATATTGACAACTAACGTCTTTAACGCAATATTTCTGAAAACAAACCAAATGTTTACCCATAATTCATCTTTAAATATTTAGCATTAATTTTTTCAAGAATTAGACTGATCATGTGAGTAATGGAAATAATACAGGTATAATTTAAACATATATAAATAACGTAACCTTTAACTGTTTTTAGGTTTTTCATTATAATAATCTATACTTGAAATTTTGTAATTTGAAGCATAATTGTATGAGTCTATAGATACCGGGTATAGTCAAATACAACGTTACATTCAGCGATTGTTGAATTTATCTTTAATGAAATATCAAATCTACGCAAAGACCATTTTGATGCATAAAAATCAACATTCATTTCATTGCCGATGTTCATTTACAATGTTTTTTAATATTTAAATATTTAACCGGTTTATATAGACAATTGTGAATAGAGTAAAATACCGTATGCACTCGGGTATAAGTCGAAGAATTTTATACAAAAATTTAAGTGCTGAAAATAGGGGATCTAAGAAGTTGTTTACCCATGTAAATAAGGCTTGAATAGATTTTTGAAAGATCATTTTTTGTTTTATGTATCCTTAAATTTATGTGAATAAGTTTTAAAATAGTGTAAGATTTTTCACGCGGTGCAAGATTCGGTTTAACATTATTATACAGTTTTAAAATGTTTAACTAAAATCAAATGTCTGATTAGAAACGTAAAAAAAAATACTAATTTAATAAAATTTTATTTATCCAATATTTTATTTTATCATTTGTTTAACTTTAGTAATTTTTATTATCCTCGATGGCAAAATACTTTTCAATATTCTTTCAGAAACGTAATTCGATTTATACACGAAAATTCACCTTTTTAAAATTTTTAATTAAGATATAGGGGAGGGGAGAGGCTCGAATTATACACGAGTATATACGATTGTCAAATACACGAATGCATTCTGCGTAAATACATAGGAGACTTTTACAAGAGCGGTACATTTCAGGTAAATACAATGATATTTTTTTAATAGAAAACAAACCTACGTTAATTATTCAAAATTTCGCTTTATTTTCAATAGGTTTTTCTATAATATAAATACTGATATCTACTGATATCTATTCTATCTATCTACTATCTATCTGGTATGAAAATTCCCTGACATGCAGGGACTCTGTTTTTATATTTTAACAATCCAAATTCTTAAAATGAATGATTTAAAAACATATTCTTTAAATATTCAAGTTTATTTTTATTAACACTCTTTTATTTTAACTCTTAAATTTTCTTTTTTTTGTATCAATTTACAATTATAAATAACTTGCGCTCGACAAAATATTCCTTTCTTACCATAAAAAACTTTTTTAAAGTTAACAAAATTTAAAGCGGTTTTTACTTTTGGTATTCAAAATACAGATAAATTAATATATTATTTATAAAATAGAGTTTTATTTTAACACCGGAATTTTGTCACTGTAAATTAAAATTCGGAACGAAAAAACATTGAAAATACCTTCGATAGAAAATGTCTTTCGAATAATATAATATAAATGTAATATTAAAAATATCCTAAATGCAAATACTTAAAAAATATAGATAGTTTTTTTTTTTGAAAATCTCATTGATAAATATAATATTTAAAGCCCATTTTTTAAATTAAGTTTTAAACGTTAAAAATATACACATATACATAATTATATACATAATATTATGTAAATGAAATTGTTTAATATTCGGCGGAAAAACTATTGAGAAATCATACTGTGTTATGATATTTACTGGTTTAATTATAATATAAACTTTAAGCTCTAAGTCATACAATAAAATATTTTTAAAGAATTTTATTTACCACTCATTTTACAATTTAAAAATGTGAAATAATTTTTCCGATACAGATAACTAATACTTTTAATCACGAAATTACACATTTTCCTTAGCGAAAACTGTTATGCATGTAGTACAACATACTACGCCCAAATTTAAAAATACGTTTGTTCCCATTAGAAAAAAAATTTAAAAAAAAAAACGTTTTTCCTTTTATTCATCTGATCACATATCCTTAAATTCTCTCATTTTGGCATAATTCGTTGACCGTGAAACGCGTCGAAAACTATTAAATTTCATTTATGAAAATAATACTTAACGCCAATGTTTTAAAACAAGTTTAAAATTTTAAAATTATATCCATATACATAATATTATGTAAATAAATATTTTTTATTATTACTCAGAGAAAACGTTATTGAGAAATCATAATGTGTTCTGGTATTTACTGGTTAAGTTATAATATAAATTTTATGCTGTACGTCATAAAATAAAATATTTTTAAAAATTTTTATTTACCACTCATTTTAAAAATTAAAAAATGTAAATTAATATCTTCGATACACATTAACAATGCTCTTAATCACAGAATTACACACGTTCCTTATCGAAAACTGCCTTGCATGTAGTACAACATACAACATACTACGCTCAAAAAAAAAAAAAAAAAAAAAAAAAAAAAGTTTGTTCTAGTTAGAAAAAAAAATTAAAAAGGAAATATGTCCCCCCCCCCCTTTTTTTTACAATTGATCACATGTTCTTAAATTCCTCATTTTGGCGTAATTCTTCGACCGTGAGACGCGTCGAAAACCACTAATACAAACAAACCATTAAGAATATTTCCGAAATTTTAAGCTCTATGTCACACAATGAAATATTAAAAATCTATATTTATAACTCATTAAATAATTTAAAATCATGAAATATTTTTCCGATATACATGAACAATACTTTTAATCACAGAATAACCCATTTTCCTTAGCAAATGCTGCCATGCATGTAGTACAACATACTACGCCCAAGTTAAAAACACGTATGTCCCCGGTAGAAAAAAAAAATTAAAAAGGGAAACACGTTTCCCCTTTTTTTTCAACTGATCACATATTCTTAAATTCCCTCATTTTGGCATAATTCTTCGACCGTGAAACGAGTCGAAAACTACTAAAACAAACAAACCATTAAGAATATTTCTAAAAAGTTAAGCTCTATGTCACACAATGAAATATTAAAAAATATATATTTATCACTCATTTAATAGTTTAAAAATATGAAATATTTTTTCCGATATACATGACCAATACTTTTAATCACAGAATAACCCATTTTCCTTAGCAAATACTGCCATGCATGTAGAACAACATACTCCGCCCAAATATAAAGACAGTTTTGTTCCCGTTAGAAAAAAGAAATTAAAAAACACATTTCTCCTTTTTTACAACTGATCACATATTCTTAAATTCCCTCATTTCGGCGTAATTCTTCGACCGTGAAACGCGTCGAAAACGACTAAAACAAACAAACCATTGAGAACATTTTCCTACCTCAGAATCGCCAATCCAGTAGACGGAATAGCTTCTGCCCTCTTCGACTGCAGACGCAATGTCTGAGGATCGAAGCAAACCGCCACTGAGGGGCGCTGAAGTATATGAATGATTCCCGTGGAACTGCTCTCACAGAGTCTTACCTCGGCGTAGTAATTAAGTAGATAAAAAAAAAAAAAAACACCTGCTGCAAATGTAATTACTCCTCAAGAGTATATGCTTTTGTATCGGATATATATGCATATTTGAATAAATAAATGCCTTGTTGAACACCTAAAAGATGAATTGTTAAGGCTTTTAATACAAAATAAATCAATAGAGGGAAAATTTTTGAAAGCTCCACATGCTTAATTTAGCGCAAATGAACGGGGCTTGCATCGATTGAATGTAAACTTTTATTCTACTTTATTTAATAGTCAGAATAAATGGGTCTACATAAAAGGGTGGTTGAAAAAATGACACATATGTGTTTTTTATTAATTTAGCTATCTCGAGAAAAAATAATTGAGTTTTACTAAAGTTAAGAACTCACAAGAACTCTAACCCATAAGAATTTTCAAAGGATGTACTATTATTAAATACATTTTGCTTCCCAAAAATTTCTAAAATTTTCTTCAAATCAGCCTTTTTTTTATCCCAAACTTAATTTATACTTTAAAAAGTAAGTTTTAAATTTTAAATTGGAACTGCTTTTTAGAGTCTCACTTTGGCGTAGTAATTAAAAAGATTTAAAAAAACCTGTTGCAAATGTAATTACTCCTCGAGAGTATATGCTTTTGTTTCAGGGATATATGAATAATTGAATAAATAAATGCCTTGTTGAACACCTAAAGATTAATTGTCAAGCTTTTAATACGAAATAAATCAATGGCGAGAAAATTTTTGAAAGGTTCACATGTTTAATTCAGAGCAGAAGAACTGTGCTTGCATCGATTGAATGTAAACTTTTATTCTATTTTGTTTAATGGTCAGAAAATGAATAAGTTTAAAGGAAACGAAGGTTAAAAAATGACACTTATCTGCTTTTTTTCTACACAACTTTAGCCAATTCCAAGAAAAGGAATTGAATTTCTCTGAATTTAATAACCCACAAGGAATTTATTGAACATAAGCGTTTCCACAAATATTTAAAAATGATTAAACACAATTATGTTTCTGAAACATTTCTACATCAAATCTGTCTTTTTTATTATTATTAACTCCATATTTAGTTTCTATTTTAAAAATTAAGTTTAAATTTTAAATTTGAATTGCTTTCTCAGAGTCTTACCTCGGCATAGTAATTAAGGCGATTAAAAAAAAAAAAAAAAAAAAAAAAAACCTACTGCAAATGTAATTACTCCTCGAGAGTATCATATTTGAATAAATAAATCCCTTGTTGAACACCTAAAAGATGAATTGTCAGGGCTTTTAATACAAAATAAATTAATAGAGAGAAAAATTTTGGAAGGTTCACATGCTTAATTCAGCGCAAATGAACTGTGCTTGCATAGATTGAATGTAAACTTTATTCTACTTTATTTAATGGTCATAATATGTGACCAAAGGTACGGATGGTTGAAATTGATAAGAAGTGTGTTTTGTATAAATTTGGTCATTTCGAGGAAACGTAATTGCGTTTCTCTAAAGTTAAATATCAGCGAGAATTTTGAAAAAATTTATTTGAAAATTATTAAATACGATTTTGCTTCTCGAAAATTTCTACGTCTTTCTTTTTTGAAAACCCAAATTTAGTTTCTAATTTAAAAAGTAAGTTTTAAATTTTAACTTTGAATCGCTCTCTTAAAGTCTTATCTTGGAGATACTAATTAAAGCGATAAAAAAAACACCTGCTGTAATTGTAATTACTCCTCGAGAGTATATGCTTTTGTATCGGATATATATGCATATTTGAATAAATAAATGCCATGTTGAACACCTAAACGATGAATTGTCAAGGCTTTTAATACGAATTAAATCAACACAGAGAAATTTTTTGAAAGATCCACATGCTTAATTCAGCATAAATGAACTCTACTTTTATTGATTGAATGTAAAATTTCATATCATATTTTATTTAATGGTCATTGAATGTAAAATTTTATATCATATTTTATTTAATGGTCAGACCAAATGTGTCCAAAGAAAAAGGAGATTTAAAAGTGACATGAAGTGTGTTTTGTATAAATTTAACCCTTTCGAGGAAAAGTAATTGTTTTCTTTAAAATTAAATATCCCGAAGAATTTTTAAAGATTTTATTTGAAAATTAGTAAAAATAACTTTATCAATTTTGCTTCTGAAAAATTTTCTAAAATTTTCGAAATTAGTCTTTTTTTTTAACCCCCAAATTAAGTTTGTACTTTAAAAAGGAAGTTTAAAATTTTAAATTTCTCACAATAAAATATTTACCCAATTTAAGTCTTAAAATATTCCCCATAGCAATCCCTTTTTTGTGAGAATTCCCCCATTTAAAAAAATGAACTTGCGAATCGGAATTTTTACTGTGATAGTTTATTTTTATTTATTTGTTTTAAAAAAAGTCGAATTCAAGACAAATAAATTTTAGAATAAGCTAAACAACAATATAGAGCTAAAAACATACATGAACTGTAAACGGCGACAATGAAGAAAATCCTTATATTTGATGTGTAATAAATCGAATTATCGAGATCGTGCGACACCAGATGACTAAAAGTAAATTTTAACTAGGAAACGAGATAAAAAGGAAAAAATCCTCACGTTATCCAAAAACATGTTGATATTTCTCAAATTTTGCCCACTAATATTTATCATCAAAATTCTCTCTTAATTACTAAAATTGTGAGGGAGTGACCTTTAGTCATAAAGGCACTCTAGTGTTTCTGAGATCGTGACGTCAATAATTTAACATTTTGTAGGCGTAAAAGTGACATCTATCCTCTCTTTTACTTTAACTTTCTAGAGTGTGTGTGCTCTTTCGAATTCCGCAGTTAGTTCGCGGTTATTAGTATTATGTTAATGAGAAGTATCTCAGTTTGTCGCGTATAAAAGCTTGGGTGTGAGTTTGTGGGGTGTGTGTTTCTGGCCTTGGCCAGCAGCCAGCGTCTGTGTGTTTCTGGCCTTGGCCAGCAGCCAGCGTCTGTGTGTTTCTGGCCTTAGCCAGCAGCCAGCGTCTGTGTGTTTCTGGTAGTAGCCAGCAGCCTCTGTGTGTATTCCGCCATTGGACAACGAAGTTGATGATTGTTTAGTAAGGTGCTGACGATTAGAGAATAGCTACGGCCTCCAGTAAAGCGAAAAGGAGTTCAGATAGTGGATTAAAGATTCGGCCTTGGTAAGAAAGTTTAGAATCGTTCCGTTCTGATTATTTGAGCAAATAAAGAAATATCCACAGCCACGGGCTGTGAAATTAAGATTTGTTTAGTAGATCAGCCAGGAAATAGTGTCAAGTGCTAGACGGTGCCCCGGCTGAGCTAGACCAAAACTTGTGAGTATGATTTTAGCTGTTCATAGTGTTCTCAGTGTGTGAAATTATAGACTGGCTCCACTTTCCTTTAGCCCTTATCATTTTAATAAACTGTGTTGTTTTAACCTAAATTAATGAGTATGTCTGCATATAACGTGACAAATGACACCCAGCGTGAGTATACCGTCACAAATGGCGCCCAACGAAATGTCGGACATTTTGAGATTGTGCCACGGGTGTATTTCACCGGTGAGGGTGATATTAGTGAATTTTTAGTGAAATTAGATGATTATATTTTGTTCAATAATATACCTGAGAAAAACAGGTACGTAGTGCTTAAATGCTCGTTAAAGGGCGAAGCACTTTTGTGGTTAGAAAATATAGGAAAGTTTTTGATTACTGAGGAAGCGAAAAGATTTGAACAAACTGTAATTGAGTTAAAGAAGGCATTTCCTCCCGTTAAAGATAAAAGTATTTTGAGAAAAGAGTTCTATTGTAATAAGCAGAATATTTATGAGTCGGCGTCAAAATTTTATCTTCGTAAGCTGGAACTAAAAAATAAATTAGATTTAGATATTACATTTGAGGAGTTGTTGGACATTGTTTTTCCTCTTTTTAATCCAAATATACAAGACTTTATTGAAGTTAGAGCACCGAAGAATTTTGCAGAAATGCATCAGATATTATCGAAGTATGAGTCTCGGCATAGCTCGGATCAACGGGATTTGCGTAATCCTCGGCAGAGACCTGTCACGGATAGTAATTTGAGAAATGAGGGGGAACGTAATTTTGTGAGAGGGGGACAGCGATTTCCGGATAGTAATTTGCGTAATAGAAGTGATGGATTTGGTCGTAATATGTCGAATACGAGTAATGGTAATAGGAATGGTGGTGGTGCTAATAATTTTAGAAGTGGTGAGAGAAACATGCATGGAAATAGAGAGAATAGTGGTTATGATCGTAGTGGGGGAGTACGGGACAGGAATGTTTCTTCTCAAGTAAGGAGATTAACTTCGGATGAGAATTTTGAAGGTAGATCAGTGCAAAGGAGAGGTGTGAGGAGGTCGGGTCAGTTAAACTGGTAAGTGACTGTATTTCGGAAGGTATGCAGTCACAGGTCAAATCGAAAAAGCCTTCTGTGAGTTTAAATAAAATTACTATTAATCCGGTTGAGTTACCTGAAGTGTTAATTGTGTTAGATGGTATTGTCGTTAAAAGTGTCTTCGATACAGGGGCAGATAAGTCGTTCATTTCTTTTGATTGTTATCGGAAATATTTTTCGTATAAGAAGTTGAAAAGGTCAAGTCTGGTGGTTCAGTCAGCACAGGGAGTAGCTTGCGATAATAAAGGTTCAGTGGAATTGGAAGTTGAAATTCGTTCGGTTAAGACATGTTGGGAGTTTTGTGTGTTAGATGGATTAACAGTGCATTGTATAGTTGGTGTGGATTATATGAAGGATAGAGGAATTAGTTTGGATTTCTTTAAAAAGTCGTTAATCGTGAATAATGATGAGAATGTGAGTAAGAAAGAGCCTGTTTCAGTGTCAGTTAATTTGGAGGAGTCGGGTTTAAGTGTGGTTAAGAAAATGGAGGTTAATAAGTCTTTAGTCGATTGTGGTAAAGTTTTTTCAGATAAACCGAGTTTAACTAATGAAATTTATATTGGTTTTGACGCACTAGTTGCTAGTAAACCATTTCGTTATGATTTTATATTCAATATTTTTAAGTCTTTGTGTGAAAAGTTGCAGACTGAGGACGGTAGGGAACTTCCTCAGTCTAATATGGCTGAACGTGTAAATCGTACATTAATTCAAATGATTTCTTCTTATGTTGGTTCTCATCATGCAAATTGGGACCAGTTTCTTCAACATTTTGCGTACGCACTTCGTACGGCAGTTCACGAGTCAACGGGGAAAACGCCTGCTGAATTGTTTTTGGGTAGAAAAGTTATTACTCCATTCCAAAGGTTAGTTATGGTGTCAGATGCGGAAAGTCAGTACATGTGTCAGGATATTGAGAGGTTGGTTAAGGAAGCTCAGGTTCAAATGGGAAAAGCGCAAGAAAAGCAAGCTCAGTATTATAATATGCGTAGAAGGGAGTTAGAAGTGAAAGTTGGAGATTTTGTGTTAGTAGAAAAGCATTGGTTAAGTTCAAGTCGTCAAAAGAGAGTAGCTAAGTTTGGTCCGAAGTTTGTAGGTCCGTTCGAGGTTTTGGAAGTTCGAAATAATAATTTGGTTGTTGATGTCAATGGTGAAAGAATGACTGTTAATCTGGATCAGGTTAGAGTTTATAAGTTTAGAGAAAATGGTAGTGAAGGTTCTCATATGTCGAGTGGTGTTTCGCGAAATTCCCGATCCAATGAGTGTCCCGAGTCCAGCACTTCTTCGTCTAATTCTTTTCATCAATATTCAAGAAGAAAATTTGGTCAAACAGCTCCAAAGACTGTTATTGAAAGTCGAAAGCCTAGCAATCCGAGAGCAAAGTATAATAAAAATAAGAGAACTGTGTCAAATACATCGGACTCTGTGTGTCATAAAAGACAAAAAATTATAAATTGTCCAGTTCCTCCATCTATTAGACAACAACCTCATAAGCATAAATTAACTAATAGTTCACCATCTTCAGTGATTAATCCCCAGAAAAGATTTCGTTTGGACACTCGTAAAACTGTTAAGCGAAGTTTAAATTCTGAATTTTTGCCTAACAAGAAACTACATAGGTCCGGAAAGAAACGTGGCCTTGGATCTTCGGTAACTTCGGGTGCGTCTAGAATGAGGAGACAACTCTCAGATTACCGGCAACAACAGTGTGAACCTCGCCATGGAGTGAACCCAGCGAACCGGCCGGAGCAGAGTCGTCGAGTGGAACCTACGAGTATCCCACGGCATCCATTCAGAACCAGGCTGCAGGCACGACAGTCAACTGTGGCGTCACCGTACAGTTCTGAGGACGAGAGATCCTTCGTACAAGCCTTCTGGGACAGGAGGAGAAAGCCATCTTGCAGTATGAAGCCTGCCAGCAGCGAATCGTCTCTATGATTGGGTGATAATGTTCTTTATTAAATTTCTATTAGAGTGCATATATGTGGTAGCAATGTGAAGGAATAGAAAGCAGAGAGACTGTTTTGTACTTTTGGCCATTTTTGGAATTTTTTTGACGGACTCACGTTTAGTGCTTAATTGTGTTCAAAATTTGTTTGCAAAATTGTTAGTTCTATGTATGTTTGAGATTTTTGCCTTAACTGCTTTTAAAAATTCTGGATCTATTGTTAAATTGTTATATTATTTGTTTAAAATGTTATTATATTGTTATATTGTTCATGTGTTATAAAATGTATGTTAATGTATGTTTAAATTTTCAGAAAGTACAGATAGTAGTTTGGGTTATTTTGTACACGCGCCGCGGTTCAGACGCGCACGTGTTTTGCGGTCAAGAAGTCCTTGACACGCGTTTCTATCTCTTATACTAACATTTAATGAATTAACTTTCTTCTTATCGTTCGTGTTTTATGAGTTGCGTTTTGTACTTTAGTTGAGAATGGTTTCCGCAAGTTGCGAAGTTTTAAGCTGCATTTGAATTTGAAATTGTATTGTATTAAAATTGAATGTTAATGTGATTTTCTTGCAGGGAAGTATACTTTTTGTTATGTATTGATTCTGCTATTTTTCTTTTAGTTAATACAGATGAAGAGATTGATGACGTCATTTTGTAAATTTTTGATATTTTTTGATTGTTGCATAGGCACAGCGATTGCCGCTGTACGTATGTGCCCCAATTCTTGTTCAAGTGGAGTTAAGTCTGAAGAAGTTTGGGAGTTAGTTCATTGGCTAATGGGGATGTAGGTATTACGTAGTAGCAGAGTTAGTTTAGTATGAAGTAAATGTAATTTTAGATGAAGTCGGAATTTGGATGAGGAAGGTTTTTGCGCATTGGGCTTTTTGGACTTGGTGCGAATTCTAGTATATTACAAGTTATGGAGAAATTTTTGGGTAAAGTTATAGTTGCATTGCAATATTGAGGAAAATTTCGGAAGGTTAGTGTTTTGAGAAATTTTAGCACTCCAAGTGGAGTGGGTTGTTTTGAGAGAAGAAGTAATTAGTTTTGAAAGTTTTACGAGTTTTTGGAAGTTTTACGGAGGCTATTTGTAAGATAGAAGAATGATTGGATTGAATATGTGATTATTTGAGGCAAACTGAGTTTTTTTTTGTGATGGGTTAAAGTTAATATTTTAAAAGTTATGTTTCGGCGTTAAATTTCACCCATCACTGTGTTTTATTACGGCTCTAAATTTATAACAAGAAAAAGTTCTGGGCATGCATTTAGCCCAGCCCTTTTTCTCTGCGGAGTTCGAGGGGGGGGGGGTTGTGAGGGAGTGACCTTTAGTCATAAAGGCACTCTAGTGTTTCTGAGATCGTGACGTCAATAATTTAACATTTTGTAGGCGTAAAAGTGACATCTATCCTCTCTTTTACTTTAACTTTCTAGAGTGTGTGTGCTCTTTCGAATTCCGCAGTTAGTTCGCGGTTATTAGTATTATGTTAATGAGAAGTATCTCAGTTTGTCGCGTATAAAAGCTTGGGTGTGAGTTTGTGGGGTGTGTGTTTCTGGCCTTGGCCAGCAGCCAGCGTCTGTGTGTTTCTGGCCTTGGCCAGCAGCCAGCGTCTGTGTGTTTCTGGCCTTAGCCAGCAGCCAGCGTCTGTGTGTTTCTGGTAGTAGCCAGCAGCCTCTGTGTGTATTCCGCCATTGGACAACGAAGTTGATGATTGTTTAGTAAGGTGCTGACGATTAGAGAATAGCTACGGCCTCCAGTAAAGCGAAAAGGAGTTCAGATAGTGGATTAAAGATTCGGCCTTGGTAAGAAAGTTTAGAATCGTTCCGTTCTGATTATTTGAGCAAATAAAGAAATATCCACAGCCACGGGCTGTGAAATTAAGATTTGTTTAGTAGATCAGCCAGGAAATAGTGTCAAGTGCTAGACGGTGCCCCGGCTGAGCTAGACCAAAACTTGTGAGTATGATTTTAGCTGTTCATAGTGTTCTCAGTGTGTGAAATTATAGACTGGCTCCACTTTCCTTTAGCCCTTATCATTTTAATAAACTGTGTTGTTTTAACCTAAATTAATGAGTATGTCTGCATATAACGTGACAAATGACACCCAGCGTGAGTATACCGTCACAAAATCACTCCAGTTTATGGGCGAAAATCGCCATCTATCAATACTAATATTTTAAGGATTTTTTTTTTCATTTAAACCAAACTTATATTGTAAAAAACACTCAAAAATTCTTATACAAAATCTCGGTTAAAATTAATTAGTATAAGAAATTTCAAAATTTCCTTAAAATATTTTAAAATCTTATAATATATAAAAGTTATATCAGTTTGTATTTTAAAACATAAAAATTAATATTTCGATTTAAATGAGAAAAAATTAAATTTCTATTAACAATAACATTTTTATTGAAAAATAGCTGAAAGGAAGTTAGCCTAGTTAGGAGGAAAATAAAATGCTTGAAATGTCATTAGTCCTTGAACATAGATGCTTTTGTATAGGGTATATTTATATTCGAATTGATGAATACGGTCTTGAATAGTTAAAGAAGGGGTGACTGGAATTTTTATGAAAATAAATGAATAAAACATTTTTTTTCCCTTTCCTATTTTGAATACAAATAAACTGCGTTTGAATCGACCGAAATAAATAGGTCGCAACCTATTTTCTTAAATGCTTATATATTCTGAAATAAAAAAGAATAAAATAAGAGACACAAGTTCTTTAAAAATTAAAATTAATACAATGCTTCAAATATGAAACAATTTTATGATTTTTAAAGCTATAAATCAACATTTTCTTTTTGAAGAAAAAAAATACAAAGTTATGATTTGAATAAAAATTTTAATGTCAGAAAATATTGGTTCATGGCAGTTAAAATGAAAAGTTTAAAAACTAGTCTATCAATTCTATTGTAAATGAACTTTTAGCCCTTTGAATAGCTGAAGAAAGAATGACAGGAATTTTTATGAAAATAAAAGAAAAAACTTTTTTTTTTCATTTCCTATTCTGAATACAAATGAACTGCGTTTGCATCGATAGAAAATAATTAGGTCACAACTTATTTTCTTAAACGCTTAAAATGTTCTTAAATGAAAATAAAGAAAATAATATCGACCACGTTCTTTAAAAATTAAAATCAATTTAATGCTTCAAATATAACACTAATTCTTATCTGTAAAGCTATATATCAACACTTTGTTTTTGGAGAAAAAAAAATATAAAGTTACAATATGAAAAAATATTTTAATATCAGAAAATATAGTTTCATTGCAATTAAAATAAAAATTTAAAAATTAGTCTTTTTGAATTCCGTTGTAAATGTACTTTTAGCCCCTTGAATAGCTAAAGAAAAGATGTGAGGAATTTTCATAAAAATAAATGAATTTTTTTTTTTATTTTTTTTTATTTTATTTTTTATTTATTTATTTATTTTTTTTAATAGTCTATTTTGAATTCAAATGAACTGCGTTTGCATCGACCGAAAATAATTAGATCACAACTTAGTTTCTTAAATGCTTAAAAAATTCTGAAATGAAAGAAAAGAAAATAACATCACCTACGTTCTTTAAAAATAAAAAAAAAATTAATGCTTTAAAAATAGCACTATTTCTTATTTTTAAAGCTATAAATCAACATTTTGTTTTTGAAGAAAAAAAAAGAGATAAAGTTTCAATATGAATAAAAATATTAATGCCAGAAAGTATTAATTCATTCAAATTAAAATGAAAAGTTTAAAAATAGACTTTTAGCGTCTTGAATTGCTAAAGAAAGAGTGACAGGACTTTTGATGAAATTAAAATAAAGAAAAACATTTTTTTTTCATTTCCTATTTTGAATAGAAATGAACTGCGTTTTCATCGACCGAAAATAATTAGGTCACAACTTAGTTTCCTAAATGCTTAAAAAATTCTAAAAAAAAAAAAAAGAAAGAAAGAAAAGAAAATAAGATCACCCGCGTTCATTAAAAATAAAAATAAATTTAATGCTTTAAAAATGACATTATTTCTTATTTTTAAAGCTATAAATCAACATTATATCCACATATTTACCAATTATATCAGGTATTATCGTAAGTTCAAAATGGGGGAGTTTTCTACGTCCAACTACCAAAAAATTCAAAATTCTTTTTCAAAAAATAGCATATAAATATATACACATATAAGCACATACTCTATGTATATTTCAACATGTTTATTTATATTATATCAGTTATTAATATAGTATTCTGTACAATTTATTACATACAATAAATCCAATTCACAAATCCTTTTTTAAAAAGTAAGCATATTGCATCGAGTCTTTTAAAGTGTTTAAAAATGATGATAATGATAGTTCGAAGTTCAAGTTAAAAACATAGATTTGTCCACAAAGTATTCTGTACAATTTATTACATACAATAAATCCAATTCACTAATTCTTTTTTAAAAAGTAAGCATATTGCATCGAGTCTTTTAAAATGTTTAAAAATGATGATAATGATAGTTCGAAGTTCAAGTTAAAAAACTTAGATTTGTCCACAAAAATTGGTCCAGAGAGTCCCAGTATTTAAATACATAAGTTCATATAAGATTCATTACCTTTTTAATTTTCATTACTAGTTCAACGTAGTTCATTTCCTCCATTTTTTTCTCACTTGAAAACGCTTTCGCCTATTTCTAAGGCATCTTCAGTCAAGAATAAACAACTCATTCAGTTTTTCGGCAGAGATTTTCGAAATTTTCCTCCTTTTCTTTTTGCTTGAGATATCAGCTGGCGCCATCTATTATCAATAAATGCGTGTGTCATATCATTACATACTTTTTTCTCATTTTCTTCTTGTAAGGTTTTTATTTCTATTGCTTCTCTAATCAAAGCATTGTGAAGGCATCCATAATTTGCAATTTTTTCAATCTCTATTGTCTTATTTTTAATCGGAGTTTCTATGTTTTTCCTTGCCAATGCTGTTTTTTGATTATTGTATTTTAAGTCTCGAATATGCTCGCTTAAACTTTCCTCAATTTTCCTTTTGGTCATCCCTACGTATACAATATCTTCATTATTATTATTTTTACATGTAATTTTATAAATCCCAGCTGTTTGTAGGTCATCGTATTTTTCTATATCGTTGCGTATTAAATTGAAAAGGGAGGGATTTGGTGTTAATGGTACTTGTTTTCCTAGTTTTTTTTATTTCTCTTTTTATTTTAAGTGAGATGCTGTTTAAGAATGGAAAGGGGGGTGTGAAATCATTTTTCTTCTTCTGTGCTGGCTGAATTAGGTCAAATTTATCTTTAGTTTTCTGTATTAATCTTTTAATCGTTTCTTTTGAATGTCCTGCATTAATTCCTATTGTTTCAATTGTTTTTAGTTCTTGATTTAATAATTTTTCGTTTGAACATACATGCAGTGCTCGATTTATGTAGGTATTTAACGCTGATAGCTTATAGGTGAGGGGGGTATTGGCTGCTATTGAGATTATGTTTAGGTTAGCTGTGGGCTTTCTGTAAACGGTCGTTTGTATTTCGTTTTCGTCGTACATTAGTTTAACGTCTAGGTATTCTAGGGATCTGTTTTTTTCTTCTTCTATTGTAAATTGGATATTTTTATCGTATAGATTGACTGCGTTCAGTAATGATGTAAGATTTACTTTATTGTTCGTTATTATGAATATGTCATCTACATATCTGATCCAGGTTCTTATTTCATTTTTATGGTCGTTTATTATTTTTTCTTCCAGTTTTCTCATTTTCCACTCTGCTATTACATTTGAGATGGGAGACCCCATCGGAACCCCTTTTAGTTGCTTATATATTCTATTGTTAAATTTAAAGTAGTTTTCATTCAGTATTAGGTTGGTCGCGCTTTTTATTGTGTTGCGAATATCTGGGTTACTGTAATTTTTTTTCTATAGCGTCTTCTATTTCTTTGGTCATTTCTTTAATATTTATTGATGGGACTTAAAATACAATAATCAAAAAACAGCATTGGCAAGGAAAAACATAGAAACTCCGATTAAAAATAAGACAATAGAGATTGAAAAAATTGCAAATTATGGATGCCTTCACAATGCTTTGATTAGAGAAGCAATAGAAATAAAAACCTTACAAGAAGAAAATGAGAAAAAAGTATGTAATGATATGACACACGCATTTATTGATAATAGATGGCGCCAGCTGATATCTCAAGCAAAAAGAAAAGGAGGAAAATTTCGAAAATCTCTGCCGAAAAACTGAATGAGTTGTTTATTCTTGACTGAAGATGCCTTAGAAATAGGCGAAAGCGTTTTCAAGTGAGAAAAAAAATGGAGGAAATGAACTACGTTGAACTAGTAATGAAAATTAAAAAGGTAATGAATCTTATATGAACTTATGTATTTAAATACTGGGACTCTCTGGACCAATTTTTGTGGACAAATCTAGGTTTTTTAACTTGAACTTCGAACTATCATTATCATCATTTTTAAACATTTTAAAAGACTCGATGCAATATGCTTACTTTTTAAAAAAGAATTAGTGAATTGGATTTATTGTATGTAATAAATTGTACAGAATACTTTGTGGACAAATCTATGTTTTTAACTTGAACTTCGAACTATCATTATCATCATTTTTAAACATTTTAAAAGACTCGATGCAATATGCTTACTTTTTAAAAAAGAATTAGTGAATTGGATTTATTGTATGTAATAAATTGTACAGAATACTTTGTGGACAAATCTATGTTTTTAACTTGAACTTCGAACTATCATTATCATCATTTTTAAACATTTTAAAAGACTCGATGCAATATGCTTACTTTTTAAAAAAGAATTAGTGAATTGGATTTATTGTATGTAATAAATTGTACAGAATACTTTGTGGACAAATCTATGTTTTTAACTTGAACTTCAAACTATCATTATCATCATTTTTAAACACTTTAAAAGTCTCGATGCAATATGCTTACTTTTTAAAAAAGGATTCGTGAATTGGATTTATTGTATGTAATAAATTGTACAGAATACTATATTAATAACTGATATAATATAAATAAACATGTTGAAATATACATAGAGTATGTGCTTATATGTGTATATATTTATATGCTATTTTTTGAAAAAGAATTTTGAATTTTTTGGTAGTTGGACGTAGCAAACTCCCCCATTTTGAACTTACGATAATACCTGATATAATTGGTAAATATGTGGCTATAAAGTTGTTAATACAGGTATTAAAAAAAATTATAGATAAAAAACTTTGGTTTTTTTCTTAATCCATCTTGAATATAAATCAACATTTTGGTTTTGAATTTTAAAAAAGATATAAAGTTTCAATATGAATAAAAATATTAATGCCAGAAAGTATTACTTCATTCCAATTAAAATGAAAAATTTAAAAATAGACTTTTAGTGTCTTGAATTGCTAAAGAAAGAGTGACAGAACTTTTGATGAAATTAAAATAAAGAAAAACATTTTTTTTTCATTTCCTATTTTTAATAGAAATGAACTGCGTGTTCATCGACCGAAAATAATTAGGTCATAACATATATATATTTTTTTAAATGCTTATGAAATTTCTTTTCTTAAATGAAAGAAAAGGAAATAAGATCATCCATGTTCTTTAAAAATCAAAACAATCTTAATGCTTCAAAAATAACACTATTTCTAACCTTTAAATCTACAAATCATCATTTTGTCTTTTGAAGAAAAATGATGTAAAGTTCCAATATGAAAAAAAAAATATGTTAATGCCAGAAAATATTACTTCATTGCAATTAAAATAAAAAGTTTAAAAATAGACTTTTAGCGTTTTTAATTGCTAAAGAAAGAGTGACAGGAATTTTCATGAAGATAAATGATTTTTTTTTTCATTTCCTATTTTGAATACAAATGAACTGCGTTTGTATCGACCGATAAAAATTAGGTCACAGCTTTTTTTAAACGCTTAAATGAAATTTATTTTCTTAAATGAAAGAAAAGAAAATATGATCACCCACTTTCTTTAAAAATTAAAATGAATGTAATGCTTCTACAATAACACTGATTCTTATTTTTAAAGCTATAAATCAACATTTTGTTTTTGAAGAAAAAAAAAGATATAATCTTTCAATGTGAATAAAAATATTAATGCCAGAAAATATTACTTCCTTCCAATTAAAATGAAAAATTCAAAAATAAACTTTTAATCCCTTGAATTGCTAAAAAAGAGTGACAGGCGTTTTCATAATAATTAATGATTTTTTTTTTTTTTTTTTTTTTTTTTTTATTTTGAATACAAATGAACTGCTTTTGCATTGATCGAAAATAATTAGGTCACAACTTATTTTTTTAAATGCTTAAAATATTCTTAAATGAAAGATAAAAAAAAAAAGTACACTCACGTTCTTTAACAAATAAAAATTATCTCAAATTTTCAAAGATAACACTATTTCTTATTTTTAAAGCTAAAATTGAACAAATTGTTTGAGAAAGAAAAAATATAAAGTTACAATACGAATAAAAATTCTAATACTGGAAAAGATTGCTTCATGGCAATTGAAACAAAAAAGTTGTAAAAATAGGCTTTTAATTCAATTGTAAATAGATTTTTAGCATCTTTAAAAGCTAAAGAAAGATTGACAGAAATTTTCATAAAAATATTTTTTTTTTCATTTCCTATTTTGAATACAAATGAAATGTGTTTGCATCGACCGAATATAACTAGGACAAACGTACTTCTCAAACGCTCAAAATATTCTCGAATGAAAAAAAATGAAAAGATCACTCTCGTTTTTTAAAAATTGAAATTAATTTAAAGCATGAAAAATAATATTATTTCTCATCTTTAAAGCTATAAATCAATATTTAGTTTTTAAGGGAAAAAATGTAATACAATAAGAATAAAAATTTTTTATGCCAGAAAATACCACTTCATGGATATTAAAATAAAATGTTGTAGACTTTTAATGCAAGTACAATTAGTCTTTAACAATAATTTACGCTTTAATAATAATATACAGACTGGAGTAATAATTTTTTTTAATGATGATAAGGGGTTTTTTATGTATGTGACATGAATTCGAAGCGAAAGTGTGAATAATCTGTTTTTCGTTATTAAACTTGACATTCTGATAAAAAGCACATACATTTTATAAAATAATATTTAACGAGTTAAAACCAATTTGTGTAACTGAAAATAAGGTACCCTCTGGAAATATTTCCAGAATTGCCAAGCGTTAATATTACGCGTAATTATGAAGGTATCCGGGTCACCCACGGGTTTTGCTTAGAAGGGATCTGAGTCATTTGAATCAAACAACCACTAAAAATTATTTTTTTTTTATTTGTAGTCCGTATCGCTGGAAGAATAACTTAAGAGTAGAGGCTCGATGTAAAATTTACGAAATGAGCTCTGTGAATTTTAAGATTATACACAGTGATTTAAAATAGTTGATAAAATTACACAACAAATCAGGCATACGGCAAGAATAAAAAATCACATAAAAACATAGGGTTCGCAAACCACTTATTCAGTCACAAATACGTGTTTAAATCTAACTTAATTTGGGTTGACGGTAATAAATTTCAGAAAATTAAAGTATATTATAATAAAACATTTAACAGACATTCTCACCTTTGTTTAAAATGTTCTTATACCAAATAAAAATTGTAGAAGTTTGCATTATGCTCACCAGCAACATGCACTTGACACCTCATATTTTGGACTGTGATAATCAGTTTATACGGTATCATCGATTGCTTGAGCAATATGTTTTTCCAGATCTTTTCGTAACGTTATTACATTTCATACAAAATAAAATACATATCGATGCATTTTCATGTCTTTTATTTTTTTCGAAATTATTACTTTCAAACCGGGTGTAGCTAGTATGAAACACCCTCTATTTGTGACTCAATAAGTACGGTTTGCGACTCTATGTTCCTTTGTGATTTTTTTATCCTTGTTGTATGCTTGATTTGTCATATATTTTTGTTAACATTTTTTTTTTTAAATCACCCTGTATATTTATTCGAAAATACTTTGTTTATTACAAAGAATTGTAATGTATTTCATGTATGTTCAGAAATCTTTTTAGATTTTGGATGTATTCGTGAAGTAGTTTGACATTTGTAATATACAGTGCGATAAGTATCTAGGGGTAATAACGCCATTCATTTGCGTTATTACTCCGGATGTTTCTTTTCAGTGCCGGAACTGTATGCTAAGAAGGTTTATTTTTTATTTTATGCAGCATAGAACATTATTGTCATTGTTGAAAACCAAAAGGGTTAAAGAGAAATTTGTATGCCCTAAGTGTTGCTAATTTTTTATGTCTTAAAAAGAATCAAATATTAAATGATTATCGCGGCATCTTTACATCGCAATTAAGTGTAAACAGAGATGTTGGTCATTTTCTATAGCTGTATAGACTGTATCTTTAGAATTTGGCAATTTATATGCTATTATTCAACCTTATTTTTCGAGAAAGTTTCCGCGAACCCAACACTCTCGAATATTAAGTGATTACTGTATTGACAAATATTGAGTTGGCAATAATGCATGATTTGCTGAGATGTTTGGCGATAAGATTTCGTCCAAAATTGTCTCAAACAATAAACCCTTTGCACTCGTAAGTCCAGCCTGACTGGAAATCATCTTTCTTTGCAAAATTAGCTTTTGACATCAGTAAAGAAAAACAAAATATGCCTTATTTAATTGGAGAATTTTTGATATTGCATAATTGAAAGTAACTTCTTTTGAAAAACTGATGCCGATCTAATAAAATTTGTACAAGAGATACCGGAATTGAAAGAGTTAAATTTTATTCTTCGTATATCGCCCCTGTCATATAGAAGCACACTGAGTTTGTGTAGAAGAGAAGCTCAATGTCGAAGAAAAAGTATAACAATTCCACACAATTTTAGATTTATTTTTAGTGTATGTTAAAATGTAAGTTTATGGCGGTGTTTTTTATGTGATCAAAAAATTCTGCAATTCTAAAACTTAAAATGTTTTAGAATATTATGTGTGACTGTGTGTTTTAAAATAAAAGTGATATATAAAATATTTTACATCGTAAAATATTTAAAAAGTACTTTTAATTTTTGTAAAATAATTTTAAATGTTTTCATTGATCTGGTAGTGATACAGAAACCTTAACATCTGAAAAGCAAAACACTAACTTTCGAGAAAATAGTATCATTCATAAATATAACATTCATTCATAAAACTGCAACAGAAAAAGTAGGTAGTTTTTTTCATTTTCATGTTTTATTTATGTCTGTTTTGAAATTCAACTTGTCTTCTTTTGCATAACATACATAAACTGATTTTCATTTATAAAAGCATATACTTTACGGAAGCAAAAGCGAATTGTTACTTAAAGGTTAGGATTTGCCTCTACAAAGTCTAAAAAATTGAGCTTTTGAGCATATTTTTTTCCGGGAATAACATTAAAGATTTTAGCTTCGAGTTTTTTGCACGTTATTTATTATCATTTGAAGAACAGTATTTTTTTATGTGATGACCGGACTTGAATTTCGTGAGTGAATGTCCAAGAGTTTTAATCGTGACTTCCAATCGGACTTAATCGGATAGATTAGCAACGTAGTTTGCAATCAATTTTTGAGGTTTATGAAATTAAATAATGTTGTCCTGAGCTTCTAGCACTTTAATGTTTAAAGTTTATAATTAAATAATGGCAGCCATTTGAAAAAAAAAAAAAAAAAAAAAGATTACTGATCTCTTTTTTTGCATCTTGACGTATTTCTAAACATATTTATTTTTTTACAAAAATGGCTGAATGTGGTCTAAGCTGCAATAACTTATACTATTTTTATTTTTTTTTTTATAAAGTAGCAATATAGACTTAAAATCTATTTGCGTTTTGATCCTACTCAGATTGAAAAAAACATTTTGGGTAACATGCGTTTAACAATACATTAAGTGCATTTTTAGTGCTTTCTTAAAATGCGTTTAAGTGCTCCAAAACAATATTTCCTGCGGACGCATTGCTCTAAAACAATAATAATATTAATAATATATAACTATACAAAAGAACTTTGAATTCGGCCAAACTGTTTCACCGAAATAATGAAATAATCTATGCAGGCAGTAAAAAATAGAAAACTGTAAAAAAATCGATTTTTAAATCGATAAAAGCAAATATCACCTTAAATTAAATATGTAGTGCTATAAATTCTCATCATTGTTACGTGTATTTTTAAAATCTGAATACTATCTTACAAACTCCTTACATGAGAATGACATATTTTTGGGTGGGTGTTATATTACTAGCAATGTGAAAAATCACGTTTGGTCCTATATTTGGCATAGATCTATTCCCATCCACGTACGGAGTGATGATAACACTCTAGGATACTTATAAAATAAAAAGAAACAATTTTTTAAATAAAAAACCAGTCGTCAATTTGTTTTACTCGCATTTACTTCCATCAACATTTAACTTAAAGCAATAACGTCTATGTAATATTGAATTCTCCCCGAAATAAAATTGCCTTTTCAAATATGAAAAGGCAATTTTACAACATTATTTCTGCCAAAGTAAAATATGTAAAATTTCTTTACAAGTCTCTGGGGAGAATCTCGTTTAAATTAGGTTGGATAAAATATATCCCACCGCCTTTAAAGGTGGCGATAAATAATTAATCCAAAATTAAAAAGCATTTGAAATTTTTAAGCAAAGGAATGAAATAAAAATTACTTTTTTCCTTGAAATTTAGATAGTTTTAAAACTATTCTTTATCACTTCTCACAGTTTTAAAATACAGAAACATTTTTAAAAAGTAAATCCAGTCTTCATTCGCGTGTAAAATTTACTATGTAAACTATCTGAATACATTTTAGCTTAATAGATAAAATGATAAAAAAAAGGCTCCTGTTGGCAGTAACTTTCTGACATTACTCTTTGATTACTCTTTGACAGCATATGAACTTGTATCGGCATATGCATATTTGAAAAAGTAAAAACCTCGTTCAGCAGCTAAAGTTTACTTGACAGGAAGATTTGAGCAAAATAAATGAACTGAAAGAAAAATTTAAAATGCTTCACATGGTCAACTTTCACTTTAATAGAGATAAGCTGTATTTCCAGAGACGGTATTTAAGTAAAGGTTAACCCAAAATTTATTATAAAGAAAAAACAAGTCCTTGTGTAACTCTGACTTCCTATTGAAGGTATAATGTGACAAATGAATTCGCTTTTACGGCATTTTCCGAAAACATCTAAACAATGCACAATTTCAAATTTTAACTCATCGGAGAGGAAGGGAAAAAGCATTAAATTACTGTTTTTTAACTGCTTTAAAGATCAATCTATGTAGCGTGCTGCTTTTATTAAATTTGCACTAAAAATACAAACAGTTCAGCATTAGTTTCCGGCTAATATTTCATAACAAAATTAACGCTTCATCCAGAAAAGCATCTATTCGTATAATACGCTAATATGACAACGCCGGATTTCACTCATCTTCGAGGAATGCAATCATATGTTGCCATGTTAGCCATGTTAGGCATAAGAAGTCAGTTGAAATAAGTCTGTCGACTGATTAGCATATAGAAAAAAACACGTAATCTGTACTGTATGACATCTGTCTTCTTTTTTACATAATATTCAAAACTATACAATTTTAATGTTTTAAATTCTAAATTTAAAAATCGAATAACAAGCTATTATAAACTACATATAACCAAAAATGAAATAAACAAACACTGTTTTGGTGCCTTCTATTAGCAATTGATGTGAGTAAAAGCACTTAAAAAATGCAGGATGTAATAATATTCGATATATTTTTTTAAAACTTCGATTATATAATTTTAGAATTTGTTCAATATAAATAAAATGAATTTATAGTTTAAATTTAGTTTTATTGATTTTTAATGCTTAACATTTACCCATTTATTTTAAAAAAATTGCGTTTGCATTACAGGTAATTTTTTTCAGATGTAATTGAAGTATGAGATTGCATTTGCATGACTAAAAGATATTTTTTCACGTTCTCTTATTAAATTACAATTCTATTTTAACTTCAAAGTTATGTTTGAATGTTACGACTTTTAAAATTGAGATTTTATCTGCATTTATATAATTAATATATGTAGTACATGGTGTTATATATCATTTACATTTTAATTATATTTTGTAAGAAGCATACATTTTATTTATAATGTAATTACATTTCCAGTGAATGTAAGCCAATCTCATGAGAATTGATAAAATTGAATTTCGAAAGAAATAATAATTCTTCGAAAGAAATAATAAAAAATAATGATTTTAATTATAATTATACTGAAGGAAATTTTGAATTTATATAGTTTGTGTTTCGGTTATATAATTTTAAAATTTCGTTAAATATAAATAAAATGAGTATTAGAATTTAAATTTAGTTTTATTAATTTTTAAGAACTTGACATAGCCTAACTTTAAATATTTTAATTGCATAGTAATTTTTATTCTTTTTTTCCATATGTAATTTAATTATGAAAGTGCTGACTGATAACACTGGAAAAATAAAGTATTTACTGGAAATTATTTTTTCACATCCTCTTATTAAATAACGACATTATTTTCCCTCCAAAGTTATTTTCAAAAGTTATTACGTTAAAAATCGAAATTTTATCTGCATTGATGTAATTAATATACGTAGCACATGATGTTATACATATACATTACTTACATTTCAATTATATTTTTAAAGAAATATACAATTTATTCACAATAGAATCAAATTCCAGGTTGACGTAAGCTAACCTCTTTATTGAACTATTTCATTAATTGAAGAATGATTTAAAAATTTATCCTTATCATTTTTATTTGTAAAACGCATTTGTCATTTTTAAAACGTACTTTTTTACAGTACAAACTCTTCAAAAATAAAATCTTTATTTATATGAATTCTTATGTAAATTAAATGCTGATCAGAATTCCGCTATTTTTGATGGGGTTATGTACTATTGTTTAAATAAAACACGAATTAAACAGACATGTTATCACACTACTCTATTAAATCCTCAACGATAAGTGGAACATATTGAGGGAGACATTTGGAGTGCGAAAACTGCATCCGGGGCAAAATTTCGATTTGGTGCCCTTCCCCTACATTTTCTTGTGGCAGGCCAAAAAATGACGTTGTTAGTATAAATTTGGCCTCCCTTACAATTCCGTGCCCTGAGCGACCGCCCCTTTCGCCCCCCCCCCTTCGCATGGCGCTGCATAAATGTGCTGTTAAACATGAACGAAATCTGCGTAACACCACCAAAAAATTCGAATAAAAAAAATTTCTTATATAGTAACATATTTCCACAAATTTAATAAGTATTAAAACTTATAAGTCAAACTATTAAGTAAGATAGTAAAAAAATTGGCGATTAAAAATTAAAATAAGCATAAAATAATGTGCTATAATAAAAGGGTAAAATGTCATCAGAGGATATAAAAGGAATTGCAAAGTTGTTTTGTTGGTAAAATTAAAAATTATTTATGCTAAAAAATATTATTTGCTGTATTTTAAACATTATTAAGAATCCATTTTTATTAAAATAAATTCAGTTTTTTATTTATTTATTTTTTGTTATTTAAATAAAATCATTAATTTAGTTATTTATTTAATTAAGTAATAATAAAAGTCTTAATGAAGATTAAAATCATTCCCAGTGTGCTAATAACGCAAACATAAATGTTTCGCTTAAAGTGAAAATAGTCATAATATGCAGAATCCGGCTCTTTTATAATATGCAGAATCCGGAATATTTCGAAATTCGCGGACGACCTGCATGCCACAGCCAAAATAGAAATATGTCATTTGGTCCAATCCTATGCTAAGCTTATTAATAGTACAACAATGAAATATTAGTATAAATATGAAAATATAAATATCGAATCTATTGTTTTTGCAGCACTTCCGTCCGGCGGAATATTTCTAAATTCAAGGACGACCTACCGGCCATATCCAACACTATACATGAAGAATTTAACTTAATTGGATGCATAACATTATACAAATTCCTATGGTACAATGGGAACATACAAACCAACAGAATCTTTTGTATAAACTTATTGTTTCAGATATCTGACCCCTGAAACATGTAAATCTGTCGAAGGCAGGAAATTGAAAATAAAAATTAAAATTATAAAAGAAAAAATAAAGTTGAAAAATTGCGAATAACTTAATATCTCTAATCCCTTAAAAAAATTCTTTAATCGTATATTATAGAAAACTTCTTTTGTTTAATTTTAAGATTGAAAGAATATCCCCTTTTAATAGCGAAAATCCACATAAATTTACAGGAAACACTTCATCTTGGTAAGAAATAATATAAAAAAGTAAAGGCTGAAAATTTAATAACTTTTGGGGTATTTAAGGTTTTATATAGGAAATATGCATATTTAAATAAATGATTATCTACTTAGAGTTGAGCAGCTTAAGATGAATTGTCGGGAATTTTACTGAAAGGTAAATAAATAGAATTTTAATTCCACAGGTTCTCATACCTCATATTTAAATAGGAATTAATTCTATTTGTGTTGAATGAATGCAAATAAACTGCTACTACATTTTGTTGAATGTGTAAATATGTTCTCATACAAAATAAAAAGATATGTCTTCGATTAATTTTTCTCGATAAAATAAAATTTTTTTTGAGTTTATCAAAAATAATATTTTCTATGTTTTAAACTGCATTATATGTATATTTTTTGTGATGAACAGAATAGTTAATTTTAAATTAATAATAAAAGGTTCACTGCCAACTGACAGAAATTATATAATCATAAAAACTAAGGCAATCATAAAAAGTTTTGATTAACACAAAATATAAGAATAGCTCATGTTTTTTTCAGAAATGTTTATGCAAATGGAATGAATGCATATCAAATATTTAACTAATTTTTTCATCGTCGTAATTCGCACATACTTAAGTTATCTAAAAATAATAATATTATCGTAAATGCAATACAAAACAAATCCTTATTTATAAAAGGCAGAAAGGAAACGTTTAAAAGCGCATAAATAATAATAAAATGTCAAATAAATGTTTCAAATCTACAAGCGATATTCAATTCAGCTGTTTCTGCATTATGTGTATTATATTTTAAATGTTTAAACGACGTTGGTTTTCTATGTTTTAATACTTTCAACAAAGGCTTTATTTACTATTTTTAATGCTTATTTCAAGATTATTAGGGTAGGCCAAAAAAAAACTTTTTTTCTTTTTTTTTATTCACTATACAGCAAAAAACTTGTGTCTAGGTTAGTTTAGTAAAATGCAAAAACAAAATAAATAAATTTGTACGTATGACGGTAGTGCATCGGGACTAAAATTTGAGAAAAAACATGATTTTGATAATTTTTCTAATAAATAGAAATAAATAAAATAAAACTTCTATAACAATCATCTAGAGACATATTTTAATAGAACAATCTATAGGAATGATAGGGAATGAAATATATGTTACAGGCGAAACCCGATTTTAGGCCAAACCGGTCTATCCTAACGCCCAACGGATAAACTAGTTTTTCCTAGGCCAAACTAGTCTATCCTAAGGCCCATAGGACAAACTTGATTTTCCTACGCCAAACTAGTTTGGCCTAACTCTTGTAGGATAAACTAGCCTGCTGCTTATTGGTCTGAACTAGTTTATCCTAGGCCAATTCAATTTGGCGTGATTTTATTGAATTCAATGGCCGCCTCAACGCCAACATTCTTGTTTGTCCTAGGCTGATCTAGTTTATCCTAGGCCAATGTAGTTTTACGTGTTTTTAGCTCACGGGCGTCAGCCAGAGAAATAAAAGGACCACAGGTTCTGCATGTATGTATGTAAGCATGTATGTACGCATCTGTGTACGTATGTGCGTACTTATGTACTTAACGCGATAACTCTTGATAGATATATCCGATTTGCTTCAAATTTTGGATGTAGGTTCATTCTGATAAGGTACTTTTCTGATTAATTTTGGGAATTCATTGTATAAAAATAAAAGGGGCGAACGGGAGGCTAATACCCCACCGTTAAGTTTGAGAAATGGATTTATCATGCAGAATTGTCAGTTTTCATTTAAAATTTTAGATATAGGATCATTGTGAAAAGGCACCTCCGTGATTAGTTGTGGATGTTTATTGTTTAAGTCTAAAAGAAAGGGCAATGTAGGTAACACAACATAATTTAGATAAATGGTTTTTGAGGCAGAATTGACGAATTTGCTTCAAATTTTGGATATTAGGTTCTTTCTGATAAGGCGATTCCCTGAATAGTTTTGGGGGTTTAATGGTTAAGTATGAAAGAAAAAATGAAGGATTAACCACTTACCTAGGAAAAACTAGATTATCCTATGGACATTTAGATAAACAAGTTTGGTATAGGAAAAACCAGTTTATCCAATTGGCGTTAGGATAAAATAGTTTGGCCTAAGAAAAACAAGTTTAATCTAATTTGGCTCGAAATCGGGTTTGGCCGGTAAAAACCATATCTTTCACAAGAATAAGCATAAATGTGTGTAAAGAGTCATTCCTCATAACATCAATACAGAAATTTAACATGTCCACCGTAGAGACATAATGCATTGGACATTTTTTTCTTTTTACGCAGACTCGTACCAACTGAGATCTGACTTGCATTTATTATTATTATTATTACCATTATTATTATTATTAGTAGTAGTAGTATTGCATATTCGAGCGAGATTGGAGATGAACATAATTTGGAATCGAATAGCGTTTTCCTTTTTTGAGAAATTAATTATCTGTTGACATATAAGCTATTCTTGTCATGGCGTCAAGTTTTTCTTTTCCGTAAAGTCGTAAGCGGAATTTCGATTCAAAACGTAGCTTTAATAGTATTTTCGCAAAGGTACAACGCTTTTATGAAAAAATGGTTAAAGCCATTCGATTACATATTTTTTGAGTGAGAATGCCTGTTAATCTTATGCATTTCCAAGAATGAATTAGTTCTTAAATGTGTCGGGATATAACTCTTTTGGACTTGAGAAAAGCCTTAAGGAATGACAGAGAAACATATTCACAAATCTACTTTTTACTGAACAGATTCAATAGTTATGATGTTTATAATTCTCCTTTTTTTTCTTTTGTTCTAAACTACATTAATTATTTAATGAATCCCTATTTGAATATTGAAAGGTCTAATAATCTAAATAATCAATAATACATTGTGTATTTTCAATTCTGCAAACGCACCGTAATTTAAAAATACGTTGTAAATTTATCCAATAGATATGTATGTAGAATTTTTTAAGGGAATCTTAATTGTATGTTAAATAAAATCTGAATTTTTTGCAGAAATTGTGTAGGGCCAGATCGAGCCGGACTGAGTCTCTTTTCACTCATTTTTTTACAGGCAGGGCTTGAGCTGAACTTTTAATTTTTTCACCGAGTCAAGGCAAAATAGCTTACGTTCGGGAAGGGCGGTACCTTCCCGAAGGCCTAGAAAAAGAATTAGCCTAATTAAAGAAGCGCCTGATCAAATGAATTCATGTCCAAAATTTTAAGCAAATTGGATAATTCTGTATTATAACCAATTTATCTAATTTAAGAAAGGAAAAAAAAATGTAAGTTTCCCCCTTTTATTTAACCGAAGATCCACCAAAATTAATCAGTGAAGCGATTCATCAGAATGAACAAATCCAAGATTTGCAGCAAATCGGTTAATTCTGCATGAAAAACTCATTTGCCAAAATTAGGCGGGATCCCCAAGTTCTTTCCGTTGTTCTTATTCAATTAACTCCCAAAACTAATTAGGAAAGCGCTTTACCAGAATGAGTTTATTTCTAAAATTTGAAGCGAATCAGTAAATTCTGCATGAAAAAAGCTTTTACATAAATTATGGGTCGTTACCCCTATTCCCCCTCCCTTTATACTTAAACAATGAACACCCACAACTACTCATGGAGGCGCCTCAAGAGAATGCTCTTATATCTAAAATTTGAATCAAATGCATAATACTGCATGTTAATAATACATAGAAACCCATTTATTTGAATTAAGAGAAGGGGTGAATCAGCCTCTCATTTCCTCCCCCCCTTATTATTATTCTCAAATGACCTTCCAAAATTAATCAGAAAAGCTCCTCATAAGAATAAACATATATTGAAAGCTTGATGCAAATCCAGTACTTGTATCAAGAATTATTGCGTTACGTACTTACGTACATACATAGATACAGAACCTACGGGCACATTAGTTCTCAGGCTTTGGTAGCCTGATGAGATAAAAACACGTCAAATTACATTATTTCTATCAAGAGTTATCGTGTTACGCACATACGTACGTACATACATACGTACATACGTACATACGTACATACGTACATACATACGTACATACGTACATACATACATCCGTGTTTTCACATAATTGAAGAAAATGTTAAAAGACAATTACAGTATGTCAGTATGTGTGTTGAGGAGGGGGGGCAATGTAATGGATTTTACATTTCAATAAATCGCCATCCTGGCAGTTGTTTCAGGTTTAGATGATGAAAACGATTTCATTTAGTGGTCCGATTAATACATATCTCAGGAAATGAAACTCGCAGCGGTAAATTTTGATAATGTTGAGTGTGAAATTTCAAAAGTTGACCGGCAAATTTTAAGCAAAGATCAATTGTATCTACTGGACATTAATTATGATATAAAAAGAGGCAGGTGTTCTGAAGATTTATATGTTGGTCAGCCTGGCATTGTTTTCTATCAAGGGGATTAACAACGAGGAACAGGATATTCTCCGGTCGTATTAAAATATTGAAAATCATATACATGGACATACGATTCCTATTTTCTCCTAAATTCATATGTATCTATATGATTTAGTATAAGAAAAGTGAAATATTTCACAAATGAATTAGAAAATGTATTGGGAATTATAAAATCACCGCGATTCTTCCCTGAAAACTTACTGAAGTTCATTGATTCAATAACAGAGAAAAAAGCATTTTTTCCTCATCCAGAAAATCTACTTTTGAGTATGATAGTAAGTAAAAGGGATCATATAAGAGAATTAGATTTCACAATAATTATAAAGGTGGAAACTTCGCTTCTAAAAGAAAGTCAATCAGGTGTTTGCAACCACCCAAAATCAATTTTCTAGCTACAAAGTATTTTGAAATGATTCACTGGAATCAATTCAAATTTTCACGGCCTTTTTTGAATTGAAGAGCCAGCAATGAAGATATTTGTTTTAAGGTCCAATCAGGTGAAACAGCGGCCTAGTGGAACTAGACCAATTCCCATGTCACAACCAAGTTGTAGAGTGATATGCGAATATTGTAAGTAACACATCACAAAAAGTAGTCGGCTTCAATTCCAGAGAAGGTTTTATAAGAACGACACTTTGTTCGAGATCTTCAATGCCTTGTTTTTCAAGCAAATCTTATTTCTAATTTCCAAAAGACAGTAAAGACATGTAAGGGACTATATTTTATTACAAAGTGAAAATACACTCTGGAATAGTACAGACGGAAAACTAGTTTTTGTTTTAATGAAAATTTGTTATTAAAAAAAATGCTTCTTTTTAAAATGTAATATACTCCCAATATATATCGAACTGTATTTATGTATTCATTTCTTTATCATTTATGTACTTTCTACTAAAATATGTCTAGAGATGCTTCCATTAGAAGTTATTTGATTTGTTTTCATTTATGAGAAAAATTATCAAAATCATGTTATTCTGAACTTTCAAACCCTATGCATTACCGCAAACGCAAAAATTTATTTCTTTTGTTTTTGAATTTCACTAAGCAACTATAAGCACATGTTCACCGCAGCAAGGAATTAAAAAAGAAAGAAATACTTTTTTCCGGCCCACCCTAATGATTATTATGTTTGGAGCAAATAATGCTTTTACATCGGGTACAAAGTGTTCTTTTTTGGATCTCCACAGTAAAAGAATCGCAAATAGTTTGTAGAAGCATCATATAACTTATGGTGATTTTGTATTTTAAAATATATCTAGTATATAAACGAATGATTATTAAAATATACTTATGATTATGAATTCGGAGCGGGAAATTCTGGAAATGTCAAGCAAAAAAGTCATGAATTATATATATAAAATTAAGAATTATACAGGGTGTCCGAAAAGTCTGGAAACGGTCGAATAACTCGAAAAATACATATGAGATTGAAAAACGTAAATATACGTGTTAAATATTTTTAAATAAGCTACTCAGTGATACCAAATTTGACCTTCGTAACCGACCCCCTGAGGGTCAGAGGGGGTCCAACTTTGAAATCTTAAATTATAACCCCCATTTTTTATTGCAGATTCGGATTCTACGGACAAAAATACGTAACTTTTGTATTTGATGTTTATTTCGAATCCTCGTTTATCACGGTGTAATTGAGCATATTAACACTAGAACGACCAAGACCGTCATTTTGACGGTTTTCAAATTTCATGTTTAAAAATTTGATATAATTTATGGCGAGTTCCAAAATTTTATGATACGACTTTTAATGAAACATAAGAATATTTAAATATTCCTATTCAATTTCCTCTCACCCATTTTAATTTCCTTAATCAGTATGACCTATACCTATTTATACCAAGACCCGTCAAATTGACGGCTTTGGCAATTAACAAACTCATTCCGATGTGGTGCGGACTTCCCATTTTTCACATGGACTAGACCTTTTTGCCAATGCGCAGTCTGCTCCAGGCTTCATATCAAACGTATCTGTAACTGGTAAATGTAACTAGGAAGCGATCATTTTCAATTGTACTGCTAATGTGATAACGTTCTTAGTGAAAAGTGCAATCTGTGAATTGTGTAATCTGTGTAAAGTCTAATCTCGGAAAAAAGTATAAATATATTTTTATAAGAAATAATAACATTTATTTTATGTAAATTCTAGTCAAAAATGAAATGATTTTGAGGAAGAAAAAAATTATTCGGAGAGTACAAAGAACTCACTAGTATAAATGAAGACTGTTCGGACACTAATTCAAGTAATAATAATGGCTCTGAAAATTTCGGAAATGAACCTGAAGTACGAGATATTGAAGAAAGTGAAGAAGAAGAAAATGAAAGTGAAGATTCATTAAGTGAAGATGAATTTCCCCAAAAGAGCCACAAACGCAGAAAGCGATTGCGAATAAGTTCAGATACTGAATCGGACAGCCAAACAGAAACTGAAAAAAGAAAGGAAAAATAAATTGCTCTCGGCGGTACTGAATGGGTGTGTTGGTAGACTCCCATCACCCTCTATATTCAAGGATACTTCAGGCCCAACCCATTATGGGAAACGAAGCATTATGCTTGGTAATGTTACCAGTGCATTTAGACTTATAATTGACAATCGAATGGTGAAGAATTTACACTGAGCTTGGTGCCAGAAATATTTTACAGAATGACGATTGGAAAATTACTATTGAAGAATTGTCAGACGTTTGTAGCTATTTTGTATGCTCGAGGAGCCTATGAAGCGAGAAATTTGAAATCATCCTATTTGTGGTCAGAAAAATGGGGACCTTCTTTCTTTCGCGAAACTATGAGTGAAATAGATTTTTAGAAATTATGAGATTCATTCGTTTTGACAAAAAAAGTGAGAAGAGTATTCGTTTACGAACTGATACATTTGGATTAGCTTCCGAAATTTGGAAGTCCTTTATTGATAACAGCCAGGCTTGTTACAAACCAGATCAGAATATAAGCGTAGATGAACAATTGTTTCCCACAAAGGCAAGATGCAGATTACTGCAATATATGCCCCCCCCCCAAAAAAAACCAGACAAATTCGGAATTAAATTTTGGTTAGCTGTAGAAGGTAAAAGATTTCAAAAGGAGAAAGTTTCGCGAAGTAAACATCTCATAAATGGCTTTCCCTAATTAGGCTGTCGAACTTAGACCATCAGGAGTACTTTTGAATGAATTTGTAGTTTTGAATCTTGTAAAAAACTGCGTAAATTGTGGGAGGAATGTAAGAAAGGAATTTTTTTTTACAAGTATGCAGCTCGCAAAGAAGCTACTGGCAAAAAAAAAACATGTCTTGTTGGAACTATACGAGCAAGTAAAAGAAACTTGCCGAAAATAGCTAAAGTTAGAAAATATAACATGGCTCTTTTCTCCACAAAACTCTACAAATCAAATGATATTGTTTTAACCGTTTACAAAAGTAAGCCTCGTAAAAAGTACTATTTCTTAGCTCAAAACGTAAGTCTGTAAAAATTGCTTCTAATCGAAAACAAATTCCTGCAACTGAGTCATTTTACAATGAGACTAAATTTGAGAGTAGACGTAGTTGACCGAATGTCCCGCAAATATAGCGTAAAAGCTGGGTCACGCAGATGGCCTTTACAGGTTGTTGGTTGATTATTGACGTCCGATTATCTGCGCTAGGGATATAGGACCAGGGGGGAGTGCCCTTCGTGGGAGTCTTTCTAAGGGAACCTAACCCGTATTTACGCAAGGTTCGAAGAAAACCACGAAATCTCCGAACGGTTAGGCCGACAGCCGCGATTGGGTTCGAACCCAGCACCTGCCGTCTACCAGTTGAGAGGTCCGAACCTCTCGGCCACTGGTGGGGCAATGGCCTTTACAGATATTTTATAATATTTTGGACTTGGCAGCAATCAATGCGTGGATTTTATATAAAGAGACTTGTGATAAAAATATAACTAGAAAACAATTTATTTTTCAATTATACGAAGAACTCTCCAGTGAATATAGGTGCTGCAGAAAAGTAGTCTCCTCCTAAAAACAAGAAGAGAAATCAATGGAATGTGTTCTAGAAAATTCACAAAATATTTCTTGTGATCGCAAATCTTGCCAAATTCGATTATGCAGCAAAAACAAAGCGACTTATACTTTCAATGTATGCAACAAATATGTTTGTGGTAAGTATTCATCTAAGATAACATGTACTTTTTAAATATGTGCCTCATTATTATTTTATTCATATCAAATATGCTATGCTATAAATGCAAATAGAAACTGTTTTTTTATTTAATAATTAATGAATTAATACATTAAATGTTATTTTTGTTAAGTTATTTATGTATTTTATTTACATTAACTAAGTCAAATATCTTTGGTGGAAAGTGTTCATCTAAGATAAGAGATACTTGTAAAATATCTACCTTATAATTATTTCGTGCATATCAAATGTGATATACTGTAAATACAAATAGAAAGTATTTTTGTTTAGTTTCGTTATATTTATCATTAATGAATTACTATATTAAATACTGTTTTTGTTACATTATATTTATTTATTTACATTAACTAAGTTTAATATGTTCGTTGCAAGTTTTAATCTAAGATAACATGTAAAATATGTCCCTCACAGTTATTTCATGCATAGCATATGTACTATAAATGCAGATAGAAACTGTTTTTTTAATTGAATTTTTATTTATAATTGATGAATTATCATATTAAATGAAGTTTTTATTAAATTATATATTTTTATTTACATTAACTAAGTCAGAAGTTACAATGAAAGCAGTAATCAAAAATCTGTCAATTTGACGGATGCGGTAAAACTAGGTATATATGAAACACCGGTAGTTCTCGTGTTAAATCGATACATATTTCGGCTTTTCCAACGGGATTTTCCCTAATCGAAACTAATTGGGGAAAATTTATGACATCAAATTCCTCGTCTTTTGCAATAATAGTGTTTCCTGAAAATCACCCGTACCGATTATTTCGGTAGTGCTACACAGTTAAAAATTTGATCCATTTGCTGTAGCGTCACTACACAGCTTTTATAGAATATCTCTTTCATGACCAATGAGAATGTTCCATAACACAGTAAGCTACACTGTAAAAAAAATGACCCTTTTGCTGCATCGTCACTCCACCGCTTTTATAGAAAACGATTACTTTACTGTGTTATGGAGCATTCTCATTGGTCACAAAAGAGATATTCTATAATAGCTGTGGAGTGACGCTGCAGCAAATGGGTCAAATTTTTAACAGTGTAGTACTATTGAAATAATCGCCACGGGTGATTTTCAGGAAACGCTATTCCTACAGAAGACGAGGAATTTGACGTCAAAAATTCTGCCCAATCAGTTTCGATTAGGGAAAATCCCGTTGAAAAAGCGGGAATATGTATCGATTTAATATGCTCGATTACACCGTGATAAACGAAGATTTGAAATAAACATCAAATACAAAAGTTACGTATTTTTGTCCGTAGACTCCGAATCTGCAATAAAAAATGGGGGTTATAATTTAAGATTTCAAAGTAGGACCCCCTCTGACCCCCAGGGGGTCGGTTTCGAAGGTCAAATTTGGTATCACAGAGTAGCTTATTTAAAAATATTTAACACGTATATTTACGTTTTTCTATCTCATATGTATTTCTCGAGTTATTCGGCCGTTTCCAGACTTTTCGGACACCCTGTGTATAATCGACTAAAGAGATTTTTGGTATTGCATAATACATATGAGTACTTGAGTTTCAAAACTCGCTGCAACCAAAATTTGTAATTTTTTTTTTTTTTTTGATTAACTCATTTTGTTGGTAAACCTAAACAAAAAAAATACTACAGACTTCAAGAGAACAAAATTTATCATGCATTTCTGACATTGTGAAATCTTGTTTACAACAGAAACCAATGACACAGCTAGAGATTTTTCACGATTTCCAAAATTTTGATTTTCTGGATCAAGCGAATTTTCAATATATATAAATCTGCTTATTGGAAGGATCTTACATAACTAACGCCATTGAATAGATAAATAGTACATCATATGTATAAGGTTCAAATTTGAATATTACAATTATCAATTGTAATTACAATATTACAATATCATGTATAAATTTCTTTGTCTTATTGTGCATTAGATATTATTTATAAATCTGAATAGTTATTATATGTAGATATTATTATTCGAAAACATATTTTAATTCCATACTTTCCAAACAACCCAAAATCTTCACTTAAAATTAATATTATCCCCGAAAAAAACTTAACTGAACTCCCTGGCATTAATCTTTATAAATACAATCTGTTTTTTAAAAAATTTCGTTGTCTCACTATATATGACTTTCTCCTACTCACATTATATGCATGTGCATTTATTGCCTAAAAAGTGAAAAATAGTCCAAATCTAAGGCTATTCTTATAACTTTTTTTCAGTATATTCAGCCTACTGGATTGAATTAATAATATTATTGTATTAATATACTTCTTTAAATAAATTACACTTATTTTAAAAAATATATTATTAACCAAAAATGTGTTTGTTAGAAATACTAATGCATGATCTAAGAAGGCATCTATGTAAACTCTCCATGTACCTTTTTATGCAAATTATAATACCTATAAAAATTGCTCCTGTTGAGAATTTTTAATTGTGCAGTAGCTGCAATTGAGATATAGAAAAACTTCTGCCCAACATTTAGACCTAAGGTTCAAATAAAGTTCTAAATCTTAAAACAGAATTTCACCATATTATGATCGCAGTTTTAACAGTACTAAAAGTTTATTGAACTCAATGCTAAATTTTTAACAGTATATTGTTATAGGTTGAAATACTTTATAGGTACTTACACTTAATCAAATCCAATAGTACATTAATTAAATTCCTGTCTTAATCAATTAGGTTTTGGTATACACTCTTTTCAGAATTTCTTATGTTTGCTTAATAGTACACTGTACAAAAAATTCGTTAATTTACGGCAAAAAATTTCTGGCAACATTGCTTTTTGTCGTTTTTTCCATAAAGTTAACGTTTTTTTTTTTTTTTTTTTTTTTTTTTGTTACAGCGCTGTTATGTAGTACTTGAGACGCATGAGCAATAGCTATGTCATATAGATGAGCAAATCACAATTGAGATGAGTTATTATAGAAGCATTCCTTTGTCTACGTATAATAAAATTACAAGTAAACTGGACAGTATAGATAAATGTACTACATTTAATTTTAACTCAATTTCTTAGTATTAAAAAATGAGGTAAACATTTCACATATGTAATTTTTGTTGGGTACTGCAATGGGCAGAAAGTCTGAAGCGACAAAATATCGCTTAGTGTTTAACTATCACTTCACTTCTCCTATATTTTTTTAAATTTATTTATTAGATAGCTAATTATAATACACATATAAAAAAAGTTCAAATAAAGATCGCAAAAACAAATGATATTTTATGAAAAATTTTTGTATATGATGAAAAAATAAAGGTACTTCATTTCGTTATGATGACTTAGATAAATATTAGTTTTAAAAAAATGATCTTTTATTCAAAAAATAAATTAAATGCTGTACAGAGAATTTTTTTTTATAAAATTATAAATTTATAGTAGATATTATCTAATTAGTTGTGTATACCTTTAAGATATTTTAACTGAATAAGTTAAAATGACTGTAAAGAACTTACTATTAACATCATACTTGTTTAAATCGATAATCTTTTAAGGTTATAACTAAAAATATGAATTGTGAAATATAAAAAAAGGTATTTAGACCCTTATTATTAATGTACGTTTTAAGTTTATATGATAACAACAATCTATAACTATGTTTTAGATTAGACCCAATTTTTGATTACACGAAATAGAGTAGCAACTCTATTTAGTGCCTAATGAGTAAGATTTGTTGTTTTTCATCATCGTATCTTCAGTTTTTACAGAAATGCATCTGTGATTCAGCGTTTATCTGGATGCGCCTGTTCTCTGTGCATCACTCGCACAATCCTCGTAACGACTCTAATTTACCGAGTACTATGAAATGTATATTTGTGGTGCTATGTAGAAGCATAAAAAAGTATTAATTTACAGAAAATTATAAATCTAAAAAAAATATTTTTTATGTACTACTATCAATACTTTTATTTAAGATTTTCTTATAACTTTTATTAAATTACTTTTTCCTCTTATTTACAGGCACCGTCATACATTCATACACATACACATAAAAAAATCCCACACAAATAAACTTGAAGACAAACGCATAGACACATAGACATATTTATTTATTATACGGAATAACGTTATTCTAGTATACTGACACTCATAAAATAACTTCATTTCCATGATAATGGAAGCGGAAAACCTATAACTTTATTATTCTAACCGCAGAAAATCTAAAAAAACAAAATTCTGAAAACCTGACAGATAATCGATTTCTGGTCTATTTTAAGGTTTTGGAAGGGCAGGACAATTTTTCAACCGGAAGCGTTCAGTAATCACAATTATTCATTACTGACAATACGTTATATTTGAAAAGATAATTTGCGATGATCAACATAAATTCTTTTTCTTTTTAATCCCATTAAATGGAAAAAATCAGTGGAATAATTTTTTGATTTTCTACTAAAATATGTAGTTTCTGAATAAGAGAACAAAATTTTATAATTTTGAAACACGAGAAATGTGTTTAAAGATGTTACTTAAAAAAAAAGAGGATTTTTATTAAAAAGTATTTTTGATGCACTTGTTGCAATTTGAAATATTTAGTATTGTATTAATATACATATTTTAAATAAGATACATTGATTTATTATTAATTAAGTATATTATTGAGCAAAAAAGTAATTGTGAATTCAATCGATGCATTATCGAAGAAAACATCTATGTAAGTTTTTCATAAGCCTCTTTTCACAAATTATAATGCTCTAAAAATTGTCCTTGTTCAAATTGTATTCTCTTGATTACTGAAAAAATTTGCTTCAAATGCAAATTTTTAAAAACTCAAGCTCCATTCACTTATTTTTATTTAATTTTATAATACTTCATTTGCATGAATTTTTGTTGTTGTTGTTTAATTTATTACTGTTGCGTGTAGCTAAATACGAAAGATTAATAAATTATCACTAAAAAAATATTTTAATTAGCTCAGAACTTGTTCCCGGATTTATTTATTTTTATATAAATTATTGATAAATAAATACTTCAATAAATAGAGAAAATAAACCTAATAAAACACAAACGTAACTGAACCGAAATAATCTAGAAAAATAAAATTCGGAAATAATCAGTATATAAAAGGTTGTTATAAGAAGTGAAATCATTGGCAAATTCTTTGGATGTTAACTATATGACTGTTACTGAAATAAACTAAAAATTAACACTTTCTTATCTAGTGAGCTATTAATAATACATGGTTTTTAATATAGAGTATTATTTTGTTTTAATAAATACTTTTGTTACTATTTATATGTAATCATGTTAGTATGCGTACAATACATTTAGTATATGAATTCATTAACGTTTAGGATTCAGTAACAATAATAATAACTATAAATATTTCATTTTTGATTTCACAGCGATTGCAATTATTTTATTTTAAAATTATACTTTACTCTTTAAATTTTAAATAAAGGGTGCTTTCTTGAAAGCAACACGTATAATACAACGCAAAAAGTATGATAAAGCTGTTATATTCACTTAAATCTTGTAATATAATATTTTCCATACATCTCCAAAAACTCTCGATTATCCTACTGTATTATGAGTTGAACTGACAACAGCATTCGTTATGTTTCAGACAATGAAATATTCGTGAAACTCTAATTTATCTATTTAAATAGCTACTGTTTATGTTATTAAATTAAAAGTGATATTTTTTAATAAAATAAAATTCGGACCCGAAAGCTATAGTTAAAATTCAAAAGTTTTCTTAAATGCTAATAGGTATTTTTCATATAAAATTCTTCTAGTGTTTCTTCTTAGTGACCAAACTTAAAATATATATTAAATGCAAAAAAAGGTATTAATTATTTAAATAAGTTGCATTTATATATATATTCACCGGACATTACGTTTTGTAGCACCATAAATGCTGGTTGAATTCCCTGTAATAGTTAGCTACACTCTAAAAAATAAAAGTGTAAATTAGACAAATTTACATATATATGTGTGTAAATTCCTAAAATTACACACCTCACATGAAAATTACCCACTTTTTGCAAAGTTTTACCTGTTTTTATGTGCATTTTAGCTTAACAAACTAAGTGTGTATTTTGTTAACACTTGAAAAACATAAATAAATGTGTAAACGCTGAAAAATATCTGAATTTACACGAATTGGTACGTTATTGTAATTTACACATAATGATATACACATAGTTAAGAGTGTAAATTTCTAAACTCATTCACTTGTCATAAAAAAATACCTATTTTAATGTGTGTTTAGTTTATGGCATTAAGTTTGTAAGTTTGTTATCAGTGCATAAACTCATAAAAATGTGTAAATGTAGATTACTCCTGAAATTACACTAATTATTGTGTTGCAAAAATTATAAATGCGTGAATTTTAAAGTAGACGTTACGAAAGGGATAGGAGGATATTATTCAGAGCTACACTTTTTATTTTAGTAAACCCATTCCATAAATAACATGGTGTCATTGCATTGCTGTAACAGTATTTTTAAGTAAAAAATTAATATATTTATTTATTTTTATAAGATACTCTGACCACCTCTCTCACTCTCCCCGTTTCAGCAGCACGTGAACATTTAAAAGAAGTTAAAAAAAATTAATCTCGACACATGTAACAAATGTAACAAATATTTTGTTACATGTAACGTAAAATTTTATTCATTTAATTAGTAAATTTTAATTTCGTTTTCCGAATTCCCTTTTAAAATTTGTACATCAAATATAAGAATGCTTCATTGTATAATTCTAGGTTTTGATTAAATCATAATTTCTTTCAGCCATAGCACAGACTGCTCTTTTTCACAATTTTACTTGTAATTTTCAGTAATAGTGCTAGATTTCATTCTTAAAGCGACATTAGGAAGACTTCATAACGAGGCATTATAATAGAGATATAATCCCACTTTATGCTCATTCATAAATTTAAATTATATTTTTTGTACTGTTGGTATTCTTTTTTACTGTCTCCCCCCCCCCCTTAATTAAAAGGATAGTAGTTTAATCTTCAGTAAAATTTAAAAACTATTTAGAATTCATTTAATATGTAATATAAAATATAATTCATGTAATTAAGATAATTCTAAATTCGTATCCTGAGTTATTTATACATTTTGCACATCAAATATAAGTATGCATGATTTTACCCTAAATTATTTGAGTCGTCTGGTAGCTTGTAAACTTTTATCCATTTCAAAGTTTAACTTGTAATTTTAGTTTAACTTCAATTCGCAGTGCAATTGATGGTTGTATTCAGGAACTACTTCAACCCCGAGTTAGACGCGAATCTAGCATAGAAAAGTAAAATCGTAATCTTTGTTGACTTGGCTTCATCATGTTTAAGTTGAAAATTAATGGTGGGTCCAGCTGATTGCAAGCGCTCTCGTCCAGAAAAGTATAGTATATAATAAGTTATTCTCTTATAAAATATAAGGTATGTAATGTCATTCGTCCGTATTACCTCCAATTCTTTTTATCTGACTTGTTTATATTTATGTGTAAATGTATATGATACATGTTGAACTGTTTTTACGTATAAGAATTTTTTACATGTATAATTTACTTGCCTTAAAAAATGTCAACATTACATAACTCCTGATAAATGTCTATTAAAATAGCAACTATTGTATCTAAAGTCATTTATTTCTTGAAAATTTTTCATCTTAAAAAGAATTTATTAATGTATGTTAACAGTAGCAAAATAAACATTAACATCATTTTTTTGGAGGGGGGAGGGAGATGTTAAATTTTGGTTCGGTTGTGTGGAAGATATTACAGTTTATTTATAAACTATTATACAAATGTATACCATATCTATAAATTATATATTCTGATTTATAAGTTAAACAATTCATCTGAGTTTTATTTATTTATTGAATTTTTTTTTAATTATGAAACTTATAATGTTAACTAAGTTTATCATCTATTAAAACTATAGCGTTGCTTTTGAGTTTCTACGTTACATTTCCTAATTTTGAGAAATTAATTTTTTAAATTTTTTTATCTTAATTACATTAAATTTTCAGCTGTGTTTTAATTTGAAAATATTACATCGGAAGAACTATGTTCCATTAAAATAGTCATAGTAATGAACACATAATTTTTATGTATTTATATATATACACATAATATAGGTAAGACGTTACATTTGTTTTTCTGTTTATTAAAAACATGTGGTGGAAGACATAATGAGAAATTATTTCAGAGATCATTACAATAGATTTTTTTTCTTTCAATGTGGAAATTTATAACTGTTTACATGTTTAACATTTCACATTAACAGATAAATACACATGTTTCCTTCCATTATATATTCTATCAGATACAGAAATTATTACTTTAATTATCCTCAGGTAGTGTATGGCACCCTGAAAATTGAAGTCATTTCTGAAATCACTAAAATTTATTATTTTTGCTTTCTTTTAATGAACAAAATTATAATCCCGCCAAATAAATTAATATCTCAATTTTATTTGAAAATAATTAACGCCAGGTTCCAAGTGCTTACCGAAGTACGGAACGTTCAAGTTACATATAATGATTTTCTAAAACTTTTTCTAACCAAAAATTTTCAAATATGCGATGTTTATAAAATTTTTTAATTAACATAATCATAATTCCGAAAATGATTGTTTGAAAAATGATTTGTAATTATTTGAATTACAAAATTTTGAAAAAAATATTTCTAAATTAAAATCTTTTAAAAAAAGTCTGTCGACACCGATAACTGTTACGCGACGTAACAATTAGATATTTTTAATATCAATCCATTTTAATTCAACTACGCCTTACAAAAATTTTAACGAAGTTTACATTAGTTTTCTAATGTCCAACTAATATTTCAATATAATCGTTTTAATAACAATGATAAGAATACATAAAATTAAGTAGCTTTAAAATTATAAGGCTGTTTAAATTTCTTTCCAAGTTTAAATTTCATTCGTAGTTAAATGTAATTTTCGTGGATGTTACTTAATATGAAAATTTCTGTAAATACCAAGTGTAACCTTTCATTTTTACTGTCTTAAAGTAAATACTTACTGTAATTAATGTATAATATTCTCAACATATTTATATTACCCCTTAAGTATTTAATGGCGATACTAAAAGAGTTTACGATACAAAGTAACTATTAAATCTTAGATCGTTATTACATCTAAAATGTTTACTCTTCATATAATAATATATAACAATGTTTTCATCTAAGTTGAATAGATTAATGACTAAATTGTAAGATAAATGACTCTGTAAAAGAAATAATTTAATACAGATTTTTATCACATGGGATCCTCAAAAGTAAATTTGTTACACATAATTATCGTTTGCATGTATTTATTAATGTAAACTCCCTCATTTTTTTTCACAAACATAATTTAATACTAGAATAATTTATGCCACGATTTTTCAATCGATAAATTAATTATAAGCGAAGGAAATTTTCCAAGTGGATGAAAAAGTCCCGGCCAGGAAAATTTCCGTCTCTTATAATTTAATATGTTTCGTTGTTAGCAGTGATATTCGCATTTCAAAATATATATATATATATATTGATCTCTACTTAAAGGGAAGTTCACTTCCGTTAATAGACTCTTTCACAAGGAGATGCCTGTATTTGCGGTTGTTTAAGTAAAATGCCTAATCCCCATAGTTAACTCTTTGTTGTCAAATGCTAATTCTTGATGCCGTGTATGTCAGATTGAGATATGCTGAAAAACCAACTAACATGTAACCAGAATGTTCCAAAAAATATGGTTTAGGAAAATTTTCATCTTAATTGGTATACCATATATAACGTTCTATTTGTTTATGTAACGTTATTTTTTATTTACAACATATTTCTGCTATAGACAAAATTCAATTTTAAACGAGTTGAATTTCAATCGAATGCAGGAAGTGTAAAAATATTTTAATATACAGGGTGGTTATAATTAAAGTTACCCTGTTTAGATCTATGTAGAGACCGCTTTAATAGACAAATAGTGATAAAACTTGGAATATAAGTTATATGGACCATGGGGAAATGATATCTGTAATAAAAAGTTTTAGTTCAAATTTCGATCGATAGATGGCGATTTTCATAAACAAGAAAGGACTAGTCCCTCGTAGTCGAAGCCATATCATTGTGTACCATGCCTTCAGAGAAGAAAGGACGTGGGTTACCGGTGAAGCTTTTTTATCAGAAAGGCAATAATTTGCCAACTGTACTCCGAGAATATCGTCTCTTGAAACGATTACGAAAAGAAATGATGTTAAGTTATGCTTTGAAAAAGATAATGGTTAAATTTGAAGAGACTAGAAAGTTCGGTGCTGCAAGGAAAATGACGGAAACGAATTTCAAAAGAAAATGCCGAAAAGTCGGTCTGACCATTCTCGAAAGTGATTTCTCTCTATCTTCATATACAATATGAAAAGTTATTCGATCCAATGTAAAGTGGTACCCATACAATATTCACGTTGTGCAAGAGCTAAACCCCGCTGACCCCGACACAAGAATTCAATTTGCGAGAATGTTTTTTTTTTCAGAATAACCGTTGACAATACATTACCTTGGGACATTTTGTGTTCAGAGGAGTGCATTTTACCCTATATGGAGCAGTTAATTTTCAGAACTGTATTATATAGGACACTGCAAGGCCTAATATTGCCCATGAACACTTTTTTCATCCTCATTACATTATTGTGGGGTGCGGTTTTACGACCAACCTCTTTCTTGGTCGTTTTCGTTTTTAGAGGAACTCTCCTTAAGGTCATAAAATGTGTTCAATTACGTTAAATTGTGTTAATGCGACCTTCTTCAGCAGAAGAGCATTCATCCTTACAAGAGCGAAAGAGTTTATACACTACCGTATACATGAAACAATGTTCAGTACGTCACATGTTCCAATGAGTGACGGAACTGCTTCGAATTGATTTTAGAGATATCTGGTAATTTCGAGAAGTTTAACGATTGTATATCATCCTCTATTTTCCAACTTGAATCCCTGTAACTTCTGGTTGTAAAGACTCTAAAATCATTGTGGAAAAAGCATACGGGCTTTGCCTGATTTGAAAGCAAACATAACTTGTTATATTACAGCAATTGATCGAAAAATGTCTTTGGGCTACTGTTTAATACGCTATAATACACTTTGAACATGTGCTTGATGCAAATGGAATGCACATTAACCTCCTCACTGCCGCCGGCTGATTTTTTCACACACTATGCTGCAGGTTTCACTGCAACATAAGCAATATTTAAATTAGTATAATTCCACAAATAAAACCCAGTTCTGAAAAATTAAGTTAGGATTGATGCTATCAAAGATTATACACCGATACGAATAACGTATTTTGTATCAGGTTAGAAAAAACATCTTTTTTTTTATATTTTTAATAAATTACAGAGAAAACAACATTACAATATTACCCTTTGGCTGGGCAGTCAGGGGGTTAAACATAGGCTGTAAAGAAAAAAAGATTTTTACTTCCAGTTTGATATGTTTGATCTTAATGCACCCCTTTCTTACATGGTGGTCGAAATTTGAACTGATTTTTTATTGCAGTTTTCTTTTTCTCACGGTCCATATAACGTATTCCAAGTTTCGTCGATAAATGGATTTTATGTAAGTCTAAACAGGGTAATTTTAATTATAACCACCCTGTACTTGTATTCAAAAGCTAAACGACAAACATAGAATGATAATTTCGTTAAATAATTCAAATAAAAGTGATATAAATATTGGATTTTTCAAATAGACACAATTAATAAAGTGTCGTCACTTTCATGTCACTTTCACTTCCTAGAGGGTCTTAAGTGTGACATCCACTACAAGTAAACAAAAGTGTCATTTTCTATATTTGTTTCATTACGTTCAAATAAACATCTTTTGATGACTCCATTGAGAAATCACCCTTGCTGTTGCTTTCTAACGATTTACTATGCGATGTTACAATGATTTTATTTTGTCCTTTGCATACAAGATGGAGATTAAAGCAATTACTTTGCATTGTAGTGAGGCATTAGTCAATGCTACAGTGTCATTATATAGTGAGCCGTGGATGACCGATAATTGAAAGTTGTATTGTGAAGTTACGAACGAGCCCTGTCATCAAAAGATGACTTTTGTCTTTCTTTTGGGGCTGCACAAATTATGAGTTATTTACAATTGAGCTTGCGGTGGAAGATAGTATGATAAACAAAATAAATTTTATTTTAACACCACTTGTGTACATGCGGCAAATGAATGATCACCGTGAGGTCTCAGTGGAATTGTCAAATAACATTTATTTCTGAGTAACAATCAGACAAACTCAAAATATCTTTTGGTTTAAACAGAGATTCTAAATCTTATTTCCATAGGTGATTTGAAAGTTACATCTCATCAACAGGCCTGTTGTCGAGATAGAATATTCTGTATCTTATATGCTACGTCTAATGATTATATTTTTATTTTAAATACTCAAAAATAGCGAAATTAACAGTCGTGTTTATTACTTAGCTGTTGAACATGAGTGTTAAATAATTCATTATTTCAAGAAGAATAAAATGTAAAACTGATTTCCAGTTCCTTAAATTCTTTTTTGTGTTCTTTTTAGTGAGTTTTAAAAAACTGCCTTTGTTAGCAATGACACTGAAGTATTTGCATGTGATGAATCAACATAATTTCCTGACAAAAGGTATAACAAGCAAGGGATGGTTTGAAGAACCATTAATATTTTATGCAATTACATATCATACGGGGACATTCAGAAACTATTATTAAACACATGGTAGAGTCATTTCAATTTTCAATTTGCATTGCAATATTTTTAAAGCATATTACCTTTTTCATAGAATACTTGTGGTCAATCTATAATAGGATACTTTTTATTATTTTTTAATTTTTCTTTTAATTTTTTTTAATGAGAATACGATCTTTTTTCGGAATGGGATTCAAAATAGCTATTTGAGCCGACTGTTAAAAACATTATACTAATCAATCGAAGAAACAAGCAAATGAGTATTGAAGCTAATAAAGAATTCTTGTCATTCCTTGCTTGAATTTTAATATTTTTGAATTATTTTTTCTATAAGATAAATAGATCGATCTCTAGTCAGGTTAGTTTTTGATTTATTTGCAGATTATTTTTATAATTTTACTTTTGATTTAAGAGCAGGGTTTGAAAGTGAAAATAGCCGCATTATAAAAACTGCATCGAAATTCTCAGAGATCAACTTCGGCTATCTTATTATTAAACAATCAAAAAGTATTAAAATGCTAGAGAAAATTATGAAAAGAATGCTCTCAGTTGTTTAACATTAGCTTACGTGTTTTACCGCGTGGCAGAAACGTGAAAAACTGACAATTCATTATTTGGAGAATAAAGTTGAAAAGATTATGAGACGATTGACAAAATTGCATGGCGTTTATTTTCTTTGTTAAAATTACATCTATTATCTAGGAATTTCGCCGAATGAGTATGCAGGCATGTAGATATGATATAACTGCCAAATACAAGGTTGCCGATTTAGCAACCGGTGTATTTTCTTTTTTCAGAAATATAGAGTTTATGCCTAAAACAAAGAATCGTATTTTATCGTTTATTTAATATGCAGCATTTAGATGTTGCTCAAAATTATAATTCATCATTCAAGATAAAATTAAGTCTCAAATAAATGAGGTCAACCTTAACCGAATTAATTTCGCATAGTAATTGAAAATTTTAGTGCTACACATAAAAAATGATACGAATACTTTAATTTCTGCACTTCAACAAACTACTTAAAAAATAATAATGACCTATTAGTAGCGTAATATTGATTAAAATTTAAAAACTTAAAAATTAAATATAATTTTAAAAAATAGCACTTGTTCTCTCATATGTATTCTATTAATTTAAATAAAACTTGTGTATTTACGAAAGAAGACATTTTACAAAGTTAAAGTAGCAAAAAATGTGCAATAAAAATAAAAATTGTATATTTCCGACAGAAAGAATTTTAAAAAGTTGGAGTACCACAACATGTATAGAAAGAAGAAAAATTGAATATTTATATTTTAGAAAATACAAAGTTTCAGTAGCACACATTATACAATGAAATTCATTATTGCAATGTAATCTAAGAAATATAATGAAAAGAAAAAAAATCCACGAATACGAAATATTTATGAATAACCTGTTTTTTGCACATAACTGAAATGCAAACAGTAAACAATGGAAAAATTCAAGAGAAAAAGAACGCTGCAAAGTGGCGTGGAATAAACAGATACAAATTGTATACCACAGTAGTTTAAAATTAAAAAAATAAGTGCAAAAATATGTGAAAAAAAGAAAAGAACTTTTCCAAGAAAATACTTTCAGTATCATAAAAATAATTTTGCACATCATGTACCCCAAATAATTGAATAAAGGTTTTTAAATCAATGTTAATTCTAGTGTCAGTTGAAAAAATTCATAAAATTGTTTTTCAAATCGTAATACCGCCAAAAGGTTTTGAATTAAAGACACTTAAAAAAAACTTTTCTGAAGTTGAGGATTCGTGAATGTCAGATGTTTTTTCTAACATAGTATGCGCTACAACAAGTATTAATGTTTCTTAATCTAAAATTATGATTCGAAATTTCATGTATTTAAAATAGTATCGAGATAAAAAAACTACTTTTATAAAAATAATACTTCTTTTGCCGCCACTGATTTTCAGAAAATTTTCAGAATAGTTTCTATAACGTATTAACAGGTCTTTTGAAACCGCAGTAAATATTTTTTGGATGTTGTCAGTCGCTAAGCAAACTTTTTCATGTGCAAAATACGTGTTTTACGGATAAACATGATAAACTAAAAGCATTAATAATGACCTTAAAATTTATATTGTTTGGTTATTCATGCATTTATAAATTCAGTGAAGCTGGAAATTTCTAATGCTGAATTACAAGCATCCTCAATGTCACTATTCCGGTTTAATAAAGCTTATACAGTGTCAAAACATCTCAAAGACGTTAACAGAAAAAATAGCAACCGACGCTTTATCTATCTACATTATAACGAAGAAATTTGTTTGTGCGGAACGCTAGCGTCATTTTGATGCTGGCAAATGCAGAGGAATAAATTTTCCTTTCATCTTAACTTTCAAAATTATACGAGATAGTACATTTTAATTTTATCACAGTTTAATACAAAAAAAGTTATTTAAAATGAAATTTGTTTGAAATTTGTATCAAAATTTGTTTAAATGTCTTATTACATTATGCTAATTTTTTCTGGTTTTAAAGATAATTTTCAAGCATGAATTTTTTTTTTAATTATATCTCTGTTGCATTAAGATAGACAATTATTATTGATTAAATCATTTGCAGTTAAATTTACATTTATCTTTCAGCATTTATTTCCGAATTATATTCACGTATAAAATTAAACATTCATCAATAAATAAATAAAATACAATAAATTATAAATAAAGTGCAAATTTAAGACACGTAATCAAACTACTCGCTTGAAACATTAAAATGGTTAGAATCACAATATCATCTTTCTAGCAAATTTGGGAGATTTTCTCCGGGAAACTCCGGGAAATAGTGGCCGTACAAAAATATTAATTACATAATGCTCAAAATTTCAAAGAGTTTTAAAACGTTCGTTGCCGCTTACATGAAGATGTGATTATAGTTAATGCCGCACTGCAAAAGCGGGTTTTTCCCAGATGCCGATTTACTTTTTATAACAAAGAATCAGTGAAAGATTTTCCCGCGCCAGCGCGTGACTGGGTATTAGACATCACCCCACATCACGCGCTGGCACGTGTGTGGCCCCTTAATGTTGGTGCCATATCACGCGATTTCACGTGTACGGCAGTGAACGTGTTAATAAAAACAAAATATGGTATTTACCTATGTACTGTAATGTGGGAAACACGGATTGGATTCTCTCATTTCTATAAGTGTCTATTACTCTTTAGCGAGCGGTGTCCACAAGTAAGAGCACTTAGTTAAAAAAAATACTGGCACCAAGAATATTTTTTTTAAAAATTTCCTTTTATTTAAAGTTTTAGGAAGTAGTACATATAAAGTACGTAGAAATAAGCAAATTTTTAACTTCAATTTAATTCGTTTGTAAATTCTGATGTCAATCTACCATTTCATCATTTTACTTTGCACCAGAAAGGGTTAAATCCCGAAAAATATTTTAATTTCTGAAGTCTCTATAAATAATAAATGCTTTTCGAATTCGCGGGTAACTCGGGAAAAGTTATTCTACCTTTTCTTCATGAAATATTATTTTTCCGCATATTAATGAACATCTTTTAGTGTATATCGTTAAATATGGAAAATTTTATGTAAAACATGTTAAAGTAAACAGTGAATAAACTCTGTAGACAGTGATTGGATAAAACAAAGATTCAACTTTTGCAAAGACGATAAAAATATTAATTTATTACAAAAGCAGCGTCACATATAGTTCATGTGTATTAAAATATATGTATATTTAATACGTTGCCAAACTTTTATGAACAATTGATGAATAATATTCTTCGAAATTTTAAGTTGAAGAATTCTAATCGCATAATCTTCGTTAAAATTGGAATGGCGCAACCAAAAATATATTTCAAAGATAACTTAAGAAAACATGGACGAAATGCCAAGTTCAAGACGTTAACACGTGTTACTGTTTGTGATAATTAGGTCATGCTTTACAGTGATAAAGTAGAGGATTTTGTAGACCCTGATAGAAATGAAATAAAAATATCCTGAAATAAGAACAAGAAAAAAAAATCAAAGGTTTTAAAGAAACGCCATTAATTGTGTTGATTTTTATCATGACAGAAATAGATAAAGTTCTGTTTATGCGTATTTCATAAAATGACGTTTCTTACTTTCTTCAATATCCTTTAGGCTTTTTTTAGATATCTCATTAATGTTATAAAGTTTTGATTCAAGCGTATTTTTAACAATAGTCCTTTTCCTACAAACTCATGTACGCTTGTAAATTTTACCTTTATTTTGAACAATGTTATAATTTAAGCACGTATTTAACAAATAAATTTGAAAATGCAATGTGTTCGTAAACTATTCGTAAGATATGTGAATAAATAGAATGGAAAGACTGATAAAACAAATGAAGTTATAAAATGTCTGTGTAGAAATTAAGGGTCGCCATCCATTTATTTAGTGCATAATTTTCATTATAAGTTCAACCGATATTTTTTTTTTCTAAATTTAATCTATCATATTGAAGAAATCGTGGGGATATTATCCATGAAACTGACGGTAAAATGCACAATGAAGAGGATGATAAAACCAATCAAGGAGAAAAATATCTATATAAAAAATTAAGAGATGCCATTCACATATTTATCAGATAGTGGCTCAATCTATGTTCGATATACAGGGTGTCCAGAAAATAACACCCTGATTTCAAAATTAAATTTCTCAAAAACAAAGATCGATAGTAATATGCGGTAAACGGTTTTTTCATTAGGTAAGCTGTAAAAATCTTATACAGAAATTACAAACAGTGAATATTTTTAAAAAAAATGCGTTCTGATTGCATATAATGCTTTGATTTGACATTTTTCTTGTTTTAAATTACCTGCAGAGAAATAATTTTTCAGCTTACAGTACAATATTTTAAAGATTTTTCGAAGTAAATTTTTAAATTTCGAAATTTCAAAAATATCATTAAAAAAAGTATGAAATATGGCACTTTAAGCCGAAAAACACATTCTCTTGCAGCAATCTAAAGCAAAAAAAAAATGTCAAATCAGAGCATTCTTTGCAATGTGAACACAATCTTTTCAAAATATTTACCGTTCGAAACTTTTGTATAAGATTTTTACAGCTTACCTGATAAACAAACCGTTTACTGCATAATTCTATTGATCTTTGTTTTTGAGAAATTTAATTTTGAAATCAGGGTGTTATTTGCTGGACACCCTGTATGTTTCCGTTCTTTACGTTACTCATGGTGAAGATATTTTGAGAACTTTATCAACAACGTTTTTTCGATTAGAGAAAATCGGGATGACTTAAAGAGATGTACGAAAAAGAGATATCATTCACATATAAAAAAAATCACTGAGCTAGATGTTCCATAATTCATTATGTCCTGGCAGTATGTATACTGTCACTCAGTGCATTGTTGGCAAACTTTTATGAACAATGGATGTAGAAAAGTTTTTGGAAATATTATGCAGTGGGATTTTAATCATACTATTTTAGACAAAATTTTACTGTTGCAACCAAAAATATCTTTCAAAGATAACTTCAGAAAACATGGAAGAAAAGCCAAGTTCAAAACATTAACACGTGTTACTGTTTGTGATAATTAGATCATGCCTTACTGTGACAGAGTAGATGATTTTGTAGACCCTGACCTAAATTAAATAAAAATACCCTGAGAAAAGAAACAGAGAAATACAAAAAAAAAAAAAAACAAAGGTTTTAAGTAAGCGCTTTTAATTGGCCTGATTTTTATCATGACAGAAAGATATGAAGTTCTGTTTTTTCATATTTCTAAATATGACATTTCTTACTTTCTTCAATATCTTTTAGGCTTTTGTTAGATATATCATTAATGTTATAAAATTTTCATTCAAGCGTATTCTTAGCAATACTTCTCTTTTCTAAAAAATCATACATATTTGTAAATTTTATCTTCGTTGTTAACAATGAATGTTATAATTTAAGCACGTATTTAACAAATAAATTTGAAAATACAATGTGTTCGTAAGCTGTTCAGATAAAATGGAAAGGGTGACAAAACAAATGAAGTTTTAAAATGTCTGTGTAAGAAATAAGGGTCGCCATACTGCACAATGTCCCATTATAAATTCAACCATAATTTTTGTTTCTAATCTGTCGTACTGAAGAAAATGTGAGCATATTATCCAAATAACAGACATTTTTTTATATTTTTATGCTTTGAAATTAAGGATTGGGGAAAACTTCTATCACGATGGTTTAAAATGAGGTCAATTTTTGATTCAGTACTAAGAATATATGAATAAAAAATAAAAAGTCATGCCTTACACTGATAGAATAGATAGTTTTGTCGAGTCTGACAGAAATAGTTTAAAATATCCTGAGATAAAAAAGAGAGAACTAAATAAAATTTAAAAAATCAAAGGTTTTAAAGAAGAATCATTAATTGTGTTGATTTTTATCATAACAGAAAAAAAATATAAAGTTCTTTTTATGAGTATTTCATAAAATGACATTTCTAACTTTCTACAATATCCTTTAGGATTTTGTTAGATATCTCACTAATGTTATTAAAATTTGTTTCTAGCGTATTTTTACCAATACTATCTTTTCGACAAATTCATCCATATTTGTAAATTTTATTATTATTTTAGAATGCTATAATTTAAGCACGTATTTAACAGATAAATTTCAAAATACAATGTTTTCGAACTATGAAAGAACTTTTATCAATAATGGATACATGGTAGCCTGTGAAATTTTTAAGTTAAAGAATTTTAATCACATTATCTTTGACAAAATTGGAATGGCGCAACCAAAAATATCTTTCAAAGATAACTTCGGAAAACATGGAAGAAATTCCAAGTTCAACACATGTTACTGTTCATAATAATTAAGTCATGCTATACAATGATAAAATAGCTGATTATGTTGACTCTGACAGAAATGAAATAAAAATATCGGAGATAAGAATGAGAGAAAAAAAAAACAAAGGTTTTTTTTAAGGAGTGCCATTAGTTGCGTTGATTTATATCATCAGAATCATGACAGAAACATATAAAGTTCTGTTTATGTGTTAACAATACTACAATTTAAGCACGTATTTAACAAATAAATTTGAAAATACAATGTGTTCGTAATCTCTTAAGATAAAATGAAAAGAGTGATAAAACAAATTAAGTTTTAAATGTCTGTTTAAAAAATAAGGGTCGCCATCCATTTATTTAATACACAATGTCTCATTATTAGTTCAACCGTAATTTTTGTTTTTAATTCATCGTACTGAAGAAAATGTTATTCAAATAACTGACATTTTTTTTTGTATTTTTATGCTTTGAAATTCGGGATTTGCGAAAACTTCTATCATGAAGGTTTAAAATGAAGGTCATATTCCAATTCAGTACTAAAATATATAAATGAAATAATAAAAAGTCATGTCTTAGAATGATAAAGAAGATGATTTTTTCGAGTCTGACAAAAAGGAAATAAAAATATACCGGCATAAGTAACAGAGAAATACATGAAAAAAAACAACCGTTTTAAATAATCGCCATTAATTGTGTTGCTTTTTTATCATGACAGAAACTGATAACATTATGTTTATGCGTTAAAGTTTCTCGTATAATGACATTTCTTATATTCTTTTGTTATATATCTCATTAACGTTATAAAACTTTAATGTAAGTGTATTTTTAGCAATACTTCTCTTTTCTAAAATTTCATTCGCATTTGTAAGTTTTATCTTCCTTTTTAACAATAATATAATTTAAGCACTTATTTAACAAATAAATTTTAAAATACAATGTGTTCGTAAACAATTCTAGATAGAATGAATAGGCTGATAAAACAAATGAAGTTATAAAATGTCTGTGTAGGAAATAAGGGTCGTCGTCCATTTATTCAGTACATAATGTCTCATAAATTTAACATTAATTTTTGTTTCTACTAAAGAAAACATGAAGATATTATCCATAAAATTGACCGTGAAAGGCAGAATAAAGAGGGTGTTAAAACCAATCAAGAAAAAAAAAAAACATCTGTATACGAAATTAGAGGGGGGGGGACCACATATTTATTATATAATGCTTCATCCTAAGTTCAATTTATGAATTAGTTCCTTACTTCGATAAAATAAAAAAATGGGATGACTTGGGGAGAAGTACGGCAAAGGGATATCATTAACGTATAGAAAATCATTGAGTTAGTTGTTCCATAATTCATTACATCCTGGCAAATTTTATGCGGTGGGATTTTAATCTTACTATCTTTGAAAATATCGGAATGGCTCAACCAAAAATATCTTTCAAAGAATACTTCGGAAAACATGGAAGAAATGCCAAGTTCAAGACGTTAACGCATGTCACTATTTGTGATAATTAAGCCATTGGTTACAGTGATAAAGTAGAAGATTTTGTTCATTCTGACAGAAATGAAATAAAAATATCCTGAGATAAGAAAGAGAGAAATTGAAGGTTTTAAAGAAGCGCCACTATTTGTGTAGATTTTTATCGTTACAGATAAAGTTCTGTTTATGCGCATCTCCTAAAATGACATTTCTTACTTTAATGAATATCCTTTAAGCTTTTGTTAGATATCTCACTAATGTTATACAACTTTGATTAAAGCGTACCTTTAGCAATATTCCTATTTCTGAAAATTTATGCACATTTGTTAAGTTTTATCTTTAATGTAAACAATGTAAATACGTATTTAAGCAACAAATTTGAAAACATAATGTGTTCGAACTTTAATGAACGAACTTATATGAACAATTGATGCAGGGTGTCCTGTGCAATTTTTAAGTTGAAGAATTTTAATCATATTACCTTTGACAAAATTGTAATGGCACAACCACAAATATCTTTCAAAGATAACTTTGGAAAACATGAAAGAAATGCCAAGTTTACGACCTTAACACTTGTTTCAGTTTGTGATAATTAGGTCATGCCGCGCAGTGACAGAGTAGATGATTTTGTGGAGTTTGATGGATATCAAATAAAAATATCCTGTAATAAAAAAAGAGAAGAAAGGAAATCAAAGGTTTTAAAATAGCGCCATTAATTGTGTTATTTTTTATCATGACAGAAACAGATAAAGTTATGTTTATGCGTATCTCGTAAAACGACACTTATTACAATTCTCAAATTCCCTTTGAGTTTTTATTAGATGTCTCACTAATTTTATCGAACTTTGATTCCAGCGTATATTTAGCAATACTCTCTTTTGTATAAATTCATGCACATTTTTAAATTTTATTCTTAATATATAATGTTACAATTTTAGCATGTATTTAACCAATAACTTTGAAAATACATTGTGTTAGTAAGCTGTCCAGATAGAATGTAAATAGTGCTAAAACAAATGAAGTTATAAAATGTATGTGTAGAGAAAAAGGGTCACCATCTATTTGTTTAGTTCATAATGCCTCGTTATAAGTTCAACCAATATTATTGTTTCTAATATTAATGTATCATACTGAAGAAAACATTATTCGTAAAACTGTCATTTTTTTCGCTATTTTTGTACTTGAAAATTCATGATTTGCGGAAGTTTCTATCCTGATGTTAAAAATGTAGGTCATTTTTCTATTCATTACTAAAAATATGTAAAATAAATAATTAAAAGTTAAAAAACGACCATCTCCTCTAATTTATAGTATCAGATTTGATTTATCTATTTGATAGATCTATTTTTTAAATTTGAAATTTACGATCGATTTGGCAATAATCCTAAATTTATAATTAAAAATGAAGATAATTTTCGGATTCTGCGCTAAAAAAACATAAAAATTAATTTAAATTTTACAAAATGCAGCACTCACTTGAGTTATTTGACCAAAAACCATTTTTGAATCTTTTGGCGGTTATCTACACATTTCGTCTTCTTGAAAATAAGCATTAATGGCAAGCACTGAAAATCATAATAATATCGAATTGTAATCCGATTTACGTCAGTAATTATAATTTAGACTTGAGCAGATATTTTAAAGCGAGTTAAAGTTCAAGTACGAAATTTGATCAGGAAATACATACATGCGTTCGTATCAAGTTAAGGAAAAACTTATACAAGTAACATAATTTAAAAAAAAAAAAGAAATCGTGGAAACAAACAGCTTCAAATCGTTACAAAATAAAAGGTATGTTAAAAATCAATTACTTCAACTGGCCTGAAACTCTATAGTAATACATGTACGATTTCATTCAAAATGTAGATTCATTTTCTGGAATACTTTAAGACTGTTCTCAATTACTCTGCTTAACGAGCGCAAAACTTTTTGACACATTCATAAATTAATTTTCTATTAGAAAGATAGAAAATTGGAATGTCTGAGTATGAAAGCGATTTCAAGCCGAACTTTGTATTCCATTTTATGATGAATAAATTATCTATCAAGTTATAAGCGATTTCGATTATGTGATCATGCGTTTTTTCCTTGTAAAACAGGTTTATCTGCTTTCATCGGGAAATGTGGTTCAAAACGACAACTTTGACGGCTTGTTTTGAAAGATCTATTACGTATGCAAAAACAAGAAAATGAGTGTGATTAAACAGTTTCAGAACAACAACACCTGCTAGTTTCATGAATTTCTGAACAAAACTAAATAAAAACTTATGTCCAAAGTTGCCCTTTTTTTTTTAAGAACACCCCTAACCTTTTTATTTACTTTCTCTCGAAACATGACCAAATTTATCTCTATTCACATATAGAAAGGTGGTGTAAGTCGTGAAATTTAAAGTTTCATTATTCAGTCAATTTTAGTGTTAGATGTTTAGTGTTAGATAGTTGTAAACAGAGAAATACAAAAAAAAAAAAAAATCAAAGGTTTTAAGTAAGCGCCATTAATTGGCCTCTGATTTTTATCATGACAGAAAGATATGAAATTCTGTTTTTTTCATATTTCTTAAAATGACATTTCTTACTTTCTTCAATATTCTTTAGGCTTTTGTTATATATCTCATTAATGTTATAAAATTTTCATTCATGCGTATTCTTAGCAATACTTCTCTTTTCTAAAAATCCATGCATATTTGTAAATTTTATCTTCGTTGTTAACAATGAATGTTATAATTTAAGCACGTATTTAACAAATAAATTTGAAAATACAATGTGTTCGTAAGCTGTTCAGATAAAATGGAAAGGGTGATAAAACAAATGAAGTTATAAAATGTCTGTGTAAGAAGTAAGGGTCGCCATACTACACAATGTCTCCTTATAATTTCAACCATTATTTTTGTTTCTAATCTATCGTACTGAAGAAATTGTGAGCATGTTATCCAAATAACAGACATTTTTTAAAATATTTTTATGCTTTGAAATTCAGGAATTGTGAAAACTTCTATCACGATGGTTTAAAATGAAAGTCAATCTTCGATTCAGTACTAAGAATATATAAATAAAAAATAAAAAGTCATGCCTTACACTGATCAAATAGATAATTTTTTCAAGTCTGACAGAAATGAGATAAAAATATCCTGAGTTAAGAAAGAGAGAAATAAATAAAATTTAAAAAATCAGAGGTTTTAAAGACGAATCATTAATTGTGTTGATTTTTACCATAACAGAAAAATATAAAGTTATTTTTATGAGTAAAATAAAATAAAAAGTCATGCCTTACACTGATCAAATAGATAATTTTGTCGATTCTGACAGAAATGAGATAAAAATATCCTGAGATAAGAAAGAGAGAAATAAATAAAATTTAAAAAATCAAAGGTTTTAAAGACGAATCATTAATTGTGTTGATTGTTACCATAACAGAAAAATATAAAGTTATTTTTATGAGTAAAATAAAATAAAAAGTCATGCCTTACACTGATCAAATAGATAATTTTGTCGAGTCTGACAGAAATGAGATAAAAATATCCTGAGATAAGAAAGAGAGAAATAAATAAAATTTAAAAAATCAAAGGTTTTAAAGACGAATCATTAATTGTGTTGATTTTTATCATAACAGAAAAATATAAAGTTATTTTTATGAGTATTTCATAAAATGACATTTCTAATTTTCTTCAATATCCTTTAGGATTTTGTTAGATATATCACTAATGTTATTAAAATTTGTTTCTAGCGTATTTTTAGCAATACTGTCTTTTCGACAATTTCATGCACATTTGTAAATTTTATTATAATTTTAGAATGCTATAATTTAAGCACGCATTTAACAAACAAATTTCAAAATACAATGTTTTCGAACCTTTATGAAAGAACTTTTATCAATAATGGACACATGGTAGCCTGTGAAATTTTTAAGTTAAAGAATTTCAATCACATTATCTTTGACAAAATTGGAATGGCGCAACAAAAAATATCTTTCAAAGATAACTTCGGAAAACATGGAAGAAATGCCAAGTTCAACACATGTTACTGTTCGTGATAATAAAGTCATGCTATACACTGATAAAATAGCTGATTATGTTGACTCTGATAGAAATGAAATAAAAATATCTGAGATAAGAATGAGGGAAAAATAAATCAAAGGTTTTTTAAGAAGTATCATTATTTGCGTTGATTTACATCATCAGAATCATGACAGAAACATATTAAGTTCTGTTTATGTGTATCGCGTAAAATGACATTTATTACATTCATCAGTATTCTTTAATTTATGTTAGATATCTCACTAATGTTAAAAAAATATCAAGCGTATATTTAGTGATATCCCTCTTTTTTAAAAATGCATGCACATTTGTTAGTTTTATCTTTATTTTTTAACAATATTATAATTTAAGCACGTATTTAACAAATAAATTTGAAAATACAATGTGTTCGTAAGCTGTTAAGATAAAATGGAAAGGGTGATAAAACAAATGAAGTTATAAAATGTCTGTGTAAAAAATAAGGGTCGCCATCCATTTATTTAATACACAATGTCTCATTATAAGTTCAACCATAATTTTTGTTTTTAATCCATAGTACTGAAGAAAATCGGAAGATGTTATCCAAATAACTGACATTTTTTTATATTTTTACGCTTTGAAATTCGGTATTTGTGAAAACTTCTATCATAATGGTTTAGTATGAAGCTCATATTCCAATTCAGTACTAAAAATATATAGATGAAATAAGAAAAAGCCATATTTTACAGTGATAAAGAAGATGATTTTTTCGAGTCTGACAGAAAGGAAATAAAAATATCCCGACATAAGAAACAGAGAAATACATGAAAAAAAAAAAACAAAGGTTTTAAATAATCGCCGTTAATTGTGTTTTTTTTATCATGACAGAAACTGATAAAGTTATGTTTATGCGTTAAAGTTTCTCGTATAATGACATTTCTTATGTTCATTTGTTAGATATCTCATTAACGTTATAAAACTTTCATGTAAGGTACCCTGGGGTAATAACGCCAGGCGGGGTAATAACGCCAAATGCTTATATTTTGCTTAATTATGAAATAATCAGATAAATGACACCCATGTGCTCTGCGCAGAAGGGTTTTGAGTCATATAAATCGCAAAAAACAGCTTCAAGTTAATTTGTTTCATTTTTAGGTCTTATTGTTTTTACAAGCAACTAAAATTAACGCTTGATCTAAAATTTGCGAGATAAGGTTTTTGATCTGAAGACTATATTTTTTATCCGGGAATACTTTGTTTATTACATAAATTTGTAGTGTATTTCATGTACTTTCAAATTGTTGTAGAAGATTTTGGATATCTTCTCGAGATAATTTGTAGTTTAGGATTTACTGCGCAATAAGTATCCCGGGGTAATAACGCCAGGGATTGGCGTTATTACCCCGGTTGATTCCCAACAGTGGCCGAACTATATCCGAAGGGAGTTTATATATTAATATGGGACAGCATTATCATCATTGTTGAAATGGTAAGATTAAGGGGGGGGGGGGTGCCCAATACTTAAAATAATCTCTCTATTTTATTTTTTATTAAATTATTATTTTTTTTTTACTAATGTAAAAAATAATTTTTAACTCTTGTAAATAAAACTATATCAAAATGTTTTCGAGATTCAAATTCGAACATCTTCAAAATCAGGTTTCTTAATTTCCACTGGATTGCTCAATTGAGCTCAAAATTTTAACTGTCCTCTTTCTCAGCGTTCGGTTTTTCAAAACTTTATAAATTTAACATTCAACTGATGTTACAGAAATTGTAACGTATGAATGTGATGCGGTTTGTGAGACCGCAAAATTGAAAGATGAATAAAAGGCGGGAATAATTCATAGGATTGTGTTTTTGTACTAAACTTTTTATACAAGAGTATTATACTCAATATTCACCTATTTAGTCTCTGGTGATAGTACTAAAATTCCAAATGAAACAAAATTTCGGTAGTGTTAGCAGTTAAACTGAAAATTACAAATTAAACTAAAAAATTAAAAGAAAAATAGTGGTCTACGCGACCAGTAACTGTAGTTAAAGGTTAAAAGGCGATCCATGAATAAAAATCATAGAATACTGTTCCTGCGCTAAACTTTTTGTACAGAATTAATTCTAATTAAATTTAATCTATTCAAATATTTCGAATAATATTACGAGAACTCTAAACGAAAGAGAATTTCAGTTGTAACTATAGTTAAACTGGAAAATACAAGTTAAACGCTATTTTTTTGGGGGGGGGGAGGTTTTTGGAGGGTTTGGAGAATCCGCATTAGTGTGGAGTTATGGGTTAAAAACTGTTTACTAGATTACTATAATAGTATTAACCCTTAACTGCTGTGAGAAAAATTGTCGCATAACTTACTGTGAGCGGCCTGTCAGACCGCTTAATCTAACGATGAATAAAATGTTAAATTAACTTTTAGAATATTATTTTTGTATTGAACCTTATATACAGGACTATTATAAATAAAATTCAACTATTCAAAAGTCTCTAGAGATAGTAATAGGACTCCAAATGAAACAAATTTTCCCAGTATCTATAGTTAAACTAAAAATTGCAAGTTAAACTCTGAAACTTGAAAAACTCAGCGGTATGTGAGACGCTAACAGCAGTTAAGGTTTAACAAAAATATTTATAGCATATAACTCTAGTTATTATAAAACTTCACATGATTAAAATATTACATTATGAATGATTAAAACCATACAATGTTTCTTATAATCATATTTAAGCGGGACTTTTTAAGCAAAGAGAGACACAGGGTGTTATGTTCTGTTGAACCTCCCCCTCATTCCTTTTTCTTTCACTTTCACAAAAAAATCAATATTTTCTATCGCATAGAATGCATACATGGGAATATAAATACTAATTCAAATAATCCGTGCAATGTTTCTAATATTTCTATTTAAATGATCATTTTAAAGCAAAACGTAGCTTAGAATCTGATATTCTTTTGCCTCCTCCCCCCCACCACCACCACACCTTTCTTTTTCTTACACTGTCACAAAATATTGAGCATTTTCAATAGTTTAGAATGCAATTTGTCAATTTTTAGAGCTGTAGAGTTTGTATTTTTAGAATTGGGCAATCTACATGCCATTATTCCATCTTATTTTATAGTTTTGTTTGCATGGCGTTATTACCCATATAGGTGGGTATTAATGCCAAATAGCATTGGTCAAGAAAAAACGCCATTACATTTTATAAATACATATCTGTTAAATTATTTTATTTTATATAGATAGTCAATGAGTTGCTGTATCAGATCCTATATTTGTTTGAAAAATACAATCTAAAACTAAGCCGTGAAAATTGGTAGAACCTTAACGTGGCGTTATTACCCCAGGGTACCTTAAGTGTATTTTTATCAATGCTCCTCTTTTCTAAAAATTCATGCAAATTTGTATGTTTTATCTTTATTTTTAACAATGATATAATATAAGCACGTAATTAACAAAAAGATTTGAAAATACAATGTGCTTCTGAACGATTCAGATAGATTGGAAAGACTCGTAAAACAAATGAAGTTATAAAACGTCTTTGTAGGGAATAAGAGTCCCATTCATTTATTTAGTACATAATGTCTCATTATACGTTTAACACGTATTTTTGTTTCTAACTTTAATCCGTCATACTGAAGAAATCATGAAGATATCACCCTAAAAATTGACCGTAAAAGACAGAATAAATAGGGTGATAAAACCAAACGAAATTAAAGGCGCCAGTTAAATATTTCCAACTGAGCGAAAAATTGTCCAGGCCGGGAATCGAATCCAGATACTTGGCTTACAAAGCCAAAGCTTTACCTGATAAGCTAACTGGGCGATAGACGACTGGGACTTTTCACACAGATAACCGTATTGGTCTTAACATCTCATACGTCATTTAGATTGTGTTAAAATTATAGCCTGTCAATAAAATAATAGTCGTCATAAAATAATTAGTTAAAATAATTAGTATGTTTGATTGTGTTAAAATAATAGCCATCCACATATTTATTATATAATGCGTCATTCTATGTTCAATTTATGTTTCCTTTCCTTACTTTTCTCATGCTGACGGTCTTTTGAAGACATTATAAGCAACATTTTTTCGATTAGAAAAAAAAATGAGATGACTTTGGGAACAGTATGTTAAAAATGTGTTATTCACGTAAAAAAAAAAAAAAAAAAAAAAAAAAAAAAAAAAAAAAAAAAAAAAAACTGAGCTAGATGTTCTATAATTCATTATGTTCTGGGAGTACATATGCTGTCACTAAGCACATTATTGCCAAACTTTTATGAACAATGGATGGAGAAAAATCTTTGGACATTTTATGTGTCAAGATTATAATCCTCAGACTACCTTTAAAAATTGGAATGGCGAAATCAAAAATATCTTTCAAAGCTAACTTCGGAAAACATGGAAGAAATGCCAACTTCAAGACGTTAACACATGTCACTGTTTCTGATAATTAAGTCATGCCATACAGTGATAAAGTAAAAGATTTTGTCGATTCTGACAGAAATGAAATAAAAATATCCTGAGATAAGAAAGAGAGAAATAAAAAAAAATAATTATAGGTTTAAAGAAGCGTCATTAATTGTGTAGATTTTTATCATGACAGTAACAGATAAAGTTCTGTTTATGTGCATCTCGTGAAAAAAAAAATTCTTATTTTCTTCATTATACTTTAGGCTTTTGTTAGATATCTCGCTAATTTTATAAAGCTTTCATTCAAGCGTATTTTTAGCAATACTCCTCTTTTCTAAAAATGTATGCACATTTGTGAGTTTATGTATTTAACAAATAAATTTGAAAATATAATGTGTTCGTAAGCTATTCACATAGAATGGAAAGGTTGATAAAACAAATGAAGTTATAAAATGTTTGTATAGGAAATAAGAGTCGCCATCTATTTATTTAGTACATAATGTCTCATTTTAAGTTCAACCTGTATTTTTCGTTCTAACTTTAATCTATCGTGCTGAAGATATTTTCCATAAAATTGACCTTAAAAGGCATAATAAAGAGAGTGATAAAACCAATCAAGAGAAAAAATGTATGAATACGATTTTAAGGGGTGGGGGCATCACATATTTATTATATAATGCCTCATTCTATGTTCAATTTATGTTTCCGTTCCTTACTTTACTCATGCTGAAAATATTTAGGGCATTATCAACAACTTTTTTGCGATTAGAGAAAAATGGGATGACTTGGGGAGAAGTACTGTAAAGAGCTATCATTCATGTATAAAAAAAAACACAGAGCTAGATGTTCCATAATTCATGATGTTCTGGCAGTAAAATAAGCTGTCACTGAGCACATTGTTTCCAAAATTTTATAAACAATGGATGTAGAAAAATATTTGGAAATTTTATGCCGGGAATTTTAATCACACTATCTTTGACAAAATTGGAATGGCGCAACCAAAAATATCTTTCACAGATAACTTCAGAAAACATGGAAGAAATGCCAACTTCAAGACGTTAACACATGTTACTGTTTGTGATAATTAGGTCATGCCTTACAGTGATAAAGTAGAGGATTTTGTCGGTTCTGACAGAAATGAAATAAAAATATCCTGAGATAAGAAAGAGATAAATACAAAAAATTGATTCATGCTTTTAAAGAAGCGGCATTAATTGAGTATATTTTTATCATGACAGAAAAAAAAGTTCTGTTTATGCGCATCTCGTAAAATATTTCTTACTTTCTGCAATATCCTTTAGACTTTTGTTAGATATCTCCCTAATGTTGCAAAACTTTAATAAAGCGTATTTTTAGCAATATTCCTGTTTCTAAAAAATTGAAGCACATTTGTAAGTTTTGTCATTATTGTAAAGATTTTTGTAACTTAGGCACATATTTAACCAATATATTTGAAAATACAATGTGTTCGAACTTTTATGAACAATGAATGCAGCGTACCCTGTGAAATTTTTAAGCTGAAGAATTTTAATCATATAATCTTTGACAAAATTCGAATGGCACAACCACAAATATCTTTCAAAGATAACTTTGGAAAATATGAAAGAAATGCCAAGTTTACGACTTTAACATGTGTTACTGTTTGTGATAATTAGGTCATGCCTTAGGTCATGCCAGAGTAGATGATTTTGTGGAGTTTGATGGAAATGAAATAAAAATATCCTGAAATAAGAAAAAGAGAAGAAAGGAAATCAAAGGTTTTAATGAAACGCCATTAATTGTGTTGATTTTTATCATGACAGAAAAAGATAAATTTCTGTTTATGCGCATCTCGTAAAATGACATTTCTTATTATCGTCAATACCATTTAGGCTTTTGTTAGATATCACACTAATGTTATAAAACTTTAATTCAAGCGTATTTTAGTCATACTCTCTTTTCTACAAATCCATGCACATTTGTAAATTTTATCTCTGTTCTAGAATGCTATAATTTAAGCTCGTATTTAACAAAAAAAATTGAAAATACAATGTGTTATTGTATACAATCTGTACAGGCTATTTAGATAAAAGGGAAAGGGTGCTAAAGCAAATTAAGTTGCAAAATGTCTACGTAGGAAATAAGGGTCGACACCCATTTATTTAGTACATAATGCCTCATTAGAAGATCCACTCATATTTTTGTTTCTAACTTTAATCCGTCATACTGAAGTTATATCCGTCATATTATCCATAAATTGGCATTTGTTTTGCTATTTTTATACTTGTAAATTCACGATTTGCAAAAACTTTAATCATTAGAGTGCAAATTAAAGGTCAATTTCAAATTCAGTACTAAAAGTATATAAACATGAATAATAAAAAGCCATACTTTAGAGTGATAAAGTAAATGATTTTGTAGAGTTTGACAGAAATGAAAATAAAATATCCTGGGATAAGAAATAGAGTAATACAAAGAAAAAAACTCAAAGGTTTTAATTAGCGCCATTAATTGTGTTCATTTTTATCATAGCAGAAACAGACAAAGTTCTGTTTCTGCGCATCTCGTAAAATGGCATATCTTACTTTCATCAATACTCTCCACTGTAAAAAAAAGTAAAGTTTCTAAAAGTTTTCTAGGAAACTGGGATTCCTAAAACTTTTTATGTAACGGCAACAGCAAAAATGCATGTAACAGGTAGAGACTTGCACTGAAAATCAAAAAATCTGTAAGGTTACTAAGAATTTTTTAGGAAACTGGGATTCCAAGAAATTTTCATGTAACTGCAACCCAAGTTACAGATAAAATGTTTGTAAAATAACTATAATTTTAGTAGACTCGTTAGTAAAGTTACAGATTTATGTGACTTTACAAAAATTAGTTTTTTAGATTTACTTTTTTTCTTGTACAGTGTACAGATAAAGTTTTAGTAACCATACAGATTTCGGCAAATTTACATCAGTAGGATTACAGTATTTTTTTTACATTGTTTAGGCTATTTTCAGATATCTCACTAATGTTATAAAAATTTTATTCAAGCGTATTTTTAGCAATACTCTCTTTTCTACGAATTCATGCATATTTGTAAATTTTATTGTTATTTTACAATGTTATAATTTAAGTACGTGTTTAACAGATAAATTTGAAAATAAAATGTGTTTGTAAGCTGTTCAGATAGAATGAAAATAGTGATAAAACAAATGAAGTTATAAAATGTCTGTGTTGGGTATAACAGTCGCCATCTATTTGTTTAGTTCATAATGTCTCGTTATAAGTACAACCGATAATATTGTTTCTAACATTAATGTATCATACAGAAGAAATAATGAAGACATTAACTATGACATTATCATTAACTATGACATTATCATAACTATGACATTATCATTAACTAATGTTATAAAAATTTTATTCAAGCGTATTTTTAGCAATACTCTCTTTTCTACGAACTTTCATTCATCGAACATTCATTACTTCAACTCATCATTCTTTTCTCTATTTTTATGCTTGGAAATTCACGATTAGCGAAAAATTCTATCGGGATGGTTAAAAGTTAAAGTCATTTTCCGATTCATTACTAAATATATATAATATAAATAATAAAAAATTCAAAAACCAATCATCGTCTCTATTTTATAGTATCAGCTTTTTCGTATTTTTTAAATTTGAAATTTACGATCGATTTGACAAAAATCCTAGCATGACGATTTAAAATTAAGATAATTTTCGGATTCAGTTCTAAAAAACATATAAAATCAACTTTCAAAGTTAAACATTATGGCAATCACTTGTGTTGTCTGATCTAAAATTTTTTCTTAAACATGTCGGCGGTTATCAATCTATTTTTCTTTCTTTCTTTTTATTTTATTAATTTTTCTTTTTTAAAAAATATGCATAAATGAAAAGCACTAATAATCATAATAATATTTAACTGTAGTCAGATTTACTTCAGTAATTAAAAATTAACCTCGATGAGATATTTTAAAATTCAAGTACAAGATTTGATCTATGCAAACATACATCAAGTTAAAAAAAAATTATACTGATGTCATAGTTTTTGTTGAAATAATGGTGAAAACAAATAGTTTCAAATATTTTCAGAATAAAAGGTAAGTTAAATCTGAATTCTATGAACTACTGTGAAACTTCTTTATACTTGTGCGATTTCATTCAAGCTGCAGTTTTACGTAAAATAAGTTCTGGAATATTTTAAGCATTTTGCTACTATCTCTCGAAATATGACCAACCCCATCTGATCTGAGTCATCTCTATTCAGATACAGAAAACTGGTATAACTCGTGAATCAATCAGTCAATTTTACTGTTTATGACTTTCTGTGTCTTTTTTTTAGTGTAACGGAGATTTTTTTTTTTTTTAAATATCACTTATAGGACTACAGGGCCGTATCAAAAACTAAATTTCGTAACTTCTAAAGATTTTTTTTACATTGATCCAAACGATTTAAATATACATACATATATACATATATAAATACTTTTATAAATACATCCAAAGTTATTCAGACAATACCATTAAATAAACCAATGAAACCAGTATTTTTACAATTATATTATTAAAAACAGTTGAAGTTTGAAGAGAAATAGAAGCAGATTACCAAATTACTAAGAAATATATGGATATATATATATATATATATATATATATATGGCATAATAATTAATGCTAAAAATTAAATAAAATTACATAAAAAATATTGTAAAACAGCCCAATTTACTATTTTTTTTTAATTTTACTTTAAATTTCTCTTCTACTTTATTAATATGGATATTTTTATTTCGATTTTTTTCCACATTCATTAAAACTTCTTGAAACTGACTAATGGATTTTTAGATGGGTGTGATTTTACATTTAATATGATTTTTTTTTAAACAAAATTTGAGGAAATTCAACAATCTCTCATTTTTTTTTTCAAAAAATTATAAACTTGAATGATAAATCCATACACACAAATATTAAATATCTTACAGAGAACAAGTAAAAAAAATCAAACCTTTATCTAAATTAGCCAAAAAACTTAGTGTTTATCGAAAAAGCAAGTTATAAAAATATCAACGCGGTGAAAAATTAGTTTAAAGTTTTTATTTGTTTGGGTAATTGCGCTGGATCTACTAACAAAATGTACAATATCTCGCCGTATAATTGTAGTATAGGTAAAAATGAGATGTCGAAATATTCACATTATAAGTATAATATTACATCATCACATATAATATTACATCATCACATATCAATTATTATTATACATCATTTTATATCACAATATAAAAGTTTCAGTTAATATTTCAAAAAAAAATAATAATATTTTGATCAATTTTAATATGTTCCTTTAACCCTTTATCTACCCAATTATGAATTTAAGAAATTTTCACATTCTAAAGCATTTTACGTAAATTGTTTAAATTAAAAGATTTAAATAATCATTCAATAAATTTTCGAAGGATTTTAGGAGGATTGAAGGATTTAGAAGGATTAATTAAATTTGAACTTACAGGGATTTTGTGCATTATTTATAACCCTACTCAAATCTTTTACTTTAAATTGTTTTTCTAGTATTTTGCATAATTATAAAATGTAGAAATATGATATTCTTACAATATAAATATAGAAAATTTCCGAATTTATAAATCCTGTTTCCACTCTATCAGCGCAAAGAAAGCTAAAAAGATGAAAAAAAAAAATCATCACTTTAAATATATTTTTGTTTTGTATAAGCAATAATGCTTTTGGAACAAGAAAAATTAATGTATCTGTAACTCATTCTAAACAGTATTACAATTAATTTACATATTAAAAGAATTTTTTAATAAGTAATTTTAATGGAACTTATAAGTACCGTTGGTATATAAAGGGTTAAAGTACAAATGTTTTCCATATTCCTTATATGCAACGCATTACCCATTCTATATATTTTTCTCTATTTTATCTCTCTAGAAAACAACTTTCAAATGCATTTTATAGTGGAAGAAGTTGTTTTTTTAACTTTTAGTCAATTAAGAGTTTTTTATTTATTTATTTATTTGTTTCCTGAGAATATTTTTAAATTTTTTGAAGTAGACTACAAGAATCATGCATAGATTATAAATTAAAAACAGTCAATTCTTAACTTTTTAATACGTATTTTTTTATTTTTATAAAACTAAATTCCGTTATAATTATAAAATCTTTTCGTGAAATTCCTTTTATATCACATTTCATCTACTAATGTATCAGGAAAATTGATTGTTATAGCCTGTCACCAAAGCATTTTATCATTTAGACTAGCAATTAATCATAATTTAAAAATTAATGACAATTTATTTAAAGAGAAAAACATACTTTCTGACATTTAACAGATGTTCAAGAGTATCACACTAAGAAAATCATTTCTAAACTATGATTTTATCACTGTAAGATTGAAACTGGAATAACGCCAACAAGTGTATCGGGTTTCACATGTTATCTTAAGATCTTTTCCTATGCATAACGTTTCCGCATTAGTACATATTCGTTTACTTTGTTTTGACAACTGTGTAAAAGCAGCTAATTAAAACATACAGTCTATTTAAACTACATTTTTTTTACTGAATATTTTTAAAAGTTATTTTTAGTATACATAACTATATCTTTTCCGTCATTTTAACGGGTTCAGATTTTAATTAGTTTTTCTTTTCACTTCAAAATGACATTTCATTCGGGAAATCTGAAATAAAAACTGTGAACTAGTATATTAGTTGGTAACTTTTTATCAGCCTACTGCTAAATCTATTTTTAAACTTACTAGGGTGTTTCAATAATTATTGTCTCTAATAAATATAAAATATTTGCACTGCGATCGTTGATGTGGTATATCGAAGCCTAATGTCTGAACTGCCTATTTGATCAAATTCAGAACCGTAACTGCTGTATTAATGCATTTTTTAATGGATGGTTGAAAAAGGTGGAGTGGGAGTGAAAAGTTGGTTTTGAGTTTATGGGATTTTTGTGACAGTGGATGAAACTTGGCTACTATTATTTTAACTCGGAATCATAGTGATATAGCCATGTTTCATGTACTGTCATAAATCTAGCTCCATAAGCTCCAAATCAGCCTTTCTCCCTCACACCTCCGCTTTAAAGCCTCTTTAAAACTAGGCCTTTAAAACCTTCTGACAGTCTTGCAAAAGGGCAAAATTGTAATATTGTTTACACTGTATTTTGTTTTAAATGTTAAAAAAAGACGATTCTTCCAAAATTTTATTAAAATTTTAAAAGCGATTATAAATTTTATCTGTAAAACTCAATTTATTGTTCAATGTAGTATAAATCTACTAAATTGATACAGTTATATTTCTTTAAATATTGCTTGTATTGCAATAAAACTTGGAGCCTAGTGAACGTGTTAACACGGGCATGTCCGTGAGAGGGTTAAAACTTCATCCTTCGTTCCAAAAGTATGTTAATGTAACAGCTACGGTTCTAAAATTGAACATATACGCATGCAAAACATTAGACTTTGTTATTACACATCAATCATCGCAACACAAATATTTTATATATAATCGAGGCAGTAATTGTTGAAGCACCTCGTATTTCGCCTGTCAAGTCAAATACCCTGCATTTCTGCATACCTGGATTACATTAAACTATATAATCAATCAATAGTAACATATTATTATCAGAAAATTCTTGAGATTAGATACATATTAAGGAAAAATAAATACACAAAATAAGTATCATTACTGTTAATTCTATACAATCACGAAAAATCTTATCAGTTTCAATAATGAAACAGTTTTGTTAAAATGCAAAATAGTTTTGATAAACAAAAGCACTGTGGAGGACATTAAAACAAAGGGAATTTTATTACTATCAAAATTTTATGAAAATCGCTTTAAACATCAATGCGTACCAGTAAATTAAAAAATAGTTATAGAAAATTTCATGTCATTGAAAATCTCCTTGAGCGACAAGTTTGACATGCGTAACATAGATTTCCGAACCCCGCAGATAAACTGGAAGATAAGAAAGGGAGTTTACGCAAATAAGTTTGGGCATATAAAGTTAAAATTAGAACAAAGCTGGATTTTTGCATAGGTGCTAGTTCGGGTATGTAGTTTAACATACTAAAAGTCCCCATCGATCCGATGTGAACTTTCGCCGCCAGGGGGCGCTAAGAACTTTAAAATCAGTTTTTTGTGAATATCTCACGAACAATGGCATTTAGAAAAAAAGTTCAATTACAAAGTTGTAGATAATTTCATTTCCTATAAAAAGTGGCATTAACAATTGTTTGTCACACCAACGCTTCCCTGTCAAAAATATAAAAAAGTGAACAGATTTGAAAGTAAAATTATAAAAATTCGAAAAATCTGCTGCTACTTTTAAAAAAATTACGTAAACATATCTAAAATTCTCACCTTTGAATGGAGACAGTGAACATATAATATTCATTTATGCTTATTTTCACATTACTCTTGAGAAAAAGCATTTAGCGCGTTTTCCTTGTTGTGGTTCCCCCGTAGGCATATTACACTTATAGTGACTGGCTTAATCCAGTTTCAGTCGTTTAACTGCTTTAGTAGTTCTTTACACAATTTCAATTTTTACACACGATTCATATACGTCACTATCTGTATTTCTTTCTTTCGTTTTTGTGCTGCTTTCCGTATTTTTTGTTTGCCTTTCGATATTATCACTGAATTCATAAGTAGCGCTTCTCTCCTCCCTTGCAATGGGCATGATACATGACAATATCTTCCTGGTCTTCAAATTCAATTTTACTTGCATTATGACATGAAACTCCGCAGTAATTTATGCAAATATCAGAACATTTCAATCCAAATTATCGGCATCCACATGCTTTACCACGTCCTTTGGAGCAAGTACAAAAAATTGATGCAATAATATTTTTTGGTGCGGGCTGTAAGGTAACTGGAATTGCAGACAAATTAGGGGCATTTTCCTAGCACCAGTTCTCAGGATATAGTTTATTTCCCAACCGGTATTGTACGAATGTGATACTCGTGTATATCATGTACTATTATGACAAACATGTAAACTGAGCAATCTAGCTGCATCTTCGGTAGGCGGCAACGATGAAAGGCTTTTTTTACCAACAGCAACTTCTTTCTTGAAACATACATAACGGTGCTTGTTCAGAGAAATTTCTGCTTTATCACCATATAAAGCAGGAAAAATTGTTTTTCCTGCCTCGGAAATTTCAAATTGGGATACTTGATCACTTTTTAAAATGCTGGCAGCTTGTATATTATGATCTTCTTCCTTTTTCAAAAAAATTGCTAACGACATTTTACCTTTCCCAAACATTGCTGATGTCGAGTCACAACCTGGAAAAGCGTGAAGAAAAATATATGATCTTTCAGAATAGCATCATTGTTAAGACTGTGCGATGAATACAGAGTGGTTGCAATTCTTCCTATTTCTGGTTTAATAAAAAATATATCAGTAAAATATATCACTCAACAATACGAGCAAGTCAACATCATCGCCAACATCGCCAACATCGCCAGTAAGCGCACCAGACTTTGCTATTTCAATGGCTGTTTTAACAATTAGTGTGTATGCATCATCTTCTGCTTGTTTCGCTTCAAAACCATTCTCTATAAATTTCTCCATAAACATAGATATGAGATGTGTCTTATTTTAATGATTAGATTAAAAAAAATTCTTTTTTGCGATACTATAGAGCTTTTTTTCCCTTCTACATAAAAGCTTCATCTAATGTATCAGAACATAACAAACATTTTTCTTTAAATTCAATCAACGGACTGTTGTTTCTCAATTTTTCCTTCAATGGAGTAATTTGTGCGGACAATGATGGTTTTTATGCAATAGATTTACTGTATGATATAATAGAATTCTTTCCTGTATAATTTTTCTACATATTGGGTGAACTGTACATTCACTATTTTTTTAGCTATTTCTTCAAATATTTTCTATTTATGGTCACCTCTTCCCGAACTTGCTGTCACAAGAAACTTCAGTCCCATTTTTGCATAATCATTCGAAACGCAATCCTCACCGCATACAAGACATACTATTCAGTCAGTCTCCATTTTTCTCTAACAATCAGCAATTAAGAATGAGTCATTTTAAACTGCCACAACTGTTTCAACTGTAACAATTTCTATAACGTGCGTTGGAAATAAAATTATTCCCTTCCTAAAATCTCACACAGGGGCGTGCGAAGAGAAAATTCCGCCCAGGGAAAAGCTTCAATTTGGTGCCCCCAACTTTTTTATGTGACAGGCCGAAAATTAGTTGGTAGTATAAATTTGGCGCCCCCTAAATATCCGCGCCGGTGGCCACTGCCCCCTTCGCGCCCCCCTTTCGTACGGCGCTGATCTCATAAAGAATACTTTGTTCAGTAAATTAGGGTGATTTCATACTAGCGAAATGAGCACCAAATGAAAATTAAATATTGGAAAGGTACCTGCACGTGGTACATTTCCACAAATGCAAAGAGAGATAGGGTGTTGGGGAATTACTATTGCAAAAGTGCGAGAAAACGGCATACAGACAATGGGGGGGAGAGTTGGGGGGGATACAAAGTTGTTCCGTATTTGTTCTGCCTCTTCGCCGCGTTATGACTGTGATTCCGCTATTTTTTTTAATAACGTTTACTTTATTTTAATTTTTGGCAGGGAAGGGTTGGTGTGACAAAAAATGTTAATAACACTTTTTGTAGGAAATTAAATTATCTAGATCTTTGCATTTGAACTTTTTCTCTAAATGCCATTGTTCGTGAGATATTCACAAAAAACCGATTTTCAAACTCATTAGCGCCTTCTGGCGGCAAAAGCTCACATCGGATCGATGGGGACTTTTAGTATGTTAAACTACATACCCGAACTAGCACCTATGCAAAAATCCAGCTTTGTTTTAATTTTTTCCGCTATTTGTAAAAAAAAAGTGCTAAAATGACTGGACTAAATTACCATTTCAAAATTCAAAAGCTGAATTTTTATTTTTGATTCATATATTACAATGCCAAATCGGTTTTAGATTGCTGCAATGAAATTTAACGCAAAAGGATGAAAGAGCAAAACTTTCATTTTAATGGATGCCAGGTCTCAGATGGTTAATGTTTTACAGATATAAATGATCCTTTGTAAAATAAAAAGTTTCTTTCTTTACCAATGACTTTCAAAAGCGTGTCGCTATATTTATTTTAACCAGTTTTTTCAAACCTAAATACTATTCATAATATGATATTAATTCTCTATGAAACATTTTATGCTTCGTAATTGAATTTATTCATGCAAAAGGAACAAAATGTTATTAATTTTAATGCTAATTTCAATTATGTTAATCGTTCATGTTTGTCTGTAAAACTTGGTTTTGAAATGATTATGTTTATTTGTGAATTAATAGAAGTAAAAAGAAAGAAAAGAAATGAAGTATTGTGGCTGGGAGGTGACGCAAAAAATGTAACCCTAAAATCTGCTACATTAAGCCAAAACACAACCATATGCTTTCGAAAAAATAAAGGAAACTTTTAATAATTTAACTTGTTGCTAGAATTAACTTTCTACTTTTTTAAATATAAAAATAGCTGGAAATGTCGAAAAAATAGATTTTTCACAATGATATGTTCGTGTTTTTTAGAATTAGGTATTAGAAATCTGGTAATACTTATGAAAATTATATAATTTTTTGTATATTGATGGTATGAACAAAACATTTTAATCAATATATATATATATATATATATATATATATATTGTTGTTGTTGTAACATGTTTTATTTTTTTATATAAGCTCAAAATGATGTATTCTAATACAAGACTTAATATTTTTCAAATCGGTTATTTTTCAGTCACAAAGGGTTAAGGCAGAAAAGAGTGATCAACCAAAGTCACAATTAAAGTCTCGGACGTAAGTGAATTTAAAGAAATCACATTCTAATCTACATAACGAAACACATTGTTTCCTTGCACTCAGTTCATATCGATATTTTTAAAGTTCTTGAAAATCATATGTATTCATATTATTAATTGAGATGCGTACGTTTTACAGAGATTCAAACAGCATAAATATAAACCGTATATATCTCCAATACTATTACATTATTATCCATATACCAAATATCTAACATGTATCATAGATTTATAAATAATAGTATATATATATCAAAGGAGTTATGTAACTTTGTATGCGCAACAGTATCTATACTATATTAACAGTAACTGTAATATTTATTATGCAATAAAATTATTGATAATATTGCTTTTTTTAAGTAAGGTACCCTGGGGTAATAACGCCACGTTAAGGTTCGACCAATTTTCACGGCTCAGTTTCAGTTTGTATTTTTCAAACAAATATATGATTCGAAACAGCAACTCATTGACTATATATATAAAAAAAATAATTTAACAGATATGTATTCATAAAACGTAATGGCGTGATTTCTTGACCAATGCTATTTGGCGTTATTACCCACCTATATGGGTAATAACGCCATGCAAACAAAACTATGAAATAAGATGGAATAATTGCATGTAGATTGCCCAGTTCTAAAAATACAAACTCTAAAAACTTAGAAATTGACAAATTGCATTCTAAGCTATTGAAAATGTTCAATTTCTTGTGAAAGTATAAGAAAAATAAAGGTGTGGTGTGTGTGTGTGGGGGGGGGGAGGATGAGGCAAAAGAATATCAGACTGTGAGCTTCTTTTTGCTTAAAAAGGACCGCTTACATAGAATTATTAGAAACATTGCACAGTTTTAACTGTGTTTATTTGAATCAGTATTTAGGATGTAGCTCGGCCACTGTAGGGAATCAACCGGGATATTAATGCCAAGGATTGGCGTTATTACCCCGTTATAGTTATTGCACTGTACATTTTAAATTACAAATTATCTCGAGAAGATATCCAAAATCTTCAACAATATTTTGAAAGTCCATGAAATGTACTAAAAATTTATGTAATTAACAAAGTATTTCCGGATAAAAAAAATAGTCTTCACATCACAAAACGTATCTCGCAAATTTTAGATCAAGCGTTAATTTTAGTTGCTTGTAAAAACAATAAGACCTAAAAATGAAACAAATTAACTTGAAGCTGTTTTTTGCGATTTATATGACTCAAAACCCTTCTGCGCAGAACACATGGGTGTCATTTACCAGATTATTTCATAATTATGCAAAATATTAGCACTTGGCGTTATTACCCCACACCACCTTATTACTTCCTTAAATATGTATATATATCACGTGCATTCTTATATTCCTCAAAATATACGTTATTGCCCTTTGTTGCTTACTACTACAGAAAAATTACCTGATAGGGACGTATTGGGTATGTGCAGAAAATAAGTACATTCTTTTTAAATTGTTACTCGAATAAGATCGCTATATTGCCGACTTAATCAATAATGTAAGATAACTTGTTGTTTACTCTAAATTTCCGGAAAAGTTTTCTCTCTGATGTTTCTGATTTTTTGCTACAGCGTGTAACATATAACATATATCTGTACTTACAAATAATCATTTAGGTTGTAATTTACAATACATACCGTCTACATTGTAAAAAAGTTGCAGCAGAGATTCCGTATTCCAGACAATTTCCTAAAAAAAACGGACTTTATTCCCATATCAATGGACAACTCCGTTACATTAACGGTTTTTGCCCGTAAAACACAAAAATACGAAAATTGGCCGTTTATGTAAAAAAGGGGACATATTCCGTAAATTTACTAGATAAGTCACGGTAAACTACCGTAAATTTACAATTTTTTTTTTTTTTACAGAGATTGCATTAAATGCCAAACATTATTTAAAATGAATGAAAGTACAGCCGTATAAGTTAATAGAAAGTTTCCAAGTAATCACATAAGAAAATATAAAGATAATAATACGAAATGAAAAATTCAGTTTTGAAACTTTTAATACAATAATTATTATACACTTATTGGATTATTAATTATTAAAAAGCTGGAAATAGACATATACTCGCTTAAGCGTAAAAAATGACATAAAAAACATAAAAAAAGCTTCGATACATACAAAAAAAATATATAAATATCCATTATTTACAATGCTATGAAGTATATATATAAAATATTTGAAAGGCGAATATTTTCACGCACTAAAATTTGTCAGGTATCTAACTATTTTTTGATGTACAAAATACTCAGGCAATGTGACATTTTTCCCAACAAGAATGCGTGACATGTAGTTTGACATAAAATCGAAGGTATTTTATTCTACATTAAAATAGATGTATAATAAAAAAAATATGTATAATAACATTTTTATAAAAGCGTGTAAAAACACTTAATATTCATTAATATTGGATTTTCTAAAAATAATGACCATACTAATATGAAACAGTTTTATATTATTTAAGATAAGGTAAGATATCGATTTTGATTAATTAAAGATTTTTTTTTAAATCTAGACTATGATTGTCTTTGAAAAGTTTGAGCACGTTACTTTATTGTACACGTGACTTTCACTTCAAAGTAACAATATTTTAAAAATATCAAATTTTAAATATCAAATTTTTTATATCAATCATTTAAAATATATTATTATAGAGATATCAATTGCAAGATAAAGAATCAGTAAATAAACATTTATAAATTCTTTATTTAGCCGGTTTCTAAAAAAAGCTTCTGTTTGCGATATTATGAGGCTACTGCAGTAAGGCGAAAACACCCGTTTGCTAATGTTAACCCAATAGAAGATTTTTTTAAGGATATATAGATTGCATTTTAATATTCTTAAATGATTTTTTTCCATTGTGTAGCTGAGATTTACATTCCTACATCATTTTTTAATTTTTTTTAATTTTGTTTTTATGTACTTTTAATTAGGACATTTTCATTTTCGGAACCGATATCAAAATTAGCACTCTCATCATAAAAGAAAAGCTGAAAAGCAGCCAAAAAATTTAAAAAGTACAAAAAGTACAAAAAGTACAAAAGTACAAAAAGTAAAATAAAATAAAACAAAAAATATTTTTTTCAAGAAAATTTCAATTTAAAACTATTTTTGGGGCGCTACCTTTGTACAGATCGGCCTCAGGTATCCAATGCATAAAAATACTATAAAAATATTAAACATAAGATTAACACTATAGTTCTATTGCACCTGAAACTTTAAAAAGTTTCAGGCTAAAACTGTTCATTGTATGGTATATGAAGTGTGTTGGGATAATAACACGATGTTAAAGTTCTACCGATTTTCCAGCTTAATTTTAGATTTTTTTTCCAAACAATTACAGGATTTATTGCAAAAACATATTGATTATGAATACAAGAAAAAATATTTCAACAGATGGGTATTCATAAAATTGAGCTTAAACAAATAAAGCTGTAGGTCATTGTCTAAAAATTTGGGTAATAAAGCCATGCAAACAAAACTATTGACTAAGATGGGATAATAATATGTAAATTGTCCAAGTTTACCAATAAAACTCTTTAGCCCTACAAATTGATAAATCGCTCTTACTTAGCATTACTTGTGATATCAGGAAGCTGCAATAATCATTTGATATTTTATTATTCTGACGTAAAAATAGCAGAATTTAGGACATACAAATTTCGCCTTATCATTTTTGTTTTTCAATAATGGCAACAATTCTTTCTCTTGCATAAAATTTAAAAATAAAAAAATAAACTTTCTTCGAAGTCACGAAGTCATTGAAAATAATCATTCAAAGTATGGCATTACTACCCCGGTATAATTATTACACTGGATGTTTTAAACTACAAGCTACCTTGCGAATACATCCAAAACCTTCCACAAGATTTGGAAAGCATATGAATACAGAAAAAATTATGTAATATACAAAGTGTAAATGAATGTGTACTCTTCGCATCAGAGAATTTACCTTGCAAATTTTAAATCGGGCGTTGCTTTTTTGTGCTTCTTCTAGCGACCATGTTTAAAATAGAATAATTAATATTTTATCGGTTGTTTTTGTTCCAGTGCCATCTCCAGGATGCCTTCATAAATACGTATATGTAAACACTTAGCCTTATTTGCCCCCCTAACGTTATTTCTCTTGGGCAAATTAGTATTATTTACTAGGGCATGTAATATATTTTAATATTTGAATGTATACTGCGTTTTAAACCTGCTAGAACAGCAATGGATTGAATTTCTAAACTAAAGCCATAAACGTTGAGATAAGTAATTTATTCTTTATTCGAAATTCCAGAAACTGTTAGAACATGACTAGTCTCAGAAAAGAACAATTTTTTTTTCACTCTTTGTGCTCAAAGCACATTTACCATCGATATTTTGCCCGATATTATGTTGGCCAAAATATGATTGGCGTTATTAAATGAAACCGTTTCAAAGCGTGCAAATTGACGAGTTGGTACTTAAAGTGGCAAATGCGCATGAGCACGTAACGTTATACGTAACGGCTATTCTGCGTTCCTTGTCTGAAGATATCAGAAGGTTATAAGAGGCTGGAATGATTATCAACAAATCGAAACAAGACCATCGAACAGTATTACAGTTTATATCGGCAGAAGGATGCAATCCAGTTCGTATTCATCCAGGAGAGGTTTCTGTGCATGGAGAAAATCGCTTATTGAAGATAATTGTTATGGATTTGTCTCAAATGTTCCGTAGCAGCTATGAGAAAACGATGGATTTGCCGAGTCCAAGTCAAGCACACCGAGTTGTTACCAATATACTGATAGCTGATATTCATGTTGTTTGGGCCGTGAAAGAAGTTTTCAAACGGTTAAAAAATTCTTCAGATGCGGTGATACAGGTCGCAGAACATGACTAATTTAATCATCAACTGAAATATTTATAAGGATAAAACGCCAACGATAAGAAATGCACAAATAATGCATGAAAAGGTACCCAACAACCGTTTCAAATCTAAAATCAAGATTCTTCATTAGTGCAATATGCAGTGTGCTACAAAAAGAAAGCTCAACCTTGCTTTTATTAGGTGTTCTTTTAAGTGCTTTTAGGCGTATTTTTGCTCCAGGTGTAGGTTTTCTACAAGCCAGTAATATATGCTCGGTCTTTTGTTGATTCTATTGTGACTAAAAAATGTGTAAATTAGGAAATAAAGTCAAAAAGTGATGTCGACTGGAATTCTAACTCGTCAACAACGATACTTATTATACAATTTATAATTGCAATCTTGTCTGTAATTATACCATGCAGATCTAATGCATGTTCTAATACCATATTTAATACATGCTTCTTCTATTACGATGCAGATTATCTCAAGTCACTCACAAGATTGAAATCAATTGTCCTATTGTAAAAACCTTTTTTTAATAACTTTGTGTGTATAACCCACTTCTATGTTATACATATACATATCGAGACAGCATAAATTTACTTATGAGTATCTTATAGAATGAAGTCTTCAAATTATAATACATGGTGATATGATTTATTACATTTTATTTCATTTATTTTACTTAATTACTTTTTATTTCATCAAGATTTTTTTCTGTGGTCATAACACAAATGTCTCACAGTTTGAATTAAAGTAATACAGTATTACACATATGCCATATTGTATTTTTTTTATTGTATTTCAGATAAATAATATAATATTTTACTATAAAAAATTTCAAATTAAATTTGATAAATTTTATGCAGCAACAACATTTGAAAAAAAATAAGTCCAAACAAATTATGATATGTAACAGAAAAAACCCAAAAAGAACATTATTCGATAAAGCATCAAATATAATTGCTTTATATAAACACACAAATGCAGTTTTCAAGCATTAGATGGTCCATTTATCAAACAAATGAAGAAAATCATTTTATGATAAAAGTTACGTGACTTAATAAAAAAGGATTGAATTCGTTTTTCTGCGTTAAAGTACTTTCCTTAGGCAATGCTATAGAAATATATTTCGAAATAACTGCAGTTGCCTAAAAGCGAAGAATAAAGTAATATATGTTTTATATGTCATTCCTCTTCAAATTTAACGATAAACGAAATACGTCTATTACATTACCTACTGCATATGCAGTTACATATATTTGATTATATGGACAAAAATTACAATTAGAAATACTATGAAGTATTAGAATAACAATAAAAAATAATAAATTAATATTATGATAGTTTCAAAAATTTAAATTGAGTATCTTTATTTTGTAAAGCATTTAACATTACAATTTGTCATATAATGTTGGCTATTAAAATATTTTGTTGATCTATAAAAAAGTACCCTGGAGATATTAATAAATTATATATAAAATCATTATAATGATTTTATATATAATTTATTAATATCTACAGGGTACTTTTTTATAGATCAACAAAATATTTTAATAGCCAACATTAAGAGATGGTAGTGAACACTACAGAAAAAAGTTTTTAAGAAAAACGCATGTAATACTATTCTCATTCCACACAAATAACAGGATGTCACAGTATAATTACGATTTTAGAGCCTATTTTTAACATTAATGACTTACAGTGTGTCCGTACATTGTTGTCAGGCTTCGTTCCTTCATGATTTTTTATTTAAAAACACGATACAAATTATTGCATATATATACAACGTTAATTACCAAAAAGTTACAGTTATTAAAAACGTTAATTATCAATTATTTTACTTTTTACAGAATTATAATTAATTTGTTTCACTTCTGTTGACTTCTCACAATTGATTTCTGTTTAATGTACATTTGAATTAAATCCATTAATATAACATTTATTGCAAGGAAGTAAATCTTTGCGCCAAGGTAAAATTAGAAACGTAAAAGTCCGTAAGGTAAAAAACATTTAAACAACATTTGTGATATCCTACAGCTGCGCAAGTAGAACGAAGAACATATTTATGTCGAACATAGGGATGTATCTTGGACGGACGTCGCCAGTTCTGCGACATTCTCCTCGGACTCCCAACCTCAACTGCCACTCGAGATTAATAATAAGCTCGAAGCCGCTGCTTTCATGAGATAGCTTAAGGTTTTTGAGCTTAAACCTACCCACATTCTGATGTCTTTAACTTAAAAGTATTTCCTTATAAATTTGTCTGGTTTCGAAATTTCATTTATACTCTTTTATTGCTGGTTTTTAGTACAAAATATTGGAGTTTGGGACGCATGCAGAGACATTAGAAAACTCACGGAACGCCACTTTCGGCGAATTAAGCCGAGGTTTTCCTACTCTCCCACCTCGACTGATAATAAGCTGGAAGCCTTCTTACCCTCGAACGCCATCCAAGACATATAACAAGTTCGAAGCTGCTGTTTTGATGTAATAGCTTCAGGTGTTTGAGCCCAGCCCTTACCGCTTTTCGATATCTTCTGTTTATACGATTTTACTTTAAAATTTGTCCGGTTTAAAAATTTTATTATATTTTTCAACCTGTTTCCCACTAGAAAGTTTCGTTATGTGGCACATGTGGGCAGGTATCTTAGGCGGACACTCGGACCGCCGCGCTCACAAATTTTGTTACGGTTAAACATGCATAAGGAGTCATCGTGTGTTTTACCAAATACGTATAAAATGTCCAACGTATTTTTTTTCTCTTACATATACAGTGTCAAAGTCGAATATGTTTTATTCATTGAATGAAATCCCGATAAATGAAAAATTCTCGTAATTTTGTTCACCAATATAAAATTTATTACCAAAACTTGCTTCATTATAACGAGTAGTTAACTATAGTCTTGTAAATCATTATGCTAACGTACTTTAGCCATTAATCTAATAAATAATTAAAAAAACTGTTATACAAAAATAAATTTCACAAACCAAAAAATATATTTTATACATAAATATTCCTTAAAATATTAAACATAAAACAATTTCTTTTAAGAAATCTGTTGTAGATAAAATGTTGTAGATTTAATAATAAAATATTTCATAAAAAAGGACTGATATCGCAAGAAATTAGTCTTATTTTCTATAACAATAGAAAATTTTCTGAATGAAGGACCTTTCACACACCTTGTAAAATAAAAGATCTAAGTTTATATCTACGATAAATTTATTTTACGCTATGTTTAGTCCTGATTTTATTATCATAATTTTCATAAACTTATTTTTTGTGTGAATAAAGATAAAATAATATGCATATCTTGTTAATTACCATTTTTTTCTTAAATATAGCTGTATAAATTGAATAAATATAAAAATTAAATCCTGAATTTAAGAGACACCACGACATCAATGACGAAAGTATTTTGAGAATAACAATTAATTGTTAAGGATTTGAGATTGCTTACAACTTAGCAAGTATTTCTTTTGTTATTTATATTCATGATATATAAAGGCGAATATATCATTTTCCTGTCAAGTGAATGCACATTCTATAAACAACACGAAGTAAAACATATATAATATATAAATAATTTATTGTACTAATTAGATTAAGAAAGATTTGTAGGTTTCACAGTTTACTTATATATAAATCTTCTATATCTATTTTGAAACTAATCATCAATACAAAGTTTCACTCAACAATAATATATAAAATCAGCCATTATTAAGATTAAAACGAATTTTGAATATTTTTAGCACAATAATTTAAAGATTTTAAAAAATTCGTGTCAGATATGATAGGAAAATTTTACTAAATAAAAAAATAAGCTATTTACATTGAAGTAAAAACGAAGCAACGTTACACTTATCAAATTTAAAATCGATTTTAGTCACGAAGCAAAAATATGAAATATGATATTTTGCATGAAGTTATTCGATGTACATAAGGATTGCAAAATGTATAATATGTAGGCTAAAAAATCCTAACTTCACCTGATTTATTCAAACATGAAATTTCCTCGAATATCTTACAATACATCCAATTTTAAAAATGCAATAAATACACATGATATAAATGTAATGCCTTTAAACTGAAAAACATATACGCAACTTAAATTCAAACTTATGTGTTTATTGCTAATTCGATACTAAATTTCGATTCTAAGATTTTTTAAGAACAACAAATTGTTATTTAAAATTGGGAAATGTGCCAAAAACCGCCATGAACTTAAGGGTAAATGAAAAGCATTCAGTTATTTTCCCAATTTCATGTTTCTCTCTAACAGTTAATGGTTGACATAATTCCGTTCAGTAAGTCAATGTCTTTTAAAGTTAGGAAACAAGTTGGAAATTGGACGTGAACGTAGCAAATGAGGTGCGTTCGTACGATAACGAAATTTTAAAAATGTTCAGATCTTGCTGAAGTATAGTAGAGCGTACTCCGGATACAGTATAGTAGTCGAAATCTTTACGTTTCTGTAAATATGCAGGAAGTAATTTTTATTACACCTCAGCAACGTATATCTTATTCATAAAATGTGGAATTGTTGAATATAATTAAAACACGTACCAAACCATATTTCCCCGTATAGCATTATATAGTGGAATACTTTTGTGCGGCCCTGTAATTTAATAATAAAAATTCTTTGCATCACAGATTGTACAGACTGCATATTTTAGTATATATTTCACAGATTCATGCCAGTTCTATTATGTTCGAATGAGTGTAACATCATTAAAATGCATTTGAAACTTTTTTCCCTATTGACCGTAATGTAACGGAATCCTTTTGATTGCCCCTGTAATTGATCTATCCATCCGATTTTCATAAAATTTGAAATGACTCGACAAAATTATGTTATAATTATGTATTTTAAATTTTAAACGATTCGGTTGGGAAGTTTTTGTGTTGTTATATGCGGACAGACGGACGGACAGACAGACAGACGGACAGACGGACAGACAGACGGACGGACTGAGCGACAACAATAGGTGCTACGTATTTACATAATTACGAACGCACCTAAAAAGGGTTAAATATTTTTTTTCTTTTAAAGTTATCGTTCTATATTTTCTGGAGGAAAAATATGTCATTCATACAATTAAGCAATATAATTTTGTCTCATTTTTTTTTTTTTTTACATTTTTAAGAATGCAGTTAAAAAATCCAAACATGTGGTTCCATGATGCTATTTTTAAAATTTAGGGCTAAATATGAAACATACAGCTTTCTTTCTTTCAATATTTTTTGTTTTTAAAAGTATTTTATTTTTAATAATATATAATAAATAAATAATGAAAAAATAAATAAAATTAAAGTATAAACGTTGAAAAGTTACACTTATCAAATTTAAAATATATTATAGTGACGAAGCAAAAATAACAAATGTGATATTTTGCATGAAACTTTGATAATTCTAAATTATACGATAAACATAACAATTGTAAAATTTAAATTATTTGCTCTAATAAATAACAATTTCACCTCTTTTATGCAAACAAATGAGGAAATCAGAAATGTTTTCGAATACCTTACAATACATTTGCTTTTAAAAGTGCAAAAAGTACATGTTCCATGTACCCAGATATACCGCGCCACTTATAATTAATATCTCAATGTCCAGAAACGGAAGTGAAGTGAAGTAATTTTTTTTAAATATAAAGTTGTGTTTGAGATGTATGCAGACGATAATACGCAGTGAGCTGCTAATGAGTTATTTTTATTAAAGTGATTTTAATGTAACCAGTCCCTATGGAATAATTGTGTAATTTGTGCATTTAATTAACAGTACACATGATATAGATGTAACGCCTTTTAAAAATGCAAAACTTATAACTTAAATTCAAACTTAAGAGTTTATTGCTAACTCATTGCTAAATTTTTATTTTGTTTTATTTTATTGAATTACATCCATCTGACATGTGTGCTTGACACGAAAAACTGCTTAATAAGCCATCGTCAGATAAACTTCGATTCTAAGACATTTTAAGAACAACAAATCGTTATTAAAAATTGGGAAATCAGCCAAAAACCGCCCCGAACTTAAGGGTAAATGAAACACATTGAGCTATTTTCCCAATTTCATGTATCCATCTAAGAGGTAATGGTTGACATAATTCAGTTAAGTAAATCAGTGTCAAGCATCTTTTCAACTAAAGAAAAAAGGAAAAAAAGTTATCGTTCTACATTTTCTGGAGTAAAAACTTGTCATTCATACCACTCAGGAAAGTAATTTTCTGTCCATCTTTTTACATTTTTAAGAATGCAGATAAAAAATCCAAACATGTGTTTCCTTGATGCTATTTTTAAAATTAACTGCAGAATATGAAACACATCTTCTTTTCTTTCAATATTTTTTTTTCTTTTTTAAAAGGCTGAAGTTAAAATAACTAATGCATAATTCTGGGCGTCTCTGGCACCTGAAAATAGGTGAAAACAATCATATATATATATATATATATATATATATATATATGTAAGTATAACACAACTTCCTTAGATTCAATATTTTTTGTTTTTGTATTTAAAACTATTTTCTCTTAACCATTTCAGACCTGAAGTTAAAATAACTAATACCGTGCTTCCCTGGTAGGTGAATATATGTATAATAATAACCATATATGTATTTGTAGATATAATATTTATAACATAGCGTCCTTTCATACAGTATTTTTCGTTAATAAGAGGGGTTTTTTTAATCACTTCCGACCTGGAGTTACAATAATCAGTGCATAAACCCGCTTTTCCCCAGTAACTGAATATAGGTGAATACCATCATATATGTATAATATATCATACAGCTTATTTTCATTCCTTTTTTTTCTAATAATTTTTTTAGGTGCGTTCGTAATTATGTAAATACGTAGCATCTATTGTTGTCGTTCAGTCCGTCCGTCTGTCTGTCCGTCTATCTGTCAGTCCGCCCGCATATAACAACGCAAAAGCTACCCAACCGAATCGTTTAAAATTTTAAATATATTATTATTACATAATTTTGTCGAGTCATTTAAAATTTTAAGAAAATCGGACGCATACATCAATTACAGGGACAATCAAAAGATTTCGCTACATTACGGTCAATGGGGAAAAAATTTCAAATGCATTTTAATCGTTTGAAATTTTTAATACATAATTATTACATAATTTTGTCGAGTTATTTCAAATTTTCAGAAAATCGGATGCATAAATCAATTACAGGGACCATCAAAAGTATTCCGTTACATTACGGTTAATGGGGGAAAATGTTTCAAGTGCATTTTAATGATGTTACACTTATTCGAATGTAATACAATTGATATATATCTATAAAGTAGATATTATAATATACATTTTGCATAATCGGTGGTGCAAAGAATATTTGTTATTGATTTACAAGGCGACACAAAAGTATTCCATTGCATAATGGTATAGGAGAACATTGTTTGGTGTGCATTTTAATTGTAATTATTTACAGTTTTATGAGATTGATATATGAGAGTGATATTTCTAAAACTACGTTATCGTACGAACGCACCTCATTTGCTACGCTTCACGTGCATTTTCCAACTTGTTTTAATTCGATTCAGAATTGAAAAAAAAAATAGAATCCGGGCTTTCTTTGTAATAGCATATAGTTGAAAAACATCGTATACATTATTTCTAACATCAATATCTCTTTTTCTCTGCGCGTACTCTAGTTAGAGCGATGAATGATGTACTTTTCATAAGGTAGTTTTAAAGACTTAAAGTAATATATATATATATATATATATATATATATATATATATATATATATATCATTGAAACGAGTTATATGATTAAAAAAAATGCAGTTCACATAAAACCGTTTCAACAAATAATCTGAGTGATTTCGATGAGAAAATCTCGTATGGATCTATTGCATAATATATATATGTATATTGTAGGTAACTTAAATAGATTTTTCACACGTAAGATATTTTTTAGATTTAAGAAATTTGAACAACTAATTTTTACTTCAGATTTCTTTTATCAGTGGTCAATTTTCGAAGTTCTATTAATATATGCCTATCAGAACGGGCTATACAAATGTCCAAACGGGGTAAATTTAATTATATTCATCTGTATACAGGGTGAGTCATAAATATCGAAACAATAGGCTATCTCCTTAAATATTGCCCCTAGATCCATACTTCCAATTGCAAAGTTTCGTTTAAAAAGGTGAATTTTTTGATAATATAAGTTGCAACTGCATGGGGGGAGGTCTATTTTGTAAAATACGAAAATTAAATTTTTATACGGACCCCAGAGGATAAAACTTCCAATTAGAAAATTTTTCCTTATCCATTCCTGAATTGAACAACAAAAAAAAAATTCATCTTGATATCTTCAAAACTCAGAGAGTTGTGACAATTTGAATAAATCGTGAGGTTTCAAGGGATCAGACACAAATTGAAATGCGTGTAATTGAAGAAACAATGCTGCTGTAATGGGTCCAGGAAGCATTTATTTTATTCATTTATTTATAAAGTTAGAATTTCGAATGTTTTTTGATGATTAACCACATAATTTGCAAGCATTATCACATCATAAGACTTCTTAATAATTTTTCTTTTCAGAAAAAATAGAGTAATTTAGAACTGTTATAACTCAAAATATTTTTGTCGCGTTTTTTTTTTCTTTTCATTAAATGAAAATGTCTAATTTTTAATTTTAATTCAGCGTTTATTTTTTTTATATTTATTTTTTTAATATTTTTAATATTTATTTTTTTAGATAAAAGTATTTAAAATAGCAGTATAAAAAACATGCAATTTTTGTAAACAAATCATATTTTAAAAGTAAATTTTTTGATCTAAAAACTTCTTTCGGCACGTTAGGCATTTTTTTCCCTTTGAGATGTTAAAAAATTATTCATCTCGCGGGACTGTTACTGTAACCGACGGTTATTAACTTATGTCAGTTTAAAAATGAGAAATAGTGAAATAAAAATATTTGATGCAGAAAAGTGCATTTAGTTTTAAACAAAGATGGGCTCCTAACGTTTAAATGCTTTTTAAAAGTTTCTAGGTGATTAATTCCGTCCTGTATAGTTTCGATTTCAGATTTTGTTTAAGTTTTACCCTTCTCCCAATTAATTACTGTTTAAATGCGTCAGTTGATTTAAACTTTATTTCTTTATAACGTCGATTTCAAATTTTTTCATTGTGCAGAGACTCACAGACAGACTTGTTCATAAAAACTTGTTTTTCGGTATCTCTGAGCCCTAAAACGTGTGAATCCATCGAAAACCGGAATTCAAAATTTTCATGAATCCAATACTTCCTTATAAAGATAGAAGAAAGTAAAAATAGGTTTCAAACCATCATAAACTTTGAAACTGAACAGCATAAAGTAGATTTTTGAAAATGTTTTTGTGTAATTTATTAAAATATGTTTCCAATGATTCCGTTAATAGAAGTGTCATTATCGCTATTACTATGTTTATTAAATTTATTGCCTGCGGCAATAAGTTTTTAAGACACTTTTAATGAGAATTTAATTAATATCACTTAATTTAATAACACTTTTAATAAGTGCTTAATAAGACGGTCCGGCCAATGGGTCGTGCCAGTTACGAGGTTGGCGCCAAGGTCGAAATATTGCAGACATCTAGTATATTTCAAGGAAGTTTAAAGCAAAAATTTATACGCATTTATTTTATATTTAAAAGTTAAAGTATTGTCTTGGATCGACATTTAACAATGCATAAATTTATGGTCGATCCCTAAATTGTACTTCAAATGAACTGATTTCGCTGCGCTCAGAAGTATGCTTAAGTGGTGTAAGTCACGAATTTTGGAAAATTTTGGATTTTAATATCTTTCGGGGATTTATAGATATCGATATGAATATTTTTTTGTTCAATTCAGGAATGGATAAGGAAAAATTTTCTAATTGGAAGTTATATCCTCTGGGGCTGTATAAAAATTTAATTTTCGTATTTTTAAAAATAGACCCCCCCATGGAGTTGCAACTTATAAATAAATTCACTTTTTTTAATGAATTTTTAATTTTGCATTTGGAAGTATGGGTCTAGGGGCAAATTTTAAGGAGATATCCTACTGTTTCGATATTTATGACTCACCCTGTATAAATACAGGGTGTCCGAAAATTCCTGCATACATTTTAAATTTTAATACAGAATCAAGACATTGTCGTACAGAAGACTGCATTTCTTCTTGGGATGAAAAGTTTTCTGCAAATTAATAGACATTAATAATTCCAATTTTCGATGATAGATGGTACCAGTCGTCTTTGGCTTTTAAACATTCATAAATTGTTTTTCATTTTAAAGTTAATTTTGATGCTGTTACTTAGAATTTACGATTACAAGACCTCACAGTCCTATCTTCTGTTTCATAACGTCAATTTTAATTTAATAAATCCGAAAAATGCATGTTTGAAAGCAAAATACGGACATGTGGCACCCTCTATGACCGAAATTTGGAAGAAATTATTTTTATTCGCTTGCAAAAACTATTTATCCTGTAAGCATTTTAGTACAAACCGTACTCTCCTGTAAGACACTTGCTTGATTTTAAGTTGAATTTTAAAATGTGTCCAGGAGTTTTTGGGAATCATGTATATTTGTATATTAGTTTAATCAAGCAAAGCATGTGACAAGCCAAGTCACTGCTCTTCAATTGATTTTTTTTACGTCGTAAGATATTTCCTATCGTTTAAAATTTGCTGGTTTTTTGTTGAGAGTTGCTAGGTTTGTATTTAATTTAATTAAATTGTTCTCATTTTGATTTGTTTATATAATTTTATTTTAATTCTGTATAGGTTCAGTAATTTCTGTAAAACATAAGCAACATAGTTAATTATCTTGAAATGCTTTTATTTTTTTTTTAATTTAAAATGTTATGTAACGTAGATCTTTTTTATATTTTATTCGATATTTTACAGCAATATAGTTTCTGGATATATATATATATATATATATATATACATGTAAATGGTTCTTTATATTTAAATGCATGTTTAAAATATGTCAGTATTTATCTTATTTTGAAATGCTTTTAATTTTTTTTTAATTTAAAATGTTATAAGGCTTAGAACTTTTTATATTTCATTCGATATTATATTGCAGCTTTACCAAAAACATTTCTAATAATATTAAATTTTACGTTAACCTTTTAAAACTTAAACTACTAAAAAAAACCCACATCACTATATATTTTTTTTATTATTCAGCATCTATATTGAAGCACAGATATTGATTTGGCTTATGAAATAAACTTTAAAAGAAGAGAAAAGGTCCATAAAAATGTCATCAACAGCAGTGATTCAAGCTTGTAAATGTCAAATTAAATAACGGAAAATGTTAAGTTTTAATGCGCCTCAAGGAGTTGTAATTACCTGATGGACTATCGAAAAAAAAATATTAAAATATTTTTTCTCATATGAGTATTTTTAATTAAAAATAAATGTCTAGCTATAAATTCGTGATTTTTTTAACTATAAAATTTTTTAACTTAGAAAAATCTAATAGCTTTATATGATTTTTCTATTTAAGTGTATGCAAAACATTAAAATGTAGTTATCTATATGTATCTCCCAATAGAATATAGCAAGCTAAAATGAACATTTTTAATTTGTTTCCGAGATGTTACATTTTTTGTAATTTTATACGAGTTTTTATAGTTTTTTCTAAAAATGGCAATTAATTCAGCATTTTTGTGGAATAAAATGCAAACCGTGGGCTATCCTCTGCTTGTTACAAATAATGGGATTGATTCTTTAGTTTTATTTTCTTTAAAAATTATGTATCGTAAAAAACAATTATCGAGCATCAAAACTGCAATTAGCATACATCAATTGCGCGAAAATCCGAATGTATAAATACGAGTTATAATTTGAAAAAAAAAAAAAAAAAAAAAAAAAACAGACGGATAGACAAACTGAAGTTGAAAATGGTTGAAAAAAGAAAAAATCTGCACTTTTACTAAAATAAATACTAAATATTTCATAAAGTGTTCTAAATAAAACTTATCTTATTTAATTTTGTGAGATTGATCCCTTAATTTTATTCTAAATTAAATTTTAAACTTTGATTAACATTTAAATAAAACATAACAAAGAATAAAATATAAAACAAAATATCCTAGGTGTTCTAAGTAAGAATCTCTTAAAAAATATCAACTCTCAGAAATGTTCTTTGTCAGATAACTATAAAAAAAACTTTTTTTGCGCAATCTAGATAATTTTGTTAAAAATATGAAACATTTCAAAATTAAGTTACACTGATTTCCTAGACAGAAATTCGTATTAAATTCAAATGGTCAAGTTTGCACTACATTGGAAACTAGTCATTGGGGTCACTGTAATACTTACGCATCACGGATATGCATAGTATAAAATATGAAAATAAAACACGTGTAAACTATTTACAAAATGCATTGTAATTCCAAAACAAAATTTAAACGCATATTCAAATATTTTCAATATGCATAGTAATGCTCTATTAATGAATTGCTGATGACTAAATGTCGACAAATTTTATAAAACGCCAAACTACTCAAGTGGTGCCAAATTGTGTAAAAGAAAAACATCCGTATAACTGTAAAAATTACTATGTCCAACTGTAAAAACTCCAGTTTACTGTATCAAATTAAGCATTTCATATCCGATTAAATTATATATTTGAATTGAAATTTGAATGAAATAATGGGTCGTGAAAAATCGAAGAGAGTGGAAAATAGGATTACAAATATCTCGGAAACTAATAATTTGATTAAAGTCGTTGTTTATGCCAAATTTATGTCATTTTACATCCACTCCTAAAAATTAAAAAAAATGAAATTTTTATATACCTTTCATCAGAACGAATGTTTCGAGAGTCCGAAAAAAATAGTTCCAGATAACCGAATTTACTTATATTAAATAGGGTTCTTTCGATTATTACGGACTAAGAACACACCAAATTCCAAGTCTCTATTTCAATTTGTTCGAGAGATAGAGCTGCAATTTTTTTCTAAAAATATGTTTTTTGGAATCTCCAGTGCTTAAAACAAAATCCGTAATTTTTTTTTAATTTTCAAAACGATTGCAAGGCTTACCGTATACTATGTATGATGGGTAAGTAAAAGACAGACCATGAAAAAGCAAAAAGCTATCAAGTTATGATCGGAAAATATATTTTTATATGTACGAATATCAATATTTAATACGGGAAGTGCTTAATGTGAGAGAATGGTAGCATCATTTTTTAGAAAAAACGGAATAAAAAGAACATAATTTTGATAATTTATTTTAAAATAATTTTCATTATTACGTACTAATGTAATAACATATCAAAATACCTGTACTTTCTAGATTTTTCAGGACTCATTGTTTTTACTATACGCATTAACAAATCTATACTAAACACAGAAAGAGAGTATTTTGTCTAAATCCACAGAAAATAACAGCTTGTCGATTATTTCTTCTTTATGATTCTTTTGGTGTATTTCAGATACCTGTTTTTCAATTAATTATAACTTTTTTTTTTCAAAAGGTTATAATTTTCCAACATCAATCCTTATATACAGGGTGAGTCATAAATATCGAAACAATAGGCTATCTCCTTAAATATTGTCCCTAGACCCATACTTCGAATTACAAGAATTCATAAAAAAAGATGAATTTTTTGATAAGATGAGTTGCAACTCCATGGGGGGGGGTCTGTTTTAAAAAATACGAAAATTAAATTTTTATACGGTCCCCAGAGGATAAAACTTCCAATTAGAAAAAATTTCTTTATCCCTTCTTGAATTGAACAAAAAAAGTTTCATCTCGATATCTGCAAAACCCCGAAAGATATTAATATCCAAAATTTTCCGAAATTCCTGACTTACACCACTTAAGCATGCCTCTGAGCGCAGCAAAATTCATTTGAAGTACAATTAAGGGATCGACCATAAAATTACGTATTGTTAAATGTCGATCCAAGACAACACTTAAACTTTTAGATATAAAATAAAAGCGTATAGGCTTTTGCTTTAAACTTCGATGAAATATGCTAGATGTCTGCAATATTTCGACCTTGCCGCCAACTTCGTAACTGGCTCGGCTCATTGAACGGTCTGTCTTATCAAACACTTATTAAAAGTGTTATCAAATTAAGTGATATTAATTAAACTCTCATTAAAAGTGTCTTAAAAACTTATTGGCACAGGCAATAAGTTTAGTAAATATAGTAATAGCGAAAATGACTCTTCTATTAGCGGAATCAATGGAAATATATTTTAATAAATTACATAGAAATATTTTTAAAAATGTACTTTATACTACAGTTAAACCGCTATAACGGACACTCCCGAATAGCAGACATCTCTGTTTAATGGACTATTTTCCAATCCCCATTCTCAAAACCTAAATTTGTATATGTTTAACCTCTGAATAACAAACATTCCGAATAGCGGACACTATTTAAGGCAGGTTAAGGCAGGTTAAGGTAGGTTATTTATTAAGGTAGAGGTGTGTACAGTTTTATTTAGCCCCACTGCTTAAAAAATAATTTTAATTTCTGATTAATCATATAAAAGAGGTTTTAAGACACATACAAGTCAATTAATAAAATATTAAACGTTTCTTAGTACTTTTTGAATATTTTTGATTTTCAAAATAGCGGACACCTCCGAATAGTGGACAATTTCTGCGTTCCTGAGGTGTCCGTTATTTAGAGGTTTTACTGTATTCAGTTTCAAAATTTATGAAGGTTTTAAACCTATATTTGCTTTCTTCTACTTTTACAAGAAGAAAGTATTGGATTCATGAAAATTTTAAATTTCGGTTTTCGATGGATTACACGTTTTAGGGCTCAGAGATACCGAAAAACATGTTTTTATGAAATGTCTGTCTGTGAGTCACAGCTCAATGAAAAAATTTTAAATCGACGTGATAAAAAAATAAAGTTTAAATCAACTGACGCATTTAAACAGTAATTAAAGAAGGTGAAAATGGCAAAACTTAAACAAAATCTGAAATCGAAACTATATAGCATTTAAACGTTAGGAGCCCATCTTTGCCCATCTTAAAACTAAATGCACTTTACTACTGCATCAAATGTTTTTATTTCAGTATTTCTTATTTTTAAACTGACATACGTCAATAACCATCGGTTACGGTAACTTTTCAGCTCAGAAAATTTACTTTTAAAAATATGATTTGTTTACAAAAAATACTTTTTTTTTAAATATTGCTATTTTAAATACTTTTATTTAAAAAAAATACATATTATTTAAAATGCTGAATTAAAATTGAAAATTAGAAATTTTCGTTTAATCAAAAGAAAAAAAAAATTCAACGCGACAAATAATATTTTGAGTTATAACAATTTTAATTTACTCAATTTTTTTAAAAAAATATTAAGAAGTCTCATGATTTGATAATGCTTACAAATTATATGGTTAACCATCACAAAACATTCAAAATTCCAACTTTATAAATAAATAAATAAAATAAATGTTTCCTGGACCCATTACCGAAACATTGTTTCTTCAATTACACGCATTTCAATTTGTGTCTGATCCCTTGAAACCTCACGATTTATTAAAATTGTCATAACTCTCTGAGTTTTGAAGATATCAAGATGAATTTTTTTTTTGTTCAGTTCAGGAATGAATAAGGAAAATTTTTCTAATTGGATGTTTTATCCTCTGAGGGCCGTATAAAAATTTAATTTTCGTATTTTTTAAAATAGACCCCCTATGGAGTTGCAACTTATCTTATCAAAAAGTTCACCTTTTTTATGAAACTCTGCTATTGGAAGTATGGGTCTAGGGGAAATATTTAAGGAGATAGCCTATTGTTTCGATATTTATGACTCACCCTGTATATATTTTCTGCTTTTCGTGATTTTTCATTCGATCTATAAATTGTCACTGCTCAATCTTAATTTTAAAATAGTTTCCCTGTTGTGTTACGCTCTCTTTATTTTATTTTATTTTTACTTTTTATTTTGAGAATACGACTTAGTATCTATAAATTATTTAGTTCATATATACGGTTGCACAAAAGGTCTAAAATGCATTTTCGTTCCTAAATGAAAATCGTTGATGAACACATTACGACTGTTCTATGCGTTTTCTAATTAAACTAAATTTAGAATACTATAAATTATTTGATAAATCGATTGCTCATATACATGTCTTCACAAAAAAATCGATTTTCTTTGTCTCTTCATGTGAATTGCTAAAGTTGTGCCTTCAAATGTATTATGCAGCTTGCAAAGTTTCATTATAGTATTGTGAATGTGTTGCAAAGTGTGTCATAATCTATATTTGGCTTATCCATTTACATTCTTGTTATATATATGAATTTTTGCTTTAAACTTCGATGAAATATGCTAGATGTCTGCAATATTTCGACCTTGCCGCCAACTTCGTAACTGGCACGACTCATTGAACGGACCGGCTTATTAAACACTTATTAAAAGTGTTATCAAATTAAGTGATATTAATTAAACTCTCATTAAAAGTGTCTTAAAAACTTATTGACGCAGGCAATAAGTTTAGTAAATATAGTAATAGCGAAAATGACTCTTCTATTAGCGGAATCAATGGAAATATATTTTAATAAATTACATAGAAATATTTTTAAAAATCTACTTTATACTACAGTTAAACCGCTATAACGGACACTCCCGAATAGCAGACATCTCTGTTTAATGGACTATTTTCCAATCCCCATTCTCAAAACCTAAATTTGTGTATGTTTAACCTCTGAATAACGAACATTCCGAATAGTGGACACTATTTAAGACGATAAAGGATGAAAAAGTATTTTTTAAGGACAAAAAAATGAAAAAAAGTAAAAAGGCCTCTAAATTTATCAGGGAATTTTGTGATAAATGAGCTGGGGAAAATCCCCCCCCCCACGTTCAGAGTTGAATTGAAGGGGTTGCCAAGGAGGGACATCTTCCAGGGCATTGAAATATCCCCTCGGAAAATTGAGATTTTATGCTTTTAACAGCCAAAAAGTGCAATCCCCCTCCCTGACCGGAACTCTATAATATCCAATAATGTCACTTTGAAAAACAAATTACATGTAATCGCAAGCAAAAGTTAACCTTTGTAACAAGGTTTTTTCACAAGCATGTAATGAACAGTGGGTAGAGGTGTGTACAGTTTTATTTAGCCCCATTGCTTAAAAAATAATTTTAATTTCTGATTAATCATATAAAAGAGGTTTTAGGACACATAAAAGTCAATTAATAAAATATTAAATGTTTCTTAGTACTTTTTGAATATTTTTGATTTTCCCAATAGCGGACACCTCCGAATAGCGGACAGTATCTGCGTTCCTGAGGTGTCCGTTATTTAGAGGTTTTACTGTATTCAGTTATAAAATTTATGAAGGTTTTAAACATATTTTTGCTTTCTTCTATATTTACAAGAAGAAATTATTGGATTCATGAAATTTTAAATTTCGGTTTTCCATGGATTACACGTTTTAGGGCTCAGAGATACCGAAAAACATGTTTTTATGAAATGTCTGTCTGTGAGTCACAGCACAATGAAAATTTTTTAAATCGACGTGATAAAAAAATAAAGTTTAAATCAACTGACGCATTTAAACAATAATTAAAGAAGGTGAAAATGGCAAAACTTAAACAAAATCTGAAATCGAAACTATATAGCATTTAAACGTTAGGAGCCCATCTTTGCCCATCTTAAAACTAAATGCACTTTACTACTGCATCAAATGTTTTTATTTCAGTATTTCTTATTTTTAAACTGACATACGTCAATAACCATCGGTTACGGTAACTTTTCAGCTCAGAAAATTTACTTTTAAAATTATGATTTGTTTACAAAAAATACTTTTTTTTTTTAATATTGCTATTTTAAATACTTTAAAAAAAATACATATTATTTAAAATGCTGAATTAAAATTGAAAATTAGAAATTTTCGTTTAATCAAAAGAAAAAAAATTCAACACGACAAATAATATTTTGAGTTATAACAATTTTAATTTACTCAATTTTTTTAAAAAAATATTAAGAAGTCTTATGATGTGATAATGCTTACAAATTATATGGTTAACCATCACAAAACATTCAAAATTCCAACTTTATAAATAAATAAATAAAATAAATGTTTCCTGGACCCATTACCGCAACATTGTTTCTTCAATTACACGCATTTCAATTTGTGTCTGATCCCTTGAAACCTCACGATTTATTAAAATTGTCATAACTCTCTGAGTTTTCAAGATATCAAGATGAATTTTTTTTTGTTCAGTTCAGGAATGAATAAGGAAAATTTTCCTAATTGGATGTTTTATCCTCTGGGAGCCGTATAAAAATTTAATTTTCGTATTTTTTAAAATAGACCCCCTATGGAGTTGCAGCTTATCTTATCAAAAAGTTTACCTTTTTTAATGAAATTTTGCAATTGGAAGTATGGGTCTAGGGGCAATATTTAAGGAGATAGCCTATTGTTTCGATATTTATGACTCACCCTGTATATATTTTATGCTGTTCGTGATTTTTCATTCGATCTATGAGTTGTCACTGCTCAATCTTAGTTTTAAAATAATTTCCCTGTTGTGTTACGCTCTCTTTATTTTTATTTTATTTTTACTTTTTATTTTGAGAATACGACTTAGTATCTATAAATTATTTAGATCATATATAGGGTTGCACAAAAGGTCTAAAATGCATTTTCGTTCCTAAATGAAAATCGTTGATGGACACGTTTCGACTGTTCTATGAGTTTTCTAATTAAACTAAATTTAGAATACTATAAATTATTTGATAAATCGTTTGTTCATATACATGTCTTCACAAAAAAATCGATTTTCTTTGTCTCTTCATGTGAATTGCTAAAGTTGTGTCTTCAAATGCATTATGCAGCTTGCAAAGTTTCATTATAGTATTGTGAATGTCTTGCAAAGTGTGTCATAATCTATATTTGGCATATTAATTTACATTCTTGTTATATATATGAATCAACCAATAATGAAATGCAATTGTTTATTCTGATAGGAAAGTAATTTTATGTTCAGATTTTCTAATATTTACCAATTGTATACTACCACAATCAACCCATGCAATAAAGATTTTTTTTCGTTCATTGAAAACACGAATGGATTTACATTGAGGACTATATATGGATGACGTTAAAAAATTAACAAACGCATAGCAAAGCAGTATAGAAATGTCCAGTCAGTATATTTTCATTCTTTGAAGTCAATTTTAAATAATGTTTAGTCAAACACAGTTAACAATGTACAGAAAAATTTGTGTCTAATTAGAAAATATATCTTTCCAAATTTAAATTAATTAAATTTAAATGTATGTTCATAAGTAATGCTAAATATGTCACTATGATAAAATATTTTTTAACGGTGATAAAATATTATTTATCGTACAAATCTCTTATCACCATATATTTTTGGCTTGGAAATATCATGCGCAAATTGCCATATATATTACACAAATGAATTTTTTAAATTTTATTTTGTGTACCCTATTTTAAAGTAACATAAGAAAAAAGAAATCATTTCTATCTCAAAAGCATTTGTCTAGAATATTTCGCACGACGTTTTATTTTGTATATTTAAATATAAATTAAAATTCATCAAATTTATGGAAAACTATTCTTTTCAAAATGGAATTAAACTAAAAGTTGTTTTAGTAAATAATTTAAATGTAACTCCTCATGCGTAAGACCAAAAATATAATTAATGTGTGAAAAGCAGAGAAAGAAAATCTAAAATGAATTATTATGCATTCTAATTATTAATATCTCAGTATAATACTATTCCAGCACTACACTATATAAATAGATATGCTTATTATAGAGAATTTGAATATAATCAAGGCGGAAGTATATAATAACATCTTCAGAGATACCCTCGTTTCCAAAAAAGTTCAGTTTATTTTATAAACTTCGTAGATGAAAATACAGGTTATTCCTGAATTTCGTAAACAAAATTGGAGGAGAAATGATGAATAGCGTTCGGAATCATAATCTATATATACAAAACAAGAGATATATGCCTGCCTGACCACGTCGAAATTAAAACACACAGGTCTCTGGCATTTTTGTCATGTGTCGATACTAAAACCGAAAAGTGCACTTCGCTGTCGGATTTTGAAACTTCAATTTAGTTTTTTTTAATTTAAAACTGACTGAACTAGAAAATATTTGTAGCTTTCCACGAATCCGCGGCAACGGAGCAGACAGGTTAGAGGTTATTTGCAGCTAGCCACCAATCCGCGACAACACAGCGGCAAACCAATGAGAGCAGATATTAATTATGGCAATTTAACGACTGCATATCACTGCAGAATGCTAGCAACAAATTGCTCCCACACCGCTGGTCCCTGGTTCGAGTCCAGCTAGCGGCATGGGTGTCTGTGTTGCCCTGTGAAAAATGTATGTACTGGATATTCTGTAATAAAGTGTTCTATATGGTTTCTTGGGATCATTGGAGGTTATGCCGGCAATAGCTGTAGCGCCTATCTCAAAGCAATACAAATACAAATACAAAACAAATTGCACACGCTTATGTTATTTTTTCCTGTTTTGATTATGTTGTTTTTCCTGATTGGTGTACAACCTATATTCAAAATCCATCCAAGGTACCATACTAAAAAGTAATAAATTAGGTAATAACTATTTTTATGTTTTCTTAGAGTTTGTTCAGATTTGCAACGCGTCATGCACGCGCTGAGAAGATTTTGCCTTTAGTGTGTCTCATTGAAAAAAGGAAGTTTAAAATAATGTAATTATTGCATTAATTTTGCCGTTCAAAATAGCTAAAACCAACGAATATACTTCTTTATTTTTCCAAAACATGGTTATCGTAACAGAAATACATATCTGTGTTCATTCAGATAAAATTAGAATATTCTTAAATTTAAAATATCCTCCAGATAAAATTTGAATTTTTTTTCTATATTAGTATGAATGTTGATTTTAAATGTTCGTTATTTGTTTAAAAATAACCATGGTCCATGGATCATCTAATTGCATATAAAAGTGTGAGTGGAAAGTATTCACAATACCATTTATATTTGTTGAAAATAAGTTTACATGTTTTCAACATATTTACTTTTTTTCATTCTTGAAATATGTGTTACATCATATTTAATGCTAAAATATCATAATTTAGAAAATATAAAAGATTGAAAACATTTAAGAACGATTTTTTAATTGATGGTAACGCTCCTCTGATTACAAAAAAATATAATAATTACTTTTAAACCTCAGAAAAGCTTTTATAAAGAAACTTGGGATTTAAACAGCAACCACCTAATAAAATATAATTTTCTTTAACATTAATAAAATAGCATCGGAAATTATATTTTAATAAAATTATAATTTTATAACAAAATAAATATTTTTCTTAAAAATATCTTTAAAAAATAATTTTTCAAAGTTATAAAAAAGATTTTTTATTATATTTTCATTCTAAGCAATATATTTTTATATTATAATGAAATACATTATATATTATAATATTATATGTTATATATTATATATTATATATTATAATATATTATATATTATAATGAATAAAGGAAAATATTCTGTTTTATAAAATACATAAAATGCATTTATGTACAAGTATTTAAAAAAAAAAAAACAATGTTGATACCAAACTATAATAACGCCTACTCTCTTTTAGTTAAATAGATTATGAGTTCCAAATCATTTATTTTCAATAATAAAAAAAATAGATTTTAGAGAGAAAAATATTACATTTAAAAATCACGAATTCAAAAATAGAAATATATACTCATTTTTTTAAAGCATTTTAAATTAACTCAAATTCTACATGCTTATTTCAAATATTTTTAATATTATATTTCGTATGATCTCATTAAAAAAATATGTTTTCACATACTATTTTAATTAAATAATATTTCATGATGTCTGTTATAGAATTAATCATCTGTGTATTTAAAATTAAAAATAACTAATTTATTATAACATTTTTAGAACACTGTAAAATTAGAGATATAACTAAAAAATATATAGAATTATGAACAGAAATACACAAAACTAATAAGTAATTTGTAATTAGCTTAGTTATATTTAGAATTATTCTTTTATTAATAATTATTTTTATGCTTTGTTTAACATATTGTAATTAAGTTTTTTTTAAATGACATTATTTAATATAAAGGCAAAATATATCGATTTAAATTTTACGTTTCTTTTACATAAAATGTAGTGAAAACATTTGTATAACCTAATATTTCCTCAAAGCGAATAAAATTTAAATTATATCCTTAGCTTCTGAAATACATTTTTTTTTCGTTTACTTCCCATCCAATCAATTCGAAGCTTAAATAAAATATGATACAATTCATCATTCGTAATATTATACGATATGATGAGTTGTCAACCTTATTATAACGAAATATATCAGAGTCGACATGGGACATAAATAAATCGAAAAAGCAATCTACGTGGAATTCCCCGTATCTTCTTACACCTATCCAATTCTGTACTAAAAAAAGATATCTAAATCGACATTTGTATGAGGTGTTTTGAGTGTAAGTCAAGAAAATTTATATAAGCGGAAAATGCATAGGCATGTTTTTTTATAATTAATTTAAAGACACTAGTATCTATAATAAACCAATAAAAAGAATGGTGTCGAAATAATAGATCCTTCTTTGTAATATACATAACAGTGTTCATTAAAAAATATTAGATACTATTTGGCTATCCCGTCGACTAAAAAGCTATCGCCGAACTATAAGATTACATGCCAATAATGGATGATTGTAAATGCCACATTCATTTGACGTTAACTACGACACACCTGCTGGTTACGTTGTCAAGTGATTTTTAATTCAACTTTTTATTTGTATTTTTGATTATCTTTTATAATTTATTTGTTCTTCCGTCATTTAACATAGAAAATTGCATCAATTTATATAATTTGGATGGATAACAGTTTGGCAATTTCGGCAATTTGGCGAAATCGGTCTATATGATAACCAAGAAGTACCAAATTTTAATAATAAAAAATGAAAGGAGTATATGTTCAGAAAGTAAAATGATTAAATACGTAAATCCTTTTAAATAGCAAAATATACTGTGATTGCACTTTCTTCCAACCAGTGAGACTTTGATTTAGAAAACTATGTATATATGTTATAAGTTGTGCGACACAGGTTCGTATTGAGTAGGTTTTCCTGTAAATCTTGTAACCGAATTCGCATCTATGCATCATTTTTGACGATTTTCTCAATGTTTGTACAGAAAAATTAATTCACGGAACTTAATCAAACTTTATATTCTGCTGCACTTTTAAATAAATAGATCTTTATTAGGTTTAAATATATACTGCCCAAAAGGAAGCGTTTTTTATCCTTTTTGTGTTGGAAATTTTGATTGCTGACGCCTAAGAATAAATGAAATAAATAAATGAAAATATTCTATAAAATACATAAAATTCATTTATGTGTAAGTATTTCTAAAAAAAAAACATATGGCAAACTATAATAACGCCTCTTCTCTTCTGGTTAAATAGATTGTGAGCTCCAAAACGCGTATTTTCAATGATGGAAAAAAAAAGATTGTAGAGATAAAAATATTTCATTTAAAAATCATGAATTCAAGAATAGAAATGCTTACTTGGTATTTTTTAAAACACTTCAAATGAACTCAAATGTTCAAAATTTGGTTGCAGGTGCCTAAGTTTGAGGCTGCCGATATTCATGATCTTTCGTCTTCTTTTTCAAAAGCACATAAATCAACAAGGCTGTATTTTTGGAATCCTCCTGATAGAAATGGATTGGGATTTAATTTTGCAACTGTGATGAAAACAACGAATTGTGAAGTATTAACGCATATTAAATTGAAGAAAGTTTTGCCATTAGCGCATGCGACTATAATTTTAAACATAAATTGTAAGAAGCACAATTTTCACTTATATGTTTATTTTCGGTAAATAGGCCAGAGATTCTGAGACATTTAGGAAATTAAAATGTTTTCGGTGTTCTCTTATTTTTTTCTTTTTATGAGGATTATATATTATTTACGTTTAACGCTTTTCTATAAAAGGTCACAAATATTCATACAATGAGGTATGAGATATATAATAAAGTGAACATTGTAAAATTATTTTCGAGAGTTTTCTAAAATACATATATATATATATATATATATATCGGATCAATCAGAATGTGTTATGACCGTACGCATTCAACTTTGATATTACTTTTTTATCATACTATATTAATTATCTTTACAGTTATATTACTTATAAAATATTTTAGCGTTTTGTGACCCACACTCTTAGAACAGAATTAGGGAATTCAGCCAATACCTCCCCCTGATTCGAATCCTGATCCGGTCCTATTCACGTATTTGAAAATTTATATCGGTTATGATTTATTTACCGGTTAAATAAATGTGTTAAAAATTAAATTAATGTGTTTATTTAGGTATGTACCGTGTGTCCCAAAAATAACTGATGGATTTTAAAATTCAATAACTTGCAAACGGTGACAGCTATTTTTGCAGGAGGGTTATGTATAATGTCAGGAGTTTTTTTTACCGTAATTTCTTATTTTAGTTGGAATTTCAAACAATAGGTGGCGCTGACGGCGATTCGGCTGACGGCCAGGTGATCCGTGCTGAGGAAAGCGTCGACCTGGCCTTCAATCGCCGTCAGAGCCACCTATTGTTTGATATTCGAACTAAAAAATACGGTAAAAAACTCCCGACATTATACATAACCCTCCTGCAAAAATTTTTCAAATAGCTGTCACCGTTTGTAAGTTATTGAATTTTAAAATCCATCAGTCATTTTTGGGACAGCCGTTAGTCCCTGTGCATAAATTGTACATATGATTTTAGGATTTAAAAGAGCCTCTATAACAGAGAGGCTTTCTAACTAACAGAGCCTCTCTAACTAAAAAGCCTCTCTAACAGAGAGGTAGTAAATACAACTGCGAATACTGCCTTTTACAAATAAGAAGGACACTCTTGTGTGGTCTAAAATTAAATCAGATGGAAAGAGAGCAATACATCAAACACGTGAGTTTGTTCATCGTCCGTTTTTTTACAACCACAGAGAGATTCAGTATAAAAATCACGTCCCCAAGATGTACATAAATGTACATTTACTCATAAAATGATAACATTTAAATTTTTTTTAACTGATGGTAAAGCTGCAATGATTACGAAATTTTTCTTAATAATGATGATTAAAATTTTTATAAAGATTTAAACTGCAGAAAAGTTTGAAAAAAGGAAATTGGATATTATAAAACAAACATGTAATCTAAACTAATAATTTTCTATATCATTAGGAATAAACATTGAAAAAGATATACGAAAAAACATAACTTTATACAAAAACAAATTCCTTAAAAAATGTCTTTTATAATAATTTTCCATAGCTATAAAAAAGACTTCTTATTATATTTTCATTCTGAGCAGATCAACTTTATATTCAAAGAATAAATGAAAATATTTTTTTTATAATATACATAAACTGCATTTATGTGTGCGTATGTCTAAACAAAACAATTTTGTAAACTAACTGTAAGAATGTCTTTTCATTTTTGGTTAAATATATTGTCTGTTCCAAAGTCTTTATTTTCAATAATGAAAAAAGGCCGAAAAAAATTTAATACTAGAAAGACAATAAATTTTCTAAACAAAAATTAAAAGAAAACAAATCCTCCAAATAAATTTATTAGATTTTAGAGAGAAATATACTTCATCTAAAAATCATAAATTAAACCATAGAAATACGCACTCGATACTTTTTCAAACACTTCAAATTAAATGATAAATATTTATTTCAAGAATTTTTATCATTCAATCACTATGAACTCTTTAAAAACATTTTTTACGTTTTCACACATTATTTTAATTAAATATTAGTTCATGATTTCTGTTACATAATTAATCATCTGTGTATTTAAAATTAAAAATGAGTAATTTATTGTAACTTTTTAGAAAACTGTAAAATTAGTGATACAACTAAAAACATATATACAGAATTACATAAAACTATTAAGTAGTTTATAATAAGCTTACACTGAGAAAAAATATTCCGCCTTCAACTAGAACGAATAGTTAGTCACTTTCTAAATACCTAAACTAGAAACATAGATGTCCAAACTATGCAAGTAGGGTAAAGAACTAAGTTGAATAGGCGAAATGACTTGACATTTCTAGTCTCTTCTATTCTAGGAGATGAATCAACATTGAATCGTTTCAGTAGCGAGAAATTATCGCTTGATATTGAGAATGATTTTTTAAGCTATAATTATAGCTACTAAATCAAATCTCTTGAGTGCGCATCTATTTGAAGAGATTTTTAGATAAATTTGACAACAAAAATATCGGAAAACGTACTTGAATTCTAGTAAGAAACTCTGGAACTCTCTAAGAAATGGAACTAAAATTTATAAGGACGACATGGAACATTTTGTCAAGGTTTTTTCTAGAGCCATTACTTAGATTCTATATGCCAGAACCATATTTTTTTCTCAGTATAGTTAAGTTAAAAACAATTATTTTTTTTAATAATTATTATTTTTATGTTTTGTAATCACAGTATGTTAAATATTGTGATTAAGTTTGATTTAATTTTCATTGTTGAATATAAAGGCAAAATTTGACGATTTAAAATTTTACTTTTTTGTTACAGAATATGTGCAAAAACATGTATAAGCTAATATTTAATGAGATCGAATAAAATTTAAATTATATTCCTAGCTACTGAAATACATTTTTTAAAGTTTACATCCCATCCAATCAATTCGAAGCTTAAATAAAATATGGTACAGATAATCTTTCGTAATATTATACGACATGATGAGTTGTCAATCTTATTATCACGAAATATATCAAAAACAACATGGGACATAAATAAATCGAAAAAACAACCTACGTGGAATTCTTAGTATCTTCTTACATCTATCCAATTTGTATTAAAAAATATATATCTAAATCGACATTTGTATGAGGTGTTTTGAATGTAAGTCAAGCAAAATCATATAAGTGGAAAATGCATAAGTTGTTAAATTTAAACAACTGTTTGAATTATCGCGAAAAACCAAAAAAAAATCTTCTTTTTTAGGTAGATTTCGTATGAAATGCTACCTATTGCAATCACTCCCCTATTGGAATTTCTGAAAATTTTTGCAGATCTACACCGATCATGACTTCTAGACTCCAAAACTCATTTTTAAATTTAATTTTGCTCTCAAGCGCATTCAATCGACAGTTTTATTGTTATTTAGGAACTATATAATGTGCGTATTGGTCGATTTTGTAATAATAAAGTCAGAATATATTTCAAAATATGTTTTCAAAAATGGGCATTTGAGCCAAATTTCATTTTGATAAAAGCAGTTTTTACAGAAAAATGAACTTAAAAATTTTTTTAATAGCGGCCAAATAAAATAGTTAAACTGGGTTTATCACTAATAATACTTTATTTTTTGTTGTTGAAATGAAAACTTTTCGAAATCTACCTCCGCCTATAGGCCAAGCCGACAGGGATTATTATTATTATTATTATTATTATTATTATTATTATTATTATTATTATTATTAATAATTAAAAGAAATTAGGATCTATAGTAAACCAATAAAATGAATAGTGTCTAAATAATAAATCCTTCTTTGTAATATGCATAACATTGACATTATAAAATTTTGGATACTACTTGGTTATCCCGTCAACCAAGAAACTATCGCCAAACTATAAGATTATATGCTAATTATGGATTATTGTAAATGTCACATTCACTTTACATTAACTACGATACACGTGTATGTCATCAAGTGATTTTTAATTTAACTTTTTATTTGTAACTTTGATTAAGTTTTGCTTATTTATTTGTTCTTCCGTCATTTAACGCAAAAATTAATCAATTTATATAATTTGTGGAACAATTTGGCAATTTCTATAATTTGGCGAAATTGGTCAACATGATAAAAAGGAAGTACCAAATTTTAATAATAAAATTAGAAGAAGTATATGTTCAGAAAATAAAGTGATTAAATAAGTAAATATTTTTAAATGGCAAATTATGAAACGATTACACTTTCTTCCAACCGGTGAGACTTTATTTTGGTTATCATTTTTGAATTAAAAAGCTATATATATATTATAAAGTGTGCTACACAGGTTTGTGCTGAGTAAGTTTTCGTCTAAATTTTATAAAGCATTCACTTCTACGCATTATTTTTTTAAGGATTTTCGCGGTGTCTGTACAGAAAAAATAATGCACGAAACTTAATCAAACTTCATATTCTGCTGCACTTTTAAATAAATCGATCGTTATTAGGTTTGGGTGGTATATTGCCCAATAAAAATCGATTTTTATGTTTTTTATAATGGGAATTTTGATTGCAGACGCCTAAAATTGAAGTTGCCGCTATTTAGCAGTTTGTCTAAAAATTACAGTACAGTTATATGTAATAAAAATTTACAGCTAATGTTACTGCAATTTTTCGAAGAAACTGCTGAAAACATTGCTGCCAGCAGTTTCTGCAATAAATTGAACGGTTTTTCCTTACAGTTTGATAGAAATAGATTATAACTTAATTATGCCACAGCGATTAAAAACTGCGAATTGTGAAGTATTAAATGTAAGAAAGTTTTGGGATTAGCACGTGCAACTAGTTTTTAAACATAAACTGAAAGAAGAGCAATTTTCACTTAAATGTTTATTTTCGGGGAATAGGCGAAGGATTCTGAAACATTTAGGGAATTAAAAAGTTTTCGGTGTCCTCTCATTTTGTTCTTCTTTATTTATATTATGTACTTTTAATGCTTTTCTCTAAAATGTCACAAATATACAATGAGGTATGAGATGTACAATAAAGAAAACACTGTAAAATTATTTTTGAAGGTTTTGCACACACACACACATATATATATATATATAGATATATACATTAGGGTGGATCAAAAAATCGAAATTCGGATAATCGAATCGGCGTGGGGTGCAAAAGTTGCCTTTTATGCATACTAATTCACACATGTTTTTTCACTGAAATCCATTCATATCTTCCGGTGCCCCAAACTCCTCAAAAATAGTTAAATATTGAAATTTTTATAAATTTTATAATTTTTTTTCGCTTTTTAATATTTTAAAAATTATTTTTGGCGCTGGTTGCGAAAGTTGCCTTATATCTATATTAGTTCAATCTTTTTTTTATTTAAATGCATCCATATCTTCCGGTGCCCGCAAACGCCCCCAAAATAGTAAAAAAATTGAAATTTTATAAAAATTTATAATTTTTGTTTTTTTAATTTATTTTAAATTATTTTATCAGCGGGATAAAAAAGATGCATTTTATCGTATATTAGCATGCATCTAAATAATTTTCGACTTTGATAGATTTCTTCCAACGCTCCAAAACTTTTAATTATTTGCCGAAAATCGAGTTTCATGCAAATTTTGAGCTAAACAATACAAGTAAAATTAACAGTTACAGAATAATTTATCTAACGTAAAACGTAGATCGAGAGGATGAGAAATCGTTAATCGTATTTTATTAAATGTATAAAAAAAAACTTTTTATACTTTATTATTTGGAAGACAACATAGATTGAAGAGGTCTCAGCAATGACCAGCAATATTTATATGATATTTACATAGCAATATCACGTGGTGAATTTGGTTCTGATCTGGCATTAATGAAACCTGGTCCAGTTTATCACTCAAGATGGCTAACAACTGCGTGTAGAATTTTAAGGTTGTAAGTGGCTACAGAAAATCCTTCTGATAATCTTATTACTCTTACAACATATATTATGAAGGTAAATGCACCTGTATGGTTTCATATCAAAACAAAGCCATCCATAACTGAAGGAGCGCGTCATATTTGGAAACTTATCACATATTCTAGATATTTGGAACCCAATTTAAGAAAGATCGTAGATTCTGTTATTCAACGAAATAGATTTTTTTTCCACCCTGGAAATTTGCTATTGTGAATGCTCACAGATAACACAGAGCATAGCAGATCTTTAGCAATGCGAAAGCTAATTTATGCTAGAAATAAGAAGAGAAAATCACCAGAAGTGAGATTTTCAAAGTACCCCAAATAAACTTCAAAGCGAAAGATTACTTTGAACCTATTGACTGGCAACGAGTTGGACGTTTTGAACCACCTCTTTTGATGAATGTGCCTTGCGAAGAAATTGAGACTATGATAAAAGTTGTAAAAACGAATGAATGGTCAAAATAGCCATGCCAAACCCAAGCGGTTGAAAGATGCGTTCGACTAGTGTCTGAGGCATCAGAAACTGTATCTGGACAAGAAAAGAGACACGGTTTTATATTGAATAGAATAAAATCAAAAAGCCATATAAAACACTTTGATACCAAAAAAGATTACAAACTTTAAAAATATGTATATTTCCAAATTGAAGGATGTAAAACCTTTCTCTATGTAAGTTCGATTTTTGTAATTGTTAAATTTAATGCTTTGATTTTTAAATTTATATGTCGCTTATTATTGTAAAATAAATGTTATTTATAACCTTATACGTTATTAATTAAATTGTTTTCAAAATTTGTAAGTATTTTTAGTAAATTATAATTCTTAATACATTTTTGTAAAAATTTCAGTTTTTAATTATAATTGGTGCATCAAAGATGTGAATGGATTTTCATTAAAAAAATATATCGGAACTGCAGAGTTATATAGTATTGTAATAACAACTTTCCAACCCACTGCCAAATGATTTTCAAAAAGTAAAATAAAATAAAATAAATTAAAGATAAAATAAAACAAAAAAAAATTTCAAGAAAATTTCAATTTTAGTCTATTTTTGGGGCGTTTGGGGCACCGGAAAATATGAATGATTTTTATTTTTAAAAAATATGTATGCTAAGATAGATAAAAGATAGGTTTTGCACCCTGCGCCAAAAGTAAGTCAGAAAAAAAAATAAAACAAAAAAATATAAAAGAAATCCTAAAAAACTCAATTTTTAATTATTTTGGGGGCGCTTGGGGCACCGGAAGATATGAAGGGATTTTAATACAAAAAACCCTGTAAACTAGTATACATAAAAGGCAACTTTTGCACGCAGCGCCGATAGTGATTTCTAAAAAAAAAATTTTCCTATACTTTTCGATCCACCCTAATATATATATTATCCTGAAACTCTCAGTATATAAACATAATAGTACAGGTCATATATTTCCGTTAAGTTTTTTTCCCGAAACTTTATAGGGGACCCGTCAACAAATTAAAAATTAATGGATATCTTTTGTATAACCCTGTCAAAACTAATGTACCAAAAGTGCTCAAACTGTAGATATGTATTAAGTGGTTTATTGTAATAAACTGTGTTCATTTTTATGTCGATAGAATGTATACTCGTAGAAAAATCAAAGATTTTATAAAAACAGGCCGAAATTTTTCCAAGATTTTTGCTTATAATTTGCAGAGTTCTTAATATAAAATAACATTCTTTTTTTGAAAATGTGGCAAAAAATATTGCACATAATACCCTGTAATCAGTATTAAATAATAATAATAATTGTATTAAAATTGAGTAGGTATACTAAATAATTTTTCACTGCCCATGCGTCAACAATGTCAAAATTTCATTTTCATATTATGTTACCTAAATATATAGAGCAACTTTTGCGAAAGTTGCAAAATCATAGCTTGAAAATTTTGAAAATAATCGTCAATAGAATAAGTTGAAAACCCGTTATTTCCAAAATGAAGCAAAAAGATGAGGGGTTGTATCCATAAATTCACTGATTAGTGTCAATATAGAATGCACAATATGGGACGTAGTACTACATTTGGATAAAATCCCTCATTTTTTTGCTTCATTATGGAAACACAGTATTTTATGCTTATTCTATAGACGATTACTTTCAGAATTTTCAAGCTATGATTTCGATACTTACACAAAAGTTGCTCTATACATTTAGCTAACACAATATGCAAATGAAATTTGATATCGTTGATGCATGCGTAGAGAAAAATTATTTAGTAAACCTATTCATTTGTTATACAATTTTATTACTTTTTAGCTCACAGGCTATCATAGCCTGAGAGCTTATGTGCCCGTCCGTTCTGTATGTACGTTCGTATGTTCGTTCGTGCGTAACGCGATAACTCATGATAAAAATATCGGATTCACTTGAAATTTTGTATATAGGTATATCCTGATAAGGCGCTTCCCTGATTAGTGTTTGGTGTTCATTCGATATGTATAAGAGGGGGAACGGGGGGCTCATGCCCCTCCTCTTAATTGATATAAACGAGATTTTCATGCAGAATTAACAGTTTTCGTTCAAAATTTAGATATAAGATCATTCTGATGAGGCGATTCCGTGACTGTTATTAGGTGTTCATTTAATAAGTATAAACAGGGGGAGCGGGGGGCTCATGCCCCTCCCCTTAATTGATATAAACGGGATTTTCATGCAGAATTAACAGTTTTCGTTCAAAATTTAGATATAGGACCATTCTGATGATGCGATACCGTGGCTGTTATTAGGTGTTCATAGAATAAGTATAAACAGGGGGAACGGGGGGCTCATGCCCCTCCCCTTAATTGATATAAACGGGATTTTCATGCAGAATTAACAGTTTTCGTTCAAAATTTAGATATAGGATCATTCTGATGAGGCGAGTCCGTGGCTGTTATTAGGTGTTCTTTGAATAAGTATAAACAGGGGGAACGGGGGTACTCCCCTCCCCTTAACTTGTATAAATGGATTTTTCAATCAGAATTGTCAGATTTCGTTCAAATCTCTGAATAGTTTTGGAAGTTTAATGGTTAAGTATAAAAGAGGAGAATAACTCCTCTTAAATTATATAAATGCTAAATGGGTTTTTATTAAGAATTATCCGATTTGCTCTGAATTTTGGATATAGGTTTTTTAATATGATAAAGCATGTACTTGATAGTTTAGGAGGTTCAATGATTAAGTATAAAAAAGGAGAAAGGGGAGAGCTGTTTCCCCTTCTTAATTTTTTTTTTCGAACGGAATTAACGAAAATACAAGGCTGTAATGTACAATTAGTTTGCGTAGTCTGTGAGCTCAATGCCATCAGTTTAACTGGGAAATATTCTTTTTTATTAATTATTATTACAGGATAATGTGTGCAATATTATTTGTCACATTTTCAAAAAAGAATGTTACTTTATATTAAGAACTCTGCAAATTATAAGCAAGCAACTTCGCAAAATTTGGGACCATTTTTATAAAAACCCTAATTTCTCTACGAGTATACTCGCTATTCGCATAAAAACGAACACAGTTTATTACAATAAGCCTCTTAATCATAATCGATAGTTTGAGCGCTTTTGCTACATTAGTTTTGACAGGGTTATCCGAAAGATATTCATTATTTTTTAATTTGTTGACAGTCCCCTATGGAGTTCGGGAAAACATCTTCACGGAAATGTATGACTTGTACTATTATATTTAAAAACTGAGAGTTTGAGGTTAATTCCTCATGTATTTTTCTAGATATTTAACAAAATGTCTAAAATTGCAAATGGACGGTCATCAATTGCCATGTAGTGTATATGCATTTATATATATACATATCAGACAAATTAGTATATGTTATTACTGTACGCATTCCACTTTTCTGATATTACTTTTTTATAATACACTTATATTAATTTTCTTTACAGTTATGTTACTTAAAAATATTTTAGTGTATTGTGACCCACTCTTTTAGAAGAGAATTTGGGGCTTCAGACAATAAACTTCTGGTTCAAATCCTTGTCCGGACTTTTAAATTCATTTTTAAATTTAAATCTGTTATGATTTATTTATCAGTTAAATAATTGTGTTAAAAATTAATTTAATGCATTTTTTAGGTATATAGCTCCTATGCATAAATTGTAAATATGATTTTAGGATTTAAAAAAGCCTCTCTAACGGAGAGATGGCAGACAATAAATCTTATACTATAATGCGAACAAAAATTGTGTGTGTAAATTTTATCTCAAAAACTCCTCTAACGATTTACGCAAAAATTTGGATTTTACCATTTTCGGGTACAAGAAGACCAATAGGCTAGGTCACATGTTCGAGAAAATTCGATTATTGGATAATTTTGGGTCATAATGGGTCAGGATCAAGCTATTTATGTCTAAAGAACGGTTGGATTGATTTTAAGAACATTTTGTATCCAATCGTTTTTTGGCACGAGAAAACTATTGGGCTGGGTCACATGTTCCAAAAATTTCGATTAGTAGGTCATTTTTGGGACATTATGTGTCAAGCCATTTTCATCTAAAAAACGGCTCAAACGATTTTGACTAAATTTTATATTGGGTCATTTTTGGGGTCATTGTGTGTCATGCTATTTTTATCTAGAGATTTTCTCAAGCAATTTTGACTAAAAATTGCATTTTATGGTTTTCGGGCACGAGAAAAACATTAGACTGGGTCACATGTTCTAGAAACAATTTTAATGTTTCATATTAGGTCATTAAGTGTCTGGATCAAGCCATTTATATTTAAAGAACGGGAGAATCCATTTCATTGAAATTTTGCCTGTAACAGTTTTTTGACAAGAGAAGGCTAATGAGCTAAGTCACACGATCGAGAGATTTCGATTATAAGAGTCATTTGTGGGTCATGATGGGTCATAATGGGTCATGGTCAAGCTATATCTAAAGAACAGGTGGATCGATTTTAACAAAATTTTGTATACAACATTTTTATGGCACGAGAAAACTATTGGGCTAGGTCTCATGTTCGAGAAATTTTGATTAATGGGTCATTTTGGGTCATAAAGGTTCTGGTTCTAGCTATTGATATTTAAAGAACGGTAGGTTCGATTTTAATGAACTTTTGTATGTAACAATTTTTAGACACGTGAAAATAATGTGACTAAGTCACATGTTCGAGAGATTTTGATTTTAAGGGTTATTTGTAGGTCATGATGGATTATAATGGGTCATAGTCAAGCTATATCTAAAGAACGGATGGGTCAATTTTACCGAAATTTGTATACAACATATTTTGGCCAGAAAAAAAACTATTGGACTAGGTCACATATTCGTAAAACTTTGATTAATGGGTCACTTTTGGGTCATTTTAGGTCAAACCAATTTTATCTAAAAAATGGCTCGAATGACTTTGACCAAGTTTCGAACTTTTCCGTTTTAGATTAGAAGAAGATTCTTGAGTTAAGTCACCTGTTAAAGAGAATTCGTTTAGTGGCTGTTTTGGGTCATTGTGGGTCATGCTAATTTTATCTAAACAGTGTCTAAATTTTGTATTCTAGGTTTTCGGGCACGAGAAAATCATTGGGTTAGGTCAGATGTTCGAGATGAGTAATTTTGGGTCAAAATGGGTCAGGATCAAACTAATTATATCTAAAAAAGGATCAATCGGGTTTATTTAAATTTTGTATTCAAACGTTTTTTCGGTACGAATCAACTATTGGGCTAGGTTACTTGTTCGAGGGATTTCGATTATAAGGATTATTTGTGGATCATGATGGGTCATGCTAATTTCGTCTAGAAAATGACTCGCACAATTATGACTACACTTTGTATTATATTGTTTTTGAGCAAGAGAAAACCGTTGGGCTAGGTCACATGCTCGCGAAAAGTCAATTAGTGGATCATTTTGGGTCATAATGGGTCAGGCTCCTTCTAAATACATATAAGAACGACTCAATCAATTTTACCTAAATTTTGTAACTAAACGTCTTTTGTCACCAGTAAGCTATTAGGCTGAGTCTCATTTTAAACAAAATTATATTAGTGGGTTATTTCAGCTTCATTGCCGAATGCTGGCAAGCTAACTTTATCTTAATAAAGATTAAAATGATTTTGATTCAATGTTATATTCTACTGTTTTTGATTACCTGAAGACCTTTAATATAAGTCACATGTATGATCAAATTTGAATAGTGGGTCATTTTGGGTAAAAAGAGAAGTGTAAAGTTGGTGATAAGTTGGTGATATATGACAAAATAATGGCAACATTTGGCTGAAAAATCGACTATTGTAAGATTACGAAAGCCAAAAGACGTTTTTGGCGCCAAATGAAAGAATGTCGCTAAATTCGGCTTTATTTTGCAAAAAATATTTTCTTTCAGAATGTGAACTAATTTTTTATACATTCTTGATAGGAATCGAGATGCATTGTCAAACCAATCAGAGTCGAGTTAAAAAAGTGATTTGGATCGATGTCCTTTTGTTGTAAATTTTAAAATAATATAAAACTTATGAACATGTGCATACATACATAGTTTTCTTATTGATTGTTTTTATAAATAATACTGTTATAAATAACATGTTTTATAGTAATAATACAGAGAGAATGATACTGAGAAAGTACTATATCAAGTAGAATACAAAGTTATTTTTACCGAGCTCAGCTCGGTCATCTCTGTTAATACAACTTTAAATGAATACTGTGTCTTGTAAATAAGAAGCACACTCTTCTGTGGTCTAAAATTAAATCAGTTTGAAAGAGAACAAAAACATCAAATACATGAGTTTGTTCATGATTATTTTTTTTTACAACCATAGAAAGATTGAGTATAAAAATTACATCCCCAACATGTACGCTTATGTACACCGTTCATAAAAATCACATCGTTTTTGTATGTTACACATGTATATGCCTACCGAATTCAAACTACACATCAAGCTATGTATTTAAAGTTATATGATAGCTTTTTACACAGTTCAGCTACTTATGCGTTATCAAGTAAAAATACAAATTAATATGCACTTTGAAATTGACATACTACTCCATTTTTACATCCTCAGTATATATGTTTTAAGGTGAAAATTAATGTTTTATTTTTTTAGAATGCGAAATTTAAAAGAAATTTAGATAAAATATTTTTTAAGCAATATTTTGAAAAATGATTTTTACGTCATATAACAGGTGGCAACTTACAGAAAACATGAAAAATTAAATAATTATATCAAACATAGTATTATGAGTATTTAAAAATGTAATAATGATACATTTTTTTTTTTTTTTTTTTTTTTTTTTTTTTACTTATTATATTAGATCCACATTTTTCTTTTTTAATTTTAGACTTTTGCATAGTATCTAAATTAAAAGAAACTTCAGCCGCAACTATAAATTGAACAATGTTAGCAAAATTCACGTGTATCTGTATTCCTAAATTAAGTAACTTAAAGAAGTCTTGTTAAAAATTATTTTCAAAATATTTGTGATTTAATTGTGAGAAAATATACAATTTTGTTACAGTAACCTGTGACATCTTTATTATCGTTTCAGAGAATTGGAAGTATAAAGATGCTCGAAAACGTAGCATTAATTTACATGTTCAATAATGTAACTTACAAATAGCAGATGTTTTCACAAATTTTAATTTTACTGAGAATAGCTCCCTATTACAGGAACAAATAATCTTAGTAGAATAAATGCGAAACTTAATTTGAAGAAGTTTGGTTGAAACTCTTAATGATGTGGAATTAGAATGATAGTAAGTTTAGCTGAAACATGTTGTTTAATTGTAATACTTAAATGAGATTAGTATGCGAATTTTTAACCTCTAAATTTAGAACTTTATAAGGTTAAAACAATGTATTACATGCTTCATTATTTATCTACATCTAAAAAGTATATTTATGTATGTATGCATAGATAATTTTTATTCAGAATTCGTTAATGTTTTAAAATAAAGAAATGAGTGAGATTAAAATTTTTTCATTGCACAAACTGTAACACAGAAAATTATACGAGAAAAAATGTTGCAATACTTTACTATAAAAAATTATCTATAAAAAAATAAAATTACATATAAAAAATATAATATTTTACTATCAAATTTTTTCAAATTAAATTTGGTTAATATTATGCAGCAACAATATTTACAAAAATAAGTCATAATAAATTATGATGTATAACTGAAAAAAAGAAACATTATTCGATAAAACATAAAATATAATTGCTTTATGTAAACACAAAAATGCAGTTTTCAAGCATTACATGGTCCATTTATCAAACAAATGAAGAAAATCATTTTATGATAAAAGTTACGTGACTTAATAAAAGAAGATTGAATTCGTTTTTCTGCGTTAAAGTACTTTCCTCAGGCAATGCTATAGAAATATATTTCCAAATAACTGCAGTTGCCTAAAAGCTAAGAATAAAGTAATATATGTTTTATATGTCAGTCCTCTTCAGATTTAACCATAAACGAAATACATCTATTACATTACCTACTGCATTTACTGTTACATATATTTGATTATTTGGACAAATAAGTACAATTAGAAATACTATACAGTCTTAGAATAACAATAAAAAATAACAATTTAATAATTATGATAGTTTTAAAAATTAGGATAGAGCATCTTTATTTAACATAACAGTTTATCAGATTAATGTTTTTATAAATAATTTATTAATATCTACAGGGTACTTTTTAATAGATCAACATCAATATTTTAATAGCCAACATTTAGAGATTATCGTGAGCAATACAGAAAAAAGTTTTTAATAGTAAACACATGTTATACTACATTTATTCCACACAAATAACAGGATGTCACAGTATAATTTAGCGCCTATTTTTAAAAGTAATGATTTACAGTGTAATAAGACAAGGTTTCCTTGATTCTTGATTTTTGATTTAAAAACGTATTTGCAACGTGCAATTTAAAATCGTTAATAATAATTTATTTTATTTTTTACAGAAGTATAACTGATTTCTTTGATTTCTGATGACTTCTAACGATTGGTTTCTCTTTAATGTTCATTTGAATTAAATCCATTTATATAACATTAAGATTTTGTGTCAAGGTAAGGTTGGAAAGACCGTAACGTAAAAAATATTTAAACAACAGTTTTGATATCCTACAATTCCGCAATTTCCTACAATGTAGGAATTAGCTATGTGGAACATAGGCATGCATCTTGGACGGACTTCGCCAATTCTGCGACAGTCTCCTCGCACGCGAACCCTCTTCTGCCAACCGAGACTAATAAGCTCACAGACACTGCTTTCGTGAGATAGCTTCAGGTTTATGAGCTTAAACCTATCCACTTTCCGAGAACTTTAACTTAATAAATTTTCATATTAAATTTGACCGGTTTCGAAATTCTATTAATATTCTTTTATTCCTGGCTTTCATTAGAAAGTAATGGTATTTAGGATGTATACAGGGACCTTGGACAAACTCACGGAACGCCACTCTACGCTAATTCAACGGAGATCTTCCTGTCCTCCCACCTCGTCTTATAATAAGCTTGAAGCCGCTCCGGCCTTGCGATAGCTTCAGGTCTTTGAGTCCAACCCTTACCGCCTTTTGATGTTTTTATTTAATTTAATTTTCATTTAAAATTTTTCTGGTTTCAACTGTTTACTTTTTTCTTTTTCCTGGTTTCCTGTACCAAGTAAGCAGGGACCTTTGCTTTACACGCGGAAAGCTGCGAATTGAGTCAAGATATCACAGCCCTCTAACCATCGACCACTATCTGAGACGCATAAAATATTCGAAACCGTTGTGGTCATGCGGTAGCTACATGTCTTTAATCCCTACTCATTTCACTTTTCGATATCTTTAATTTATTGAATTTTTCTTTAAAATTTGCCCGGTTTCAAGTTTTTATTGTTTTTTTTCTTCCACTTTACCAATAGAAAGTCTCTATACGTGGCACCCGGGAGCAGGTACTTTAGGCGGTTAAACTCGGTCTGCCGCGCTCCACAAATTTTGCTGCGGTTAAACATGCACAAGGTGTAATGGTGTGTTTTTGCCAAATAAATATAAAATGTCCAACATATTTTTCCCTCTTACATATACAGGTTTGAAAGTCTTCATATCAATGTTCAGCGAATATTTTTATTTCTTTGAATGTATTTCCGATGAGTGAAAAATTGTCATAATTTTGTGCACCAATAAAAAATTTATAATGAATACTTCCTTAGCGAGTAGTTGACAATATTGTTGTTTTAAATCACGACGTTAATGCACTTTAGCCGTCAATGTTAAAAAGCATTAAAAAAAGACTATCATACAAAATTAAATTTCACTAACCAATAAATATATCTTATACGTAAGTAATTTTTTAAATGTTGAATGTGAAACGATTTGTTTTGACAAACTTATAGTGTTGTAGATACAAAAAACCTAAAAGATGCTGTATTTTTTTTTATTTAACAATAAAGTATTACATGAAATTAATTGGCATCGAAATAAATTTATTTTATCTTTTATTAACGATGAAAAATTTTCTGAAAGAAACACCTTTCACACTCTGTTACTAATCTTGGAAAATACAAGATCTAGGTTTAATGCTACGATAAATCCTTTTTACGCTTTGTTAGTTCTGATTTCATTATCATAATCTTCATATTTCTTTTACTTTTTAGGAATAAAGGTAAAATTATATATATATCTTGTTAATTACTATCTTATTAAAAATTGAATTACTATAAAAATTAAATCCTGCATTTAAGAGACACTCCGACACCAATGACGTAAGTTTGCCCTATATATAAAGGTGAATATATGATTTTTCTTCCAAGTGAATGCTCATTCTATAAACAAATACTAAATAAAATAATATATAAATAATCTGTTTTACTAATTAGATTAAGAAAGATTTATGTTTTTCACAGTTTACTTATACAGGGTGATTAAAAAAACCTTGACAAAATGATATGACAAATCAAGCATACAACAAGGATAAAAAATCACATAGGAACATAGGTTCACAAACTACTTATTGAGTCACAAATACAGGGTGTTTCATTCTATCTACACCCGGGTTGACTGTTAAAACTTCGAAGAAAATAAAAACATTGTAATCAAAATGCAACGATATATACGTTATTTTGTGTGAAATGTGATAACGTTACGAAAAGACCTGGAAGAACGTATTGCACAAGCAATCGCTGATACCGTATAATTCTGATTATCACAGTCGAAAATGTGAGGTGTCAAGTGAATATTAGTGGCGCTTATAATGCAAACTTCTACCACTTTTATTTGGTGTTATCACATTTAAAACAAAGCTGAGAATATATTATTTTATATATATTATTTTATATATTATTATTATTATATATGAGGAGCCCAGAAGCCAAGGTGGTACAAGTGACAAAATGTCGATTTGGAGTAAATTGAGTTTAAAGATAATTGATGTTAAATTGGAACACCAATAACAATTGACTAAATTGAAATAGGAAACATATGCTTGTTGCATTCTAATCTTTGAACTATCATTTCAATAACTGTTAAAAAAACAGAGTACAATTTTCTTTAAATGTATAATTAATCAATATTGCTTGTTTTTCGAAAAAAGTGGTTTATCTCTATAACTCCTCAAATAATCAGAAAATGACTTGTATTTCTTCACCTGAAAAGAAAAAAAGCATATTTCCAGATACCCTGTGCACTTAACTCATTTTTTCAATTTTGTCGCTTATACCCCTTGGCTTCTGGGGTCCTCATATATAATATAATATTTAATATGTAATATATTATTTTATGTTATTTAATATAATATGCTTCAGTTTTCTGATTCTGAACGCTCTGATTACCATGATTAACTTATTACCGTCAACCCAAATTAAGTTAGGATGAAACATCCTGTATTTGTGACTCAATAAGGGGTGGCTCTATGTTTCTAAGCGATTTTTTTATCCTTGCCGTATGCCTGTATGTCATATCACTTTGTCAAATTTTTTTGAAACACACGGTATATAAATCTTGTATATCTATTATGAATATACTGATCAATATAAAGTTTCACTCTTTCAATAAACTTTTAATACTTCTTTAAAACTGCACTAGAACTTTAATTCAAACTTAACTTAAATTCGTACGTAACTTAAATTCAAACTTATGTGTTTATTACTGACTCGATACTAAACTTCGATTCTAAGACTTTTTAAGAACAACAAATTGTTATTTAAGATTGGTAAATCTGCCAAAAACCCGCCATGAGCTTAAGGGTAAACGAAAAACGTTCAGTTATTTTCCCAATTTCATGTTTCTATCTAAGAGGTAATGGTTGACATAATTCAGTTAAGTATATCGATGTCAACCAATTTTTAAACTTAAAAAAAGAAAGAAAAGTATCTTTTAAGATTTTCTGGGGTAAAAAACTGTAATTCATACCACTCAACAAAGTAATTTACTCTCATTTTACATTTTTAAGATCTCACTTTACATTTTTAAGAATGCAAATGAAAAATCCAACCATATGTTTCCATGATGCTATTATTAAAATTTACTACAGAATATGAAACATACAGATTTCTTTCTTTCAATACTTTTTGTTTTTAAAAGGATTTTTTTTATAATAAATAAATAAATTATTTAAATTGAAGTTTAAACGTTGAAAATGTACACTTACCAAATTTAAAATCGATTTTATTCACAAAGCAAAAATAAGAAATACGATGTTTTACATGAAACTTTGATGATTCTAAGTTATTCGAAAAATATAACGATTGTAAAATGTACATTATTTGATCAAACAAATACCAATTTCACCTCATTTATACAATGAAATGAGAAAAAGAGAAATTTCTCGAATATATTACAATGCGAACTCAGCTGCTTTTAAAAATGCAAATAAGTACACATGTTATAAATGTAACACCTACTAGAAAATGTAATACATATAATTTAAATTCAAACTTATGTGTTTATTGCTAACTCATTTCTAAACCTTTTTATTTCATTTTATTTTATTTTATTGAACAACATACATCTGACTTGTGTGCTTGACATGAAAGCCTGTTTAATAAGCCATCGTCAATATTTACTAAACTTCGATTCTAAAACATTTTAAGAACAACAAATCGTTATTTAAGATTGGGAAATCTGCCAAAAAACGCCACGAACTTAAGGGTAAATGAAACCCATTGAGCTATTTTCCCAATTTGATGTTTCCTTCTAAGAAGTAATGGTTGACATAATTCAGTTAAGTAAATCAATGTCAAGCATTTTTCAAAGTTAGAAAAAAAGTGATAAATAATTTAAAAAAAAGTTATCGTTCTACATTTTCTGGAGTGAAAACATGTCATTCATACCACTCAGCAAAGTAATTTTCTCTCCATCATTTTACATTTTTAAGAATGCAGATAAAAAATCCAAACATGTGTTTCCATGATGCTATTTTTAAAATTTACTGCAGAAAATGAAACACGGCTTACTTTCTTTCTTGCAATATTTTTTGTTTTTTAAAGATTTTCTTTTATCCTCTTCAGACCTGAAGTTAAAATAAGTAATGCAAAATCCTGAGCTTCCCTGGTAATTGAATATAGGTGCAAAACATCATAATATATATATAATATATATATATATATATATATATATATGTAATATATACATAATATAAAACACAGCTTCCTTGAATTCAATATTTTTGTTTTTATTCTGTTTTTATTTCAATACTTTTAATGCTGTGGTCTCAGGTTCGATTCCTGGTTCTGGATAATTTTTAAATCAAGTTGGGTTTATTTTATTTATTGTTTGTATGTTTGTATATTATTTGTGTGTACCTTTATTTATGTTTTTGTTTCTGTTTTTAAAAATATTTTTTTAACCACTTCAGACATGAATTTAAAATAAGTAGTGCTTAATCCTGGGTTTCCCTGGTAACTGAAAATAGATGAAAACCATGATATATGCATTTGTAGATATAGTATATATAACATAGTGTCCTTTCGTTTTTAAGAGTTTTTTTAATTACTTTCGACCTGGAGTTAAAATAACTAGTGCATAAACCCGCTCTTCCTCGGTAACTGAATATAGGTAAAAATCATTATGTATATGTAATACAGCCTTTTTTCATTCATTTTTTTTAAGCATTTTTTTTAATTCACTTCACACCTTATTCGGAATTGAAAAAAAAATGAATCCGGGATTCCCTTGTAATTTCATATGTTTGAAAAACATCACATATATTATTTCTAATATCAATATCTCTTTTTCTCTGCACGCACTAAAGATAGAGCAATGAATGAGTTCCTTTTCTAAAGGTTGTTTTAAAGGCTTTTTATGTAATATATTTATATATCTTGGAAACTAGTTGTATGATTAAAAAATTGTAGTTCACAAAAAACTATATCAACAAATAATCTGAATGACTTCGATGAGAATATCTCGTAAGGATATACTGCATTATATATCTATGTATTTATTGGTAACTGTAATAGATTTTTTTTCACATGTAATGTATTTTTGTAATTAACAAATTTGAACTAGTAATTTTATTACAGTTTTTTCCACCAGCGTACAATACTTTTCAAGTTCCAGTAATATCTGTTTTCCGGACGGACTATTCGAAAGTCCAACCAAGTTAATTTAATTATAACCATCTGTATGCGCAAAATTCCTGCACAGATTTTGAAATTCAATGTAGAAACAAGACGTTAACGTACAGGAGACTGCAGTAGGTCTCTGGATGAAAAACTTTCTACAATCAAATGGAATATATTAATTCCAAATTTCGATGACTGATGGTTCCACACATCCATTGCTTTTAAACATGTATATATTTATCATTTTTAAATTAATTTTGACGCTATTACTCAAAAGTAACTAGAACCAGAGATGAGAGTCGTCATTTCTGTGTCACAGCGTCAATATTAATTTGAAAATTAAAAAAATGCATGTTTGACAGCGACATACGGACATGTCGCACCCTATATAAGCGAAATTTGGACTAATTATTTTTATTCGCTTTGAAAAACTATTATCTTGAAAAGCATTTTAGTACAAATTGCATTCTCCTATGCGACTATTACTTGATTTTAAAATGTGTCCAAGAGTTTTCAGGAAAATTGGATATATATAAAAATATATTGGTTTAACCAAGCAGAACATGACACAAGATATGTCTCCGGTCTTTTTTTACGTTTGAAGATATTTTATATTTTTAAAATTTGTTGGATTTCTGTTGAGGGTTTCTTTGCTAGTATTTAAATTAATTAAATTGTTGTCGTTTTGTTTTGTTTATTTAATTTTATTTTACTTCTGTATAAATTCAGTAATTTTTGTAAAATATAATGTAATTTTTGAATATGTATATATGTCAATGATTCTTTATATTTAAAAGCATGTTTAAAATATATCAATCTTTTCCTTATTTCGAAATGCTTTCATTTTTTTATGTTAGAAGGCTTAGAACGTTTTATATTTTATTCGATATTTTACTGCAACTTTCCAAAAAGCTTTGCTAACAATATAAAATTTTACGTTAATCTTTTATAAAAAAAAAACACGCATCAATGTATATTTTTTTATTATTCTGCATCTCTGTTGAAGCACGGATATTGATTTCATTTAGCCTACAAAATAAACTTTAAAAGAATAGAAAAGGTCCATAAAAATGTCATCAACAGCAGTGGCTCTAGCTTGTAAATGTCAAATTAAATAAAAGAAAATGTTAACTTTCAATGTGCCTCAAGGTATTGTCATTACCTGATGGACCATCGAAAAGAAATTAAATATTAAAATCCTCTTTTTTATATGAGTATTTTCAATACAAAATAATATCGAACTATAAATTCATGATTTTTTTAACTATAAAATTTTCTGTCTAATAGCTTTGTATGTTTTTCCACTTAAAAGTATTTAATATATTAAAATGTAGTCGCCTATATGTATCTACCCATACAGTATAGCAAGCTGAAATAAAATTTTTTAATTTGTTTCCGAGATGTTACATTTTTTGTAATTTTATACGAAGTTTTTCTAAAAATGGCAACTAATTTAGTACATGGAGGAATGAGATAGGTGGACGTGAAAAGAGCCCCAAAAAGGTTTGCAATATGAAATCGTTTATCGCTCAAATTTTAATGTCCCATACAAAAGCACGTGGAAAGTATTTTGTTTTAATATGACGAATTGAAAGGAATGAATTACAGCTGAAGTATATTTTAAGAAAAAATAGAAATGAAAACATTCTTTTAAAATCATACATGAAAACTTAAGTAATAAATATTGATCTAAAATATAGATTTTCAAGTGCAAATGATTTTAAGACATTAACAAAAGAATGTTAGCTCTTCACGCAAAATCTTAAAAGAATTTTAAAAGAATCTTAAAAGAATTGATATTTAAAACACATATTATAAAATAATAAAAAATACTTACCTGTGAAGCGATAGATTAGTTCCTTTTAAAAAACAAGAGCAAAGAAATACGAGTTTAAACTGGTTTGAATTGAAAGACGTGTCAAAGCACGTAGTTTTGTTGGGAATTAATTCAACTTAATGTTGCGGATTTTAGAGTTACATTTTTGGTGTCACCTCCAGACATTGTATTTCCTCTCTATTAAATTCTCTTTACTCTATGATTCCGTATTTTTGTGGAATAAAATGCAAACAGTGGGATATCGTCTGCTTGTTTGAAAAAATGCGATTAAGTCTTTAGTTTCATTTTCCTTAAAAATTATGTTCTGTAGAAAAATAACTATCAAACATTAAAACTGAAATTAGCAATTATCAATTCCATTAAAATCGGAGTGCATTAATGCGAGTTAGAGTTCGGAATAAAAGACAGACGGATAAACAAACCGAAGTTGAAAAGGGTTGAAAAGAAGAAACAAACTCCACTTTTAAGAGAATAAATACCAAATATTTCATTAAGTATTCTAAATAAATCTTATCTTATTTAATTTCGTAATATTGATCCCTTAATTTTATTCTAAATTAATTTTTTGACTTTGATGAAAATTTAAATAAAATATACTAAAGAATAAAATTGATAATGAAATATTGATAATAAATAATAAATAAATATGCCAGACTTACTAAGTAAGAATCTCTAACAAGCATCAACTCTTAGAAAAATGTCAATGCATTTCAAAATTAAGTACACTGAGTTCGTAGAAAAATAAATTCTCATTAAATTCAATGGATTAAGTTTGTAATGTATAGGAAAAAGAATAACCATGAAAAGGGGGAAAGGTGTCATCAAGAAATGCCCGGAAAATATTTTTTATATGTACGAATATCAATGTTTAATACGGGAAAAACTCAACCTGAGGAAATGGTGACATTATTTGGTACTTACACATTAACGCCACCGCAGCAGAAATTGCGCTAATGCGCCAATAAAGAGTGATCTTGTTATTCGCACGCGCACGCAGTTATCTTTTTGATTCCTTTTTGCCTTGTTGTTTGCTGATTTTTGACACCAATCTTTAGTGCTTTACGTCTTGTTTAGTGCATTTTTAGTGCTTTTTTTACTCTTTTTTGACGCTAATTTTTTGTGCGCGTGCGAACAACAAGATTATTCTTTATTGTCATAGTAGCGCAACTTCTGCTGTAGTGGCTTTAATATGTTTTATGTTTATGTTAAATTACATAGTTTATGTTTAGTGAAGGATAATTAATTATAACAGAAAATTTATGTCTTAATTGAAAATATTTCTTCCCAAACTTTAATTAATTACAATTCAATATCTGTTCTTGACTAATGCAAAATTTGGCACATAGATAATTTTTTTTCTTAACGGTTAATCAGTTTGTTTTAAATAGATGTGTAAATATATTTACCGTACAAGTTTCTTTTCGCCATACATTGTTGGCTTTGTGAACAAATTGTGTTAGACAAATGGACAATGTTTTACACAAATGGTTTTAAAAATTTCTTTTTTATACACTATTTTCAAATAACATGCAAATAACATAAGAAAAAAAGAAATCATTTCTATCTGAAAATCATTTGTCTAGAATATTTCTTACGAAGCTTTATTTTGTAAAATTAAATATAAACTAAAATTCATCAAATTTATGGAAAACTATTCTGTTCAGTATAGAATTAAACTAAAAGTTGTTTTAGTAAATAATATTTATTTAAATGTAACTCCTCATGCGTAACACCTAAAAGATAAATAATGTTTCGGAAGCAGAGAAAGAAAATCTAAGATGAATTATTATGTATTCTAATTATTAATATCTCAATGTCTCACTATTTCACCACCACACTGTATAAATAGATATGCTTAATATCGAGAATTTGAATATATCATGGGCGGAATTACAATAACTTCTTCCGAGTTAAAATCGTTTCCGAAAAAGTTCTGTATTTTTTAGAGACCTCAAAGATGAATATACAGGTTATTCCAGAATTTCTTTCGCAAACTTCAAGGGGAGGTGATGAACATCGTTAGGAACCACAACTACATTAAAAATGTGAGTTGAAACATTGATCGTGTGATTTCGCCAAATAAGTATAAAATGTACAACATATTTTTTTCCTCTTATGTATACAGGTGTGAAAGTCTTCATATCAATGTTTAGCAAATATTTTTATTTCTTTGAATGTTTTTCCAATGAGTACATAATTGTTGTAATTTTGAGCACCAATATAAAAATCATAATCAATACTTTCTTCATTATAGGGACTCGTTAACTATAGTCTTGTTTTGAATATATTTTATAGTCTTGTTTTGATGCTAATCTGCTTTAGATATGAATATATTATAGGATTGAAAAAACTATTGTAGACAATTAATATTTACAAACCAATAAACATATTTTATACATAAGTAAAATGCAAAATATTGAATGTGTAACGATTTGTTTTAAGAAACTTGTGTTTTAGGTATTAAAAACCAAAAAAAAATGTACTTTTTTTGTTATTTAATAATAAAATATTACATGAAAATAACTGGCATCGCAAGAAATTTGTTTTAATTTTTATTAAAAATGGGAAATTTTCTGAAAGAGGGACTTTTCGCACTCAGTTATTATTCTTGTAAAATACAAGAACTAGGATTAATGCTACAATGAATTTATTTTCCTTTTTTGTTTTTCCTGATTTTATTATCTTAATCTTCATAAACTTAATTTTTTTGTGAAAAAAAGGTGAAATAATATAGCTATCTTGTTAATTACTACCTTTTCTACAAATATAGCTGTAAAAATTGAATAAATATAAAAATTAAATCCTGCATTTAACATGCAATAGGATGTAAGTTTTTTTTTCAGAATAACAATGGAAGTTAAGGATTCGGGGTTGCTTATAATTTAGCGACTATTTTTTTTATACGTGTATAAAGCCGAATATAGGATTTTTCCGCCAAATGCATGCATATTTAATATATATCCACGTATGCTTTTTTTGTTCTTGTTGGGTTTTTTGTTTTTTACACACATATATATATATTTTTTACAAACAAGCACTAAATAGACAAAATATATAAATAATGTATCTATTAATTAGATTAAGAAAGATTTGTATTTTTCACAATTTGCTTATGATCTTGTATATATCTATTTTGAAAATATTCATCAATAAAAGTATACTCACCAATATTATGTAAATCTTGTCTTAAAGAGAAGTTTGATATTTTTGTGTATAATTATTTAAAAGAAAAAGAAAAAGTCACTTCAGATAAAATAAGGAGTTTGAAATAATAATACAAAAATTATTTAAATTGAAGTTTAAACGATGAAAAGTTACACTTATCAAATTTAAATAACCATTTAGGATATGATTCAGAAATAGGAAAAGCGATATTTTGCAAGAAATTATCATAAATTTAAAGTATTAGAAATACATAATGATTACAAATGTAAATTATAATGAACGCAAGTAAATCATAATTCACCTGCAAACATTAAATTCTCTCGAATATAAAAGATAGAGTGATGAATGAGGTATTTGTTTTAAAGTTTTTCGAAAGATGACGTTAAAAATCAAATAAATGCATTGGAAAGAAGTATAAAAATGCCCAGTTAGTATATTTTCATTCTTTGAAGTCAATTATAAATAATGTTGAGTCAAACAATGTACAGAAAAAATTGTATCTTAACTGAAAATATTTCTGTCCAAATTTTAATTAATTAAATTTCAACATCTGTTCATGAGTAATGCACTGTAAAAAAAAAAAAAAAAAAAATCAAGAGGTTACTAAAAATTTTTCAGTAAATTTGTATTCCACACAATTTTTTAGTAATCATTACAAACTTTTTTTTGCAAGCGAAACAAGCATTTCTTTTGTAAACTGAACAAAAAAACTTTTTGTATAACTAACTTAAAAATTTTTAGTATGAACCACCAATCAAATTTTAGTAATAGCTCCAAAATTATTTTTAATAACCATTACGTAGGCTCGAAGGGCAGGAGCTTCCTGACTTCTGGAGCGGAAGATTTTCGGAAAAACCGCAATAGATGGCAGCACCAAACATTGCTCCGGCTCCGTCAGGATTCATAATCCCTTTATTAACGAGTACTTACACTGTATACATTCGGGGCGTATTTGGCAGTGGCCAGTATCGAACCCGGGACCTTTGAGCCTGGAGTCCGTTACTATAACCACTATGCTATCAAGGCCACACCAAGTGAGTTTTAGTAATAACTATTACAAATATAAAATTACTAACTCTATTCGTTGCTAACTTTTTTCTAGTAATTCTTACAGATTTTCTTGTAACCGACTAAGATTACTAAAAATTTTTTAGTAATTACAAGGATCACTAAAGTTTTTTTAGTAGATCGACACTTTTTTTTTACAGTGTGCTATATTTGTCACATAGATAAAATATTTTTTAACGCTTAATCAATTTGTTTAATATAGATGTGTAAATATATTTAGCGTAAAAACTCTTTTCGCCATATACTATTGGCTTGAAAATATCATGCACAAATTGCTTTATATATTCCATAAATGGTATTATTAATTTTATTTTGTATATCTTATTTTCAAATAACATGCAAACAACATAAGAAAAAAGAAATAATTTCTATCACAAAATCATTCATCTAGAATATTTCACACGACGCTTTATTTTATAAATTTAAATATAAATTAAAATCTACATACTTATGGAAAACTATTCTTTCCAAAATAGAATTAAACTAAAAGTTGTTTTAGTAAATAATATTTATTTAAATGTGACTCTTCATGCGTAAATCCAAAAATAAAATTAATGTTTGAAAAGCAGAGAAAGAAAATCTAAGATGAATTATTATGCATTCTAATTATTAATATCTCAGTATAACGTTATTTCACCACTACACTGTATAAATAGATATGTTTAATATCGAGTACTTGAATATTATCATGGTCGGAAGTATATAGTAACCATTTCAGAGCTACCCTCATTTCCGAAAAAGTTCTGTTTATTTTAGAAACCTTGAAGATGAATATACAGGTTATTCCAGAATTTCGTGCGCAAACGTCGAGGAGAAGTAATGAATATCGTTAGGAACCACAATTACATATAAAAATGTGAGTGGAAACGTCCCTGCACACGCTAAAGAGACATAAAGATAACAATAAACTGCGCAATCTTAAATGCGTTCTATTGCACAGAAAATAGTTCAATTTATGATTTACCCCCTCCCCCCCATGCATCAAATTAATTTACATGAATTAAATCCAACCACTGCGGGAGGGGCCAAACCTCGTCTTCGACCGCTACCTAGATATTGAATAATCCGACTTTCCAGCGGGATGAAAAAAAATGAAATATTGATACCGGACACATTTTTAAGCAAAATTAAAAAAATTAAAGACACTGAAAAGCGGGAAATGTCGGGCCCGGGACGATGAAGCTACCAAAATACCCAATCTACTTTTCGCTTATTATTAGTATCGTGGCGGGAACGGCTAAACCTCGTCTGCGACCACTACCTACGTCCCGAATAATCCGACTCTCCAGAGAGATTAAAAAAAAAAAATATATATATATATATTGATAGGGGACATTTTTTTTTTTACTTTAGCAGGAATACATTTTTTATACGAAGACTCAGGAATTCAATCAAACAATATATTTTAAATGTTGTTAAGTTTTTTCTATATATTAGAAGAATCTGAGTATCATTAAATTGAATGTATGTATTCTACAATTGGTTTAAAAATTTATTGGATAAACACTGGATTATATATGTTTTTTCATTCAATTTACCAGAAATATTGTTATTTTATGAAGATACAAGAAGTAAGTCAACAATATACCGTAATTTCGGGTGTATAAGCCGCGGGTCAAACAATTCTTTTTCGACCCAGAACTTTTTAAGAAATAAGTGTAACTACTAATATCGCCGTAAATATTTGTCTTCAATCACTAAATAAGATTTCTGGATCCAAAAAGAATTTTTTGATCCGCGGCTTATACACCCGAAATTACGGTATTTTCTAAGTTGTTATTTTTTTTTTATATTTAGAAGATTACAAGTGATATTATGTTAAATGGGCGAATTCTACAATGGGTTTAAATATTGTGACGATGAACTCCTGATTCAATTCTGATTTTTCATATTATCAGGATTATTTTATTATTATTGTTATGTAGACGCAGGAAGTGAATCCAACAATATATTTCTATGTTAATTAAGTTTGTTCTATATACTAGAAGAATCCGAATACCATTAAATTGAATGGATGAATTTTACGATTGGTTTAAAAACACCAAATATTGGGTAAACACCAAATTATATTCTGTTTTTTTTTTAATTTACCAGAAATATTGCTTTTATATTAAAATACAGGAAATAAATCAACAATATATTTTCTAAGTTAATTTTTTTCCATATATTAGAAAATCCGAATCTCAATAAACTGAATGGGTGAATTCTACAATTGGCTTAAAAATTGTGAGATTGAACATGCGATAAAATACTAGATTACCAGTTTTCTAGATTACCAGAAATATATTTTTTTAATGTGACGATACGAAAGTGGTTGCTATAATACATTTTCTAAACTGTCAAGTTTTTTATACTTGAATTTGAGTCTCAATTATTTGAACGATGTGACTTCTAAATCTGTTATTAGCAACAGCATCTCAATTGTACATTACATTTTAAAGTATTCGTGATATTATTTATATTTGTTGAAAATCTAGTAGCTTTTATTCTTTTAAAATGTGCTACAGCATATTTCGTGCTAAAATACCATAACGTAGAAATATAAAAGATTGACAACCTTTAAAAACTATTTTTAATTGATGGTAAAACTGCTATGATTACAAATATGTATATACATAATGATGTCTTTATAACATTAGAAAAACTTTTAAAAAGTAAATTGTTTTTTTTTTTTTTAAACAAACACCTAATATTATATAATAAGTATCAATAATATTATATAATAAGTAGTAATTTATATCTTCAATATTAAAAAAAACATAAAAAATATTGTTAAGAAAATAATAATTTTATAACTAAATAAATACTTTCCTTAAAAAAGTCTTTAAAAAATTGTTTTGCATTGCTAGAACAAAGAAATTTTATTAGATTTTCTGTCTAAGCAAAGTAGTTTTACATTCAATGAATAAATGAAAATATTCAGTTTTTGAAAATTCATAGGATGCATTTATGTGTGAATATTTCTAAAAAGTAATTTTTACGGCATTTTATAATAATATTTTTTTTTATTTTTGTTTAAATAGATTGTGAGTTCCAAAGCCTTTATTTTCAGAAATGAAAAACAGAAGAATTTCAAAGAGAAAAATATTTCATATAAAAAGCATGAATTGAAATTTAAAACTTCATGCTTGGTACTTTTTTAAACACTTCAGATTAACTTAAATGCTACATGTTTATTTAAAGTATTTTTATCATTATAATCACTATGATCTCTTTTAAAAAATGTGTTTTCTCATATTATTTTAATTAAATATTATTTCATGATTTCTGCTACATAATTATTCATCTGTGTATTTAAAATTAAAAATAAGTAATTCATTATAACATTTTTATAAAATGCAAAATTAGAGATATAACTAAATGTATACATATATGAAAGAAATACATAAAACTGATAAGTATTTTTTAATTAGCTAAGTTACGTTAAGAACAATTGTTTTTATTAATAATTATTTTTATGCTTTGTGTAACATATTGCTATTAAGTCTGGTTTAAATCTTTGTTATTTAATATAAATTCAAAATATGACGATTTAAAATTTTACGTTTCTTTTACAGAAAATGTATCAAAAACATTTGTATAAGCTAATATTTAATCAAATCGGATAAAATTTAAATTATATCCTTAGCTTCTGAAATACATTTTATTTTCGTTTACTTCCCATCCAATCAATTCGAAGCTTAAATAAAATATGATACAATTCACCATTCGTAATATTATACGTTATGATGGGAGTGTCAACATTATTATTACGAAATATATCAAAGTCAACATGGGACATAAATGAATCGAAAAAACAACCTACGTGGAATTCTTAGTATCTTCTTACATCTATCCAATTCTGTATACATAAAAAAAAATCTAAATTGACATTTGTAAGAGATGTTTTCAATGTAAATCAACAAAATTTATATAAGTGGAAAATACTAGATCTAAAATTAAATCAGATAGAAAGAGAAAAAAACACGAAATATATGAGTTTATTATCTATTATTATCTTAAATAATAGTATATCTACGTACCCATCGTCATATGGAGTTCCATTAAGTGCGGTCTATTCTGCTGAACTGTCTAAATGACAGACCAGATGTTATGACCAAAAAGGTTATCTGAGCAAGAAATCCCAGCTGGCTATCGCCCAGGAAGTTTAACAGGTAAAGCATTGGCCTTGTAAACCAAGTACCTGGGTTGGATTCCCACCCTGGTCAATTTTACGCTCAGTTGGAAATATTCAATTCGTATGATACATGAGTTTGTTCATCATGCATTTTTTTACATAGTATAAATCAACCATTCAGTATAAAAATGATACCTGCAATATGTATGTTAAAATATTTAAATACTTTTAAATATTTTTAATGAATTTAAATCTACTATGATTACGAAATTTTTTCTTTATAATGATTACAAACTGTTTTATAATATTATAATGATTTTAACTACAGAAAAGCTTTTAAAAGGGAAATTGGGTATTATAAACAAACATATAATCTAATCTAATAATTTTTTTGTAACATTAAATAAAAGCATCGCAAGAGATATACGAAAAAGATAATTTTATAACAAAATAAATATTTTCCTTAAAAAATGTATTTTAAAATAGTTTTCCATAGTTATAAAAGACTTCTTATTATATTTTCGTTCTAAGCAAATCAATTTTATATTCAGTGAATAAATGAAAATGTTCTTTTTTTAGAAAATACAAAAAACTGCATTTATGTGTAAGTATTTCTAAACAAAACAATTTTGAAAACTAACTATAAGAATGTCTTTTTATTTTTGATTAAATATATTGTGAGTTCCAAAGTCTTTATTTTCAATAATTAAAAAAAAACCAAGAAAATTTTAATACTAGAAAGGCAATAAATTCTCTAATCAAAAATTAAAAGGAAAAAATCCTCAAAGTAAAGCTATTAGATTTTAGAGAGAAAAGTATTTCATTTAAAAATCATGAATTAAAACATAGAAATACCCACTTGGTACTTTTTCAAACACTTCAAATTAAATGCTATATATTTGTTTCACGAATTTTTATCATTACATTGTAAAACATTTGTGGTAACGTTATCCATGAAACTGGTGGCAGCTACGATTTATACTTCATTGAGTAATTTTTCACTTGCATAATGGTGTAATAAAAACATGCATTACTGGTGTAACATTGCAATGTTACACCGATTATATCGGTTAAAATATTCCACCAAATTGGAGGCAGCAAGGCTGCCACCAGTTTTATGGAGTAACGTTACACAAATGTTTTACAGTGTATAATCACTATGATATTTTTAACAATATTATTTTATGCTTTCACACATTATTTTAATTAAATATTATTTCATGATTTCTGTTATACAGTTAATCATCTGTGTATTTAAAATTGAAAATAAGTAATTTATTATAACATTTTTAGAAAACTGCAAGATAGAACAAAAAATATTAGCTTAGTTACGTTAAGAACAATTATTTTTATTAATAATTATTTTTATGTTTTGTTTGACGTATTGTTATTAAGTTTGGTTTAAAATTCTCTTATTTAATATAAATGCGAAATATTATTTCATATAAATGCGAAATATGACAATTTAAAATTTCACGTTTCTTTTACAGAATATGTATAAAAAACATTTGTGATAGCAAATATTTTATGAAATCGAATAAAATTTAAATTAAATCCTTAGCTTACATTTATATCGTTTACTTCCTATCTAATCAATTCGAAGCTTAAATAAAATATGATACAATTCATCATTCGTAATATTATATGATATGATGAGTTGTCAACCTTATTATCACGAAAAAAATCAGAGTCGACATGGGACATAAATAAATCGAAAAAGCAACCTACGTAGAATTTTCAGTATCTTCTTACATCTATCCAATTCGGTATTAAAAAAAGATATATAAATCGATATTGTATGAGATGTTTTGAATAAAAATCAAGAAAATATATATAAGTGGAAAATGCGTGCGTTTTAAAATTTAAAGAGAAATTTGAGTTGCTGGGAAAACAAAAAACTGTCTTAGTTATTTTTTTATACTTAATTTAAAGAAATTTTATCTGCAATAAATTAAAAAAAAAAATGGTATCGAAATAGAAGATTTTTTTTTTTTTTTTGTAATTTATATTATAATGTACATTGTAAAATTTCAATAATAAAAAAATGGAAGGATTGTAGTTTGAAAATGATTTGACGAAATATGTTAATCTTTTTAAGTAGCAAAAAATTGTATAACTGTTTTTCTTCTAAATAATGACCTTTATTTTGATTAGTAATTTCGAATAAGAACGCTATATATGTATATATATATCAGTACACAAAAACTAATGCACGAACTGTCAACCTTTGGTGTGGGAGTTCGTTGTTCCAGCTACACCCTTTTTTGAATGCACGTGATTCTAAAATCATGTAGTAGATTCTACAGCGTTTTTATATTTTTATAAAGTAGATTTTAATCTTATCAATACTTTTATAATGCGTAAGTATTTTAAAAAACAATTTTCTGAGCAAACTATAATGAAGACTTTTCTCTTTTGGTTAAGTAGATTGCGAGTTCCAAAACGTTTATTTTGAATAATGAAAAAAAAAAACTAGATTTTAGGGAGAAAAATATTTCATTTAAAAAACTTGATACCAAACATATAAATACATACTCGGTATTTTTTAAAACACTTCAAATTAACTTAAATGCTACAGGTATATTTTAAGTATTTTAGGTAGATTTCGTATGAAATACTACCTATTGCATTCACACCAGTTTATATATCTATCTATATATATATATGTATCTCACTTTTTTATGGACACGATAACTTCTATAATTCTTCACCAATCTCCACCAAACTGGTACATAAAATCAAAGAGGATAAAATCTCGGCTAAGTTCGTTATTGGGCAAAATCGGATCAAGGGGGTCGAAATAGGAGGCATTTTTGTGAAAACAGAAAAAACCCATAACTTCTTAATGAGTTATCGAGAAATACAAAAAAATGAATAAATAAATTAGTTATTTTTTATAATTTATTTAAAGAAATTAGGATCTATAATAAACTAATAAAAAGAATGGGGTCGAAGTAATAGATCCTTCTTTGTAATATACATAACATTGTTCATTGTAAAATTTTAGATACTACTTGGCTATCCCGTCGAACATAAAATTATCTCTAAACTATAGAGCAGTTGCAATTGATGTCATACTGGAGATCACACACTAGAAATAGACAGTTCTGTTTGGTATAACTACCCTGACATTCACTTAAAATACAATGGCTATCAGCTGATTGCAAGTTCCCTATAAGATCACATGCCAATAATGGATGATTTAAATGTCACACCCACTTGATATTAACTACGATATACATGTTTGTTATGTCATCAAGTGATTTTTAATTAAACTTTTTTATATTTTTGATTATGTGTTACAAATTTATTTGTTCTTTCGTCATTTAACATAAAAATTACATCAAATTATATAATTTGGGGAAACAGTTTGGCGTTTTCTATAAGTTGGCGAAATCGGTCGACAGGATAACCTAGAGGTATCAAATTTTAGTAATAAAAAATTGAACGAGTATATGTTCAGAAAATAGAGTGATTAAATATGTAAATCTTTTTAAATAGCAAAATATTATGTGATTGCACTTTCTTCCAATCGGCGAGACTTTATTTCGGTTATCGTTTTTGAATTAGAAAACTATATATATATATATATATATCATAAGTTGTGCTAAACAGTTGTGTTCTGAGTAGGTTTTCATGTAAACCTTGTAACCCAATTCGCTTCTATCAGCATTTTTGACGATTTTAACGACGATCAAACTTCATATTCTGCTGCATTTTTAAATAAATAAATCCTTATTAGGTTTGGGTGTATGCTGCGTATTAGGAATCGCTTTTTATCCTTTTTGTGTTGGACATTTTGGTTGCTGACGCCTAAGAATAAATGAAATAAATAAATTAAAATATTCTATAAAATACGTTAAATGCATTTATGTGTAAGTATTTCTAAAAAAAAAAAAAAAAAAAAAAAACATATGGCAAACTAAAATAACGCCTCTTCTCTTTTGGTTAAATAGATTGTGAGCTCCAAAACGTGTATTTTCAATGATGAAAAAAAAAGATTGTAGAGATAAAAATAATTCATTTAAAAATCATGAATTCAAGAATAGAAATACTTACTTGGTATTTTTTAAAACACTTCAAATGAACTTAAATACTACATGTTTATTTCAAGATCTCTTTATGATCTCTTTAAAAACACTTTTTCTGTTTTCATTTATTATTTTAATTAAATATTGTTTCATAATTTCTGTTGTATAATTAATCTTTCGTGTATTTAAAATCAAAAATAATTCGTTTATTATAATATTTTTAGAAAACTGCAAAATTAGAGACATAACTCTAAATATATATAACATTAGGAACAGAAATACACAAAACTAATGAGTAGATTGTAATTAGTTCAATTACCTTAAGAACGATTATTTTTATGTTTTGTTTCACATATTGTGATTAAGTTTGGTTTAACTTTCATTAATTAATATACTGGTAAAAATATAACTACTTAAAAAATTACCTTTCTTTTACAGAAATTAGCTCAGTTACCATACTAACAACTATTTGTAATTATTTTTATGTTTTGTTTAGCATTATGTCATTAAGTTTGTTTTTAATTTCATTATATAATGTAAAGATAAAACATAAATATTTAAAATTTTACGTTTCTTTTGCAAAAAATATCGCAGAAAATATTATATAAGCTAATATTTAATCAAATGGATTAAAATTTAAAATTTATTCTTAGGTTCTGAAAGACATTTTTTTTTCGTTTACTTCACAACCAATCAATTCGAAGCTTAAATAAAATACACTATACAATTTATCATTCATAATATTATACGATATGATGAGTTGTCAACATTATTATAACGAAATATATCAGAGTCGACATGGGACATAAATAAATCGAAAAAGTAGCCTACGTGGAATTCTCAATATCTTGTTACATCTATACAATTTTGCATTAAAAAAAGATATCTAAAGCGACATTTGCATGAGATGTTTTGAATATAAGCCAAGAAAATTTATATAAGTGGAAAATGCATGAGTTGTAAAATTAAACAACTGTTTGAGTTATCGAGAAATACAAAAAAATAAATATATTAGTTATTTTTTTTATAATTAATTTAAAGAAATTATGATCTATAATAAACTAATAAAAAGAATGTCGTAGAACTAATAAATCCTTCTTTGTAATATACATAACATTGTTCATTATAAACTTTTAGATACTACTTTGTTATCCCGTCGAACAAAAAATTATCTGTAACTATAAGGCAGTTGCAATTGACGTCATACTAGAGATCACACACTAGAAATATACAGTTCTGATTTGTGGAACTACCCTGACCTCCACTTAAAATGCAATGGCTATTAGCTGATTGCAAGTTCCCTATAAGATTACATGGCAATAATAAATGATTATAAATGTCAAATTCACTTCATATTCACTGCGATATACGTGTTTAAATTTATATACTGTTAAGCTACTTATGTGTTATCATAAAAAAAACACAAAATAATATGCACTTTAAAACCGACATACCAAGACATTTTCCCATCTTCAGTATATATATTTTAATGTCCAAATTTAATGAGTTAAATTTTAGAGAGTAAAACTTAAATCAAATATACACAAAATATTTTTTTCAAGCAGTATTTTTTAAAATGTTTTTTTACGTCATATAATAGGTGCAAGTTACAGAAAACATACAAAATTAAATCATTGTGTCAAACATAGAATTATGAATATATAAAAATGTAATAACGATATATGTTTATTTATTATAGCCACATTTTTCTTTTTTACTTTCTTCTATCTTCAATAAAAGAAAGTATTGTAATCGAAATTTTTTCGACTTCCGGTTTTCGACGGATTTAAGCGTTTTAGGGGTCAGAGATTCCAAAAAACATGTTTTTACAAAATTTCTGTCTGTCCGTGTGTCTGTGTGTCTGTCTGTGTGTATGTCGCCATTCTACCATCAAAAAGTGCATGAAGATAAACATAGAATTAAACCAAACTTTTTGTGAATGTTTTTGGCTATAACAAGCAGATCCTCCTTCTATTTTGAAATATTCCGCCGGAAGGGGTGCTGCAATCGCGATTTTTGTGCTATATTCAATATTGTACCGACCAAAAGTATATGAAGTTATGCATCGAATTGAACCAAATTTTTTGTGTATGTGTATGACTATGGCTAGTTTGTCCTCCCTGAATTTGAAAAAAAATCCAGCGGAAGGGGGCGTTGCAATCGCGATTTTTGTGCCATTTTCAATATTGTACCGACCAAAAGTATATGAAGTTATGCATCGAATTGAACCAAATTTTTTTGTGTATGTGTATGACTATGGCTAGTTGGTCCTCCCTGAATTTGAAAAAAAAAATCCGGCGGAAGAGGGTGCTGCAATCGCGATTTTTGTGCCATTTTCAATATTATACCGCCTTAAAGTATATGAAGCTATGTAAATTGAACCAAATATTTTGTGTAAGTGTATGACTATGGCTAATTGTCCTCCCTGAATTTGAAAAAAAACCGCCGGAAGGGGGCGCTGCAATCGCGATTTTTCTGCTATTTTCAATATTGTATCGACCAAAATTATATGAAGTTATGCAACGAATTGAACCAAATATTTTGTGTAAGTGTATGACTATGGCTAGTTGGTCTTCCCTGAATTTGAAAAAAATCCGTCGGAAGGGGCCGCTGTAATAACCAATTTTATGCCATTTTCAATATTGCACCACCTAAAAGTGTATGAAGTTAGTCCTAGAACTGAACTAAAATATTTTATATAATTATTTTTTGGGAAGACAAATAGGTCCTCCCGGAATTTTAAAAAAAATCTGACTATGATTCTATTGTTCATCGGCACGTATAGAGACGGAAATTCGTTTTTACTCTGATTAATTGATTGAAGCAGAAATTTAAGATGAAAACCAAAGTTCGTATGGTATTGAATTAAAATTATTAAAACATTAAAATGAGTAACTATTTTTTAAAAATATTAAAATGTACGTATGAGATAGAAGAAAGTGTTGGAATTCGCACATCCAACTAGTTACATTTAGACTTTTACCATAACATTTAAATTAAAAGATACCTTAGCCGTAACAAATTAAACAATGTTAACAAAAATCATGTGTATCTTTATTCTAAACTAAATCACTTAAAGGAGTCTTGTTAAAAATTATTTTCAAATATACAAATTAATTTTAATAAAATTTTTAATACAATTTTCAAATATACACTTTTTTTACAGTAACCTGTGTCTTCTTTGTTATCGTATCAGAGTATTGGAAGTACAAATATGCTCGAAACGTTGCATTAATTTACATATTCAGTAATGTTCACTTACAAATGTCAAATGTTTTCACAAATTTTAATTTCACTGAGAAAAGACCCCTATTACAGGAATAAATAATCTTAGTGGAATAAATGTGAAACTTAATTTGAAGAAGTTTGGATGAAACTCTTAATGATATGTAATGAAAAGTATAGTAAGTTTAGCTGAAACATGTTGTTTAATTGTAATATTTAAATGAGATTAAATTGCGAATATTTAACCTCTAATTTTAGAATTTTATAATGTGCAAACAATGCATTTCATGGTTCATTGCTCATCTATATCTAAGAAGTATATTTCTGTACATATGCAGAGATATTTTTTGTTTAAAATTCGTTCATGTTATAAAATAAAGTAATGATTGAGATTAACCATTGTTCATTGCAAAAATTGTAACACAGAAAATTGAATGATTTTACAAGAAAAAATGTTGCAATTCAAAATGTCATCATTAAAAAAAGTTGACACTAAGAAATAGAAGAACCAGAGATGTGTAGAATATATAGATTTTCACAGTCAATTTTATTCGTTGTATGGAGCTTGATAATATGACACTTCGCATATCTGCAATTGAGTTTTTGTAATTTCAGGGGCCCGTGTCAAAATTAAAATCTCGTTGATTAAAAAAAAGACCGTCAAAATAATAATTATGTATTAAGTTTACCCGTGGTTTTAACTCTGCTACGCAGTGTCAGTAATTACTATACAGTCGAACCCCGTTATAACGAACTTCAAGGGACCGAAGTTTTTGTTCGCTATATCCGGTGGTTCGCTATATCCGATGCGACAAAATACATTAGGAAAACGACGGGACCAAAATTTTCGTTCGTTATATCTGGTAGTTCGTTATAAACCGGGTTCGTTATAACGGGGTTCGACTGTATTGTTAAATAATTATGGCTGTTATAGGATTTTATAATTGCTGATAAACCGTTAGCATTATACTTGATGGGTAGGCTTTTGGAGTTATGAAGTCTTCGTCTAGTCTTGTTTATCCAATCAATATTTTTTTCCGAGTTGCGAGTAAAACCTTTGCGTCTATACACTGTCGGTTCTTTTGTTTTTAGACTCTTCATAATTTTGCGGAAATTTTGTGTACGAATACATGCGAATAGATTTTCTGCTACTATATTTTTTGACGCATTGCTTTAATTAAATGCTTTATGTGTGACGAGTGTAATATATTAGTATTTTTTATAGTATTAAAATGTCCTAGAATGAGGAACGCAACTTCAACTCTACGTTTGTTTTGATTTTTTATTATGGAATTTATTATGAAACATGTTGTTTCTATTAGATATTATGATTTTTTCCATCATATTGTTCTTGTATTTTACATTTTAACTTTGAAATCTGGAGAAAAAGAAGTCTGTTGCTATTTGTAAACGGTGATTTTTTTAATCAACATGTAATACACTCCACAGTGGAATGATCCGAGTATAAGTTGTTTAAACCAACTCATCTTGCTATTTAATTCTAAATTAAATTTTTCAGTTTTTTTAACACTCTCTTCCTTTTTTTTAAGTTACCAGGCTCTTGAATCTTGAAAAATTTTGGACTTAGAGACCTAAATGAACATAAATTTCAATCGAGAAACCATCGCTCCACTTCTATTTGACAAATATCAAGATGAGTGGAAAGTGTCAGCTACCGTGAGAGACAAGCTTTTGTTCAACAATCTTACTGAAATCTATGATTTAAAAATAAGTTTTAAACAGAAGAAACTCTTGTTCTTCAAATAGAAAAACAAGAACGGCCGATACATGAAATTAATTTGGAAGAGAACGTTTACGATATTAGAAATGGTTGTAGCGTGGGCGACAAAATATCTTAAATAGCATCGACATCAACCCAAGCGGATTATGGTTATCAGCAGCCACTGAACTCTCTAAAAAAACTCAAGATCAATTTTAACAACATTTCTAAAGAAAATATGATGAAAGTTCTTAATTTTTCAAAAAGAACAACTATGAAATAGAAGTGGGATTGTGAAACTGGCAACGGCGTCTGTAGCATGATTCTCAAAGGAGCGTATAATGAATTAATCTTGTCTTCCTGATTTCTTTCTTACAATGTGGCAGAAATATGTAAATATGTGCTGTGTTTACACAAACAAATATTTCTACAGAAATCAGCACGTGGAAGTTTTTAAGCCAAGGCATTGCTCTTCAAGTACTCATTAAAATGAGACAGCAAAATCTCTCTAAATCGTTGTGTGCGGTGAGAACAATCCTAAATTGAAATGATTTGAATGAAACGCGAGAGCTAAATGTAAAAGGGACAGAAACTTTGCAGTTTCTGCAGCGATTGCAATACATCATGAATGATTCTTTGAACACACGAAAACAGAGATTACCGTCTGCACACTACATTAATTGTTGTATGGAAACCACCTTAACATGGCGGCGTAAAAAACTGAAGCAATTTTTCTCTTCATAATTGTTAGTTTTAAATGGTAAGATTCTTTGAAGCAACCCCCCTCCCAATCTTTCGCAAGTTTCAGTACCCCAGAACATGAAGTGGTCCCTTTCTATTTTATCAGTTTTTTCATTGTTCATTAACAGTTCATGAAAAATCCTAAACAAGTGAAACTTGTGATGTTTGTTTGAATCAAGGTTTAATATGGAATGCTAAGCTATAAGTGTTCAAATTTTAAACAATTATTTATTTATTTTTTTATGTCAATTTATTGTTCTTTCAGTATTGATAATATTTATGGTTAATTCTATGACTGCTTGAAAATGATACAAGGCAAATGATAACAAACAATTTCATTTGTGTCTAAAAGCAGATACATTCTATAGAACTTTTGAGAACTATATAAATTTGAAATAACTTCTATATAACCTTTGAAAATTGAGAAATCAATATCTATGTACTATTTAAATTTTTATATAACTGTTATATGAAATGCTAGCAGGGTCTCTAAAATATTTATTTCTACATATTAAAATATTTTTTGTTGAGTAAAAAAAACAAAAACTGAAACATTTTATATTAAAAATTAAATATAATGAAACAGTGTTTCCTGAATCTTTCATGACAATAAATTACACTTTGATATTTTACATTTATTAAATTTATATTACATCAAAATATGTTTATTTAAGAAATAGAAAAAACTAACATATTTTCTGTACCGATATTTCTATTAACTCGTTAGAATGTTAAGATAATATATTTTATTTTTTGTTTCAGTTTCTATTTAAAATTGAATGAGTAAAATGCAATAACAACTTTTTAAAGATTTTTTGTTATAACAGTTAATAAATTATTTGTTTACACTATTAAAATATTCTTAAATGGCATTCACTAGAAATATTACTGAAAATGTGTATTTTTACCGTACTATTTTATTGGAAAAAAAACCCAGAATGTTTAATTTTCTTTGGAATTTTCATTCGTTGTCATTTTAAAATTTACAAAACATTCCATTCGCATATTTTGCATTTGCTGCAAGAAGAAAAATAATTTCTTCATTAATTTTACCCTATTTATCTTTCAAACAATAGGTTTTTCTATTTTTATTTTCATTGTTTAAAAAAGTTGCAAATTACTTTAGTTAAATAAAAAAATGTAGATTAACAAGAAAATATTTTTAGTGACAAAAGAAAGGATAAACGAATATATATATATATATATATATATATATTATTATTATTATTATTATTATTATTATTATGTAATTTAAAAATTTTCAAAAATTAGAAAAGATTTCCAACTTCGACTTTGTATATTTTATTTTTTATCACTTTTTCACATTAACTTTTTAATTCTAGATATAGATGAATTTGTTTAATACAGTCTTGGATAAAACGAAGACATGCTGAGAATTAATAACATGTTAAGTTCATTGTTTAAGTTATATTGAGATTTCTATGTTTTTTATAATATACTGATGTCACAGATAATTGTTACTTTTATTAAGTATATTTTTTCATGCCTTTGTTTATTTCACTTATTGATGAAATAGTCTTTTTTTATTTAAAAGAAATGCAAAAAATAAGTATAATCGTCATTTTTTATTTATATTTTCTAATTTCTAATTTCATTAAGTATCCTTATAAATTGTTCCATGATCCGTTAGAAAATGATTTCAGAGAAATGCAAAGTAAATCAATGCACAGAAAAGCACAGGTTATGACTTCATTTCATTTTATTCGTAGGTAAAAATATATATAACTGCTACTATGATATACAGGGTGACTAGAAAATCTCCTTTCATTTTCAAGCTTTCATTACAGATACAAATAAGCACATAAGCATAGGTGTTGATTGGTGTTGTTTTATGACGGTCGAATATTTGCAGTACGAATATATAGAACCGAATGGGGATGCTATTCGTCTGGTTTTTATAAACTTAACACATACTTACGCCAAGTTAGAAAGAAAAGTAGGAAAACTTCTAAATATTAGCGCGATGAAAGCATATGGGTTCAATCCTAGCAACTGCCGTTTACTCCTCTTTGATAGAAGACCCTCTCAATAAAAGATGGGGATATATATACATCGAAAACAAATTATTAGGAACATATAAAGAACTTTTTTTCGCATTGATAACTTAGCATTTGATTGCTCGCATTGATAACTTTTAATAAACTTTTAAATGCTGGTTGCAAGAAGAACGTCATTGGTGATAACCGACGTCTTTTTCCTTCTGATGCACCTTTTTGTCAATTCTTTGCTTTATCTCATACTGATCCGGTCTTTATAAAGTTCTTGAAATTTTAATTAAAAACGCTAAAATAATCCATAACTTAAACTGTTGATTTTAAATAAATTTTATTTGAAAGTTTATTTTTTCCTATTCCATAATACAATAAAAGAATTTATGTGATACTTTAATTATATTATATTAATGTATTATCATCATGTAATGCATATATTATATGATATTACATTAGTGTACCATCGATAAAAGCGCAAGGCTTTACAAACAACGTTATTACCTTGATATTTTGTAATGTATTATAGCATATATTTCTAATGTTAATTGAATTAGAAATTTCTCATGACGCGACGGAGGAAAAAATCATTGTAAAAATGAATAAATAAATAAATAAAAATAAATAAATAAATAAATAAAAATAAATAAATAGCAATGATTTAAATGTTTAAATGACCATGCATTGGTCGCATTACATAATAATCTGTCCGACAAGCTTTGAGATTTTTTTCTTTCTCCCGCCCCTTCTTGTTTCTTCATTAATTGTGAGCGTTATTACTAAAACGTTTATTGGCCGTCTTGAAGTTTGTTGTCAGTTCCTATTGGCATTCCTGGGTTTTTCTAGCATAAAACGACATTCTGCTGATTTGGAGAATAAAATTCTACGTTTTTTGAGCTTTTTAACCTTCCTACCCTGAATGGGTCTAATCGACCCATAACTATAATTTGTTTTATACGATTCGAACCAGAACTTTTTTCACAAAGAAAGTTAAATAATAGATTCAGAGAAATAAGTCAATTAAATATATTAAAATGTTTTAAATAACAATTCTGGTGTAAAATGCTTTTATCAAGATTGAGTAAAATTTGAACAGGGTAGGAAGGTTAAATACTCCACATCACCTCGGTGGATTATGTTGACAACTGTTTTTTTTTTGCATCTCTTTTATGCTACATATTTATCCTGTTGATAAGACGTAATAAAGCTCAGATATGAACCCAAAACTAGTGGAATTGCATCCATCTACATGACATCGAATAAATGTATGGATGCTTTACATTGCTTATTATTTTACATGGGGAAATTCCAAATGGAATTCAAATCATTAATTTCTACTATGACCTAATACTTTCAAATTCAATATGTTAATAAAAACAACTTATCGTTTGCCATAAAATATCATTTTACGAGTGGTCCAGCTAATTATAATGGTCTTCGCATACTCGGAAGTGTTGTGGTTTGCAGGACTAATATATATATGGTTTGCACTGGGTGAGAAAATTTAAGTATGAGTCTATCAAAGTAAACGCATGTGATCCATATCATTATATATATATTTATTTATTTATATACTTACACATATACATATATTTATCAATGTGAAAGCCAAGATAAGTAACATAAAGCACAAAAAATATAAATAATATGTAACACTTTATAAATAATTTTGTTATGATATATTTTCTCAAAAGTCCTCGTAATAATGAGTAATAATATTACAAAAGATGAAATATAAAAGATAAAAGGTACTGTCTTTAATTTACTCTATTATTTTGTAATCGATATAATTTAAAATAGAGCGCCTGAAATTAATCTTTTGTTGTTTAGAAAGTATATCACTTTTTGAAAACATATTTTAATATTTCTTATTTTAATTATATAAGATTTGCATATTTTAAGAGCTCTTAAAACAAAGCTTAAATATATAACAACATTTTTTTATTTATATTTATGGTAATTAATGAAGAATAATATATTATGGTGGACATAAAAGATTTTTATTACATGCTTTATTATATTTTTGGTGCATAATAAATATATTTCTTTTCCTAAACAAATAATTAAAGTTTTTTTTGGCTGATTAAGTTAAAGCTGTATATTGAGTAGACGTTAGAGCGTTAGAAATTTTTTAATTTGCTTCACAATTCTTTATCAATACTTTAAAGTTTTGGTTAAGTATTTTTTATGGAAAGAAAGTGAAAAAAATTCTAATATTTAGATGACCCATTTATTTATTTTTTTGACAGTGCTTTAAAAATTAATTATATAGTTTAATCGCTCTTTCATCATCGATTGAATTTATAGGTTTTTTTCTGTGTTCTTGAATAAAAAAACGATGCTGGATTATCGATAACACATTATTGATAATTTATTAACACATACAAAATTGAAAAATCAATAGGTACAATTTTCTACAGAAGTTGTATATTTATCTATAATTATATACGCTTAACTGATTGATTTTTTCAAATCCAACAGACCCTCTTATATATGCATATATATATATATATATATATATATATATATATATATATATATATATATGTATGTATTTTTTATAGTATTTTAAATGTACTAAAAGTCATATATAAAAACAAAATTTTACGGAGTGACTCGTAAATTTCAGAAAATGCACAATTTAAATGGCGTAATGAAAGGTTATATTTTGTGTAATTCTGCGGGTTTAATTATCACCGTAAATTGTTTTCGAGTTTTGCAATATACAAGCTATGTATAGATGGCGTATTAAAATACTGCATTTAAAATAATTGCCTTTCACATGCACGTGAACGTAACGATCAAGAAACGCAGTGTCATATGTCTACTTGAACTCATCATTCTCAAATTATGTTATTAAAAAAATCTACATGCAATTAATTTTGTAAGTTTTTTAAAATTCAAAATTAAAATCCATAACAATGGCGTTATTAAAAAAAACAATAAAAGTTCATTTAGTGACCCAAAATGAATTTTAAATATTTTTATAAAATATATTAATAAAAATATTTTCAAAAAGTCACGTAGTACAATAGAAAAGTTTATTGGAACGGTATATTAAACTTTAAAATAGATATTCGAGCAATTAAAACAGTCCGGTAATCAAATATGGTTTTAAGATAAATGCTTTTGTTTCAGGATCAATTAGCTACAGTTCATATTTGTTGAAGCAAATTCGAAAATATAAACGTACAGAATATATTTATGTCTTAAAAACAAAATGAAAGCAAGAACAATAAATGTTCATTCTCCAATGATTACTTTCTTTAAATAAATAAATCATGGGTCTTTTTCTTTATTTATTTTTTCATTTACATATTTTTGTAATAAAATAAAATAAGCAATACATTCCATTGGAATCTACACCGTTCTTTTTCCTGTGAAATAACAGAGAATCTACTCGTAAACCTTAAGACAAAATTATAGAGATTAGAAGAACAGAGCTTGTGTTAAATAACAGAGAAGTTATTAGGTAAATTTTCAGTAGACTCTGTAAGTTAACATAATTAAAAACACACATGACTTTCTAAAATTATTTTTTTAATGGTAATAATTTAATACAGTTTCCAAAATTAAAGAACTTCAAAGGAATAGAAATTTTCGGTTCAATTTGAACTGATGTGTATTTTAATTTTTTACATAATCTCGTTCTAGACGTCCTAGAGTTTGAACCCGTGACCCCCGAGGAGAGGTACAACACCTTACTGATAGAATTATGGAGGCTGTCGTTGTTGTACAGAAAATATGTTTTATGATTCCGTGATGAAACATCTATTGTACTTGTGCTTTTCGAAAATTTCATTTCAAATACAATCGTTAGAAAATTTATTAAACGGTTTATTTTAATTTATTTAGAATCAACACATAAAAAATATAATTACTTTTTAATCAACTTTATTCTTTTAACACGTTATTTACTTAATTACTTATCAAGAAGTTATTTCACCTCATTAATTATCTTCTTTAATACCTGAAGATATATTGAAAGTTTTCTATATAAATAAAGTGAAATTTAGGTATATTTTTTTTTCTTTAAAACTGATTAAATATATCGGAATTTAAAACTTTTTTTTGTAAAATATTGACAAACTAATCAAATCAATTAACTAAAAATACTCATATATTAAGTCTTTGAGCATTACAATTCCTATAAAAGCAATCTAATGAAAGGTATTAATATCCTCTCTGTAAACAGAATTTCTTTTGCAATTTTTTTTTTTTTTTTTTTTTTTTTACTCAGAAAAACAATACCTATAAGAACAACTATGAAAATTACCACTTTTTGAAAATATTTAGATTCGACTATTTATCTACTCTATCTTAATTTGTTTGAGCAGTGTGTATTTAGTGCAAGGTGTCTTTTATTAATACACAGAGTAAATAAATTTTATATTAAATTTTCTTCAATAAAACATAAAAGTACCGCCACTGCATAAAGGGTTAAATTGTTTAAATAATAAATAAATAAATAAACACAATTTGTTTAATTAAAAAAACTAATTCGTTTTTTAGAATAATTTTTCCTCATAGTCGACTTTATGTTGTTTTTTAATCCGAAAATATATTAAAAGAATTTACTAGTGAAAAATAAGAGAAAAATAAACAGAAAATGTGTATTTTATTATTTAAAAGATGCTTTTTACTAGTATTTGAAAAAAAAAAAATAATAGAAGAAATTCGCCTTGCATGCAATATTTCACCTGAAATTCAAAATTCAAAATTTTAATTTTATTGCAAGAAGCACAAATGCATATCTAGTGAAAAAGTTTCCATGTCGGAACTTGAACTCATGCCATCTCGATAGCCCACTGTCGTTGCACTATACTGAAAGCCTGGGTTCGAGTTCCTGTACGAATTAGTCGGTAGAACGTCAGTACGTTTTACTGAGGGCCAGGGTTCGAGTTCCGGTGTGAAAACTCTTTTTCATTTTGACACTTGCACCTCTTAAGCAATTTAAAATTTGAAATATGATTTTCATGTGAAATATAGTGACTTTTATCGTTTTCATTATTTTAATAGTTTTGTGTAATGTGTTTCTAGATGATTAATATATTTTTTATAATGCAACAATATAATAATAATAATAATAATAATAATAATAATAATAATAATAATAATAATAATAATAAACAGCTTTCAAATAATACTACGGAATTCACCTTTAATATTACCAGGCTTATAGGATATGGTGACGGAAATAACTGCAAAGTGATTGTCGATAAAAATCCCCATTAACTCCAAGGAGTCAAATTGCAAAATAAATAAAGTAATAAATAAATAAAATAAAGTTAAAGATGAAAACATATTTACCCTCTCACTGACAAGCCCCTTTTAATACATTCACTAAGCTCCAGGTTTCATTGCAATAAAAGCAATATTTAAAATAACACAATTCTGTTGATGTAATGAATTTTTAATACATTAAGCAATGATATTCTGAAGGATTTCATTGATAATCGTTATTAAGGTTTTTTTATATACACTCGAGTCTCTATATAACGAAATCCACCGTTCCAGCAAAAAATTCGTTATATAGAGAAATTCTCTGTATAGAGAATGATGTTAAAAATCGTATTTAATGTGTGAAATTTGAACAAATATTATTTTTGATCTTTTGAATTAAGAATTTGAAGTGTTTAAAAGTATATATTAACCTAACATTTTATTTCTTAATTATTTAAGCTGTTTCAATAAAGAGAGCAGATATTTATTTGAAAGCTGATGAAAATCAAATAAGGAAGACTTGCATTTATTTCAGATGAAGAAATCTGTAATTTTTTGTCGTTTTGATTTTAAAGTTGTTACGCTCTCAAAAAAAATGTTAAAATTTTAGCAAATAATGAAAAATTGTAGTTAACATTTCCCACAATTTGAAGGCCTCTCTTATGAGCCTCTCACTGATTCCTCTCTTACATGTGTATCAATCCAATTGACACTGTTTTGAAAAGGATGTGGAAAGGTGTGTCTGAGGTGGGATGAATTCGTTGGATTTAAAGAACAAGGAGAGGAGTAATATAAAAAAAACTCGGCACTGACGATAAATCAAAAATAATTTATGAAAAATCGATTCCATATGATTTCGAAGCTTTTTAAAACTGAATAAATTAAGACCAATTTATGAAAAAATTCGTTATATGGAGATAGATATTTCGCTATATACAGACTGTTTTTAATGTAATCGTGCCAAAAGGGGACCGTTTTTACTAAAAATTCGTTATATAGAGAAATTCGATGTATGGAGTTTCGTTATAGAGAGATTCTACTGTATATAAGAATCATATATTTCTTAGCATTTAACCCTTGGCACTCCGTAGTCTCAGCGGCGGAGACATCATCTTTCCTTCCAAAACTTGTTTTTAGCACCAGTAAAAAAGGGAAGTAAAATTTTCCTTATTTAATCAGAGAATTTTTCAAATTGTCTACCTCAAGGAAAGTTCTTTTAAAAAAAGTGGAGCTAATTGAATAAAATTTGTGTAAGAAGCACCGGAGTCCGAAGGGTTAAAAAATTAGAGAAAAGAACATGACAATTCTGCCCTATTTCAGAGGGTTAAAGACTTGGAAATCCTTACAGGGAATTAGATACAAGATAAGGGAAATATTTGTAAAATGATGAGTGAAAAACTCAATCGAATGCATTTAACTTAGAACAAGTAACTTTTTTTTAGTTCTCGGGACTTAGACTTTCGGGGTTTTTTCGGTATTTTTACAGAGATATTTAACAGTATTCATTCAATAACATGTCAACAGAAATAACTATCGATCAACTAAAATTTTAGTTGATAGAAATACGGAAAAAACCCCGAAAGTCTAAGTCTCGAGAACCAAAAAAAAGTTACTTGTTCTAGGTTAAATGCATTCGATTGAGTTTTTCACTCATCGTTTTACAAATATTTCCTCCCCAGTAGCCAAACAATATTGGACAAATATTGGCTACATCTTGGAGCAATATTGGCACATTGGCCCAATATTGGCATTTAATATTGCTCCAATATTGGGGTTTTTATATTTTGACCTTATTTAGCCAATATTTGCAGCCAATATTATGCCAATATTGGAGTTTCATTGGAAATATTGCCAATAAAAAGCGAATATCGGTTAAATATTGGGATTTCATTGGAAATATTTCCAATTTAACTCCAACATTTGTACAATACTGGCGTTTTATTGGCAATATTTCCAATCAATGTAATATTGACGCAACGTTGGACAAATATTGGTTTGCTACTAGGGAACCTATTTCCGTAAAGAACGTTGTCTTACAATGTATAATTTTCGATCCTTTTAAATATCTCTTAAAATAGACAATTTTCTGTAAGTTGGGTCATGTGAGGTAATTATGAATAGGTAATTATTACCCCCAAACAAATGTGTATAGGAAAGTAGAAAGATAAACCATATTGGTCATAATTTACCCGCTAGTGTTCATAATTACCTCAAACTTTTGCGATTGTAAGATTTGTGTGTGTTTGATGGGGTAATTATAACCACACTTTTAGCTCTAAAAAACAGCCATGAAAGTTTAAACTTTAAAAAGGTTTTTTTAAAGAGTCTAAGTTTTTTCCTATGCACTAAAAATATCACTTTTCCAAATAGAAAAAAAATAATAATAACAATGTAGAAAATGGAAAAAGTGGTCATAATTATCTTTCTTGACCCTACTATTAATAGTACAAAAATAATAAATGTAAAAGTAAAAAGTAGTGAGAATAAAAGAAAAAAATAAATTACGATAATTGAAAAAAATGTGATATCGGGCCCAAGTCGGAAGAACCCCTGAAAAAGAATTAAATGGGAAAAAAATCGGACTAAAACAACAAATTTCAAGTTGTTTAATTAAAAAATGCGAAACGAAAATCGATCTCGTTGTTTTTATCGAGTCACGAAAATGAAGAAAAAAAACTGCCATAATGTGATAGACGAAAATAAAAACTTATTTTTTTCTTATGATGAAACGTTTCGTGTTATAGCTATAAGTCTTCTTAATAAAAAATTGAGTATAGAAATCCAACAGAAGAAAATTTTCTAACGAATTTTAATTTTACTTCGTATAAAAATTTCCTTTTCGTAATAATTTTACAAGTTCATCTAAATTGAAATTTTTATTATAAAAAACGGTACTACTTGGTTATTCCATCGACCAAAAAATATCGACAAAGAATAAAATTAAATGCCAATAATGGATGATATGTGAATGTCAAATTCCATGACATTTAATATTACACGCGTGTTTAAAACGTCATTACGTTATTTTTGCTTCGACTTTTTATTTGTATTTCATAATATTCATAGTATTTGTTTTTTTTTGTTGTCGTTGTTGTTGTTGTTTAAAATAAAAATTATGTCAATAGGTATAATTTGGCTATTAGTTTGGCCATTTGTATAATCCGGCAAAATTGGTCGACGGAATAACCAAGTATTCAAAAAAAAAAAAAAAAATGTAATGTATTATAGAGGGCTTTCTTTATATGGGAGTCTAAAATATAACTTCGGTAAAAAGCAATCTGACAGAAAACAAAGATATAATGTTTGTCGAAATAAAAACTTTAAGAAGATTTAAAAAATCGCAAAAGATAATAAAAATACCTGTACGTTTTTTAAAGAAACATATTTTTCAAAAGAACGAAATTTACTATTCTGGGCTAAAAAATGAAATTGTGTTTCCTTTATAATTGACTGAAAATCGCGAGCTAGCATGGTAAACAGGAAAACAGAAGAACTCATTCAAAATTCAATAACGAATAAAAAAACAGTTAGAGAAAAATAAAATCTAATCTTAGGTGCATTTGTACAATTGGATTTGAGTATGTGCGATGCATTTCCCTAATTATGGGGAAAGGAGGGGACAAATGACAGACACAGACAAACATTTTCCTTTTATTAATATTCATTAATGATAAAAATTGTCTTGTTTATTAATTGTGGATACAATTTAGAAAATCATAATAATTGCATAAGCATTCCACATTATTGTTTAAGTTATAAACTGTAATTTCTATTTTTACATCAAGGAAAAAAAAAAAAAAAGAAAGAAAGAAAGAAAAAAAAAAGTTGTTTAACAAAAAACAAGTACTATTTGAAAAATTATATTGTCAAAGAAATTCTTTATTTAAATTAATAATAATAATAAACATCAGTTTTAGGACGATTATAACGAGTCATATATTACGTACGCCGTGTATTAAACATTAATATCCCGAGACCAATGATCAAAAACAGTAGATTAAAGATAGACAATTTTAACTGTTTAAAATGTGCATTTTTATTTGACGGAGTTAATAAGACTTCTGAACGTCTCCTATTACATACGACATTGATTAAACATTGATATTCCTGGACCCTTCACAAGCAAATTTTAAATAAAATTTCAGTTTTACAATTTTCGGAACTGAAAGTTTTAAAACTTCTTAACATCGCACATTTTAAATTTTTACAAAGTTTCTCAGAGAAAAAAAATTACAATGAAATTTATTTGAAATCTCTATCACAATTTGTTTTTAAATTATTATTTTTTTAAAAGCTTTTGTTGCTCTTTTTGTCATTGCAGAAACAGAAGTATTCCATTTTTGGGCGATAAACTTGGACCAATCAGGAAACGAATAAAATAATAACCAGAAGTATCCATTTACGGACATTAAACTTGGACCAATCAGGAAACGAATAAAACTATACGAAATATTTAACGAATACTATAATTAAACTAATTATAATTAAACGAATAATACTATTTTTTTTTCAAATAATTAAAAAAAGAATATGTAATTTTAGCATGATTAATAAACATATTAATTTGAGAAACAATATTTTTTATATGTTTACTCGCTTCTCATAATTTTACATTTAGATCACACAAAGGACATTTAAATTTTTTAATAAAGTTCTTAATTACAGTTTGTTCATACTTAGCAGATTTAATTTTTAAATTCAATTTATCATTACAGTTTTTTTTTTTTTACATTGTGATTTTTAATTACATAATTATAGCATAAGGATAATGAGCGCAAGCATAAATTTATACAAGAAAAAAAATATTCTTATTTTTCCCTGCTTTTTTACTTTTTTATATTATACTTTGAAGCAAAAATTATTGACGCGAAATTATATTATTTCATTTATTTATTTTGATGATTATATTGAAGATTTTTTTTATATTGAATAACCAATATGTAAATTTAAATACATAACACTGACATGAAGAATAAACACATTGATTTTTACAAGCAAAAATTTACATTTTTTATTCGTTCTTCGTAATTTATGTCATTCTTTAATGCACATGTTACTAAATGTTGTTACTGTATACTGTCTTTAAGTAAACTTCAAATATACATATTTCAGCATACAAATTTACTATAAAGATTAAAAAGTAATTTCTGCTAGAAATGCGGGTAGGTTTTGAATTAATAAAAAAGGGTAAATTGAATCTTTCTATTATCATGTTTTACTTTAATAAATATTTATGTAAAAAACAATTTTAGTTTTTATACTGCAAAAACTTATAAATGTTATACAGTCGAGTCTCTATATAACGAAATCCATTGTTCCAGTAAAAAATTCGTTATATAGAGAAATTCGTTGAATAGAGAAAGCCGTTAAAATTTCTGTTTAATGTGCAAATTTTGAACAAGTATTATTTTTTATACGTTTAATTAAAAGTTTGAAGTGTTTAACTATAAATTTTAACGTATTATCCTATTTCTTAATTATTTGAACAGTTTAAAAAAAAGAGAATAGACATTTATTTAAAAGCTTAATAAAAATCGCACAAGAAAAACGTACGTTAATTTTTTTGCCATTGAAAACACATCTCAAATTTTCGGGGAGATCTCATTGCTCCGGGTATGAATGTCCCCCAAGCCACCCTCTGAAATCAACACTGACTTCAATTACCACATTGATCCAGCTTTTATATGTATAACAATTAAACTGACACTGTTTCTCGAAGGATGTTAAAAGATGTGTGGGAGGGGGGCTGGTGGAATGAATTCGTTGTACTTAAAGAACAAGAAGATTCAAGGTAGAGAAGCAATATAAAAAACTCAGCCTTGAACGATAAATCAAAAATAAGTGATGGAAATTTGATTCCATTGTGATTTTAAAACTTTTTAAAACTGAATAAATTAAGAACATTTTATGAAAAAATTCGTTATATGGAGATAGATATTTCGCTATATAGAGACTGTTTTTAATGTAATCATGAAAAAAGGGGACCGTTCCTGCTAAAAATTCGTTATATAGAGAAATTCGATGTATGGAGTTTCTTTATAGAGATACTCGACTGTATACAGTTTTAGAATGAACAGTAAATACGTTTATTTGTTCAAGCACAATTTATATACATATTTTTACATTCCTCTTCCTATTTTTATGTTCCAATGTTAACAAAAATACGCGTAACCTACTGTCACGCGATTTATATTTGTCGTACTTGAGCTGAGAACATCCTTTGATACATTTTGCTCCGTCATTTTCTTGTTTTCATTATTTTTTCATCTTTTCAACTTTCAGAATAGAAAAGAACATATGCACTTGTCCTTAGACCTTGATCCTTTAAAGCCGCATTCATAGGTGAAAGATGTGTTACATTTTTAGATTTGTCAACAACTCCGAATGTTTACTTGCATTTATAAGATTCTTTCAAAACTTGTCTTTCTTTTTCGCACTTACCTTCCTTCCGTTGAACACGCTTTGATATGAAACGAAATGCAAATTGCAAAAACCTGTAAAAATATGTTTTTTTTTTTTTTTTTTTTTTTTTTTTTTTTTTTTTTTTTTTTTTTTTAATAATTGATTTTTATGTAGTTTTTGGAGATTCATAGCATTCATAGGTGAAAGATGTGTTACATTTTTAGATTTGTCAACAACTCCGAATGTTTACTTGCATTTATAAGATTCTTTCAAAACTTGTCTTTCTTTTTCTCACTTACCTTCCTTTCGTTGAACACGCTTTGATATGAAACAAAATGCAAATTGCAAAAGCCTGCAAAGATATGTTTTTTTTTTTTTTTTTTTTTTTTTTTTTTTAAATAATTGATTTTTATGTAGTTTTTGGAGATGAATACGAAAATGACCTGTTTTTTTAACCTTCGTGTCAAGAGATTTCACAAATTGTAAATTTTGACGGTAAAAATTCTAGAAATAGCGAAAATTCGAAAACTAAAACATAGTGAAGATGATTGTGTTATTTAACGTTTGATAAGTGATTATTATGATTTTTGGCTTTGATGCATTATCTTCCTGCGAGCCGCCATTTTGTTTCCCTGTTATTTCTCATACATTATTATTTAACCTTAAACTACAAAACGCAACTGAAATTATTATTTAATAACTGAACCATACCTTTCAAAAATGATATGAAATTAAACAAGACAATCTACTGTAGAAACTCAAAGATTGAAAGAGCAAATTTTAATAGTAAAAATTGTTTGATTTATTTATTCATTTATTTTGTAAAATATTCAAGTATAGTGAAAATATTTTTTTTACTACGCATAAGCCTTAAAAAATATTTTTTTTACGTTTTCTTTAGAAAATATTTGCAAAATAATAATAATAATAACAATTTCTGAGAAATAATAATGAAACAAAATGGCGGCTCGCAGGAAGATACGGCATCTGTTCCTGATCTTATTAGAGCATAATCCGAAAATGATTTTCATTTTTTAACATTTGATGCATGTTTGTATGTTGGATGTTGTTTATGTATGCAAAATATAAATTCAAAAGTTAAAAATTTAAAAATCTGGAACTATAGAATAGAGAAGATATATTGTTTTTAATTTTAAGTTCTGATAACTGATTTTCGCTTACGTTTTTAGAACTGAATCATAAAATGATCTCCATTTCTAACCAGCACGGCAGGATTTTCCTCAGATTGTAAATTTCAAAGTTTAAAAGGAGTGAAAATCCCACGCTATTAAATTGATGTATTTTTTTGCTCAATTAAACTGTATTTAACTGAATAATTAAATTAAATACAATTTAATTGTATTTAATTAAATAATTAATCCCATTTTTACTTTTTTCTATCCTCAATAGAAGAAAGTATTGTAATCGAAATTTTGTCGATTTCCCGTCTCGACAGATTTACACGCTTTAGGGGTCAGAGATTCCAAAAAACATGTTTTTACAAAATGTCTGTCTGTCCGTGTGTCGCCATTCTACCATCAAAAAATGTATGAAAAAATAGAATTGAACCTGATTTTTTAGCTGTAACAAACAGGTCTTCCTTCAATTTTGAAATATTCCGCCGGAAAAGGGCTCTGTAGTAGCAATTTATGCGCCATTTTTAGGTGCATTCGCAATTGTATAATGCGTAGCACCTATAGTGGTAGTTCAGTCCGTCCGTCTGTCCGCATATAACAACGCAAAAACTACCCAACCGAATCGTTTGAAATTTAAAATACATAATTATTACATAATTTTGTCGAGTCATTTCAAATTTTATGAAACTCGGATGCATAGATCAATTACAGGGGCAATCAAAAGTATTCCATTACATTACGGTCAATGGGGAAAAAAGTATCAAATGCATTTTAATCGTTTGAAATTTAAAATACGCAATTATTACATAATTCTGTCGAGTTATTTCAAATCTTTTCATAATCGTGTGCATAGATTAATTACAGGGGCAATCAAAAGTATTCAATTACATTATGGTCAATGGGGAAAAAGTTTCAAATATATTCTATACGTTTGAAATTTAAAATACATAATTATTACATAATTTTGTCGAGTTATTTGAAATTTTACGAAAATCAGATGCATAGATCAATTACAGGACAATCAAAAGTATTCCGTTACATTACGGTCAATGGGAAAAAATGTTTCAAATGCATTTTAATCGTGTTACACTCATGCGAACTTAATAAAATTTATATGCAACTATAAAATACATATTATAATACACATCTTACATAATTTGTGGCGCAAAGAACATTTGTTATTGATTTACAAGGTCACACAAAAGTATTCCATTACATAATGGTATAGGGAGAACATTGTTTGATGAGCGTTTTAATTGTAATTCACTATTTACAATTTTATGAGATTGATATATGAAAGTAATATTTTTAAAATTTCGCTATCGTACGAACGCACCTAATTTGCTACGCTTCACGTGCAATTTCCAACTTGTTATTATTAGTACCACCTAAACGTATGAAGTTATACATAGAATTGAACCAAGTTTTTCGTGAAAGTGTATGGCTATGGCTAGTTGGTCTTGCCTGAATTTTTAAAAAATCCACTTGAAGGGGGAGCTTTAATCACGATGTCTGTACAATTTTCATTATTTTACCATAAAAAAATGTGTGAAGTTATGCATAGAACTGAACTAAAATTTTTGTTTATGATTATTTTGGGTATGGCAAGTAGGTCGTCCCTGAATTTGAAAAAAAAAAAATCTGCCTATCATTCTATTGATCATCGGCTCGTGCAAAGACAGAAACTCGTTTTTACACCGATTAATTGAATGAAGCAGAAATTTAAGATGAAAATCAAAATTGATATAATATTAAATTAACATTATTAAAGCATTAATACGCGCAATTTTTTTTAAATATTAAAATGTACGTATGCGATAGAAGAAAGATTTGGGATTGGCACATCTAATTAGTTTGACTTATATTAGGGTATGTTACATGGAAACAGATCAGGTTTCCGATAATGCGATGGGAGGAATGGGGTACAATCTTAACTTTGAAGTTTTTCAATTGGCGAAAATTCCCGACGTGATGATTAAAAATAAACGTTATTTTGTATTCAGCGGTAAAAAAATACATAAAAATCAACTATCATAAGTTAAAACATACAGGAATCATATTATTTTATAGTATTATATTTTCGCTACTTTTGTTTTGTTTTGTTTTAGTTTTTAACTTGGAAATTTATGATTTTCAAAAAAGTATTTACTCGATGATAAAAAATGAAAAACATTTTTGGATAGGGTGCTATAAATTAAATTAAGAGTGAATTGCCAAAGGATAAGTGACACAATCGAATTTTTGCAAGTCAGCGTTATTAATAATAGTCGGAAGAGATGTAGAATAATTTCTATGCTACTAATTTGTAATTATCATAAAATAAATGAAAATTAACTGCTTCGGAACAACGGATGGATATGTGCATCTTCAAAACGTGCTTCTAGACCTGGTTTTTAACAACAATAATAAAGAAGAGTAAAAAAAAAATCCTTATTTAATTAAGACATTTTCTAGATTTCTAAACAAAATTTAATTGTTTAACAAAAAATGGTATCAACCGAATAAAATTTATGTAAAATATATTCCCCTATATCGATTATAAATATAAAAATCTTTTAACCTCCTCGGTTTTGAATTATTATTACATGCGACACTGATAAACCTACGAGGAAAAAAACTAAACTATTGGATTTTTTTACATGTTTATTTTATTTCTGAGTGTTTAACTGAATCTATATGGCTAAATCTATTTGGATGTACCTGACCAATAAAGGGCAGAACTGATATTACTTTCTTTATAAACTAAGTGTTATTATCATTTGAATGTGCAAAATGCATTCCAGACAATGAGTCGAACAAAGTAAGAAATTTTCGAAATTAACTAACTTTACAATAAAGAATGCTTACAATTACAATGCTTTACAATAAAGAAATTTGAAGATTTGTAGATCATTCAATTAATTAAAGGCCTTCAATTTGATACTGTGTAATTTAAGCTATTAATCATTAAATTGATATTTTAAGGGTGCTAGTAATTTTATATTTACATTTGTAAATCTAAATTATCATCTTCCTAAAGTATCAATTTTAGAATGGAATTTTTCTCTCATCTAGGATGTATTTTTGTTTGCGCAGTGAATGTGTATTCGCAGTGTTACTTTAACCCTTTACTGCACGATATTCTATTTTAAGGAAAATAGTTGTTTGAAATCTATATATCTGTCTTATAATCAGAAAAATAATAGTAAAAAAATAATTTCAAACTTTCAGCAAAAATTTTATATTTTATGACGTATACCTTATATACACAGTTAGAGTTTTTTAAATTTTGTATTGTTATATTTTGTAATTAAATTATCCTAAATTAATTAATTTTATTTGCTTAACACTCTGCAACTTTAGTGAAATAACACCGATATAACTGATAATTATCAATTCACCGATAATTATTAATTACAATTACACACTTTGTATAAATCACCATTAAACGAAAATAGAAAATCAGGACTAGTTTCGAGCTACAAAAATTACAGCTCGCCATCAGCTGAACTAACGCGTTTCTGTAAGGAGACAGAATTAGAGATAAACTGTATTTAAGTATGTAGAAAAAATAATAAAAGTATATTTTACCTTGCCGATTTTTTTTTTCAGAAGCACAAATTCTATTTTTAGGTAAAAAGTTTTTTGAAATCTATATATCTGTCTTATAATCGGAAAAATACTAAAAAAATAATGTCAAACTTTCAGCAAAAATTTTATATTTTATGGCGTAGACCCTGTATACACAGTTAGAGTTTTTAAATTTTGTATTGTTATATTTTGCAATTAAATTATCTTAAATTAATTAATTTTATTTGATTAACACTCTGCAACTTTTGTGAAATAACACCGATATAACTGATAATTATTAATTCACCGATAATTATTAATTACAATTGCACACTTTTTATAAATCACCATTAAACGAAAATAGCAAATCAGGACGAGTTTCGAGCTGCAAAAATTACCGCTCGTCATCAGCTGAACTAACGTGTTTCTGTAAGGAGACAGAATTAGAGATAAACTGTAATTAAGTATGTAGAAAAAATAATAAAAGTATATTTTGCCTTGACGAATTTTTTTTTTTTTTTTTTTTTTTTCGGAAGCACAAATTTTCTTTTTAGGAAAAAAGTTATTTGAAATCTACATATCTGTCTTACAAGCGGAAAAATACAAAAAAAAAAAAAAAAAATAAAATAAAAATAATTTCAAACTTTCAGCAAAAAATTTATATTTTATGGCGTATTATATGGCTTATTGTATGGCGTAATATTATATATATATATATATATATATATATATATATATATATATATATTTGTCAAATGCTGTCATCTGACATGGAAAAAATAACTGTTATTCCATTCCTTTGATTGTTTTTGATCACAGCGATCATAGCGATCACATGGGCACATAATGAGAATTATAGTGTTTTTAGGTATTTACCAGAAGTGGCACACAGTAGAATGAAGAGTTAAGTTTAGGTCAAAAGAAGTTACACACACGTGTATGATAAATACCTTTAAAGTTTTCCGAACCATTTAGATTCAAACAAGGTAAACTTTAAGTATATAAGAAAATAAGAGTAGAAAAAAGAATAAGAGGGCGTAAAATAAGACGTACACATTTTTTGCACATTTTAAATTAAAAATGAAGAAAAATACGATATTCGTATTAAGAGAACTAAGACATCCACCTACGAAGACTGAAAAACACATTCACACGCGACCATTTACCGCGAATTAAATCTCGTACTACAAGATTTTTTTTTTTTCTAACGGGGAAATACTTACTGAGAGTTTACTTTAAACTGCTCATTAGATCTATTTTTGCAGACACAAATGTTTAAAAAAAACTCTACTAAATAAACAACTTGATTAATGATACTACAAATGTGAAATCAAATACAAACGTTATAAAAATATTTGTTAGTAAACATCTAATAAAAAAAGTGTGAAATTAGTATCCAAAATAAAAACGGTACATTTTGCAGAGAAATGATAGTCGAATACCGCAAAAACGGCTTCTGAAAATGAAATAATATATAAAATATCTAGAAGTAGTAGATTTTAAAAGTAATATTTCTGATGCATATATTTACTACAGAGCAACATCCTACTATTTTGTGTTTAGTAAAAAGTACGCAAAAATACCTCATGATGAAAGAGCAATGTAATCATAAGTTGGCTGGCTATGGAATTCATAACAAGCATGCACAGAGCAACTGTTGTTACAATTTTAACCCCTTGGGCACGAGCGACACGTATACGTGCCGCAAAAAGGCTTAAGAATACTTGTTTATCCTCACAATTAAAATGTTACGATAAAATTTGTCTTATTTAATTCAAGCATTTTCTCATTTTAATAAGAGACAAATTTCTAGTTTTAAAAACCGTTGACAAAACATTAAAAAGACTCCCGTAACGAAATGGGTTAAGTGTGGTCTGCTTTTATATAAGTTTGAGTTACTATTTCACGTTATAAGGTACCCTGGGGTAATAACGCCACGTTAAGGTTCTACCAATTTTCACGGTTTAGTTTTAGATTGTATTTTTCAAACAAATATAGGATCTGATACAGCAACTCATTGACTATCTATATAAAATAAAATAATTTAACAGATATGTATTCATAAAATGTAATGGCGTTTTTTCTTGACCAATGCTATTTGGCGTTATTACCCACCTATATGGGTAATAACGCCATGCAAACAAACCTATGAAATAAGATGGAATAATTGCATGTAGATAGCCCAATTCTAAAAATACAAACTCTACAAAATTAGAAATTAACAAATTGCATTCTAAACTATTGAAAATGTTCATTTTTTTGTGAAAGTGTAAGAAAAATAAAGGTGTGGTGTGGGAGGGGGGGATGAGGCAAAAGAATATCAGACCGTGAGCTTCTTTTTGCTTAAAAAGGACCGCTTAAATAGAAATATGAGAAACATTGGACAGTTTTAACTGTGTTTATTTGAATCAGTATTTAGGATGTAGCTCGGACACTGTAGGGAATTAACCGGGGTATTAAATTGAAGGATTGGCGTTGTTACCCCGGTATAGTTATTGCGCAGTACATTTTCAATTACAAATTATCTCGAGAAGATATTCAAAATCTTCAACAACATTTTAAAAGTACATGAAATGCACTACAAATTTATGTAATTAACAGAGTATTTCCGGATAAAAAGACAGTCTCCACATCACAAAACGTATCTCGCAAATTTTAGATCAAGCGTTAATTTTAGTTGTTTGTAAAAACAATAAGACCTAAAAATGAAACAAATTAACTTGAAGCTGTTTTTTGCGATTTATATGACTCAAAACCCTTCTGCGCAGAGCACATGGGTATTATTTACCTGATTATTTCATAATTATGCAAAATATAAGCACTTGGCGTTATTACCCCGCCTGGCGTTATTACCCCAGGGTACCTTATATAACACATTTTTAATGAAATTTTTATCATTCAACCATACATATTAGAAGAATGCTAAAGGAGTAAAAAAGATGGAAAGGGCCCCAAAAATGGGTTCGTCTAAATAAAAGTAAATTGTTAAGGAAATTATGTTCATAATTATTAAAATATACTTAAAGTAATTTCATATGGTATTTGAATATTCCATATTTAGTATGGAAAATATATAGTTGGTGACTAATATATTATATTAACTCTGCAAACACAATTTACGGCGAATGCATTAGAGAAATTTGCATGGCTTAAATCTAAGCTTGCAGTTTAGAAAAAAAATATTTTTTCTGTGTCGCTTATACGAAATTTTTTAATGGAATTGATTTTAATGATAAAAAAAAGTGATTTAACAAAATTACCACGATCATTTAGAAAATGATATTTTCAAAGACTAATAAATAAATTCTATATTGAAAAAAAAGTAATAAACATCATTTTTTATGATGATGAAAAATTATTCAATATTTAAATAAATTAAACAATGCAAACAAGAAAAACTTCCCTAAGAAAATTTAAAAGGAGTTTCATAAAACATGTAGCTTTAGAACTTTCTTTTTAAATATCATAATTTTAATGAATGAAATAACTATTTTTCTTTTGTTTTCATATTTTTTACTTCCGTGGAATATTATATTACTTCTATTTCTTCCGCCCAACCATGAATAAATCTAAAAATAATTACAACTTTTTATTCAAAGTTTTGATAATGAAGGGAAAAAATATTGAAATAATTTTTTTCTTTACTTTTTTATTTTTATTTTTATTTATTATTTTTTTTATTGAGGAAGGAGTAATTTCATTTTGTTTATTTATTTTTTAATTACATTTGTTACATTTTTATGTTATTAGTTTCGCATTCTATCTTTTTAATTGTAGATATATATATATATATATATATATACAGGGTGTCCAGCAAATAAGAACCTGATTTCGAAATTAAAGTTCTCTAAAACAAAGATCAGTAGAATTCCGCGGTAAACGGTTTGTTTATTAGGTAAGCTGCAAAAATCTTATAGAGCAGTTTCAAACGGTGAATATTTTTTAAGAATTGCGTTCTGATTGCAAAGAATGCTTAATTTTAACATTTTTCTTGTTTTAGAATCTTTGCCGAGAACAAGTTTTTCGGATTAAAGTGTCATATTTTAACGATTTTGCGAACTAAATTTTAAAAATTTGGAAATTTCAAAAATTTAATTTCACGAGTACACGCCACATAATAACAAAAAATTTATCTTTACAGATCATGCACTGAAAAGTTAATTCAAAATGTTTCTGAAATATAGGATCATTTATTGCTAATTAAGACTGAAAAGGAATTTTTAAATGAACAAAAACAAATAGAAAACGCATTTCATTCAATTTAAAAATAATTTTGCAATGAAATTTTTTTCCTAACTTTGTAATGCTGTAAAACATTATGTGCAACTGAAAAGGTGGTCGTAGTATTTAATTTTTAAACCATTCTGTATCTAAATTCATATTAAAAAAATTAAAAATAACCAAGTTAAGTAAAAAGAAGTTAATTTTTAATATTTTATCTTTTAAAAATACGACGAAAAACAATTTTACATATGCAAAAAAGACTTTGTCTCTCTAAGTGCACCAACAGAAAAATTATACATTATCTAAATAAAGTAAACAATGCAAACAAGAAAAAACTTCCCTAAGAAAATATAAAAGGAGTTTCATAAAGCATGTAGCTTTGGAATTTTTTTTATTTAATATCATATTCTTAATAAATAAAATAACTATTTTTTTGTTTTCTTATTTGTTACTTCCGTGAAATATAATATTACTTCTATTTCTCCCGCCCAACCAAAAATAAAACTAAAAATAACAAGAACTCTTTATTTAAAGTTTTGATAATGAAGGAAAAAATGCTGAAATGAATTATTTCTTTCCCTTATATTTGAGTTTTTATTATTTTTTTAATTGAGTAAACAGTAAGATCATTTTGTTTATTTATTATTTTATTACATTTATTATGTTTTTATGCTATTAGTTTAGCATACTATCTTTTTAATTATATTTATACTTATATATAGGGTGTCCAACAAATAAGATCCTTATTTCAAAATTAAATTTCTCAAAAACAAAGACCGGTAGAATTATGCGGTAAACGGTTTGTTTATTAGCTAAGCTGCAAAAATCGTACAGAGAAGTTCAAACGGTGAATATTTTGAAAAGATTGTGTTTTGATTGCAAAGAATGCTTAATTTGACATTTGTCTTATTTTAGAATCTTTAAAGGGAATGAGGTTTTCGGATTAAAGTGACATATTTTAAGGATTTCTCGAACTAAATTTTTGAAATTTCGAAATTTCAAAAATTTAATTCCACGAGCAAACGCCACCTAATAACAGAAACTTTATCTTTACAGATCATACACTATTAAGTTAATTCAAAATTTTACTGAAATGTAACATCATTTATTATTGTTAATTAAGACTGAAAAATAATTTCTAAATGAAAAAAATTAAATAGAAAATATATTCCATTGAATTTTAACATAATTTTGCAAAGAAATTTTCTCCCTAATTTTGGAATGCGTAAAACATTTTGTGCTACTGGAGGTGTTTTTTATTGCATTTAATTTCTATACCATTCTACATCTAAATTCATATAAAAAAAGTCTTTTCAAAATAATCAAAATAATAAAAAAATGTTAAAGTTTTATTTTTTGTCTTTTAAAAATACGACAAAAAAAACAATTTCATATTAAAAAAAAAAACTCTGACACCGTATATGTACCAAAAGAAAAACTGTGCAATTTCTAAATAAAACAAACAATGTAAACAAGATAAAACTTCCATAAGAAAATATAAAAGGAATTTCATAAAAAATGCAGCTTTAGAATTTTCTTTTTTTAAATATCAAATGGTTAATGAATGAAATAACTATTTTTCTTTTATTTTTATATTTCTTACTTCCGTGGAATATAATATTGTTTCCACTCCTCCCTCCCAACCATGAATAAATCGAAAAAAAACAACATCTCTTTACTAAAAGTTTTGATAATGAAGGGGAGAAATATTGAAATAAATTTCTTCTTCTCCTATTTTTTTTTCTCTTTCAAAAAATGTTAAGCAGAAAGATTAGTTCACTTATTTATTTTTTATTATATTTTTACGTTATTATGTTGTTAATATGGTATTCAATGTTTTTAATTACACACATATATATATAATAAATTATATAATATAATTTTGAATTGCTTTAACATTATATTCTGCGTAGTAGATAATAATTTTCTAACTGCATATATTCAAAATAAAGCTGTTAGCCTAAATGATTCGTTGGGTTTCAAAAGAGTGTTTTGTTTGAAGTATATGATGTAAAAATACGAGTGATACGTGGAAAAATACATACCACCACCAAGTCTTAGGTATTAATCACCCTGCAGAAATTCCCACGGCAATCCTGCTCTGTCCATGCATTCAAAAGCATGTTTCTGTCTTTTAAACTTGGTGAGTGTATGTATATTGTCATGTGTCACATGTCATTGTAGGCTGTATAAAAATGTCAATATACAATCTTTTGAAACTTGATAAATAGTTTAGTCTAACCATGTATATTAAACAATTATTTACAGTGCAAAATTCGCTGAAAGTATAAACTTGTATTGCACTTATTTTGTGAAGTTCTGTGTAGGTTTATTTTATTTACGTATACATACCATTCTAGACTTAATTTTTGAGTAAATAATTATTTTATGATCTTACATATAAAATGTGTTTGTGATGTCATGCCAATACAATCAATATTTATGTTAGAAACTGCTTTCGTAACATATTTATTTAGTCTAAAATGCAAAGTAGATTCTTTCAATAATAATAATAATAATAATAAAACATTTTTTTTACCCTTAATTGTAACAAAGATACTTTATCGAAAGATCAACTGAACAACTTTGAACTGAAGTAAACTAAAGAAAAAATTTAAAAATGTATATGTATTTAATGGTTTATAAATATATTTTATCAAGAAGATTTATAGGTTTTGCAGGAAGAATCGCCAATCTATCAATATTAACAGACAAACTATTTTCTTATCCCTTCACTGCACGATTTTTTCTATTATTATGAAAATTATTTGAAATCTATGTATAGGTCTAATAATGAAAAAAATGGTTTAAAAAAATTAAACTTCAAATTTTCAGCATAACATTCTTTGGACTATTTTATGGCGCGTTATTGTGTATCCTATGTACATAATTAGAGTTTTGTAACATTTTAGTGCTATATTTTACAACTAAAAAAGCTTAAATTAATTAATTTTTTCAGCTTAACACTCTGCATATTTTTTGTATTAATATTTTTAAATATTCAGTAAAAATAATGAATGTAAATTTTGCCTTAATAGCTTGATCAGTTTTTTTGAACAGATTCGAAAAAATTGTAATTTTTGTCAAATTCTGAAATAGACAAAATAAATGTTATTCCATTGTTTGGATTATTCTTGATCAGTATACAGATCTTATTGGCCAAATTCGTGGTGCATAATGAGAATTATATAGTTTTTAGCTATGTGCCATAGGTGGCACATGGTGCAGTGAAAGATTAAACATTTAAAGAAACACGATATCACAGATATAATGATACCAGGTGCTCTAATAAAAATCGCCGTCTTTAAATGTGAATCGCGTTTTCATATAATTTTGAATTTTGTAAAACATCTCGTTCCAAATTATGTTTAACACAAAGAAGGATGAATCATTGCTTTGACCACGTGATTTTTCTTTATCAAGTTCATTTTTAAAATTTTTGAAGAAATAGCTAATAGTTTATCAGTATTGATTTTGATAAAGTAGCTCTATGTACGAAACATAAAATTCACTAAAAATTATTTATGATTAATTAATTAATTAATTACCTAAAAATTATTATTTCACTAAAACAACTCTTTCAATGTACCGTTTTAACTTTCAACATATAAACATTTTAATTTAATGATAATATGGGATTTTCTGGCACAATTGTAGAATAACGTTGCTTCGTGTAAATTGTTATGACATTAAGAGAGGTTTTACAAGTTTAACGTAATTAGATCACTGATGTAATAAATTGAAAACATTACTTATTTTTTGGGACATGATTTGTATTTATATTATGGCTTCTGGTGATAGTATCATGCATGACAGAAAGCTAATTCAATCACTGATACGATAAATTGAGAATGTTACTCAATTTTTGGATTTGATTTGTTTTCAGATTAAGACTTCTGGTGATAGTATCATGTATGATAGAAAGCTAATAGATCATTGATACGATAAATTGAGAATGTTACTCATTTTTTGGACATGATTTGTTTTCAGATTAGGACTTCTGGTGATAGTATCATGTATGACAGAAAGCTAATTGGAGTACTAATGTGATAAATTGAAAATATTACTCATTTTTGGACATGATTTGTGGTCAAATAAGGACTTTATCATGGATGAAAGAAAGCAAATCTATTGAATATTGGGGAAATATCTGTACTGTTGTTATAATTTTGAACCAATAATTCGGTTGTCTTAAGAAGTAGGCACTATGAGTTTTTTTTAAAACTAAATCAGTGAATTGAATTCCTGGTTTCCTTTATACACGTTGCAATATTGATATCCTTCTTTTAAATGTACTGATGATTTGCAAAATACTTACAGCGATCTTTACTATCTGTTTTCCAGATGGGGAAATTTTATACTGTGAAAGGATGGTATGGGCATGTAACATTGGTTCAATTACAGCTGTGTTCTTTTTTACAGATGATCAACACGACGATCGGAAAAATAAAACGGAACATAATTGGATAAAGTAAGTGTTTAGAACCAAAAATGATTCAGAATTCATACAGCGATATTAAAAATTATTGTAGTAAACGTTAGGGTGTTTCATTATTCCAAAATTGTGATTTTGAACAGACTTTGATTACGCCCCGAGTCTCAATGTTGTAAAATGTATATATGCCAAATTTCATGAAGATTGGATAATATTTGGTGGTTGCATACAATGATTACTCTTATCGCGAACTTTGTATTGTCTACTATGGAGTGTTTTGTACTAATGGGCTTTTGATGTATTTCTTTCATCTTATGAGGTAATTGATCTATAAAATGGGAACCAAAGAGGAATATAATTGTTAGAAAAAAATGCCTAGAAGTAAGATTTTAAGAAATTGACTCCCGTTCAAAGAAACAGGTAGTTTTACTTTTTATTTACCTTTACGAGGAATTAAAAGAAACAATTTCAGATGTTGCTAAATCTACCAGTACTAAATAACGGGGGGTGTGGAGGAAAGCAGTGATAAATTCAGGGGGTACTTCGGGTGTGGGAAGCATTTTCTTTGGAACAATCCTTCCCGGAAGATTTTAAATCTAATTTCATCTTTTCAGTAACGTCTACACTGATAAGCACTGTTTATTGTAGTACATCTATGTATTGTAGTATAGCATTGTACTGTGTATTTGTAGTCTATAATACTAATTTTTGACTATATTTCAATACTCTTTTAAGATGCATTACACAAATACTCACCTACAAATACTAGAGATCCATTGCAATTAGGTAACCCATAAATGTATCAATTGTTTACTCGTTTTGCCACAAATAAGTACTATTATTAAGTTTTCTACTATTTTTATTGATACCTCACGCAAAAAGTTTTTTTTAATATATGAAAGGGTAAAGGAACATTTTAAAAGTATAAATTAAATAACTAAAAAAATATATTAATTATTTCAATGTAAATGGACTTTTATACTTGGAACTAATACCTCTAACAAGAGAACCAGTTTTTGGCGTTGCTCGCACCTAGCATCGAGACCAGGTGCATTTTGCAGTCCTATACATAAAAGTTAGAGAACCGATAAAAATTCACTGTTAAAATCATATTAGAAGTATTTTTTAATATTTTTAATTTTCTATTATTTGATTTTTAATTGTTTATTTCGCGCCAAAATTGAGTTAAGTCGCCAAACATGGCGATAAGAAGTATTCATTTGCCTGATTTTATTGCTACAACATTCGGCTAGAGTTGGTGGAAAACTCTATTTTTGAAAATACTCCAACTTTTTCCCCGTCAAAAATGTGAATATAATGTTGTAATTTTTTTAATAAAATTCGTAGGTTTTTGAAGGAATATTTAAACTTTTTTCAATATTTTATATTTATTATTAACTAATTGATGTTTTTAATTTTTTTTCTTTTAAAAAAAAACTATGTTAATAGTCGAACAAGTGGCCTAGAAAATAGCATTTGCAGAGAGTTATGCTGCTCCAAATTAAAAAAAAATATGAATTTAACAGAAAACGTTTTTCGATTCTCATACTTCGTAATATAGATCTTTAAAATGTCTCATGCTAGGTTCGATCAAAATCGGTTCCCCTGTAAGACTAAGGGTTTAGGAATCAATAGATTTTTTTTCTAAAAAATAAATTATATCCATTTTCTTTTAAAAACACATTTTAATGAACTGTATGATATATTTTAAGCTAATGGATTTATGTATTTCATGCAGTTTTATTTTCAGTTTAATTTTCCTCGAAGTGAAAAAATACTCAATCTTAAAAAACAACAATATCAGCAACAGCATAAAATAGCAACAATATCAAAATAAACCCTCTGAAGTGTTGAAATATAGCTTTAATTTAAATTAAAGGTCGCATTTCCTTTTCGATTAAAAGCAAGATATTCAAACAATGTCAAAACAAAAAGCAGAGAAGAAAATAATCAAGTTTTTCATGTTAACCAGATTCTTTTAGAGACAGAAATTTATTTGGAATATTTTTGAAATACAAATACACGAATGGTGAAATGTGATAAAGAATTTATTTTCTCTAGAAGATAAATTTATTTTAATTTTGATTACATATATACTTTTTGAAAATTAAAAATATTTTGTTGTATATTTTGTCCACCAGCAAAGGAAAGAAGGAAACTTAATTACATATTCATCACAATGCTTATTTCAGTGAAAGGAAGTATTGCTAAGATTTCATATCACTCTGTTCTAAAAAGAAAATTTTCGTTAAAATGAATTTTTCCAAAAATTCATTCTTATATAATTCAAAATAATTACTCCGTATGATTGTTGCATATTTTACGTCTTTGTTGAAAATGCTTAAAAAAAGAAGATATTGATTATTAAAATTTATTATTTCTGAAGATTTGTGTAGTTTTGATTACAATTCTTTTTTTTAATAAATAGAATAGAAGGTCATTTTTATAGGGATTAAATTGAAATCTTTTATTACAACACTAGATATGGATTTTAGAATTATTTTCCAATTTATGAAATAGTAGATATAAATCTTGTCAAAATACATTATATTTTTAAAGCAATATACGCTGTAATGCAATAAACGCATATTATGTTTGAATATTTCCTTGATATTTTAAACATGTTTTATATTTTAGTTAGTAAAATACTGAATTAGCAAAATATGAATGTATGCGTATTTTAATAAAAAAAAATACGTTAAAAAATTGAGAATCACTGTAAAAGTACATACTTTTTAAAATAAATTTTTAAGATTATTATATAGACAACAATATAATTTGAAAATTAACATATTTACTTCTTTACATTTTAAATTAAATCAAAACTTTATAAATTGAAAGTGATTATTTTATACACAAACATTAGTTTTAAAATAAAATACATCCATTTCATAACATCTGTTTTTATATAAGTAGAATGAATTGTCTTTTATTACAAAACTATTTAAAACTTTTAAATCTTTACTAGTTTTCCAGATGAGTATTCTTTTATTTTTTTAGTAATTTGAATTACATTTTCCCTTCATGATATTGTTTAAAAGATTACTAAGACCAATACAGAGTTGTTACAATGCTTGAAAAGAAATTCTAATTGGAATTTTAAATTTTAAATAATCGCTGAAAGCCTTTATTCAAATAAAAATTATAAAAGTTTAGAAAACGTTACACAATACTTTAAGAGCAACAAGAAGTTTAAAGAAATGTTCATTATGTTAAACATAGATTGGTTTCAAAGTCTAGAACTTTGCAAATACATAAAAGTATAAATTATTTAGTTCACTAAGTGTATTGTAATTGAATTTTTTGTTTTATATTTTTCACACATGTTTTATTTAAGAATTTTGAAAAGTTCTACTCTAATGGATTATTTTACTAAAAAAGGTGAATTGCATCTTTTCCAAACATTTGTTCATAAAAAGAATCAAACCAAAAGTTAAATATTACATAGAAATGCTTTCATCACTAGACTAATAACTTTTTGTTTAGATATACGGAAGTCCAAAATTTATGCAGAAGATTTAATCTAAACTTTTTACTTCAAAAGTGATGTTTAAAATGCTTGAAACATATTACTTTGTGAGTGGGTTAATTACTTAGATGTTTAACAGTTAAATTATTATTTTTAATCTCATTTTTTTAATTGCGAAATAAATTATAGGTAATGAATGTTTGTAATCACCAAACATAAAGTCTTTCAGTAAAACTGATATTAATTTTATATTTTAGAATTTTATTTGTAACAAAAATTACTTCAACTAGTATTAATTATTTATCATTTGTGAGTCATTTACATATTTGTTTTTCTGACACATTTTATTTCATCCTTAAAATTTAATAATGTAATTAAAAAAAAAAAGAAAAGAAAAAGAAAAAGAAAAAAAAATAATGGCTTAGGCTACAGGCTGAGAAAGTTTCCATAGTTAAGTACTTATTATTAAAGTTAAGTACTTATTCTGCTGCAAAAAGCAAATCAATATTAGAGATAAAACCAGTTTAACAATTTTATCTGGCCGCTTTTGACAAATTTTTAATTTCATTTTTCTGTAAAAGCTTTATTTTATTTTATTTTTATTTTTTTTCAGAACCATGTTAAGACGGTATTTAAATATATATATATATATATTTCTCCACTCTCCACAACTCAAAATTTTCCGACGCATTTTTAAACTCATTAATAATAATAATAAATAATTAATTTCATTAAAAATCTGCAATACATAAATTTTTGCTCCTTTTCCTAGAAGTAACAATAACTTTAAACTGATTTGATATGTTTAACAAGTAAGAAGGTGTGGATTTTTTTTCGGCTTTTACAAAACTTCCCACTTTTTCAACTCCTTTTGCCCGATTTTGTCCAGTAACGAACTTGACCGAGATTTTCTGCCCCTTGATTTTCTGATTCAGTTTGGAGGCAATTTCTGCAGAATTAAAAAATTTATCGTGTCAAAAGTAAAACGGATATATATAGGTGTATATATATATATATATATGTAATAAAATAAAAAATAAAAAATTTTTTGCGCCATTTTGCCCTCTCTGAGCTTTTAATTCTAACTTTATGGAGCATACTTTTAATCTTAGTTTCGTAATGTATTAATATTTTAACAGCTAAAGTTCGTTTTCTTATTTTATTTAACTTAGTAATAATCTATTTCTTGTTTCTCAAAAAGAGCGGGAAACGATCTCGAAATCTTCTTTCAATGTAGAGTCTATTTTTCCTTTTTAGAAAAAATATCGAGATTTTAATTTTATTTTTTATTAAGATCGTCTGCCGGTGTGTTCCTGCGCATATGTGAACAGGTTATTCTATTCCGCAACAGTATTAAGATCCTACGGGAGGTCACGCCACCCTCTGCCAATAGGAGATAGTGATGACTGACGTCATAGTCTTGAAGTTAATCCTAATTGGATTTTTAATTTACTCACGGAGACTAAGGAAGGGCTAGTTTTTTCATGGCGGCTCGGAAATTCATTCTAGGTCTGAAGAGCGTGAGATTGCAGCTGATTTTTAAACTACTAAGACGTCCGTTTCATTTTTCCGATAAATTGGAATATCGAATGATGTAGCTTGGTTCACGAATGTTGTAGTATTCGATGTGTGCAACGCTGACTGCTGGAATAACTTCACTTGTCTTATGTGTTCTAATAAATATGAATTCAAAGACTGAGTGACTTAAATTTTTTACGGGGAAATACCCAAACACCCCAATCCACTGCTTGGTAACTTACATTACGGCTGCTTAACCTGCTGTTAGTTCTTAAGGAAATAGGCGCATTGTACCGCTGAGATGTGTTCAACGAAAATTGATGCCTTTAGATGGAATACCACCCTTTTTCGTCATATATATATATATATATTTATTTATATGTATATATTGATAAATAGATAAATGAATTTTTTAATTACGAGTGGTAGGGAGTTCTAGTTGTTATGATTGTCGTTGATCTTCAAAACATTTTCAGAAATTCTAACATAGAGAGAATGCAATAGGTATTATTTCTTACAAAATCTACCTAAAAATAATTCCTACAATTCGAATTTTTCTAAAAAAGTTTAAAAACACAAAAAATAATTTTATAAGTATTTCATACTTTTTACAATTTCGTCACAATAGCTCACCTGAAAGAAAAGGCTCCGTAACTTCAAATCTCAAGTATACATGATATCCTGATAAAAGTGAGCACAGTTTATTAAAATACGCCACGTAATCATAATCTGCAGTTTGCACGCTTTTGTTACATTAGGTTTAGCTGGGTTATGCAAAAGATACTCGTCCATTTTCAGTTTGTTAACGGTCCCCCGTAAGATCTCAGAAAAAAAACTTCACTTTAATAAATGACCAGTACTATTTTGTTTAAACACTTGGAATTTCAGAATAATCCCTTATATATTTTTCTAGATATTTAAAAAAACGTTTGAAATCGCAAATGGACGGTCATCATTGGCCGTCGTTGTTGACAACGACGGCCACATTCAAACATACATTGCCACATTCAAACATACGTTGAAATGTGGCTTAAATGTATATTTAAGCTCCTTTTAAGAAAAGTAAATATGAGAATTTTAATATCTCATATTTTTATTTAGTAATATATTTTCAAGTATTTCTACCAATAAAAAAAACCCATTATTTAAAATTTACATCCGGCCAGTGCCGGGTGAAAGAGGTAGCTATCATATTTCTTATTTTAAAAAAGCCAGTTTACTTATTCAAACACAGGAAGCTCAAATTAGTAAAACCCGATTATAGAAGAACCAATACCAGTTTTTAGGTAGATTTCGTAAGAAATACTACCTATGTCAGTCGTTAGCATTTTACGACTTTCTTTATAACTTTCCATAGTGTATTTCTGACGAAATCCACCTAAAAAGAATTCCTACAAGTCGATTTTTTTTTTTTTTTTTTTTTTTTTTTTTTTTTTTTTTGCAAAATTGTAAAAACACGAAGAATAATTTTAGAAGGGTTTCATACTTTTTACAATTTCGTTGCAATAGCTCACCATGAAAGAATAGGCTTCGTAACTTCAAATTTCGTAGTCTCGAAATTGAACATCACAAAATATCCTCATTTACACAAATAACGCCATGATTTAAAAATCCATACTGAATGCATTGTAATAAAAGTACCTAAAAGTATCTAAAAACTACACTGTGAAAAAACATCTGCAATATGAGATATAAAGTTGCCAAAATCTGTACGATTACTAATATTTTATTTGTACACTGTACATGGGAAGATGTAAATCTACAAAACTGATTTTTGTAACGTTACAAAAATTTGTTACTTTACAAACTAGTCGTTGGGCGCCACCGTAATACTTACCCATCATGAATATGCATAACGTAATATAGAAAAAAAAAACATGTGAAATCTATTTATACAATGCTTCGCAATTCCAAAACAAAATTTAAACGTATATTTCAATATTGTTAATATACACAGTAAAGCTCTATTTATGAATTGCTGGTGAATCCATTTCGACAAATTATATAAAATGCGAAACTATTCAAGTAGTAGTGAAGTGCGTAAAAGAAACATCCTTATAACTCCAAAAATAATAATCCTATTAACTAACAGTTTACTGCATCGTATTAAGTGTCTCATTTCTAATTTAAATATATCTCTGAATAGAAATTTGAATGAAATACAGGGTCACGAAAAATCGAAGAATGTGAAAAACAGGATTACAAATATCTCGGCTACTAATAATCCGATCGACTTTGTTTTTTATGCAAAATTTGTGTTAATTTATTGCCTTTTAACTCCATTCCTTAAAATACAAAATTTCGAAAATTTTTATTTACCTTTCATCAGAGCGAATTTTTCAAGAGTAAAAAAAAAAAAAAAATAGTTCGGATAACCGAGGTTACTGATATTAAATAGGCTTCGTCCATTCTTACATACTAAGTACATACAAAATTTCAAGTCTCTATCTCAATTTCTTCGTGAGATAGAGCGTTTACAGACAGACAGACTGACAGACAGACAGAGGGACGGCAATTTTTTTTTTCTAAAAATATGTTTTTCGGAATCTCCACCATCTGAAACGTGTAAATCCGTCATAAAAAAATTTTCGATTTTCAAAACGATTGCAAGACTTACCCTATACTACGTATGATGGGTAAGTAACAAATCTGCTTAACTTACACAGTTTTTTTTTTTTTACCAAAATTTTATCTGTAACCTTGGTTGCAGTTACATAAAAATGCTAGGAATCCCACTTCCCTAAAATATTCTTAGTAACATTACAGATTTTTCTAATTTCAGTCCAAACCTGTATTTGTTACATGAATTTTAGCTGTTACCATTTCATAAAAATTTCTAGGAACCCTAGTTCCTTAGAAAACTTTTAGTAACTTTACAGATTTTTTTCAGTGTAGTCGCATGTGCTAATTTCAAAACTTCTGTCTCATGTGGTTTAATACTTCAAAATTTGCTATCATAGTGGTCTATAGTTTGAATATTAATTATTATCTATTAAAGAAAAACAAACGAAGAATTGTTCTCAGTACTAAGTAAACTTCAAAGGGATAATTTATATGTGAAATCTATAATAATATAATCATTTTAAAATATTTAACCTTTAAGTATCATCATCAATCAGGCTGGAAATTCCCTTTTCTAATTTTAAAACCATGGGCTTGGATTGAATCAATATTTTTCAATTTACTCCTCAGAAAATTATGTTTTTTTCTGCTTTTTTCTGTATCCTTTTTTTAAATAATATTCTTCTTTTTTTATTGTGCAGAATATTTGAAAATACGTTGTTACTTTTAATTGAAGCATTAAAATATTACTTACATTTCGTCTGCTTCACTTAGATTTTAACACTTAAAATAAAACTAACAATGTATTTTCATTATAAAATATAATTTGAACTACAATTATTGAACGTCATGTTCACCTTGATTATTACATAAAAGTACGAGGTATTTAAATTCTAATATTTAATTTAGTTATTTAACATTTTTTGACGGTCTTTTATGTTCTAAAGACCTTATTATGTATATTTAAGCTCCTTTTAAGTAAAGTAAATATGAGAATTTTAATATCTCATATTTTTATTTAGTAATGTATTTTCAAGTATTTCTACCAATAAAAAAAGCATTATTTGAAAACTACTTCCGGCCAGTTCCGTGTGAAAGAGGTATCTTTCATATTTCTTAATTTAAAAAAGGCAGTTTACTTATTCAAACACAGGAAGATCAAATTAGTAAAACCCGATTATATAAGAACCAATACCAGTTTTTAGATAGATTTCGTATGAAATACTACCTATATCAGTCGTTACCATTTTACGACTTTCTTCATAGCTTTCCATTATATGACCATAGGAACCCCAAACCACCCACATTTAAAAAGTTTTATATACATATATGTATGTGTGTACTAAATTTTGTTCGCACGATAAAAGTCATATTTATGTATGAATCGTCTTAAAACTCGCCAAATACGTGGAAATGGTTAATATCTTGGCGGAGATTGCAAATAGGTAATATCGGCCCAAGAGGGTGGAAATGAGTAGGGTTAAAAAATTTGAATACCCCCTTAATATCGTTATAACAAAAATAAGTTTTTACAGAGAAGTGACTGCAAAAACATAAACATCTTTCATTATAAACAATGAAATTCCTACTGCAATAATTACTTTGCTATTGGAAGATTTGCTCGTGGAAAATGAAAAACAAAATAGTTTGACGTATTAAAGAAAAATTGAATATTACGTCATAAATTTTCTATAACAAGATTTCCACATAAAAAAGGAAAATGAAATAAATAGTTTAAAGGATTTTTTTAAAGCCAATACTAGCCATATTAGAAATATAATTGACGAAAAGCTGGTGAATAGATAACGTCATGTGAGTTTGTAAAAACGTATTAAAACATGATAAAAACCAGACTATGAAAATATTGGCATATTTTAACATTTTGAAGTTCCTTGACTTCGCGTTCGCCATTTTTAAATCTATTCCATTATATGCTTGTGCGTATGCGTATATATTAGAATTTTTACAAAAGTTTAGGTCCTTTGAGCTCATTTCTGCTGTCCAAACTGTGTTTATTTTTAATCTTTATTTTGTTTTTGTTGATGAAATTTCTACCTAACTTTGAAAGCTACCTCCGCCTGTAGGCCAAACCGGCAGGATTTTTTAATACTGAATATGGACGAAATTTTTACGAAATTATAAAGCTTTATTCAAGCTATTTTTGTTTAAAGTGATTTATTTTTAGTTTCTTATTTCGTTGATATTTTGACGTGCTCGTCATTTTTAAACAACATGGGTGAAGCTAACCAATGAATTTTGTTTACACTTTAGTTATCCCTATCCACATGCTCACTCATATCGAAATCGGTCGGCATATACGAGTGCTGTCGCAAGCAAAAAATCAGATTTTTTAAAATGCCACCTACACTAGAAATTAAAATCGCTATGTATCAGCCATTATTTAAGATAAAGTCAGTACAAAAAATGCTCTGAAATCCTTGAATCAATTTCTATTTGTTTTATCTCATTTTAAATTTAACTTTTTTATAAGTTTTAATGGCCGCCATAATGGAATAAAATGGCGTATGAAACTGGCCAAATAACTTAGTCCAGACATTGCTATATACCAAGTACATGCATTGTAGCATCCAAATTGGTTTATAAATACACGTGATATCACGTGATAAAAATCAGATCGTTTCAAATTGCCCGTTAACCTCTTCAGACCTGAGGAACACAAATGTTTACCTCCATTCTTTTCCTCATAAAAACTAAACTTTTTGATTTTTTGAATTTTTACTGTACTTCTATACAACTGAGTTTTTTTTTTTTTTTTTTTTTTTTTTTGCTTAAAAAAAGAACTAATGAATGTTAGGACTTGTGAATACGTCAATATTCATAAGTGCTAACATTCATTAGTTAATTAATTAGTTAAAATAAATATTATCTTCATCCGAATTTCAAAGATACCTTCAAGACATTGTGGCCCAGAAAGTAATAAATATTCATGATTATTTAACTTAAATGCTTTACGATAAAAAATGAAGATTTGCTGATCATTTTCTTCATTAAAGACCTTAATTTTGTTATTGCGTAAATTTTTATTACTGGTAGCTAAACTGATGTTTTTAGGGGATTAGAACTTTTATATCCATTTTTGTAAACCTAAATTACCAGTTTTCTAACGTACTCCTTTCATAAAAAAGATTCTTTCTGTCATCTATGGTGACATTTCAATTGTGCAAAAGCAATAAATATATATTTCTAGAGTTATTTTATGCTCAGATCTGAAGAGGAAACGCTAGAAATTCAAAATGGTCATATAATAAGCTCAAACAACTCAGCCATTTTTTAAAAATATAAACAATACACAAAATTCTCAGAACTCCTGTAAGAAGGTTAAACACATAACAAAGAAATCTTTTTCAATTTCTAACTTTTTTAACTTTAATCAAATAAATTAAATTGTAAAGCAAAGTAACATGTAGTAATGCTTAGGATACATCTCAGGGTGTTAAAACTGATAATCAGTGGCGGCAAGTTTTAAAATTATTAACTGATTAACATTTGGTCTTAATTTATTGTCTTCCCAAATTTCCACCCGCAGTTTAAAGTTCACATCTATTTGTAGTCTGTTTCATTATTTTTATTGGTGAATGTCCACTGGTGCACGGAATATGCTGTAACTGCATTGGTGTATATTCTATTTTGGTTCCTATTTACACTCTTCTTAAACAAATACGATGTCTATTTATGCTAGAAATACTGACTTTGTTTAACATCAAAAGATCATATTTTAAAGATTCTTTTTATTACCTTTATTTCTCTTTATTTCTCTTTATTTTAAAGATCTTTAAAGATATGCCAAATGGATTAGACCTCTTGTACCCTTTTTACTTTAAACCAACTGTGTTAAATTAATTCTAATTAAATTATTATTTTTTAGAACTTGCTATTTTTTATTTTAAGCTACTTTGGATAGTCTATTAAAGACAGATATCTCTAAAACTTGTCATTTAAGCTTTAAAAAACGACAATTCATTGCGCACCGCGCACGTTTTTGTGTTACTTCAAATCAGCCTTGCGTTTAAGCTATTAAAAATCATAAAAAAAATCACAAATATAAAAGCGCAATATAAAAGCGGTCTTTTTTTAAATGTTATGCTTATATACGTAAAAAAATGCATAATCTTTTAATTAAGAAAATATTAAAATGTCTCAAAAGTTTGTGTATCTTGGTAACACTTAATAGATTACATATGCTAAACAAATTTGGAATTGGCAATTTTCCATAAAATCAATAAGGAGCAACAATGCCTAGTTCTCCTCGCAAATGGAAAACACGTGCTAACAACGAAAATACAAAAATAATGCGAAAGAAATGAATCTTTTTATGGCGCAGATTACGACCATTTACCGGAGGGCTATTTTAGAAACAGCCATGTGTAGCTAACAATACAAAGTTAGATAAAGTTATCTCGATCTGGATCATATGAAAAGGGTCGAGGTAAATGCAGTGGAGCAATAATAGTAATAATAATGATGATGATGATAAATGAAGAATTTTTGCATTTTGAGTGAAAAAAAAATATTTTTGTGCCAATATATTTAACACTAATGAGAGTGATTTACAATTTGTACTTTTAAAATGTGCCTTTCAATGCAGAACAATTAATATTTTATTTAACCCTTAAATGTCAATAGTAGCATGAATATTACCACCAGTGTTTCCAATTTAGTTAAATTTTTAATTCAGATGTTCCAAATTCATACCAGAAATCTCAATTAACAATATTTGGTTTATATAATGTTTAATAACATACATTCCTCTTATTTAAATAAAGTGAAATTTATTACTACAATTTTCAAATATAAAATCCGATTTTCCAAATTACGGAATTTTTAGGAAGATTTAGAGGGTCAAAAAAACTTTTATAACGACTTTTCTGAATTATTGTACCAGAAGAAATGCATGTTTGGCATTATGCTAATATAAACTTTAGTTAGGGTTACATAGAATAAATTAAGTGTATAAATAAAGACCCTTATAAAGCAAAATATAGAAATATTTTACCATTAGCTGGCAGAATAAGTGGCCGGCAGATATACATATCCATAGAGGAGAAAAGCACAAACTCAAATGAAACACCGTAGCTTAATTTACCTTATGATTCGCATTTATTTACATCCAAAAACCTCAAAAATGAGAAACAAAAAAAGAGGTCTTGTTTATGCGTTACCTACCCACTCATTCCCATTTGGTGGATTCTAGATTAAGATAGAGTAAATCTTATGCGGAAGAAGTACCTTGAAATGAAAGTTGAAAAAACGATTTATCAAGAGAATGTTTATCTTAAAAAAAAGATTTAAAAAAAGCAAAAGGTATTTTATAGCATTTTGTTTATAAAAAAGTAACGTAGTGGAGTGTGGATTGGAGTTCTATTTTGATGTTGTGGGCGAGCTTTATGTAATTTTTTTGGGATGAGATTAATGTATTTTTTTATAATTTGTCAAATAATTCAGTTTCCCTGGTGTAAAATTTGTCCCCATTTATGAAAAGAAACTCAATGCAGTATGAAGGGATGGAGTTGTATTAATTATAAAGGTTGTATTCAGATTTCGCATGCCTCAGAAGGTTCATGGGACTTTGGGGAATGCCAGAATTTTCACCTTACTACGGAGATTTTTTTTATTAATTAAGAAAAACATTTATTTAAAAAATTCTGGTGTTCTTACTCTGAGGATAACGGTCTGTGGTATTTATTTTAAGGGGACAGTATCCCTCATAATTTGTCAAAATGTCGATTTCCTTTTTAGCACTTTCCAACAAAGTTGAAAAGTGCTTAAGGGGACAGTGGACCTTTATTTGAGCAAAATCATCTATAGCAAAATCGTCAAAAAAAAAGTCTATTTCTGGGGTATAATAGTACCTAAACAGTTTTTTCTTATTAAAATATCATTTATGAAGGTTTTAAGGAGTAAATAATAAAGATAAATGTAATTATATACTTTTAAATTTGTTTTTATTAAAACTAATTTTTCAGCGTTTTTAGATTTTGAATTGCCCCTTGCGTCTTAATTTTTGATCAATATTTATAAAATTGATACGGAAGTATCCTGATATTATTTAAAAAGAAATTGTGTAAGCTTTTTAAAATTCGTCTTCATTAAAGATAGTCAAATTTTATTTTTTACCTATTAAAAGGCAAAGTTTTGATGAAAATCGATAAAGAATTTAGAAAAAAATCTGTAAAATATTAACTATTCAAGAGATTTAAAAAATCTTACACAAATTTGTTTATAACATAGTTTTAAGTGGTAAAAATGCAAAAGCAAGAAAATATTTCAAAAATTAAGACACGAAGAGCATTTTAAAATTTCCTTTAAAAATTTAAATTTTTGTAAAAAAAAATACAAATTTTAATAAGATTGGAATTTTTTTGAAGGTATTCTATATGCTTTTGGGGAAATGTATATGTGCACAAAATTTCATATTGCTATGATAAAAATGAATAAAATAAATTTTTAACGTCCACCGTCCCCTTAAGCATTCGGCTTGTCTGTCCGTCTATCCCCGCTCTAATTTCCATTAATACATGCGCGGATATTCGTGCAATTGGTAAGGCTTATTTAGGGTTAGCAAATCATGCTTGGTACTGCATATGAAGTATGTACGATTAATGGTTTATTTACACTGAAACTCAAAGAATTAGGTTACATTACAATATATATAGAAAAATCATTTGGAGAGTATTTTAATGGCATTGCGCTGTTTTAAATGTATTGAAACGGATATAAATCACTGAATTTCCCTAAGATCACGCTAAAACATAGCATTCATAGCATTTTTATTAATTTATGTGGACACACAAAAGAAATCAGTCTTTGCATAATAATTGCTGGAGAGTATGTTTAAAAGTCCAGTATGTGTTTTTATCTTTAATTGGTGTTTTTGCATATTACTCTTTAGATATAAATTCTATATCTCATATATAGCGCTGCACAAAATTATTCGCATATCATTCTCCTTATTAGAGTAAATTGCTGAAGGTTGAACTTTTAACTGAAACATATGTATAAATAAACATATGTATATATATGAAATATATGTATAGATGAACTAAATTTTGAATGCATTTTGTTTACAGATACAAATTTCTAAATCATATATAGAGCTGCCTAAAAACTCGGATAATTTTCCTGTTACATATGACAACAGTTGAAATTCGGTTTTGAAACGCGTTATACATTTCCATATGTTGAAATGAGACGTGATATTTAAGTTTTTAAACGATGCAGTTTTGTTACATTATACTGAATATGTTAAAAAGTGTGTTGTAATCTATGCTTGATAGATGACTTTTTCTTCCTTGTTTAAAAATTATTAAATGAAGACCTGTTTAATTGTGAATATTTTGACACATCATTTTTGCCCATACGGTTATTATATCACGAGATATTATAAATTTTATTCATACATCCAACGAAATTATATATGTAAATGAATACTCGAAATGGTCTTTTCTCAATATTCATATTTTCCTCACTTTCCAATGTTTAAATTCTAAGGCTTTATTATATATGTGATAAATCTGAGCATGGATTTAAATGTAGGATTTTTTTAAATTAAAATTATATATATGAATACGTGTGCCAGATTTTTTGGTTTTTCACTATAGATATAGCATCAAAAAATTACATTAAATGTAATATCAGATGTTCCTAAAAATCCATGCTCTAACTTGCGTAATACATACTTAAAAATATTAAAAAAATATTGGACAAAAATAACATTATTTTAAATAATCAGTAATGACTTTTATAAATGCATTTTTTCAAACTTTTGAAAATTTTAATTAGATATGCAGTTTGTTTTATCTTTTTAATTTCACTGTTCACTGAACTAAGAAATGTTTTAAATTCACCATTTGAACCATGTTTTTAAAAATAAACAAAACTGCTGCAAAATTAAACTGGCCCCGTAAATATAAAATATGTGATTGTTGTTAAATATTACGTATAAAATATAAATAATTAAATACAAAATATCAAATATAAAATATGTAAGATAAAATATGTATATATAAAAATATATATAAAATAAAAATCTGTACATATTAAAGATAAAATTTGTAAGACACACTTTTCAACAAAATTGTTGCAACATGTTGTAAGTTTAATGTTGTAAAAAAGCAAGTAAGTTAAAAAAGTTGTAAGTTTAATGTTGTAACAAATTTATCGTAAAATTAAGCTGGCCCTGTAAATATAAAATATGTGATTGTTAATTATTATTAAGAATAAAATATAAATAATTAAACACAAAATATTAAATATAAAATATGTACATATAAAAAATATACATTTTTGATTGACACACGTTATTTTAGGGAGTAGAGATGGAAGGGTAATATTCAAACACCCTAAATCTTAAAAGACATTAACGATTTTTTTATTAAATAGCCTACGGACCAGTTGCCTAGTGGATTCAGTTACCACAGCATCCCTTACACTGTAAAAAAAATCTGTGAAGGTACTAAACCTTTTCTAGGAAACTGGGATTCCAAGAACTTTTCCTGTAACGCTAACAGCAAAAATTCAAGTTTCAGAATCGATTACATGAATTATCCTGTTATCGTTACATGAAAAGTTCTTGGAATCCCAGTTTCCTAGAAAATGTTTAGTACCTTCACAATTAGGTAGCTTTCATTACAAAAAGTAAAAAGTCCTTCCGGCAATGCCGGGAGGAAGAGGTAGCTTTCATATACTTGTATATTTATTTATTTATTTTAAAGTAAGTTACATTGTTCAAAAATACTAAGCTCAAATTAGTGGAAATAATCTTATAAAATTAGTGATTTTATAAGATTGAATACTAGTTTTTGTCAAGACTGAATATTAATAGGAATTTTTAGAAATTAGTCATCTTTTATTCAACCTGGTTTTATTTTAAGCGATTTAGAGAGTCACCAAATTCCACGATATCATGAAGTGTATGCCATTTTAAAGCAACATGGTGGATTGTTCAGATCAGATCGTTTCAAAATGTCAGCCATAAGAAAAATTCAAAGTGCTATAAATCAATCATTTTTTAAGATATAGACAAAATAAAAAGTGTTCTGGAATTGTTGTTTTAAGTTCTAACACGTAAAAGAAAAATATTTTTCAACTTTTATTTTTTTCGCATTTAATTTTAAATTTTAAATTTTTTTAAAAATTTAAAATGGCCGCCATTTTGAAACAAAATGGTGGATGATGCTGGCCAACGAACTCGGTCGAGACATTTGTATGTACTATGCACATACCCAGTTTCATTGAAATCGGTTCATAAATACGCGTGTTATTACGTGACAAAAATCAGATCGTTTCAAAATGTCAGCCATAAGAAAAATTCAAAGTGCTATAACTCAATCATTTTTTAAGATATAGACAAAATAAAAAGTGTTCTGGAATCTTTGTTTTAAGTTCTAACACGTAAAAGAAGAATATTTTTCAACTTTTAATTTTTTTGCATTTAATTTTAAATTTTAAAATTTTTTTAAAATTTAAAATGGCCGCCATTTTGAAACAAAATGGCGGGTGATGCTGACCAACGAACTCGGTTGAGACATTTGTATGTACTATGTACATACCAAGTTTCATCCAAATCGGTTCATAAATACGTTAGTTATCGCATGACAAAAATCAGATATATATATATATATATATATATATATGGTTATATATATATATATATATATATATGTCAACATTTGAACGGAGGGTGGTTTTGGGGTCTGGGGGTCATGATCGGTGAAAATATACCAAAATTTTCCGGAAGTGCTTTCCTCCGGACGGCTGCAATAGGTAGCTTTTTACTTTTTGTAATGAAAGCTACCTAAAAGCTACCTATTGCAGCCGTCCGGAGGAAAGCACTTCCGGAAAATTTTGGTATAGTTTCACCGATCATGACCCCCAGACCCCAAAACCACCCTCCGTTCAAATGTTGACATATATATATATATATATATATAACCATATATATATATATATATATATATATATATCTGATTTTTGTCATGCGATAACTAACGTATTTATGAATCGATTTGAATGAAACTTGGTATGTACATAGTACATACAAATGTCTCGACCGAGTTTGTTGGTCAGCATCATCCGCCATTTTGTTTCAAAATGGCGGCCATTTTAAATTTTTTAAAAAATTTAAAATTTAAAATTAAATGCGAAAAAATTAAAAGTTGAAAAATATTTTTCTTTTACGTGTTAGAACTTAAAACAAAGATTCCAGAACACTTTTTACTTTGTCTATATCTTAAAAAATGATTGAGTTATAGCACTTTGAATTTTTCTTAAGGCTGACAATTTGAAACGATCTGATTTTTGTCACGTAATAACACGCGTATTTATGAACCGATTTTAATGAAACTTGATATGTACATAGTACATACAAATGTCTCGACCGAGTTCGTTGGCCAGCATCATCCGTCATTTTGTGTCAAAATGGTGGCCATTTTAAATTTTTAAAAAAATTTAAAATTTAAAATTTAATGCGAAAAAATAAAAATTTGAAAAATATTTTTCTTTTACGTGTTAGAACTTAAAACAACGATTCCAGAACACTTTTTATTTTGTCTATATCTTAAAAAATGATTGAGTTATAGTACTTTTAATTTTGCTTATGGCTGACATTTTGAAACGGTCTGATCTGAACAATCCATCATGTTGCTTTAAAATGGCATACACTTCATGATATCGTGGAATTTGGTGACTCTCTAAATCGCTTAAAATAAAACCAGGTTGAATAAAAGATGACTAATTTCTAAAAATTCCTATTAATATTCAGTCTTGACAAAACTAGTATTCAATCTTATAAAATCACTAATTTTATAAGATTATTTCCACTAATTTGAGCTTAGTATTTTTGAACAATGTAACTTACTTTAAAATAAATAAATAAATATATAAGTATATGAAAGCTACCTCTTCCTCCCGGCATTGCCGGAAGGACTTTTTTTTTTTTTTTTTTTTTTTACAGTGTATATAAAATATATATAACATTATAAAATTATTTCATGTTACATACAGACCACTTCGCTAGTGTTATTGGCCTAATTCAAGAGAGTTCAGTCTGAAATTATTATTAGAAGAAACTAAGTACAGCCTCAAACTGTCCGCTTAATGAATTATTAATCTTAGCATTCCAAATTACTGTAACAGTAATTTCTGAATAATATGTGATTATATAATCAAATATAAAAATTCCTTCACAAAATCAGATGATTAAATATCCATGAAAATTTCACAGATTTAATATAAATTCGATTTATTTTTTATGTCAAAATTTACGACCCCATTTTTCGTTATATACAACAATTAAATGGTATACACGATTTACTAAATTGTATAACGACTGTTCATTTAACAACTTAAGCATGTGCATAATGAAGCGACAATTAAACAAATGAAATACTGTAAAATTTGCATGATATTTTTTTGTATGATATCAGATTGTGAGTTAAATTCAATAACATGGACTAGAAAAATGAATTTGTTTTTCTCTGAATAATATTGAGACAGACATTCAATGGGAGACACAATTCATAATTATAAATTTACAAAACATATACAGACAAAAATGTAAAGCGCGATGTTCTGGCATATAGCATCATAAAATTACTTCATTTTATCTATATCTACTTTACTGGTTTTATTGGTTTAATTCAACATTTTTCACAGATTGAAGACAAATGTACAAGAAATTAACTTTAAATAAATAAAATTAATAATTTGCATTTGCATTTTTTATGTTAATTAAAGATCACGCAGCACCAAACGGGTAATTTGCGATTTTTTTCCGCCGACGGAATTGATCAATTTCTTCCTTAAGAAACCAGAATTACGCAGCAATTTAAAAATAGCTCATACAAAATAGATTTCGAAATAGTTCATATAAGCGGCCGTTCTTATATGATGTCTTGCTTGAAGGGGAGGAGAGGGTTCATTAAATTGTGATAGTTTGTGACAAGGGGGGTGGGAGGGTTTAAAAAGAATTGCGACATCATACAATTTGGTTAAAATAAAAACTCAGTTGATTAAATTATGAAATATGAAGTAATTTTTAATTTAAAATATTTTGTGCTCTGTTCATAAGATTTAAAGCCGAACGTGTTAAATTCTATTTGCAATTCCAAATTACTACATACTGTTTTCAATTGCTCTTTCATATTAATATTTTATTACTACTGGATATTAACTATGTTTTTGTTGTAAACTTTTTGTTGTGAACGAATAATTTTTATTGCTAAGTCTACAAATATAACTAAAACATTTAATTAAAGTTTTAAAGTAAAATTTGAAATGTGATCTAAAATGTAGTGCCTCGTTTCTGAACTGCAAGTATATGTTTACGTAATATAGCCTGACATGTGAGAAAAGAGAAGGGAGAGGGGATAAAGTGAAGTGTGACACTTTTGACAAAGGGGGAGTAAGGGGAGTCGAAAATATGGAAAAAACGCGTGACATCATTTATGGATGGCCCCTAAGGTGAGACTATTCAAAATTATGCTTGGCATTTATTTAGCATTGAATACCGTGTAAAGATCTTTGCAGCTTAATGAAACTGAAATATTAAATATTTAACAATTTAATATCCAATTAACTCCGAATAATTAACATTTGGCTCAATGTCTGTTTCATAGGAATATAAAATATTTTTATTGTAAATTTTAATGTATCTTTCGTTACATTTCAACAAAAGTTAGTTTTTTTTTCTTTTTAATATCTGTACTCTTAATTAAAAAAAGAAAATGCTTTAAGATATTTATATGTTAATTTTGTTACAAAATTTTTATTTATAAATTATTTGCTTATAAATTAACGTAAATATATATATAATATACAGGGTGATTCAAAAAGGATGGGAAAATTTTTAAGGGGTAATAGTATACATCACGACAAACAATATTAAATAGGAAACCAAGGGTCCCAAGCGTTTTCCAAAGGAGATAGCCGCCATTAATGTTTAGGGTCCAAAATTTCAAATAAACATAAAAAACGGAAAAATTGGTCGGTTGATTTGCGGTTTTCACTAAAACTATTCTTTATGCTCGTATTTTCTTGAAAATAAATTATAAAGATAAATTCCGAGAAATGTCGATAGAGGGCACTTTAGACTTTGGAGTAACGAACAACCGTTTTTTAACGTTATTTTTTGCATCTCATTAAATGCTTTCGCAAGCTTAAACTTAAACTTAAATTTTGAGCTCAAAATCTGAATAGTTGGGAGTGGTTAAGTAGCTCAAACTGAACTGTGTTCAGAGGGTTCAAATTTCAAATTATTATAAAAAACGGAAAAATTGGTCGATTGATTTGCGGTTTTCACTAAAACTATTCTCTATGTCGATATTTTATTGAAAATAATTTATAAAGCTAAATTTTAAAAAATGACGATAGATGGCGCTTTAGACTTTGGAGTTATGAAAAACTATTTTTTAGCACTTTCCAACAAAGTTGAAAAGTGCTTATGCATTTGGCTTGTCTGGCCGTCTGTCCGTCTGTCCGTCTGTCCGTCTGGCCGTCTGTCCGTCTGTCCGCGCTCTAACTCCCGTAAATATACTCGAATTTCTATGAAATTTTTATACGTTATTGAGGTTTACCCTAGCACGAACCCTAATGAAAATGAAGTATCTACCATGATTAGTTTATCTACAGAGAAAATCAAAAGTTTCCCATTACATTATGGCCTATGGAGAAAAATCGCTAATATACTTGGATTGGCATGAAATTTTAGGACGTTATTGACGTTTACCTTTGCATAAGTCCTATTGAAAATGAAGTTTCTACCATGATTAGTTTGTCTACAGGGCGAATCAAAAGTTTCCCATTACATTACAGCCTATAGGGAAAAATCGTTAGTATACTCGGATTGCCATGAAATTTTAGGACGTTATTGAGTTTTACCCTAGCACGAACTCTACTGAAAATGAAGTATCTACCATGATTAGTTTATCTACAGAGATATTCAAAAGTTTCCGATTACATTACGGCCTATGGGGAAAAATCGTTAATATACTCGGATTGCCATGAAATTTTAGGACGTTATTGACGTTTACCCTAACACGAACCCTATTGAAAATGAAGTTTCTATTATGATTAGTTTATCTACAGGGCGAATCAAAAGTTTTCCATTACATTACGGCCCATGGGGAAAAATCGTTAATATACTCGGATTGCCATGAAATTTTAGGACGTTATTGACGTTTACCCTAGCACAAGACCTATCGAAAATGAAGTTTCTACCATGATTAGTTTATCTACAGGGCGAATCAAAAGTTTCCTATTACATTACGGCCTATGGGGAAAAATCGTTTCAAAGGAATTTTAAGGGAATATTATACCCTGTCAAAGGTATTGAAATATGCATTCTATAAAATATAATGTGAAAATGTTGCTATTATTCATTTACAGGGCCACACAAAAGAATTCCATTAGATAATGGTAAAAGGGGGAATTGTGTGTGACATATTTTAAATATATTGACCTTTTTCATGTATAATAAAATTGATATATGTCACTTAAGCTTAATATAAATTATACGCTACGGTCTTGCATAATATGAACTACATAGCATTTACAGGGCCACACAAAAATTTCAAATAGTATATTCTTTCCGAAGTACCGTATATGTGTCCGATGATGGCGGATGGAGGGATGAAATGCATTTTAATTATGAAATTCGCGTTTGTATTTCGCTAAATATATGCACATTATATGGTGTGTTTAAATGTTATAGTTGATATACAGGGCTACCCAAAAGAGCTCACCAACGTTACTGAATATGAGCGTAAATTATTTAAACGTGGTTCATAAATAAGCTATGCATTTTTACGTTGAGCTGCATTCAATTTACTGAGAAATGTTTGCAGAATATAGATAAAGGGATATACAGGGCCACGCAAAGAACTCGGTACATGGATGCCTATGAATGATAATTTATGAGAATGTGATTTCAGTTGTTTTAAAAGTGTTTTAGTTTACAATAAATTTTAGCCTAATACTGACGTGTAATAAAGGTAGAATGTAAACTACAGGGATGAACAAAAGTATTCAAGTATGTTTCCATCTAATAGTATGAATTTCTGAAAAAAAAATTTTAAGCTACTAGGTATTTTCTTGCTGAGCTGAATTTTCCCATTATATGAACTGCCATATGAAATACAGGGCTGTTCTAATGTACTGGAATACATATTTGGGTATATTTGGCTATACACTATTATTTCCGTAAATAACAAAGTTTTGTTAAAGATTTCATTAAGTGTTGGAAAGTGCTTCATAATCTATGCTTAACGCATGATTTTTCTTACTTGTTACCGTTATTATTTGCATCTCGTTAATTTTTTTAGAAGCTTAGACATAAACTTAAATTTTGCGCAGAAAATCTGAACCATTAAGAGTGGTTAATTAGCGCAAGCTGAACTGTGTTCAATGGGGGTGGGGAGTTTCAAATTTCAAATGATTATAAAAAACGGAAAAATTGGTCGATTTGTATCCAGTTTTCGCTAAAACTATTCTTTACGTCACTATTTCCTTAAAAAAAAAATTTAAAGATAATTTTTTTTTTAATTTCGTTTGAGGGTGCCCTTAACTTTAGAGTAACCAACAACTATTTTTAAACGTTATTTTTTCTATCTAATTAAATGCTTGCAAATGCTTAGACTTAAATTTTGAGCTCAAATTCTGAATAGTTGGGAGGGGATAAGAAGGGCAAACTGAACTGTTTTCAAGAGTTGATATGTTACGCTACATAATCACTCACAACGATTCAGATTTTGAGCTCAAAATTTAACTATAAGCTTTTACAAGCATTTATTAGATACAAAAAATACCAGTTTAAAATAGTTCTTGGTTACTCTAAAGTTTAAGGCGCCCTCTAACGAGATTTTTTGAAATTTATCTTTAAAATTTATTTTCAAGGAAATACTGGCATAAAGAATAGTTTTGGCGAAAATCGTAAACAAATCTACCATTTTTTTCCGTTTTTTATGATAATTTCAAATTTGAACCTGCCCATTCCCATTCAACACAGTTCAGTTTACTCTACTTAATCACTCCCAACGATTCAGATTTTTTGCGCAAAATTTAAGTTTATGTCTAAGTTTCTAAAATAATTTAACGAGATGCAAATAATAAGGGTAAAAAATAGTTTTTATTTAGTCCAAAGCCTAAAGCGACCTCTATCGTCATTTTTTGAAATTTAGCTTTATAATTTATTTTTAATAAAATACTGACATAAAGAATAGATTTAGTGAAAACCGCAAATCAACCAACCAATTTTTACGTTTTTTATAATCATTTGAAATTTGAACCTCTGAAAACAGTTCAGTTTGTGCTACTTAACCACTCCCAACTGTTCAGATTCTGAGCTCAAAATTTAAGTTTAAGTCTAAGCCTGCGAAACCATTTAATGAGATGCAATTTGTTGACAGTTGACATTTGTTCGTTACTCCAAAGTCTAAAGCGCCCTCTATCGACATTTTTCGGAATTTATCTTTATAGTTTATTTTCTAGAAAATACCAACATAAAGAATAGTTTTAGGGAAAACCGCAAATCAATCGACCAATTTTTCCGTTTCTTATGCTTATTTGAAATTTTGGACCCTAAACTTTAATGGCGGCTATCTCCTTTGGAATACGCTTGGGACCCTTGGTTTCCTATTTAATATTGTTTGTCTTGATATATACTATTACCCCTTAAAATTTTTCCCATCTTTTTTGAATCACCCTGTATAGCTATTTCGTACAGCACTTGTCATTAATTTGGAATCTATTCTTTTCAGGACATTTTCATCTGACTTCATTATATTTATGCATTAAGTGCCATTATTTTGAAAATCAGACAAAAAAGTTAAGTTTTGATAGTTATATTTTTATATTGCCTTGATATATTTTTGTTGTTGTTGTTGTTGAAGTAAATCATATTTAATGAAAAATCTGCAGATTTGAAGCCCTGGAATTTTTTTCTCTTTCCTATAGAAAATGTCAAATATCAAGGTTGTGAATAACATTTTAATGGAAAATGAAATGCCAGTATGTTTGGTGTTTTATAACTCTGGTAAGAAACAGCATCCCAAAACTCTTTTGGCATAAATTGTTAGTTTAACGCTACCTGCTTATTAAAATTTATTTGTTTCCATGGGGCATTGTTACTTTACATTGTTATGTTGCCACAAAGTGTAGTCAAAAAGACATTTTTGTTCATTTTCCGCGCCTAACATCTTATTTAAGCAATAATACCCCAAACTTTTTCTTATAGAATATAAAAGTGAAATACTAGGACAAAGTAAATAATATATAGTGCTGCACGGATATATTCTTGCTGTTAGTAGATATAATCTGTTAAATATTCAAAATTTTCAAAATCTGCAACATTTAAAGCAGCGTAATTTCAAAAAAGCGCCACAGTTGAATGAAACAAAATACATCACACAATAGATGACCTTATGTACAAAACAAGGAAAAGAAAAAAAAAGTGGGGTCTCGTGATATTTTTTTGGCAAAAAATGACAAAATTTATAAGAAAAGCAATGTCCATGATCACATTTTTTCCCTAAGATTAAATGAAACGACACAACTATCTTTGTAATTATATACCAATCATTCAGATATTCTTTTTAATACTGTTCATTTTAAAGAAAATAAAGTGATTTTTTGTTGACCGTATATTATAATTATAATAATTATAATTATAATTATTATTGTTGTTTTGCTTAACATTTTTATACCAGTTGTCTTATACAGGGTGTCTTGCAAATAAAACCCCAATTTCAAAAATAAATTTATCAAAAAGAAAGATCGATAGAATTATGCGGTAAACGGTTTGTTTATTAGGTAAGCTGTAAAATCTTATACGGAAGTCTTGAATGGTGAATATTTTGAAAAGATTATGTTCTGATTTAAAAGTAAAAATGACTGGATATTTTTCTTATTTTAGATTGCTTGCAGAGAACCAGTTTTTCGGCCCCCAGCGCCTTATTTTAAGAATTTTTGGAATTTTAATATATGAAATTTCGAAATTCCAAAAATAGTTTGAAAAATCGCTAAAATAATGGTACTGTACACCAAAAAACTCGTTCTCTGCAAGTAATCTAAAACAAGAAAAATGGTAATTCAAGCATTCTTTGCAATCAGAACATAATCTTTGCAAAATATTCACCGATCGAAATAATTATGTTCTGATTTCAAAGAAATCTTGACTTGATATTTTTCTTATTTTAGATTGCTTGCAGAGAACCAGTTTTTCGGCACCCAGCGCCTTATTTTAAGAAATTGTGGAATTTTAATATCTTAAACTTCGAAATTCCAAAAATAGTTTGAAAAATCGCTAAAATAATGGTACTGTACACCGAAATCTCGTTCTCTGCAAGTAATCTAAAACAAAAAAAAATGGTATTTCAAGCATTCTTTGCAATCAGAACATAATCTTTACAAAATATTCACCGATCGAAATAATTATGTTCTGATTTCAAAGAAATCTTGACTTGATATTTTTCTTATTTTAGATTGCTTGCAGAGAACCAGTTTTTCGGCACACAGCGCCACATTTTAAGAAATTGTGGAATTTTAATATCTTAAATTTCGAAATTCGAAAAATAGTTTGAAAAATCGCTAAAATAATGGTACTGTACACCGAAATCTCGTTCTCTGCAAGTAATCTAAAACAAAAAAAAATGGTATTTCAAGCATTCTTTGCAATCAGAACATAATCTTTACAAAATATTCACCGATCGAAATAATTATGTTCTGATTTCAAAGAAATCTTGACTTGATATTTTTCTTATTTTAGATTGCTTGCAGAGAACCAGTTTTTCGGCACACAGCGCCACATTTTAAGAAATTGTGGAATTTTAATATCTTAAACTTCGAAATTCCAAAAATAGTTTGAAAAATCGCTAAAATAATGGTACTGTACACCGAAATCTCGTTCTCTGCAAGTAATCTAAAACAAAAAAAAATGGTATTTCAAGCATTCTTTGCAATCAGAACATAATCTTTACAAAATATTCACCGATCGAAATAATTATGTTCTGATTTCAAAGAAATCTTGACTTGATATTTTTCTTATTTTAGATTGCTTGCAGAGAACCAGTTTTTCGGCACACAGCGCCACATTTTAAGAAATTGTGGAATTTTAATATCTTAAATTTCGAAATTCGAAAAATAGTTTGAAAAATCGCTAAAATAATGGTACTGTACACCGAAATCTTGTTCTCTGCAAGTAATCTAAAACAAAAAAAATGGTATTTCAAGCATTCTTTGCAATCAGAACATAATCTTTGCAAAATATTCACCGATCGAAATAATTATGTTCTGATTTCAAAGAAATCTTGACTTGATATTTTTCTTATTTTAGATTGCTTGCACAGAACCAGTTTTTCGGCACACAGCGCCACATTTTAAGAAATTGTGGAATTTTAATATCTTAAACTTCGAAATTCCAAAAATAGTTTGAAAAATCGCTAAAATAATGGTACTGTACACCGAAATCTCGTTCTCTGCAAGTAATCTAAAACAAAAAAAAATGGTATTTCAAGCATTCTTTGCAATCAGAACATAATCTTTACAAAATATTCACCGATCGAAATAATTATGTTCTGATTTCAAAGAAATCTTGACTTGATATTTTTCTTATTTTAGATTGCTTGCAGAGAACCAGTTTTTCGGCACACAGCGCCACATTTTAAGAAATTGTGGAATTTTAATATCTTAAATTTCGAAATTCAAAAAATAGTTTGAAAAATCGCTAAAATAATGGTACTGTACACCGAAATCTCGTTCTCTGCAAGTAATCTAAAACAAAAAAAATGGTATTTCAAGCATTCTTTGCAATCAGAACATAATCTTTGCAAAATATTCACCGATCGAAATAATTATGTTCTGATTTCAAAGAAATCTTGACTTGATATTTTTCTTATTTTAGATTGCTTGCAGAGAACCAGTTTTTCGGCACACAGCGCCACATTTTAAGAAATTGTGGAATTTTAATATCTTATACTTCGAAATTCCAAAAATAGTTTGAAAAATCGCTAAAATAATGGTACTGTACACCGAAATCTCGTTCTCTGCAAGTAATCTAAAACAAAAAAAAATGGTATTTCAAGCATTCTTTGCAATCAGAACATAATCTTTACAAAATATTCACCGATCGAAATAATTATGTTCTGATTTCAAAGAAATCTTGACTTGATATTTTTCTTATTTTAGATTGCTTGCAGAGAACCAGTTTTTCGGCACACAGCGCCACATTTTAAGAAATTGTGGAATTTTAATATCTTATACTTCGAAATTCCAAAAATAGTTTGAAAAATCGCTAAAATAATGGTACTGTACACCGAAATCTCGTTCTCTGCAAGTAATCTAAAACAAAAAAAAATGGTATTTCAAGCATTCTTTGCAATCAGAACATAATCTTTACAAAATATTCACCGATCGAAATAATTATGTTCTGATTTCAAAGAAATCTTGACTTGATATTTTTCTTATTTTAGATTGCTTGCAGAGAACCAGTTTTTCGGCACACAGCGCCACATTTTAAGAAATTGTGGAATTTTAATATCTTAAATTTCGAAATTCGAAAAATAGTTTGAAAAATCGCTAAAATAATGGTACTGTACACCGAAATCTCGTTCTCTGCAAGTAATCTAAAACAAAAAAAAATGGTATTTCAAGCATTCTTTGCAATCAGAACATAATCTTTGCAAAATATTCACCGATCGAAATAATTATGTTCTGATTTCAAAGAAATCTTGACTTGATATTTTTCTTATTTTAGATTGCTTGCAGAGAACCAGTTTTTCGGCACACAGCGCCACATTTTAAGAAATTGTGGAATTTTAATATCTTAAATTTCGAAATTCCAAAAATAGTTTGAAAAATCGCTAAAATAATGGTACTGTACACCGAAATCTCGTTCTCTGCAAGTAATCTAAAACAAAAAAAATGGTATTTCAAGCATTCTTTGCAATCAGAACATAATCTTTGCAAAATATTCACCGATCGAAATAATTATGTTCTGATTTCAAAGAAATCTTGACTTGATATTTTTCTTATTTTAGATTGCTTGCAGAGAACCAGTTTTTCGGCACACAGCGCCACATTTTAAGAAATTGTGGAATTTTAATATCTTAAACTTCGAAATTCCAAAAATAGTTTGAAAAATCGGTAAAATAATGGTACTGTACACCGAAATCTCGTTCTCTGCAAGTAATCTAAAACAAAAAAAAATGGTATTTCAAGCATTCTTTGCAATCAGAACATAATCTTTGCAAAATATTCACCGATCGAAATAATTATGTTCTGATTTCAAAGAAATCTTGACTTGATATTTTTCTTATTTTAGATTGCTTGCAGAGAACCAGTTTTTCGGCACACAGCGCCACATTTTAAGAAATTGTGGAATTTTAATATCTTAAACTTCGAAATTCCAAAAATAGTTTGAAAAATCGCTAAAATAATGGTACTGTACACCGAAATCTCGTTCTCTGCAAGTAATCTAAAACAAAAAAAATGGTATTTCAAGCATTCTTTGCAATCAGAACATAATCTTTGCAAAATATTCACCGATCGAAATAATTATGTTCTGATTTCAAAGAAATCTTGACTTGATATTTTTCTTATTTTAGATTGCTTGCAGAGAACCAGTTTTTCGGCACACAGCGCCACATTTTAAGAAATTGTGGAATTTTAATATCTTAAACTTCGAAATTCCAAAAATAGTTTGAAAAATCGGTAAAATAATGGTACTGTACACCGAAATCTCGTTCTCTGCAAGTAATCTAAAACAAAAAAAAATGGTATTTCAAGCATTCTTTGCAATCAGAACATAATCTTTGCAAAATATTCACCGATCGAAATAATTATGTTCTGATTTCAAAGAAATCTTGACTTGATATTTTTCTTATTTTAGATTGCTTGCAGAGAACCAGTTTTTCGGCACACAGCGCCACATTTTAAGAAATTGTGGAATTTTAATATCTTAAACTTCGAAATTCCAAAAATAGTTTGAAAAATCGGTAAAATAATGGTACTGTACACCGAAATCTCGTTCTCTGCAAGTAATCTAAAACAAAAAAAAATGGTATTTCAAGCATTCTTTGCAATCAGAACATAATCTTTGCAAAATATTCACCGATCGAAATAATTATGTTCTGATTTCAAAGAAATCTTGACTTGATATTTTTCTTATTTTAGATTGCTTGCAGAGAACCAGTTTTTCGGCACACAGCGCCACATTTTAAGAAATTGTGGAATTTTAATATCTTAAACTTCGAAATTCCAAAAATAGTTTGAAAAATCGCTAAAATAATGGTACTGTACACCGAAATCTCGTTCTCTGCAAGTAATCTAAAACAAAAAAAAATGGCATTTCAAGCATTCTTTGCAATCAGAACATAATCTTTACAAAATATTCACCGATCGAAATAATTATGTTCTGATTTCAAAGAAATCTTGACTTGATATTTTTCTTATTTTAGATTGCTTGCAGAGAACCAGTTTTTCGGCACACAGCGCCACATTTTAAGAAATTGTGGAATTTTAATATCTTAAACTTCGAAATTCCAAAAATAGTTTGAAAAATCGCTAAAATAATGGTACTGTACACCGAAATCTCGTTCTCTGCAAGTAATCTAAAACAAAAAAAAAATGGTATTTCAAGCATTCTTTGCAATCAGAACATAATCTTTGCAAAATATTCACCGATCGAAATAATTATGTTCTGATTTCAAAGAAATCTTGACTTGATATTTTTCTTATTTTAGATTGCTTGCAGAGAACCAGTTTTTCGGCACACAGCGCCACATTTTAAGAAATTGTGGAATTTTAATATCTTAAACTTCGAAATTCCAAAAATAGTTTGAAAAATCGCTAAAATAATGGTACTGTACACCGAAATCTCGTTCTCTGCAAGTAATCTAAAACAAAAAAAATGGTATTTCAAGCATTCTTTGCAATCAGAACATAATCTTTGCAAAATATTCACCGATCGAAACTTCTGTGTAAGTTTTTTACAGCTTACCTTATAAGCAAACTGTTTACCGTATAATTCTATCGATCTTTGTTTTTGAGAAATTTAAACTTGAAATGGGGCTCTAATTTGTTGGACACCCTGTAGGTGAATATAAAAACATGCGGAAATCGCAGCCCACACAATTATATTCCTATTATATGTTATGTAATGCAATTTCTTTTGATACATTCTAATACAAAATATGCTTAGAAGTGTTTTCTAGGCACATTACATTTCTAATAACATAAACAAAGCAATTAAAAGACTTAGGATTTCAGATTGTTATTTTCCTGGCATTACATACTATGATGTCTGCAAAATAAAGAACCTTCTGCCATAGTGTGCAAATACACTTTTCCAGTTTTTTTTTTTCTAATTAATATTTATGTCTTATAACACACATGTATGAGGAACATAAAACAAATCTGTATTTTATAGAAATTGAGTAGATTTTTAATGTGTCATTTTCCTAGATTCAATAATTTAATAAATAAATGAGCATCACATGAAATTTGAGCTAATACATTGAAAACACGTTTCTTTAAACAAAATTAAAATGATAGGCCTAGAAATAAAAATAACAACAATGTAAAATTGTTTCAGATTGAATATAATAATATCCTGACATAAATATACCAAGAAAGGACATATAATTACCTAAAAAAGAACTTATTGTTTAAGTTCTTCAAAATTTAACATTTTTACGTGGAAAATCCTTTACTCTCTAATAGAAAATAAATTTACCTCTTAAAATTTTGAATAGATTTCGATGGTAGTTTCAATATCTCAAATGGACAATATCTGACATTTTGTGATATTCATACTTACGTTTATGAAATTTATATTAAAATATTCAAGTTAATTGCCGAAACGTCAGTGAAAGCCCACTGTGGAGACGCGATATTATTTGTTTTCCGTCTGTCTGTCCGTACCACAATAACTGCCGCAAAAAGCATCCGACTGACATAATATTAAGTGGGTATGTTGGTGAAATACTCGAATTTAGCTTTTTTGTAATGTTTGATTTATTTGCTCGGAAAATACAGAATATTTTATTTTGCGCAACAATGCTTTCTTATGGCAAATCAATCGATTTTAAATTTTTCATTTGTGGAAAGAAAATGGTTCTTTTTTGATGGATTTTAATAATAAAGTATGGACACTGAAATTTCTGAATACGGGTCTTAAATTATTCCCATTATTTTGAAGTTTTCTCTATGCATTTGTTGCATTTTCTTAATTATTTTTGTAAATTTTGGTTCTTTTTTATACATGTGTTCCAATAATATTAAACTTTTTGTTTTAGAATTTTTTTTGTTTATAATGTACATATTTCATAAATTCTTTTTTTTTATTATTTGTCGGCTAACAACAATAACTGATCTTAATAATATTATAGACATGCATAATGTATGAGTGTCATATTTAAGGGCTAAAAAAAGAGCAATACGGATAAATTAATTGCACAAATATTAAAAAAAAAAAAATATGACATCATATATCAAAATAAAATTAATGCGCTTTGATATTAAAATAAAATGAGCCTGGGCTATGATATCAATTCTTATTTATTTAGAGAAAACTCTTAGGAATATTTTAGAATTTCTCAGTTGTGCATAGTTAACATAAATTTTATTTTTCTATTTAAAATCGCAATTTAAAAAACTGTTTTATTACAATAATATGGAAAATGTCAATATTATGCACCGCATCGATATCATTGCTAAAAAGGGCGTCATGATTAGCTGGAAATAGTCATTTTAATTCTTAAAAACTAAAAAAATAACAAGATTGCCTCCATAATCATGTTCAAAAATCACGCTTTGTATTTAGTAAAATAGCACTGGACCCAATGAAAAAATATTACCGATTAGGTTTATATCTCCAAACATGCTTTTTTGTGATTTTAGTAAGATAATGTTATAACTTAAATTAGGATTTGTATTTAGACAAAATCTTAGATCTAAGTATTATAGAACGATGATAAATTAGATTTTTAGGAAACACAATTTATAAAAAATAAATAAATAAATGAAATTCTAAATTAGGTAACTCTTTTACACTTCGATAAGATACTAACAGATTAAATACAGATTTTTGTGGGCAGTTGGTAAAAAAAAGTACCTGCTAATTAGTATAACATAAAAGTCTTTTCTAAACTGTTGCTTACCCTTAGATAAGGGCGTAAATTGGAACCTAATATAAATTCTAACCATTCGCAAAATCAATAAAAAATTACAAATGTAAATTAATGAGATCACAGTGGGTACAAGGGGTCTCTGCTTTCTTGAGAAGAAATAAACTTTTTAATCTGAAAATTTATCATAATATGCAATTTATCAGAACTTTAGACTATATCGCTGCATAGAAATATGATCAATTTAACGCATGCAATTTCTGAAACTTCTTATGCATTTTTTATTCTGATAAATATTTACGTTATTTGAAAACTTTTAATTGCTGTTTGCATGAAGTTAAATATTGCGCAAAATGTGGTAAAAAACAGCGATTTCCAAAGCTGGCGTTGAAGCTCCTGATCTGCAAATTTACAAATATAAAAACATATTGAATAAAGTTAATTTTAATTGAGACTTTTTATTTATTTTTTGTGAAATTATTTTTTATCAAATTTAGTAAAAGTATCGAATTTGGATCAAATTTTTTAATCTTTTTCAATTAACATCTGACAGTCAAACTGCAATACAAAATTATTCCTCTTACAATAAGGACCGATGCGGGATTGAATGAAAACTAGTTACCCATGGATATAAAGACGTCATATAAAATCGAATAACTTTCAAAAAATTAATTAGTTTTCGATATTTTTTTCGAGTAATTTTCACAAAGTTTTCTAAAGATGACGGATAAATTACTGTCTTTTACGGATTAAAGAAGAAAGAAAAATTATTAAAATAGAAGAACACCTTACATAGGTAATTGTAAAAAGGATATTTACATTTGTATTTTGTTTGAATATAGATTTTATGATTTTTAGTTTGAATTTATATATTATGCTACGTAAATAACTTCCATACGACATAATCTCACATTACCAAATGTTATAATCAAAAATCTGAAAAATTTCAATATTATTGATCAGCTTGAAATAATATTTTCGAATGTGTTTCGAATGTAAATCAATGGAATGTGATAGAAAACAATTTGTGTATATACTTACAGGAAGAATTTTCAGAATAAAAGTCTAAACCATAAAAACCCACAATAATGAATTTAAAGATACTGGCTTAAACGAGTAAGACAGGTAAAACATGATAAATTAAATAATAAGTACATTTGAAAATAATCTTTCCACCATTATTTGTATTGATTTTTTATAAACATATCCTATTATAGTATCATCGAAATGTAAATAACTTAATGTAATACTTTTAATAAATTAATATAATAAACTAATAAATTAAGCAGTAGAAACTAGTAGTAGTAGTAAAGTATTTAAATAAACAAAAACTTTTAAAAATTAATTAGTATTTAAAAAATATTAATTTTAAACTATCATAATTATCAATTAAATTATATTGTAAATACGTTTTTTCACTTATATAAAGAAACTTAATACTATTAATAATTCAAATATTTTCTAAAAATAGGATTAAATAAAATTTCTTATATAAAAAATAATAACAATATTTTGCAATGCAACTCATCGTGATAATACCTCATCAAGTTTAATAAAAAGTATGAATTTTTTCATTCTATCTAAATGTTATTTATATTTTAAAAAAACTTTTTGTAAAGCCTTAGACATATAATACATACATACGAATTTTGTTGTTGAATCGTTTGGGTTTAACACGTCAATCTATAAAATTATCCTCATGCTTATAATCTTTATCAAAACACATGCGTTTAGTGCTATGTAAATTTAGAAGCCTGCTTTCATTTAAAATTGGGAAATCAGCCAAGGGAATGACAAGCACTTATGGTTAAAGAAAGTACTATGAGCTATTTACCCAATTTCATGTTTTACTTTAAGTGGCATTAGTTCACAAAATCGAGCTAGGAATATCACTGTCAAACTACTTTCGAAGTAAAAGAGGACATATTATCATAACAGAGTGTAAACATGCCAATTAAAATCATTCATCAGAATAATTCAGTTTCATCACTCAGGATATATATCATTGGAAAGAAATATTTTTCTAAAATGTGAGGCAAGAGGTTGATTAAAAAAATATGCATAAAATTGTAGCAAATATCAATGTTTTTAAAAAGATAACGCATAACTTATTCCTTTTTGATCCTGTAAACAAGTAATATATTTTAAAGTATTTTTTCTAATATGAATTTTAATCGTTGGATATTCAAATAAATTTTTAAGTTTATAAAATTCAAATTGTAAATAAAACATTTTTTTTATAGTCTTGAAAATAAAAAGTTTTAAAATTGGGAAAAATTCAAATATCTAAAAAGATAACGCGTAACTTCTTCCTTTCTGATCCTGTAAAAAAAGGAATATTTTAAAAATATTTTTTCCTCCTGTGAATTTTAATGGTGTAATATACAAGTAATTTTTTAAATAAATGAAATTCAAAGTGTACAATACAAATTAGGATTTTTATTTATTTTTAACGGTCTTGAAAATAAAGAGTTTTAAAATTGATTAATGTTTCATGTTTCACTCTAAATGGCATTAGTGGACAAAATCGAGCAAGGAAAATAAATATATTAGTACTTTCGACGTAAAAGAGGACATATTATCATAGCGGAATGAAAACATGCTAATTTAAATAACTCATCAAAATCATTTATCTTCATCTTTCAGAATATTTATCTATCCTACGAATTTTTTTTTCTACAGTGTGAGACAAGATAACTTTTATTTTTTATTTATTTATTTATTTATTTATTTATTAGAAATGTGCAAAGTAGAAGGAAATCTCAATCTTTTAAAAAAGATATCGCAAAAATTATTCTTTTCTGATCCTGTAAAAAAAGCAATATTATTTTTAATAATATTTTCTCGTATGGATTTTAATGTTTGGACATCCGAGCAAATTTTCATATAAATGAAATTCGAATTGTAAATAATACAAAGTAGAATTTTTATGTATCTTTTACAGTATCGAAAATAAAAAGTTTTAAAATTGCTTAATTAAAAGAAATATCAGTTAAAAATGTCTCATGTTTCACTCTAAGTGGCACAAAATTGTGCTAAGAAAATCACTGTCAAACTGATTTTGACATAAAAGAGGACATATTATCATAGCGGAGTGAAAACATGGCAATTTAAATCACTCATCAAATTCATTTATCTTCATCTCTCAGAGTATTTATGGATCCAAGTATTTTTTTTCTCTGCAGTGTGAGGCAAGATGATTTTTTTTAAATGCCGTGTAAAATAATGAGAAATCTGAATGTTGTTTTTAAAAAAAGATAACGTATAACTTATTCCTCCCTGATCCTGTAAAAAGCGATATTTTAAAAAAATATTTTTTTCTAACATGAATTTTAATGGTTGGCTGTCCAAGAAAATTTTCATATAAATGAAGTTCGAATTGTAAATAATGCAAAGTAAATTTTTATGTATTTTCTACAGTCTTGAAAAAGAAAAGTTTTAAAATTGCTTAATTAAAAGAAATATCAGCTAAAAATGTTTCATGTTTCACTCTAAATGACAGAAAATAATTTATCTTCATCTCTCAGATGATTTATGAGTCTAAGCCTTTTTTTTCTACAGTGTAAGGCAAGATGGTGTTTCTAAAACGCCATGTAAAATAACGAGAAATCTCAATGATTTGAAACAAGTCGGAAATTGCCCGTGAAACGTAGCAAATGAAGAGCGTTCGTTCTATAACGAAGTTTTAAAAGAATTCAGACTTTGGAGTAATAATACTCTCTTAAAAAGTCACCCACAAAACAGCTCAAGTTGAGCTGAAATCCACTCATCTCAATGTTGAAAGGCAACTTCTCAAAAAAAGAGTTGAAATAACTCGAGTTTTAACCAATTTAAATGAAGTTGAGCTATTTAAATAACCAATGTAGATCAAGAAGATTTAATCGTTTGAAAAACCACTATTTTATGATCGAAAAAATTACAGCTCTTTCATAAGAAGCCAAATCAGCTCTTTCGTTTTAAGAGTGCACAGCGTCCGAAATCTTTTGTGTACGCCTCTAAATAAATACTACCTATTATACAAGAAGTAAATTAAAGTAAATCTCAGCAACATGCATCAATTTCATAAATGTGAAATAGTTTAATGGTATTAAAACGCTCCCCAAACAGTATTTTCCCCTATATCATTAAGCAATAGAATACTTTTGTGTAGTCCTATAAATTAAAAACAATTATTCTTCGCACCACAGATTGTGTAGAAAGCATTTTTTAGCATATTCTTCATAGATGCATATTAATACTGTTATGTTCGAAAGATTATGATATTATTAAAATGCAAAAGAAACTATTTTTTTCATTGACCGTAATGTAACGGTATGCTTTTGATTGTCACTGTAATTAAACTATACATCTGATTATCATAAAATTTGAGATTATAAAAAAAGCAATAATATATATTTAAAATTTCAAACGATTCGTTTGAGTAGTTTTTTCTCTGTTATATGCGGACAGACGGATGGACTTAATGACGATTAGAGGTACCATGTATCTATATTATAAAGGCCAGACGTATCTGTGTGTAACGCATACGTCATTTTGCGCATGGCAACACTTTCAAATTTTAAATGAATTTCGGTATTGTAATTTTTTCTACTAAAAGTTTTTTAACTTCTTGATGTCACAAATTTTTAATTTTTACTTAATTTTTAATTTTAATTTTTAATTTTTAAAAAAATATATTGTTACGAATTTTGAAAATAGTTAGTGTTTGTACAGTAAAATAATGTAAATAACCTTATTAAGCTCCATTCCTTTACTAATATTAGTTTTTGTTACATTGTCTCTGTTATCAAGCAAACTTGTCTATTATTTTCAGTGAATGTCTATGGCAGCTTTGCGAAATATTAGAGATATCGCCAAGTTGGCGTCACTTTTGGCGACTAATTTTGGTCGCCAAATTTGGTGATATATCGCCAAGTTGGCGACAAACTTGGCGATTGTTGGCGATGGTAACCCTTCCCTCTCTATGGTAACCCCCCTTAGGTCTACTGATACATTGAATGTTTTTCCTTGGTTTCTGAATTTTTCTAGAAGGTTGTAGAAATTTCCGGCGCATGCTACGAGCCTATATAAGGAGAGCAATGCGAGCTGTTGTTATTATTATTTACCAGTCAGTCATTGAGTGAACTTCTAGGGTATTGTTTAAGCAAGTTTGCTTGAGTCTTATTTACGTTATTTTGAATGTGATTTAGTGTTGAGACGTTGTATAAAGAGTCTCTGGAACCTATATCTGCACTTATACGATAGATTTGAACAATTATTTTTGAATATCTAGTAATATTTGTGAGTTTCGAAGACTCTGTTGTTCTGAAGTTCTGTAAATAAATTATTTTCTACTTTTCTGACAAGAGTTTGAAGTTGTCTAACCATAAGATCAAAAGAACCCCATATATGCTACAATATCAACCGACTTCAAAAAAGCGCTAAAAAGAATTAAATAATTATTTAAAATTCTCTAATGACAAAACGTTATTGAAAAATCAGACATCGAATATCAGGTGCCGGTATAAAAACGGTTAAATTTAATTTATATAGTTTAATATACATCAAACATGGATTTTAGAGAGAATATTTTTTACAAGAGATGAATTTGCATATTTATGATTTAATTTATACATATATACATATAAAATAATGAATTACTTTTTGAAGCAGGTGCCAAACAATCACAATCGACAATGATCATCACCATTTTAGTTATGGTACTAGGGGCAATATATTCACAATTCGTATTATATTTAAGATAGTTTGGCACCAACTTCAAAAAGTAATTCATTATTTTATATGTATATATTCATAAATTAAATCATAAATATGCAAATTCATCTCTTGTAAAAAATATTCTCTCTAAAATCCATGTTTGGTGGATATTAAATTATATAAATTAAATTTAACTGTTTTTATGCCGGCACCTGATATTCGATGTCTGATTTTTCAATAACATTTTGTCATTAGAGAATTTTAAATAATTATTTAATTCTTTTTAGCGCTTTTTTGAAGTCGGTTGATATTTTTTTAAAAAAAGCTTATTTTATTTCCTGCTTTTTAGTTATTCATACAAGTAATACTCATTTATCTGTACTGATATGTGATGTCTCTTTGCAATGCATTGACTAATTGATGTACTTTGCGGGCTTTGGAGTATTGAATTTGCTGGTCAATTTGCAATTTCATTTTCAGTTATTTGAAAGCAACTTACAATGTCGGTTAGTATCATTGTGGATCTTTAGGTTTTTTGGATGTAGTATCTTGTTTAGATAAGATTTCACTCTTCAAAAAATTGTCGCATTCATCAAACTATAAGGTCCACATCGATTCTTAAGGACCTCGGAAATGGGTATCGACAAACACGGAATTCCAAACTTCCAAAACTTGACGATAGTAGCCTAACGAGTACGATTATACGAGTGCAAGGACAACTCTTAACCACTCAGCCACGGAGGCTCGAAGGACAACTTACATACATTTGACTTGTGTGCTCGACATGAAAGCCTGCTTATAAGACATCGTGAATATATACTGTTAAAAATTTTAAACGTTTGCTGCATCGTCACTCCACTGCCTTTACAGAAAACGATTACTTTATTCTTTTATGGAACATTCTCATTGGTCAAAATAGAGATATTCTTTAAAAGCAGGGCAGTGACGATACAGCAAAAGTTTCAAAATTTTAAAAGTGTACAGGGACGGAACAGCGCAAGGAAATTTTTATAAGACAAAAAAAGTACAGCCAGGAGCTCCACTCAAAAAGCGTGTGCAATCGAACCAGGAGGATTCGAACCCACAACCTCCTACGCTCGTAAATCGCGCGCAAAGCGGCGTGGTGTCTTGACCATTGAGCGACGGAGGCCCCAAGTGCAAGAAATTAACTAGCTTCATTTTAATGGCAAACTCATCAAAATGTTTTCCCATTTTATTTTGTTTAGATTCGTCTCAACCTACCAAATATCCCCGTATATTACAACTTTGATATCGAGATATCAACTACAGTCCACCGCTCTGCCAACTGAGCTATCGACGGTCGATATCAAGGAATTCTGTCAGAAGAAAATCTGAAAGCATCTCGATATTTAACTCGATAACTGAATCTGGATCTCAAGACAGTATCGATACACATGGCAATGTATTTTAACCTCTTCAGACCTGAGCATAAAACAACTCTGCAGGGCCTCCGTGGCCGAGTGGTTAAAGCGCCGCTCTGCTAATCTGGAGGTTGTGTGTTCGAATCCCGCTGGCTCCATTGCACACACACTTCGTGTGGAGCTCCTGGTTGTATTTCGCATGTGATGTAAATTTCCTTGTGCTATCTCATTCTTGTATATTGACGATGACTTATAAGCAGACTTTCATGTCGAGCACACAAGTCAGGTGCATTTTGTTCAAATGATTTAAATGATAACTCTGCAAATATATATTTATTGCTTTTGCATAATCGAAATGACACCATAGATGACAGAAAGAGTCATTTTTATGAAATCAGTACTTTGGGGGAATGGTAATTTCGGTTTACAAATACGGATATAAAAGTACTAATCCTCTTAAAACACCAGTTTAACTATCAGTAATATAAATTTACTCAATAAAAAAATTAAGGTCTTTGAACAAGTAAATAATCAGCAAATTCTCAATTTTTTTTTTTTTTTTTTTTTTTTTTGTAAAGCATTTAAGTTAAATAATCATAAATATTTCTTACTTTCTGGACCACAATACCTTGATGGTATTTTCGAAACTCGGATGAAAATAATATTTGTTTTATGAGGTAATATTCATCCGTGCGGGCATTTATTGATTTTATTTTAAGGCAAAAAACATTCAGATGTATAGAAGTAAAGTCAAAAAGCAAAAAATACGAACAGTTTAGTTTTAATGAGGAAAAGAATGGAGGTACACATTTGTGTACTTTAGGTCTGAAGAGGTTAATTTCTTTGTACATCCGGCATAAAAAGCACCCTGGTACACAGACACTTGTGCTCTGACATATAAAGGTACTTTAAAGGTGGATTTTTAGCTTTTTGGCACCTATTTTTGATGTCGGCAAGCATCGATGCAGACCTTCCGTTTTGGCGTATGCAAGAATTGATCTAGTTAAGATTTCGCACTTTACAAAGGACTCGCATCTCTGCAACAATGGGTACGATCCATACATATGTATATTTTTTCCCCACTATTTAGATTGACTAATCAGAAGCCTGCATTTTTTCAAACATTTCACTGTTTAAGCAAATAGCGAACAGTTCATAAAAATGCAAACTTCTAATTGGCCATTCTGATTTTGCTAACGACGAAAGAGAACTTGGCTGCGATCAGGGGTGTGCGAAGAGAAAACTGCGCCCGGGGCAAAGTGTCAATTTGGCACCCCCTCGCCCAACTTTCTTTTTTAACAACCCAAAAATGACGTTCGTACTATAAATCCCCCCCCCCCTAAATTTCTGCGCCTGGGGCGACAGAAATTTAGGCGTCCCCTTTTCCACGGCGTTGGCTGCGATCCGGAAGATCTTGCGCTATTAACGAACCCAGATTGACCAATTAGAAGCCTGTATTATTTGCGAAATTGTCGCTGCTTAAAGTAAGTATTTTTTATCTTATTGGTCAATCACATTTCGCAATAGCGCAAAATCTACCTGAATCCAGTCCAATCGAATTCTCGCAAGATTATGTATCTGCGTAAGAGTAACAGAATGAAAAACGAACGTTCCTAATTGAACGACTGCTTGTAAAAGAATCTGAATTTTAATTTTTATTTTAAAAGTTCTAATCAACAGATGGATGAAGCATTTTCACTGGTCAAAATAGAAATCTACACAAACGGTAGAGTCATTGTGCAGCTACAGCTGAAGTTTTCTAATAGTGGAAATTTTCTCATTGATCAATCTTATTTCACTAACAGTGCAGAATCTATCTAGATCTCGGCCGTTGTCAGTCAAGATTTCGCACTTTGTAGAAAAAATATCTCGTATTGGTGTAAGAGTGATAGCCTGATATTTTATTTATTTATTGTACACACACATCTGACTTGTGTGCTGGATATGAAAGCCTGCGAATACCTGAAAAATGAACGCTTATAATTGGATGACTGCTTCAAAAAGAATTGAAATTATAATGTTTTTATTTTTAAAAAGTTCTAATCACTCGAATTTGATGAAATTGAAATGGGACCACACGGGCATCTTACTCTTTCAAACAAAAAAAGAATTATCAAAATCGGTTCATATTTAAAAAAGTTGTGAGTGAATAACAAATACATACAGGCCGAAATCATAACCTCCTCTTTGAAGTCGGTTAAAAAATGTACTTTTAAATGAAATTTGTTTGAAAGCTATATCTTAATTTGTTTTTGAAATATTAATTTTTTTGTAGTTTTTAATACTTCTTTTCTAATCGTGGCAATAGGAGTACTCCATTTCTATTTAAAGCAAAGAAAATGCGAGGGAAAAGGCAAAAAATTGAGCGCTGTATCTTTATGTTGCAATTTTCTCTTTAAAAGGAAGAAAATAAAAATTTAAATATAAAACCCGATGAATTTTGACTTCATTTACAAAACTTGATTAACACGTAAAATAATATCAACAGTTTAATATCTATTTCAGCTAACAGCATTAAAACTTCAAGTTTCGAATCAAAATTATCAAATTAAAATGCCATTTTTAAAAAATGTGAATACAGATGTGAAATATACATTTGTAAATTTTGAAATGGTAAAAATAATTCTGGGTTTAGATTTCACGGGGAAAAAATGATTGAGTCAAAATTAAATAAATTTTGCTTTTCATCATCTTGGAATACTACGCATAAGAACCTTAAATCAGTGATGCACAACCTTTTTACCAGAAAATCGTTTCCCACCAGAATATTTGAGAAGTGTAGTTTCTTTTCTTTAATAGCCAAGTTTCTGTCGTTACTATAAAGAAAATTATTCTGCATAAAAATAGTGGTATTTTTGTGGCCCGCGGGCCAAAGGTTGTGCACCCCTGCCTTAAATGATAAGTTAATCATAATAATATATCTTTATTATTTTTTACTGCTTACATATACGATTAAAGTTTAATTTTAACAATTTCTACAACTGCGTTTTATAGAAATGGTATTTTGTTAATTCGACGATAAATATCGTTTGTTTAAGAGTTAGACGTACCAATGTAAAATGCATTTTTTACTATAACTAATTCTGTAGGTTTATTATAAGTTAATGAAACAGTTCCTTCTTAAACATTTTTTTTCGTCAAAATTTGACGGGTTCAACCTTGTTTATATAATTCCGAAAGCACTTAAAAAAAAAGATAATGTGTAACTTATTCCTTTCTGATCGTGCAAAAAAGCGACATTTTTTTGATAATTTTCTGTCCTATGAATTTTAATTATTGGATCTTCAAGCAAATTTTTAAGTAAAAAAAAGTTGAATTTTCATGTATTTAACAGACTTGGAATAATATGTTTTAAAATCTTTCAATTAATATAAATATTAATTAAAAAATTCAAATTATGTAAAACTTAAAATTTGCATTTCCAAAATTATTTATTTATCTTGGAAATAATGCATGTAAGCAATTGTACTTTTTTATTATCAATACATTAGTACACCAGATACTTTTGCGGTTTTCTGGTGGCTGTGTATTTATCTATAGTTTTAGAATTGTTAAATTAACTCAAACTTTTTTCTTCTTTTTTGATCCTGTGTTATTTCTTTATGATAAAATGCAAGTAAAAAAAATATAAAAATAGTATTTTGTACCAGAAAATTGTTAAAGAAATTTTCTCAATAATATTTTTTTGTTGCGTTTCGACAACTTAACCCCTTGAGGGGCAAAAAATAATGTTTTTGTAACATTAAATTCTCACTGGAAAAATCGAAAATAAGTAAAGACAATTTCTCAATATTTTGCCGACTAAGTTAAAAATATAAAATTTCGTTGAACGTTTCTGGTGAGTATCTCGTTTAAATTAGGTGGGATAAAATATATCACACGTCCCTTCAAAAGGTTAAAGTTATAATTTGAGATATGTCATTTTTAATGCTGTCGTTAATATTATTACTACAAATTAAATGAATAAATAGACGCGCATGTTTACATCTCGATGGTAATACTTCCTTACAGACACCAGTAAGCTTCGATTGCATTTCTTTTCTTCTAAACATAGTACAGTACAATACTTGTACAAGCATTTACAAGAGCAAATAGAAAAAATAGTTCCTTTAATTTCACTTTATTTTGAAGCTGTATTTTATTCTTCTAGTTTTTCAAGCTTTTGAAAAGTATATCTTAAGCATGATTATTAAAAAAATATCTATATCTAACACGTGTTTTCTGATAACAAAGCATTAACCTGTTTGCACTTAAAAAAATTCAGTAGCCCAATATTTCTTTCCGGCTAATATTACATAACGAAATTAAAACTTCATCAATCAATAAATAAAATAGTATAAATAAAACATACAGTTAACAGACATGTTGTCAGACTGTGCTCGTAAACCACTGAAATTTAACACAATAAAAACTCTGCTGTAAATTGTTAAATCATTCCAACTTTTTTCTTCTTTTTTGATCCTATGTTATTTCTTTATGATAAAATGTAAGTACAAAAATATAAAAAGTAGTATTTTGTACCAGAAAATTGGTTTAAGAATTTTTCTCAATAATTTTTTTTTGTTGAGTTCAGACAGATTAACCCCTTGAGGGGCAAACAATAAAGTATTTGTAAAATTGAATTCACTCTTGAAAAATCCTTATTTTATAAATTTTAAATTTTTATTTGAATGCGAAATTTGTTCTTTTCTTTATATAAAAATTTTTAGCTTTAATTATTTTATTCGATTATTTTTCAGCAGTGAGATTACACTTGAAATTCTTCAATATTTAATACATGAATTTTCGCATTGATAACTAAGCGTAGAACCAACTCAGTGGAAAATGTCCAAGCCGCAGATCGAACTCGAAATAGTGTTCCAACTTTGCTACCATTTACGCTACGAACACGATGCCCAGCTTAGCATTTCTCACTACATATGTTGGTTATGCTGCAACTTACAGAAACAGATGGAACCATCTTCATGAGCACATAATCCTGCGGCGTAACATGAGACACAAGAAACCCAGCATCGGTAAATCACATATTTAATTCTAATTAATTTTTCTATTAAACCTTTCCGGTCCGAATTATTTTATTAATTTTTAGAAAAAATTACTTTTACGTTAATAACATGAACACTAGCTATCCAAATAGACTAATTGGTGTTTAACGAATATTTCATTGTCTGAAAGATTCCGAATGCCGTTGCTTTGCGTACTATTCAATTCATATCCATATGACAATAGGAAAAGGAAAACTTTTTGAAGCTGTTTTGAAAATATTGTATTATAACACGATTTAACTGATATTACAAATTTCTAATACTTTTTGCGCTTTATTACATATGATTCTTTCAGAAAAGTAACTCTTATTTTAAAGTTAAAAGGTGAAATATATGTTTAAAATGAAAGACTCATAAATGGCGCAAAGACAATTAAGCAAATAATAATTATTATTATTATTACTAAATGCCTAAACGTAAATGAAGTCATGTAGTTAATGCATAGACATATGCTAATATTACTTCATGCAAATAATAGCAAAAGCATTTCTTTAAAAAAAATACTCCATTAAAAGACACGTACTATTAGTAGTACACCAGACCCGAAAGTGTTAATTGCAGCCTGACCAATATTTGCAGTTGTAAATGTTAAGCTGAGCATCAGCCTCGTAGCGAAATTGGTAGTGTTTTTCGAGCACTATAACAAGGGTTCCGGGTCCGATCCCCGGCTTGTACGTTTTTCACTGAGTTGATTGTATGCTTAGTTAGTCATGTAAAAATTCACGTATCGAATATTCAAGAATTTCAAGCGTAATTTCGCTGTTGAAAAATTAAATGAGAATCAATTAAATTAAATATATTTACCGATGCTTGGTTTCTTATGTCTCATGATCAGCCACAGGATTGTGTGCTCATGAAGATGATTCCGTCTCGTGCTGCAAGTTGCAACCTAACCAACATATGAAGTTTGAAATGCTAGGCTGAGCATTGTTCTCGTAGCTTAAAGAGTAGAGCACTTGGAGCGCCGTTTCAAGGGCTCCGATTTCAACATTTTTCACGGAGTTGGTTCTATGCTTAGTTAACAATGTAAAAATTCACGTATTAAATATTTATTAAAATATTTTTTGAGAATTTTTCGGTGACCAAGGAGAGATAAACATTAAAGAGATTATATTTATTAGATAGAATTATTTATTATTTTAAATAATAAAAAAGTTGTTTTCACCTATATTTTGTAAAGCAGAAAATTTTGTTTCTATGTCCTAAGAACTGAATTAAGATATCATTTATGAACCATGCAAAACTGGACCTAATATTATTGGATTTACTATGTAAAATTTTATCAGAAATTTTTTAATAAACATTTCATCTCCTAATTCTTTTGTCATAAATATCAAAAGATTAAATAACATCATACTTATAAATATGTTTTAGATTTTTCCACAAAGTTTAATAATTTTTACAACGCGATACCCTTCTAAATCCTAAACAAAAAGATTGAATAATGTGTTTAACTTGTCCATGAGTAACTTATTTCAAAACACTAATGTCTATCAAGAGCTGCGTTATTAGTTTAAACAAGCTTTACAGTGGAAAGTCAAGGACCGTAAAGATGTCATGAACAGCAGCGCTTGTGGATACTAAACGTCAAATTAAGCTCCTAAATAATGTTAAAATGTGAAGAGCCTAATAATCTTAATATTATACTATGGAAGTAGATTTTGAATTATTCATTGTTTTTAATGTTGATTTAGCAATTTTTAATTATTCATTTTTAGAAAAGCTGTTTTTATATAGCAAATTAATATCTTGTAATAATTAATGTATTTTAATTGCTCAAAGAAGTAAATTAAAACTTCAAAAACAATAAAAGTAGGTTTATTCGATTGTTTACATGTTTCTTATGCATGTAAATACTTCCTGAAAAAATGCAGCATTGCAGACCCAAAGGTTAGGTGGTTTAAATCAAAATCTAGTCAGCAACATCTTGTGTCAACTTATAACAGAATTTGAAGTTTAATGGAAATCAGTGTATATAGCTTTTTTTGGAGGGGGCGTGTAGAGATATTGCAAAATCTTAAAAAATATATGCATAATAGTGGCAAATTTTAGGTTATGTACCCCAAAAACTAATCAGGATCCATTTTTTATTGAGTATTAACTGAATCTAAATTTTGAGGACAATCCGTTTATTAGTTCTTGGGCTACATTTATTACGAAATCGTGAAAAATGCAGCATAGCAACGCCATCAGAAGGGGATTTACACAACAAAACATAGGGCCAACATAATTTCTTTTTTCTTATGTGATTCCATAAACATGGGGGCAAACTTTTTCTTTCTTATGTGATTCCATCTTAAAAGGTTTTTCTATATGGCATTTTTAAAAGTCTTCAGTACATTGAATATGGATTAACGATATTAAAGTGTAAGTGAAACATTTACATATAAATTGATATTCATTAACAAAATAAATATATCACAGCCTTTGGCACTTCTTTAATAATAAATATTATAAATTTGAAAAACGAAAAGCTATAATAAGTATTTTTAGTAAGAAGTCCTCCATACAAAGCAATTTTAACCATACGGAAAACAAACCAATGTAGAAATTTAAAGCTGAGAAGGACTAAAATTTAAATTTTTCAAAGGCGGTGCTGGTGTTATGATTTTAAAAATTTTCCAGGACGAGCCACATTTTTATTAACACTCTTTTATTAGCTTCACCGGTATGTATGTATGTAATGAAATCTTTGAACTTTATTTTCATCCACTTTCAGGCATCAGATTAAATTGAATCTTTGCATACTTATCGAAAACCTGTGAAAATTCAACAATTTAAAAAATCGCCAATTTAAAAAGTATCAAAATAGAAAACGCCGGATAAACGGATCAAAAGCAATTAAAAAAATTAATAGTCATCTGATACCCTAGATACATGACAATAACTGAAACACATATGAAAACCGTAAAAGTGCTATCATACGAGGGATTGAAAATTTTCGTGGGAGTAAAAGTGATGTTAAATTCGAATACTGACGTGGCAAAAGGTTTAGTATATGGCAATATGGATTTTATCACGGAGGTTATCTGGCTACATTTTCGACGGAATCATGTATATGATAGAGACATACTGTCAGTCCGTATCGATTATGGTTCAGATGACATATATGTAATAAAACCAATATCTATACAATTTCCAGCAAAATACAGCTATCGTACGGCCGAAAGAAGAATGCTGTCATTGATCCTGAATTGGGCTTCTATAAAATGCAAGGCCATACGGTTGATTATATCACGCAGTCATTTATCTGGGTTCTCGGCTGTTTTTGATGCTCGACAAGCTTATGTAGCACTCAGTCGTGGAAAGTCTCTAGAGGGTATCCAAATCGAAGAACTTGATTGTTCAAAGTTAACAGGGAGGGAGTTCCATGTAATGGCGATGAGTTAGATGAAATGATCAGGTTAGGAGATAATTCATAAAACAGCCTGATAACCTTCCTTTGTCACGTATGATGTACCGAAAATTTGAGTTCTTAAGTGACTATAACATTTAAAATTCAATAAAGTTTTTTTAATAGTCCAATTATTATTTTTTTAGTCTAACTGAACATTGAATTTCTAAATAATTTTTTTTTTTTTTTTTTTTTTTTTTTTTTTTTTTTTTTGAAAATCTGACACTAAAAATTTAGAAAATAAATAATAGTTAAAAAGCAAAACAAAAACACGCTTTTATAGCAGATCGAAATAAAAATTTTAATTATGTAAAAATTAATACAAAAAGCGGGTGGTCAATATTAGTTGTTAGGGTTATTTCATTAGTAGCTATTTCTAAAACTTGACTTAGTATGAAATACATAACGAAGCACCCCCACGCTTTTTGTATTAATTTTTACATGGTCTTTCTATCACTGCTGAATAATTAATAATTATTCTAGGCTTTTTACTTCGACCTGTCATAAAAGCGTGTTTTTTGTTTTTTTTAAACTATTATTTATTCTCTTATGAGTCGGTTCGGGACTAAACCTAGTATTTCGATCCATGCAGACATCTAATGCAGTTTCCATCAGTATATTTTCAAAGCAGTTTTAACGTAAAACTTACATTCTGCGATTTATGTACAAAGCAGAAGCGTATCTTAAATCAATTTTTATTACAATTTTTTTATATTACGATTTTTATTACAATTATTATAGTACAACTTGTGAATGATCCCGAACATGCATTCAGATTGTGTCAAGAACTTACAACTCAGACGCAGGGAAATTTGGTGTAAGTCAAAAGTTTTGGAAAATTAAATGTGAAATTTCGGAGGATTTTAATATCTGTGGGTCTTAAGTGTGGGGTCTAACTATCGAGATGATATTGTTTTGTTTAATTCTGAAATGGATTAGGAAAAATTTCCTAATTGGGGACTAGGGGGCTAATTAATCTACGGGGACCTTATGAAAAATTTATTTTTGAATTTTCTCAAATAGATCCCCTCCATGCACTTCTAGAGTGTTTCATCAAATTTTGCAGAATTTTTTATGAAACTTTGCAATTGGTAGTATTTCACCTAGGGACAATATTTAAGGAGATGGCCTATTGTTTCGATAATTATGACTCACTCTGTATATATTTAATATAACTTGTAACATGTAAACAGACAAATAAACTTATTTTTATTTTTTTAAAGCAAAAAAAAAAAAATTTTAGAATTAAAATTTAAGTTTTTGTTTTTAAAAAGGAAAAAAAATTATGAATCTTTTATAAATAATATGAATTACATTTTAAATAGTCTTACGACTTGAAGAAACTAATTTAAGAGGACAAACTGAAGATATAACTATTTCTTAAATATTTTTAATAGTGAATTACGCAGCAACTGTATAATAGTTCTTAAAGTAAGTACTTATGAAGTTTTAATGAAATGCATGGGAGAAAACATTGTTGATTGCATGAAAAAGCGTTGAACCTTTAACAAGAAAAATTTTAATTGCAGAAATTATTAATATCTGAATCGGAAATTAAGATGTAAGCAAAAGTTTAAAGACAAATAAACAAATTTGAAACCAACAATTATTAAATGTTTTAATACCCGTTTTAAGTAACAATTTTGATATGAATTTCGCGAAATCAGAAATCGTTGTAACTAATATCAAATGAGGACGAAGCCAGTAAGTTTTACAATTTAATACACAGTCTATTAAAAACTGTTTATTTAATATCGGTAGAAATTATTCTAGTTGTTCATAAGTTTAATGGACTGAGTTTTGTTTAGATTGAAAACGCAAAGTCTTTAAAACAATTCTGAATTTATCTAAAGTTTATTTGCATATTTATTATTCTGCCATAGAAACCTCATTGTGTTTTTTAAACATTTGTATAAAATGAAATCGTTTTTCAATGCATCAGTTTAATACGAAAAAACTGTATAAAGTATTTTTATTATGGTATTAAATCTGTCATTAATGTAAAGTAACTTATAATTTATTTTTATTACGAGAATGTCCCAAACTAACTTATACATCCCCCACTCATCTGAAACTACAAGAATTTTTATAAAATAATCTTTCACGATGAAATACACTACATTTTTACAACTGTTGAATGGTGATTGCTAAATGAGTCATAAATCTTATTTACAATATATTCTATATTTATAATATATTTTTGTAATAAATATAAGTGTATATAATTTTATATATATTTGTAAAAATGCTAGTATAAAATCATTAGTAAACATCTACTTTTATGTTTCATACTATAGATGCAATGAAACAATTCTTCAATAGAGACTGTTATTAAAGGAATTCTTTTGAAAGTCCCTTTGAAGGATCTATAAATTTTACATGGGTTTTTTAATTCCAAACATACCGTAGTAAAACTTTAGTAACGAATTTTAATAACACGGTATTCCGATTATAGTATTTATGCAAGATCAAACAGGGAAAGGTAAACAAACGCCTAGGCAGATCTTCAGACAAGCGGAATTTATAATCACTTTTCAACAATGTTGTAAAAAAAAATTAAAAAAGCACACTACAGTTGAAAATGTACGTTCAGCTATTGTATTATTGTTTACTCTTGAGTGCTATGTACATTACCTATAAACGTTGCACACTTCATTTCCAATACGAAACATGACATGATAAACCTCTATAACATTTATCGATTACATAGCTGTTTGAATATAATTATGGGACTTACATCACAGGCAGATTGGTAGACGACCAGACAAACCGGATTCAAAACAACTTTTCTAGTTGTTGGAAAGACTTAAAATTCATAGTTTTCTCGCAGCGATTATAATACACAACTACACAGTAAAAATAGAAATATGTAAAGTTACTAAAAGTTTTCTAGGAAACTCCTTGAGCATTTGTATGCAACTGCAACCCAAGTTACAGAGAAAATGTTGTAAGATAACTGTAATTTTAGTAGATTCGTTTGTACAGTTACAGATTTCTGGAGATTTACAAGAATTAGTTTTGTAGATTTACATCTTTTCTTGTATTGTGTACAGATAAAATGTTAGTAAGCATACAGTTTTCGGCAACTTAACATCTGTAAAATTACAGATTTTTTTTTCTTTTACAGTCTAGCACAAAAATTTAATATACAGTCGCTGATAAAATACGTCTCCCTCTCCTTTGACTAATGGTGCAATTTAAGAGGTATAGAAGTATTAATAAATTAACAGGAAAAGAAACAATAATTATAAAGATATTTCTAACCATAATTCTATTATTTTTTCTTAATTTTTAAAGTTTTGTGTTTTATAAAACGCATAAGGCATGCGTGGGGCAAAATTATTCTATTTCTCAATCTTGGGTGGATTTCTGAAGTAACCTTTGCTTTTGTGGACAAGGAACTATGACACTAAAATTGACGTGGATAAATTCCTACCATATTTCGTCTGAATTAATGAAATAATTTAAAATGGAATGTCTAGGATCCTTGTGGTAATAAAGAGGTCAGGGGATTTATCATTACTTAAATATTAAAATAGTACTAATACGTTATTGGCCATAATGCATTTTTAATTGCTCAGTCTTTAGGTAATCGCTGGTAAGTATTAGCTTCTCATTGACCCCAACGAATTTTGGACAATACACTGTTAAAAATTTGCTGCATTCTGTCCAGACATTTGACCGTTTTTTGAAAATACAGTTATATAACCGTAGTTTAACTATATTCCGACCACAAAATGGGAAATAATGTGGTGAAAATAACGTAAAATGACGATTGTCTAACCGTTTCTGATAAAAACGGTCAAATGACTGCACAAAATGCTGCAAAATTTTTAACAGTGTAATAAAGTAATAAAGGATTTTTGTTCAGAATGCGTTAAGAAATATGTCCCTTTTCCATTCTAGGCGTGAACGATGAAATTTTCTTAGTCTCTGTTATTCTTGTTGCATAGCGACTGCGATGGATTAAATTTGATGGCTCTTTTCTTAATACTGCCAAATAAAGGGAGGACCCTTTTCATGTGATGGGAATGGCCAATGATAATAAAATCTTCGAATATATTTTTAATATAATACATAAATGATATACTATGTGTAATATCGGTAAATCACCATTTAAAATTTTAAAACTTCAATCCCCATTTTGCTAATTAGCAAGAAATTAAAGTATAGAAACACAAAAAGTTTAATGTATGCATGATGCATTTAAAATAGGATAATAATGTTAAAAAACATGCAATTTATTTACCTAACATATAAACAAAACTAGTTTGATAGATACAAACTGCAAATTCACCATTTTATAGAGGTTCAATGTTATCACAATATTTTTACATGATCCAGAGATTGATCAGGAGTGTTAATTTTATTTAACATAATTATTATGTGCTATCTTGATTATTTTAAGCAATTCCTTGTTATATTTAATAATTTATTTTCATTTTTAATAACATTTATTAAAATAAAATGAAACATGTATCCATAATTTTAATATTCATTTATCAAATAACAAAGTTTGTCCTGGTTTTCTGCCTTACCTTACAAACATAATTTAATTTTACTTTGTCAAACGGAAAAATTGTTTACAAAACCCATATGTTTATGACAACGTCATAATAGTTAAAGCACGCATTATCCCTTATCAAGTGACAATAGATTGCACTTAATAAATATTCACTGGACTAAAAGGTAAAACTTTATTTTGCATAAATGATCTTTATTGATTGGAATTAGAAAGGGATTTTTAATGATTAGCCACAATTTTTCTAATTACTATACCACAATTTTACTTAGCCGAAAATTATTTTAATTAGAGAGTAGAAATAGTAATAACACGAATCTTGTGTAACCTCAGATATTCACAGGAAACATTCAAAAACTGCATATTTTTATAAAAGTGAGAAAATTTCGACAACTTAAAAAAATTCAACATTATTCTGTGATTTTGATGCAATAAAAACAAATCTCAAGAAATCTTATATACATCTGTATCATAATAATCTCTATAAAAACATTATGCAACATCACGTATAACTTTTTTGGAGGGCGTTAACACTGTCTGTCGTAAAATTTGATGGTATTAATCTAAGACTCACTTTATTGCTTTTAATTCTTTTATTGCTTTAACCCTATGGCTCTGAGATTTTAAGCAAAGCCGTTTGTTCCGAGTTTGTCCCTGTAATTAATGACGTAATACGTCTCTATTTCGCTAATTGGGTGGTCCGAGATGATTGCGAAAGCTATCTTAAATACTGCCATTGTTTTACTGTACAGTTCCGGTTAAAAAAATTGTCTGTCGTTAAACTCAGACAATAACTGCCATAAACATTTATTTTTCCATTACCTGTCTATGGAGACACTTATTAAAATTATAAACAAATAGAAAAAATTAATTAAAAAAATGTGAGTTTTAGACATAATGAACAAATGAAGCTCTCAATTATAGCTTTAATATTAACTGTTATTTGTACATTTTTGATAAACGATTTCGATATTAATTATAGAAACGTCAATTATTAATATTAGAAATGTTTCAATTATTTTGCTTTCTTCTATGGAAAACATGGGCAACATGGATTTTTGCGACATTGTCTCAGCAGTAATAAAGAAAGTGCTTAACTTTTGCATACACAAAATTATGGAAAGCTGCAATTGTACTTTTAAACGGTTATTGGTTACAGCGTCATATACTGGGATCGTAAAGTCAAGCACACAATGCATGCGTCACAGATAGAAATTTCAGAGCTGTAGTTATGATGTTCGTTTTTTGGGAGTAGAGCATGTGCCAATTGAAATGAAATGAGCAATGTCACTTCGATCGAGGAAAATGCTTTTCCTGGAAGAGAAAATGTAGAGCTGATTGAAAGGACATATTGCTTTTTTTTCAGTAATAAAAGAACGATGGTGTATTAGGATGAATAAGACATATGCATTTGAAGTCCAAAGAATTGTTATACCTTTCAATGACCTCATTTTTTATACGTTTTTCCTTCTAAAATTCAAGAAAATGTACGTAGAAGATTTAATACATAATTAGCAAATACTAAAATTGTCAATTGCAGTTTCATAATGAGTCACGGCATTCTTCTCTACAGTAATATATTTCAATTCTTTTGAGTGTCTTGCAAATGAATTATAAAGGCTATATACTTTCCTTTTTATACCAAACATGACATGATAAACTTCTGTATCGTTCATATATATCTTGTCTATCCGAGTACATTTACTTGAAATAGATCACGAACAGACAGATTGATGGACAAATAAATGGAATTCATAAATATTTTTCTACAACGCTGAAAAAAGTGCATTTTTCATTTAGCGATAAATTTGCAAAAATTACTCAAAAATTTAATGTACGTCGTGAAAAAAATATCCTCCCTTTGTCTTAACTCTTCTGAAAACGAACCTATGAAAATGGTATTGTAGCATACAGTTATAACATCTTCTAATTATTGCTATGGTTAAATTATACATTGGTGATCGTCTACATATAATGTATTTTAAGGTTTTTTAACATTCTTTACTTTACTTGATATCAGCACTTTTAGACAAAATGTTTCTCTGAGTTCCAAACGGGAAGTTATTTGGACAAGTAGATAGGATACATTCACATATAAAATTTTGAATTGTTAATGTGAAATTCATTTTATAACGTTGTAAAACGATTTACGATGTTGGTATTTTTATAAATTTAAATCAAAAACTTAGTGGACTGTGTCTAAATTTTCAATGTAGATATTTGATGCTGCTAGAAATCAGTTACTTTTGAAATTGTTATAGATAAAAAAACATATTTTTATACTAACGATAAATATATTATGATATAAAGTTAATATTTAAAAGAAAATATGTTACATACAAAAAATCTAAAGAAAAACGATTTATTAAAAAATAAATATGCTATTAAAATTACTTACAACTCATTCTGCCAAGTATTTTTAGATTATATGTTAAAAAAATAGCAGCATTGTGTTTAGAGTTTGCTTTGTGAATACAATTTCTTATGCACTAATTTTTAGAAAAAAGTTTAGGTTTAGAAGCGCAGATTTTTATATCTGTATAATTCCTTAATTAAGTGACCAAATAGCAGCCTGTTGGGTATCATAAAGTAATATTTATCAAACAATGTAGACACGATGACAAAAAGTGGTGGTAAAGCTGAAATATTTTCAAGTTGTTACCTTATGAAAATATAGATTATCTTCCGAATCAGAATTTAAGTGTATCATTTGTTAGTAGCAATTGATATTAATAAGTTTGTACCAAAAGTTTTTTTACTATCTGTTGCAGATCAGTTATTATAAAGGAATATTTGTTTTTCCACGAATGTACAGTTTTACGTGTAGAGAAAGATCTTTATAGATAAAGAAAAATGATCTTTCTATGTCTTAACAAGAAATGCAACTGCAGACTAACCTAAAATCTTTACGTTCCTCTGGCAATTATTTTATTATCATATTATTTATTAAAAGTGCGCAATAACAAAATTTTATTTTTTATGCATTCAAATTTTAGAATGTTTAAATTTATGATTTTTTAAAAGTATAAATGCATTTAAATAAAAAATGACAGCAAAGTAATTACTATTATTATTATTTGTTAGAATATTAAAATTATGTATATTTATAAAATCTTAATAGCATTCTTTTTGTTGTACTGTATTTAATATTTTGTTGGATGTATATTTCAGGGAATTATTAAGAGTGTACTAATTTATTCATTTTGTTTTGTATATGTTACAGGCCAAACTAGATTGGCCTAGGCTAAACTGGTCTGTCCTAACTCCCATCGGATAGACTACTTTTTCCTAGGCCAAAATAGTCTATCCTAAAGCCCATAGGACAAATTAGATTTTCCTTGGCCAAACTAGTTTGTCCTAACTCTTATAGAATAAACTAGTTTAGACTGCTGTTTATTGGTCTGAACTAGTTTATCGTAGGCCGATTTAGTTTATCCTAGGCCAATTCAATTTGGCATGATTTTATTTAATTCAATGACCGCCTCAACGCCAACATTCTTGTTTGTCCTAGGCTGATCTAGTTTATCCTAGGCCATTGTAGTTTTACGTGTTTTTAGCTCACGGGCGTCAAAGCCAAAGAAGTAATGAGCTCACAGGTTCTGTATGTATGTATGTATGCACGTATGTGCGTATGTACGTACGTATGTACATACGTATGTACTACGTATGTGCGTAACGCGATAACTCTTGATAGAAATAATGTAATTTGACGTGTTTTTATCTCATCAGGCTACCAAAGTCTGAGAACTAATGTGGCCGTAGGTTCTGTATCTATGTATGTACGGAAGTACATAAAATAATAATTCTTGATAGAAATACTCGATCTGCATCAAACTTTCAATATAGGTTTATTCTTATGAGGAGCTTATTAATTTTGGGACGTCAATGGAGAAGAATAAGGGGGGGGGGGGGTGAGAGGCTGATTCAACCTTCCCTCAACTCAAATAATAGGTTTCCATGCATTATTATCATATTTTATTAAAATTTTGGATATAGGAGCATTCTCTTGAGGCGCCTCCATGGTTAGTTGTGGGTGTTCATTTTTTAAGTATAAAGGGAGGGGGGAATAGGGGTAACGCCCCACAATTTATGTAAATGCATTTTTCATGTAGAATTTACTGATTTGTTTCAAATTTTAGAAATAGGTTCATTCTGGTAAAGTGCTTCCCTAATTAGTTTTGGGGGTTAATTGAATAAGAACAACGGGAAGAACGGGAGGGGGGATCCCGCCTAATTTTGGCAAATGGATTTTTCATGCAGAATTAACCGATTTGTTGCAAATCTTGGATTTGTTCATTCTGATAAAGCGCTTATTTGATTAATTTTGGTGGTTCTTCGGCTAAATATAAGGGGAAACTTACAATTTATTTCCTTCCTTATATTAGATAAATTGGTTATGATACAGAATTATCCAATTTGCTTAAAATTTTGGACATGAATTCATTTGATCAGGCGTTTCTTTAATTAATTAGGGTTTTTCCTTTTGGTTAAGTATAACGGGGTAGTGGACGTTTTATCACCTTTCTTAAATTAGATAAATGGGTTTTTATGAAGTTTTATCTGATTTGCCGTAAATTTTTAATATAGTTTTTTTTCTTTATAAGGTGAATCCGTAAATCGTTTTGAGGGTTTAATGATTAAGTATAAAGGGAGGGATGGGGGATTACCCTCCTTAAATCAGAAAATGGTTTTTTGAGCAGAATTATCTGATTTAATTCAAATTTTGGATAATTGTTTAATTTTATAAAGCGTATCTGTGATTAGTTTTGGGTGTTCAATGGTTAAGTATAATTGGGTAAAATGGGAAAAAGTAATACAACTTACTTTATTTTTCGAGGGCGTCATTCTTTAAATAAATAAGGCTGTAATACACAATTAGTGTAAACGGCCTGTGAATACAAAGCCACCATTTTAATTGGGCAATATTCTTTTTAATATTGATCCCGAATACTGCTCCATTGCTAACCTTGTGCAAAGTGGTTTTGTCACCACCCTTATATAATGTATTTTATTCGAAGGGTTGTAGAATACTGTCAGAGATTCGCACGGGCCGGAATTTCGAGGCCCGGTCCCCGCCCTTCCCGAAAGAAAGTTATTTTGCCGTGTCCCGCGGTAAAAATTAAAAGTTCAGCCCGAGCCTTGCCTGTACAAAAATCAGTGGAAAGAGACTCAGTCCGGCTCATTCTGGACCTACTCAATTTCTGCAAAAAATTCAGATTTTAATGTATAAAATTGAAACTGGTGTTATACACAATTGAAATGAAAAAAAACTTCTTTAAACACCATAAAATAAGTTAACTGCGCAAGGCCTTTCGAAAGAACTTAGTCTTTCTTCGTCAGGCGCAAAAAAAGACGTGCGTCCACAATGAATGTAGCGGCACGACTGAAGGGGAATGCAGGAGGGAGAGGGAGCAAGCAGAAGGAACAGCCAATAGGAAAGAAGAAGGCAACAGCCAATCACGGAAGAGCATAAACAAAACTAGATAGACAATGAAGGAGAGGAAAGGAAGAAGGGGGGAAGGGAAATGGGAAAAAAGCGGGGTAAATTAAAAAATTAACTAAAAGGAGAGATTAAAATGAAATAAAATGTACGCAAAAAATATATAAATTAGTAATAAAAAATAAATAAATGAATAAATAAATAAAATAAAATAAAATAAAAATACATAAAAATAAAAAATAGTTTACAATTATAAACAATTTACAATTATATATAAAATATAATAATAATAATTAAATAATAAACTTAATTATGAAGCAGTGCTGAAAAGATTCTTCCAGGCAATGGAGAGGGTTTTAGAATCAGATTTATCATTAACAATAATATCACGATTAATATAAATAGCTAAATTTTCTAGAAAGTCTAACTCAGAGGAACTATTGGCATTAAAAATAATTTTAGCAGTTTGAAAATTGAAACTATGGCCGGAATCCCAAGAGTGTCTAAATCTTCTGTTGCTAAACACTCTTGGGATTCCGGCCATAGTTTCAATTTTCAAACTGCTAAAATTATTTTTAATGCCAATAGTTCCTCTGAGTTAGACTTTCTAGAAAATTTAGCTATTTATATTAATCGTGATATTATTGTTAATGATAAATCTGATTCTAAAACCCTCTCCATTGCCTGGAAGAATCTTTTCAGCACTGCTTCATAATTAAGTTTATTATTTAATTATTATTATTATTTTTTATATATATTATGTATACTATTTTTCAGGTATTTTCATGTGTGTTTATAATTGTAAACTATTTTTTATTTTTATGTATTTTTATTTTATTTTATTTTATTTATTTATTCATTTATTTATTTTTTATTACTAATTTATATATTTTTTGCGTACATTTTATTTCATTTTAATCTCTCCTTTTAGTTAATTTTTTAATTTACCCCGCTTTTTTCCCATTTCCCTTCCCCCCTTCTTCCTTTCCTCTCCTTCATTGTCTATCTAGTTTTGTTTATGCTCTTCCGTGATTGGCTGTTGCCTTCTTCTTTCCTATTGGCTGTTCCTTCTGCTTGCTCCCTCTCCCTCCTGCATTCCCCTTCAGTCGTGCCGCTACATTCATTGTGGACGCACGTCTTTTTTTGCGCCTGACGAAGAAAGACTAAGTTCTTTCGAAAGGCCTTGCGCAGTTAACTTATTTTATGGTGTTTAAAGAAGTTTTTTTTCATTTCAAAATTCAGATTTTACTTAACATTCATTTAGGATTCCTTTAAACAATACTGCATACATATTTATTGGATAAATTTACAATGTATTTTTAAATTACGATGCGTTCACAGAATGGTAAATATGCAATGTATTATTGATTATTTAGATTCTGAAATCTTTCAATATTCAAATAGAAAATCATTAAATAAATAGTGTAGTTTAGAACACAAGAAGAAAAAGGAGAGTTATAAAAATCATAACTATTGCATCTGTTCAGTAAAAAGTAGATTTGCGAATATGTTTCTCTGTCATTCCTTAAGGCATTTCTCAAATCCAAAAGAGCTACATCCTAACACATTTAAGAACTTATTCATTTTCGGAAATGCATAAGATTAACAGGCATTCTCACTCAGAAAATATGTAATCGAATGGCGTTAACAATTTTTTCATAAAAGCGATGTAGCTTTGGAAAAATTCTATTAAACTACGTTTTGAATCGAATTTCCGCTTACAACTTTACAAAAAAGAAAAACTTGACACCGTGACAAGAATAGCTAATTTGTCGACAGGTAATTAATTTCTCAAAAATGGAAAACGCTTTTCGATTCGAAATTATGTTCAGCTCTGATCTGGTTTGTATATGCAATAATAATAATAATAATAATAATAATAATAATAATAATAATAATAATAATAATAATAATAATAATAATAATAATAATAATAATAATAATAAATGGTCTGATATCAGTTGGCACGAGTCTGCTGAAAAAAACAATAAGCAGACACCATGTCCAATGCATCATGTCTCTACGGTGGACATGTTAAATTTCTGTGTTGATGTTATAAGCAATGACTCTTTACATACATTTATACTTATTCTTGTGAAAGACATATTTTTTACCAGCGGAACCCGATTTCGAGCCAAATTAGATTAGCCTAGGCCAAACTATTTTATCCTAACGCCGATTGGATAAACTAGTTTTTCCTACGCCAAACTTGCTTATCTAAATGTCCTTAGGATAAACTAGATTTTCCTAGGTAAGAGGGTAATCCTTCATTTTTTCCTTTATACTTATTAAACCTCCAAAAATATTCAGGGTATCGACTTATCAGAAAGAATCTATATCAAAAATTTGAAGCAAATTCGTCAATTTTGCGTCAAAAACCATTTATTTAAATTCTGTTGTGTTACCTACATTGCCCTTTCTTTTAGACTTAAACAATAAACATCCACAACTAATCACGGAGGTGCCTTTTCACAATGATCCTATATCTAAAATTTTAAATGAAAACTGATAATTCTGCATGATAAATCCATTTCTCAAACTTAACGGTGGGGTATTAGCCTCCCGTTCGCCCCTTTTATTTTTATACAATGAATTCCCCAAATTAATCAGAAAAGTACCTTATCAGAATGAACCTACATCCAAAATTTGAAGCAAATTGGATATATCTATCAAGAGTTATCGCGTTACGTACATAAGTACGCACATACGTACATAGATGCGTACATACACGCTTACATACATACATGCAGAACCTGTGGGCCTTTTATTTCTCTGGCTGACGCCCGTGAGCTAAAAACACGTAAAACTACATTGGCCTAGGATAAACTAGATCAGCCTAGGACAAACAAGAATGTTGGCGTTGAGGCGGCCATTGAATTCAATAAAATCACGCCAAATTGAATTGGCCTAGGATAAACTAGTTCAGACCAATAAGCAGCAGGCTAAACTAGTTTATCCTACAAGAGTTAGGCCAAACTAGTTTGGCCTAGGAAAATCAAGTTTGTCCTATGGGCCTTAGGATAGACTAGTTTGGCCTGGGCAAAACTAGTTTATCCGATGGGCGTTAGGATAAATCGGTTTGGCCTAGGAAAAATTAGTTTATCCGATGGGCGTTAGGATAGACCGGTTTGGACTAGGAAAAACTAGTTTATCCGTTGGGCGTTAGGATAGACTGGTTTGGCCTAGGAAAAACTAGTTTATACGTTGGCCGTTAGGATAGACCGGTTCGGCCTAGGCCAATCTAGTTTGGCCAAAAATCGGGTTTGGCCTGTAACATATACATAATGTATTAAGTATAATATTAGAAAAATACACATTTTAATATTTTAGATTTATGATAACTATACCTAGTAGTCATATTTTCCCATAAATTTAACGTTTTCGTCTTTCAAAAAAAATATTTACATTTTTTTACTGTTAATCTATTATCTTATATGCAAAATGAATACCTAATAAACCACTCCAAGGAAAATATTATTATAGGAAAGGGGAGAAGAGATTTTAAAAGTCGCACTTAATATACGTATATCTCGGATTTTCTTTTATACTTACTGAGTAAAAAGTGCTTTTTCTGTATTTTAGATTAAAAGAATGAATGCAGTTAAAAGAAAATACTCTTTTACTTTGATAAAACTAAAAGTTTTTGGAAATTTCTTTAAACAACAAAATTTTGAAGTGCATATGTGGCCGAATATGCTAAGTATGTAAAAATAAATTTATCCTTTAAATACATTTGTATAAGTATGAGTATAAAGGTCTTCCAAATGAAATTAAGAATACTAACAATGAATCTGCTTTTCAAGATGCAGCAATCTGTGCAAGAATTAGTAGGTTTAATTTTAAAAAGGTAGACTGTATCTTTAAATAATACTACAATTTTAATACTATAAATGATAGCATACAATTAGCTAGCATTGAAGCAAGTTTTCTGAAACAACTATATCACAACTGAAACATCCCCAAAGCCATCCGAATCATATTAAAGAAAAAAAAACAGCAATCAGATATCATCAAATTTCCATGATATCCAAAGGGTCTATTGCTCTATTTGATAATGCCTACATTCTAATGTGCGGAAAGAAACGGATGCGGGATTCCAAAGTCCGTCCTGTAACCCTCTCAAACTATATAGTCCGGACTTACCATGAGATTAATTTGTCTTTGAACAAGTAAAAAATATCCAATTGGCTGACAGCCATGGATACATGTAACATTCGGAGTCTGTTGAAGCACCTTACACATGTGTGAAGAGCCATCAAGAATTGTTGATGTTTCATTATGATTGATGGAACATCGCCTCACGACTAGACCTGATATCATGCAACGGGCTGACCATATCAGAAAGCTCTTAAAGCAATAGCGATTTAAAAACAGTATTGCGCTTCTGGTCGCCGTTTATGAAGGTTTATGCCCTTAGCCGTGAATTTTTTTCTATCAGTGTGATCCCAGTGTAATGGATCTCTCAGATGCCTGTTTCAGGCTTCACGCCAATTATGTCTAATTATCTTCCATGTGTATCAATTTTTACCCTGCATGCACAACACGCTGAAACATTAATAATAAGCAATTATGTAATCGTAATATATCATAACTCGATCTTTTTTGTTTATAGGGATCTTTAACATTGTATTATTCATATTACATTACTGATGAATTTAGCACTTAAATATGTTATATGTTGCACACAAGTGTTATCTATATTATCATCTATCTATGAATGACTCATATTTACTTCAGAAATTTATCTCGTTTCCTATTCTAAAAGGGTTTTATTCTTTATTTATTCGTGAATTAGAAAATAAAAGATTTTTTGTATAATTATTTTTAATATAATTTTTTGTATATTTTTTTTTTAACTCTATACCGCTGTCTCGTGCTTTCCCATATCTGGAAACTACACTAAAATTGCGAAATATATCTTTGCTAACAGAAATATGTCTTAAGTATCTAAAATTTATTAGAAAATGTTTATCATAAATTACGAAAGTAAATTTATGTTAAATTAAATTTTGCAAACATTTTCATAAAAATATATAAAAGTCTACAATGCCAATATTAGTATTTGGTAAGTTTCACTTTCTTTTTGTAAGGTAGAAGTATTGCTTCCTTTATATTATTTATTTTATACATTATATGAGTACCTCTTAAACTTCTGAATACTTTAATATATCTAGACGCAACAGTCCATCTAATTAGTCATAAAGCGCAAAGTGTTTTTTTCAATTACTGGACATTATGGCTAGTGTCATTAAAGTGAGCTTTATAATCGAACGGAGTGATAAAACCCATAACTACACTTACAGCAAAAGAAGCAGTCTGCCAGAAAATACGGAATTCCATAGATTTCGATAAAATAAATAACAAAAGATAGTTTCAAGTTCAATTTTCTTTTTCAAATATCACGATGTTGCTGTAACTTTCATTGATTAAATCTACAGATAATATTTATTTGTGAAGTAAAACTTTATGCAGGATCAAAAAGGAGCAGGAAAAATTGCTACGCACCTCCAAAATACATTTTTCACTTCGCGAAATTTCTCCCTACAGCACTGCTGCCATTACTTTTCCACTAATTGATGAATATTAGTTTATTTTTTCTATATTACAGAAGGTAAAAATATACATGAATTAAAGAAAACAGGGAAAAGATACATGTTGATGACCTGGAGTTGAGATACCTATTTCTGTGTTACAAGACGAGTACAATAGTCATTGAGCTAGAGCTGTACAGACTAACTTAACACTCTGAATAAATATGGTTTTTTCATATGGGTATGACTTCTTCAAAAAACTTTTAATATTGAAGCTAATTTTGGAAAAATGTTGCTTTATCGAGACTGTCTTTATCCTTTTAATACTTTATAATTAGTTCATGATAAAAATATCAATTATTAATATTTAAAGTAGAACATATAAATATAACATATAAAATATAAATATTATATTTTTATTCGATAAGAATTTTTTTCTGCTTTGGGTAGAATAACATTTTTCCATGTAATATTTAAATTTAAAAAAAATTTAATTCTGTTCATTTAAAATGAAAAATACAAATGTTTTTTTTTATAAACATGTCTATAAATTAAACTTAATTTAACTTTATTCAATTAAAAAAAATAATTCGTAAATATTTTTGAATGAATGAGAAATGCAGTCCTTACTCATTTTTTAATTCGATTTTTTAAATAAATTAGAAATAATATGTAAAATTTTTGTCTTTTAATTTATTAAAATAAATTCGTGTTTTAGTACTAAAAAGAACGTATTTGTGCTAGAAATGAACTCTTTTTTTTGCAGACGTTTCGAAAAATTGCACTGTGAAATTTCGGAAATTATTTGTGAAAAAATTAAAAATAATGTCTTCTAAATCAACAGTTCGTCTGATAAAGTATTTATTACACCTAAAAATATTTAAAAATGGTGTACATAACGTAAAATTTAGGAATAAATGTTATTATTTTAAACAAAAATGTGGTTTTGGTCTTTTTAGAAATTTTTTATTGTATAATGTTTTTGAAAATATAATTTGTCATTAGCATAGATTAGGTATACAATATTTCCTTCATTAGAAAAAATTATAAAATTAACACAGCGCGTTATAAGTGGTATTAACAAAATTATTGTTAAAAAAACTACATGATTATATAATGTACAGAAATAAATTGTCAATAATCATAAGAAAAAAACCCCTGAAATATTTTTAATTTGTTAATATGATTTGTCTATTCAACAAAAATACAAGTGACATTATAATAAAATTATAAATTTTAATTTAAAATAACTATATTCAAAATAGTGCATTTAACATTATAATCATAGTGAAAACAATAATAATTTGGCGAATTTCAATATCGATTTTCATTAATTTATTGGCTATACTGTTAATTATTCATATATATACTTCCTTTTAAAAAAGCATTAAACGCTCTACATTAATAAAATACAAAACAAAAATGAAAATAATGAAACAAAGGGCAATTACATAACATTTTTGTATTTTTATTAAAGTAAATTTTATATAATTGGATTCGGATCATTTTGTGCTCTTTAAACGTCTTTATAAAAGGTTAAGTGTGGATAATTAGAATGCTTAAAGTATTAATTAATTTAACTCGTTCTGATCTTTACTGATCAAGCTCTTTAGCATTATGAGAAAATTTGGAAACAAAAAAAAAAATTTAATATTTTCTACAGGAACATATTTAATTATTTGGGAACATATAAAATCTGTATTTCTGCTTTGGATGTTAAACTTTGATGTTATATAATTACAGATAAGTACGTAGATGATTTTATTCTAAAATTTAATGTGTAATAAGAGTGCACCAGTAATTGATCTGATGTGATATACAAAACTCTGTAAAAGAAAAAAAATCACGTTTTAGCAATATTGATTTTGGCTGGCAAATACTGATGCACTTATCGCATTGGTGCGATAATGTAACGCAGTGCAACGAATTGCCAAATTCAATGAAAATTATTTAACAATGAAAAACATAATATTTTTCTTCAACAAATATTAAATATTAATGATATTAATACCATTTAAAAAGTTAAATGACATAATATTATCTATAAAAATATAATTATATATATTTTTTAAAAATAATTATCTTGATAAGTATACTTCAACATACTTCAAGTAAAGGCTGAAGAACAGACTTAATTTTATAAGATAATTGTCAATTTGAGCTTCCTTCTAATAGAACTATACTTTTTTTAGAAAAAGAATTTTTTGCATAAGTATATAATACTCATACTTTAACAAAAGGCAGAATATCAGACATAATTTTATAAGATAATTGTCAATTTCAGGTTCCTTGTAACTGCTCTTTGTTTGTATTTATATGCAACTTGGGTCGATGTGACGTTTCAGTGGTCATCTTTTCTACAGTTTTTGTAATTTAGGTACCCTTCTTCAGTCTACTATTTAACCTGCATACTGTGATGATAGCTAGGATGTGTGGCTCTTTCTTTTTTCTGCCTTCAATACACCAGTTTTGCTGAATTTTAAATTCATGGAAATACATTCTATAATTATATTTATACCCTTCTTTTATTTCAAGGTTCGTGCGCTTCAAGTACCTCTTACCAGAATAATCGCAAAGTAATGTTTTTCTTAGTTAATGAAATCAAAATCTATCTTGACATATAGCTACAAAAAGTTTACAAAAATTCTGGTACAAAAACAGCAAAAATTCCGTGTAATCATGATAAAAAAGTAAAGTATTTAAATAAACGAAAACTTTTAATTAATTAATATTTAAAAAATATTATTTTTGGTTTTCGTTATTATCAATTAATTAATATTCTAAAGATGTTTTTTCATTTATAAAAATAAACTTAATACTATTAATATTATAAATATTTTCTAAAAAAAGGATTAAATAAAATTTCTTATAAATAATAATAGTAATATTTTTCAATACTACACATTGGGATAATAGCTCACCAAGATTAATAAAAAATATGGATTTTTTCATTCTATTTTAATGTTATTTATATTTATAAAACTTATTGTAAAGCCTTAGACATATAATAAATATATACGAATTTTGTTGTTGAATCGTTTGGGTTTAACACGTCAATCTTTAAAATTATTCTTATGCTTATAATCTTTATTGAAACACATGTGTTTAGTGCTATGTAAATTTAGAAGCCTGTGTAAAAGGAAGCTTTCATTTAAAATTGGGAAATCAGCCAAGGGAATGACAAGCACTTATGATTAAAGAAAATACTATGAGCTATTTACCCAATTTCATGTTTTACTTTAAGTGGCATTAGTTCACAAAATCGAGCTAGGAAAATCACTGTCAAACTACTTTCGAAGTAAAAGAGGACGTATTATCATAACGGAGTATAAACATGCCAATTAAAATCATTCATCAGAATAATTCAGTTTCATCACTCATCAGAATCATCAATGGAAAGAAATATTTTTTTTCTAAAATGTGAGGCAAGAAGATGATTAAAAAAATATGCATAAAATAGTAGCGAATCTCAATGTTTTTAAAAAGATAACGCGTTACTTAATCCTTTTTGATCCTATAAACAAGTAATATATTTTAAAATATTTTTTCTCCTATGAATTTTAATCGTTGGATATCCAAATAAATTTTTAAGTTCATAAAATTGAAATTGTGAATAAAACATTCTTTATAATCTTGAAAATAAAAAGTTTTAAAATTGGGAAAAATTCATATTTCTAAAAAGATAACGCGTAACTTCTTTCTTTCTGATACTGTAAAAAAAGGAATATTTTAAAAAATAATTTTTCCTCCTATGAATTTTAATGGTTGAATATCCAAGCAAAATTTTTAAGTAAATGAACTTCAAAGTGTAAATAATGCAAATTGGGATTTTTATTTATTTTTAATGGTCTTGAAAATAAGGAATTTTAAAATTGATTAATGTTTCATGTTTCACTCTAAATGGCATTAGTGGACAAAATCGAGCAGAGAAAATATACATATTTGTATTTTCGACGTAAAAGAGGACATATTATCATAGTGGAATGAAAACATGCTAATTTAAATAACTCATCAGAATCATTTATCTTCATCTTTCAGAATATTTATCTATCCTACAAATTTTTTTTTCTACAGTGTGAGACAAGATAACGTTTTTTTTTTAAATAATGTGCAAAATAGAAGGAAATCTTAGTCTTTTAAAAAAGATATCGCAAAACGTATTCTTTTCTGATCCTGTAAAAAGCAATATTATTTTTAATAATATTTTCTCGTATGTATTTTAATGTTTGTACATCCGAGCAAATTTTCATATAAATGAAATTTGAATTTTGAATAATACAAAGTAGAATTTTTATGTATCTTTTACAATATTGAAAATGACAAGTTTTAAAATTGCTTAATTAAAAGCAATATTAGCTAAAAATGTTTCATGTTTCACTCTAAGTGGCACAAAATTGTGCTAAGAAAATCACTGTCAAACTGCTTTTGACATAAAAGAGGACATATTATCATAGCGGAGTGAAAACATGGCAATTTAAATCACTCATCAAAATCATTTATCTTCATCTCTCAGAATATTTATGAATCCAAGTATTTTTTTTTCTACAGTGTGAGGCAAGATGATTTTTCTTAAATGCCGTGTAAAATAATGAGAAATCTGAAAATTGTTTTTTAAAAAAGGTAACGCATAACTTATTCCTCCCTGATCCTGTAAAAAAGCGATATTTAAAAAAAAAAAAAAATTCTAACATGAATTTTAATGGTTGGCTATCCAAGAAAATTTTCATATAAATGAAGCTCGAATTGTAAATAAGGCAAAGTAGATTTTCAAGTATTTTCTACAGTCTTGAAAATGAAAAGTTTTAAAATTGCTTGATTAAAATTGCTTAATTAAAAGAAATATCAGCTAAAAATGTTTCATGTTTCAATCTAAATAATTTATCTTCCTCTCTCAGATGATTTGAGTCTAAGCATTTTTTTTCTGCAGTGCAAGGCAAGATGGTGTTTCTAAATTGCCATGTAAAATAACTAGAAATCTCAATGATTTGAAACAAGTCGGAAATTGCACGTCAAACGTAGCAAATGAAGAGCGTTTGCTCTATAACGAAGTTTTAAAAGAATTCAGACTTTCGAGTAATAGTATACAATACTTTCGATACAGTATAGCGGCCGAAATCTTTTGTGTACGCCTCTAAATAAATACTACCTGTTTTCTATTATACAAGAAGTAAATTAAAGTAAATCTCAGCAACATGCATCAATTTCATAAATATGAAATAGTTTAATGGTATTAAAACGTACCCCAAACAGTATTTTCCCCTATATCATTAAGCAATAGAATACTTTCTGTAGCCTTATAAATTAAAAACAATTATTCTTCGCACCACACATTGTGTAGAATGCATTTTTTAGCTTATTTTTCATAGATGCATTAATTCTGTTATGTTCGAAATATTATAGTATCATTAAAATGCAAAAGAAACTATTTTTTTCCATTGGCCGTAATGTAACGGAATGCTTTTGATTGTCACTGTAATTAAACTATACATCCGATTTTCATAAAATTTGAAATGATAAAAAAAGCAATAATACATATTTAAAATTTCAAACGATTCGGTTGAGTAGTTTTTTCTCTGTTATAAGCGGATAGACGGATGGACTTAATGGCGATTAGAGATGCCATTTATTTATATAATTCCGAAAGCACTTAAAAAAAGATAATGTGTAACTTATTCCTTTCTGATCGTGCAAAAAAGCGATATTTTCTTCGATAATTATCTGTCCTATGAATTTTAATTATTGGATCTTCAAACAAATTTTTAAGTAAATAAAAAATCAAATTGTAAATAATTCAAAGTTGAATTTTCATGTATTTAACAGACTTGGAATAATATGTTTTAAAATAGTTTAATTAATATGAATATTAATTAAAAAAATCAAATTATGTAAAACTTAAAATTTGTATTTCCAAAATTATTTATTTATCTTGGAATGATGCATGTAAGCAATAATTTTATTATCAATATACTAGTCATCAGATACTTTTGCGGTTTTCTGGTGGCTGTGTAATTTTCTATAGTTTTATAATTGTTAAATTATACAAACTTTTTTCTTCTTTTTTGATCCTGTCTGTTTCTTTATGATGAAATGTAAGTAAAAAATATAAAAAATAGTATTTTGTACCAGAAAATTGGTTAAAGAAGTTTTCTCAATAATAATTTTATGCCGCGTTCCGACAGCTTAACCCCTTAAGGGGCAAAAAATAATGTCTTTGTAACATTAAATTCTCACTGGAAAAATCGAAAAATCGAAAATTAGTAAAGGCAATTTCACAATATTTTGCCGACTAAGTTAAAAATATAGAATTTCGTTGAACGTTTCTGGTGAGTATCTCGTTTAAATTAGGTGGGATAAAATATATCACACCGCCCCTCAAAGGGTTGAAGTTATAATTTGAGATATATCATTTATAATACTGTCTTGAGTATTATTACTATAAATTAAATAAATAAGTAGACGTGCATGTTTACATCTCGATGGTAATACTTCCTTACAGACACCAATAAGCTTCGACTGCCGTTGTTTTCTTCTAAGCATAGTACAGTACAAGAGCAAATAGAAAAAATAGTTCCTTTAAATTCACTTTATTTCAAAATTGTATCTCACTCTTCTAGTTTTTAACGTTTTAAAAAGTATATCTTAAGCATGATTATTTAAAAAAATATCTATATCTAACACGTGTTATCCTATTACAAAGCATTAACTTGTTTGCACTTACAAAAAATTAAGTTGCTTAACATATATTCCCGGCTATAATTACATAACTAAATCAAAACTTTATCAATCAAAAAATTAAATAATAAAAATTAAACATATAGTTAACAGATGTGTTGTCAGTTTGTGCGCGTAAACCCCTGAAATTTAACAAAATAAAAATCTCTGCTGTAAATAGTAAAGTATTTTGATATTTCTTTGGCTATTTGATTCCTGGTATGTATTTACTACAAAATTATTATTATTAATTTTCATAAATTTCAAATTTTTAGTGTAATGCATACTTGTTATTTCTTTAAAGTGTTTTTTAAAAATTTTTTTTTTGGGGGGGGGGGGGGCGAAGAATAGAAAAACATTAAAGATATAATATTTATTAGTTATAGTTATTTATTATTTTAGATAATAAAAAGTGGTTTTCTACTATATTTTGTAAAACGGAAAATCCTGATTGTGTGCCCTAAGAACTTTGTCCCTAATATTATTTATGAACCATGCAAAATTGCACCTAATATTATCGGATTTACTACATAAAATTTTTATCACAAATTTTTTAATAAACATTTTATCTCCCCCTTCTTTTGTTATAAATATCAAAAGATTAAATAACACCATACATAAAGTATGTTTTAGATTTTTCCACAAAGTTTAGTAATTTTAGAACGCGATACTCTTCTAAATCCTAAATAAAAAGATTGAATAATGTGTTTAACTTGTCCATGAGTAACTTATTTCAAAACATTAATGTCTATCAAGAGCTTCGTTATTAGTTTAAACAAGCTTTACAGTGGAAAGTCAAGGACCGTAAAGATGTCATCAACAGCAGTGCTTGTAGATAGTAAACTTCAAATTAAGCTCCGAAATAATGTTAAAATGTGAAGAGTCTGATAATCTTAATAGTATACTTTGTAAGTAGATTATAAATTATTCATTGTTTTTAATTATAAATTAATAATTTTACATCATTTATATTTAACAGAGCTGTTTTTATATAGCAAATTAACAACTTGTAATAATTAACTTATTTTAATTGCAATAAGGAGTAAAACAAAACTTTAAAAAACACTGAAAGCAGGTTTTGTCGATTATTTACATGTTTTGGACTCTACCAGATAAATTTTTAAACGAGAAAGAAAAAAAATCTAAAATTGCTTTATTTGCAGATACAATCCTTTAATTTTCAACGAACTTTTTCAAATTATGCACGTTATTTAATTTATTTTTATTTTATTTTATTTAGGGGTCACAGATTCAAAAAAAAAAAAAAAAGATTTTTACAAAATGTGTATGTGTGAGTCTGTGAGTATGTCTGTCTGTATGTTACATAAATTTTGTGGGCACTCTATCATAATATTTAAGACACGAAATTTAATAAAAATTTATATTCTGGTAGTTACTTATATAAATTGAAGCTGATTAGTTTTTGATATAAATTGCTCTACAGGTAGTGCTATAATGCATTTTTTACGATGTATGCAACATATCTATCTCAATAACTAATGCACGGATTTCCATCAAACTTTAGATTATGTTAGTCCTTGACATGAATTGATGTTGTTTACATATTGGTGTAAATTGCTCAACATGTAGTACTGCTATGCTGCATTCTTCACAATTTTTAAAATAGATCTATCTCAGGAATATATGCATCAAATTTAATAGAAATTTATATTCAGATAGTCCCCGATTCAGATTGATGTTGATTTTTTTGTGCAAATTATTCAATAGTTATTATTATTATTACTAAACCGCAGCGGTCGATCAAATCAGAGATCTGAACAGGCCGTAAAAATGTTTCACAAATCAAAGTTTTAGTCTTTAAATATTAGAAAGTTTCAAGGTAGGACACGTTGTATATAGCAATTTTTTATTATTGAATTTTTATTTGTTTATTTCAAATATAAATTAATTCAAATATAAGTTTATTTCCAAAAATGAGTTAAGTCACCAAACATGGCACTAAGTAAAAAAATTTCTGTTTTCCTTATTTTGGGGCTACGAGACATTTGACTGGGGTTACCCGAAAATTCTAGTTTTGAAAATATGCCTATTTTTCTCCGTCAAAATTATATAATTTTCTAAAACCAAATTCATGCGTTTTTTGAGGAAATTTTTAAACTTTTTTTCAATATTTTTAATTTATTATTATTAATTTATATGTTTAAATGGTTTTCTTAATAAAAAACAAAAATAAATAAAACTGCGTTAATAGTCCATTGATTTGCCTCAAAAATAGCATTTTAAGAAAGTTATGCTGCCGCAAAAAGAAAAAAAATCTCAAACTTCCTAATACAGGACTTTAAAACACACCAAGTCTCATTGCTAGGGGCGAGCAAAGCCAAACTTGGTTCCCTTGTGAGACAAATATTCATTGAGAGATTCTGGGAAAATATTTGCACAAATTTATAAATAAAATAAATTTAAGACTTATATTAACTGCACAGACAAAACATAAAGCTGGGCGTTTCGGCATGTAAAATAAGAAAATTACTTTATTCTAAGTAACACCCCTTGTCAGGGATTTTTTGGCTTAATAAAACCTTTTTCACAAATGAAATAACAAGAAGTTAAGTTTTGGTAAGTAAAATTAAAAAATTGTAAGGGTAATTTATTTATGTTAATATACAGTGGCGGTCAAAAGTTTCCGGCCAGCAAAAACTTTCAATTTATTTATAAGTATACCCATATGAAGAGGAATCTCAAAGTGATACTTATACATTTTTTTGACATAATAGTTAGGAACTTACTTATAGAACAACGTGTAAATATCAATAAATTTAATTGAAAAAATTAAATATAAAGGAAAACGCATGTTCTCAAAAGTTTCCGGCCACCTTCATAAGTGGTATTGTAATAGAAAATTACAGTGACAAACGACATTTACAAATAGTATTTTATCGCATTACTATTTTATTAGCTTTAATAATAAGTACTACGGCGAAGCAACGTGACACTCATACAATCAACGGTTAAAGATCGTCTATGGTACGTTTTTTCCACATTTCTTGCAATTTTGGAGAAATTTCGGCTGAGTTGGAATATTTATAGTTCCGCAGACTTTTGCGAACTTCTTTCCAAAGATTTTCTATTGGATCCATGTTGGGCGTTTCGGCTGACCATTTCAAAAACGAAATTTGTTGTGTGAAAACCATTGCTTATCGAGGCTTGCATACATTATTTTTGTCGTTATCATGTTAAGAAAAATAGTTGCGACCAATTTTTTTCTCTAATAAGGCAGAAAATGGTCTTGCTAGATATCCTTATACCTTGTATCATTCACTTGGCTGTAGATTTCAAATAACGGACAGACACTTTTTGAAGAAAATACTCCCCACGGCATAACGTGTCTCCGCCAGATTTCATTGTAGGAATAACATAGGTCGAATGATATCTTTTGTTGTTAGGTCATTGGACGTTGTGTCTGCCATCACTTCCAAAAATGTTTTGAATTCGATTAATCAAAAAATAGAAATTTTGACCAGTTTTCACTTGACCAGACTTTGTGTTCCTTGCCAGTAGGGTACGTCGGTATTTTTTTTTTTTTACCTCTGAAAAATTTTTAACACCGACTCTTCCATAAATTTCTTTATAACGTCATCATCATAACACGGTAGACAAACTTATTCCAGCAATATTTTCATTCCGTAAATCGTAGTATATTGCAACGGAATTTTCATGCGGATTATCAATGGTTTTTCTCCTGATAATTCTGACCACATTAATAGTAATTTTCCGGGATCTCCCGGACCTCTGAAAGTCCTGAAAGCCATGGCCATCTTTATATAATTTTTAAATATCGTTTACAGTCGATTTTACTGATCGATAACTTAGCCTCAATATCTCATGAAAATTGGCCTTTTAGCGACAAACTAATCCCTCATTTATGGACAATAATTGTTGAACTTTTCAAATTTGAATTCAAACTTTGCTATACGCAAGTTGATTCATAAGCACAACCAAAATGCACTTCACGGATAGAAAAAACTAAAGAATGATAAGAATGAAGAGCCGAAACTTTTGAGAACATGCGTTTCCTTTTATACTTAATTTTGTCAATTAAATTTATTGATATTTACACGTTCTTCTATAAGTAAGTTCCTAACTAATGTGTCAATAAAATGTATAAGTATCTCTTTGAGATTCCTCTTCATATGGGTATATTCACAAATTAACTGAAAAAATTTTGCTGGCCGGAAACTTTTGACCACCACTGTACATTTTTGCAGCACCAAACAGGTAATTATTATTTTTCATTCGCCAATAGAACTGAGCAATTTGTTCTAATAACGATAAGAATCCAGAATTATACAGAAAGTTTAAAATATTTCATTCAAAACAGGTTACATATTTTTTTTAATATGAACCATGATCAGCCTTGGCTTCTGTTTATCACAGATTAATGTATATAGAATTTCACAGACTATTAAAACTGCTATTTAAAAAATCTAATATTTTAAAATCCAATTACTTCCTATTATTATTATTAGTATTATTTTGAGTCAGTGTCCGTATTGTAAAACATAAAATATTTTTCGTATAAGTTACAATGTATTTTTCTTAACATTTATTCAAAAGTTAGTTTTTTATTTTTTTAGTATCTGTATTCTTTATAAAATAAATTATTCTCTTTGTAATACTTAAATTTTACTTTTGTTCCAAAATGTGAAAATAAATTTAGAAATTACAAATTTATAAATTTATAAATTTTATGAATGTGAATTTTATAAATTATTTATTCATAAATTAAGGCATATATATAAATGAATAGTTTACTTCATACATCAGTAGGTATTAATTTGCTGACTATACCGTTTATTGATATCTTTCACCTAATTTCATTATGTTTATGCATTTAATATTACATACAATATTTTCACAGATATTAATAGGAAAATTCTCTAATTACAATTTTCAAATATTTAGAACAATACAAATATCTCTGTAATTATATAGCACTTCATATTTGAAAACATTAAAACATTAAGATTTTCTTTTAAATGTGATTCGTTTAAAAAATAAATACAAAAGAGCAAAAAAATCTTTTTTTTTCTCTGTAAATGACAGGACATAATTATAGTTTTTTTTATAAATATTTTATTGCTAGTTGCATTATATTTATGAAATTTATATTAAATTAACACTAAAGAGGTTAAATGTAATTGAAAAAAAGAAGAAGAAAGAAAGAAAGAAAAAATAAAAAACGCATTTTAAAATTATTTTTGTGGTGAAATTGTCTTTACCAAATTTAATAAAAGAAGTATTTTGGATCAAATGTTTGAATCTATTATAATGAAAATCAGTCTTTCTGATTACAATTGAGAACTCCACGTTTTAGATTAAGGAACGCTGTGGGATGAAATTAAAAACAGATATCACCATAAATACAAATATGTCATGTAAGGTCAAAGACCCTTTATAAAAATTAATAATTTTTCGATATTTTTATTGGTATTTTTTCAAAAAGGTTTTGAAGATGACAGTTGAAATACTGGATTTAGTTAAAAGAAGGAAAAATTATAATAACAAGATATCGTCTGATACCTGAAATTGTAAAAAGGATATTTTTATTTGTATTTTGTTTGAATAGATGGGTTAAATTATTTTTAGTTTACATAGACATATTTTTAATGCTAAGTAAATAATTTTTACATGACCTAATTCCACATTTCCTAATATTATAATAAAAGGTCTAAAAAAATTGATCCTATTGATTTCATGAAATAAAATTTTTCAATTTGTTTTGAATATAAATCGATAGAATATAACAGAAAAAAGAGTGAGAATATATTTACAGAGAATACACTCACATTAAAAGTCCAAACCCTAGCAACCTACAAAACAGAATTTAAGGAGACTGGCTTAAACGAGCCAGACAAGTAAAACATGTTAACTTAAATAATAAGTTAACATGGCAATAATGGTAAGTTTTTCAAATCTCCACAAAATTTCCTTTTATTGTCGATATTTACCAAATTATTATAAACACATTCTACTACAATTGCATCGAAATGTAAATAATTTTGTAGTAACTTAATGTGATACGTTTAATTTCATAATTTAATTAACTAATAAATTAAGCAGTTGTAAATTAGTGGTAGCAGTAAAGTATTTAATAAAGTAATGACTTGTGGAAGTGTAATAATCGTTATTATCAATTCATTTCCATTGTAAATGCGTTTCTTCCCTTATAAAAAGAAATTTAATACAATTAATTTTATAAATATTTTCTAAGAGTGGGATTAAAGAACGTTTCTATTTTCCAACAAATAATGAATAATGCTACGCAAGTTAACACACCGGGTTAATGTATCGTTAAGTTTTATATAATATATGAATTTTTCATTCCATCTGCATGATGTTTATATTTAAAAAAAACACCATGTAAAGCCAAAAACCTTTAATAAATACGCACGAATTTTATTGTTGAATCACTTGGATTTAATACATCAATCTTTAAAATCGTTATCACGCTTATAATCTTTATTGAAATACATTCGTTTAATGTGGTGTAAACGGAAGGCTTCATTTAAAATCGGAAAATCAGCCGAGGTAATGACAAGTAGTTATGAGTAAACAAAATGCTATGAGCTATTTACCTAATTTCATGTGTAAGTGGCATTAGTGGATATAATCGAGCTAGGAAAATCACTGCCAAACTACTTTTGACATAAAAGAGGATATATTATCATAATGGAGTGAAAACTTGTCAGTTAAAATCATTCAACAGAATAATTTAGTTTAATCACTCAAAATATTTATGAATCCTAGCAATTTTTTTTTCCTACAGTGTTGAGGCAAGATGGAGCTTGTAAAATGCCGTGTAAAATAATGAAAATCTCCAATGCTTTTAAAACATAACTTGTTCCTTAAGGGTCCCGTAAATAAGCGATATTTTTAAAAATAATCTTTTCTGTTATGAATTTTAGTGGTTGGATATCCAAGCAAATTTTTAAGTAAATGAAATTCAAATTGTAAATAACGCAAAGTAAAATTTTTACGTATTTTTATATTTTTGAAAATAAAAAGTTTTAAAATTAGAAAACTAAAATAGATATCAACTAAAAAATGTTTCACGTTTTACTCAAAAGGTATTAGTCGACAAAACGGAGCTAGGAAAATCACTGTCAAACTACTTTCGAAGTAAAAGGGAACATATTATTATAGCGGAGTAAAAAGATGCAAATTAAAATCACTCATCAGAATCATTTATCCTCATCTATCAGAACATTTATAAAACCTAAATGTGAGGCAAGACGACGTTTTAGAAAAGCTGTATAAAATATTTAGAAATCTCAATGTTTTTAAAAAAGGTAACGCGTATCGTATTCATTTCAGATCCTGTAACGAAGTAATGTATTTCAAAAACAATTTTTCACCTATGAATTTTAATGGTTGGATATCTAAGCAAATTTTTAAGTTAATGAAATTCAAATTGTAAATAAAATAAAATATAATTTTTATGCCTTTTTTTTACTGTATTGAAAATAAAAAAAAATTAAATTTGAGAAATCTCAATTAAAATAAATAACGTGTAACTTATTTTTTCTGATCGTGCGAAAAAGAAATCCTTTTTTAAGAAATTTTTTCTGCTATGAGTTTTAACGGTTGGATAACCAAGTAATTTTTTAAGTAAATGGAATTCAAATTGACAAAAATACAAGGTAGAATTTTTATGTACTTTTTACAGTCTTGAAAATAAAAAGTTTTAAAGTTGGTAGATTAGGGTAATGTTTTATGTTTCACTCAAAGTGACATTAGTGAAAAAAATCGAGCTATGAATATCACTGTCAAACTACTTTCGAATAAAAAAAAAAAAAAAAAAAAAAAAAAAAAAAAAAAAAAAAACATATTACCATAGAAGAGTGAAATGATGCTAATTAAAATCTCTCATCAGTATCATTTATCTTCATCTCTGAGAATATTTTTGAATCCAAGTATTTCTTTTCTACAGTGAAACAAGGAAATGTTATTAAAATGTGGTGCATAATAATGAAAAATCTTAATGTTTTTTAAAAAAGATAAAACGTATAACTTATACCTTTCTGATCCAGTAAAAAGTCATATTTTTTAGTATTATTTTCCCAGCCAATTTAAGTAGTTGGATATCAAAGTAAATTTTTATGTATGTGAAATTCAAATTGTAAATAATGCAAAGTTTAATTTTCATGTATTTTTTACAGCTTTGAAAATAAAAAGTTTTAAAATTTATTGTACCTATTACTTTCTGATCGTGTAAAAAAAGATATCTTTTAAAATAATTTTTTCCAATGAACTTTTATGGATGGATATCCAAACAAATTTTTAAGTTAATGAAATTTAAATTGTAAATAATACAGAATAGAATTTTTATGTATTTTCTACAGTCATGAAAATAAAAAAGTTTTAAAATTGATTAATTTAATTAAATATCAAGTATAACATTTTTCATGCTTCACTTTAATTGGCTTCAGTAAGCAAAATCGAGCTAAGATAATCATTGTAAAATTACTTTTGAAGTAAATGAGGACATATTACTATAGCGAAGGGAAAATATGGCATTTAAAATCACTCATCCCAATCATTTATCTTAACCTTTCAGAATATCTATGAATCGAATCAATTTTTTTCTACAGTTTGAGACAATAAGGTGTTTTTAAAATGTCGTGCAAAATAATGTGAAATATCAATGTTTCTTAAAAAAAATATATATATATATATGCCACTAACTAATTCTTGTCCGATTCTGTAAAAAAACGATATTTTCTTAGGTAATTTTTTCTTTGATAAATTTTAATGGTTGGATCACAAAGCAAATTTTTCAGAAAAGTAAATTCAAATTGTAATTATTTCAAAGTTGAAAAATGATGTATTTTTACAGATTTGGAATAATATGTTTTAAAACCGGTTAATTAGAACAAATATCAGTTTAAAAATTTAAATTACGTGGATAATAAAATTTGCATTTCCATAATTATTTATTAATCTTGAAAAGAATGCAGATCAGTAATGTGTTTTTCTTATCAATGGTCTTATACAGCAGATTTTATTTTGTATTTCTTGGTGCCAGTATATTTTTCTATCATTTTATAATTCTTAAGTTACTTAATCTTTTTTTTTTCAGTTTTGATTCTGTATTATTTATTTATGATAAAGTACAAAAATTATAAAGGCCATTTTCAAATTTCGCTTACATATGTTGTCCCAGAATAAAAAGAAGAAAATTCAAACATAAATTAGTATTTAAAGTTTGATTTGAGCTATGCATTAGCTAAAGAAGATTATATTGAACATTTTAGCATGAAAAACTTAAAAAATCAATAAATTTTTTTGAGATATAAATCTTTAAAATTTTGTTTCTAAGCAAAAATGCCTACCCCATTACAAATTTTATGTTTTTAACTGTGTGTTTTTTTTTTATTTGAGCTAACTTTTTTAAATAAAAAGATTTAATTATTTTTAATATGAAATGTTAGCGTTCTATATTAATGAAAAAAATATTACAAAAGATATTTTTTTTAAGCAATTAATAGAAATCTTTTGACGCTCGCTTTTTGTCAAATCCGTTATGTTATGATTATTTTAGTCAAAATAGGTTTTGAATTCTGCCTAAAGTTAGCAGAAAATATTCGGCGATATAGTTAAACTATTCACGCAACTACTGCACTCTTCAAGTGCGAAGCAATGTAATAGTGGCAAGAATCAGCTTTATTCGAGATTGGTATTTTTTTTTATTGTCAAGTCTCTTACAATGAATTTTAATATTAGAATAGTGTTTTTTGCAGTTTCGTAATTAAATATTGTTTACTAAATAGTTTCAGAATGTATGTGTATTATTATCTAAGTTAGAAATTATACACGCTAGTTCATTTCTAATAGTTTTATTTGAAATGTCAAGTCCGTTACTTGTCAAGTCTGTTACCACATTTGTAAGCGATGAAATGTAAGCTGCCAAGTAAGTTTACTAAATAGTTTTAGAAGATATATGTATTATTATCTAGGTTAGAAAATATACAAGCTAGTTCATTTAAATAGTTTTTTTTTTTTAGTTTTAGTTTTATTTAAAATGTCAAATCCGTTACTTGTTAAGTCCGTTACCATGAAATGTAAGCTAATGGTGAAAATGGCCCATAAAAAGAGTATTTTGTAACAGGAAATTGATTAACGAATATTGTGTTCTGATAGCTTAAAGTTATAAGTTAAGTTACATCAATTATAACATTGTCGTTAATATTCTTAATATAAATTAAATAAATAAATAAACATACCGTTCCCTTAGCATGTTTACATCTCGCAGAAAATACTTCGTAACAAACACCAATCAGTTTCGATTTCCCTTTTTTTCTTCTAAACATAGTACAGTTTAAATATTTACAATAGCAAATAGAAAAAAATTCTTTAAATTCACTTTATTTAAAAACTAAATCTCATTCTACTAATTTTTCATAATTTTTACAAAATATTTTAAGCATGCTTTTAAAAAATATATCTAAATCTAACGCATGTTCTCCGATTGCAAAACAATAATCTGTTTGCACTTAAAACTAATCGGATGAAGCAATCCTAAAACTATTTTCTACCTCATACACGTAATGTTTTCAGAAAAATGAAACATAGCAGCATTACTGGCTAGGTAATTTACACGAAAAACAGAAGCAATTTTTTTAGAATTTCTAACAGAATCTGTAATTTGATGAAATTCGTGTATTATTATTTGAGATAGAATTATCGGAAAAAAGTGGATAGCAGCACCACCTGTTGAGCTATTTATTCTAATAGCTAAAAAATACTAATTTATATCAGGGACTAACAGATTTTGAAGTTTGACGAAATCCGTGCATTAGTTCCTGAGATAGAGCTATTGCAATGAACGGGAATAAAGCCGCATAGCAGCGCCCCCTATTAAGCTATTTACTTCAAAAATACAGAATACCCATTTGCATCAAGGACAAACTTACTTGGAAGTTTGTTGAAATTCCGCGCATTAATTCCTGAGATAGAGCTATTGCCATAATAATGAATAATATCTCATAGCAGCGTCACCTCTCGTACGATTTTCACAAAAACTTTATCATATCCATACTTTATCAAGGACTAATGGAATACGAAATTTTATAAAAATCCATTCATTAGTACTTGAGATACAGCTATTGTGGAAATCGTGAGAAAGGCAGCATAGCTGCGCCACCTTGTGGGTGTATACACGTAAAAGCAATAGGATCCATTTTGTATCAACGCCTAACTACATCTAAAGTTTTGTGAAATTCCTTGCATTAGTTGTTGAGAGAAAGCGCCCACAATATTTATATCACATGCAGACAGAAAGACAGAGTGACAGACCCACTAACTGATGGACAGACACTTTGCAAAAACATGTTTTTTGAAATCTTTTACCCCTAAAACGTGTAAATGCGCCGAAAATTGAAAAAAAATTCACGAATCCAAAAATTCTTCTTGTAAAGATAGAAAAAAGTAAAATTTCAGTAATCCAAGATTTGTTTTCGGCTAATATTACATAACGAAATTAAGACTTCCTCAATAAATAAATAAAATAATACAAAGAAAACCCATAGTTAACAGACATGTTGTCAGACTGCGCACGTAAACCACTGAAATTTAACCGAATAAAAAATTCTGCTGTAAATAATAAAATATTTGTCCGTTAATTTGGCTATTGGACTCCTGGCATGTGTCCAATACGAAATTGTTAATATTTTTTATAATTTTCAATTTGTATTTGAATGTATAATTTTTTTTTTATATAAAACTGATTTTTAGAATTTTTCGGGAGCAAAAGAGAGATAAACATTAAAAATATAATACTTCTTAGGTATAATTATTTATGATTTTAAATAATAATAAAAAGGCTTTATCCTACATTTTGTAACGCGAAAAATCCTGGTTCTCTGCCCTAATAACTTTGAAAGAAATAAATAACATTTATGAAAATATGAAAAACTGAACCTAAAATTTTCGAATTTACTACATAAAATTTTATTAATTTTTTTTAAATAAAATTTCATCTCCTCCTTGTTTTGTCATAAGTATCAAAAGTTGAAGTAACGCAATACTTATAAATGTGTTTTTATTTTTCCAAAATGTTTAATAATTTTACAACGCGATACTCTTAAAAAATCCGAAAACAAAAAGTTTGAATAATGCGTTCAACTTGTCCACGAGTAACTTGTTTCAAAACACTAATGTCTATCAAAAGCTGCGTTATTAGTTTAAACAAGCTTTACAGTGGGAAGTCAAGGACCATAAAGATGTCATCAACAGCAGTGCTTCTAGATAGTAAACGTCAAATTAAGCTCCGAAATAATGTTAAAATGTGAAGAGTCTGATAATCTTAATAGTATACTTTGTAAGTAGACTATGAATTATTCATTGTTGTTAATTATAAATTAATAATTTTACATCATTTATATTTAACACAGCTGTTTTGATATAGCAAATTAACAACTTGTAATAATTAATTTATTTTAATTGCAATAAGGAGTAAAAGAAAACTTTTAAAAATACTTAAAGCAGGTTTTGTCGATTATTTACATGTTTCCCTACCAGAGTCACTTTCAAAATGAATAATGTGTCAATCGCAAAAAAATTTCTTCTATATTATGCATGTTAATATTTCTGGAAAAATGCAGCATAGGAGAGGCAATGTATAGGTGGTTTAAATCAAAAGCAGTCAGCAACATCTTGTGTCATTTTATAATTGAATCTGAAGTTTGATAAAATTAGTGTATATAGTCTTTTTTAAGGGGGGGGGGGAGAGCTATTGCAAAATCTTAAAAGATAATCTGTATAATAGTGGCAAATGTGTGTACACTAAAAACTACTCAGGATCAATTTTTTATGAAGTATTAACTGAATCTAAATTTTCAAGAAAATCCATTCATTAGTTCTTGAGTTACATTTATCACAAAATCGTGAAAAATGAAGCATAGTAGCGCCAGTTGAAGAGGATTTACACAACATAAACATAGGGGTAACATAATTTTTTCGTTCTTATGTGATTCCATCTTTAAAGTTTTTGCTCTATAACATTTTTAAAAGTCTTCAGCACACGGAATATGGATTAACGATATAAAAGTATAAGTAAAACATTTACATATAAATAGATATCCGTTGATAAAATAAATATATCACAGCCTTTGGCGCTTCGTTAATAATAAAAAGCATAAATATAAAAAACGAAAAGCTATAATAAGTATTTTTGATCAGAACACCTCCATGCAGAACAATTTTTAAAGAATTAACTATGTAGAAATTCAAAACTGAGCCGGACTTTGATTTAAACTTTTTTAAAGGCGGGGCCGGGGTTATCATATTAACAAATTTCCAGGACGGACAATTTTTTTAACACGCTTTTATTAGTTTCATCTGTATGTATGTAAGTAACTGAATCTTTGAACGTTATTTTCATCCACTTTAAAACACCAGATTAAATGGAAACTTTGCACACTTATTGAGAACCGGTGACAATTCAACAATTTAAAAAGTCGCCGCTTAGAAGAATCAAAATAAATAACGCTGGATAAACGGATAGAAAGAAAACGGATAGCTATCTACGATAGCAGTTTGGAAAATTTATAATCACCTGACACCCTAGATACATGACAATAACTGAAAAACATATGAAAACAGTAAAAGTGCTATCGTACGAGAGACTGAAAATTTTCGTGGGAGCAAAAGTGATGTTAAGATCGAATATTGACGTGGCAAAAGTTTTAGTAAATGACAGTATGAGTTTTATCATGGAGGTTATCTGGATACATTTTCGACGGAATCAAGCGTATAATAGAGACATACTGCCAGTCCGTATCAATTTCGGTTCAGATGGCATACATGTAATAAAACCAATACCGATACAATTTCCCGCAAAATACAGTTATGGCACTGCTGAACAATGAATGCTGCCATTGATCCTGACGTGGGCATCGAGCGTACATAAAATGCAAGGCTGTACGGTTGATCATGCAGTCATTTATCTGGGTTCTCTACTGTTTGATGCTAAACAAGCTTATGTAGTACTCCGTCGTGAAAAGTCCCTGGAGGTTATCCAAATCGAAGAACGTGATTGCTCAAAGTTAACAGGGAGAAAGTTCTATGTAATGGTAATGCATTAGAAGAAATGATCATGTTACGAGATAATTCATAAATCAGCCTGATAACTATCGTTGCCATGTATGATGTGCCGAAAATTTGAGTCCTTAAGTGACTTTAACATTTAATTTTATAAAGTTTTTTAATAGTCTAATTAAATTTTTTTAATATAAAAAACATTGAAATTCTAAATAAAACTGATTTAGAAAATCCGACATTAAAAATTTAGAAAATAAATAATAGTTTAAAAAAACCAAAAAAACATGCTTTTATAACTGGTCGAACTAAAAAGTTTAGAATAATTTTTAATTATTGTTATTAAGTTGTTCAACAATGATAGAAAGGTCATGTAAAAACTAATACAAAAAGTGTGGAGTTCTGAATTTAAGTTGTTAACGTGATTTCATTAGCACACTGTAAAAAAAAAATGGGTAAAGTTACTAGGATTTTTCTAGTAGATTTGTATTCCAAGAACTTTTCATGTGACGGTAACAGCAAAAACTCATGCAACCTTTCTCGGTTACATGAGTATTTGTAGTTAAAGTTACATGAAAAGTTCTTAAAATACATATCTGCTAGAAAAATCTTAGTAACTTTACAGATTTTTTTTACAGTGTAGCTATTTCTAAAACTTGACTTAGTATAAAATACGTAACGAAGGACCCCACGCTTTTTGTATTAATTTTTACATGGCCTTTCTATCACTGTTGGATAACTTCTGAATAATTAAAAAATATTCTAAACTTTTTTAATTCGACCTGCTATAAAATCGTGTTTTGGGGTTTTTTTAAACTATTATTTATTTCCCTATGAGTCGTTTCGGGACCGGACATAATATTTCGACCCGTGCAGACATCTAGTGCAGATGCCATCAGTATATTTCCGAAGCAGTTTTTACGTAAAATATATAAGCTGCTATTTATGTACAAAGCAGAAGCGTATCTTAAATCGATTTTTATAACAAGATTTTTATATTACGATTTTTATTACAATTATTATAGCACAACTTGTGAATGATCCCAAACATGTATTGAATTTGTGTCAAGAACTCGCCACTTAGACGCATGAGAAAGTAGTGTAAGTCAAAATTTTCGGAGGATTTTAATATCTTTGTGGAATTTGTAACTTTTTTGATGATTTTTTTTTTTTTTTTTTGCTTAATTCAGGAATGGATAAGAAAAAAGTTCCTAATCGGGAGGCTACGCGGTTAATTAATTCACGGGAGCCGTAAACTTTTTTTATTCTTGTATTTTATCAAATGGACCCCCCCCCCCCATGGACTTCCAGCGTGTATCATCAAATTTTGCACTTTTTTATAAAATTTTACAATTGGAAGTATGCGCCTAGGGGCAATACTTAAGGAGATAGCCATTTGTTTCCATAATTATGACTCACTCTGTATATATTTAATATAACTTGTAACATGTAAACAGTCAAATAAACTTATTTTTATTTTTTAAAGCAAAAAAAATATTTTACAATTAAAATTTAAGTTTTTGTTTTTAAAAAGGAAAAAAAATTATGAAACTTTTATAAATAATATGAATTATATTTTAACAAGTCTTACAACTTGAAAAAACTAATTTAAGAGAACAAACTGAAGATATAACTATTTCTTAAATATTTTTAATGGTTAATTATGCAGAAATGATATAATAGCACTTAAAGTAAGTACTTATGAAGTTTTAATGAAATGCGTGGGAGAAGACATTTTGATTGCATGAAAATACGTTGAACCTGTTACAGAAAAATTTCAATCGCAGAAGTTATTAATATCTGAATCAGAAAAGAAGAGCCAACAATTATTAAATGTTTTAACGCCCGTTTTAAATAACAATTTTGATATGAAATTTGCGAAATCAGAAGTCCTTGTAACTAACATAAAATGAGGACGAAGCCAATAAGTTTCCTTAATAAATGGTAAAAATTATTATAGCTGCACATAAGCTTAATGGATTGAGTTTTGTTTAAATAGAAAACACAAATTCTTTAAAATATTTTTGAATTTATCTAAAGTTTATTTGTATATGTATTATTATGCCATAAAAACCTCATTGTGCTTCTTAAATTATGCCTAAAAATAAAATAGTTTTTTTTAGTCCATCAATTTATCTGACCCCCATGGAGTTACAACATATTGCATCAACTTTTGCACCTTTCTTTGTGAGATTTTGTAAATGGAAGTATATGCCTTTGCGTAATATTTAAGAAGATAGCCTAATGTTTCAATAATTATGAATCACTCTGTATGTATTTACTATAATTCGTAACAGGTTAACAGTCAAATAAGCATATTTTTACTTTTATTAAAGTTAAAAAAAAGGTTTTAGAATTAAAATTTAAGATTGTTTTTAAGAAAGAAAGAAATATTCTTAAACTTTTATAAATAATATGAATTACATTTTAAGAAGTTTTACAACTTGAAGAAACTAATTTAAGAGAACAAATTGAATATATAACTATTTCTTAAATATTTTTAATAGTTAGTTATGCAGAAATAGTATAATAGTACTTAAAATAAATACTTATAAAGTTTTAATGAAATGCATGGGTGAAAACATTGTTGATTGCATGAAAATGCGTCGAATCTATAACAGAAAATTTTCAATCGCAGAAGTTATTAATATCTGAATTGGTAAAGAAGATGTAAGCAAAAGTTTAAAGACAAATAAACAAATTTGAAATCAGCAATTATTAAATGTTTTAACGCCCGTATTAAATAAAATTTTTACATGAAATTTGCGAAATCAGAAATTCTTGTATCTAATATCGAATGAGGACGAAACGAATAAGTTTTTCGATTTAATGGACAGTCTATTAAAAATTTTTTCCTTAATAACGGTAGAAAGTATTCTCGTTGTACATAAGTTTAATGGGTTGAGCTTTGTTTAGATTGAAAACGCAAAGTCTATAAAACAATTCTGAATTTATCTAAAGTTTATTTGTATATTTATTATTATGCCATAGAAAACTCACTGTGTTTCTTAAACGTATGTTTAAAAAGAAAATCATTTTTCAATGTATCAATTTAATACTAAAAACTGTATAAAGTATTTTTATTATGATATTAAATCTGTCATTGCCGTAAAATGACATATAATTTATTTTTATTACAAGAACGCCCCTAAATAACTTATACGTCCCTCATTCATCGGAAAATACAAGGATTTTATAAAATATTTTTCACGACGAAATATACTACATTTGTACATTTTTTGAATGGCAATTGTTAATTGAATGATAAATCCTATGTACAATAAATACTCCATTTATAGTATATTTTTGTAATAAATTTAAGTGTGTATAACATCATGTATGTCTGTAAAATATTAGTATAAAATTATTACTAAACATATACTTTTCACATTTCATACTACAGTTATACTGAAAAGATTTTTCAATAGAGACTGTAATTTAACGGAAATCTTTTGAAAGTGAAAGATCTGTGAACGATCTATAATTTCTACATGCCTCTTTTAATACGAAAAATACCATATTAAAACTTTAATAATGCATTTTAATAACACGGTAATCCGACTATATTTATGCAAGGTCGAGCAGAATAAGGTAGACAAACGGTTAGACAGAAGGTCAGACTAACCAAATTTATAATCACTTTTCAACAAAAAAATGTTGAATAAGAGATCACACCACAACCGAAAATGACTTTCAATTGCTGTATTATTGTTTATTCTTGAATGCTATGTACACGAACTACAAACGCTGCACACTTCATTTTCAATACGAAACATATCATGATAATCCTCTATAAAATTTATCAATTACATAGCTAGTCTAGTATAATTATGTGACTTACATCACGGACAGATAGGTAGACGGCTAGACAAACTGGATTCATAGCAACTTTTCTACACGATGGAAAGATTTAAAAATCACATTTTTCTCACAGCGATTAAAATTAGACAACTACACTGAGAAAAAAAAAAAAAAAAAAAAAAACTATAAAGTTACTAAATGTTTTCTGGGAAACTCGGATCCCTAGAGTTTTTTATGTGACTGCAACAGCAAAAACTCATAAACGGATACAAATATAAATTGAAAATAAAAAAAAATCTGTAAAGTTACTATTTTTTAGGAAACTGGGATTCCTAGAATTTTTTATGTAACTGCAAACCAGGTTACAGATAAAATGCTGTAATATAACTGTAATTTTTGTAGATTCGCTTGTACAGTTACAGATTTCTGAAGCTTTACAAGAATTAGTTCTGTAGATTTACATCTTTTCTTGTATTGTGTACAGATAAAATGTTAGAAAGCATACAGATTTCGACAACTTAACATCTGTAAGATTACAGATTTTCTCTCTCTCCTTTGCCTAATGGTGTAGGGGTATATAGTTATTAATAAATTTACAGGAAAAGAAAGAATAATTATAAAGATATTTTCAACCATAATCTGTTCATTTATTCTTAATATTTAAAAGTTTAATAATTAAAAAAAAAAACACATAAGGCATGCGTCGTGTGAAGTTATATTATTTCCCAATCTTGGGTGGGTTTCTGATGTAACCATTGCTTTTGTGGGCAAGGGACTATGACACTGATATTGACGTGGATAAATTCCTACTATATTTCGTCTGAAATAATGAAATAATTTAACAAGGAATGTCTAGTATCCCAGCGATAATAAAGCGGTCAGGAGATTTAGCATTGCTTAAATATTAAAATAGTACTAATAAGTTATTGGGCATAATTCAATTTAATCAATCAGTTTTTAGGAAATCGCTGATTGATATTAGCTTTTCTCTGAACCTATTGAATTTTGGACAATAATAAAATAATAAAGATTTTTAGTTCAGAATACTTCCAAGAGATATATTCCCTTTCCATTCTAAGAGCAATCGATGCAATTTTCTAACGGTGGCTTTGACAATTAAATTTGATGGCTCTTTTCTTAATACTATCAAATAAAGGTTAGACCCTTTTCATGTGATGGGAAAGACCAATGATAATAAAATCCTTAATTATATTATAAATATAATGAATAAATGATATACTATGTGTAATATCGGCAAATACCCATTTAAAATTTCAATATAACATTAATCCTCATTTCGCTAATTAGAAAAAAATTACTGTATAGCTACACCAAAGATTTGATGTATACGATGTATTTGATGCATTAAAAATAGGAAAATAATGTTAAAAACATATAATTTATTTACCTAGCATATAAACAAAATTAGTTTGTCAGATACAAACTGCAAATTGCTACCATTTTATAAAGGTTAAATATTATCACAATAATTTTACATTTTCTAGACATTTATTTCCAGTGTTAATTTTACTTAACATAATTATTATGTGCTACCTTTATTATCTTAAGTAATTCCTCGTTATATTTAATTAGTTTGTTTTAATTTTTAATGATATTTATTAAAATAAAATGAAACTTTTATTCATAATGTTAATATTTATTTATCAAATAACAAAGCTTTTTCAGGTTTCTTGCCTTACAAACAAAATTTAATTTTACTTTGTCAAAAAGAAAATTTGTTACAAGACACATATGTTTGTGACAACGTTATAATAATTCAAGCACGTGTTATCCTTAATAAATTGACAACAGATTGCACTTAATAAATATACACTGGATTAAAGGTTGAAATTTTATTATGGATCAATAATCCTTATTGATTGGAAATAAAAAGTAATTTTTAATGATTAGCCACAATTTTACTTTTTTATTTAGAGAGTAGAAATAGTAGTACCACGAATCTTGTGTAACCTCTGATATTTGCAGAAAACTGTCACATGATGTATATTTTTCTAAAAGTAAAAAAAAAAAAATACAACAAGTTAAAAATAATAATAATAACATTATTTTTTGATTTTGTTACAATAAGAACAAATTTCAAGAAATGTTATATACATTTTTATATATATCTGTATCATAATATTATGTATAAAAACTTTATGCAACATGACGTATAAATTTCTGGGAGGGTGTTAACACTGTCTGCTGTGAAATTTTATGATATTAATCTAAGACTCCCTTTATTACTTTTATTTCTTTTATTGCTGTAACCCTGTGATTCTGATATTTTAAGCAAAGCGGTTTGTCCTGAGTTCGCCCCTGTATTTTATGACGTAATACGCCTTTATTTCACTAGTTCGATGGTCCAAGATGATTGTGAGAGCTAACGTAAGTATTGCCATTGTGTTACTGAACAATTCCTGTTAAAAATTTTGTCTAGCTGTCGTCAAAGTAAGACAATAGTTGCAATAACCATTTATTTTTCCATTCCGTGTATATGGAGCCCTTATTAAAATTATAAATAAATAGAACATATTAATTAAAAAATAAGAAATTTAGACATCATTAATTAATGAAGTTCTCGATTAGAGCTTTAATATGAACTGTCATTTGTACATTTTTGATAAACAATTCCGATATTAATTATAGAGATGTTTCAGTTATTTTGCTTTCTTCTATGGAAACATGAGCAACATGGATTTTTGCAACATTGTCTCAGCAGTAATGAAAGAAAGCGCTTAGCTTTTGCTTACACGAAATTATGGAAATTTCTCTTGTATTTTTAAACAGTTGTTGGTTACAGTGTCATATCCTGCGATCGCACAGTCAACCACACAGCGTATGCTCCACAAATAGAAGCTACTTTCAAAGCTACTTATGTTCGTTTTTTGGGAGCAGTAGAAGTGCCAACTGAAATGATATAAAGAATATCGGCTCGATCGCGGAAGATGTGTTTCTTCTCTGAGAAAAATATGTCGAGCTGATTCAAAGAACATCTTAGAATAGGACTGAAAGGCTAGTTTTTTATTATAATAAGAGAACGATGGTGTATAACTATGAATAAGACATGTGCATTTGAATTCCAAGTAATTAATATATATCTTACGACGACCCCATTTTATCTTGTGAATATGTTCTTTATTGTAAATATTCAACAAAACATACATAGATGCTTTAATATAATTTACTTATTCCGAAAGTGCCGGCTGCTGATTTATAAAGAGCCACGGAACTCTTCTCTATAATAATGCAATTAAATTCTTTTGTGTGTCTTGTAAACGAATTATAAAGACTAAACACTTTACGTCTTATACCAAACATGATGTGATATACTTCTATAACATTCATAAACTCCATGGCTACCCGAGTATTTTACGTGAATTACATCCCTGGCAGAGAGGCAGACGGCCTGAAAAGTGGAATTCATAAATACTTTTCTATAACATTGAAAAAAAATTTAAATTACATTTTTAATTGAATGATAAAATTTCAAAAATTATTCAGAATTTTAATGCAAGTCATTGAAAATTTATCCTCCCTTAGTAGTTATTCTTAAAACCAACCTATGAAAATAATATTGATACCAGACAAATAGTCATAACGTCTTCTGAATATTGCTATTTTTAAATTATACGTTGGCGATCGTCTATATACACTATATTGCCATTGTTTATGGGACACATGCGATTTTAGACATTTTACTAAATATCTAAAAAAATACATGAGGAATCATCTCGAAACTCTTAGTGTATAAATATAATAGTATACGTCATACATCTCCGTGAAGATTTTTTACCGAAACTCCTTAGGGGACCGTCAACAAATTAAAAAAGAATGAATATCTTTTGAATAACCCTGTCAAAATTAATGTAGCAAAAGCGCTCAAACTCTAGATTATGATTGAATGCCTTATTGTAATACACTGTGTTCATTTTTATATAAATAGCATGCATACTCGCAGAGTAATTAAGGTTTTTTTAAAAATGGTCCCAAATTTTTCCAAGTTTTTTCCTTATAATTTTTAGAGTTCTTAATATAAAATAATATATTTTTTAGAAAATATGACAAACAACATTGCACACAGTACCCTGTAATCAGAATTAAAAAATAATGAAAATTGTATACAAAATGAGTTGGTTTACTAAATAATTTTTTACTGCGCATGCATCAACGATATCAAAATTTCATTTGCATATTATGTTAGCTAAATGTATAAAGCAACTTTTTTGAAAGTCACAAAATCATAACTTGAAAATTCTGAAAATAATCGTCAATTGAATAAGTTGAAAATCCGTTATTCTCAAAATGAAGCAAAAACAAGAGGGGTTGTATCCATATATTCATTGATTAGTGTCAATATAGAATACACAATACGGGATGTTACAACTACTTTTGGATAAAATCCCTCATTTTTTTGCTTCATTTTGGAAACAACGGATTTTGTCCTTTTTCTATAGACGATTACTTTCAGAATTTTCAAGCTATAAATTTTGAGACTTTTACAAAAGTTGCTCTATACATTTAGCTAACATAATATGCAAATGAAATTTTGATATCTTTGACGCATGCGCAGTAAAACATTATTTAGTAAACCTACTCATTTTTCATACAATTTTTATTATTTTTTAATTCTGATTACAGGGTACTGTGTGCAATGTTGTTTGTCATATTTTCTGAAAAAAATATTATTTTATATTAAGAACTCTGAAAATTATAAGGGAAAAACTTAGAAAAATTTGGGGCCATTTTTATAAAAACCTTAATTACTCTGCGAGTATGCATGCTATTTGCATAAAAATGAACACAGTGTATTACAATAAGGCATTCAATCATAATCTAGAGTTTGAGCGCTTTTTCTACATTAGTTTTGACAGGGTTATTCAAAAGATATTCATTCTTTTTTAATTTTTTGACGGTCCCCTATGAAGTTTCGGGAAAAAATCTTCACGGAAATGTATGACTTGTACTATTATATTTATACACTAAGAGTTTCGAGATGATTCCTCATGTATTTTTCTAGATATTTAGTAAAATGCCTAAAATCGCAAGCGTCCCATAATCAATGGCAATATAGTGTATAATGGCAATGTTTTTTAAACATTTTAAAATTCTTTATTTTACTTTAAATCAGCATCTTTCGACAATAATTATTCGTGAGTTCCAAATGGGAAGTTATTCGTTCAAGCAGATAGGATTAACTCATATGCAAAATTTTGTAATGTTGATGTTAAATTCATTTTTTACGTTGTAAAACGTATTGCAATGTTGGTAAATTTATAGACTTAACTCAAAAACTGATTAAAAGACAGAGTCTTAATTTTAGATTTACAAATTTGATGATGCTAGAAATCTATTAATTTTAAACTTGTTATAGATCATAAAACATATTTTCAAATGCTAATTATAAATATAAACATCTTGAAGTTATACTTAAAAAATATGTTAACCTACAAAAAAATCTAAGAAAAAGCGATTAATTAAAATTAAAATATGCTAATAAAAATTTACTTTTCATTCTGCCAAGTATTTATACAGATATGTTAATAAAATTATCAGTATTGCGTTTATATATATATTTTTTTGCGAATACTATTTACTATGTACTGATAAAAAAAAGTCTAGTATAAGAAATGCAGAATTATAAATTTGTATAATTCCTTAATTGCGTGATCAACCTGAAACTACCTATTGGATACCGTATGGCAATATTTATCAAAAAATGCAAAGGAGATGACAAAAGGAAGTGCCAAAGTTGAAATGTTTTCAAATTGTTACCCTTTCAAAATATAGACGGCCTTCGGAATTAGAACTTAAGTGTATCATTTGTTAATAGAATTAATATTAACATATATGCACCAGCACTTTCCTTTTATCAGTTGCAGATGAGTTACTATAAAGAATATTTGTTTTTCCACGAATTTACAGTTTCACTTGTACAACAAGATCTTTTCAGAAAAAGAAAGATATAATTTATGTGCCTTAACATGATATACAAATGCAATCTAAACTAAAATCTTTATGTCCGTCAGGCTATTATTATCACATTATTTTATTAAAAGTGCTCATTCATAATATATGCTATATTTTATGCATTGAAATTTCAGAAGGTTTAAATTTGGGATTTTTGGTTAAAAAATAAATTACTTTAAATAAAAAATGGCAGCAATGTAATTACTATTATTATTATTTTGTTAGAAAATTAAAATTATTTATATTTATAAATTCTTATTAGCATCTTTTTCGATGTATTATATTTATTATTTTGCTGGGTTTGTATTTCAAGAAATTATTAAGAGTGTACTAAATTTTTCAATTTGTTTTACATTCTATTAAACATAATGTTAGAAAAATATACATTTTGAAATTTTAGATTTATGATAACCGTACCTTGCAGTAAAATTTTCCATTAAAAGTTAACGTTTTCGTCTTTTAAAAAAGCATTTATATTTTTTGTTACTGTTAATCTATTCTCTTATATGGAAAATAAATGCCTAATAAACCATTTCAAGGAAAATATTATTATAGGAAAGGGAAGAAGAAATTTTAAAAGGTGCATTTAACATACGTATATTCGGATTTCCTTTTATACTTACTGAGCAAAAAGTACTTTTTCTGTATTTTAGATTAAAAGGGTGAATGCAGTTAAAAGAAAATATTCTTTTACTTTAATAAAACTAAAAGTTTTTCGAAATTTCTTTGAACAGCATTGATGCAGTTTGAAGTGCATATGTGGCCGAATATATTTGGTATATTAAAAAAATATATATCCTTTAAATAAATTTGTATAAGTTTGAGTATAAAGATCTTTCAAATGAACGTGAAAATTCTAATAATGCATCTGCTTTTCAAGGTGCAGTAATCACACTCAGAAATGAATACTCAGATTTCACGAAATTCTCCTCGTTTTTGACGAAACCGTTTCCTGGGAAATGCTCCGAGCAAATATTTCGTCAAATTGATGAAATCACTTCCCTCATTCATTTGACGATACCAAATCGTCAAAAAATTTCGTCAAAAAGGGACTAGTGCTGCCATCTATCGATTTTTTTAGAAGCTCCTGAATTCAATGATAGAAGCAAAAAAGACATGTCACACGTGGGGTTCGAACTCATAACGTACAGTGTGGCAGCCGGACGCCATAGGCTCACACCATAGATTGTGCAGACTAGCATGATTATAAAGGAATATAGTGGATTATAGTGTGTGTTTAAATTTTTATAATTGTGATGGTAATTTTATCGATTCTGTTATAAATCTTGCAAGTTTTAAATAATAAGACGAATTTATTATTTTGATTTTTTAATGGTTAATGAATAATTATAATATGGCTTAATTAAATAACATTTAGGGGAAATTTGTTTGCTTAAGGAATGATTAAAATATGGGCTGGTTAGTTTGTTGCTCAGAAACAACGAATTATGAAGTACTTATTGGGAGAGATTTTACTACTTTAAGCGAGACTTTAAGTAGGTGGATAAGATTTTAACAATTTACTGTTTATAGAGGGGAGAGAGAAAAAATATGTATATATTTTTATTTTGAGTGAAAAAGTAGATGTTGGATATAAAATAGATCTTAGAATTTTGAAATTTTATTGATCAAATTTACTTTTTGAACGGTTTTGTAGATCGAAGTAAATTTTTTTTCGGATGAAATCAAAACGAAATACAACTTACAAATAAATAAATAAAAATAATAATAAACATTCCCCCTCCCAAAAAACCAATGTAGCAAGAGTAATTGCTTACATTTCATTATTTTCTGAAAAACGCTAAAAAGTACTGTTTTAAACAAGAAATACATCCTTGCTAAAATCGCAAGATTTGGGGAAGTATAATAGCGGCTCCTTCTATAAACAGCTACCGTGACAATTTCCTTAAAATTCATCAAGTCTGGCCATGATTAAGGATGGATTTTCGTCAAATATTTGAGAGTTCACGTTTCGTTAAAAGTCACGTGACTCTGATACGAAATGATCGTCAAAAATGACGAAATAAGGCTCAAGGATTTCTGAATCGTCAAAAATGAGAGTTTTATTTCTGAGAGTGATCTGAGCAAGGAGTAGTAGGTTTAATTTTATAAAGGTAGGCTGTACTTTAAATAATACTATAATTTTAATACTATAATTAATAATAGAATACAATTAGCTAGCATTGAAGCAGTTTTCTGAAACAGCGATATCACACTGAAACATCCCCACGTTGTAAAAAAAAAAAAAAAAAAAAAAAAAAAAAAAAAAAAAAAAAAAAAAAAAAACTGTAAAGTTATTAAAAGTTTTCTATGAAACTGTGAAATCTAGAGCTTTTCATGTAACAGTAAAAGCAAAAATTAAAGTAACATATGCACATTTGCGCTGAAAATCAAAAAATCTGTAACTTACTAAGAATTTTTTTAGAAAACTGGGATATTCCTAGAATTTTTGATATAACGGCAACCCATGTTACAAATAAAATTTTTGAAAAAGAACTATAATTTTTGTAGATTTGTAGATTTTGGCAACTTTATATCTGTAGGATTGCAAATTTTTTGGCAGTGCAGAGCCATCTGAATCATCTTACAGGAAATAAAAACATCAATCAGATATCATCGAAGTTTCATGATATCCAAAGGCTTAAATACTCTATTTGATAAAACCTACATTCTACTGTGCAGAAAGATTCGGATCAGGGGTTTTAAAGTGAAGTCCTATAACCCTAGCAAACGTTATAGTCTTGATTTACCATACAATTAACTTGTCTTTGCACAAGTAAAAAAATATCCGATCGGCAGACAACCATGGATACTTGAAACATTCTGAGCCAGTTGAAGCACATCACAGAACTATAAAGAGCCATCAAGAACAGTCGATGTTACATTATGATTCATGAAGCATCGCTTCATGACTAGCCTTGATATCATAAAATGGGATGTCCATTAAAGAAAGCTCTTAGAGCAATAGTGATTTAAGAACATCAACGGGGTCTTGGTTACCGTTTATGAAGGTTTACGACCTTAGCCGTGAAATTTCATGGCTAAAGTCGTAAATTCTTCTATCAGTGTGATCCAAATGTAATGGATCTCTCAGACTCTTGTTTCATCCTTCACGCCAATTATATCTAATAATATTCCATGTGTATCATATTTTTCTCTACATACACTACACGCTGAAATATTAATAATAAGTAATTATATAAACGTTATACATAATAGTCCAAGAGCCGACAGCACAAAAACCTATGTCATCAAGAACAAGAAAAAAATATTAATTTAAAATCATTAAAAAAATTTAAATTTTAAAATTTTTAATCATTTAAAATTTAAAAATCAAACATTGCTTATAAATATCTCTATAAATTAAACTTTATTTAACTTTATTTAATTTAAAAAATCGCAAATATTTTTAAGTGCATGAGAAATGTAGTTCTTACTCATTTATAATTCAATATTTTTTATAAATAAAAAATAATTTTATGTAATTTTTTTAATTAAAAAAATTGTGTTATAGTACTAGAAAGAGAGTATTGTGCTAGGAATGAACTGAATTTCTGCTTTTTTTCAGTCTTTTAGGAAAAATGCACTGTGATTTTTGGAAAATTATATTTGTTAAAAATTTAAAATAATGTCGTGTAAATTGACAGTGTGTATGCCAAAGTATTTCTTACACCTAAAAATATTTAAAAATGGTGTATATAACCAAAAATTAAAAATATATATATGCGTAAAATTTTGAAATAAATCTTATTATTTTAAAGATAAATGCGGCCTTTATCTTGCTAGAAATTTTTTCTTGTGTAGTGTTTTTGAACATATAATTTGTCATATGCATATATTAGCTATACAATATCGCCTGCATTAGAATAAATTATAAAGTTAATACAGCGTTATAAATGGTATTGACAAAATCATTATAAAAAAAAATACATGATTATATGATGCCCAGAAGTAAATTATCGATAATCATAAGGGAAAAAAAAACCTGAAATATCTTCCATTTGATAATACGATTTATCTATTCAACAAAAATACAAGTCACATTATAATATAATTATTAGTTTTAATTTAAAATAATTATATTTGATATAATATATTTTCATATTATCATCGTAGTGAAAACTATAATAATTTAACGAATTTTAATATCGATTTATAAGCAATACTGCTAATTCTTCATATACATTTCTTTTTAAAAAAGCATTAAACGCTCTACATTAATAAAATACAAAACAAAAATGAAAATAATGAAACAAAGGGTATTTACATAAAATTTTTGTATTCTTATTAAAGTAAATTTTATATAATTGAATTTGCATCATTTTGTGCTCTTTAAACATCTTTATAAATCGTTAAGTGTAGTTAATTAGAATGCTTAAAGTATTAATTAATTTAACCTGTTCCAATCTTTATTGATCAAGCTCTTTAGCATAATGAGAAGGCTTGGAAACGAAAGATGAATTTAATATTTGCTAAAGGAGCATATTTAATTATTTGGGAATATATAGAATCTGTGTTTCTGCTTTGGATGTTAAAAATTACAAATAAGTATATTGATGATTTTATTCTGAAATTTAATGTATAAGAAGAGTGCACCAGTAATTTATCTGATGTGTGATACAAAACGCTGTAAAAGAAAAAAAAAAATCACGTTTTAACAATATTGATTTTGTCTGGTAATTATTGATGCACTTACCGCATTGGATGCGCATCGACAAACGAAATTTATTTGACGATGAAAACCAATAAGACTTTTTTACAACAAATATTAAATAGATACGTGAATACTCATACTTCTACTAAGCGTAAGACCAACTTAGTGAAAAATGTCCAACTTAGTGATGAGTAATATCTTAAAAATGTATATGTGATTTACCGATGCTGGGTCTCTAGTGTCTCATGTTACGCCACAGAATGTGTGCTCATGAAGACAGATCTAGTGCTGCGATTTGCAGCTTAACCAACATATGAAGTGAAAAATGCTGAGCTGGGCATCGTCCTCGTAGCTTAAATTGTAGTGCACTTGGAGCGCTATTCCAGGGGTTCCGGGTTCGATTCCCGGCTTGGACATTTTTCACTAAGTTGGTCTTACGCTTAGTAGAAGTATGAGTATTCACGTATCTAAAAAAATATCAAGCGTAATTTCACAACTAAAAATTAATTGAGAAATTGATTATTATCTTAAAAATGTATATGAATTATTAAATATTAATGATATTAATGCCATTAAAAAATTGAATAACATAATGTATCTACAAAAATAGAAATATATAGATATTTGAAAAACAATTATTTGCAGAAATATATAATACTCTAACTTCATCAAAAGACAGAAGAACAGACATAAGTTTATAAGATAAATTTATACCACATACAGACAGATAAAGTCACAGATTCACAGACAAACATTTTGTAAAAACATGTTTTTCGTAAACTCTGACCACTAAGACGTGAAAATCCGTCAAAAATCAGAATTCGAAAATTTGCATGGATTCAGTACTTTCTTCTTGTAAACAAAGGAAAAATTGGCATACTATATAATCAAATGAAATTTAAGAAATACTTTTATTGAACATCATACCATTAACAAGTTAAAGAGATAATTAACTAATTTATGAGCAATTTCTATTCTCAGAAAATATGCACTTAGAAATGCATTATCTTTCATTGAATCTTCCAAGACTAAATTATGTATTTATGAAAAAAAACTTTGAAAAAAATCATTAAAAATGTCATTGTGTTTTTTTGTCCTGATACATTTAGTAAGAAACATTTCAAAAAGCTTATTTTTTTACCTCTTGTAATCATGGCAATAACTCAGGTTTTTTTTTTTTTTTTTTTTTTTTTTTTTAATGTAGCGTGTGAATGAAGACATATTCATTGATTAGCTGACGGCTAAAAGTTAATACTCTCTTGGAGTGAGTTTTTTACTTGCATTATATTTTTTTCAGTCTCTCTTTTTTTACCATTAAATGTCCCAGATGAAAACAATAATGTGTTTTATTTTTATTTTTAGCAGAACAGATATGCGTGAAATAATTTTCAGAGTTGAAAATGCAATCTTGCATGAAATACAAAACAAGCCTACTTAGAAAAAAATATAAATAAACTTTTTGAGACTATTTTTTTGAATCTTCGTTTTTAATCAGCATCTTGACAAGACAAAATAGAAGATTAAAATTTTGAATCTACCGAAACAGGTTTTTAAATCTGAAAGAGAAACTGAAACCTTAATTCGGGGATCTTTCTGCTTTTGGGGTAAAATGAAAACGCCCCCAAAATTTAGTATTTAATACATACGTAATCAATAATTAATTATACGTATTAATGAAATAAGCACAAATATTAATTAAGTATATGCATTTATTAAATAAAAATAATAAGAAATTCATTAACCGCATTTAAAAAATATATATAATTTTGCGTGTGATGCAAATGGGCTATTTGTGCCTTACATAATTTTTTTTATTTTATTATAAAATGAAAAATAATTAATTCATCAAACACACAGAGAAATTTTCCAGTTATACAAATATCGTATATTTTCAGGTATACATACCTGGATTTATAGTTTATAATGTTTTTATGTAAATAATCAACTGTCATACTAGAACTTTCTCTAACAGTATTCAAAATACTTCTGCGGTTTCAAATTAAAAAGTTTCCATTACAGTTGAGTCTGTAGCTTTTAAAGAACCCGTAAACAAGTTTAGTCATATATATATGCATTGCTTGCCTTATAGTTTGCACTCACGTCTTGAGTCATTCATGGCTGATAAATATAAACAACGAAGTTCATATGAACAATTAGTCTCATTCGAGTCTATATACCCCAAATCGATGAGGGATGATGACAATTTCCGAAGGAAAAAACTTAATCTTTGGAATACAAATAATTTCGGTCGAGTTACAGCCTAGCAGAATCTTCAGTAGCATTTTCACTGAAAACGAATTTTGAGCGGAGCTCACATTTTGCGCCAAAAATGAAAACGAAATCGAATTGATCTCCAATTAAAATGCTATTTGCTAATTTATTTTAAGGGGGCTCAGAGATTGAAAACTTTTCAAAAAATCAATTTTTTTTATGATCTAGTTTGATTATTCAAATAATTCTTAATTCAATGCAAAAAACAGCATAAAAATATTTGCATTTTCAACGGAGTTATAAGCATTTATGTATCAACACTTTCATAGCCGCAACCATATAATTTCAACTTTAAGTCGCGTTTTCACAGAACTCGACTAACACCAAGAAAAAAAAAAAAAACTATTTAATGGCTTGAATTTTTTTTTTTTTTTTTTTTTTTTGCATGCATAAGATTATTATCTATATAATGAATTAATATAGTTTAATATTTTGAGTATTTTTAATGAAAAAAAAGTTATATTTTTTAGGCGTTTTTTAATTTTAAAATTTAAAATTTTTTTTTAATAATGCTGTTTTTGAGTGATAGTTATATCCTTAATTCATTCTATAAAGTTTCCGGATCATTTTAAAGCAAAAATTGGGTTCTTATGTCAATTCAACGTTAAGATATCTTCGTGTTGGTGATATAGCATATGTTTATTTTTCGAAAATTGTGTTAAATAAATTTTGCTTTATTTCTTATTATATTACATTGAAATACTTCATTTTATAATTTTATAAGACTAAAACCATATCTTTAAAATATCAGAAAGTTTAAATTAATTACACTGAATACTTCTGTTTTTATATGGACTCGAGAGCTCTGTTTTCATGCTTTTCCGTATCGATCAATCCCTGAGCCCCCTTAATATTGAAACTTGTTTCAAACCTCTTTTTAACATTTTCCAACAAAGTTGATAAGTGTGTGTGCCATCTGGCCGGATGGCCGGATGGCCATCTGGCTTATAGTTTCACTAAATGTATGCATTTTATATGGTGCGTATAAATGCTAATAATTATACAATTTAGATATACAGAGTTACACAAAGTATCTCTGGAAGGTTATTGAATATGAGCGTAATTTGCTTAAAGGTGTATTTTAAATATGTTATGCATTATTACGTTGAACTGCATTTAGTTTTTAAGAAATGTTTGTAGAATATGATGATAAGGTCACGCAATGATACACAGGGCAGATGATACACAGGGTCACGCAAAATCTGGATATAAAGTCGCCTTTGGATGGTAATTTCTTGAAAAGTGATTTAAGCATTTTAAAGAGTATCTTTGTTTGAACTAAATTTTAACAAAATACTTTCGTGTATTAAAATTACTAGGTAAACTACAGGGCTGAACAAAAGTATTCAAGTATGTATGTTTCCATCCATTAGTATAAATTGCTCAAAGGAAAATTTTCACCAGTTAGGTATTTTCTTGTTAAACTACATTCCACCGTTACATAATTTATATGTCAACTGACAGATCAAATACAGGCCTGTTCAAAAGTATTAGAGTATACATTTGGCTGTAGACAGTAATAACTTATTTCCCTGGATAATGAAGTTTTTGTGAAAGATTTCAGAAAATGTTGAAAAGCGTTTCATAATATATGCTTAACGCTTGTTTTTTCTTACTTGTTTTTTTATTCTCTACATACTCAATTCCTAGTCTGGGCAATCTCTCTGTGGCAGTAAAAGTCAAACTTTTTTATCTCGTACGTTACACATTTTTTAAAACCGTTCAGACACATTTTATATTAATAGAAACTGGAACCTGATAAATACAATAAAATGAGTGCAATAGGAATGTGTATCAGAGGTGCTTCAGTAAATTATTTGCGCAATATTTTGGACACAAACAACAGCAATATATATTTATATATGCATGCACAAATTAAATTAAGCTCAAATCTAACCAATATAATTAGAATAAGAAATTAGGTATTTAGGGAAAAAAATCCTTATAGCTTATTTAAAATTTGAAGATAGGACATAAATTGATATTTAACTTCATTTTATTTTATTAGAAAATTGGTCCGAGATCTAAAAAGATCTTGGTCCGTATTTAAGCGGATATTAGGACTCAATTGTGAATCTAATTAAGGAGTAGAGCGTCTTAGCATGGAACGATTGATGAAAATATACACGAAATGAAATAAGTAACAATGGAGAAATTTTTAGCTGTGTAGCCATAAATAAATTTTAAAAGCATAAGATATTTACTTATGATATTATTCTAAATTCTAATTAGTATTTTTTTATATTAATATTTATGGTCTTACCTTCCAAATAACATAAGATTGGTCAAGAACATGCCGAAAACGTTTTTTTTAGGCATAATTAATTTATACGTTATTTAAATTATTTGCGAAATTTCGGAAGTGCATAAAAAGACTTTCACATGAAGTACTGCAATTTACATTGAAGTAAAATTTAAATGTTTATTTCAAAGAGAACATTGTATTTTGCAGCTAGCAAATTTCTAAACAAAATCATCTATAACTACAAAAGTTTTCTTCTCACAAAACTGCAGTTAATGCAGTATTTTAAATATCAAGGCTATTTATTTTATTTATATTTATAAAAAATTCTAAAATAATGTTAGTCTTCTAGGGCGTTTATTTCAAAACATGCATTTTGTTCCTTAAAATCAAGTAAAATAAAAATGCTTTTCTCAAAATAACCTGCAAGAATTCAGATTTAACTTCTTATTCCGATTTTTTAATGTTATTAATTTTTTTAATTATTGTTATCTTTCGTTATACCTTTATAATCTGTATAAGAGCCTATATAAAAAAAAGTACATATTATCATCGTTTCAAAAGTTTCAAAATAGGGAAAATATGCATTTTAATTTCTGTGTAATAAAAGTCAGAGGAAAATATTTTCGTGTTAATGTAATTATTCTAATGGCAAACATTTCCTTTTTTTATGATTTATGTTAAAATAAAAATTACAAACTAATGTTAAACGTAAGCCGTTTTTCAAAACACCAAATATTTAAGATTTTATCATCTGATATTTGGCCTTTGGATATTGGGTTATATTTTGGCCCCTTACAAGGATCTATCCAATATAAACCGGTATTTGGGTTTCACTTTTTGTACTTATGTGCTACACCATTTCAAAATTGACAATGCACAGCGATGGTGGTAAAGTCATGGTGAACGAAACAAGATAGAAGTGTGAAATCTTTACCAAATATAAGAAAAGCTCTTCAAGTCCCCTGCTTGTTCATTGCAGTCGGATGTGGTCTCCATTAGTTGTCCTACATACATCTAAATATCCAATTTCTCCCCACATACAGTTAAGGACGTCTTGTGTAACATTATTAATAAAGTCTGTGATTCTCTGTTTCAAATGTAGGCCGCATCGGACTGCACTGAACATATGTAAAACATGAAGATTTTTTATTTTTTATTTTATGGAGATTTCACATTTCCATCTTGTTTCGGTCATTGCTTCGGTCTTGATTCGGTTCACTGTGATCTTTCAAAAGCATACCATTACTTTACGTACACACTGTATATTAATTCATCTGAAGTTAATTGTAGTATACCGGCAAACTAGGAAGTTTGAAATTTTAACATAATCCGTATTTGTTAAAACCCGCAAAAAAAATGTTATTTAGCAATATGCAACGACTTTTTCGAAAATGATGTTTTCAAAGACTAAAATTTTAAAGACCTGTACATAAATTCTATATTTAAATTATTAATAATAATAAACATCATTTTCAAAATGATTATAACGAGTCATATGTTAAGTACGCCTTGCATTAAACAATTATATTCCTTGACCAATAATAATAGCTTAAAATACGTGTGGCACTCGGGGAGTGCCGCGGTAAAGCTATTGCATAGCATTTTTTATCAACTTATGCAATTATAATTACTTATTTATTTTTTATTTATGCAGTTTTTTTTTTAATCTTTGATATTAATTCAAGTTACACTTTTTGAGCATGAAGACAGATAACAATTTTTTTTTCTTGTATTGAACTAATGAGGATTAGTTCAATAAAAGAAAAATCGTTTAAAATATTTTTATTACCTTACAATACATGTAGGTTAATCAGGAATTTTTATCATTGAAACTATACGATTATGGTAGCTGAAATAAAAAACATAAGTTTGAGACTTGATATTCTCAAAATATCTGAAAAATACCGCGTCAATGTCTGCCGAAGTCTACCGAAGGATACCGTGTCGAAGTCTGCCAAACTAAAGCGACGTTAGCCGAAGTGTTGGGTTTTTTTAGGTAGATTTCGTAAGAAATACTATCTATTGCAATCGCACCAGTTTATCTATCTATCTATCTATCTATCTATCTATAGATATATATATATATATATACCGAAGTCTACCGAATGATACCATGCCGAAGTCTGCCGAGCTGAAACGACGTTAGCCGAGTGTTAGGTTTTTTCGTTACGGATGTGTTAGGATTTTTCGCGTTACGGAATTTTTGGATTCGGTCGCCTCGCTCAAAGCCCGCGATAAAAGCTATGCAATAGCTTAAAAAACAGTTGTTTATAGATGGACAAATTTAACTGTTTAAAATGTTACTGTTTAAAATCCATTATTTTATGGAGTTAATCGGACTGATTAATGAACGCCTCATATTACGTACGACATGGATTATACATTAATATTCCTGGACCCATCACAAGCAAATTTTAAATGAAATTTCAGTTTTACAATTTTCGGAATTGCAATTTTTTTAACTTCTAATTATCGCACATTTTAAATTTTTATACCATTGCACAGAGAAAAAAATGCACTTTTTAATGAAATGTGTTTGAAATCTTTATCACAATTTGTTTTCAAATTATTAATTTAAAAAAAAAATTATTACTCTTATTATTCGTGGCAATAGAAGGATTCCATTTTAGGACAATAAACTTGTACCAATAAGAAAACGAAAAAAATAAAATAAGTATCGAAATTCAACCAATCAAAAAATTCAGATACACTTCAGATTTCTCAATTCTCTACAGAAATCAGTAACTATTTTCCAAATTGTTAAAAAAAAAGTCAAACGTATAAAATAACTTTAAAAAATCGCCAAAGTGTTTAAAACATAAAATAATTGCATATTCGGCTGTATATATAAAAGTATTTTAACATTGCTATCGGTAGTAATATATAAGCCGAGAAAATGCAACTTACAACTGACAAAGACTTGCAAGATATAAACTTATAATGGTATTTCTATATCTTTATTGATTAGAACGTAATTGTTAACTTTGCATGATGCTTAGCATTCAAAATACTGTAAGCAAACACATACCGATCATTATTTATCGCACTTACGCAAATAATTTTTTGGAGTACATATTTGTGTATATTGTACTACCGTATATTTCTGCCTAAAAATTAAATTCAAAGTTAAATTTATACAATTAAATCGCTAATTATTATTTTACAAATTAAAGTAATTTTAATCAATTTTAAACGTAAACTATTTTATATACTTGCGTATGCGCATACAATTATTAAGATAAAGTAAATTGAATTAAATATGCTATCACTAGGTATAAAACATAAAAATTTTTCGTTTATTGTTTCGCATTATTCTTACAATTCGTAAGCAATAGGGTTGGCAAAATGGGCCCAGCCCAGAAAAACCCACCCGGGTTTTTCTGGAGGGGGGGGGGTCCACGAACAAAAACTCACCTGGGTTTTGTTAAAAGTGGGTTTATGCTAAAAAGCATTTCTAAATCTGCAAAAATCCCTCTTATAGTATAATACAAATTTACCTTTTAAGCCCAAAATCTAAGTGGTTTATTTTACAAAATTACATTAAAAAAGTATTTTTGGTAATCAGGTGGTAATTTATTTTAGAATATTTATTTTTTCAATTTATTTATTTTTTTTATAAAAATATAATTCAAATAGTTTACGCAATGTAATGCAAAATAATTATAATTGATCTTGTTTTTTAGTTTACCGATCAAAATCCCATTCGCTTAATTTTTGTGGTAATATGTATAATTCTTTACTAATTTTCCACACTGCTCTAAGCCTAGTCTGCTCTATAACTTAGACTATATAAATCCAAATGTAGAGAACATCCTCTCCGTGGAAGCAGAGCTAGATGGAACCGAATGCAGACATTGGAAAAAACTACAAAAATCAGAATCTAACTTGTTTTACTTTTTCTGTACTTTCCCTTTAAGAATTTCCCATCGTTTTCAAGCTGCGAATTGTGACATAATACTTTCTGAGAAAAGCGGTTTGGAAAAATAGCCTATGTGTTTAATTTTAAATTCCCATTATCATAGGTAACTACTCTGAATGATACTGCATTATCCATGCATCAGTTTCTTCCTCTTCCGTTAAGTTAATCCTTTCCTCTATAAATTTTACGTCCATTATATTAGCTAAAAAATTCTCAGCCCCGATAACTGTTTGCAGCATTTCAGCATAATTTCGTTGTGTTGTTTCAATTCTTCCGATTCCATCAAATTTTTCCAAATCTTAACAGAACATGACAGTGTGGATTGTATCTTTTTGCAGCTCATCAAGAGCTGAAGATATAATTGTTAACTGCTTTTTATAGTTCAAACACTCCTTCAAATATCACTATTTTTTATTAATTTTTGTAAAAATTTTAAATTTTTGCATGATTTTTTTCAAACTTCAGATAGCTTAGCTTATAAAATACGATAAAAATTTGTAAATACTCCTATTTTCTGTAGTAATTTCTGCAAAAATTTGAATTTCTTGCCTTAAAATGCCACTCCCTCGACTTATATGTCTATAGATAGGTTGTTTAACAGAGTTTTGTTCAAATGTATTTTTTTAAGAATATAGCGCACTACATGGTAGTATGTGCGCAGTACACCTGCTATACAGTGCTGTATTCAGCTGGAACACAGTTCGAGATACGTTCGGCACGACATTTGCATATAAATTACAGATTCATTTGAAAGGAAGGGTCCTTCTGTGAATGCACAGCATCCTCTACATGGTGTTGTAGGCAGCGGAGATACGGTTTGAGATGTGCATCTAAATTAGACATTTGTTTAAAAGGAAGGGCCCAGTAGAGCATGCTTTATACCTGTTATGTGGTGCCATAGGCTGGGGCATCCGGTTAAAAGTCTGTTTGTTTCGACATTTACGTACAAAAGGACCAGCCGCGCTAGCAGACAAAGACAGCTAGTTACTAATTACTAGTACTAATCATAGCTCCTAATTATTATAGTTACTACAAAAATAAAATTAATTATTCATTTTCATAACTAAAATGTATTTAAAAATAATAAGAACTCACTTTTATCACTTAAAATAGTACATATTAAGTTAATTATAATAACACTATTGTTATTATTAATTGTCAATAATAGTATTAATAATTATATTAATAATAATTAACATGAATTAGTAAAAATATGAAAATGCCTTTATATCAGTTAATAAACTTATTCTGATATTAGTTTTAAGTTTTCTATTGATATTAGCATTAATACAAATATCAGAATAGAAAAATTTAATAAGTTATACTATAAATAATATTAAATAGTAATAAATTGATCAGATAAAATTAAAAAATTTAACTTATTTTTTTAAAATGAGTACACACATATATTATTAAATATACAAATATACAAAAGTATAACTATAACTCTCAAAACCCAGAAACCCCGTAAATACCAAGAAAAACCCGGATGGGTTGGATTTTTGTATAAAAACCCGGGGTTTTGCCAACCCTGATAAGAAAGGTACTAAAAAAATAAGTTTAATATTTTGTGAAATGATACAAAATTTTTTATGGCTAAAATTTAAAACGGAAATTAAGTAAGAAAAATCAAAATATATAAAAGAAGAACATAATTCAAGGAGAAAAAAATGCATATGCAGTTTTATATCCATTAAAAATTTACAAAATTTTTGCGTACTATTGAAATTATAAACTGTGTTACTGTTTAATTATAAATTTCAAAAATTTCTCATAAAACAAGAACATTATTTAAATGTGTTATATTAAAGAAAGGAATATGTTATTAACAGCTTATCTCAAGAAAATATCATATAATTTTCTGCTTGAAGAAATAAATAAATAACTTCTCTAAAGAATTCGAGACAATTTTTTTTTATTTAATAAAAAACTCTTTCAGACACTTCTAAACAAGTTATATACTTAAAAAATAATTGGCTGAAATTTGGAGCATCATGTACAATAAAAAAGTAACTTAAAATTTAAATTAATAAAAATTGTAATTTTTGTTTTTCACCGACAAAAGAAATCTCATGTTTCTATTTTTTTTTCATCATACTTTATTGAAAAGCGTCATATTTTCTTTTGGAGAATAAAAGTCTTCAAAATAAAATATGATGGCCCGTATATTTTCTTAAAATCTAAATATTGTGCTGATTAAAAAAAAAAAATCACAGCTTTTGTGTTTATGAAATATTTATGATTATCATTTTTATTTTCTGTCTTTGTTTAATAATTTGTTTGCAAAAGTTTTGGTTAAAAAAATTGCTTTAAGCAAACATTTCTTGTTTTAATTAATTTTACAATGTACAAAAATAGCAAATGGTTAAAATTATGTTATTTTCCTCTTCCTACTAAAGAAGTTTTTAAAACGACTTAACAAAAATGTAGTAATCATATTTCTTATAATAAATTTAATTTATTTATTAGCTTGAAATATTATATATTTTATTATTGCCTCACTCATCCGACGTCTCCAAGGCAAGTGATAATAAATTAAATGAAACTTAAACTTTGTATGATTACACCTCTAACTTTATTATTTAACATTATTAGTAACCCCCCCCCCCGTGGATTTCTACCTCTTGCGATATTTTAAATCTCTGCTATATCACAAAAAACCAGTTCCATCGGGTATGGCCTCATGCCACGGATCACTGAAGTGGCAACACGCAGAGTCATGCCCAATTGTAAATTATTCGTTATTACATGTGACGCCGATGTGAAATAAAAATCGCATCTAATCACGCACATTTTGAGCATCTCTTTTGAGTTGTAACATTTTTCATTTGTATTTTGCACTTCGATGAATTTTCTTTTTTTTTCAAATAAAAGTTTTTTTACATAAATAAAATTAATTGTTCATTTTCATAACTAAAATGTATTTAAAAATAATAAGAACTCATTTTTATCACTTAAAATAGTACATATTAAGTTAATTATAATAACACTATTGTTATTATTAATTGTCAATAATAGTATTAATAATTATATTAATAATAATTAACATGAATTAATAAAAATATGAAAATGCCTTTATATCAGTTAATAAACTTATTCTGATATTAGTTTTAAGTTTTCTATTGATATTAGCATTAATACAAATATCAGAATAGAAAAATTTAATAAGTTATACTAGAAATAATATTAATTAGTAATAAATTGATCAGATAAAATTAAAAAATTTAACTTATTTTTTTTTAAATGAGTACACACATATATTATTAAATATACAAATATACAAAAGTATAACTATAACCCTCAAAACCCAGAAACCCCGTAAATACCCAGAAAAACCCGGATGGGTTGGATTTGCATTTACGTTACTATTGCATTACAATCGCATTTACGATCCCCAGTTCCTATGAAATTATTTTTTCTCATGAATTGACAGACCCATACGTCCCATTTGGAAGTTACCTTTTGAACAACGCAGTATTAAAAAAAACTGATAAATATATTAAAAAAAGCGTTGTATCATAATACGATAATAATTTACTTTAAACGTCTTTGTGTTACTAATTCTCTAAACTACATGAATCAACATATTTAAGAGTCAAAATGGCGTCCATTTACGGCAGTGCATTTTCTCTTTTTATTTATTTTTATATATGCATATCTTTACAAATAAATCAAAATACAGTAAAAGCCCGATATAAAGTGGTTGTTGCAAGACATGTTACATATTCGCGTTATAGCATAACTTCGGTATATCGGAATGGTGTCAAAGACATTGTACAAAATGATGAAAACACTTACCCGCTATGTGAAACGTAATTAACTTTATCATTTATTGAACACAAACTTAGTCTTACACTGTCTTTAAAAAGTTCGTAAATGTTGTTTGGCGATCTAAACCGTTTGGCATTTTTTCGACATAGTGTTTCACACTAGCAAGATGGACGAGATGAAGCTATATGAATCGCTTTGCCTCTCTACCTCCGTTTTTACCTTCATTATTACCTTTATACCCCACTAATAATCTTAAGAAAATCTGAAGAAAGCTCCACTACAGAAATTTTGCAGATAATCTTTATCTTAAATGTATCTGCAGATTTTTTAAGATATTCTTACAAATATCTGTAGAATGGGTCATATAGTTATAGATACTTTACAGATTATAGGATAAATACCTACAGATTTTCTACAGATTTTTTTAGAGATAATTACCTTCGTTAAACGTGAAATGACTTCACTAACATGTCTTTCATTATACCGCATCACTTTCAATTTAATCATCATCATCTTGCTCAATGCAATTTTTAAGCGTTACACCGTCACTAAAAATAATCTTAAGAATATCTAAAGAAATCTCCACTTCCTTCAGAAATTTTGCAGATTTAGTATTACCTTAAAAATATCTGCAGAATTTTCTAAGATAACCCTTAAAATATCTGAAGAATGGGCCAAATACCTGCAAGTTTTCTACAGATTATAGAGCCAATTACCAGTTGAAGCTATATGAATCGTCTTGCCTCTCTACCTTCGTTTTTACCTTCATTATTACCTTCCTGCCCCACTAAAAATCTTAAGAAAATCTGAAGAAATTTCCACTTCGATTTTCTACAGATTTTTTTTATTGGGGAAGGATAACCTGATTTGTTATGATTTCTGAAATTGGTTTGCTGTTGTTAATTTTTATCCAGTCATTTAAATCATCAACAGAGATATCGAGATGCATAGCATTAAACGCAAACTACAAGTCACTCATTGTGAATCCGGTAGGGGAAATTTCCAACGGAGTCATCCTCAAAAGAAATTTTTTTTCAGGAGTTCCGAAATTTAGCTTGTGTAATGTTTCTCCATGCAAGGCCTACAGATTATACAAAGTCTGGAGGTTGATTGCCTTTAGAAAATCTTCTTTTGAATGAAAATTTTTTTCAGAGTTTACTACCGCACTGAGCAGTTCGCCTCGGTAATGGGCTTTAAATGCTCTAATAATGCTTTTCTGTAATGGCTGAATTAATGCCTGAATTAATGCCGTGGTGTTTTTTATTTTCTTGACAAAATCTTTTTTCTGATTTTTCCATCTCTTGGCATTAGTACATAAGTAGGTGGATGTGCCGGATAGTGACCAAATATAAGCAATGGCTTCTTTTCGTGTTTAAGTGACGACAGATTCTACTTCACTTTAGGTACACTCGAGGAACCACTCAATAAAAATATTACTTGTCATTCACGTATTTTTATTGTTTCTGTATGAGGTAGGTAGTGAAGCCATATTAACGTGTTTAAATCATCTACGACATCACCTCTTTCCTATGCAGAGAGGTTTAATTTTATAGCTGCAGATTTATTTACTACAAACGGGAGGGTAATTATATCCTTGCACATTTTTATTCCAGATTTATTATCAGAGTTCCTAAGATCCAGAGTTCTTCAAGGAAGCAATCGTTAACAGAGTACAATTTCATTACTGTCAGAAACTTTCATTAAGGTGGTTCTTTAAATCATTTCCAATCATAATATTCCTTTATTCCCCAGGAAATAGTGCCGCCGTTTCATTATAGCAAGACTGAGTTTCCCCATCAATATTATAAACTTAGGTACTGACAGGAGATAATACAAGCCAAAAAGCGTTTTATGAAGTACATTATGAATTACTGAAATTTTAAACAAAGAAAAATAAAAAAATGATCTTTTTTTTAGTGACATACTTTTTGTTAAATTCGAATCGGCGGTAGTAATAACTAATGTAAAAAGTATAAGCTTAATAGGAATTACATGTTATATATTTCTTTTCTACCCTTTACTACTAGCTCGTGAGGCATATATAGATATATATATATATACACAATTTTATTAAAACCATTCAATTAAAAAACTGTTTATTTGTTTCTTCATTTTTTAAAAATTAATTGAATGGTTTTAATAAAATTGTGTATATTAAAAATGGGGTTTGGCTAAGTAGCTATTAGCGCTGGTTTTCTCCTTTTTAAGTTTATTTGTAAGTTTATTTGTAAGTTTATTTTTAGTATAGTTCCTTTTTTTAATTAGATTCCCCCCTTTTTTGAAATACTTCTTGGTTTTAGAGTTCGGCTTTGACTTTCAAGTTTACTAATTTTGATTCCCTTTCAGGTACTTTAAAAACTTATCATGGAAAGTAATAAAGAAAAAATTTGCATAGCACCGGGTCCGTCGCGTGCTCAAACAAGGGGCCCTGGGGATTATTTTGGTACAGGAATTTCCCCGGATAAAAAGCTACCGTACCAAATGTTTTTAGTTGATCTAAAATTTAGAAAATCTTTAAAAAAATTTAGTGTTTGTAGTGATAAACGATGTCTTACTTGTCCTTATGCTGGCAAAGAACAGATTGAAAATGATCAAGATATTTTTTGTAAAACTAATAATGTTGTTTATTTTTTAGAATGTGGAATCTGTAAATTTGGTTATATTGGACAGACTTCTGGTAGTTTAAATATTAGGATTACTGGGCATAGAAATGATATAAGAAAGAAAAATAACAAAAATTGTAACGTTATTGAGATTGAGCACTTTCAAAAACATGAATTTAAAAGTATCAGCATTTATATTTTGGATATAGTTCCCAACAGGGAAGACAGATTAAAAGTTGAAAATATGTTTATGTACAGACTAAAAACCATTTATCCATATGGCCTGAATTCAGAATTTAATGGTATTAATGTTGTTAATAGGGGTGATTTTTGCGGTTTCAGTAAATTTAGATTAAAGGATTCATTTTTTACATTTAACAAGAGAGGGAGTAGAGGAAAAGGAAAAAGTAAATTTAAGGCAGATATTTTTGATACTATTGATTCTGTAAATAAAGATTATGTTAATTTTTATGATATTAATGAAATAAAAAATAAAATTTTTAGATTAAAAAATAAAGTTATTAAATGGTTTATGAGGTGTAAGTTTGATAATTATAAATTTAAAAATCAGATTATAAAGGATATTGTTATTGATTTATTTAAATATAAAACTGGTTTCAGAGATTTAAATAAAATAAAATCTATAAGTGAAGAAACTCTTGAAAATTTTGTTTTGTGTTTTAGGGATAAGATTTTTGATTCTATTAAATTTAAGAATATTTTGAAAGATTGTAATAGCCTTTTCCCTCTTAAAAATAGCTTTAAAATTAGAATTACCTATAGTTATGACAAGACATTAAAAAATCTTATTTGTAACTATAATGATTATAGTAAGAATCTTGATTTAATTAAAGGGGATGAATGTTACTGTGATTTAGACTGCTACAAAGATTATATTAATCCAGATTTTGGACATATTGTTTCAGGAGATTTAAATATTGTAAAAGATGTTCAATTAAGGAATATTATGAGTTTGGGTTCTGGATTTAGATTGAACTTTAATTATAGTAATCTTAAAATAATAGAATTTATGGAAAAGGATTTGGATGCCTTTATTTTAAAAGTTTCATATAAATATAGTTGGCCTTTTGAGGATTTCAGAGAATGGAAATTAAAGTTTATGGTATTATTTAAAAAAGATTTTTTGTTTTTTAGAGACTATTATAATAAGGGTTGTTCTAAAAAATTTCATTATAATTTCGATTTAAAAACTAGTATAGCTAAATTAAAAGAAAAGTTTATTATTGCTACTGTTGATAAAGCAAGTAGTAACTTTGCCTTAATTTGTAAAGTTTTCTATAGGGATCTTCTTTTGAAGGAATATACCTGTAATGAATCTTATAAAACGTTAACGGAAAACCCCTCTAAAATAAAAAAACGTATTTTGGATTTTGATAAAAAATTTGGAATTAGTAGGAATTACTTTGTATTTCCTTACCTTTTTGCGACTGTTAAATTTCATAAGAAACCAGTAAAATTTCGCTTCGTTACCTGTGGCACTAATAGTTATAATTACAAAGCGGGTAAAATTTTGTTTGGTTTGCTGAATTTAATTTTAAAGGAAATAGAAACTTTTGATTGTAATACAATCATTGGCAATAACCTTAAAGTTTTAGATTTTTTGAATGGTAACTCATGGAAAATTACTTCTGTAAACACTTTTGACTTTGAGAATCTGTTTGGCAGCATTCCTCACAATTTGATTGTGGGGGTATTTGAAAATATTTATGTTGAATTTGAATATGTTTTAAAAGTAGATAAGAAGTTTTGGCTTGATTTAATTAAGTTTTGCCTTTTTGAAAACGTTTTATTTAATGGAATTAATTATTTTAAACAAAATAAGGGGGTCCCAATGGGAACTAGTTTTTCAAGTGCGTTCTCAAATCTATTTTTATATTTTTACGAAAAAAATTTCAATAATATTTCCTTCTTTAGATATGTAGACGATCTTATAGTATTTAACTGCAATAATTTTGAGGAAATAAGCCTTAACATTTACCCTAATGAGCTTGTCTTGAACCGAACCGATGATGGTGAACAAATTACTTTCTTAGATCTTAAAATTAAGAAAAACAAGGAAAAATGGTTGATTGGACTTTATGATAAAAGGAAAGATTTTAATTTTGAAGTTAATAGCCTCACTTACTGGTTTTCATGTATTAGCAATAAAGTTTTAAAAAATATTATGTATTCACAAGTTAATAGAATCAGTAGGATTTGCAATAACAAAACAGATCTAGAATTGGCTATGAGTGGTTTAAAAAAGATTTTAATGGTTAACTGTTATCCATCTTATATGTTAACTGAAAGTTTCTGAGTCTCAGTGTTTCTTTACTTATGGATGCTTGATTTCAATTTAGGGCGAGATTGAAGCGCTAGTGAATGGCCCCACTAGCTGAAGAGGGTTTTGTGTTTCTGGGGGTTTGTATTTTACAATTTTATTTTTTATATTTAGTTTTGTAGGTAATTTTCCTTTTTTATTTGTGTAATTTTTGGTCTTGTCCTTTGGTATTTTTAAAAAATTTGTATATATTTATAATATTTTTGAAGGTTTGAGTTTGATTTCTGAAATCTGAGAAGTTGGGGGCTAAGGATGTAATTTAGCTTATGAGCCTACATCCTTTCAGAAACTTCTCTTTATTTACCCCTACATGGAGGGGCCTCCCTGATGAAGACTTCCATGTATTTTGGGGATATGGAATTTCTTTTGGTTTTGTTATATATATATATATACAGACACACATGTTTAATGTACGTGTGTGTGTGTGTGTGTTTGTAGGCCCATGTTACCCATTTTTTGACTCAACGATTCCGATTTGAAATATACTTACTGAGATGACAGAATACATCATTTTAGGAATGTAAAATAAAAATAATTAAATAAATAAATAAATACAGCATGTAAATTAAGATTAAAATGATTGACTAAAATTTACTTTTCTCACATGTACGATGAACAGCAAATTATGTGCTTCTCAAAAATATTGACCATTTTATAATTCAAAATTTTAAATTATACTATTGTATCTTTCTAAAACAGCGATTTTTGGACATTTCCATCTATTTCAGTTAAAAAAATATTCATGACCTTATATTTATTAATTAATTTCAGTAATAATAATGACAAATGGTTCACATACTAAAGGAAAAAAAACTTTGGCATTAATATTTAACTCTGTATAGCCGTCTATTGAGAATATTATGAACATATTTATATCACCTTCTGTGTTGGGAGATAGCAGCATATCCATTGCATAAATAACATTTATTTTGGTTTATATTATAGATATGCATCTTCGTGATACAAAGAGTTAAATTAAAAAATTTAATTAAGCATATGCTCCATATGGATATGCTCGTAATCGCATTTTAACTTTTTTTATGATAAATACTAATTCCCTAGATTGCAGTAATCTACTTTTATAAAGGCTAAATTGGCGTATATTTAGAGAAATGTATTTTCTTTCCATTTTTACATTTATTTTAATGGAATGTATTTGCGAAAAAAAGGGAAATATATGAAAACTCTTCCGGCCATCACTCGACCCTAGGTACGTTTGCTTGCAAAATTAATGCTCTTCCTACTGAAATGCCCGGACGATACCCGTTTGCAATAATTAACACGTTTTTCTTGGATATGGATGTAAACTGCAACTTTAGTTTCATTCTTCCGAATTATAGCCATAGTATTTACTTAATGAAAGAATTATAACACAGAAACTCCTGTATAACATATAATTAATTTACAATGAAGAGAAGGGATATGGATTGTAGATAATATGCAGATTTTTTTCGTGTTACAATACTTTTATCATGTAAATGGTATAATTATTTCTCTGATGAACAAAACTACAGCTGCAATTCAAATCCATTTCCAACAAATAAGAGTTAATTACGTCAGTGAGTTTAAGTCCATGTAGTTCTGTAGGAAGCACATTAGCACAAGCTTAGGTTCCAACGTTCGAATACCTCCCAACTTTGAAGAAGATCTATTTAATGGAAAATTGATATTTTTCTGTTTTATATTTATAATTACATTTATCTTATGGAAACAAAGCAAAAACATTAGCTGCTATTTAGAGTTATTTCCAAATTGACGAGTAAACGCGCAAAATAATTTACTTTTCTTTTGTACACAGTATGATGAAAAATGAGACATTTCAATTCAAAATATTTTATTATTTCAAATTCCATTATTCATTACAAGATGTTCCAAGAAATATACACATTTCGTATCCCGAGGGCAATAAAGTCAAAATAATCTGCTTTGTATTAAAACGAATAAAATCTGCAAATATTCAATATCGATAGCCATTTAAAGATAAATTTTTTTTTTGAAGAAATGGCGTTAATGAAAGAAATCAGAATTGAGTGCTTTTTTAATCAAGCAAAGCATTCTTTTTCTTTCCATTTTCTTCCCACAAAAGTGTAAATAAAAAGCAATGAAAAATTATCTTGAAGAAAAAGAATTAGAAAAAACGAGGAAGTGACAAAGCTTTATGTAATTATAATAAAACTTAAAATGCATGATTCATAAATGCAAATGCACATGAAACGCTCAATATTACGTATGTTTATTTGTATTTAAAGTTACATTAAGTGTCTTACAGTTAATCTAATCTAATAAAATTCTTTATTTTGTTTAGTGAATTTCTAGGGAAATTGATAATAAACAAAATTTTACCGGTAAAATACAAATTACATTAAAAAATCAGAGATAAATATTTTAAACATCACTAAATATGAACATGAAAGTAGAGGTTTTTAAGAATAATGGTTCGACATTCCACATTAAGGCAGCTAATCACTCTATTTACGAATCCTCCCCCTCCCACCCGTAATGTTAAGTGGATGTGCGTTTGATGAATTCGTATATTTAAAATGTCTCCTCGGAAAATTAATATTTTTAACTTCTTTTTTCTTTCTTCCTTTTTAACCATGATTTGGCTTTTACAGCTCTTGAAAAGCATGAAAATTTTGATGCAGTTTAAATAATGAACCACTATTAAAACGTAAATTACTGATTAAACTCTGCCATCATTTTAGTTGTGCTCTTATTAAATAAATTTGGCTATATGTAGTATATATATATAATTGGTAATGGAATCCACAAAATATGTATATGAGCTTTCAGGATAAGTAAATGAAGGTGATAGATCTTTTGTATGGTGTAATATCAGTTTAATTCATTTTTATATTTTTGTTTTTGTAAAATATAGTCTAATCATCAATTTCTATTGTAAAGTGCAGTTACAAAAACACATAAATCACTCAAAATAAATGTTAATTTTAATATTGTAACAGGAGTTTCTTAAGGGGACAGTAAAGCTTTATTTGATCAAAATCGTCTATAGCAAAATCTTTCGCAAAAAAGGTCTATTTCTGTGGTATAATAGTAACAAAACAGATTTTTCTTATTAAAATTTAATAAGATTGGACATTTTTAAAGGTGCTATATGCTTTTGGTGAAATGTATATATGCACGAAATTTCATATTGCTATGATGGGAAAAGAAAAAATGTAACGTCCACCGTCCCCTATAAATGATGTCTCTTTATACATTGTTGTCAAACTATTTTTTAAATATATATCCAACTATCCATCAAGCGATAAAATCTTACTTACAATTCGTCACTTTTTAACACATAAAATAGAAAATTAAGCATAGATTTTAGATATATTTTGAGAAATAAGTAAAAAATAAATATATTTTAAGAAGATAAACTTTTATAAAGTAAAAATCAATTTAAAACATTAATTTCTAGAGGAGATATTTTAAATATACGAATGCATTTAATACTCACGGAGTTGACTAGCAATCTTTCTACTATGCATTTTTTTATCCCTGCTGCTTGAACCATTATTTAATCTCTAACCAGATACTTTCGTGTTTTTTCGAACACTTTTGGTTGAAGTTACCTATTATTAATATTTTTTTAGGATATTTTTACTTTCGGAAACAGTTTTGAAAACGCATTTGCTAGCCTTCAATGAACAAGCGACTACCTCTTGAAGCATCGGAGATATACTGCAATTAGAAATGAATTTATAAGGTTCTTTTATGATGTTGCGGTATTTTTAGCGAAGTGTTTTTTTAAACTTTATTGTATTGTGATATACCCTATTGATCTATCACTAAGGAAGAAGTCTCTGACACAGATTTTAGCAAACACAGCTATACACTGTTAAAAATATTGTCCTAGTTTTGAACCAAATTTTGAACCAATATTTGGAGCTTTTGTAGAGGCATAGTTCCAATGCTTGGAACGAGGTTGAAATAGGAAGCTCCAAATGCTGGTAGAAGATTTCACCATCTTATGGTGGCAGATACTGAGAACCAAAATTTGGTTCAAACTAGAGCAAAATTTTTAACAGTGTATATTTATAAGAGTAAACAGGAAGTTATCAATGAACCAGGTACAATTAAATGCCGAGACGGTAAAAACTAAATCGAATTTTCTAAAAGATTGACGAGGGGGTGAGTCTTTTCAGCAAAACATTTCAAATTTAAGTTATTTAACTTTGCTCCAAATGACCACATTTAATCCCTAATATTGCATTCAAAAGTAAAAATACCTTCAAATAGAGTTCCGCGGAAGCCTAATGTCTCGTTGTTAAAGTAGTCATCTAAACTTTTTACTAAAATATCAAAAGCTCTCAGCGGAAGAATTTATCTGAATTGCTTATCGGAAAATCTGATTGAATGTCTCAAATTTTACGGGAATTGTAATAAACCGACAGCAAGATGCGTCATAAATAGACTTATTAAAATACCTTCAAATAGAGTTCCGCGGAAGCCTAATGTCTCGTTGTTAAAGTAGTCATCTAAACTTTTTACTAAAATATCAAAAGCTCTCAGCGGAAGAATTTATCTTAATTGCTTATCGGAAAATCTGCTTGAATGTCTCAAATTTTACGGGAATTGTAATAAACCGACAGCAAGATGCGTCATAAATAGACTTATTAAAATACCTTCAAATAGAGTTCCGCGGAAGCCTAATGTCTCGTTGTTAAAGTAGTCATCTAAACTTTTTACTAAAATATCAAAAGCTCTCAGCGGAAGAATTTATCTGAATTGCTTATCGGAAAATCTGATTGAATGTCTCAAATTTTACGGGAATTGTAATAAACCGACAGCAAGATGCGTCATAAATAGACTTATTAAAATACCTTCAAATAGAGTTCCGCGGAAGCCTAATGTCTCGTTGTTAAAGTAGTCATCTAAACTTTTTACTAAAATATCAAAAGCTCTCAGCGGAAGAATTTATCTGAATTGCTTATCGGAAAATCTGCTTGAATGTCTCAAATTTTACGGGAATTGTAATAAACCGACAGCAAGATGCGTCATAAATAGACTTATCCCGTCTACTGTCGCTCTATATAGCTGCAGCACAACCACAGTTACCTAAGTAGCATGTCATTGCAAAAGTAACCATGGAAAGGAATATTTAGCTTTAAGCTTTAAAGAAATATCAGACTTTAATGCAGTCAAAATCAAAAATTAGAATTCATGTCACGAACATCAAATGATAATCCCAATAAACTCGGAGACCACTGAACAGGCCCCAACCTACCGGGTTTCGACCCAGTTTAGAGGGTTTAAATTGCCTGGACAGTATCCCAATTAGCTCACTCCTGTACTAGCTTTATAATTGTATAACTAGGCGATAGCGACTAAAAGATTCTAGGTTGTCACTCGTAACGATAATGTAACTAGCCGTCATTACTGCTAATTCGTATAGTATAACTTCTATATACCCGGTCCATTTACAAATTTTCTCCTGAAAAACATTTAATGTCATTTTGACATCAAAATTGTTTTTGTCATTTCATCAAGAAAAGAAGTATTTTTAAACATCGTTGACTTAATTCTTTAATTTTGCAGAATACGGAACAGAACGCTTATGTAACACATGAATGCAGCAAATCAAATAAACGGTACAATCTAGAATATTTAACCATTTTTGACAATTGCGAGTGCGTGGGATATCGAGACCACGCCAGTATGTAATCTGAATAAATTTTATATTTCACAATCGCCAAGAGAAATTGTCTTGACATAAAATAGATTCTCAAGCCAGGCTCAAACCGTACAGGTAAAAAAAAAAGACAGTTAGATAAAAAGCAGTGGGAATTTTTTCTAAATGAGTGTTGTCAAGATTATTACCTTCGTCAAAAAGCGATCTACACACAGCAATCCTAAGAGCACCTGCGATGATGCATAACAATCGGTAAAAATTAAATTCTTTATACAAGACAAATGAAATGATAGGAAATAAATATAACGGTTATTTAAAGCAGAAAAAATATTTAATTCTTTTGATATTTAATCAACTGAAAAGTAAGAAAGAAAAATCTGGGAATGAAATGACATTTTAAAACTAATTTATTATTTGGTTTTTTATTTATATGAAACTTGGAGACGAACACTCAATAAAAAGAACCTATAAAATTGTTTTTCTTTAAAAAATTGCATTTTAAAAGACGAGAAAAAGACGACTTTTGAAACGTTAATAGAAAGGTGTAAAATAAAATATAAGTTACATGGCACATTATGGTGTATCAATTGACCAAGCAAAAACTGCTAACCAATTGAATGTTGGACGATGGTGACGGACATGTCGTGATCATTACATCTGATAGCATATCCGTCGCATACAACTTAAAATGGACTATTTTATTGCATTTTTACTGTTACTTAAAACTAATTGAATAGAAAAAATAGCATGTGTTAATATATCATTTTAACATTATAATTTAAAGTTATATATATATATATATATTGGGTTGGGGAAAAAGTAATTTCGTTTTTTGCCAATAGATAGTTTTAAAGTCGTATATCTCGAGTACTACTTACTCAATTAAGCCATACTATACAGCATTTGAAAGGTACAGTCTCTAGCATATTTTAAATGTAAAGTTATCATCATCTGTTTAATCAGTCAAAAGTTATTACGTTTTAAAAAGAGAGATTCCAGAAGATCATTTTCGTCACGTTTTCGTTTTTTATTTCTAAAAAGAGAAAAATGCGGCTCAGGTTCATCGAAAATTGCGTGGCGTTTATGGTGATCGATGCTTAAGTAAACGCCAAAGTCAGAATTTGGTTGGCTCATTTTCGTTCCGAAAATTTCGATATTAAAGATGAACATTTCCCTGGCCAGCCTATCGTAGAAAAAGTCGATGCAATTTTTAAAAAAATCGAAGAAGACTGACGTATTTTTTCCTGCGACATTGCTACGGAACTAAACATCGACCATAAAACACTTTTGAACCATTTACAAAAAAACTAATACCAAAAGAAACTCGATACTTGGGTTCCCCATGAGTTTACAGTGAAAAAGTTTAATGGACAGAGTTTCCATTGGGAATTGCTACTGATACGGAACAAAATCAAGCCATTTTTGAAACAAATGATTATGAGTAATGAAAATGAATCACGTACGACAACAATGTGCGAAAAAGATCGTGGTCGAAGCTTCACAAACGATGGTAAAGCCCGGATTGACGCCAAGGAAGGTGATGCTGATTGTTTGGTGCGAATGAAAAGGAATTGTCCATCATGAGCTGCTCTAACCTGGCAAAACCATTAATTCAACTATCTACTGTGAACAAATAATGCAATTGAAGCAGGTGATTTTAAAAACCTGTCCGAAATTGATCAATAGGAAAAGCGTTGTCTTCCATCACGACATCGCTAAACGACACACATGTTTAGTCTCTCGGCAAAAACTGAGAGAGCTTGGTTGGGAGGTTTTGATGCACCCACCGTATAGTCTGGACCTAGATCCAACCAATTACCATTTGTTCCACCCTCTGCGGAACTCTCTTAATGGTGTTAAGCTAGCTTCAAAAAAGGCTTGTGAAAATCACCTTGTTCAGTTTTTTGCCCGGAACTCGAAGAAATTCTACAGTGACGGAATTATGGTTTTACCAGACAAAGGACAAAGGGTCATCGAACAAAACACCACATATATTACTGATCAGCTTTTTTAATTTATATAAATAAATTCAGTTTGAAAAATACGAAAAAAAGCGAAATTACTTTTCCCCCAACCCAATATATATATATATATATATATGTGTGTGTGTGTGTGTGTGTGTGTGCGTTGTTGTTTTGCAATTCTATGCTTCGGAATTCTCGTCTGTAATAATAAGTCTATGGGCGTTTGCATTCGAGATGCATTCGTATAAATTATATATCTCTTAGGAAAATTTATGTTTTAACTTCTTTTTATTGGGCACTTTTCTTAAAGAATGTTTCTCTTTTTATTAGTTCTCAAAATATTTTAAAAATCTATGCTTAATTTATTATTTTACGTGTAAAAAGCTGATAAATTGTGAGTAAAATTTTAACACTTCATATAAAATTACGTATTTAAAGTTAAAAATATTAATTTCCCTAAAAGGTATTTTAAATATACGAATGCATCAAACACACATAGACTTTACATTAGTGAAGGAAATTCAGAAGCTGAGTAACCATCCCCCCCCCCTTTAAGTGTAAAAATCCATTCCACAGCAGACAACACACATCCAGAAATTATCAATCATAGTCGGTTGTTCAGCTGAATACTTTTGCGAGTCTTTGCAAATGAACGATAGAAGCTATGAGCTATACATGTACAGGAAATATATAGGGTGTTCCAGAAATAACGATTCTTTTCTATGATAACACAAATCTATTGGTTTCTTTCACAGATGTTTGAAGAAATGAACTCCTAAAAAGAAAGAGTTATCATTATTTTCTTGAAACTAGTTGATTAAGCATACGAAGTGGTGTGTCCGCTGTACCGAAAATACCGAATTATCATCTAAAGTACGGAGATCAGCCACCAACAAGTGTCAAATCAAGCTACTTATGACGAACCGGTAACGTGACGGATTAAAAACGTTTTGGACGAACAGCAACAACTGACGATACCGGTTCGTCTGAATTTGTTCACAAGTAGCCTGATATTGCCCTTGTTGGTGTCTGCTTTCCGTACTTTCGATGGTTGCGCTGACGCACTGGGACATCTGGGACAAAATGTCCATTTGACGTCTCCCTCATGCAAATTTTTCTTGTAGCAGCCTAAAAATGACGTTGGTAGTTTCCGCTTTCGGGGCAATTGCCACTCCTTTCACACGGTGCTGCTTCTTCATATGTTTATCACCAAGTTTCCAAGAGACGGTGGATATTCTTTTTTCTAAGCAGAACATTTCTTGAAACATGTGTGAGAGATGTCAGTAGATTAGTGTTTTCATAGAAATTGATCGCCATTTTTGAAACACCAGTACGCCTCAACGATCCATATCGATTTCATTTTGTTTTAAATAGCATACTATCATTAAGATACTCTACATATAACATTTGCTCATAGATAAAAGTGGAATGGATTTTTTGTGCATTCTTGTAAACGAACTATAAATGCTACTTAATCTGTAAATCTAAAAAAAAAATCTTCTAGTCAACTCACTGATGGATCTCGTTACGTTTCAAATATTGTGACATTAATGGAATGCATAAAGAAAATTTACTACCTACGGTAATGTAAAGAAACGATTCTTTGTGTCCTTATATTCAAATTAAAAACTGCTACACACTTCATTTTTAGTGCCATACATTTAATGCAAAACTTTAATATTTTTTAAAACTAGTTGGATGTTGGCAATCTTAAAGCATTCATCTACCTCATACATGCTATTTAAAAGCTCGTTTTTACTGTGTCAAAATTAAATTGCAATCTATGTCCATCATAGGGATTATAATGATATGAAATTCCTTGCATTAGTTCTTGAGATATGACTGTTGCTAAAATCACGTAAATCGTGCAAAATGCAGCATAGCAGTGCCACGAGTTGGGTGATTTGAGGATTGGGGAACCGAAATCTAATCTGGCTAATTGGATGGGTTCTGTAGTGTAAATCACATAACTTATTAATTGCTATGCTTGTTAGCCACCGTTATTTTCGAAAAGTCTGCTTCGCCTTATTCAATTAATGAGAATGTGCTAATAAAATTAATCACATTTTTTTTGTTCTATAATACTGGTAGCCAAAAATCGTAGCCTGTGACTTACAATACAAGTACTCATGAAAATAGCCATCTGCAAAAACTTATACAAACATCTAACTGAATCTGAAGTTTGAGGATAATCCGTGCATTAGTTCTTGAGATCGAGATGAGATTGAAGATGAATCTTGAGATTGAAGAAATCGTGCAACGTGCAGTATAGTAATGCGACCTGTTGGGCGATTTACACCAAAATGTAGGTAATATCAATTCATGAAATAAGATTAACAGAATTTGAATTTTCATGAAAATTTGTGCATTAGTTCTTGAGATAGAGCTATTGCGAAAATCGTGAAAAATACAAAACAGCAGCATTACCCGTTGAGCGATTTACATTAAAATCTGATCAGCATCAATTTATATCAGGGACTAAATGAATATAATTTTTTTATGAATTCGGCGCATTAGTTCTTGAGATAGAGCGACTAAAATAATTGTGTCATATACATACAGGCAGACAGCATGACGGACAAACTCACATACAGACATTATTTAAAAACATATTTTTGATATCTCTGACGCCTAAAACGTATAAATCTGTGGAAAACCGGAAGTCCAAAATTTTTAAGAGCCCAATACTTTCTTCTAGTAAAAATAGCAAAATAGCAAAAACTAAAAAAAAACATGATTGTTTAAATGTATTTAAAAGAGTTAGGCCACAGTAAGACGGCCGGATAGACAAACTAAATTTATAAATATTTTTCGACATTTTGGGGGAGACTTAACAGAAACTGCAATACTACTACTACTACTAATAATAATAATAATAATAATAACGTTGGAAATAATCTTTTTTACTGGCCGGTGCAGAAAATGCTGACAAAGATACATATCCTTTCTGAAAGAATGTTCAAAATGAACTAAAATCCTCTAGCATAACTTATCTAACGATTCCCATTAATTAAAATCCACATACCCAAAAAATTAAGAAGAAAAAGCTAGCTTGTTGCATTCTAAGCCCAGTCATTTTCATTATGGTAAGTGCTACAGTGATCCAGAATAAACTCACAAATGCAAAATTATTCAAAAATGTCATGAGAGAAGAAAAAATGGTGTTATTAAAATTAATGAGGTTTTAAATAGAATTCAATGAGCCATATGACTTTCACAAAAAGCATATCTTGCAAATTTTATATTAAGGAGTTTCTGTTTTTATAGTTTGTTTTGTGTAGTTTATGTTTGATTGAATTTAGTTATTTCTTTTATTTTGGGAAAATTTAATGTAACTAATTTATAATATAAGGTTATAATATAAAATTTCTAGACTGAAATAACTCTTATTACAAATATATATTAATTATGGTATTATTTTTAGACAAAATATTTTATTTAAGAGCTCATAAACACATTTTAATAAAGAAGTTAATTGTTTCTTAAAGCGTTCTATTATAAATTAAAATTCACTAAATCCGTAGTCAATACAATTAACTAAATTAAAAACATAAAAGCACTAAAACAATTTCATAAAACGTTTCGGATTCTGATCAAATCCCTCACGAGTTATTTCAAAGAGTAAGTCATTCAGATGTTAAAAAAACAACAAACAGAAAAAATGACAAGTTGCCAAAAAAATAAAAGAAAATTACTACTAAATGAATAGCGAATACTCGATTAGTTTCGATTCAGCTTCAGTAATTGTGAATGCATTTCTTTTCGAGAGAAGACCAGGCCTCCAAAAATATAATTAAGGTACCCTGGGGTAGTAACGCCAGGCGGGGTAATAACGCCAAGTGCTAATATTTTGCATAATTATGAAATAATCTGGTAAATGACAGCCATGTGCTCTACGCAGAAGGGTTTTGAGTGATATAAATCGCAAAAAACAGCTTCAAGTTAATTTGTTTCGTTTTTACGTCTTATTGTTTTTACAAGCAACTAAAATTAACGCTTGATCTAAAGTTTGCGAGATACGTTTTGTGGTGTGAAGACTATTTTTTTTATCCGGAAATACTTTGTTTATTACATAAATTTGTAGTACATTTCATGGACTTTCAAAATGTTGTTGAAGATTTTGGATGTCTTCTCGAGATAATTTGTAATTTAAAATGTACAGCGCAATAACTATAACGGGGTAATAACGCCAATCCTTGGCATCAATATCCCGGTTGATTCCCTACAGTGGCCGAGCTACCTAAGTGGCTCACTAGTGGCCTAAAACTGTGCAATGTTTCTAATAATTCTATTTAAGCGGTTCTTTTTAAGCAAAAAGAAGCTCACGGTCTAGTATTCTTTTGCCTCATCCCCCTCCCCACACCACAACTTTATTTTTCTTACACTTTCACAAAAAACTGAACATTTTCAATGTCTTAGAATGCAATTTGTCAATTTCTAAGTTTGTAGAGTGTGCATTTTTAGAATTGGGCAATCTACATGCAATTATTCCATCTTATTTCATAGTTTTGTTTACATGGCGTTATTACCCATATAGGTGGGTAATAACGCCGAATAGCATTGGTCAAGAAATCACGCCATTACATTTTATGAATACATATCTGTTAAATTATTTTTTTATATAGATAGTCAATGAATTGCTGTATCAAATCATGTATTTGTTTGGAAAATACAAACTAAACCTGAGTCGTGAAAATTGGTAGAACCTTAATGTGGCGTTATTACCCCAGGGTACCTTATATTATAGAATTCTATTATAAAGTTTGTAAACTAACAGCTTGCGCATATTTATCTTTTTCATTTAATTCATTTCAATAATGCTAAAAATAGCAAGAAGGAAATCTAAAACATAAAATTGTAATTTTATTTTTATTTTATAGAAAAGAAAATTATTCATTGGTTTACATATACAATTTAAAATTTTCCTTAATATTTCATGTATTAAATTTTAAATTTTAACAATATTTTTGTATTTTACTGAAAAATTACTTTGAGCTTACTACAACGGCAATTCTTTAGAAAACACTAGTTTTTCAATGATAGTTAATTCTATACAGAATATCTTTTAAGAAATTTTTCTGAAGTTTTATATGATAGAACACGCTAAAAATAACCATTTTGATGAAGATTGATGATGTGTTTTTATTTTTAAATTGCAGTGCTGTATGCATGCATATCTCTGTTACTGGTAAACACAATTCCTTCTTTTAGCAACTTCATTAATTTTATGAATATGATAAATGTATCATTCATTTATGAACGTATTTTTTCTCCAAAAATTCTTCATCATAATTCTTCATTTTTTATTATGAAAAAAATAATAAAAACTGATGTTTGAATTAATATAACTAATATTTATTGTATGCCCCTTCACCAAAAAAGAGACAAAAAAACTAATAAATAAATAAATAAATAAAAAGCAATGTGGTATAAATTTTAAATGTTGCTACTTAGTCAGCTAATACAAATATTTAGAGGTATCGTCCATCGATATATATGCGATATCGTCTATCGATATCATTTGCTATCCGTAAATGTGCAAACTGTTTTTTTCTATCATTAATTCTGAAATATTTTTTAAAATCTGAAAACAGTCATGGTCTTCTGGAATTGACCGCTGTGATCTGATAAATGAGATAACTGATTTTGCAAAAATATGTTTTTATGTATTGTACATAAAAGATATTTTGTGTTTTTTATTTAAAATTACATATTTTATTTTAAATAGGCATGACATACCACCTATCATCATGTACTGGTGGATACATTTAGTTATCGCTGCGGATTTTTTCCTTGTTAGGATATTTTCCAGCAAACTTCGCTCTGAAGAAAATACCATGCAATGTTATTTTCTTAATGTAATGTAATATTTCTTTTATGTAACATCCAATGTATAAGTACAAAGCAAATAAAAACTATTCGACTATCTCTATTAATCTTATAAACATGTAAGACGAAATATGGATTTTTATCCCATTGCACTCGAGAGGTTACTCTCATTCGCCACTAGTGTTGTCAGGTGTCCTTCGTAAATAAGGACGCGAAGTGCTTTGGATGCATCGAATATTTTACCGTTTATTTTGCTGTCATTTATCACAGTATATTCGGCCATTATATAAAGTGAAGAAAATTAGTTTAAAATACTGATGTCTAAGAGCCCTTATTTTGAAAATCAGAGAAAGTGTGATAGTTGTATTTTTTGATTTAGTTGATTTTTTTTTTTTAAGTAGATCTTATTTAAAGAATAGTGTGTAATTTTGAAGCCCTGAAAAAAATTCCTTTTTCCTATAGAAAATATCAAAGTTCGAGGCTGAGAATGCCATTTTTATGAAAAATGAAATCCCAATATGTTTGAAGGGGTATATCTCTGGCAAGCATTAACATCCCAAAATTTTTTGGCATAAACTTATAGTATAGCACTACCTGCTTATTAAAATTTATTGGTTTCCATGGGGCATTGTTATTTTATATTGTTATGTTGCCACAAAGTACAGTAAAAATAACGTGTTTTGTCCATTTTCCGCTCTTAATATCTTATTTAAGCTGTAATACCCCAAAGTTTTTCTCATAGAATATGAAAGTGTGCTACTAGGACAAGCTAAATAATATAGTACTGCACAAAGAAAGAAAAAATGAAACATCCAAATTCTCTTTCGTCTTTCTATGATTTTTTCCTTATGAGTAAATGAAATATCCCTTTTCTGTCGCCTCTTCCGAAAGAGAAACGGGATGTTTCATTTTCTCTTAGGGAAAAAATGTGATGATAGACATAGCTTTTCTTATAAATTTTGTCATTTTTTTACTAAAAAATATCACGAGGCCCCACTTCTTATTCTTTTCTATGTTTTTGTACATATGTTCAACTATTGCGTGACATATATTTTTTTCATTCAACTGTGACGCTGTTTTGCAATAAACTACTTTAAATATTGCAGATATTGGGAATTTTGAATATTTAACAGGTTATAGCTACTAACAGCAACAATATCTCCGTGCAGTACTATATTATATAGCTTTTCCAAGTAGTGCACTTTCATATTCTATAAGAAAAACTTTGGGGTATTATAGCTTAAATAAGATCTTGACAGCGGAAAATGGAGAAAAACGTCATTTTGACTGTACTTTGTGGCAACATAACAATGCAAAATAACAATGCTTTATGGAAACAAATAAATTTCAATAAGGAGGTAGTGTTATACTATAAGTTTATGCCAAAAGAATTTTGGGATGTTGTTGCTTGCCTGAGATGTACCACTTTAAAAATATTGAGATTTCATTTTTCATAAAAATGGCATTCACAAATTTTCATATTTTCTATAGGGAAGAGATAAAATTTTCAGGGCTTCAAAATTTCAGATTAATCTATAAATATGATTTACTTCAATATAAAAAAATATTAAGGCAATTAAAAAGTAAAACTATCAAAACATCACTTTTTTTGTCTGAATTTCAAAATAGGGCTCATAAAAAAATTTGGAGCACCCATTCATTCGGAATACTAGTGGTCAGTGAAAATCACCTCTCGAGTGCAAAAAGTTAATAAAACACTTTTTTCTTTAATTTTTTTGTTAAAATTTTCATGTTTGACAATTTTGTTTTCAGAAGTTGTACTCAACCGTATCAGATTACAGCGATACAAAAAATACACTTACTTTATCAAAGAAAAGAAATAGTCATTGTTCTTAATTTTATATTAGAAATAATTAGTAAGAAACCATCATACTACTGACTGAAAGTCTTTACAAAAAAGAAAAAAAGAACAGATAAGTAACAGATTTTTTATTCATGTTCTAACATGATGCTGTGTCCTGTTTTAATAAAATTAAATCTAAAACTGAAAAAAAAAACATTCTTCAAATATTAAATAGTTTAAAGTTAAAATATACAGGAAAATTTCAAACTTATAATATACTATACTTTTAAAACTAAAAAATGAAGTGTTTCATCGAAAGTGGAAAGAAATATAATATGATTTAGATTCTTTAAAAAATGCATTTGGATTACGCAAACTAATTCATTTTAGTATGTTCGTAGGAAACTTAAAAGCCAAAGTGATAAAAATGGTTAAAGGCTTTTAAAAGCTCGTACTAAAATATTTCTCATTCTGTTTTAAGCGAATGGAGCTGAAAAGGGGCTTTCTGTTATTTTAAAAAACAGGGATTTATAATTTTGGTACATGGGGACGATGAAGCATGTGGAAATTCTCAAGAAACAAAACATTTTACGCTTTTGTCTATAATTAACAGTACAAACATCACACAAGTGCATTTAGAAAATATTTTCCTCCATTAGTTGTTTTAAAAGTAAAAAGCAAAATATTCCGAAGTCTAACTTTGCAGAATTTTTATGTTTAATAAATACTAACTTAGATAATACATTATCTCAGTTTTTTACAAAATTACTATTATTATATTCGTATAACTTTTATTATTATTAAACTATTATTATATTATCATATTCATATAACTTTCACGTGATTATGAATCTTTTTTATTAATGCTTTTCATTTTTAGTATTTGTTTAGTGTTACTATTAAATGATTAAATTTTAGTAAACATAAATGATTTTCAAAAAGACATGCAGTCTAATAGTAGATGTTAGATTGTTGTGCCTCAAGTGATTATAGATAAACTTTGCTTCTGAACATACTTCAATGATACATTTAAATAATTATAAAAATGTAAAAATATCAACGTTAATAAATGGTTAATTTATAGTAAATATAAATGTTTATATTTTCTAATAGCATGAAGTTTAATTGTAAATTTGCGACTGCGGGACACGAAAATTCGTTATAGATAAACATTGGTCCTAAAATTTATTTTATTTGATGTATTTAAATAATTATAAAAATGTAAAAATATCAACGTTAACAGTGAAAATAATTTTAAATTTTAAACATAATGGTTTCGGAATTACATAGCATACCATTCTAAGTACTGAGGACGATAAGTTATATACTACTGAAATTCATACCATTAAGAAATACCATTTTACGAAATTTATCTCTTGTAGAAGAGAAGGAAATAAAAATGTAAACAAATTTTTCGTTAGTAAGTTTTACAAAGTTAGAGACTATATTTATTAAAGTAAGGTATTGTTCTTTAAATTTCTAAATAATATGAATAGTGTTTTAATTTCATCAATTTAGAAAATATTTATGGTCATAATGATTGTGTCCCATTAGACACATGACAAATCTCACTACACCGAAAAAAATGGGTTCTCAAAATTAAGTAAAAAGTACTCAATTTTAAGTACTTCACATACTCACTGTTCAAATGTAAATCACTGTTATCTGCCCCTGAATTTACAAATTAAAGTGAAAATATTCTGGTATTTATTCCTTGCTCAAAATTATGGACAATAAACATTTAATTGATCATTTATTAAGATAAATAGTCAAATAATATGTAAAATACCCAAATCGAACATATTTATGACAAGAGCATTATTTGCAAGTATACTTTAAGAGGGCTCAGGGGTTGAAAACTTTTCAAAAAATCGATTTTTTATGATCTAGTTTCATTATTCAATTAATTCTTAACTCAATGCAAAAAACCGCATAAAAATATTTGCATTTTTAACGGAGTTATAAACATTTATGTATCAATACTTTCATAGCCTCATCCATACAATTTCAACTTTAAGTCGCGTTTTCTCAAAACTTGATTTTTGATGACTAACACCAAGATTAAAAAAAATTATTTGATGAAATGGCTTAATTTTTTTTTTTTGCAAGCATATAACATCATTATCTAGAGAATGAATGAAGGATATAACTATCACTTAAAAAAACATTATTAAAAAATCTCTCAATATTGAAAATTCAAAAAACCCCTATAAAATACAACTTTTTTTTTCATAAAAAATACTCAAAATATTAAACTATCTAAAATATACTAATTCATTCTCTAGATAATGATATTATATGCATGGAAAAAAAAGCCATTCCATCAAATAGTTTTTTTTTTTTTTAATCTTGGTGTTAGTCATCAAAAACCAAGTTTTGAGAAAACGCGACTTAAAGTTGAAATTATATGGATGCGGCTATCAAAGTGTTGATACATAAATGCTTATAACTCCGTTAAAAATGCAAATATTTTTATGCGGTTTTCTGCATTGAGTTTAGAATTAATTGAATAATCAAACTAGACCATAAAAAATCGATTTTCTGAAAAGTTTTCAACCCCTTAACTCCCTTAAAGTCATTTTAAAATAATGTGCATAATTTAATAGTCACATTAATAAGCATCTTTTATGTCGCCATGGAATGAGATAAATCACTACTGGGTACAAAATTACCGTTTGTTTGGATTTGATAACATATGCTGTTTCAAAATTGAAAAAGCTATGTGTTCATTTTTGATACAAACATACTCAGTTCGATATGAGTACATCGATATACTCATTTTTTAGTACTTCCATTTTTTCAGTGTAGCTTCGTTCCATGATTTGGGTCTAATTAGTCAAAATTTCATTTCACAAGTTACAACCAATTATTTTTTTAAAATTATGCTGCTATTAAAATTTTTTCTTATGAATCGAAAACTGTTTAAGATAAATCTAAAATTAATTAATTAATTGAAAAGATAAATAAAAAATAAATATAGAAAATAAATGTAAATCACACGTCCTATAGTAAGGTGTGTAAAATTGTATGTATACATATGTGTGCGTGTATAGTGTAAAGACACTAAATTGAATGAAATCTGCACAATTCATGGTAAAAATGGTTATTCCTTGTTATCAATGTAAGCTGAAGCGTGCAAGCTGATAGTTTGGCTGCCAAAAGAAAATGAAAAAAAAAAAGTTAAATTGCCCATAAAATTAAAAAATCGAAAAGGAAATATTTTTTTTTTAATGAAAAATAATAAGTTAATCGTTAAAATATTTTAGAGTGATGAATATTCTTGTTAATATATGTTATATATACCCATATAAGATGTTCTCCATATTTTATATCTATATTTTTTGTTTACATAAAGAGAGAGAATATTTTATATAGAGTTATTTATTTTGATTTATTTTGTTAATCCATCCGCGTGGAATGCATTATGAATTCTTGTTAATATATGTTATATACACCCATATAAGGTATTATCTATATTTTATATCTATATATTTTTGTATGTATATAGAAAGAGAATATTTCATACAGGGATATTTATTTTGATTAATTTTGTTAGTCCATCGGTGTGGAATGCATTACAAAAGCGTGGTAGGAAAAAGGTAAAACAGAATCCTTGCTCCTGGCTGTTTAAATTCCCTAATTAAAATTACGTCCGCGAGGATGCGATATTACAAGAAAGGAATGTGATCTAATTTAATAGGTTAAATAGAATTTGGGCCTCGTGATGTTATATAGGTGCGTAAATATATATATAATGGAATTAATAGACAGAACTAAACAGAATTAATAGACTAATGAACTAACATATTTTGGTTTACATTGTAAATCTGGAACGAAATACCATCAAAGATGAGAAAGCATTATTCAAACAAATTAATAATTTTCTATAAAAATTTATAAAAATGCCACATAAAACTTAATAAATTTATTGTATTACAAAACTACAAAGAAATGAACGCTATTAACCAGTTTAAGTGTGCCATAAACTATATTTAAAATATATTTTTTAATTAAATGAAAAAAACTTATTTTCAAAGCACACATAATATATCTAAGCAATTTTGAAACCAAGAAAAGTAAATCTAAATGTAAATTGAAATTAAAATTAAAAAATTTTCTATACACACTAGCATCTGTTTTGCAGCTTAACAAAATGTAGTTTAATTGAAGAAGCACCTTACCGCAGACAAAAACAATAAAAATGTATATATACACATACATAATGAGGCGCTTCTGTTGAATTTTTAAATGCAATCTTATGAATTGCAATTGTATTTTTAATTAAAATTTACAAATACATAACGAAATTTTTCTGGAACTTCGAACAAATTTCACTTCTTCAGTAAAAGTGATTTATTTAAAAGCATTTTCACATATTAGAGAATGAAAAGAGATTTTATATATAAGTGCTTTCAAAACAAAATTAAATGAGTTGAGATTGGAATTTTGTCTATTATAAAAATATTATTAAAGAGCGTTAAAAAATGAATAAATTATGTAAAAGCTATATATCGATTAAAATTCACATGAATATTATCGAAACTTTTTGGGGGGCTGTTGCATTCAGATTATTGTTTTTTTTCAACGTTTTATAAAATTATGCATTCAGCTAAAAATAACAGTTAAGAGAAGATGATACGTCTATGGGTCCATCATTTCAACTACTTTTCAGTGTGTAATTTTTGGTATAGTAAGTACTTCAAGTATGCCATAAAGTTCTAGGTGTTATTCTTAGAGTGAATTTACTTTCTTTTAAGTAATTAACATACTTAATTTTTAGTTGCTAAATAATTAAGTATCATAAAAAATACTTTAGAATATTTCCTTCTCATGCAAGACACAAGTAGCAGTGGTGACAACATAAATGTTAGCCTATGTTTGAGCAAAGACTGTCACCATCAATTTACGACAATTTTTGTTACATTTAAAACTGATTTAGTATTTCTTAAGATTACATTAAAAATTGTAATTTAGAGCGTTTTTAGGTAGCTTTTCGTACAATTTCGCCACTTTATAATGTATATTTTATTGCTCTTTCCTGCGATCCACACCTGGTAATGGAAATAACATTAATCAGGACCTAGGTTTCACCAGAGACCGTCACCACCAACTTCCAACAATTCCGTTTGAAATCAGTTTTATACTTTTTTAAAATTTTATAAAAATCGTCATTTACAACGACTTTTAGAACGCTTTTTTAACCTTTCCCCCCCTTTATTTTTTTAACTTTATTTTGTCTATTCTTAGAAAACATTTATCTCTTTTAAGTGATTATCATGTCAAATTTCAAATCGTCACATTTCAGTATTTTAAAAAAATCGCAATTTAAGGATTAAGGATTTTTCTCTAATAATATCCAATGATGGTGGCACAGACATAAACTCTAGCCTATGTTTTAGCAAGGATTTTTACCATCTATTAACCATTTTTACTTTTATAATTGGTTTTGGTATTTCACGAGATTACGTCGAAATAAGAATTTAGAACAGTTTGAGAACGCATTTGAGCATTTTCAGAATTTTTAAATTACATTTTTTTAGGATTTTGTAATTGGGATAATTTATAACATATATGTAGATTTTATTTTTTAATACTTAAAGTACAAAGTCTTGTTATACGGAAAGTGTTAGGATGGATTTTATAATATAGTTTCGATGCATGATTTTCCTTTGTTGTTATTTCCTGTAGTAAGAAAAAACAATTCTATTTGATAAATTAACAAATTCAAATGCCCTATTTAATTAGACAAATAACGAATGTTACTTTCATTTAGTTTACTCTTTCCTCCTCTTTCAAATAAGAAAGTTTTTCGTTTATTTTTATTTGAAGATTTTATTTCCTGCAGATATCAAATCTTATGAAAATAGCACCAATTTCACAGTTACGAGATTCTTTCTATTTTTACGAATTAGAGTCACAGATGTATAAAACACATTCTTTCATTTTAGTACTTAATTCAATGTTGTTTTTGCATGTTTTCAATTTACTTGACTGGAAATTTACTGGACACAATGACTTGACTGGAAACAATTTACTCTGCACATACTAGTCATTTTCTATTTCTTGATATATAAGGTACCTTATTTTTCTTACACTTTCAATAAAAATTGAACATTTTCAATAGCTTGGAATGCAATTTGTCAATTTCTAAGTTTGTAGAGTTTGTATTTTTAGAATTGGGCTATCTACATGCAATTATTCCATCTTATTTCATAGTTTTGTTTGCATGGCGTTATTACCCATATAGGTGGGTATTAACGCCAAATAGCATGGGTCAAGAAAAAACGCCATTACATTTTATGAATACATATCTGTTGAATTATTTTATTTTATATAGATAGTCAATGAGTTGCTGTATCAGATCCTATATTTGTTTGAAAAATACAATCTAAAACTAAGCCGTGAAAATTGGTAGAACCTTAACTTGGCGTTATTACCCCAGGATACCTTTTATCAAAATATGTCCAGTGATCTGATGAAAAAAAAAATGTTAGCACTCTCTGATTCCTAGTTCAGAGTATACGTTTTCGAATTCGAAACTCGTAATTTTCTCTGAATGGCATTTCTTGAGAAGAAATTACGTTATGAAATAGAAGACAGTGATTTGAGATATTCAGACACATCAGACTTGAAATTGCGACATGTATGTGTATATTAATTTTTTTATTTTTTGTTTTTGTATAATTTTGCGTTGTATCCGGATGTCTTTATTTTCTTTACTGACTATGGTTGAAACAATATCAAAAAATTATCAAAAATTCAAAATGAATGTCTTACCTTTTAATCATAACCATGCATACGAAAAGGAATTTCTTCAATAAATCTATGATGCGAGAAGTTATACAGGGTGATTTCTTAAGAATATTCAGCATTAACATACATAACAGTATGTTACTACACATACAGAACATAACAGTGGTAAAATTAACATTCATAACAATCATTTTTACTTCTATCATTACAAGAACAAAATATTAAATTCGTGAAAATTTTTTAAATCCGGTTTTCGACGGATTTACGCGTTTTATGGGACAGATAAACCCAAAAACATGTTTTTACAAAATGTTTATTTCTCAGTCTATGGAATTGTCAGTCTGTCTGTCTGTGACATAAATTTTTGTGGGCACCTATCTCAAGAACTATTGCATAGAATATTACAAAACTTCACATTCTTTTAGACATTGATATAAATTAGATGTTATTAGTTTTTTCGAGCATATCACTTTACCGGTGGCACTGCTATCCTGCATTATTCACAATTTCCGCAATAACCATATCTCAAGAACTACTGCGCAGATTTTCAGAAAACTTTAGATTTACTTAGTATTTATTATAAAATTGTGCTGATTACGTTTTGAGGCAAATCGCTCAATAGGTGGCGCTTCTATGGTGCACTATTCATGATTATCGCAATAGATCTGTATCAAGAACTAATTCACGAAATTTCACAAAACTTTAGGTTCAGTGATACCTTGATATTAACTATATCTGAATTAGTTTTTGGCGTGCATCGATCAACTGGTGGCACTGCTATGTTGCAATATTTACAATTTTCACAATAGGCCATATCTTAAAAACTAGAGCATGGACTTTCACAAAACTTTATATTAATTTAGTATTTCATATAACTTGGTGCTGATTACGTTTTGGTGCAAATCGCTCGACAGGTGGCGCTGCCATGGTACATTATTCGTGATTATCGGAATAGTTTTATCTCAAGAACTAATGCACGGAATTTTCCAAAACTTCAGATGAAGTTGGTCTCTGATATAGATTAGTGTTGTTTAATTTTTGGTGTAAATTGTCTTACATATTGCGCAGCTGTGCTGCATATTCCATGATTCCGCTTAAATGTATATCAAGAACAATGCATGGATTTTCCACAATTATCAGATTCAGTTACTACCTGATCTGATTAGATTTTTTCTTTTTTTGTGTATATATCACACAACATGTGGCGCTGTTGTGTGGATTTTTTAAAAATATTTTCAATAGCTCTATCTAAAAAACTAATGCATGGATTTTCATCAAACTTCAGATTCAGTTAAATTTGGAAATTAAGTTGTTGCTGACTAAACCACCTAATTGGAGACGCTGCTATGCTGCATTTTTCAGGAAGTATTAATATGCATAAGATAGAAGAAAGTTTTGGGGTTGCCGTATCTGACAAGTTTTAGAATGGACTTAGACATGTTTAGAAACTGCAACTTGATTCTTCTAATGGAAGATACATATGGTGTATTTCATAAATTTAAAGATGTTATTTTCAAGGCACATAATTATTTTTTTTAATATAAAGATAAATAAATAATATATATACAGGATGTTTCTAAACTCATGGTACAAACTTTAAGGGGTGATAGTACACATCAAGACAAACAATATTATATAGGAAAGTAAGGGTCCCAAACGTCGCACAGTGGGGCAAAAAACCTTCAAAACTGGCAAAAAATCGAAAAAATGAAATTTTATTTTGAACTACCGACATACGTCACTTTAATAGAGCAGATGTCAGTACACATCTTCCTAGTATTAAAATTTGCGCAAAGTTATTTTGATCGTCACTAGAGAAAGAAGTTAAACTGCGTATTGTGCTTTGATAATAAGTGAAAAAAAATATCAATAATTTTGTTTCAACATTCGTTTGTTAATTTCGCTATAATAATTAAAAAATATTTTTTTTGACTATGGAACCTTTAACTACAAGTATAACAATAATTCATTAACTTTCAATTTGTTTTAATACGATTTTTATAGATATACAGACGCTTAGAATATATAGTGGTGAAATTTATAAAAAAAATTAACACTGTCTACAAACATTAAAGGTTTTAGTTATGAGTTAAGGCGAATTAAGTGTTAATTATACTTTTTTCTACTAAGTATGAGTTTTAAAAGGACAAATATGCCAGAAAATCTTGCTCCTTTTTGCCACTTTTTTAATTGTATGGTCACTTTTATAGCTAATCATCCTTAAATTTTTGTTAGTGTACGGGTGTGCCAAACATGATTATAAATATTTTCTTTGTTAAATACGAATTTTAATGCATTGTTTATCAATCAAAACAATGTATTTAAATGAAACTGACTATCATAGAACGTTTTAACAAAAAACTTTTGAAAAGTAATGTGATTTTATGGTATAAGAGCTCCATAATCGGAGAAATTACGAACAAGTAGTTTAAATGAAAAGAAGATTAAATGTTTTAAAGTTTAATATAAATTCCGATGAGCAAAAGCCTGGCGAAACAAGGGAAATGCTTTAGAATTAACAAAGAGTGGCTTGGCAAATCGCTTTCATTTCCTCGATTTGAAAAACAAACAGAAGCGTCAATGAAAGCAAACGTGCCCATCTTCATATTCCGTCTGAATTTGTTCTGGACGATCAAAAATATCAAGAGTAAAACGGTTATACAATTCTAGTTCTACATATTCGTTAGTGTACGTGACATGTATGAGTTTAAGATCTGAAAAACAGGAAAACAAAAAGTGTGTGTTAGCACTAAAACAACAGAAACAGTTTTTCTTCTGCTGTCTTTATAATAATGCGTACATTTTGCCTGAGAAAGGTTGATCCAATCCTTCAAAACGAGTCGCTAATATTCATTATAAGGTTTGCTTGAGAATAATTAAAATTACTAATTATGTTTACATTTTTTAATGCGATATTATAGATGATTTATAAATATCTAATTAGTATAAAACTATCTTAAATTCTTGTTTTTAACTCATTTTTCTACAAAAAATATTGAAAAAGGTTTGTAAATTAATTAATAAATTACTATTTAGCTTATGTAAAAGTTTAAAATTTTACTACTTTTCTTCTACAAAAGAATCCGTGATGTGCTTTTTTTGTTCAAAGTAAATTTTATTTTTTGCCAACTTTGGAGGCTTCCTGCCCCACTGTGCGTCGTCCAAAGGAGATAGTCCCCATTAAAGTTTAGGGTCCAAACATTCAAATGATTTTAAAAAACAGAAAAATTAGTCGATTCGTTTGCGGTTTTCACTAAAACTATTCTTTATGTCAATATTGTCTTGAAAATATATTATAAAGATAAATTTCAAAAAATGCCGACAGAGGGCGCTTTAGACTTTGGAGTAACGGACAACTATTTTTTACCGTTATTTTTTGCATCTCATTAAATTTTTTTAGAAGCTTATACATAAACTTAAATTTTGAGCTCAAAATCTAAATCGTTGGGAGTGGTTAAGTAGCGCAAACTGAACTGCGTTCAATAGGGGTGGGGATGTTCAAATTTCAAATGATTATAAAAAACGGAAAAAATGGTCGGTTTTCACTAAAACTATTCTGTACGTCTATATTTCCTTGAAAATAAATTTTAAAGATATTTTTCAAGAAATTCCGTCAGAGGGCGCCTTAAACTTTAGAGTAACCAACAACTATTTATAAACGTTAGTTTTTGTATCTAATTAAATGATTGTAAAAGTTCAAACTTAAATTTTGAGCTCAAAATCTGCATCGTTCTGAGTAATTAAATAGCGGAAAATTGAACAGTGTTCGAGGGGTGAGGAGGGTAACATTTTAACTCCTGAACACAGATGACTTTTCGCTTCTTAACCCCTCCCACCGATTTAGAAATTAAGCTCAAAATTTAAGTCTAATCTTTTGCAAGCAATTAATTAGATACAAAAAATACCGATTAAAAATAGTTGTTCGTTACTCTAAAGTTTAAGCCGCCCTCTAACGGAATTTTTTGAAATTTATCTTTAAAATTTATTTTCAAGGAAATATTGACTAAAGAATAGTTTTAGCGAAAACCGACCAATTTTTCCACTTTTTATAAATATTTGAAGTTTGAACCTCCCCCTCCCCATTGAACACAGTTCAGTTTGCACTACTTAACCTCACCCAACGATTCAGATTTTCATCTCAAAATTTAAGTTTAGGTCTAAGCTTCTAATAAAATTTTATGAGATGCAAAAAATAACGATAAAAAATAGTTGTACGTTGCTCCAAAGTCTAAAGCGCCCTCTATCGGTATTATTTTAATTTTATCTTTATAATTTATTTTCAAGATAATACTGACATAAAGAATTATTTTAGTGAAAATCGCAAATCAATTGACCAATGTTTCCGTTTTTTATAATCATTTGAAATTAGAACCTCTCTCGACAGTTAAGTTTACGCTACTTAACCACTTCCAACGATTTAGATTTTGAGCTTAAAATTTATGTTTATGCCTAAGCTGCTAAAAAATTTTATGAGATGCAAAAAATAGTTGTCCGTTAGTCCAAAGTGTAAAGCGCCCTCTATCGGCATTTTTGAAAATTATCTTTATAATTTATTTTCGAGACAATAGTGAAATAAAGAGTAGTTTTAGTGAAAACCGCAAACGAATCGACCAACTTTTTTGTTTTATATAATCATTTGATTTTTTGGACCCAAAATTTTAATGGCACCTATCTCCTTCGGAAGACATTTGGGACCCTTACTTTCCTATTTAATATTGTTTATCTTGATGTGTACTATCAACCCTTAAAGTTTTTACCATGAGTTTAGAAACATCCGGTATATATATATACCAGGTGTCCCAAAAATGGCTGATGGATTTTAAAATTCAATAACTTGCAATCGGTGACAGCTATTTAAAAACTTTTGCAGGAGGGTTACGTATAATGTCAGGAGTTTTTTACCGTAATTTTTTATTTTAGTTCGCATCTCAAACAATAGGTGGCGCTGACGGCGATTGAAGGCCAGGTCATCGCTTCAATCAGCACTGATCACCTGGCCTTCAATCGCCGTCAGCGCCACCTATTGTTTGAGATGCGAACTAAAATAACTTTAATTAAAAATGTTTTTAGAACGCGTTTGGCACATTTTCACCCCATTTTAATTTGTAATTTTATTTTGACTGTTCTTAGAGAACATTTGTTTTCTTTAAATAATCGTCATGCTAAATTTTTAATTGTCTGACCTTTCAGTTTCATAAAAATGCAATTTAAAACATTTTTCTGATCTTGCGAATCAAGATTTTTGTGACAAAACGAATATATAACGTATGCTTGAACGAAGACTGTCGCTATCAGCTTCCAGCCATTACTTTTGAAATCGGTTGAGTACTTACTGAGATTGCATGAAATCGCCATTTGCAATGTAATTTAGAATGCTTTTGGCAAATTTTTTTAACTTTTACATTCCATTTAGCCTGTTCTTAGGGAATATTAATATATTTTAAGTGATTATCATATGATTATCATATGATTCGAAATTGTTACTTCTTCAGTATCGCAAGATTGCAATTTAGGAGGATATTTGCTCTTACAATTCTCAGTGGTTGTGGCAACGACATAAAATACGGCCTATGTTTTAACAGGGACACTTATCATCTATTTGCAATACTTACTTATAAAATAGGTTTGACATTTCCCAAGATTGCGTAGAAATAACAATTTAGAACGTTCTGGGGATGTTTTTGGCGCATTTTAACAATATTTAAATTTGAATATTTTATTTTTTATAGGGATAATTTATATCTGTTGGGAAATAGAGCAGAGTTAAACGCAGTGTTTAAGGTCTGTGGTGTGACGTGAAGAATGTGGCACATCTATGAATCAGTTCAAATTAGAAATAACATGTGCATTTATTTCATTCATCTTGAATGTTAAACTTAAATAAACTATTTACATAAAACTCCAGCATTTTGCTGGGGTTTAACATACATCCATGGCAAAATTGCTTTTAAGAGAGCAAGAACTAAACCCATCGGTTAGGTCGTCTGTCCATCATAGCACACACATATGGATGTTTGACATTCTAGATATACTTACTCAGTACATAAACTGCAAATAAAATTATGCATACAGTTACAGGTAAAAAAGAGAGTGCCCTTACGACCGAAATGCAAAAAGAAAAACTGGATCGGAACAATCACTGCTGAACAAATTTAGAGGGACAAAATTTTGTCCAGATTTCCAACAATATCTTATCCTCCTCAGTCCTGAAACAAATAATACGAGAGGCCACAAAAAACAGTTTAAAAGCAGTATACAACTCTAAAAATGTATCATTCTGCATATAGATGCTCATGATATACACGGATTTAGTAAAAACATCAAAAAAATGTTTAACAATTTTAAAATAATTTAAATGAGCTTAAGGGGTGTTATTTAGTGTCTCCTTCAGGCTACATCAGCACTGACGAGGTTATACGTAGATGTCATATTCAGATCAGATTATTAATTTATAAAATTTAGTTACACTGAAAGTATTAGATGGGTGTTATAGTATAGATTGTTGTTGTTATTTTCTGTAGTAAGAAAAACATTTATTGTTTCGTAGCTCAACAAATGCACTATTTAATTAGACTAATAACGAATGTTATTTTCTGTAGTTAGAAAAAAAATTATTGTTTCGTAGCTCAACAAATGCACTATTTAATTAGACTAAAGTTTTATTCTTTACTGCTCATTCAAAAAAGATTTTTTTTTAATTCAAGATTTTATTGCCTGCAGACATCAAATCTTATAAAAATAGTAGCAATTTCACAGTTACGAGATACTTTCTTTTCTTCTGGAATTAGATTCACACATGCATGAACACGTTCTGCTATTTGAGGACTTAATTTAAAGTTTTTTTACATCTTTTCAATTTATTTGACTCGAAACTCTTAGAAATGTTTTCTTCTATGATAAAAATACGTGTTGTAGAAAAGTTAACATAAAAATACTATATTTAGTAACATAATCACAAAAGAAACATATACTTAAATTTCATTAAACTTCTTTTCCCATTCGAATAAGCGCAAAAATTAGATTTTTGTGTCTGATTATGATTTAAAAGTTTAAATGTATAATACGAAGGGGAATATCGAAAAATTGTAATTATTGCTAAGAAATAATTGATAAAAAAAAACTTATTTTTTATTTGTAACGCTTCTCTATATGTTCAATAACACAGTTATACATTTCTCTCAATGGATTTGTTTTCTCGTTTTTCGAAATCCATCGTCGAAATACTCTGTAAACTGAGTTGAAAGCCATTGTTCTATGACATTTGTAGTGTCAAACTGAGTTCAGAAAGTTTCTTTTTTAGATCTGGGAATAAGATAAAGTACACTGTTACCATTTGACACCCACGGGCTTGAAAATGTGTTTGGGGTAACGTTTGATCTCTGACTGGCTGAATTATGCTAATTAGGGTGCTGTGCAATGCATACCATTGGAAGATTTTCACCCCTTAGTCATTTGCGTATGCTCTGGGACGTGTATCCTTGCCCTTCAACTCGCCGTCACTGGTGGATCAAAACAGCAATTTCTCCCTACAATGACTATCACCGCTATACGCTATTCCAATTTCGTTTAGAACTTCGGATGGCTAACTTTTGGTGAGCTTTTTTATATAAAGCAAACTTTGAATTTCAGGGAGACTTAGAAGGTGAGCTCTATGGCCGAGTGGTTAGAGCGCTGAGCTTGTAATCAGACGTTGTGACTTCAAATCCTTCGAGGGCCAAAAGTAGGTTTGTGTATTTTTTATTTTTTTATTATTGGGCACTCTGGATTAAGGGTGCCACCTTTTCATCCTAATTAAAGGTGCTTTAGGAGTGTCACCAGTGAGACAAGCCTTTCACCCCTAAAAAGTGCAATGTTTTACCGTTACTTTTGATAGTGTAGCTAGGAGCGAGATCAAGCGGATGTGGTAAAATTAAAAAAAATCACATCCCTTAGATCCATCAACCGTAATTCAAGATGATGGAGAACAGGGGAGTAAGCAAATTGGAATTCCAACGTGCTGATACCTTTGACATTATTTAGTACGTCGTGAATAGTTTTCCATGCACTGACGTAATTAAGGTAAGTCGCATTCAAGATAGCTTGGATTTATTGCGATGATCTAACTTTATTATGTAATAAAATAAAGTCCTCAATTTCTCAGAGCCAGTCATCTACATCTTGAATTTTCTGTGAGGAATATGTGGCTAATTTGAGAATTCATTTTCTAATGACGGAACATCTCTTGCATAAGTAACCAGAATCATTTTGTGAATTTGTTGGTAACTGAAATTGCGAGCCTCTATCTCCTTCATTCTGCAGGTTGCTTCAATTTCTAGCTTCCTAAAAATAAACGAAACAACATTAATAGCTTTACTTTATAATATTAGATACACACGGATAAATTAATGATGAGGAAATATTTTTAAACATATATCTCAAATATTTCTTAGGATTAGTTAGAGCTTTACAATATATGTATATATGTGTGTATGTGTGTGTTATCTTAATATTAAAACTAAAAAATGATATATAAATTTGTAAATTTTTCTCTGCAAAATATATATTAAAATGTTATTTATAAGTTTTGTTAAAATCAAGGAATAAATGTTTATTGAATTTCTTAAACTTTAAATATTGCTATACAAAATGAAGCATCTAAATAAAATTACAAATATACCTCTGTCTTATAAATTGCTACTGCTTTATAACTTTTTTCAGATGTAAAAATAAGTAACAGGTTTATGAAATAGATATAACCATTAGAAAAAATCTTAAAATCTTTAAAAAAATCGATATTCTGAAAATCTGAATTTAAATATAGCGTTAAATATTACCATGCCAGAATAAAACTAAGGACATAAGACGAATTTACAAATTTAATAATTGTAAAATTTTAGAACGTAACAAAAAATAAAGACTTCCTAAAGCCGCTTCAATTTTACGTGGTGCAACTTACTAGGACGGTGAGAGATTCGAAATTAACTCTGTTGGCAAGTTCTGCAGTGCTATGGCGTCAGTTGTGTGCATATATATTTTTACGAATCTGCTTCAATTGCATTTAGAGTAAATAATTGTTTATTAAACTGACAATTTTGTAAACGGCAGAATTGTACGTAAATAGCTTGATTTTATAATGCATGGTAAAATGCCTGAAATTCAATACCTAGTAGAGACTGGGGCAAATGTGAACATCAAACTTTTTAAACCGTTATTATAAAATTCAGTAAATTTTAGTAAAACGTTCTAAGATGAATCGTTATATATATTTCTTTTTATTTGAAAAAATTGTAAACAAGATAGCATCTATAGACATATGGTGTTTTTTAAGGCTCTTTGAATTTTTGTTTGTCCTCTGTAGCCAAAAAATTCTTTATAGATCTGAATAGAAAAAATATATATTAGTTCCATGTTTTAAGACGAATAACTTTATTTTTTTTCTTGAACTTGGATGTTTTGACATATACTATGGTTAGAAATAAATATTTTTGATAAATGTTTCTTCGCAAATTGAGAAATGTTATTAATTTATCTATTTAACTATAGCAGACTTGTGGAGCACTTGTGAGCAGACTAATTGGTGCGATTATAATCATTATGTGATTCTGTTCTTTTGATTTAACCTTATGAGAAATATTGTCTGTTCAAATATCTATAATTTTCATAAAATAGAAAATATTTTTCTTTAAAAATCTGGTTTTCTATTGAAATTCATACAGAAACATCTTTCAGAAAGCACATAAATTGCAACAATTTCGTTTATTTTATTGTAATTTAAATAAATTAACGGTTTTCTAATCAGTAGTAAACATTATGCATTATTTTAAAATACTGTTTAAAACAATATTTTTTATGCGTTATTGATACAAAAGTATCATCTTAAATAACTTTGCAATTTTTTCTATTTCACTTGTTCCAAGCTTGCAATGATGCTTTCAATGGAAATAGATATCAGAAATACTTTAAGCTATCAAAAATTTTAAACTGATAACTATCGTAAAATCCCATTTGTAAGCCCTCGCCCCCTTTTCTCTTTAAAAAGCAAAAGAAGTTAAATTTGAGGAGAAGGTGGCTTATAGTCGAGGTTTTTCTTAATCATTTAAAACCCAATTTTTACCTATAATTTACAAATAAATAAGGCAACTACTGGGTTCGATAATCTGACGTACTTTATTAAATTTCCGATAAATGGTATTTAAATGCCCCCTTTCAAAATTTCCCCCTTAGCAAATTTTAAAAGCTTTGTTTATTTATTTATTTGCAATTTACTTTTATTTGTCAAACTTTTTGAAACACTATTTAATGAATTATATAAAACTCAACCCACTCGAAAAAGCTACTTATTTTCTGGTGATAATCTTTTTTACTAAACATATCAATTAGAAACTAAAAAGTCAATATTTATATATATTTATATCTTGTTTGTGGCGAACTTAACAAGTAACATTAATAATGGTCATCATGTTAAATGAAGAGCAAAATAAAAAACATGTCAAAGTATATATTTCCCTTCTACTCACATCTGACCCATATGTTCACATCTATCATGCATGTGGCTCACAGGTGATTAATTTTTATAATTTCTAAAATTATATTAAAATATAAGGAATTAAAAAAATGACCATGTGTAAAAGAATGTTTTGTTTGTTATACTGAATAGTTTTTTTTTTTTAGAAATTAAAACAGTTATGATAGAAAATTATATTTATGTGAGCTCTTCATGTGTGCCCATGTCTTTCCTACTCTATATTAATCAACAATCCCAGAAACAAACTGCATAATGAAAGTAAATATCAGCGTGTGGCGACATTATTTCCAAATAGATATTTTAAAGTCACTTGATAAAAATCGTTCAATATGAAATATTTTAAAGTTTTTTCTTCAAAAATAATGTATTGAATCAATTGTATGTAATGAATACTATGATCAGTATTTGAATTGTAATGTATCTAATAATGTATTGAACCAATTTTTATGAAATATAAGAGGGGAAATTCATGAATACCCCCTTTCAATTAAAAGCAATCACATAAATTATTCGTATAGCTTTGGATTAATCGGGACCACATCTACAAATGCATACTACTTCAAATGATAACCCACTTCTTTTTTATGTCGGTTAAAAACGCTATGAAAATTAATTAATATAAATATATTTTATATTATTAAAAAAATTTTAATAAATTTGATAGCGTGTATAAAGGAAACTTCCCATTATTACATCAAAAATAATTTTAAATTGCTATTTTCGAAACAGTCGATTTAAAATTGGCAAGACAATCAATTATATCCCTGAAAGAGCTGTATAAAAGGTACATAAATAAATCTCTTCTAAAAATGTTATTTTTGAAAAGAATCTGTTATTCTATCTGAAGACAAAATTAAAATCGATGAACACAATATGATTCTAAAGAAGATCCCAACGGCAGGAATGTTTTATAATTACTAGGATTAGTTAAATATTCTTGAAAAATTTTTAAAGTTGCGTTGATATGCGCAAATTAAGAACTAGAATCATTCTTCAAAGTAGAGACCATCATAGTCCATGACATTCTGCCAAATTTGGGATTTACTGAATGTACCAAGGCACCTCCTTTGAATTGAAAAACTCTTGACATTATTCTTCATTTTCATTAAAGAACTGCCATTGTAAAAGTGCTGCATTCAACGAAAGAGGTATTAATCGGATGGAGCTAATGTTTGGATAGTAATTCTTAATCTTCTATAGATTTACCACTAGTACTCGTATACACGGTACAAATTCTGGTAATTATTAGATTAAAAATTACTCAGAACTTTTGCCTGGACCTAATATACATGGAGCAGTTTAACGTTTTAACAATTTTGTTTATTTAAAAAAATAATTCAAATGATAAACGCACCACATTTCAATGTAAAAAGAAATCCGTACACTTTGAAAAAAACTTTAACTGCATATATAATTTTCTAAAGAGAGATAAAAAATTTTGATTTTATTAAAATCTATACTACATTTTTAAATATTAATATTTTTCGCCTATTTTTTGAGATTTTGAAATGCATATTACACAAGACTGCTGATGTATATTTAGATTCACCTAATATTGCACCTAATATAATTTTTTATATTTATATGTAAATTGATTGATATAGTGAAAAACGATAAAATCTAACATATCTTCATATACTTTAATAACCCCCCCCCCCAAAAAAAAAGAAGGATAATTTTATGCACCGCAGATTTATCACATATGTGAGACGTACACATGCATATAACACGTACATATATAGAACATACATAGAACACGGGCAAAAAATGCAAATCTCTGTCACAAAAAATAAAGCCAACTGTAGAAATTTGAGATTATATTTGAAAACACTCTTGCAAAAATTTAAAAAAGTGATTTCTGAAATGATGGGTTTTATAACATTAAATATTATTTATTATAACACGTTTGGAGAACACTGAATTCCTTTTCATATATTCTGCTCGTACCGGTCATTTTCTGTTTCTTGACATATATATCAAAACATGCTCAGTGATCTGTTGAAAAGAAAATGTTAGCACTCTCTTATAACTAGTTCAGAGTACATTTTTTTTCGAATTTGAAACTCGTAAATTTTTCCAAATGTCATTTCTTGAGAAGAAATTACGATGTGAAATATGAGTCAATGATGAAAAAAAGACATTTGAGATATTCAGAAAAATCAGTCCGAAAATCGTGATGCGTATGAGTCTCAAATATATCAAATATTTTTCTTTATATAATTTCGGATAGTATCCCGAAAACTTAATTTTATTTGCAAGGTATAGATAAAATAATATAAAATATCTATTAAAAATTCAAAATGAATGGCTTATCTTTTTATTATATACATGTGAAAATATTTTTTTTTCAATAAATCTATAATAAGAGAAGTTATACAGGGTAATTTTTAAAGGATATTTATCATTCATGATTTTGCTAAAGATGACAAAATTATCATTCACGAGAATATTTTCTTTAGATTAGACATAATAATTTGCTGTGTTTTCAACTTGATTTTTTAAATGGAACATGCATATTAATGCCTTTAATGCATATAAATAATGCATTTTTTAATATAAAAATAAACAAATAATATTTTTATAGTATTTTTACATTTATGATTGCCTTTTAATATACCTAAAAATATAATTAGGAGATACTTTAAAAAACTTTTTTTTTCAAAAGCTATGCAATTATTTTCACATAATAATACCTGTAATAGAATGAAGTATGCAATTGTATAGCAGTAATCGCCTCTTAAATGTTTTTAGCATTAACTCCATAAATTTAGGTTATATCTTTTTAATTCATTACTATGGAACCACACGATTATAGCATTCTATATCGTGTGTTCTTTGTTTTTTTTTTACTTCGTACATTTCAATTCTTATTAATGTATATGTTACCATTAAAGCATATAATTCAGTTATTTCATAAAGTACCTAGATATTTCATGAAATAACTAACCAAGTCCATTAAGATGCCTAAAATTATCGGATTTTATGATTTAACTAGTTACTCTATAGAATAAAGATTGCCTAACCGTTAAAGTTTAAAATAAACAGTTTGACATTTAAATAAATCGTTTTTGTTGTAAATTAACTGATGATAAAAAGTCTCATTCGAAAAATACATTTCCTATTATTAACAGATGATTTCATAAATAATATATAAAAACCTAACATATAATACTATTTTTACTTTTTTTTTATTTTTACAAAATACACTATTGGATTCGATAAAATATTCGAATTCCGATTTTCGACGGATTTACACGTTTCAGGAGTCAGAGAACCGGATAAACATGTTTTTTATAAAATGTCTGTTTGTGTAAAATGCATGTTTTTCTGCCTGTATGTGCCATAAATTTTCTGGGCGTTCTGTTTCAAGAACTAATGAACGGAATATAAAAATAATCCATATTCAGCTGTCCCTGATATAAATTGATTCTGATTAGTTTTTGGAGTAAATAACTCAAAAGGTGGCACTGGAACGCTGCACTTTTACGATTTACGCGACGGCCATGTCTCAAGAACTAATGCACATATTTAAAAAAAATTATATTCAGGTATTGCCTGATCTCGATTGAAGGTGATTAGTTTTTGGTGTAAATCGCTCATTATATGGCGCTACTATGATGCATTTTTCGTGATTTTCGCAATAGTTATGTCTCTACAGTTAATGCACATAATTTAATAAAAAATTATATTTAGGCAGTCCCTGATATATATTGATCCTGATTAGTTTTTGGAATAAATCAACTAAAAGGTGGCGCTGAGTTGCTGCATTTTTTACGATTTACGCATCAGCTATATCTCGAGAGCTAATGCATGTAATTTAATAAAAAATTATATTTAGATAGCCCCTGACACAGACTGGTGCTGATAGGTTTTTGGTATAAATCGCTAGACAGGTGGCACTATTCTGCTGCGTTTTTCATGGTTTTTCTAATAACTTTATCTCAAGAATTAATGCTGGATTTCCATCAAAATTGAGATTCAGTAAATCCGTGACATGAAACAGTTCTGCTTATGTATTGTGTCAATCGTCCAACTGGTGGCGCTGCTAAGTTGAATTTTTACGATTCCTACTCTATATCTCCGAATTTCAGATTCTGTAAATCCGTGATATGAAATAGTTTTGTTAAAGTTTTTGTGTCAATCGCTCAACAGGTGGCGCTGCTCTGGTACTTACTATCGATAGTACTTACTTTACTACTTATAAGACTTACTTTCTTTTCGTAAAGATAGAAGAAATTAAAAATATTTATGTTTAAAACATGCACACCGAATGACAGTTAGTAACGAATCAATGAAATGCAGCATACTCAATTACTTCAAAACAGACATAAACAATTCAAAAACTGACGAAAACCAGCTATATTTTTTTTCAAACAGATTTCGCGCTCTGTCTTTAATACTTTAACGGTTAGACAATCGTTATTCTATAAAGTAACTAGTTAAAACGTTGTATCTAATAATTTTATACATTTTACTGGGCTTGGTTATTTATTTCATAAAATAACTGCGTATTTCATGAAATAAAGGATTATATGCTTCAAGGGTAACACATACACTAGTGAAGCAAATAAATTATATTTTTATCACGAATGTTAGGAGCAATTTTGAATTTCGACATGGGATAAGTCATGTTTAAATGCCTCGTCTAAAATTTGCAAGATTGGAATAATGCTTTGTTGCAAATTTTCTAAGAATTTCAGTAAATTTATATTGTTTTCTGCAAGGGCTAAACTTTCATTTGCTCTGGAAAACAAAAACCTTTTTCAGGGATATTTTACAGCTTATTACCCACTTAGTCTGAAAGGTTCAAAATTTATTGCCAAAATCTATTATTCTGCACAAATAAATGAAGGATATTTCGCAATGAGAAAACATGCGTGGTGCTGGAAACATAAGCATCCAGCAATCTTCCGTGATTTATAGATACATATATATAAATGGTATATTATACATATTGTATCCTTTGATGTTTTTGTATAGTGGTTGTAAATACTAGTGTATGTTTAACGCTATTCATGTCAGGAGCAAGGCAGACCCCTATCTCAGATGGTATCTAGAAGGCACCAGTTGGGCTCTCGCGTAACAATCGCTTGACATTTACGTCAAGAATGGTTTATTGGTAGATTTACAAGCCAATTAAGCGAGTCCCCACACGTTTCTCTAGTTGAGGCTACCGGTCATTTTTCCGGCTGGGAGTGCGTTGCAGACAAGAGGGGCCAGCCCCCCACGCTCGAAGAAGGAGCCAACGAATCTTTTTTCAGGAACAGGCCGGGCGAGAGACTGAATGGTCATTTTTTTCGGGCAGATTGATTAGCCACGCCCGCCATAAAAAAAAGAAAAAAAGAATATAGACTTTTTTTTTTTTCCTCAAAAAAGTTGAGATGAAAAGTTCGCTCCGAGAGGCGAAGATGTGTTAGAAGAAAAACGTGATTAATTCCAAGGAAGACCTACCAACATCGCCGATGATCCAAATGGGAAGTCCGCCAGTAATGATGTGTGATAGCCTGTGATCCGAAAATGATGTCCGCCAGTAATGATGTGTGATAGCCTGTGATCCGAAAATGATGTCCGCCAGTAATGATGTGTGATAGCCTATGATCCGAAAATGATGTCCGCCAGTAATGATGTGTGATAGCCTGTGATCCGAAAATGATGTCCGCCAGTAATGATGTGTGATAGCCGAGGATCCGAATGTGATGTCCGCCAGTATTGATGTGTGACCGCCTGTGATGTTTTCGAATGCGAGCCTTAACTGAGTGCGGGGCACAAAAGAATATGAAGGTACGGTTTTCTTATAATTTATATTGTTTCCCAAAATGTGTAGGGCAAAATGCCAAGTAGGGGGTTCTGCACGCTCCAATTGGTATTCAATCATAGTATTAAAAACAATAATTACACAAGTAGAATTAATAGTGTTTTATTTTGTTTTTTTTGTGTTATCTATATTGAAAATAAAGTGTCTTATGACGCACCAACAATTTGTAAGATAATTGTAAATAAATTTATATGTTAGTTGTTAAAGAATTGTTAGTATCTTTTCGAACATGAGTCTTACTTTATTTAATTCTATTATGATCTAATTTAGAGTTATGTTTTATTTACGATCCATAAGTTAATTCCGTCTTCAAAAATATTCACAACGCAATTTGGTAATGAAGGCAGTTGCCTCACTCATATCGAAGGGATTAACCAGGATTGAAACGAACGATCACTGTTATTTTTGTATTAGATGTAAAAAAAATGCATGAGTTTACACTATGAATACTCTGAATTAAAGTGATTAGGAGTGACTAACATAATTCATTCTAGGATTTGGGTTATGCTAACATGTCGAAATAAAGATTTCCGTTACAGGAGCTCAGTTCTGTCCAGCATAGGCCCCTAGAATCCTATCTGGTACCGTGACCTTTTCGGATCAGTTCCGGAGGTTAATAATATTGTTTTTGGTATAAAAAGTTAATAGTAATTCATAGAGTTAGTTTTACTCAAAATTCTACGCGCTATTCATGGTTTTTAATGTTAAATTAAGTTTTAAAAGTAAAACTTGGTGCCAATGGAGTGTGCTACAACGTTTCTGACTCATTCGTCCAAAATGACTATTTTTTGATGTGTTATACTAAAAATAAATACATATGTTTAAGTATGATTATACTGATGATATTGTGTTTTAAATTGGAAACAATCTTATAATTGTGTGTGGAAAGGTTTTAAGAGTAATATTATGAAATAAGATTTCAAATTATATGACATATTTGAAAAATTTGAAAGAATTTTAAAATAGATTTTGCATCTCATTGAATTTATGTGTGGTATTTTATTGCAAGGATTATATTTTGGCATTTTCTATGTTATTGAACAAAAAAAGAAGTATTTTATGTGAATTATAAGACCAATTTTATGCCACAAAAGAAAACAGCGGGAGTAGTATTACAAATGAAATAAAATAATAATAATAAGACGAAGAAAGGGCAGTTTAGAAAATTAATAATTTGGTACTGATTTTCTATGTGTACTTTATACATTTATTTTGAATTTGATTGTATTTTGGTATTGAGGGACAGTGTATATATATATATATTTATATTTTCTTGTGTGTGTGATAGTAAATTTTATTCAGGAGTTAAGTATTGCAAAGTTATTTGTGTAAAAATATATAATATAAGGGTAATGAATGTCAATTAGGACAATATATGCCGAGGAGAAGAGGAAGGAAAAGTTTACAAAATCAATCTAAGCCAGGGGTAGTAACAAGAAATAAATCAAAATTGAAATCTAAAACGTTAGAGATAATGGACGACCCGTTAAAACCAAATTTGTCGCAAATGTTATCATTGATTGTTCCCTTTGACGTAAAAAAGATTAGCAATGTGTTATTTTATTTGAAAGAATTCGATGAATTATTGGATCGGGTCCACGTAGAAGAGGATTTTAAATTACAGATATTAAAAGCTAAATTTGTGGGTACGGCCCGTGAGAAATTAGTATCTGACCAGACGCTAAATGAGGAAAAGAATTATACAGAGTTTAAAAGAAAAATCGTGGAATTGTTTCAGAAAAAAGATTCTTTTATCGAAGCACAGATAAATTTTAACTCAATTAAGCAACTCCCAAATCAAAACATGAAAGATTTTATAGAAATTTTTAACAAGGCCGCATCAATGTATTTAGGTGCTTCTGGCCAGGCAACGGAGGTGGGAGCTAATAAACTATTCGATTTAATAAAAGCCAATAAATTTTTAGAGGCGATATCGCCAAATATTGCGTTGGAATTGCGAAAATTAGACATTAAAGATTTTGGGAAATTGTGCGAAAAAGCTCAGACGATCGAAGCCGCGTATAAATCGACAGTTTTAGATCAGATTAACGCGGTAACAGCCAATACAAGCAAAGAAAATGAGGATTTTTGTACGAATTTATTATAATTAAATAAAGAGCAGGCTACGGCTATAGCAGAATTAACTGCTCAGGTCAACGAGTTGAAATTAAAAACGAAAACCCAAGTTAGGGAAGATAATTTGAAAGAAAAACGATGTGAAATCTGTAATACGAATCGGCATGACATTTCCGAATGTTGGTACAATTTGAAAAATTCAAATACTAAATTTCGGAACCAGGGACAGAGAAATTTTGCAAATAAGAGTTTTGGTGCGAATAATTACAGGACGATGGAAGGCTATGGATTTGCAGCGCCAGTATCACAAAATTATTTTCCCAGTGCACAAATATATAGTGATTTTAATTATGACAGATTTCACAGGGATAGAAATTATCAGGATTATAATAGATTTGAAAATTTTTATGAAAATTTCAATCATAGTTCTCCATGGAATAGGGATTTTTCGGATAGAAGCTATAATAACAGAGAGGACAGATCAGGGGTTGCACGCTACGATGCATATTATGGAAATCGTAAACAATCGGATGAACATAGGAGAGGGCGAAATGACTATTCCAGGGATGAACCGCAGCATGACAGAAATAGAAATTCAATTCAGGAAAAAGAAAATAAGAGAGATGTTTCGGACAGACACAAAGGGAAAAGAAAGTCGAATTCGGGAAACTTTTAAGGGAATCTGCAGTTGTAAATAATAGTCATAAGAAAGACCCCGGTAGATTCCCGATAAGGGGAAATAAGTTCGTGATTGCTAGTGTGAATTCAGCGGAAAAGGATAAACTTCCCATCATTGCATTACAGATTTTTGGGTTAAAAGTTGACACGTTGCTGGATAGCGGGGCCGCAGTTTCGCTTTTATCACCGGAGGTTTTAGAGGCGCTCAAACAAACGGATGCAAAAATTAAATACTTGGCGAATAGGGTAACAATCCACACATTCGATAACTCAGTCATACCTTTTCGGCAATGTATAAAAATTACATTTAAAATTAACAATGAGTTTGTGACAGGAACATTTTATGTTACATCTCATAATTTTCAAGGGGACTATAAAATGTTGCTAGGTTTTGATTTCTTGAAAAAAAATAGAATGATTTTAAATTTTGATAAGAAAACACTAAAATTAAAAAATACGGAAATTGCCCTGGAACCGCAGGTTATGAATAAGGAAATAGTTAGTGTAAATAGTGTAAATAAAAGGGGGTCGGAAATGAAAAATATCACCAAGGCAGTGCGCACAAATAAAATTAAATGTCATTTTAAAGGAAATTAAATATTTGCGTGTATAGAGAAAGAAACACATTTACACCCAGGACAAACGAAAATAATATCATTGAGATGTCCTGAGGCAGTCCAGCCTAATCAGCTGATTTTAATTGAACCAACAGAGGAATTTAAAAATTTAATTACGGAATGTTCAATTCATGAAGTACCAGTCACTAATAAAATTAATTTAATTGTAACAAACAATACAGAAGATAAGATTATAATTAGAACGGATACTAGGATCGCACTTATCAGTTCGGATTTTGTGAGTAAGAATAATTTAAAGCCTAATGAGATTGAAGATGGAGAAATCTATCAAATTAATAACCTGGATTTGCAAGAAGTTAGGGCTTTGAGAGAAGCGGAGCTTGATAGATCGGATTTTAATTTAGATCATTTAACAGGGGATTTTAAGCAAATGATAGAAGACTTATTGATGAGTCATGCACATGCTTTTTCGAAGTCTTACAAATCTTTGGGACAATCTTCATTGGTAGTGCCCAAAATACAATTAAACCACAATTTTCCCATTCAGCATAAACCATATAAGACGCCCCAGGCAGTTAAGCAGTATGCGCAGGAGGAACTACGAAAACTGTTAGAAGCGAAAATAATCGAAAAATCAGATTCAGATTATGCATTTCCGGTATTATTTGTAAAAAAAAAAGGTACGGAAAAAAACTTGGTTCGCTATAGAATGGCGGTGGATTACAGGACGTTAAACGAGATTTTAGAGGGGTTTCCATATCCGGTACCGGACGTAAAAGATGTTTTACAGGCAATTAGTGGAAAAAAATTTTATACAACATTAGATTTGCATTCGGCTTTTTTCCAAATTATGTTACGCCCGGAGGATCGTCACAAATTAGCATTTGTGACGGAGTGTGGGAAGTACGCCCCGTGCCGCCTAAATTTTGGGCTTAAATTAAGTAGTACAAAATTCGCTGAACTTATGGATAGGGTCCTGGGACACTTTCCTAAGGACAAAATAGGATATTTTATAGATGATGTGGTTTTGGCCGAAGACAGCCCGGAGGGAATGGCACAGTTGTTAAAGGAAGTTTTGGAAACTCTAATTGATCACAATTTAACAGTTGAACCCTCTAAGGTGCAAATATGTAAACCGGAAATTGAATTTTTGGGTTTCAAAGTTAATAAAAACGGATATGCCCCATCAGAAAAAAACGTGGGGAAGGTACAACGATTAACTAGACCTAAAAATAAAAAGGGGGTCAAGTCACTTTTAGGTTTGGCAAATTATTTCAGAACTCTTATTCAAAATTATGCCGATATTGTCAATCCTCTAGTCGAATTGACTAAACAAAATGTAAAATTTAAATGGACTGAGGAGACGGAACAAGCATTTTTAAATATACAAGAGGCAATCGTGAGCAACCCTACCCTTAAACCGCCAAAATTTGATAGGGAGTTCTTTTTAATAACTGATGGTTCAAAGAAAGCAATATCAGGTGTCCTTGCGCAGGAAGATAATGGATACTTAGTCCCTATTGAATTTTACGGTAGAAAACTTAAGCAGTCAGAAACGGCTTACCCAAGCATGAAGTTCGAATTATTGGCTATTCATGACGCAGTTATGCATTTTAAACACATGCTGTTAGGGCGGAAATTTACTATTTTAACAGATAACAAAGCTCTCACATATCCGCTGAAATTGAAATGCAGTCGGATATAGTGGCTAGATGGATTTTAAATCTCAGCGACTATGACTACAATATTGAGTACATCGAAGGGAAAATTAATCCTTCGGATTTTTTGTCTAGAAACTTAGTAAATAATATTACTAGTAGCAACGAGTTACAGAATAACTTATTCAAAGTAAATCTTAACTTGAGTGAAGAGAACATTAGAGCCAAGCAATATGAGGATGAAAAATTAATCACAATTATAAAAAAGGTTGAGTCAAAGAAAAACAACAGAATAACAAAAAAGTATAATTTAAACGAGAATAAAACGCTGGTATTAAAACAAAACGGGAAATATCCAGAATTAATAATCGTACCGGACGAGCTTAAGTTTACGGTTATGGCGGAGGCACATGGACCCCACTTTGGTTTTAGAAAAACATACGAAACTGTCAAAACTCGTTTATTCTGGTACGGAATGTACCAAGATATAAAAAATTATTGCACGAATTGCGTAAGATGTAATTGCAGTAAGCAGCACCAGACGATTAAAGTACCACTTGAAAAAATGGAAAGAAATTTACAAATCGGAGCAAGTCTACAAATGGATATAATAGGTAAATTACCCATGACCCTCAGGAAAAATTGCTTCATTCTGACTATCATAGACGCAGGCTCTAGATTTTTAGAAGCAGTCCCTTTACGAAATGTGGAGTCCCAAACTATCTTGAACGTTTTAAATAGGTACTTCGGAGCCTACGGCTTGTGTTCCGAAATAGTTACAGACAACGCACAATATTTTCGCAGTGCGCTTTTTAAAGAATATTTGAAGACACTAAATATAAATCTACACCCGACAAGCGTCTACAAACCTTGTGGGAATGGTCTGGCTGAAATCATTAATAAATCGATTAAGGCATCCTTGGTGGCAATGTCCAATTCCACTCTTGAGTGGGACACCAGACTCGAATATTTTAAACTTAATTATAATACCACGATCCATCGAGCACTAGGTTATTCTCCTTCAAAATTATTCTTTGGTAGAGAAATTAAAAATCAATTTACGGTATTAAGTGCTCCGGATTTAACGTGCACTCAAGCGTTCGTTAAAAATAGGATAGAACATATGAGGGCAGTTCACCGGCAAGCCATAGCTAACCAACAAAAAATTATGGCGGAATATATCAAAGAAAATGATCTTCAGGAAGTTAAAAAGTTAGACGTGGGTCAAGAAGTGTACGCAAAAGTAATTGGCAAGCCTAGGGCTTTACACCCTCGTTTTGAAGGGCCTTTTGTGGTAGTAAAAGTTGTTCGACACAATAATTATGTGCTCCGTCTGAAAGACAAAATAAATGGGCCAACAATACGTCGACACATACAATTTCTTTCGCACCCAAGGCTACGACGAGGAATGCCAGAAAAACTAAGGGCGAGTTAAATGAATCAGACTCGGAACAGAATATTGAGGATTAGGTAAGGGCACTCTTACTTAGATATATAGGTTACGGAGGATTGGCTTGTACAAGACTGTCACAAAGACTTAATTAAAAAAAAAAAAAAAAAAAAGGCTCCTTTCAGAGCCATACATGGAAAAAAAATAAAAGAAAAGAAAATAAAATAAATAAGTATTACGGTGGATAGGCAAATTTATATAAGATAAGGTGGATGAACGCATTTCCTCTTAAGATTAATTATTGAGTGAATGTATAGATAGCTTAGATAGTCAGATTCATTGAACATTTTGAAATAAAATTATAACAATAATATTAATAATTACTTCTTTCAAAAGTAGTTTTGTTTGGGCGACACAGGGAGATAATACCTCTTTATATTTAAAGACGAAAAGGGAACTTAGTTAAAAAAAAAAAAAAAAAAAAAAAAAAAAAGGCCCTTTTCAGAGCCATACAAAAAAAAAAAAAAAAAAAAAAAAAAAAAAAAACTTTTGCATAACTTTATCTTTGGCGGGGCAACCAACATTGGGGGTTTTGGGACTTTGCATGTAATAAATTCTTTTGCGGGCAGAAGATTTTGATTTACTTGGCCAAGGCATGCAGGGTCGTGAACTATCATTGTTTTTATTTGCTCCGAGAAGGATAGATTTCGAAATTGGGTAAAAGGGTTTGGAAGTAAATACATTAATAATAGCGATAAAAAAAAAATAAATAAAAAATAAATAAAACGGATATATAATAAAAGGGGTATAATAATAAGGATTATATAAGTAATAAGGAGACATAAGGTAGCATTGGTAGGATAAAATAAATAAATAAATCAATAAATGTGGTAGCTTTTTGTTTTTCCCTCCGTGTTTCAGTTTCAAATTAGTTAAAAAAAAATAATAATAATAATAAAAAATAAATAAAAAATAAAATAAAATAAAATAAAATAAAATAAAATGAAATAAATAAATAAATAAATAAATAAAAAATTTCTTTATATCAGCACATAACAAAATGCTTATAAGGCTTACACAATGGATTACTTGGAGAGTTTGACTACTAACAAAATTTTATTGAAGTATATGGTTTCCGCGGTCATCAGAATGACATAAAATTTTAGAAATTGGGACCTTTTTTTGAGTGGACAGGTTATATTATATGTAAAAATGTTATATAAAGAAAAAGGGTAAAATTGGTCTTGTAAGATTAATTTTTCAATATGTATAAGGAATGAAACAGAAACAACAGCACTTACTATAAGTTTTGGATTAGTGCTAAGGGTGAAAATCAGCCTGCACAACAAAATTGTAAATATAAATAATTGTGTGTATTGATTTTATATTGAGATAATGTGAATGGTATAAAATGTGTATCATATATAAAAAAAGATTATAGTGTAGCATATAAATATGGTGATGCATTGGTTTGTACGTTATGATAACAGCCATACTTGTAAATGGAAAAATGAGTCAGAAATGTGTTCTTAAACTATTTCAGTAACTAGTTTTGGACATAATAACAGCTTTTAAATAAATAAATAAATAAAATACATATATATATATATATGTATATATATTCTCATTGCTTTATTATTTCGGAAACTCGCGATTTTAGGCAAAATTATGGGAACAATATAAGTATGGATGCATAACGCAGAAGAAGAATCCTCACACATCAACAACCTCCCAGCAGGGGAGATAAACCAGGAGCGATACAATCAGAGACTGCGAATCATTGTGTACGTAACCTGAACTTTCTTTACAGACATGGACAAAAAAAAAAAAAAAAAAAAAAAAATCTAGGCATTCTACGATGATCATTTTAGATTATGATGTACAGAAGTAGACAACTGATGGCGTTGCAAGTGTTCAATCACAAACAGACTTTGAAACAGTGATTGATCTTTCAGGATCGCCGAACACTTATTAAAAAAAAAACAAAAAAAAGAAAAAAAGAAAAGAAAAAGTACTCTTTTGTCTGTTTATTTCTTTTTTTTTTCATTTAGTTGGGGGGGGAGATGCTGGAAACATAAGCATCCAGCAATCTTCCGTGATTTATAGATACATATATATAAATGGTATATTATACATATTGTATCCTTTGATGTTTTTGTATAGTGGTTGTAAATACTAGTGTATGTTTAACGCTATTCATGTCAGGAGCAAGGCAGACCCCTATCTCAGATGGTATCTAGAAGGCACCAGTTGGGCTCTCGCGTAACAATCGCTTGACATTTACGTCAAGAATGGTTTATTGGTAGATTTACAAGCCAATTAAGCGAGACCCCACACGTTTCTCTAGTTGAGGCTACCGGTCATTTTTCCGGCTGGGAGTGCGTTGCAGACAAGAGGGGCCAGCCCCCCACGCTCGAAGAAGGAGCCAACGAATCTTTTTTCAGGAACAGGCCGGGCGAGAGACTGAATGGTCATTTTTTTCGGGCAGATTGATTAGCCACGCCCGCCATAGAAAAAAGAAAAAAAAAATATAGACTTTTTTTTTTTCCTCAAAAAAGTTGAGATGAAAAGTTCGCTCCGAGAGGCGAAGATGTGTTAGAAGAAAAACGTGATTAATTCCAAGGAAGACCTACCAACATCGCCGATGATCCGAATGGGAAGTCCGCCAGTAATGATGTGTGATAGCCTGTGATCCGAAAATGATGTCCGCCAGTAATGATGTGTGATAGCCTGTGATCCGAAAATGATGTCCGCCAGTAATGATGTGTGATAGCCTGTGATCCGAAAATGATGTCCGCCAGTAATGATGTGTGATAGCCGAGGATCCGAATGTGATGTCCGCCAGTATTGATGTGTGACCGCCTGTGATGTTTTCGAATGCGAGCCTTAACTGAGTGCGGGGCACAAAAGAATATGAAGGTACGGTTTTCTTATAATTTATATTGTTTCCCAAAATGTGTAGGGCAAAATGCCAAGTAGGGGGTTCTGCACGCTCCAATTGGTATTCAATCATAGTATTAAAAACAATAATTACACAAGTAGAATTAATAGTGTTTTATTTTGTTTTTTTTTGTGTTATCTATATTGAAAATAAAGTGTCTTATGACGCACCAACAATTTGTAAGATAATTGTAAATAAATTTATATGTTAGTTGTTAAAGAATTGTTAGTATCTTTTCGAACATGAGTCTTACTTTATTTAATTCTATTATGATCTAATTTAGAGTTATGTTTTATTTACGATCCATAAGTTAATTCCGTCTTCAAAAATATTCACAACGCAATTTGGTAATGAAGGCAGTTGCCTCACTCATATCGAAGGGATTAACCAGGATTGAAACGAACGATCACTGTTATTTTTGTATTAGATGTAAAAAAAAATGCATGAGTTTACACTATGAATACTCTGAATTAAAGTGATTAGGAGTGACTAACATAATTCATTCTAGGATTTGGGTTATGCTAACATGTCGAAATAAAGATTTCCGTTACAGGAGCTCAGTTCTGTCCAGCACGTGGTGTCAGTAAAATGTGAGAAATAATACTTAACTAAATATTTCCTTAACTAAATGAATAGAAAAGATAACCCTATTAAATGTATAATGAAAGAAAGTATTATAATCTCTTTTCTTTTAACATCTTTCTAAGACAAATGTATATGTTTTATGAGGTCCCTAGATACCTTGAATCCTTCAAAATTATGTGTTAATAATATGTCTGTCTGTACATGTATGGGTCTTAATGTCTTAATGTATTATGTAAAAAGGCGCTGTGTTAGCGCTTTTTATAAGATTTTAATGGGTGGATAGCTTGTTATGGTATTACGAGTTGTTTAGAATTCGTATACCTCATGGAAACAAATTGTGAAAGGAATTGAAATATGTTTTAACTAAATAGATATAAAGGGGGAAAGTATTATGCTCAATCTCCAAAGTGTCCCATTTAGATTTAATTTTTGAGATCAAATATGTTTTGTTTCGATGATATAGAAGAAAGTTTCGGATATAGAGCATCTTACATGTTAAATACACGAATGTTACACAAAATCTCTTGCACATATGCACACACACATAAAAAAGGAAGAAAGAAACTGATATCCACTTTTAATACACAAAAGTTTACAACAGAAGCTAAATTGACTATTTCCTATTTAAAATCAATCAAATCTCTTTCTTATGTCCAATTTCTTGGTCGAATAGTCACACCAACTTTATGTTATAAAACAGCCGTAATTGTTTTCTAAAAAAATTATTGTCATTTCCAAAACAATCCTGAGGAAAACATAATCTGTATAAATTATTTTGCGCAGTACAGTAATTAAATTTTTTAATGCCAATTAGATTTTTCGAAACATGTATATTATGATTATAAAGTGTATTTTAACAAAAGTGTGTAAATAAATATTGCAAAAATTTAAATTTTCATAAAAGTTTGTATTTTCTTATAATTAAAAAAGGCATTTAAAAAAATTACAATGTGAATAAATGTGATACTGAAATATTTTTTAATTTATTATTTTTCCTTCACAATGCTATTTAATAATGTGGAAAAATGTTAATTGAAACATTGAACTAAAAAAAAAAGTTATAAGGATATTAATATGCCTTTTCGCTTTAAGTAATTTTTCACATACATCTGCATTATAACAACATATTCAGGTATTGCATAAGTAGCAATAGGTAATAGTTAATGAAAGTTTGCGTGCAGAAAATAAATAATTTTAAAGAAAAAATTATTAACAAATAAAAATCCAAGTTATATTGTAATGTTATTAAAGTTTATTATAAACAAAAATTTACTATAGAACTCATTTTAAAGATAAAAATTCTCGAATTCAAAACATACCTTTTGTTTTAACAAATTTATTTACAAAAAAGTTTGCTTCTTTCTTTCGTGCTAACACTACTTTAGAAATCTTCCCGACATATGTATGCTAGGCATGTGTATAGGAATCGGATTATTATGTGCTAAACTCTCTTAAAAAGTCAGCCACAAAATAGCTCAAGTTGAGCTGAAATCCACTCATCTCAATGTTAAAAGGCAGGTTCTCAAAAAAGAGTTGAAATAGCTCGAGTTTTAACCAATTTAAATGAAGTTGAGCTATTTAAATAACCAATTTAGATCGAGAAGATCTAATCGTTTGAAAAACAACTCTTTTATGATCGAAAAAATTACAGCTCTTTCATGAGAAGCCAAATCAGCTCTTTCGTTTTAAGAGTGAAATTACATTTGATAATATTAAAAAATCGCCTTTCTTGTTCATAAAAAAATCGCCTCTCTTATTCATAAAAAATCGAATTTTTCATAAATAAAGTTCTTTTGTCAGATATTTTGCTCTGTAAATAAAACTATTTTTTATATATCTGTGCCCAATATGCTTTTTCTTATAAAATCAAAGATGCTTTACAGTTTTAACATTGAACTTTTTATTGTGTTCGTAATACTATCCTTTATTGAGAAATTTATTTTTGGGTGTATTGCAAAGTATCTCTGATTTTATCTATCAGTGTACTTTGATGCCACATTTATGGGTGGTAAACTTTCGCCATTTAAGGCAGAATGGACATAAGAAGATACCTTATATGTCGATTTGCATCATTGAAAAATTATAAAAGAAGGAAATTAGTTTTACAGAAATTTATGTAAAATTGCGAAATGGCCTGGAAAAAAAATTATGTAACAGCCAGAACGTTCAAAGAAACTATAAAAAAAGTTCAGAAAAAATGTGCAGTAGTGTGGTTGTTTTAATATATAATGATTAGGTGACCACACTAAACCCGTTTATACTCGATAATTCCAATGTGAAAAATATTAAGGAGGTTTATAATTGGACTGATTATCCTTTATCCAAATCAGCGACGTTAAAATTGATTTAAAAACACGGAACTGCTTTCGGGGCTATAAATAAATTACAGTAAAAATAACAAGAATTAAAGTATTACAATAATAGCAGTAATTTAAGAATGTGTTGAAAGATTAATGTTAAAAATGGACGTAAAAATAAAAAATATATAATATTTTTTTTGTATGACATATATATTGTTTAGTACTTATCTACTTAGCAAAAAAAAAATATTAGCTTTTTTATGTACTAAATTTCTTTTTTAAGTCCTTCTAACTTTATCTACTATTTTTACATCATACCAGTACAGTGATGTTCAACGTTCACGATGATTATTTAAATCTAAAACTTCTTACTCTTGAGATTATTGAATGCAAGATGATGAAAATGCGCATTTTCTTCCACTTGTTAAACAGAGATAGTGATTTCCATTAAGATTTGAAACAGGCCTTTTATACAGTATGTTGGCAAATTTCCAAAAGAATTCAGTTCACTTGGAAACTTACGAGTGGGTGGATACTGAAGTTGTAACTTTTACTTAAAATCCTTTCTTATAGCAATTTTAGAAATGATGCTTTTATTTTTACATGCGTATAAATACACAGGATATTCTTGAATACCTAGGAATAAAAATAAAACAATATTTAAAGCAACGTAATAGAAAAAAGTCGTATGCTTTTAGTTGTGCAATCAAAGTTTCTGTTAAGTTAGATCATTTCAGAGTGCGCTACAAAGTTTTACTTTCTGAAATGTTTTGAAAGTTTATATCTTTAAAGTTAAGAATTTATAATATATATATATATATATAAATATATATATATATATATATATATATATTTAAAATTCATTTTTTTATTGAAAGGTATTAAATTGTTGTATTTGTATTTTTAAAACATTTCTTATCGTCCAAAAACCGGGAACATACAAACTCACGTCATCCTGAAATTTAACAAGTCGGAAATTGCGACGTAGCAAAGACCGTGCGTTTGTACAATAATCATGTTTTAAAATATACAGTAGTTCGGGTACAATTCAGTATCCGAAAACTTTTATGTGTCCCTGTACTAAATTCATTGTATTATACAAGAATTGTGTTTTAGAAAATCTCAGAAACGTATATCAATTCAATAAAATATGAAGTATTTTATTATAATTAAAATGCACCTCAAACATAGTTTCGCCCTATACCATTATGCAATGGATAATTTTGCGTGGCCTTGTAAATTAAAAAATAATGTTCTTAGCACCATAAAGTATACAAAATGTATATTTTAGAATATACTTCATCGATGCATATGAATTGTATTATGCTCGAAAATATGTAACATCATTAAAATACGCTGGAAATTATTTTTTCTCACTGACTGTAATGTAACGGAATAATTTTGATTATCCCTTTAAGTTAACTACGCATTCGATTTTCAGAAAATTTGAAATTACTTGACAAAATTATGTAAAAATAATATATTTTAAATTTAAACCGATTCGGTTGTGCAGTTTTTGTGTTCAGATAAACAGACGGACAGATTGAACGACGACTATAGGTGCTGCAAATATATGTAATTCCGAACGCACCTAAAAAGATTTATGTAATTCGATAGTAAAAAGTACTCGAAAAAACTCAGATAGGTATAATAAACCTGAAATACATTTAATTAAATCAATTATAATTGAAAAATGCATAATGTTTTACCATCTTCACTGATATTGACATCTCTTAGAAGACTTTACAGAAAATTTTCTTTTTGTTTGTACGAATTTTTAACAACGATTTATATTAAAATTTTCTATTCCACAATGACAGAATATTCGATGTCATTGGCTCTCAAACTATTAGATAAACTTTTAAGATATTTCTGTTAACTAGTTCTTCCCATAAAGCAATCAAGAATCCCATAATACGTTTACCAATATCATTTACAAAAAATACAAACACATATAAGAAAAAATATACTATATATCCTTAAATAATTCAAATGTTTCCTTTTATTCTTTTTTAAAGTAAACTTATTTTTATTTTTTTATAGATGAGTTAGCATTAGAAATAAAGAATACGTTATATAATTGAGTCTGTTGATAAAGAACAATAAAATTGAATATATATAGAAAATTATTTTTAAAAAAAGTGTAATGCAACTGCAAGTTTAATCTATTCAAACTGCACTTCAAGACAGAATTAATTTATCTTTATACAAATTACTCTTTAAAAAATGACATTGAAAAAAGTAGTTTACAAAATCAATTAACTGTTCAGCAGTGAATTTATTGCACACATTTTGCTATTTTATTATAAATTAACAACGTAAAAATTAAGTTTAATCTAAATTTCATTAGCAAAGTCTGGACCACAGAATTACATTTACCGAAAAAAATGCATTAAATAGACAATAAAATATATGCTTTTCCGATGCAATATTTTTTAACGTAAATAATCGAAATAAATGTTTCTGTATCGAATATTGGGAAAGCAATATGTGATGTCACATTAAAGGCTTTCTTAGAAAAGCTGCTATAAATTTATTATTGTTTCAATAGTTGCAACGTTGCTTGTCAGAAAATCTATAATAAATAAATATATCTCCTGAAATTTCATGAAATAAATATTACATCGAATTTTCAAATATTTTTTTTATTGATTTTACGTTTAGGCCAAAGTAATCAAAGATTTAAAAGAAATTTTAGAGCAAAATAAAACGGCATGATATAGCCGTTAATCACTGCATCATTTTCATTTTAGAATTTTTATCGAACTTTAATATGTACACTTGCCGGATGCTTCTGAAATTACAGAATTATGAAGAGTATCTTTTATCTTATGTTTATCATCGTCGATTTGATAAAAAGGATAAGTAGGGGGCAAAATAAATAAATAAATAAATAAATAAATAAATTATAATAATATTTCGGATCACCCTGTAAATTAAAATACACGATATGATCCATCGCAACAGCATGCAAATATGTGGTTGATCTATATTACACGTGTACTGTTCTTTGTAAGAATAGTACATATATTCATGATGATACATTTGTAAAATTTCACAAATTATTGTATTTTGTAGCTTATATTGTGCAGGGTTTCCAACCACATTTAACGCTAGTTTAAAAAAATAGCAAAATTTAGTAGAAACATTATAATGCAATTGCAATATAAATATATTAAATATTATATAAAATACTATCAGTTTTATCCTGCTTCGATGACGGTATCTCTGAAAGAATCTTGAATCAAACGATATAGGGGAGGAGGAACATTTGAACAATACATAGTTCACTACCCTCCAAGCGTCTTTCAAATGGGTAAAATTGTAATGTTGTTTTCTCCGCATTTTGTTTTAAATTCTAATAAAATATGATTCTTTCAATATTACATAAAAAATCTTATTTAGGAATATAAATGTAATCCTTGAGAGTCTTAATCATTCTTCAATGCTTGGATAATTCATTAAATTTATAGAATTATAATAACTTAAACATTGCTTACATTGCAGTGAAACCTGGAGCTTAGTGTACGGAATATTACGGGCCAAACGCTTAGAGGGTTAAACAGAAGTAAAAAAAAATGAAGAAATTACCAATAAATGGCAGCACTGGTATGATTTTTTTGTGTGAATTTTCATTTGGTTTCTGATTAATGCGATTTGTTTGTTTTAGAAACGCATTAAGTGAAAGTCTTCCAAAGTTATTGAAGTGAAAATTCATTCAAACATTTTTTAAAGTAGAATATCAGCATTACATTCTATAGTGCTCATTAAGAAGTTTTGTTTGATTGTTTCACTTACAAATATATACTTTTTTATAAGGTGGGCTTAAGTTTGTAGATGGGGCACTTATGAACAGAACACGTAGGGGCACTTGTAAACAGTTCACAAGTCACTTGTGTAGTCACTATATATTTTTTAAGTCTATGAATGTATTTTTTTTAAGATTAAAATTTAACTACCCCTGTCAAACATTGCATTAAATTCAATGCTTTTCTTATTTCTTCAAAGTTTTTATTTACTACAATTATGATAACAATTAAAAATGATAGATTTCTGCAAAAATCACAATGTTTCTTTTATTTCTTGAGTAATTTCCAGTTTTAAACGTATTTATTTTTTCTTAGCCACTATTAAAGCATTTGTAAAGTATTTTATTTTATAAAAGTAAAATTTAATAGGGCAAAAAAGTGAATCACCACTTTGTATATCACAAATGTAAAATATTTATATCACGATGCACAATTTTGTGATACATATTGCATAGCATTTAGAAAAAAGTAAAATCTCAACTACATTATTATTCATTAATTTATATAAAAGTAACGCAGTTTTACTATGCTTGATTTAAAAGATTATGTATATTAATGTATAATTTTACGAATAATTTCTTCTATCTGTATTGAGTCATTTATTGATTCATTCACGCATATAGAACGACGGCATCTAATTAGTTTTTATCGCAGTTTTTATTCACCAAAAACTATTTCTGTTTTATTTACGCATGTGTTCATATGTGACCCATGTATGCTTTTCAACTACCCCTCCACATGGTGTTAATAGCAATTTTTAGAATGAATATATAAGTTAGACATTCTTAATAAATGCATCCAATAGTTTCTCCAAAAGAACAAACAAAGTGTACATATCCATATACATCATTTTTTGTTTCAGTAGTTCATAACAATTTTGAAAAAGAGTCAAAAATGTAAAAAATATATTCATATGTGCCCCCTCTTCCCTATATCTAGCAAATATTTAAAAAATCCTTAACATGTAATGAAATATAGAGAATTATCGTATCATCCAGTTTAAAATAGATGTTGGTGAAAAACAAAGTAACTCTAAAATTACAAAAATTCCAATATATTTAACTATTTTTTAATAAGTTTGTTATCTTGAATATTCCACTTATATCTAAAATTTCTGCTGAGATATGGAGAAATGTGCAACAAGTTATGATCGCACTTTCATCCTCTTAGGCTGAGTAGGATTTCAAAAGTAACTGAAATGTGTGTTTAATTATTTTTTTAAATATTTTGTTATCCTGAATTTCTAGCATCTACCGATAACTGTTGCTGCGATATGGCAAAATGACCTAAAACTTACTACCACTACATTAAACCCCTTATGTGTCAATATATAAAATCAGCATGTTTAAGTATGTTTTAGTGGATCTATTATTCTGAAATTCGAAATGCTGTCGAAATCTGGCAAATATATCTAAAACTTGCGATCATCACATTAGACCGTTTTAGGTAAAAGTTTCTAAAATCTATAAAATAGATGTTTAAGTATGTTTTAGCAAATGAGTTATTCTGAAACCCATGCCTTTATCTAAAATTGCTGAAATGTGGAGAAATGACTTAAAAGTTTTAATATGAGTTCCTTTCAACTATATGAAGTGGATTAGAATCAAATGGACGTTGATAAAAAGAGGTTCAAGCACATTTTTTATAATTATGTTGTTTTGGAAGAATCCGACAAGTATAGTTTTAAATATTCAACAAAATGACAAATAAGGAAAATGTTTGGTGATTAATGCCCATGTAGTGAATAAAACGATAACGTACAAAGCATAACAAGTATTTTAGGAAATTTTATTTATTGGTAAAACAATTTCAATTTCAACTAGTACCTAACCGTATATATGCATCTTGTTAATGTTACATCATTTTAAAATATTAAAAGGTTAATTAATCGGTTAATTAATCGACAAAATGAAATCTCTGAGATCGATTTCGTCATTTATACATTTTTTGAGGTTTTTATTTGTACATATTTTTTATGGATTTTAATTACTGAGTCTTTAAGGATTTCATTTATTCAATTCCGATAAAAGTCCCTCTCGTTGCTTTTTGTGGCTATTAATTGATTTCATGATTGCGAAAAATCATCTAACTAGAGTGATAGACTAATGCTAACATTTTGAGTTTTTATAGAACGAAATATGCTTTTCATTTCTGTCTTTTACACTGTAGTTATACCTGTATGAATTTATAATGTATATTACACTGAAATGTATGAATTTAATATTTATTGCTATTTGTTTTCAATGAATAAATTATGCTTAAAAAAATATGTTTGCATACGATAAAAACGCGTGCACATACATACATGAATAAATTAATTTTAAATTGCAATTTGTTTTCCAATACGTTTTGTAATGAATTTATAAACTACATATATATTGATATATTTTGTGAGATTCAATCAATTTAATAACTTATTTAAAAAACTTATTTTAAATCATTCTAATTATTTATATAGCCCATCTATCTCCACGCAATTTTTTTTAAAGAGTTAGATATATTGATATAATTTTTTAAAATATCTTTTTATCTAAAATAAACGCAACTTTTCTTTAAAATAGTTCGCTTTATACATTATACTGCAAACGGTTTCATCTATGTAATTCTAGGTTAATTAAAGCTATTCTATATTTCTGCGAAATTTAACAGGAAAGTATATATTTCTGCATTATTCTAAATACGAACTGCCTTGAGAATAAAGACACATGAATGTAACATAGGTTTTAAAAAATGCATAATGTTTTCAAACTGAAACTTCACGTATGTTATCTTTTTTAAGTATTTACCTGAAAAGGTTGAAAAATATTCTATTTAATAACCTGTTGGAGATGTGTTAGCAATGAAATATGTGTAATATTTAAAAATTAAATAGACATGTAGTTTTGGTTTCAAGATGTTACATATTTTATATTTTTATGTGATCCTCTTGAGAAAACTGTTCATATCTCAAATTTTCCTACCCGATACAACATGATCAACAGAACAAATGGTTAAAGAAAATAAATTGAAACTGTATGAATCGATATGATGAGATAAAAGCTTTTAAACACATTATAAAAAATACTTAAATTCGCTAGGCGTTTCAAAAGTTCTAAGAGTTTCTTCGTCAGACGCAAAGAAGATGTGCGTCTTCTATGAAAGAAAAGGCACGACAAAAAGGCCTAGTGAATTTAAACTCTTTTTATGGTGTGTTTAATAAGTTTTTATCTTTTAATAAATTATAAGTTAATGTTAATTGGTATCAACGTCGTTCTTTTTCCTGGACAACAGCGGTTCTTTAGTTTTTGTGTAAAAATTGTAATTAAGACTGGATGTTTGAATAATTTGTTTGCTTATTTCATCATTTATTATTATTAATTATTCTTATTGTTACTATTTTGAATTCCATTTTCGATGTAATGAGTAAAAAGTATGCAGCGTGTTGTCAAACTTGATCGAGAAATTTAGAGGAATGATAATAGGTATTTGAATGAAAGATTACAAAAAAAAGATGGGATCGCAAAACATGTTTATGCATGATAATGGGGAAAATAAACTTCGAGCGGACAGTGAGCTTGGCGAAGAGGGTGGGCAAACAAATGCGAAGAAAAATAGCACTACGATTGAGAACATGACATTTTCTCTTATGCAAATGCCCCATGATTATAGCAAAAATAACATTAGCGATCGAAAAGTAGAAACCGTCACAAAATGAAAAATACCATGCATATGGAGGAAATAAAGTAGTCGTTAAACTTCATTTGTAAAAAACATGTCAGATTACACAAACGAAAAATATGCAGACATGCATCTTTTTCACACCCGAGCAAGGGGCAATAGAACGCATAGGTCATACAGTGAGCAATATCTGAGAAGGCGTTGTCCGCAAATACTACGTTTATTAACATCGATCTACATCTGAGTGATACAGGACCCTTCAAAATATTGCGTATAATGCAGAGGAAGATCGCATTGTTCGTACTTCTGGAATAGAAAACCAAACATCGTAAATGTTTGCGGATTCTTCGTCGACCTTTAAACACTCTCTGCAGCTGAACAGATATTCAAAACGAAATTATGTCGAAGGCTCACTGTGCATAAAATATTAACATCTAACTCCTATGCGATGCCCATTACCTTCTCCGGGTAGAGTTCGTACTCTTTAAACTTGATGCAAAACAAAATGATTCACAATTTACCGCCAGTGTTTTATTCTCAGATGAAGCGTGTTTTATGAGAAAAGACGAGATCAATATGTACAACATGGCTACGTCTTTTGGCTACGTCCTTTGATAATTCAACACGGTGTTAAAGATGTTCGGCGTTAATATCTGGGCAGAGTTCCATGGATATACTTTATTGGAACCATACATTTTATCTCAACGCTTCAATGGCGCAAACTACTGTCTTTTCCTATAACACATCCTGCGGGGTTTGATGCAGGTAATATCGCCACCGTGTGCCAGAACACGTGATTCATGTATGATGGTGCACCAACACATTTTACGTTTTCAGTGCGTAACCATTTCGAAACTATCTATCTCGAGAGATTCATTATATTGTTCCTTATATTCCATGTTGATCGGACTCAATTATTTGGATTTCTTATTCCGCTAGGACCACCTAAAATTATTTTTTATCACACTCTGTGTAAACACTGGAGATCTGACAGCATTATTTCATTAACAAACTTCGCCATTTAATAATCCCAATGGTACATCTGAAAGTGCCTCGCAATCTGTCGTTTATCGGTACCAGCTGTGCATGTTCAATGATCTTAACGGCCGAGACAATTACTATGAGAATGTCTCATCGTATCCTTTCTGATGTTAAACTGTAACGCATAGCAATTCAGCTTTTCGTTAAATTAATGTTTTTCCTTTTTTGGTTAGTAGCCCTTTCAGCTCCACTCGATGTTACAACCTTCATAATTGTTTTGCGTTTCTCTCTCTCTAAATATGGTTTGCGACCCCATGTTGTATGATGAGTTTTGATAATGTTTAATATCATCCCGAAAAAATTTTGGTTGAATTCGGTAACACAAGCTATATTTTAAATAAACAATACATGAATAACGGCGAAAGCATAAATATTTGCAAATGTATAACTCATGCCAGCTAAAATAAAAGTAATCCAAAAATGCATAGTTTTATATTTAGGTTTAATTGAAATATTGGTATGAAAAGACAATGACATACCATTTTTTGTACATTTTAAAACGCTGTTCCATCTGTGAAAAAAAGATATCATAAATAAATTAATTATGGAGATATTCAATTTTAATTGGTTGAATTTTTATGCTTTTAGTTTTGATATTTCATATCTAATATTATTTACTGGTATTTTATGGTATTGTATGTGCATTAATCTTTAAAATATTTTTTTAATACAATTTTCTAAATTGTCTCATTTCTCTATTTTTTTATTATGAAATTTAATATAACAAACAAATATATAAAATCTAGATTTGTATTGGATTAATTTTGGAAAGAATAAATTTACATTTATACAAAGGCAAAAAAGTAGCTTATTTTCAGAAGAAGATTATTTTCAAGAACTTCAAGTAAAGAAATCCTAAACTAATCTAGTTATTCTTTTATATTTGAATTATTTTGCCTTGATCTAATTTGGTCTTTCGTAGAAAGGGTATTTCAGAATAAACATACCTTAGATTTTCTTTAGTGTTTTCATTTATTTTATTTTTCCTTTATTTTTAGATTTTATATAATAAAGAAATGTAAGAGAGGGATTTAGTGTGTTTCATAGGTTTCGTAATACATTATATTGCCATTGATTATTGGACACTTGCGATTTTAGACATTTTACTAAATATCTAGAAAAATACATAAGGAATCATCTCGAAACTCTTAGTTTATAAATATAATAGTATACGCCATACATCGCCGTGAATATTTTTTACCGAAACTCCATAGGGGACCGTCAACAAATTAAAAAAGAATGAATATCTTTTGAATAACCCTGTCAAAACTAATGTAGCAAAAGCGCTCAAACTCTAGATTATGATTGAATGCCTTATTGTAATACGCCTTGTTCATTTTTATGCAAATATCATGCATACTCGCAGAGTAATTAAGGTTTTTATAAAAATGGTCCCAAATTTTTCCAAGTTTTTTCCTTATAATTTTCAGAGTTCTTAATATAAAATAATATTTTTTTCAGAAAATATGATAAACAACATTGCACACAGTACCTTGTAATCAGAATTAAAAAAATAATGAAAATTTTGTACAAAATGAATAGGTTTACTAAATAATTTTTTACTGCGCATGCGTCAACGATATCAAAATTTCATTTGCATATTATGTTAGTTAAATGTATAGAGCAACTTTTGTGAAAGTCACAAAATCATAACTTGAAAATTCTGAAAATAATCGTCAATTGAATTAGTTGAAAATCCGTTATTCTCAAAATGAAGCAAAAACAAGAGGGGTTATATCCATATATTCATTGATTAGTGTCAATATAGAATACACAATACGGGATGTACTACTACATTTGGATAAAATTCCTCATTTTTTTGCTTCATTTTGGAACCAACGGATTTTGTCCTTTTTCTATAGACGATTACTTTCAGAATTTTCAAGCTATGATTTTGAGACTTTTACAAAAGTTGCTCTATACATTTAGCTAACAAAATATGCAAATAAAAATTTTGATATCTTTGACGCATGCGCAGTAAAATATTATTTTGTAAACCTACTCATTTTTCATACAATTTTTATTATTTTTTAATTCTGATTACAGTGTACTGTCTGCAATGTTGTTTGTCCTATTTTCTGAAAAAAATATTATTTTATATTAAGAACTCTGAAAATTATAAGGAAAAAACTTGGAAAAATTTGGGACCATTTTTATAAAAACCTTAATTACTCTGCGAGTATGCATGCTATTTGCATAAAAATGAACACAGTGTATTACAATAAGGTATTCAATCATAATCTAGAGTTTGAGCACTTTTGCTACATTAGTTTTGACAGGGTTATTCAAAAGATATTCATTTCTTTAATTTGTTGACGGTCCCCTATGGAGTTCCGGTAAAAAATCTTCACGGCGATGTATGGCGTATACAATTATAGTTATACACTAAGAGTTTCGAGATGATTCCTCATGTATTTTTTTAGATATTTAGTAAAATGTCTAAAATCGCAAGTGTCCAATAATCAATGGCAATATAGTGTATATTCTTGGCTATAAAGGACGAATCATTGTGTGGCGATCCCGAAACGATTTTACAAATCATTTAACATATAAAAATTTAAACAGCACAATTACATAAACAAATATCTAAGTAAAATTGAGTGCGTTTCTTTTAATTAAAAATGGAATTACGGAGAATATTAAAAAACATTAAAAAAAAACTCCCTAATGCGTATTTAATACCAACATTTGTCCAAGATGTATTTAAAAAATTCATACTTATAGGACTAAGATATGCATTGTTCATTTCAAAAAACAAAGAAATCGAGCAAGATAGAGATTTATATTGAAAAAAATTCATATATTTCTACTAATGAGACACTAAGATGCATGTAGTTTATCTCAAATGATCTCAAATATCAGCTAATAGCATTTTCATTTTTGAATAAATTAAACCAAGACTGAATTAACATAGTTGTTTTAACATGATGCTCTGAAATACTAACATCGGTGTTTTATGTTCTAGAGATTAAATATAGATAACACATACGCTGAACAAAACACGTTATACTAATTGCATCTGTAAGGCGAAATGCAGATAAACTTAAAATCTAGATATATAAATCAGGTTTTAATAAATATACTTTTTAAAAATGCAGTTCATTAGTTTTTGAGTTAAAACTCTCAACAAATTTATGTACCACGCCAGCTGACGGATAAATTTCAACTTCAAAACAGCTAAATCCTATTCAGAATCCTCCAATAAATGTTAATCGATCAAAGTATAATTAAGGATGAAAAGATGTTTTTCTTTCTAAAGAGATATGCTGACATCATCCGTGTAAATCAAAAAGGACAAATTTATAAAACTAGTAAAATTTAAACACATTTTTTGTTAAAAAAAGGGGGGATGTTAAAAAAAATTAACATGTTTTCCCATATACTATGAAATTTTAAAAACCTGCACGAATATAGTAGTAACGTATAGGAAATTTCAATATAAACTGGACGGTATAAAGATCTTTCATAATATATCCTTTATTTTACGAAACCATTAGGTAAAAGATGCATTTTAAAATTTAGATATAAATAGATTTCTGATTATTACAGGGATTTTTCATTTCTTCCTAAACGCCTCTTGCATAAAAGGTATCGTTTCAATTACATAAATATTCTAGTATATATCACATTTAAGCTTAAAACGTAAATTAAATTTTTTTATTAGAAGTTATCTGTGAATACATTTTCCAAAACCTAATTGTTGGTAATCCAAATATTAATAACAATTTTTGAAAAATAAGTAGGCAGTTTGTTACTGATTGCGACATATTTTCTACACTATACGTAAAATTTAAACGGGAATTTATCTCCGGTTGTATATAGCTTGAGTTCTACTGAATGGATTTCCTGAACTTGAAACTTTTTAGGAAAAATTTTATTACATAACATATCATTCTAATTTCATTAGTTATTGGTGGAAATTATATAATAGGATGAACCAAATAATAAAATACAAGTATTTTTAAATTATTCTGCTCAATGGATTTCGAGGGAACTTGCATTGTTAATTAGATAATTTTTTACGGATGGTTTTAGCATATTTCATATTTTTATCCGTTGTTTAGTTATTCAATTATTAGGAGAAGTTCTATAGGAATTTTAAAACATTGTCAAACTCTCCGATATTTCTTTTGTTTCAAAATTAAAGAAGCCGAACAGCTTAGTGAGCTTAGTTTTCTAGTATATACTAATATTATAAAGAGTAGCGGATATTCATCTTGTTTATTTCCCTGTTTGTAGGGAAAATATACGGAAATACCAAACCGTTTTCGAAAGAAATAACAGAAAATTTATAATATAGGCAACGTAGACAATATTTTATGTCAGTAGGACTATTCTTAAGGGAAGCAGAAGCAAATAAGTTCGAAAAATGCGATTTTTATGATTCTGAGTTGCCTAGAAACTTGAAATTTGTCATGGTAGATAACTAAAATGTGAATGTTCTTTATGCACTTTTCCCAAAAAAATCGAAACTTAAAACAGGTAAAAATGCGTGCAAAATAATTCTGAAAGCATTTTGTAAAGAGTTCTAAATTACGGCTTTTATTTAATTCTAGAAAATACTAAAATGATTGGAAAGTGATTTTGATCTTCTCTGTTTTATGATAGGCTATATTTTTCATCGGTACCAGTGTATGAAGAGGATGGTACAAGCGAGAAAATCGTTCAAATATGCCATTTTCTGAAATTGAATGAATTAGAAATTTGAAAATTGGTATGAGAGCTATTTATAAATTACAAATGTCTCAAGATAATCTAAAGTTTCTAAAGAAAAGGAAATTTAAAATAGTGAAATGAGTAAAAAGCGTTCTAAACTTGCTCCAAATATGCCATTTTTATTGAATTATTTTAGATATCAATTTAAAATTTAGCATGTTAGATATTTATAAGTTGTAAATGCTTTCTAAGAATAATTTTTAAAATATAAAAATTTTAAAAGGGCAAAATTAGCTAGAAGCATTGTAAAAACTTTCCAAATTACTATTTTTATGGAAACAGATTCGATAGATATGTCAAACTCATTTCAACAGTAATAAAATTTATGGGTGACAGTTCCTGCTCTAACATAGGCTATATTTTACGTTTGTGCCTCTACCAATTGAGGTGGATGGGGGTAGATTGTTAGTCTAGTATCTTCGAACAAAGCATTACATTTAGGGGTTACATTTATGTTGTGAAAAATTCCTTCATGCATACTAGTTTTTTTTTTGTGTGTGTGCATGTAAATACAAAATATGAGAACCAACGGCCCTTTGCATTTTAATCAAATAAACCCAAGAAAGAAGAAGTCAATCACTGAAATTCAACTGTTCTATAATTTCAAATATTAAGAATTTTTTTCCCATCGTATTTGACTACTTTGTGACACCATACGCTACATAAATTTTACCTGCAAAAATATGTGAGATTTAAAATTAATTTTATAAAAATAATAACTTTGTAACTGATAAATGTAGCTGATATGTTATAAATCTAGCTGATTTCCACAAGCTTTATATATTCGCGTCGTAAGTTACGAGCGTTGAGTGTTTTCTGCGTTGATTTTTTTCTCTCCTTGAAAAAGGCTTATGTTAAGCCGAAAGCACTATCAGTATCGTTTTTATTATTTAAACATCTAATGTTTTTAGTTTTTAAATGCATTTGTATTTTTCCACGCCTCTGTGGTAAAGTTTTGGAATGATCAAATGTTTTTCAAAAGTTTTCATAAGTTTATATAGAAAAAAGGGTGATTCTGGCATTCCGAAATTTATAACGTCAGTTTATTAATATAGATATGAAATTTTTGTATAAAAATCGTAAATCATATTTAGGATTTCATATAAAAATATTCAAGAAATCTTCTTTACAAAATAAATGCTCAAACGATATTTTAAATGTGTTGTAGAGTTTTTTGTCATATTTTCTTTTAACTGACCATGTGGTTCTATACATATCTGAAGATCATATACAGGGTTACCTAAAACAATAAGAATACATTATTATTTGAAGTTGCCATTAAGAATAAATTACCATTGAGTGTACAATACTTTTGTTAGTTTTCTGATTTTTTTTATTTATTAAATATCTATTTTTATTTTATTAAATAGCGAAATTTTGTCACAGTATTTTCAGTCTTAGCAAATTTCCAAAATCCAAGCAGGGCGCATACTTTCCGTTTCTTGTATATTTAAAAATTGCGATACTGCCTCGTCTTTTAACCCTAAACTTGAAACATATTCTATATTATATTAATCAACAAATTTTCTTCCGTTGAAAAGCAAAATAATGCTAAAAACAGATTTAGTAATGACTCCTTAAGAGTGCAAATATACAAAAAGCAATAATATCTCTTATTCATTATAATCCCCTATTATAGAAAATTCTCAAGAAATGTTCAACCTATGACAAAGTTTAATTTACATTTACATTGTTGTTCAGTTTCATTAATCTAAGAATGTTTTTTAATGCTTCAGAGGGTCTCCTTATTTAAATAACAAATCAATTTATTGTGTAGCACGCATCTGTAATGAATTCAGTTCGGTTTTTCATCCATTTATCAAGTTGTATTTGTATAAATAGGTCTTTGGATAAATACCTAAAATAGCCTGAGGTACTTTAGTTTTGTATAGAAAAGTCTGCTAGAAGTTTTTTGTGTTTGTGTTAGAATAGATTATGTTTCTTTTGCTTCCAAAATGGAGCAATTATTTATGCTGTGTTTTTAAGAAAATTCAGTTAAAAAACTATTTTGGGGACCAATTTCTTTAAAATGTAAAGGATTTTTTTTATTTTATTTATTGTTTAATGGATATTGATTTTCAAACTTTCTTACAAAACATGCATCAGCAAGTTCCGCTATCAGCATGCCTTGTATATAATTTTTACGATTTTTTGGTTTATTGCTTATTTATGCAAAAAAAATTCTTTAAGGTAATCACCTTGTCTGATATCTTAAAGTTGCATTTATTTAGAAATGCAGTTACTTTTGTTACGTTTAACCTAAAAAAACTACAAAAATCTCAATATGACACTCAGAAGTGCTACAGATAAACATGTAAAATAAACTCAATGTAAATGTTTTTTGTTAAATATTATATATTATACATTACAATTTTCTAGTACTAATAAAAAACATATGTGCAAGAACTAGTATAACAACGAATTAAAACTAAATACTAACATACTTGAACTACAGAAACATACACATAATCATTTGTTTTAAATGTGGGAAAGGGGCATAAGTCATGCATTTTTTAAGTTTCATACCTCAGTAAAATTTAGTGTTAAATGAATGTGAATTTTTTTGTCTTACTTGTTAGTGAAAATTTGAAAAATATTATACATATAACTTGTAGGACCGAGGAACCGTTAAAATTTCCTATTTTTTAAAGAAATGATTTTATTAATCCAAATCGCATTTAAAATATTTCTAATTTAAAACATTCGCTTTTATAATATAAAATTGAGGCATATTATTAAATATTCCTCATTTAAAACATTTTTGCAATTGGAATTAAAAGTCTATGTAACGGTTTAGGAGTTAGCCATTTGCCGCCATTGAGATTGGACACCCTGTATGTTATAAGTAACTATTCTGCGAAATTCCATTTTTCCATATTCTTCTATAACAAAATCCACGCAATCTAGATTGTTATTTTGCTTTTTGCAACTCCGAAGTGTTAGTGACATCGACATAATAAACAGCTTGTATATGAGCATGGGCTGTCCACATCATTTTGATACCAATATTTTTTTAATTGGTTTGGTACTTTCTGAGAATGCGTAGAAATCGCCATTTGGAATATTTTTAGAATGCTTTTGTGCGCATTTTCACCCCTTTTAAATTTAAGGAAATGTTCTGGGAAAGATAATTTACATCTTATAAACAATTAGAATTTTATATTTTTATGACCTGTAGTAACACAAAACTCGCAATTTTAAAATGTTTTTTAATCCTGCCACTCCTTCGGGGTATTGACATCTACATAACATGTAGCCTATGTTAGAGCAAAGACTGTCATCATCATTTTCACATGATTATTTTTTAAATCGATACATTACTTCGCTCGATTGCTTTAAATTTGCAATTTCGAACATTTTTAGAACGCTTTTCGTGTATTTTTCACCCCTTTTAAATTTCGTACTTTTTAGGAAATGTTCATACCGACAATTTATATCTTATAAGTAATAACATTCCAAATTCTTAAAGGCGCTTCAGTAACACAAAAAGTATATTTTAAGAGCTCCCGCATCCCCTTTGCTGTGGTGAGATCGACATAAGATTAAAGCTTATGTTGGAGCAAGGATCAATGGATGATTATTTTAACACCACTATTTTTAAATAGGTTTCCCGAGAGTGCTTTAAAAATGCTATTTAGAACATTTTTAGAATGTTTTTCGTGCCTTGATGAATGATTTTCACCTTTTTTTATGTTTGTATATTTTAGGAAATTTTCTTAAAGCCATTTATAAGTAATTAAAACGCCAAGTTTCAGGTTTCTACGCCTTTCGGTAACACAAAAATTACATTTTTAAAACGTTGTTTGCTCCTGCACTTCATTTTGGCTAGTGACATCGACATAAGATATAGCCTATGTTTGAATCGGGGTGAACATCATCATTTAGTATTACTTTTGAAATTGCTTCGGTAGTTCCAGAGATTACCCCCTACAAATAAACAAACTTTACCTCTCTATAATATAGGTATGTATAATTAAAATACATAAGTTGTTAACTTACAACATACGTAAATTCATATTTCCAGTTTTAAGAAATATCGGAATTATCGTTAAAATAGGTGTTTTTAGAACGCTTTTTATATATTTCCATAATAGTTTTCAAATACTTCTAAATAGAAAATAATAATTGATATTCGAAAATTAATATGATACAAAAAATCCGAACTGAATTATAATGAAATTAGATTTCTTGAAACATGTAATTCTCTGATTACGCTTGTGATATAAATTTCAAAATGTGCCTCTTATATAAACGAGATATAAAAATAAATATAAATTGAAGGATTTACAAAATATGGAATTTTAAAAATATGTAGTTACTTAAACTAGATGTAAGTAAATTCTGCAAATCCAACATATTATGGGATTTTAGTTTCATGTAATTTTAAACGCAGTAGTTTAAAACAGACAATTTAATCTCTGAAATTTTATTTTAAAAATAATTGTGTTTAACAAACATAATGGAAAATAAGAATTTTTTGATTTAATAAAAAAAAATCATTGTATTTTTTGTAAGTATTTCAAATTAAAAGAAAATGGTGTTTGTAGTACATGTTGTCATAACTAAAAAAATAATTCCATTGACTATACACACTGTAAAAGAAGTCTGTAAAGTTGCTGAAATTTTTCTAAAAATCTGGGATTTCAAGAACTTTTTATGCGACAATTACAACAAAACAACGTGTAAAATATGTATGTTTGCACTGTAAATCCAAAAATCTGTAGGGTTACTAAGATTTTTTTAGGAAACTGGAATGTTTAGAACTTTTTATGAAATAAGTAACAGTGTCAAAGATAAAATTTTGCTATATTTACGGTAATTTAAGGAGATTTTTTTATAAAGCTATAGTTTTCTACAGAAGATACATCTACAAAAATTCACTGATTGGTTTGCATGTATTTTTTAACAGTGTACAGATAAAATCTTTATAAGCACACATGTTTCTGTAACTTTACATCTAGAAATACGGGCTTTTTTGCAGTGTAGGATTTTCATCTTCCATAAACTTTACGTACTACCAGATGATCTAACCAGGCCTTATCTATTTACAAAACATTGGGACATTGTTTAAAACAAATAAGTTATAGATTTTGTTTGTATTTAATATACTATTATATTGCCCTATAATAATACAGAAACGTAATTTTATATCAAAATAGCAAATACATATTCAAATAAAGTTTTGAAAATTATTAAATGCAATACTACTACATCAGCCAATGCCAGAGTTTAGTAACTTATATAGCCATTACCATAATGCGAAAATTAGAGCAATTCCGTAGGTGATGTAATGACATTTTGAGTAGTAAAACAATGATAAAGCATTTACCATGAAGCTGTTTTCAAACTAAAATTTATTTTCAGTTTGCAAATGACTGTTACTTATTAAATAAGTACATAAAAAATTATAGTTTATTCTTTCATTTTTGAGTAATTTCTTATTAGGCGAAGAAGTGACATTTTATAAACTATGACTGTAAGTTGTAACTTACAACTGAAAACTTTTGGGAATAAAGAAACAATTCGAGTTTTGCACTAGAACGTACTTTAAACTTTATTTTAGAGCAACTTATCTGTCGTAAGGTAGAGGTTCTTAACTGTCATTTGATGTGACAGAATGACTGAAAGTTTCTTAAACATTTACTTTTTTAAAAATGACTAAACTATTACATTTAGTAACTGTTTATTGTACAGGACGATTGTAATTACATAGAAATTCACATTTAATAACTTTTTCAAAAACATATCGAGCACAATTACCCACCATTTGAAATGTTGGTTGAATACAACACACGACTTTATTTGACAATCATCATTGGCAAGAATATGGCTTTTAAGGTTATTGTAAACCATTAAATATTACACTACATGCATTCATTTTTTTAATATGCACAATAGGCAATAATTATTTTTTTCAAGTGTTCTTTAAAAATACTATTTGTACACAACTACAAGCATTATTCTTTTCAGCCCCTTTTTTATTGTTTGGATAATTGTCAAGTACAAAATAAATAAAAAATTTAAATCAAAAACATTACTGTGAAAACTTTCATATATTCCAAAACTTAATTTAAAAATTTCCAAAAAAATATTTTTATGTAAATTAATTTTTGTGTGGAATTTTAGTGTTTAATTATAAGGTTTGATCCCATACTTGCTAAGGAGGTCCTTTATTTATATTAGTTTATTTTCTTATTCATAGAGTGTTAGCGTTTTCGAGTATTAGCAAAAAAAAAATAACTTAGAAGTATTTATATTATTTTAGGGGAAAAACAGTTTAATACTCCGTATTTAAGTTTCAAGAGAGAAAAAAAAACTTTTAAAAATTGTTTTAAAAAATCAGTAAATTAAATTATAGTATTAAAAGAAATTGTATTTTTAAAACACACTTTACCCTATTTGATAGTTTACAGATTTAATTTATGCGATCTTTAGAAGGAATTAAGTTTTAAAAAAAGAACAAATCGATTGCTTTAGTCGATATACCATGACGTCAACATTTTCGATGAGAATAGTTTCACTCTATATCTTAGATTTACATAGATTTAAAAAAAAATGAATGAAAGTTGTTGTCAAATAGATGGGTAAGGAACCGTCCACAAATAATAGGGGAGGGGGTATTAAGAAGCGTGACATTACGTGACAATAGGGGGTCAAAAATATTGAAAAAAATATTGAACATCATTTATGGATAGCCCCTAAGGAGAAAATTGTAAATACAGTTTCTTCAACTGTTATGTAAATTTTTCAATTAAATCTTAAAGATAATAACGTAAATATATCAATATGATATGATTCAAAAATATGACAATTTTTTTTCGTTTCCTAACGTAGGTATCGTATATAAATGTGACAATTCAAGAATCCTAATACCTCCATCAACAAAAAATAAACCATGTCATTGCATTTGTAGAGTTTCATCTAAAAAATCCGATTGCAATATCTACTGTTAAGAATCAATTTCCTAAATCACTTCCTAAATGCAATAAACAATCCCAAAATAAAGATTACCATTTCGGGATTATAAACCTTAGTTCCGGGAAAGCGGAAACTTTTCGAATTAGAGTTGTTATAAATGTCTCTTTGAAATTTTTTGTCTCATATTTTCACTGACCCGAAATTCAGAATATTCTAACTTTCATAAATTAATATATTTTGATTTTCGCTCAGTGATATATTTGTGCATGTGTTTTTTTTTTTTTTTTTTTCGAATTCAACGTTTCTTTTTTTATAATAGATAAGTGTCATATGGATTATAATAATATAATATAGCATAAAATATAACATCACTGACTTTATTTCACTTGTAAGCCGAAAATAGTATTTTAATAGAAGTAAACGGAAGTATTATTTTCAACTCATTTTTTAAAAATAATTTTCCTACTAACATAAACGTATGTCTGTCGCTGTATAGTACATTCATTTGCTTTATATATAATTCATAGATAAAATTATTAACGCCAGTAAACAAAATTGCAATTAAAAGCAAGTTTTTTTAAAGTATTTACAAATTCAGATGCAAAATTAATATTTTAATATTCCATTTATAACAAATGTACATAAAAATCAAACTGTATTTTTTTCTTTCAGCCTGTAAAGGGAAAATAAAAAAATATTGCAGAAATGATATATTTAGTATACATATTTAAGTTAATTGTTACATAATAATGCATTGATATAATAAAATATCATAAAGTATAGTTATTGTTTTAGAAAGCACTTTTATGTTCACGATCAAAAGGCTTTACTTAGTCTTTATAACACCAAGCTTTTCTAGTTATGACATCTATCGCAAAAACTCCCTATAATGCTACTTAAAAAGTGTTACAGCTTGTTAATACATTTTTAACATACTCAAATGCAATCAGCATAGTTAAAAGATGACAATTCAATTTTATGACATTACCCAAGGACGCTTTAACAGCATTTATAATTTCAGAAAAAAATATAGAGCTGCAATAACTACGCTCTTGTTTTCTTCGTGTTCAACATTTCTTTTTTTACAATATTTGCTATCATAACTGTCATATGAAGAATTCTCATTGTGACATCTGAAAAGAAGAGTGTTAGAAAAAGTAAAAAAAGTAAATGTCAGTAGTGAAACAGCGCATGGCGGGGATTTTTCGCTTGTTAACTAGTGCCACTTACTTCTCTGTTTAGTCTACGATATATTTGTGAATTTTTCTGTACATAAATTTAAACTGCGAAGTATGCACACTTTCATATGATTTTATTTATCATGATTTATGTACATAAAGATCGAATTATTCAATTGTTTTTTAACTCACTTTCTAAAATTCTATAATTAAATAATTAGTTATAAAGACGGGATTATGAAAAGACAAATGCTTTATAATGTTGGGTAATGTTTCATTCATAGAAACAAAAATATACATTAGCGATCTCTTGCAGACCACTACTCTAAAATGCGTGTTTGATCGTTAATAAGATTAATAACTTTTATATTTTTTAAATTGAAAAAAAGTATTTATGAAAAGAAGGAATATTCCTTGGGAAAAAATAACAAAATATAGTAAAGATACAAGTACCAAACGATTAAAAATACATTTTACTTTTAAATGATATGCATAAAATGTTCTTGGAGGGACAACTACATATCAGAACAAACCCAAATTTTGTTTTTTTACAATATCAATGTGAAAATCTAGTACCATAAAAAAATACTATACACTTCAGTTAACCTAAATACAAATTTAAATAAAATTCATACTTTTTCATATATATTCATACTCATTTAAATAAAATTCATCTAGTACCATTAATAAATTCTATACACTTCAGTTACCCAAAATACAAATTTAATTAAAATTCATACTTTTAATTTTCAAATTTTGATTGTTTAAAAAACGTTGGCTATACGTGCGCGCAAATGTTTTACCACTAAGATTCCGTTTCTGCGACTTTTTAAAGATTAATGATGATGAGATATTTTTCGACTTTATTGCTGCTACCATAATGTCTCCTGAGAAAACACCATGCTTCATTGACTGGAAAATTGCTTTACAGCATTTGTCATAAATCTAATACTGCAATATGACATTCTAATCTAATGGAGCTTTACTGTGTTGTGCACTTATTACATGGTTCACTGCCTTTATAGTCTTCTGAAAATTAAAGTGGCATATATGTGCATGAAGGGTAAAGAATCGATTTTTTTATAACTCATACGTATTTTTTTTATAATGATTTCGTTTTTAACTTCCGTCTTACCGATAATATTTTTTTTTACATGCAAGAAAGTTTTGTGATATATTTATTTTTTTAAAGGGAGGATTGACGAAACAATTAAGGATCGCCTAAAACATGTTTTTAAGGCAGAAACTGAATATCGGCGATCTTGATATGTATGTCCGTAAACAAAACAAAAACAAAAAAAAAAATAAATAAAATGTCCAATTTTGTAATACAATTAAATTGTATGTATTAAATTAATAATGTATATATATATATATACATAACTATTTTTTTAAGTGAATTTATGTAATATAAAACGTACATTGTTAAAAATTTGAAACTTTTGCAGCGTCGTTACTCCAGCGCTTTTATAGAATATCTCTATTTTGACCAATGAGAATGCTCCATAATACAGATAATTAATCGTTTGCTATAAAAGAGGTGGAGTGACGATGCAGCAAAAGTTTCAAATTTTTAACAGTGTAATTAATTCATCAATGCACAGAATTTTTTTTTAATTAAACGAATTTCATTTAAATTAAAAAAAATTGTTTTAAGTATACACACTTCGATTTATCTTTTGTAACGATTTTTGTAAATGATGATTCATTATGTTTGAACTTTCTCAAGTAGTATTGGAAATACTTCTGTTGTTTCAAACTAAGAATTTTCTATTACTTATTTCTGCATATTTTAATGTGTATTTGGAATTTGAATTAATACTTACATGATACTTTTCGTTTCACGCCTTATAGCTATTACCGATTTTTTCAATAACTTTTTAAAGATTAATAATGCTGAGATATTTTTCTACTTTATCGTTCTACCATAATATTCCTTGAAAAAACACCACGCTACATTGACTAGAAAATTGCTTTACAACATTTGTCATAAATCTAATACTCGAACATGACATTCTAATCTAATGGAGCTTTACTGCGTAGTGTACGTATTACATGTTTTACTGCATTTATAGTCTACTGAAAATTAAATTGTCATACATGTGCATGAAGGGTAAAAAAATTGATTTTTTTTTTATAACGCATACGAATCTTTCTATAATGATTTCCTTTTTGACTTCTCTTCTACCAATAATATATATTTTTACACGCATTAATGTTTGTAAGATATTTATTAAAATTAAATGCCTTAAAAAAAGTCTTGTAAATGTGCTGAAAAATGTTTAGTTAAAACATCTAAGTTAGTACATCTTAATTCTCAAAAAATAGGTAAAAATATTATAACAATTAAGGATCGAACAAACAAGGCTTTCAAGACGGAAACCGAAATCAAATTTTGGTGATCTACTTATGAAATTCAACCGTAAACGAAAATGAAACTGTCCATTTAAAAAAAATTAATTAAATTGTATGGAAAGTAATTATTACATGCATAGAAATACATAAATATTAATTAAATGCATGGATTTATAAAATATTCATAATTATTAATTAATTATGCTTATTTATGAAATATACATAATCATTAATTAATTATGCCTTAAACCCAAGTTGGCTTGCTAAGTCTTAGACCAAAGAAATTTCTCTTTCATACAAAATAAAACATAATTAATTCATCATCAAGACATAAAAAATTTCCAATTGTACGAATTGCATTTAATGAAAATTATTTTTGTTTTACATATACAAACATTTAGTTTTTATAATGATTTTTTTTAATTATCTGTTATATTAAAATTTTTTCGAGAAATACTGGTAACATTTCTGCGGTTTCAAATGAAAATTTTTCTATTACTATTACCTATGCAACTTTTAATAAGTACGTGAAAAAGTTTAGTCGCTTTATGATTTGCATTCATGCCTTGTGTTAGTCATGACTCACAATTATAAAAAACGACGTTCTTATCTATAAATAATTTCTTTTTGAGCCGATATAGCCCAAATCAGTAAATAATTTTGAAAAATTCCGCAGGAAGAAACAAGTTGCTGATAGTTTTTGTTTAGTTTCTGTACAGCTAAATTTTTGGTTGTACTCAGATTTTTGGCCGAAGACGAAAACGAATTTTAGTAATAAAACACCGTAACAACTGTCAATAAAATTGATACACAAATATTTAGCTTTTATAATGATTTTTTTTTAATTATCTGTTATATTAGAACTTTTTCAAGAAGTACTCGTAACACTTCTGTGGTTTCAAATGAAAATTTTTCTATTACTAACTACTAATCTATGCATGACTAACACAAGGCATGAATGCAAATCATAAAACGACTAACCTTTTTCACGTACTTATTAAAAGTTGCATAGATAATAGTAATAGAAAATTTTCATTTGAAACCACAAAGCATTTTAGTTTATGTATGAAAACGAATTTTCTTTCGATCTCCAACTGCATATTTAAAAAAAACAAAAGAAATTTTTCTTAACGTAAGCAAATTATAACACAAACACGATCGAAAATATAAATACCTTTTTCCCATTTAAACAGATTCAGAAAAGCATTACTTATCTTTAGAAACATCAGAACTAATACATTCTCGTGATTAAAACGTGTCTTTTCTAAACAATTTATTTTTAAGTGGGTACTACTTATTGGTCACCTTGTGGAGTAATATGTATAATGTAATAATAAGTTTACGCAACCCTTAAATAGGTACTTTGGATGCACTATGTTGTCAAATAAAGTAAAAAAAAAGATGCTATACACAATAAATTAAAAGCTATGTTAATATTAATATTATCATTAAAATTAATATTACTTTGTTACTTCTGGATGTAAAGATGCAGTTGCGGTATTTAAAATGTTTAATTGAGAATGTATAACATCCTAAAAAACTCTGCTTCTGTTTAAATTCACCGATTCCTCCGATGGAAAAACGTTTCAAAAACAAATGCAAGTGAAGCAGAATTTGCATTTTAAAATGTTTCTTTAAATCTAAAAAATATATTGGTTTCTCAGGTTTCAAATACCAAACATTACACATCAAGTGTAGCAAATAAGGCGAGTTCGTTTTCTAAAAAAGATTTTAAAATATTCAAATCTTGTTGTGATGGTATACATTACTTCGGATGCAGTACAGCAGAAGAAATCTTTTTGTGAGCCCCTTTTAATAAAATCTGCTTTCTATTATACAGGAGATAACTTGTAGTAAACCTCATCAATGAATATGAATTTAATAAAATTTGGAATAATTTAATGTAGTTAAAACGCGCTCCAAACATACTTGTTTTCAGTGTTCGTTTCTAAAATGATGTCACTTTTTTCTTAGTTGTCAAAATACTTCTAAAATTTTACTCAGTTTAATATTCTATGTTTAAAACACTGATAAGCTGGAAGGAAAATTTTAACACTCCATGTAAAATTTTGTATTGATTTTAGAAATATTTTGAAAACTAAGAAAATAAGAGATATCCTTTAAGAAAGGAATACTGAAAAGAGAATTTTAAAATATAAATTTTCCGAGGAGGCTTTTGAATATAAAAATGCATCAAATGCACATAAACTTAACGTGAACCGAGGGGAATTTGACTACAGAGTGATTAGCATTATTGAGGGTCCTGTCCCTACCCGCGAAGACATTGACGAGCTAATGCTATTCCTATGGGGAGGCATGTTCCTAATAATTCTTTCGCATTTTGACATTTTAAAAGAATTATTTTGCATTGGATAGCTGAGGTCCCTCTCAAGAACGATTCTGGAATACTTATTCGATTACGTTTGCAGATTTTTTTATAACGTTACTTTCACTTTCTGAGCCGGTTCTGTAAGTGAAAGTAACTTTACAAAAATATTTCTATTATATGTCCTGTTAAACAGAATATATGTAAAATTTCTTATAATATTTGTGTCTATGAAATTTTGGTTATTGTTTTAATAAATTGTATCTAGGAATTTTATTTTTATTTCCTGTAAAAGTTTTTAAAATATATTTCGCGAAATAAGCATTTCTCTCTGAAATCTTATATTTTTTTATGTTTAATTTTGTTATAAATTCATAAATAACAATTTTACAATTCCTAAATTTAAGTTAACATAAAACATTCTTTGCACAAATTAATCCAAAAAGTAATGACATTGGACAAGAGATTCATAAGTTATATCAATAATTAAAAGCGTTTAAAATTTTATTTTATTTTTTCCCTTCAAAGATTTTAAATCATTTTTGATCTGTAAAGTAATTTCTGCATAAATTCACATATTTCGGGAAAATAATTCATTAAAAATATCTATAAATAAAGGAAAAAAAATTCACCTAAGAACAACTCTTAAAGGTTTGAGAATATATAGCCTGAAGTATAATTTAAAAACATACAACAATTCATAATTTTGTTTTTTAACCAACTTTGCTTTTCGTATAAATATGCATGAGTGCGAAAAACTGTTTGTTCTATATTATTTGCATAAAATTGTTTTTCTTTTGCGCTCGCATAAATAAAATCACTGAGTAAATGCTTGAAGAATGCTATGAATAATTTATATATTCCCTAACACTACTTTATATGAGATGATAAGAAAAAATATGTAATTGATATTTGTATTATTATCAGCATGTAGCATTAAAATATTGAAATGCGTGAAAAACAATAGATTTTACTTTCCTTTTTTTGCGAATTGGATTATATGAAAAACTGTGAATGCTTTACTAAAGCATTTAATGTAATAACAAAAATGATGTAACTTTAAATATATATATGTATACATATATATAAGTTTTTAAAAAAAATGCTGAATGAAAATTAAGGTAAAGCAATAGAAAAAGAGATGTTACAAGTTTGAACCATTTGTCTTTAACGGTTCTCTGTTATAACAATGTAAATAAGACAAATATTATGCAAAAACAAAAAAAGAAAAAAAAACATAAAGAAAAAAACGCATTTTTACAAGTAGTATTAAGACACGTCGAAAAAGAAAGTATCATGTTTATAAAAAAAAGCAGATATTTCAGACTAAGCGTAATATTGATTTTTTTTAAATAAAAGATGCAAAAATAAAAATTTCTGCGCTTTTCTTATTGTTATACTTTTATTTCTCAAGCTAAAATTTCCTGATCAAATATTCTGTTCCGAAATTTAAATTGTTATATGACTCGAAAGGAAGTAAATGAAGTTTCTAAAATAAGTCTTAAACACAATGCTTTAAAATAAATACTTTCATGACGAAAACTTTCGGAATATTTCAATAAATAATTTTTGTAAAAGAAAGGGAATTTCTTTTTAAGAGTGTGGTTCATTTAAACTTTACTTATCACTAATGCTTTGGTCGATTTAAGAGGAAAGACGTTTCAAATTTTCAATTTAAAAATTACTTTAGCAAATGAATTTGAATCTTTCTTTAAAATGTTATTCTAAAACTATCGAATAAGTAATGGCAATGCAAAAAAAAATCAAAATAGAGAAGTGTAACTTTTATTTGTTTAATGTACACTTTATTAAGTAAAAAATATTTTTTTTTCTATCACTTCCGATAATCAGTGGTAAATTTAATATTATACATTTATTAAATTTTTTGGTGGGTTCATAATTAAGTAAATACGTAGCACCTATATTCGTCGTTCAGGCCGTCCGTCCATCTGGCTGTCCACATATAACAATGCAAAAAACAACTACCCTCCCGTATCGTGTGAACATTTAAAGTTATACATAATTATTACATAATTTTGTCCAGTCACTTCAAATTTTATGAAAACTGGACATATCCCTAGTAGCAAACCAATATTGGTCCAACGTTGAGCCAATATTTCATTAATTGTAAATATTGCTAATAAAACGGCAATATTGCTCCAATATTGGGATGTTTACATTTTGCTCCTATTTAGCCATTATTTGCAGCCAATATTATGTCAATATTGGCTTTTCATTGGAAATATTGCCAATAAAACACCAATATTGTACAAATGTTCGCGTTAAATTGAAAATATTTTCAATGAAATCCCAATGTTTAAACAATATTGGCTTTTTATTGGCAATATTTCCAATCAAACCCCAATATTGGCATAACATTGGCTGCAAATATTGGCTAAATAAGGGCAAAATGTAAACACCCCAATATTGGAGTAATATTTCATGCCAACACTGCGCCAATATGCCAATATTGCTCCAAGATGTATCCAATATTGGTCCAATATTGTTTTGCTACTGGGGATACTTCAAATACAGGGACAATCAAAAGTATTCCGTTACATTACAGCGAATGGGATAAATAGTTTCAACTGCATTTTAATGATGTTACACTCTTTCAACATAATAAAACTGATATGCATCTATGAAGTATGTATTAAAATATACTTTCTCTACAATCTGTAGTGCAAAGAATATTTGCTATTAACTTACCGGGTCATACAATAATGTTTCATTATATAATTATATAAGAGGAAACATTGTTCGGGGTGCATTTGAATTATATTAAATTGTTTCACATTTTATAAAACTGATATACGTTGCTGAGGTTAATACAAGTAACTAACTGTATGATTAATAGTGGATAATGTTTATTTACTGGGACACACGAAAGATTACGGATACTATACTGTATACTATTCCACCAATATCTGAATATTATCTAAACTTCGTTATATTGCCACACCCAAAAAAAAGTTTTGTTTAATCAACAAAAATTTTTTTGCTCTAGCAACACTTTTCATTTAAATATAGGTCAATGGAAATTTTGTTTGAATAAGCAAAAAAATATTGTTGATTCTATTTTTGCAAATTTCCGTGCACAATTTTCATCGAAAATGCATAATAACGCAATAATAACTTCATTAATTCGTCTCAATTTGAAAAGTTTTTATTATCCAAAAATTATGTTAGTCCTTTATTGTAATATTAGTCAATTAAGCAGAATTACGTAAAAGTGTCTACTGCTCACCAATTTAAATTTTACAAAAATAACAAAATTTTATTGGAATTACAAATTGAAAATACAAGACTTTTGTAAGACTCAAATAAAATTGATGAAATTTTGTTAAAATTTTATAAGAGTGTTAACAATATTTTTTTTATGTAAGCAACAAAAATGATTTTTTACTTTAACTAAAAAATTCGCTTAAAACAACCAAATTGAAGTCAACAAAACATGTTTTGTAGTTTTAATCAATTCCTTTTTCTGGGTGCAACGCACCGCAACTATTTGCTACGTTTGACGTGCAATTTACTACTCTATATTATTATAATTTTCCCCTTTTACAATTTCTTCCATCGTATATTTCATTTTAATAATTATTTTACAATTTGAAAGGAAATAAACGAATTTTCAAATTCATTTTTCTAATGCAATGGCTTTAAAAAAAAATACTTTTGAACACTTTCAGAATATTTCAGTAAAGGAAAGATGAATGTAAAAAATAATGAGGAAAGAAAATAAATGAAAGAAAACTTTTTTATCAGACGTAGATCATTTTAAATTTTCTTCCTAAGCTAATATTTAAGGTGAAATAAATTTTAATTAAAAAAACATTTAGTCTGTGTTCTTGAAAGGATTTTAATGTATTTTTAATATTTCTCTAAAACTTTCTGGTAAAGGGTTGAAATAGGGTAATATTAAATTGTTTTAGATAAAAATTTAAAAATATGAATATTAAAATCTGACTGACCTAAAACCTGATACGAAAGGAAGATATCGCATTTAAATAATAATAAACAAAATTTAAGCTAAATTATAACACTTGTTTGATTAATGAATTCATAAATATAATTTTCTATATTTTCCTTAAACCACATATGAAGGTTATTTTTTTTATTTTTATTTCTTCTTTTTATTTTTAGATCTCGTATTTCTTGTGCGAAATATTTCGTTCCAATACGTAATTTACCATGTATTTTTAAATTTAGTTCGTAATTAATTTCTCGAATGTAATTCTTTAAACAAAATACTTTTATTTCAAAAACTTTCAGAATATATCAGTATACAATTTTTGTGAAAGAAAGAGCAATTTTCTTTGAAAGTTTGGTTCATTTAAACTTTACTTGTCAACAATGCTTTGGTCGATTTAAGCTAAAATGCGATTGAAATTTCCAAATAAAAAATAATTTTACTTGTGAAATAAATTTAATTATTTCTTTAAAATATCATTCTGAAAATATGTGGTTATCACTCTAATGAAAAAAAAAAGATCACAAAAGATTAGTAATTGCATTAAATATATATCTTATCTATTTAATTTACAGCTTATTAAGCAAAAATATCTTTTTCAACCACCTCCAGTAATTCCTGTTAATGTTAATATTATAGCTTTATTTCTTCTTCTTATTTTTCCATTTTACAATTTCTTTCGTTGAATACTTTATTTTCAAAACTTAAGTAAATTGTTATACAATTTGAAAGGAAGTTTCTTAATTCAGTTTTCTAGTACAATGCCTTTAAAAATACTTTTGTTTTAAACACATTCAGATAATTTCAGTAAATAAGTGTATAATGAAAGAAAACTTCTTTGTAGGAAGTGATTTATTTAAAATTTTCCTTCGTACACTAATGTTTTGGACCAACGAAGCTGAAAGACATTCTAATTTAAAAATTATAGAATTAATTAATTAATTTACTTTTTTTTGTTAATACTTTGAAACTTTCTACTAAAGAGGTGAAATAAAGAAAGTTTAAATAATCATTTTTATATTAAAAAGTAATAGTACATTGCACATTTTTTTAAATAATATGATTTACCACATTGCTGACTAAGCGTATAACCAACAGAGAGAAATATGTCTAAACTAGGATTCGAACTCGGAACTCTTGGACTAGCGATACAAGTACACTATCTTTTAAGGCTTCTGTCCCTGAACGCGGAGACACTCGCGAGCTAAAGCTATTCCTATGGGGAGGCATTTCTCAAAAACGCTTTCGAATTTTGACATTTTAAATTATTTTTTTATATATTTTTAATAATAGTAATAATTATATATATGCATATAGATATAGATATATAGATATATTTTGTAAATTTGTAATAAATTTGTAAATAGTAAATTACAATTAAAATGCGCATCAAACAATGTTCTCCCTATTCCATTATGTAATGGAATATTTTTGTGCGGCCTTGTAAATCAATAACAAACATTCTTCGCACCACAAATTTTGCAAAATGTATATTATAATTTGTACTTTATAGATGCATATCAATTTTATTATGTTCGAATGAGTGTAACACCATTAAATTGCATTTGAAACATTTTCCCCCATTGGTCTTAATGAAACGGAATAATTTTGATTGTCCCTGTAATTGATCTATTCATCCAATTTTCATAAAATTTGAAATGACTCGACAAAATTATGTAATAATTATGTATTTTAAACTTCAAACGATTCGGTTGGGTAGTTTTTTCGTTGTTATATGCGGACGGACAGCCTGACAGACGGACAGACTGAACAACAATTATAGGTGCTACGTTTTTACATAATTACGAACGCACCTAAATATTACTTGAACATAGTGTTATAGTGTGTAAAATTTATTTAAATTAATATTTACGGCTTCATCATTAATCGAATGTTAAACAAGAAAGGATATTTAATATACTAAAGCTAAAACGTGACTATAAAAAACTAAAATATATATATTTTTTCTAAATATAGATTTAATATATTAATTAATATTGCGCCAGATGAAACGAATTTTTTACTTGGCGCCTTTTCTATTTTGAAATCGACTCGACAGAAAAAAAAATCAAAGTTAGTTCCTTGTTTCATAAATATATAAAATGTACATTAAATGCTTTAAAATGCTTTAAAAATTATTTTCTAAGCATGAATATTTTGTAAATTTATCTTAAATATTGCTAAAATAATACGATAACAGCGCCAAGATTTCATGAATGCTTTTAGCTAAAAATTCTTCATCACCAGGTCTAAGGATAGTTTACTTACCAGATTAAATACATAACGATACTTAACCAGACTAAACTAATCTTTGAAAAGTTGTATCGTCTCATTTTAATTCCTTTGATGATAGCTAATGTTTAGCTTAAAGCCGGCGAGGAATTTTGACATATTTTGATATCTATGTTTTTAACACCTTCTAAGTTTTAATGTTTTAATTATTTATATTATATAGTTATATTAATAAATTATTTATATTATAGCATCTATTTTAGTAATAAATATTTTGAGCTTAACGGCTGACATGTGATTATTAAAGAAGTATTAACTATATGTTTTGATTTAGTTGTTCTGAATTGCATGAAAATTAAAAAAAAAAAAAAACAAGTTTTCGAATAAACATGGCATTCCCCAACATTCAGTAAAACCGAGAGTTATATGTTGTGAATAATCTCGCAGAAATAGCCGGTGTTTTTTATGCAACTATTGTAAATTTTAAACCCATTTTTTAAAATTTCTACCTAAATTAATATTTTAGAGATATTTTCTAAATTCAATGTCGATTTTCATTAAAAATTTGCCTTTTAGTAAGTAAAAAATAAAATTTCACCATCTTAATGAAGACGAATTTTAAAAAGCTTACACAATTTCTTTCTCATCAATATTAGGATAACTCCTTACCAATTTCATAAACATTGTTTTAAAAAAAAAGAAAAAAACGACGCAAGAAGCATTTCAAAAATCTAAAAGCGGTGAAAAATTAGTTTTTAGAAAAACAGATTTAAAGTATATAAATACACTTATCTTTATTATTTACTTCTTAAAACCTTCATAAATGATATTTTAATAAGAAAAAACTGTTTTAGTACTATTATATGACAGAAATATACCTTTTTGCGACGATTTTATTATAGACAATTTTGCTCAAATAAATATCCCATTAATAATGCAGTGTAAATAAAGTCTACAGTACGGACACACAATGTTTAGAATTGTCTAAAATTCGGACTTTCTTGCAGCGGTATTCAAGAAAGGAGATAAAAAAAAAATGCTGTAAAAAAATCCTTTAGCAAAGGGACTTTATTACTGAATCTTAACTCATGTCTATATATAGAATAAAAGTAAAATTATAAACCAAAGTAAAATATTTAACTGCTCAAAAACAGAAATGCTCAATAGTTAAGTATATTAAAATTTGTATTTGTATTCATGTATGTTCCTTTAAATAAATATTTTTGTTTTACATCCTATTATGTTATGATTTATTTAATAAAAATGATTGCCTAATTTAGTATTAAAAAGTTATTATATGCAATTTTTAATGTATGAATGTTATATTTTGTCTTTTTAAATAGTGAAATTTCTGTTTTTACCTTTTAATAGAACAGTAATAGTTTTGAGGATACTAAGCCCAGGAAAATCGGAAGTTTGGACTTCCGATCGAAGTCCCGAGAATTCAGAACTTCAGACTTTGAACTGTAATACCATAGGAGTGTTGACATTAAGATCTCCGAAAGATATATTTCGATGTCTAAAATTTCAAATAATGCAGAAAGATTAAAACCTGTAGTATGAAGAAGGAGAAGTATGTCCTTGATAGTCATTATCATCACAATCAATACTCAGTACCAACGAGAATAATAATTATATAAACAGTCAATTACGTTAATTATACGCCCCTAAAAGTTTCTGTAGAATAAATATATAATTTAGTAACTACATATTGCATCACACAAATATATCATTAAAAAGATGCTATCTAGGATTTAAAAGCCAATGATGCATGGTGTACGCTACCTAGGTCATTATGTCCAAACCGTCCAGGTTTTTAAAAATTAATATCTTGAGTCACTACAGACAAATGTTTTAGAAATTTATTATCAAAATTGTTTTACACTTCTATTGTGATAGGACATCCAGCTCTCCTCAACATCTTTACTAAATGTCTGCAAATCGAAATTACATTCTTTCTGTTTAATGTCCCTTAAACCAAAACTTCATTAAGAAATAAATAAAGTAATCTGTATGTACATCTGTGCATAATCGAATAAGAAAGTTAAATTGTACTTTTAAACGTAAATTGTTTGAAAATTGAAACCAAATGCATTGCCTTTTTTTATATTATGCCAAGTAATTTTCATGAATAATACTTGAAACTATATCAAGAATAATAGTTTTTATCTCTAACCAGTTCTTGGTCAAAAACTATGTAAACTATGTGTATTTTGTTATTACTGTATGCATAGATTCTGTTGCACAGCATAAAATGTATAGTTGGAAATTGATATGATCCGGAAACAGGTATTCCGGTATGAGAGATCTATTAATTACTTACAAAACTACTGCAAATAAGTCATTAAATCTCGAAATTATTTTTCATTTCATGGATTTTTATTATAAAGAACGTTTTCTGGGCTTTTGTGTCACTCTCAAAGAGTTATTGTACAATTTCATCTGATAATGCTACTCTAAAATTTTTTCTTAAGTAATTTTGGATATAAGGATAATTTCAGTAGACATAACATTAAATTCGATATCTTTGTAGCATTTGAAAATGCTTTAAACGAAATTCTTTTTTTATGTTTTTAAAGGTGTATAACTTGTTTATCAAACAAGAAAAGAAAAAGAAATATTCAAAGAGAAAAATTCAGAAATTCAACCTGCGAACATTATTTAGATGATTTTGCTGAGCATAAATTTGCTTCATTATATTCCACTACGTATACACGTTTTTTTTATTTTATTTAAGAATGCAAAACTGAGTATACTACTGATTGTCTAAAATAAATAAATTTATAATTAGTCTTTTTATGTTTATAAAAAATTTATCATACAATTTTAGTTTTTAGTTTTTCAGTTTTTGGAAGGATAATGTAATATTTGATGCTTACCAAATAATGATAGCTAACACATATTTGTCAGTAAGTATAATGATTAATGTAATCAGAATTTCATGAACTACGACCTAAGATAAAAAGAAAAGGATGCATGAGATATACTTGGTAAACATTTCTTTTTCTTGACATTCTGTGCGTAATGAGAGAATGAATTTAAAATTAAAGCAAATTCACAGATAGTTAAACCATTATTATATTCAAGTCCCAACACTGCATAAATTACAAGGGATTAAACCATTATTCGGCTGATGTTGCGTTCACGCAACGGTCAAACTAAATGCACATGCACATATTTAATTTATTTACATACCAACCAAAACTTTTCAATTAAAAATTAGCCTGACTTAAAGACATGAAATTTTAATATCATATAAAACGAAAATTATCTTTCAGAGTTTGTGGCAGAAAACGAAATTTTTCTAAAAACTTAGGAATTTTAACATTATAGTTTTGGCGGTTAATGCGTTTTAACTGTGAAAAATCAGTGATAGTGGAGCATTTTTTAGTAGGATGTTTTTTATAACAAATAGAACAAAAATATAAAATTTATCAGAAATCGCTTTTAAAGCTTTTCTTTATGAAAATCTTTTATAAATATTCTCCACATTTTTTTCAATTTATCCAGATATACCTGCATTAATTTAATTATACGACTTTTTATTTTTAATTTATTTTACAGCAATCCTTTATAAACTAAATTTATCTTATGTAATCACAAACGTTCGATATGTGAATTCAAAGAAAACTAGCCTTAACTGCACATTAAATGATGGTACACATAAAACTAAAAGTGTTTTGGATAGCAAATATTACAAGTTCCTTTAACATAAAACAATAAAATTACAATGAAACTAGAAACAAAGAAAAGATTGATTATTAGCACAAAATAAAATAATTTTAATTAAAAAAATGCTCGGGAAAAATATTTTAAAAATTTTCATAACTTTTACCAGAAAAAATAACATTTTCTCAATAATTTTTAAAATTAATGTTTTTCAGTATTTTTCTTAATGTTTATGATATCAAGGGACATACAGATATAAAATATCTTTTATACTAAAATTTCATTGTGAAATATGATACATGAATTTTCTTTATGCCATAATAGATATTTTATTAAAAATGGCTGAACAAATATATATTTTAAAATGATCAATGGGAAAGGAGAAAAGTAAATTTCATAAAAGATATTAATGAATTTAGTATAAAGCAATATTTCTACAAGAATGATAAATGATATCTTAAGCCTTTGTTTGCTTAATTTCGTTCATGTTTTTTAATAAATACTCGTTTTTATATAATTTTGTAATAAGTATTAATATTTATTTTGTTAGTCTTATTCTTAGTGTAATACCAACATACACAAAAATTCTTTCTCCTGTTCATTCTATAATGTACATACTCTTTTCACTAGGCCTAATAGATGACCTGTTTTACATTTATTTTGAATAAGCAATATTTTTGCTAGTATTCAAGCGGTATATATTGGAAGACACACGCGACTTTGCTCAAATCGGAAAGACTATTTTAAACTCAGAGGATTTAAATTCACACATTTTTGCAACGATTGCTGTAAAAAGAAACACAGATGAAAGTTTAGACTGCACTTTTTTCCAGTTTTCTCTGATAAAAGAATAGGATAATGATCACAAATTCCTTCACCAAACCTTTCACTGTTTTTCAAAGACCTACATTGCAGTCCTGTTTTTCTCCTTCTCACTGTTAAATAGATCTTATTCTATCACAGTCAGATAATTACGTTGAAGTCTCATGAATTCTAACTATATATTTCCTTTTCGCCTGCCAAATATATAGCATGCAGCATTCTGCAGGTAGTTTTAAGTTGAAAAACTTGTTTTCGCATCAGACGGTTAGTTATATATTTATATAGATATGTATGGATATGTATAGATATGTAAAGGATGGGCCGATTTTTTTTTTTTCGATTTTCGAGAATGCGTAGTTCGGAAAATTTGCCACTGTTAGCATTAATTTAACACAGGAAAATTGAGATTTTTAGGACACTTACTTTATTTTTGAAAATGGTCTGAAACTTTTCTCAAATACTGATTTTTGAACTTTTTATCAAGAATTTGAAACAATGTATATGGAATTTATTTACTGTGGAATTTATTACTGTGTTTACTTGAAATGCTTGTTTAGTGTACGGAATTTTTAAATATGCTCTGATTATGCATTATTTAATAGTTATATGCATTCTGAATTAGGTGATTTTTATTGTTTTTTCACATAAGTGAGTAAAAATTGTAAGTATTGGTTTATTTCATTTCTCAATTTTTTTTCCTTTTTCTTCATTATGTTCCTCGCTCTTTGTTTTGTTTTATGATGCGTTTAGAGGCACATATATCGATGATGTCCTTACCATGCCTTGACAGCAATTCTTGAAGGAAGGGATATGTATAAAACGTATAACTCATGAGCTGACCGTACAAAACCCTAAGTCAGCGAGTGCAAGAAAAATTCTCTTATTTTATGGAAAAGTAGTAATAGAGGAATTTATCCATGTCTGCCGGAAGCGAAGTGGTCATAAGTCAAAAATTAATACCAATAATGGTTGACTCGTAGGATTAATATTGTATTTTAATGCACCCAGTTTTCCCTGTTTTCATACCTTTGATTGTTTTGTAAACACAATGTTAAAATTATGCGTAAACCACTAGTGGTATAAATTTTTGGCTTATGCACTACTTCGCATTCGGCAGACATGGATCATTAGATATCTCTATTACCTCTAAAATAAAGAAATTTTTCTTGTGCTCGATGACTTAGAGTTTTGCGCGGTCGGCTCTTGGACTAGTAGTCAGTCGCCATGAGAATGTGGGAAGAAATAGGAGATGGGAGAAGCTGCAACAAAACAAATATCACCATGTTGTCTGAATGTGTAAACCACATTCAGGCAACAATTTAAAATATAGTTTAAAATATTTGGGTCATTTTGCACTCCCTTCTTTTGCTGAAGAGAAATAGCAAAATCATTACTTTATTTTTAAGCCAGAATAAAGCGTACTTTGAAAAAAATATAAGAAGATAACTGCAAGCTTTGATATGTATTCTTTATACAAACGAATTTCCAATCCGAATTTGACTTCAACTGCATAAACTAGATAGTAGAACCACTTGATCTAAGATCTTTACCAACTTCATCAAAGATAACTTTATAGGGTATATTCAGCCATTTTCATTTCTGATGTCCATGAAACAGAAGTAGTCTTATAGAGAGCAGAACATTTTTGCGCGACATTAGTGATACATGATTCGTCTTTTTCTCGACGGCTCCACTTGTAGCCTTCTTTTTTTGAAGATCATCTTTTTCTTTCCTACAACCAAATAATTTGGTTGTAGTTTTTCATGATCCGAAATATTTTTCCTCCTGTATCTTCTTTCAGAGTTTTTTTTCTGCCACCAAATCTTTCTTTCTCGATTACGAGATTCTTCTTCTCCGTTGTCACAATTCCTCCATTATGAATGTACGTATGCCAGAACATCACTTAACGCAATTACTCTATCATATATTATATTCATATCAGACCAATTATAAATGCTGCGAACGACTCTGAACGCATCGAAAAATAGAAGCAAGAGAGAAGAATATATAAAGACAAAAGATAGAAACCGACGAACGTACAAAACAATGCTTACTTTTTGCTCATTTATACGCGAAAAATACTAAAAAAATCGCTTAATTTAAAATACTTTCAGCTATCAAATAAAACTTAATCAGAGTTTATTTAAACATTTTGTTTACTAAGTATGACATTTCATGTAAATTCAGATACAATAAATTCGATTTGGCAGTTATAAAATTTTACTTTAAAAAAATCAGCATTTGAGCAGAACTTCAAGGCATTTGCGGCAAATGAAAAAATTACCCAAAAAGTTTCGTTTTTTTGTAAGTATGTTAACCAGTGACAACTTTTCCCCACTATCCATCATCGATAATCAAAAAATAGATTTTTTTGGCACGTTAATAATATATATATGCGTGTGTGTGTTACATTTTATAGTTTTGTTTACAGTTCTTAAATTTTTTAAAGATTTTCTGATTTTTATTTTGAGGGTTGGATCATCATTTTACATCTAAACTCCCAACTCATTTTCTTTAAAAATGAGTTGAGAGTTTAGATGTAAGTGGTTAACGTAAAGTTAATTATATGTTTTTTTACAGTGGAACACAGATTTTGGCATTCACTTTCTTCTTTAATAACATCTACAGTGCTGATGTCGAGTGGAGTAGAGACAAATTAACAACCTTTAAATTATTTTTATTGCTTTTAGAATTGTTAAAATTACTTTTAGAACTTTTTATTAAATACTTGCGTGTCAAAACAATCGATATATCGACTGGCACAATTTTGAAAATGTTGTATAGTAATTTTAAATCCGTTTTTGTAGTGCCTCGCAATATTTGTCTCAGGACTGAGAAAGAAAATGAGATCATTTTACAGGTGGACATATTATAACCCCGTTTTTCACACTTTTTTTACTAATAAAATAAAGGTTATTTTACACTTTCGTCTTTTCTCGCATAAAAAAATACTGACAGTTTTTCCATAATGATTCTTATAATTTTTTTTTCTTCCACAAATGAAAAAAAAACTTAAAACTTATATTAAAATTTAACTGTGAAATGCACATTAATTTCATCTTTGTCATAAATGTCTCACTATGTGATGGGCAAAAGTACTTTTATTTAAAAGGCATATTTAGTATTTTTTGCTTCTAAGTGAATAAACAAATCCGTAACATTTTAAACATTGTTTTATAAAAAGTTTTACTACACCTTTTCCCTTAAATGTGACATTTGAGTATGAAAATATTTCCTTCCTTATTTTGATGACCGGAAATTAATTCATGAAAATAAGAATAGTTTTACATGTATATCATTTTTAGTATATTCATAAGAGTTAACCCACTTCAATTCATAATGTGTTAATTTAATATTTCGCATTTTTTCAAGAACGTTGCTTCTAAAGTTCCACCTACTATTCAAAAACAGAAAATTTAAAAACCTATTATTTTTAACCGAAGAATATTTATTTACAAACATATATACGAGCCCTTTTTTTAAAATTTTCAAACAGAGTGAAAAAAGTGTTGAAACTTGCAGTCGAATCAAAATCTATGTCTTGAAACGGGTGGACATGTATTTCAAAAGTCACTGAATCCCTGTCAATAGGTAATTGAGTAACACATCTTAAAGCAGTCATAAAAAAAATTTGTCTACATGTTGTAAAAAACTATTACAACAGTGTAATAAAAAGAACAGAAAGGAAATTAAGAAAATATGCACCTTAATCTTAAGATGTTTAAAATAAGTCATTAAAAAGAATTTTGAAAGATTTTTATAGGATAATCTGAGAGATGGAAGCAGATATTCTTCGAATAGTCCATGAACCGACCGCACAAAATCCTAAGTCATTGAGCACAAGAAAAAATCCTTTATTTTATGGAAGAGTAGTAATAGAGGAATCTAATGCTCCATTTCTGCCGAAAGCGAAGTGGTGCATAAGCTAAAAATTTATACCACTAGTGGTCGACTCGTAGGATTAGCATTGTGTTTGATGTACAATCAAAAGAGTGAAAACGTGGAAAACTGGGTGCAGGAAAACACAATGCTTAGCCTACAATTTTATGTTATTGTAAAATAATAAATAGTGAATAGTTTCATATTTACATTAATTAACATTTATACCGCAATGAATGAAGTAAATAATTACAAAGTATAAAATTATAGTTACGATTGGGATTGATAACATGGGGTATTTCAAAATTAAGAAAGCATTGGTTAATTTTTGATCCAAACATATTTAAAAAGATATAAGTACATCGATGAACTCATTTTTGAGTACCTCAATTTCTTAATGCTATGTTGGGTGCTTGTCGATCGAGGTATCTCAGCAGGAGAGTGCCAATTTAAGCTACAAGCTTTTGGTTCAGCTTCCAGCATAGAACATTTTTTCATAGTCAAATATTAAGAGGGTACGGGATGCAAAAATCTTCAAATTGTATAAAAATTTTTATAAAACCTTTCTCTTTCTTTTTGCCTAAAATGACGTTTAAATCATGTTTCTATCTTAATTGGAACAGATATTATTATATTTGTTTTTTTTTATGTTATTTAAATTAACATTTTTAAATGCTGAATCAAACTTAAAAATTATATATTTGTTTTTACATAAATTAAAAATTAATTTTTTAAAATAACATTTCAAGTCATAATAATCTTAAAACTACCCCTTTTTTAATAAATTTTAATTTTACTGAAAAAAATCTGGAAAGTTATATCGTGATTTTGTTTACAATAATAAAAGTCAACCCTTACAAATATTTTCAAGATTTTAACTCATTCAATAAATTTTTTTTAATGTGTCCCAGATCATCTTAATTAAAACAAAAAGGTATAATTATTGATATACCATACGGAAATAAACTTCATTTTTTCAATAAACTATTTTTTTAATAATTTTATTCAAATTTAACAGTTGTTTGGTATTTAAAATGCAAAAGAAAACCGTGAGACAGATACACCTGTGTCGGACAACATTGAGGTTATTGTTGACTATTGATATATGCATTTAATTTTAGTTTTTACATTCAGTTTTACACCCGTATTTTGTGTTTTTCTATTATCAAAAATACTAAGGTTTGACATTAAGCTATTAATTTAGAAAAAAAATATCTTGAAAATACTTTCAAAATTCATGGAACATGCATTATTTTTTAAAGTAATTTCTCCTTATACGTAACAAAAAATCTAGCATATGCTTCCTCATTTTTAATCTGTTTAAGCAACAACAACAAAAATTAATGTTCAAAGCTTATATTAAAATGAAATTTTGACGTGTCCAGTGTAATTCCTTATTTATAATACATATTTCACTACATCACGGGCACTTTACTCTCATCAAAAATACTTTTATTCTTCTTTACGTCAAAATATTTTTAAAATTCGCAATTCTCTGAACATTTTGGGCACTTGTAAATAAGATTGTGTCAAAAAATTTTAATATACTTCCCCGTCAATATGAAGTGTAAGTAAACAAATACTTCCTTCCTTTCTTCATAGGCAGGAAATTAGAACGCAAAATTAAGTGTAGTTTTACAACATTTTTAGTATTATCGTTAACACTTTCTTGTATTTACAAAACTTATATTTTTCAAGAATAATTTATACATATATGTATTTACCGGGTGATACGAAAGACAGGACGAACTTTTAAAATGAATAATTCGAAAACGAATCAAGATATAAAGGTAGGGTTTAGAACCGAACGGATATAGAAGAAACCGGGTTTTGTGTAACAAAAAAAGTAGTTTGAAAAAATTTTGACTACTTACAAGTCAGATTAATTACAGTTAATTAGTACTATAGTAATTGTTCAATTTGCTGTCTATCATTCAGAAGTGTAGCTGTGAGACTAAGCACCACACCATTCACAGGATTTAGTAGCATTTCTTGCGTTATGGCAGACACATTTTGTCGGATGGCTTCATTCAGTGCTACAAGTGATGCCGTTGGTTGCCAACTGAACTATATCTTTTCGTTGCCACACAAAAACCGGTTTCTTTTCCATCCGTTTGGTGCGAACCGTACTCTCTTAAAAAGTCAGCCACAAAATAGCTCAAATTGAGCTGAAATCCACTCATCTCAATGTTGAAAGGCAGCTTCTCAAAAAAGAGTTGTAATAACTCGAGTTCTAACCAATTTAAATGAAGTTGAGCTATTTAAATAACCAATTTAGATCAGGAAGATTTAATCGTTTGAAAAACAACTCTTTTATGATCGAAAAAATTACAGCTCTTTCATGAGAAGCCAAATCAGCTCTTTCGTTTTAAGAGTGTATCTTTGTATTTTGATTCGTTTTCGAATTATTCATTTTTAAAGTTCGTCCTTATTTTTGGATCACCTGGTATGTATAATGGACACTACGAAGGTTGTATCATGTTTAAACAATTCCTTTACATAATTCTTAAAATTATTCGTATTTTTTATTATTTTTATAATTATTAATTTAACACATGATTGGTAGTAAATTATAAAACATAGAGATTTGTGAAAACAAAAAGACATTCTTTGGTTTAATGAAGATGAAAATCATCTAATATTTTCTTTTAGGGAAACTATTAATGACATTAAGTATCTTTTTGTTTTGATTTTTAAGTTTTTGTTTTTTAATATAAAACGCTATATTTATAATTTAAAATTAATATTTAAAACTTATAATAAACTTATTAAGTACAACAAAAATTACTTGTAGCGTGAAACTTAGTATTTATTAAGCAAGAATATAACTAAATAGAGCTTAATGAGCAGTTTTTGGGGATGATATTTTAAAATATTACTTATTTTCAATGTTAAATGCATAATTTAACTCATGTGTTATACAATCAAGTGATTTTTTTCATTTTACGCTTTCTATTGATTTTTTGGAGAACTACTATGAGTACCTTAGGTGTTGTTTATTGTTGAAAATTGAGAATTTATAAGTCCCGGAAGTCTCGAAACTTGTCTTTATGTTGATGATTTAGAGAGTGGTACCCATAGTATTTAAGAAATTTTGAAGATTTTATACGAGGCTAAGATTATTATGAATCAAGCTAGTTTCAATTTGAGGAAATGCTTAAGAAATGACAGATCACTACTAGAACGATTGAAAAAAGAAGGATTCGAGATTTATCCATTTGATCAAAATCCTAGAATTATAAATCTGAAGGCTTTTATTAACTAAGAAAACAAACTCTTCTTACCCGAGCGACGTTACAGCAATACTGATAAGGAATTAATGACATCAATTTTTAATTAAAAAATACTCTTTTGGGATTTTCAGTGTGAACTCGGAACCAAAGATAAAAATGATAACCCGGTCTGGATCAAAGTAATGGACTGTTAGAGCAATAATGACATTCGTAAATATGACTTGCATAGAAAGAAGATTAAGCGTAGCTTATATTAGGTGACGTTTTCAAGCCAGAGACTTTTCTATGCGACATAAATCATAGTCCGGCTCAGCCATGAATTTCTACATATTTTTTTACTTCAGTGTCGTTAAAAATTCTTTTGCGTGGAGCAGTTCGGACCAAAAATACTTATTATAGCATTTCGCTTTTATAGTTATACTTTTTATAATTAAAGAAGTGCCAAACGCTGTGATATATTTATTTTATCAATGAATCACTGTTTATATGTAAATGTTTCACTTATATTTTAATATCGCTTATCCATACCGCGTGCGTTGGAGACTTTGAAAAATGTTATACAGTAATACCTTTTAAGACGGAATCATACAGAAAAAAACCGTACAAGACAAATGCTTTTCCTAGGAGGTTTAAATGAAGTTTATTTTTTTTCTTAGGTATCATTGTATTTATTCTGCATGGATCAACACATTTTCTGTTTAAGACAGAATTCCGTCATAGGCAGTTTTTTTGTCTTGTTTTATTGTGTTTAATTTTTTAACATTTAAATATACTATTCTTAAAGAAATAAATTGTATTATTTTATTGTATTATTGTATTATTAATAAAAGCAATTTTAAAATCTTTCGTAGCAATTTTAAAATCTTTTAAAATCTTTCGGTATTCGTAAAAATTTTGATTGAACCAAATTTTACTTATTTCATGCCCGTATTAGGTCAATCAGATCTATGATTTTAATACGGATTGTTCGAGACCGGGGTTGAAAATTTCGTCCAGTGCAGACTTCAGAAGAAAGAAACAGTCCCCTCTGGTATGAAAAAAATATATTTGTCCCGGATAGGCGAGTCATCAGAAAAAAGTAACGTCTCGGTCCTGATCCGACCTGGGCCCAGAATACAGATTTTTTAACAGTTTCTCCAGGACAATAAAAAGCTTGAAGTTGTGAGAGCTAAATTTAAAAAAAAGACTTAATTTGCATCTTAGAAAAGCATTCTTTTAAATAACTGATGGGTAGTAAAAGAGTACCACTTCGTTTTTGACAGTATTTCGTTTTTCTGCATAATGAATTTTTCCCGAATATTTCTTGTCTTTAAATTATTATAAGTTAAAAAATTGTTAAAGCAAAAAGCACAAACTCGAAACATGTCATTTTTTATTATTTTACATTTGTTTTGTTTCAAAAAATTTGAAAAATTTTACTTTTGAAAATTTTATTTTTGAGAATTTTACTTTTGAGAAAAATGTACTTTTGAGAATATGACTTTTTTAAATGTTATATTTTTTTTCAATAAATATATTTGATATTTCTGAAATTAATATTGAAATACAAAAACCCCAAAATAAGACTAAAATCAGATTTTCATCATTAATTAAATGGAAAGAAATTTAATTCCAATAAATAATGTTTGAAGTTATAACGATTTTTAACTATCCCATTTAAACCAGTACTAGCTATATGAAATTTTGATAAATTTTATGATAAATTTTAGGATGTGATTTTCTTAGCAAATTATATGGCTAACCATCACAAAAAAGAAAAAAAAATCAAAATTCTAACTCAAAAGATAGATTTTTTTACACATTTCCTTGAACTGTTAAAATAACATTGTCTTTTGAATTTCGCGCATTTCAATTTGTGTCTAATCCCTTAAAACCTGACGAATTATTCAAACAGCTATAACTTTGCTGGTTTTGAAGATATGAAGATGCAACTTTCTGCATAATATTTAGGACTGGATAAGGAAAATTTTCCTAATTGGAATTTTTAACCTACGGGGGCCGTATAAAAAGTTAATTTTCGTACTTTTTCAAATAGACCCCCCCCCCATGGCGTTGCAACTTATCTTATCAAAACATTCACCTATTTTAATGAATTTTTGCAATTGGAAGTATGGGTCTAGGGGCAATATTGTTTCGATATTTTGGTTTCGATATTTATGACTCACTATGTATAGTAGGGTGGGCCGAAAAAACTTTTTTTCGATTTTTGATGATGGCGAGTGCGGAAAAGTGTGTATACTTATACTGGTGGCACTCAGTTCACGCAAAAAATTTGAGATCTTTTGGGCATTTCCTTACCCTGCCGCAAATGGCTTGAAAATTTCCAAAAATGCTGATTTTTAAACTTTTTTAGCTAAAAAGTTAAAAATGTTAAATTAAATTAATTTTGGTTTTATTTACTTGAAAATGCATCTTTAACGTACCAAATGCTTAAATAAGATCTGATAATGCATAATTTAATTGCTAAGTGTATTTTAAATATGCCGATTTTCATAGCTTTTTCACGTATAACAGGCAAAAATTGTATTGGTTTGAATCGTTCGTTAATTTCTCTCTTAGTTCATTGGCCTTTAATTATTTTCTACTCTTCAAATTTCGTATATTTGGGCAGCGATAGCAGTATAACTCAAAAACAAAGCTGGAAGGCTAGAAGGGGTTGAAACAGGACTCGAAGCGTGCGCAATGCCTCATCGGGATGTTGAGGGAGTGAAGGAAGCTATAAAATAGAAGAGAAAATTTCGATAAGGGATTGTTATTATTTTATGCTCAAAATGCCATGCTCAAAATCTGCGACATTCGTTCAGTGTGGATGTGAAACCTTTTTCTAGAGAGATTCAGTACTTTTTGGATCGTTTGACGTACCATTACAGTGTTTTGTGCGTTTTATTACGACGAGCTTAGAAATGGCTATTATGAAGGTCCATGGCAAGGTAAAAGACACGCAACAGCATGAAAAGTATCCTTTTTGGGCACCATGCTTGTTGAAAGACTTGCAATTGCCGCCTTATACTGATATCATACGCCACTACTACTGGTTGCGAAGCGATATGGCAGAAAATCGAAAAATCCAATGTTAGTCAATAGATGATATTATTAAAATGGTAGATGAAAAAGTTACCGATATCTGAATAAAAGCCAGTGTTTTACTAACGATCAATTTACAAAACGATTAAAAAATATTAAAAAAAGTGTAGATCATTGGAGAAATCCTGAGATCGTATGGGCTTGAAAGTAAAGACAACCCGTGAAAAAATTCGTACGAAATGGTGAAACCTTTTAGTAGTTTTTAATCTTTTTGTAAATTGATCGTTGAGAAAACACTGATATGGAAGCTTTTTTTCAGATTTCGGAAACTTTTTCACCTACCATTAAACTATTATTCTAAACTATCACTATTAAAAGAAGTGTAGATCATTGGGGAAATCCTGTAATCGTATGGGCTTGAAAGAAAAGACAACCCGCGAAGATTTTGTACGATATGGTGAAACCTTTTAGTAGTTTTTAATCTTTTTAAAATTGATCGTTAGGAAAACACTGATATGGAAGTTTTTTTTAAGATTTCGGTAACTTTTCCACATACCATTTTAATAACATATCTATTGACTAATATTGGATTTCTCGATTTTCTGCCATATCGCTTCGCAACCAGTAGTAGTGGCGCATGATATCAGTATAAGTTGGCAATTGCAAGTTTTTCAATAAGCATGGTGCCCCAAAAAGGATACTTTTCATGCTGTCGGGTGTCTTTTACATTGCCATGGACCTTCATACTAGACATTTCTAAGCTCGTCGTAATAAAACGCACAAAACACTGTAATGGTACGTCAAATGATCCAAAACGTACCGAATCTCTCTAGGAAAAGGTTTCACGTCCACACTGAACATATGTGGCAGGTTTTGAGCATAATAAATTAATAACAATCCCTTATCACAATTTTTTCTTCTCTTTTATTTCCTCCTTAACTGCCTCAACATTACGATGAGGCATTACGCATTCTTAGAGTCCTGCTTCACCCCTTCTCACCTTCCAGATTTGTTTTAGAGTTATGCTGCTGTCCGTTGCCCAAATATATGACCTTTGACGCATAGAAAAAATTTAAAGACCAAGGAACATAAATAAGAGAGAAATTAACGAATTATTCAAACCAATGTAATTTTTGCCTGTTATACGTGAAAAATCTATGAAAATCGGCTGATTTAAAATACACTTAAGCAATTAAATAATGCATTATCAGAACTTATATAAGCATTTGGTACGTTAAAGCTGCCTTTTCAAGTAAATGCAGCCAAAATAAATTTAATTTAACATTTTTAGCTTTTTAGCTATAAAAGTTCAAAAATCAGCATTTTTGCAAATTTTAGGCTAAAGAAAGGTCCAAAAAATCTCAAATTTTTTGTGCGAATTGAGTGCCAGCAGTGGCCACTTTTCCGAACCCCCCCATAATCGAAAATCGAAAAAAAGTTTTTTTCGGCCCACCCTACTGTATAGTAAATAGTATATTAGCTCATATAGCATTGATCTCATAGTATTGAAGCATTACCATTTGTCATTTTTTAATATTAAAATGTATGAGATAGAAGAAAGTTTTAGGATTGACAGACCTAATGTATAGTAATTAAGAGGTAAAAATGTAACCATTATAAGATCGATCGCGAAACCATAAGTCTGCCACTGCCGTTTTTTCGCGAGAGCTGCAGAACATAGAAAGTTAAAACATGTGTGACGTGTCTGGGGGTATGTTGTTTAATTGAAGACATAATCTTAAGTAGGGGGAAGTGAGGTACATTGATACATGGGGCACATTGATACACCCCCTGTAGTGTACACAGGGTCATCACAGGAAGTGTCACAACAGCTCGAAAAGGTGATACTAGTGCACTCAACTATATACAGAAAGTTTTAGAATGATTCAGTTGTTTGTTGAAATGGGACGAGTGATTAATTGTTTTTGTAGGTCAAAAGTAAATTCGAGTTGTACAATTGAAATTGTATTATACAACTGTTACAGTATTTTCAACCGAAAAAAAATACTCTCTCTGGCAAGAAAATTACTCTTTATCAGTTTCTGATTCTTTTTTGTTAGATAAATTTTGAAGTATTGGATTTGAGACTCATTTTTTTTCAAACTGGCGGTATGGGGCACATTGATACAGTCTTTGTCGGGGCACATTGATACAACCTAAATCTTTTTCTAGTTCATTTTTTCATTACCTTTTATTATTTTTTTTACAATGCACTCCTTAATCCAACCATTTTTCGCTAAAAATTTTTAATATTCGTTTTTATTGAAGAGAAATAACTTTAATTTCTTTATATTAGAACATTTTATAGTATTTTTGCAAAGAGAAGACGTGCGAACTTACCCAACATAAAGTGCTAGTAGGACTAATTACAGAAAAGGACGGCGGCCGGAAAAATCTCAAATTTATATCAATTCTCCAGAGAAAAAAGTATTTTATTTCTGAAAAGTGTTACGTAAGAGAAATAAGCTGCTGAGCAGAACAGGATAATTATATTAAAAACAGAATTTTTAATATAATTATCCTTTATTTTCTGTATATAAACTGATTTATAAAGAGAAAACTTGGTAATTTTTCATCTTTCCTAAGAAAGAAGATAATCCTGGGGTTAAAGTATCAGATATGACCAAGTTACTACTGCCAACAATCAGACAAGGAACAGCCAGAACATCAGGTCATTAAACATTTCATTTTGATTGCTTTAATACTGCTTACAAATAAATTGTGTGTGATTTGAATTTTTAAAACTAATATAAAATGGTTTGCTAACTATTTTTTTATGAGAAATATGCATTGGTGTTATTTTGTCTCCATTTTTCCCAGACGAATCAAAGTGTATCAATCTGCCCCGGGGATGGGGCACATTGATGCAAATTACTTTTTTTGATTTTTTTAAAAATTACATGCAAAAATAATATAAAAAACAACGATTGTACATTTTTATAACACACTACACAGGTTTTGCTGACATCACATAGAAAAATAACTTGCCATTTCTGCTTTCTAGACACCAAAAAAAAATATAGAAAAAAGGTGTATCAATGTACCCCACTTCCCCCTATAAGATAAAATCAAACAGTTTATTTAAACTTCTAGAACATGGGAAAGTGGATCTAAGTTCGAAATTTCAGTCACTAAGCACAATACTAAGAGATTAAATTGCAAACTATACTCACGTCCACGGCTTAAATTCAGTTCGGGGCACTCACTCCGGCTTCACGTTCAAACTGCGGCTAAAAGCTAGTTTAAATCTATAGTGAAACAGCCCGTGGCTGCAAGCAACCTTTATTCTCAAAAATATTCAACGTATTAAATAACATCTTACCCACTGGCACTCTTCTTGGGTAACTCCGCTAACAAAACTAGCTATTGCGCTTTAGAACACCTGGCTACGCTTTATAACACAATCTAATTCACCTTGCGGGCTACTGCCGCTTCACCACCACACACAGCACTCCAAATCAAAGCTTTTATACATTGCAAACTGAAGACGGAGCTATAAATTTGCATAATACTCCTAACCACAGCTAACTGTTGACCCGAAAGCACCACATACACTCTGGAAAGTTAAAGGTGAATAAAGAATAGATGTCTCTTTTGCACCACACATGTTAAAACATTGATGTCACGATCTCACTAAAAATACTAGAGTGCCTTTATCACAAAGGGACACTCCCTCACAACCCCTCCTCTCGGAATCTACAGAGAAAAAGGACTGGGCAAAATGCATGCCATGGAATTTTTCTTGAAATAAATATTGAACCGCACAAGAAACAAAGTGATGGGTCTCTGTCGAGGGCTACGCGACTCCCATTGATCCGAGCTATGCCGAGATTCATATTTCAACAAAATTTGGTGCATTTCCGAAGAATTTTTCGGTGCTCTAATTTCATTGACATTGACATCAACATTGGTATTAAAAAGAGGAAGAACTATGTCAAACAATTCCTCAAATATAACATCCAAATCTAATTTATTTTTTAACTCAAGTTTACGTAGATAAAATTTTGACGCTGATTCATATATATTCTGACTATTACAATAAAATTTTCTACGTAAAATACTTTTATCTTTGACAGAAAGAAACGCTTTCTTTTCTTCAGTAACTGTCTGTTCAAATCATTTAGTCTCATCATTAACTAGGAATTTCCCTATATTATCTAATTACAAAAGTGCTTCGCCCTTTAGCGAGTATTTAAGCATTATATACTTATTCTTCTCCGGTATATTATTAAATAAAATATAATCCCCCAATTTCACTAAGAACTCGTTAATGTCCCTTTCACCAGTAAAATAAACTCTTGGGACAAGCTCACAATGTTCGATTTTTCGTTGGGCGCCATTTGTGACGCGATGGTCGAACACATGTTGGGCGCCATTTGTGACGTGTCTGGGGGTATGCTGGTTAATTGAAGAAATAATCTTAAGTATAAGATAAAATCAAATAGTTTATTTAAACCTGTGGAAGATGGGAAAGTGGAGCTAAGTTCGAAACTTCTGTCACTAAGCACAATACTAAGAGATTAAATTACAAACTATACTCACGTCCACGGCTTAAGCTCAGTTCGGGGCACTCACTCCGGCTTCACGTTCAGATTGCGGCTAAAAGCTAGTTTAAATCTATAGTAAAACAGCCCGTGGCTGCAAACAACCTTTATTCTCAAAAATATTCAACGTTTTAAATAACTTCTTACCCACTGGCACTCTTTTTTGGGTAACTCGGCTCACAAAACTAGCTATTGCGCTTTAGAACACCTGGCTACGCTTTATAACACAATCTAATTCACCTTGCGGACTACTGCCGCCTCACCATCACACACAGCACTCCAACTCAAACCTTTTATACATTGCAAATTGAAGACGGAGGTATAAATGTGCATAATACGCCTAACCGCTGTAGACCCGAGGGCGCCACATACGCTCTGGAATGTTAAAGTTGAATAAAGAATAGATGCCGCTTTTGTGCCACACATGTTAAAACATTGACGTCATGATCTCCCTAAAAATACTAGAGTGCGTTTATCACAAAGGGACACTCCCTCACACATGGATTACAATGCAAAGAGCTATAATGGCTATTTATTACCCCCAAACATGTATAGATTATCAGTTATTCACAAATATTTTAGGAAAAATTCATGGCTTAATTGAACCACATGAATCAAAAATGTATTCGCTTTAATTTTAGATATACACTCAAAAAACTATTTTGTTGAAACAAATAAATTTTGATTGATATAGCCCCAACCAAATAGTTTGGTTAGAATGACAAAATTTTAACCAAACACATTTTGAATTAACAAAATTATTTGATTAGTCTAACTACAATTTTGGTCATTCCAACAAAATGTTTGGTTGGATATATATCAATCAAAATTTATTAGTTTCAACAAAAGTTTTTTCCGTATATTATTAAAAATAGTGTTGTTAATGTACCGTAAAAACATGTTCCAAGATATCTCGGAATTTTCTGAAACTAAAGTTTACTTAGGTCGCATAATTTTTCGGAAAATCTGGTATTCACACAAACTTTAATTTGTGGGCGGTCATCGGGAAGATTAAGGGACGCTCGATATATTTATCGAAGCAGAATTACCCAAGGACTTTTTGTAATAATTTTCAAAAAGAGTTTGTTGCCAATAAATGCGCGGATCCGTCTTCAAATTCGCCAAAAATATTGAGATGGCTAATATCAGGATGAGGATTTCAAATTGTCTAAACCGTCCAAAAGAGTGGAAATACAGGGAGGTTTTGTGAAATCAGAATAGAAAACATAACTTTTTAATTGTAATACTTATCAAATCAGTTTAAAATTTATATAACTTGTAGAAAAACAACCAAAAATTAATGTATATGGAGATTTAAAAAAAAATGGGCTAAAAAAAGATTATGACTTCATAATTTTCAAAATATCAAATCCAGTCAAATTTATTATAAATTTTTTTAATTTTATCTATAACTTCTGTTTTGACAAGTTTTTGTAAGGATGGGTAGTTGAAGAATTACCAAATTCATAACTTCGTCAGTCCACAAAATATCACATCCGCTTGAACAAAATAACAGTCTTCCTTACATTATCTACAACTTTTATATTATCAAGTTTTGATGGACCAAATTTTACAGCAAATACAAATTAGGAATACATAACGGATGGTGAATAACAGCATGCTCCGTATCAGAAAAATGAAAGAAAAATCTAGACTACAGCGCCCTCATAAAATTGTTAAACTCAGTTTATCTTTAATCTTTAATTAGTTTTTTTGGAAATATTAGTAATTTGAAATATTTCGTCGCATGTACGACGACCATGCAGAGATTTTTTTATTATAATTTTTTGATAAATATGCAATGCATAGGGTAACAATTTGGCACACATGAAGATATGCTCTATATGCTACACAATTAATATTGTAGATCTTTGCACCCTATCACATTTGCATGTATTACTGAAAATAATAGACTCAAGTATTTTTTAATGGATTTTTCTATAGCATGATTCTTTTTAACATCATACATCTTTGAATGAAGGGGAAAGATAAAAATCATGAAATAATTTATACCAAAATTCATTAATGAATCCCAAAGTTAATACATATATACAAACTATACTTCACACCATTTCTGTTAATTAATAATGTTCTACACAAAAAATCACAGACTTTTTGTAATGCAACTTTTTTTCCAGTGTACCCTTTCTTACATAGGAACGTTTTTGATTATCAGAATAGAATGAAAATTAAAATTAACATTCTTTAGAACTACAACTATAAATAGAATACTTAAAAACATAAACAAATGAAAAAGAAAAAAATTATTATTCCAGTCAACATTGCTTATAAATTTATTTCTTCAATGCATTGGTAAAAGAACATAAAATTTATACTCGATGGGGATTTGATATCAAACGTTTTGGATCATAAATAACTATCAAAACTATTCATGTTAGTCTAGAGATGAAAGTACAATTCCTCATTTTAAAAATTGCTGTTGGTTAAAGATTTCGGCCTGAATATTATTATACGGGAATCTAGCTACTTTTGTATTTCACAAGGAACTCAATAATTTTGGATATGAGCCAACTTATTGTGTAAGAGGATTACTTCAAATCTTAATGGGATTTTCTATGACTGTTCCGAATTCAAAGAATAAATAAAATACTGCATTTTCTTCTTATTATTTTTTCAAACCTACAGTACAAAAATCTTGAATTCCAGTGGGATATTTTGAATTTTATTATATCTATTTGATCTAGAAAATGAAATAGAAAGAGTAATTTTTTTTTAAGTGTGCGAATTTCTATTTTAATTTGCCCCGTATTGCTTTCTTGAAAGATATTTCACCATTTTTAGAACTGCATTTTAATTTTTGAATGTTTTTTCCATTTCTTATATCATCTGAGGTCTGTTATGTTTGACAGAAAAATCCTATATCAAGAATATCCATAAAAGTCTTTTAAAATGAAAAACTTTTATTTTCTTTATATGTATAAATCTGGGTGAAATATGAATTTTTTTAAAAAATTTATATTTTCTTTTATAATTTTTCCGTAAATACAATAAAATATTTTTAAACAAAATAAAATATTATCATATAATTTAATGCGTATTTAAAATTATTTGCATTAGAATTTAGCTGGGGAAAAAAGTTTGCAAACATCAAGCACTAAAATAATTTATTGAATACTTATATGAGCTGAAACTCTTATCAAAGTACTATATCGCTTGATTTCATATCAATAATACTTTAATAAGTTTCACTACAACAAAATGACTAATATCATTGAACAGAATTTGTTAAAATATATAATCACATGATAACTCTTAATATATGGCATCGTTTTCTATACGCGTTTTGCACTGAATATCATTAAAAAAGAAGACAGACAACAATTTTTTTTGTATTTATTTGAATCGATTCTTGATTTGAGAACTTCAGAATTTCAATTGTCTATTATGTGCTATTGTCTTTTATCGCGTTATGTTAGATAGTACTGCAACATTTATTTATATATACAAACGTAAGGTTAAAATATGTTATAACCTAACATGAAAAGAGAAAAGTTACTGAAAAATATTTAATGCTTTTTATTTATATCTCTCCATACTTAAAAAAAACTTTTGATTAAAAAAAAAAAAAAAAGATAAATAGCAAAAACGCACACGGTTGCCAACCGTACACAATTACTAAACTGAAATAATCGAGGATTATTAAGTATCTTCAATAATAATCTTTATTAGGGAAGGCGAACCTTTCATAAACACGCGCTACATTTTTCTAAAAAAACATTTTATGTGATCATGCAGTGACAAAAATAAAATTCATAAAAAAAAGTAATGAACCAAATAATAACAATTCAAAATTACTTAAGATTTTATTTTTAACATTAACAAAATATGTGTAATACTTGATGATAATCTTTTGAGATTTATGTTTATAATATTATTTCTGTTGTCTCATCTTACATGCCAATTAATTCATATGAAATTTAAACTTAGTTATTTTTAAGAGAATGTAAGTTGAAAAGACTGATTTAACATGATTCATGTTGTTTATTTCTAAAACAAAATTTCTCATAGAAAAAAAAAAAGTCTAAATAGCAAGTCTCGGGATCAAAAGCTTTAGTTGCTTGTAATCCAATTCCAATTTATTATAATTTGACCCTCATCATTTTTGCTTGTAATGTAGTTTAACTTTTTTGGTAGCAATCTCCCGATTCTTTGTTGTTCTTAAAACTTTGTGAACCAATATTTCATTAAAAGTTATATTTCAGTTCTTTACTCTGTATGACAAAGATAACCAATCAAACTAATCGAAGTAAGATAAACAGAGACAATGTTTAGATAAACTAATCCATTTTTTTTTTAATTATACCAAATTTTTATTCAGAAACTGAATCTATGCCGTGACGATATTAATGTCATCATGCCACTTGTTTCACGCGGGCCACAGTCGCGCCACTTCTGATATATATATATATTTAAAATGAAAGGGAATTAGGCCAATTTTGAGTGATTTTAGCATGTGAAATGAGAACTTTTGGAAGCCTTTTAATATCTAAATGGGATGAAAAACAAGCTTTTAAATATTTTTTTTTCAGAAAGACACCGAGAAAACTTTAAAAGGCCGAAAAGTCTAATTGTGATAAAGAGGAATCTTGTTTTTCTCAACTAAGGGAATCTTGCTCCTAGCATAAAATGATTCTTAGATATTGCTGATCTTGTAATGCTTGTATTAATTTAGTCAACCGATGTAAATTGCACTTCTTTTCATTACAAAATCTCATAAATTTTTAATATAAATAAAAGGAAAAAACGGACGATTTTACGGAACTTATACTCGAATTTATGGGAATTTTTTTCCATTAAAAAACAGAGAATTGTTCGGGTGTCCGGATCAACAGTACAATTTCCGTAAAATCGTCCGTGTTTTTTTTTTACAATGTTGCATTTACTTCATTAATTTTCTTCATTTCTTCATTATTTACCAAAAATTTGCCATTCCTTCTTTTTTTAAATTAATAAATGGTTTTTAAAATTTTAATAAAAAAGTTTTATACCCAATTACAAAATAAATAAATCTAAATATACTTAAAATGTGCATATTTTTTTTTTTTTTTTTGGCTCTTTATAGATCTTTATAGATAAGAATAAAAAAAAAATTCAAATTCTTTACGAAAAAGGAGGAGAACATATTTATATAAAAACCTGTAGTTTAATATGTTGAAATTGTAATGTAGGAAGCGATTATTTTACATATTAAAAAACTATAACAAATTTAAAATCAAAAATTTCTTTATTTTGTGTGTGTGTGTGAGAGAGAATTTTAAAGAAAACATATGAGTAAGTCTTTTTAGATCGCGAAGTCGGTATAGTCGTTGGAAGATATTCTGTTGACTGTATTCATGTAATGCAATTAAATATATCGTCGGTTATGTTCTTTTTCGTAGTTTATTTGTCAGTTTACAGTAGAATCCCGATTTTACGTTTTTCACAGGACCAGCAGTAAAATCGTACGAAAACTTAAAATCAAGATTAAAAAAAAAAAAAAAAAAAAAAAAAAAAAACATGGAAACATAAACTTACCAATACCTAGTTAGTATTTTTTTTAAATATGTTATTGATTGCTTTTTTCTTTTTAAGTGTAATCTGACATATACTATTTTCATTACATGCGAGATTTTGCCATTTTTTTTTTTCATGTACAGTTAAAAATTTCTTTAATTTTTTTAAAACTCCAAATGTCTTGTGCTGGTGAATTCTCGATGTTTTCTGGGTATTCATTATCTGGATATTTATCAATGCCATCCTCACTTTCATATTGTGAAAACAAATCGGAAACAGTCTGAAAATCTGGTAACTTCAATTTCCTTATCGCAATCAATGTACTCATAAACATTGACGTCTGCAAATTAAAATTCATCCAAATTTCCAAACATTTTGAAACTCTTCATAATCGAGTGACAAAAAGGCTTTTTCATACCAGTTGCTTTCTATAATGCATTTTAAATGATATGATTATTCCCAAGTCACAAGGCTGAAATAAACTGGTACAGTTGGGTGGAAAAAAATCGAATTGCGCATTCTTTAAGTTCAGATTAGCATGAGAAGTGTAATGATGAACAAATAAATTATTTTTTACTTTGGAATAGCATTTTTGCATCCAATTTTCTTCCAAGATCTTCAAAAACATTTAGGGTCCTCCAAGCAGTCTGTTGGCATTTAATTTGTAGGCAATCTTTTAGTGTTTTTACAGCATTGAGGATTCTTGGATTTACCAATCTCAAAAGGTGATAGCTTTTCAATTCCGTCTGCATTCATGCATATAAAAACTGTTATTCACACTTTTGATAGCTTTCGATATGGATTTTTTCTCTTTTCACGGTATATCTTTTATCAGGGAAGATATTAAAAGACAATCCAGATCCACCTCCTTTTTTGAGTAACACAAGAGAAGGCAACGCTTTTTCCATCCATTCCTCAATGACCGCAATATTTACTGCATCTGACTCACCACAAGTAAACTTGTACGACAAATTATGCCTCTTCTTGAATCGGTCGAACCAACCATTGAATACAGTGAAATTCTGCATTTTTTGTCGAGAAAATATTGATGTGCCTTTTCTTTCAAAATTGAGCAACTTTTGCAACTTTGCAAAAGTGAGGAATTTTGCTTGTTTAAAGCACTCGTACAAAATATTTCATAATTCTTCAAAAGGAAAAGATTTCAATGTTTTTCTTTTCTTTTAAAATTACTAAAATTATACCAGACGGTTTGCATAAAATTATTTTATAAATTTTAATTAATATTCTTAAAAAGGTTATGTTTGCGTATATAGACATACAGTTTTTTTCTCTAATGAATACAAAATTTCACACATTCACATCTATAGAAACATACTTAAATCATACACTTACACTCATCAATACTTACATCACTATAGAAACATAATTAAATCATTACCCGAGAAATTTTTAAGTACAGTAGAATGTAATAACTTTATATCATAACCGCAAAAACAGTTTTTTTATAAAATTGACAACGTTGGGAACTTTTCGCAATCTTTTATAGAAAACAGAAAGTTACATAAAATAAATTAATAAATTTTGCATAAGAGTAATATTTCTGGCAGCATGATTAATCACATTTCAAGCCTCTGCTGAATATTTTGTTAAAGTTATCTCCAAAAAATGTTATTAAAATAATTATTTTAAAATGCATATTACATTAAAAAATAAATTGTCTTACTTGGATTAATTTATTATTAAGAAACAGATCTGATAAAAAAAACCCTGTTTTGTCAAGTTAAAGCATTTACAGATCAATTCGTTTTAGAAATACTTTAAATAATATTTAATGCATATTAACAAAAATATAGTGTCAGTGTCATCTGAGCCCAACATAAAAGATTAAATATAGATAAATGTAAATTATTCTTGCTTAAAAAATATAATTTTACAATTAAGTTTAAATAAAAAATAATTACCGTAAATTTTCTGTAAACCGTATTTTATAAATATAAATTTTAAATGTGTCTGAAATAAAAATCTATCAAGCTATGTCCTTGAGAATCTATAAACATAGAGTAAAATTTCTCTGAGGCGAAATATTGTCTACTACGGAATTTTTTTTTCGGATACTATCGATTCGACATCAGACAGAGTTTACTGTATTGGAAATACATTGTTCATAGAATTTTACAATGAATACACAGCTTCTCTGTAAGAACGTTAGAAAAAACTGTCCTCACCTTTAATTTTTTTTTAACAAAACATCTTAAAAATACTTTAAAAAATATGTTTCTCCTGTATTTTTCAAGTGATTAATTCGTTATATAAAAACCTACCAATATGATTTTTTAAAGTTAACAATATCTTGATATACGGAAATATTTATTCACTTCTCTCAACGAATTTTAATTTAGAAATTAAAATGTACTAAAACTTTATTTCTGACGACATGAAATCGGATCATTTAAATACATAAACAAATAAATGAAATTTGCACAACATCCGGGAAAATTCAAACTCAAATATTATATAATCTTCGAACTGAGTGAAGTGATAACTATCTAATGCAATTTTATTATTAAACTGATTAAATAATCTCCTTTTTTAAAGATATTTTCAGCTTCAAATAACAATATTTGTTTTTCACTTTTAATGAATTTAATAAAATTAACACATGTTTATTTTTATTTTACGTTGCGATATTAAAACTTTTACTTTTTTGAATTCCCTCTCAAAACTAGTCACTTTTCATTTTCCTTTCCAATTTTTCTGTACAGCTTGTTCTGGGATATACGTCCTGCTAAAAGAAACCAAATAACAAAGATTTTTTTTCGTTTTGCAATATCCGTATTTACCACTGGTTATTCACTTTGTCATAATTCATATAGTTTATTCATATAATGGCTAAGTATAAATTCTTTCTGATCTAGATTAGGATAATCTTTTATTATGCTATTCATCTACTAAAACGCAACTACGGCTTAGAAAAAAGAATATATTTTGGTTTATGTAATTTCGATCCTAACAATTCGCAAAATTTTCCTAAAGAGTAATTTGATAAGACACTGCTATTTTAAGTAATAATTCAGCAACAAACAAGATGATTTACAATTATGTGTTTTTCTCTTGAATACATCAGGACTGCGACACGTGCTGTTATTAATTTAATTAATTTGACACACAAAGAAAAAAACTGCACTGTTTTTTTAAAAATTGGTGCTATTTTTTGTAATAACTATACGTTGCTGTACTAAAAACCTATAAAATCTGATTTTATAATTCCTCATTAGAATCAGTAAGTATTTCATCTGTAGAGTTTATTCCGTTTGTATGAGATATGTCATGACTGCTCATGTGCATAAAAACTTCGATAATTGAGCACTAAATGTAATCAGAAAATATTTATTAAAATGTAGACTTTAAATTTCCACTTCATTAGTTTATGGCTGTACTAATCTTTCAACAGTTGGCAAGATTCAATGTGAACACGAGAAACAATGCAAATCTCATTTGTTTTTACAACTTACACACGTGCAGTTGAGAGCTTAAACGAAACAATTATAACTATTCTTTGAATGAATATACTCACAAAAAAAAGTTTTTTACAGTTTTTTAAATAACAGAATGTACAAAATATGGACTATATGCAGAAATTTGTCTTTTAATTATCTTAAAACAAAGGTAAGCATTTTAAGGGAAAAAATCTTTCATTAAAGTTCGTATATTTTACTACCAAAATTTCTTTTTTTCTACACAGTCTAAAATCCATGATATCAAAGGATATTCAGATTTAAAAAATCTTTTGTGCCGTAATTTCACTGTAAAATGTGATAGATAAATTTTTTTTAAAGCCATGCTAGACATTTTATAGAAAAGGGTGAAGCGATTATATTTAGAAAAAAATCTATAAAAAAGAGAAAGGAAAAATTTATAAAAGAAATTAATTTATTTTTGTATAAATTCTCATTTCTAATAGAATTATTAATGACATTTTAAGTTTTTGTGAGTATTTTATAAGTTTTTATCAGAAAAATATTCATTTGTGCCTGATATTGTAATAACTATTGGTACCATTATTTTTTTTCTTAATTTTGTATATCTAACTATCGATTAATAAAATGCCACTGTAAAAAAAAAGGATCCTAAAATATAAAGACTCACTTAATGATGCTTAATATAAGACTTGTTTTATTTTATTCTATATAATTACCATTTTCTACTACCTTTGAATCATTATATACTACTAGATATAAGCAACATTATCGAGATAAATGTCTATTTTGAATACAGACATTTTTGTATCGGCTTAAAAAAATTAAATACATAAACATAGATTATAATCTTATTTTCTAAAATAATCAATCTGACAGTTCTTTCGTTTAATTGCACAATATTACATACTGACGACCAAGATTTTTCATAGTTCAAGAGTGATTTGTTCAAAACTCGACATTCTTCGAGAGTTCATCTATTGTTATGGGATAGGGCTTATAAAAAGGCACTTTTCAAAGTCTAAATACAAAGTAATCCACTGAAGAGTATTGGAATGTATTTAAATGGAACAGTCTCAATATTTATTTCATTTATTATTTCGCCTAAAAATATTTGAGAAGATTTCGAGATTTGGCTGGTATTTTTATCCTGACAAAAATTAACGCAATGGAGATTGTACGAATAAAATTATTCAATATCTTCTTTATAAGCAACTGTTAAAATACATTTATTTCTGATAATAATACTAGTTAATTTTGATATTCTTACTGTCTTCCTTATTTTAATTTTTTCGTGGTAATATATGGCGTGGCGACTTTAAATGCAGTGAGTGATTAACGTGCTTTTGTTGGGTATATATTCTTCAGATTTTTCCCAGCCAAATATAAATTAGTAAGTTTTTTTTTTCTTTTCGCTAATTTTAATACTTATTTTATGTTTACATAAATTAAAATCAAACTTTCTACATTTTTTTGATAATTAAAAAATGTATTTCTCATCGAAAAGCCTAAATAAATAGAGTTATGTTTACTGTTTATTCTGCTATTTAATATACTAATAAAAATGGTTTCAGGAAATGCAAGAACTGGACTTTTTCAAATATTAGACAAATCTTGCAGAAATTACAAATTAGAGATACCCTCCTCAGTCCTCAGTCAAGAGACTAATATCACCAAATAATAATAAAAAACAGTTTAAAATTACTCTAGAATGTATCAGTCTATATATCGATGCTTATGATATGCATGTGCTTATTAAAAGGTTCCAAAGCAATTTTAATAATTCTACAGGCATTTAAATTAATAAAAAAGGCGTTTTTTGTGTCTCTTACAGGTGACATCAGGACTGAGGTGGATACATAGCGGTTAAAGAAAAGATTATAATATTAACATGGTTATACTAAAACTAGTTTTTACAGAAAATTTTAAATAAAATCTTCACAAAAACGACTAGATAAAATTGTTACACTAGATTTATTTCTAATATTAATTAAAATTTTTTGGTGAAATTAGTACATATCCTCGACATATACCTGCATCTACAGTGCGCGCCGGCAAGGACATTATAATTGATTGATAAACCTACAATGCATAGAGTAGCAGTTTCGCATATTTCGAGATACGCTCAATTAAAATTGCAGACATATTCTCCAAAATAGAATTGCACAAGTTACTGATAATAATTAACGCAAATATATTTTAAATAGATTTTTATTTAATACGTTATTTTTCACATCACAGTTTTTTTGAATGGAAGAGAAAGATAAAAATATAAGGCAAAATACGTTAATGAATCCCAACGTTTATACATGTATACAAACTATACTTGTCACCCTTTTCTGTTCATTAAGAATATTTTACACAAAAATCGATAGAATTATAACTAACTCAACTTTTTTACCTGTGTATCCTTTTGGATAAATATATTATGGCTTATCAGAGCATAGAAGAAAGTAAAATTTACCATTCTTTAGTTAAAACTAAGCATTTAAATAAAATATTTTAAAACATAAATATTTGAAAATTAAAGCCTTTTATATTCCAATCAACATTGCTTATATGCTTATTCCTTCAATGCATTGGTAAAAGAACATAAAATCATACTCGGCTTTGATATCAAACGTTTTTGCTCATAAATAACTATCAAAACTATTCATGTTAGTCTAGAGATGAAAGTACAATACATCGTTTTAAAAATTGCTGTTGGTTAAAGCTTTCATCCTGAATAATATTAAATGAGAATCTAGCTACCTTTGTATTTCACAAAGAATTCGAAGATTTTGGATACAAGCCAACATATTGTGTAAGAGGATTATTTCAAATCTTAATGATATTTTTCAGGACTGTTCGAATTTTAAAGAATAAAATCGTGCATTTTCATATCCTTCGCAAAACTACAGTACAAAAGACTTAAATTTATCTGGGATCTTTGAAATTATATTATTTAAGTTCGATCTATAAAAAGAAATAGAAAAAGTAATTTTTTAAAAATTAAGCGAATCTTCTTTAACTTTTCCTATATTGTTTACTGTAAAAGTACTTCGCCAACTTTAGAAATGCAATTTAATTTTTCAATGTGGGATCTTTTGGATTATATTACATCAGTCTGATCTAGGAAAAGGAATAGGAATAGCAAATTTTTAAAAACAATGAGAATTTCTGTTTTAATTTGCTTTATATTGCCTTTTAGGATATATTAATTGGTACTTAAATATATTTATTGGTATTTCTGACTCATAAAACAAAATTTTCCCCAAAGTCCAAAACTTTTGAAATTTTTCTTGGAAAGTCGAAAATTTTCTCGAATCCAACAGTTCCTTATTTTAAAGAGGAAGGAAGAAAAAATATTAATATATAGGATTGTTTTATTCTCGCTTTCTTTAAAAAAGTTTTACTTTAAAATATCTAAAATATGTACTAAATATTTCTTATGATATATGATAGTTAGCTATGATTCGAAAATAACAAAGATTTGGTTAAAGACTGTTTTTTACATGTTTTATGACATATTTGTTTTAAAAGATATTCAATTTTCTTAAACGTAAAATAAATGTTTTGAAACCTTTTTTAGATCCCAAAGCAATCTTTTACAATCAATTATTAAATGTGATAAATCCTATCAGTAATTTTATTTTATTCTGAATGTTTTAAATTACGTAAGTTGCGTAAAATACATAAGTTCAAAATTACATCCATTATACTACATGGTTTATACAATGTGTAATTTATAAATTATAAATACTATTTAAAAAGGGGTATATATTTAAGTAAAGGTAATATTTTCTCTAGTAAACACATCATGTATCTTTATCCATTTTCCTCAATGAAAACATAATTAAACCATTATACAGGGAAATTCTGGCTAAAATAAAATGTAATAAGCTTTATATCCAAACCGAAATAGAATTTTTTATATCAAATTGAGAACGTTGAGAACTTTTCATAATCTTTCATGGAAAAAAGATAGTTTCAAAAAATAAATTATTTTGCATAAGAGTAATACTTCTGGCAGCATGATAAATAACATTTTAAGCCTCTGCTGGATATTTTGTTAAAATTTCCCTAAAATCTTTTATGAAAGTGATAATTTTAAAGTGAATATTCCATTAAAAATAGAAATATCTTACTTCGATAAATTTATTATTAATTAACATGTCTGATAAATAATCTTTATTCGTTTAATGAGCAATTCGTTTTTAAAATATGTTGAATAATATTTGGTACATATTGACACAAATATATTGCCAATGTATACTAAACTCTGCAAAATAGATTAAATATAGATACAGTCAGCTCTCGTTAATTCGAAATCGGTTAAATTAAATCTTCGCTTAATTCGAACTGAACTTGAAGCCCCGAAATTTTCAATAACAGAATAATTTTTAAAATTTTCATTTATTCGAACTCACTTTCTCTTTATTTCGTTTAATTCAAACTAACGAGATTCCGATTTTTCATATTTTCTTACTTTCCCCCGGACTTCAGATCCTTGACAGAACTTTCTTTCTTTCATTTTTTGTTAGAATTGTTCTTAGCAAGCATACATATAGTACCATGAATTTTAGATCCGCTTTTTTAGTACTCCGTCTGACCATCCATGTCACCTCCACCTCATCTTAGTTTGTGCTTGTTCCTAATTCCTTAATTATTTTATGTATTTATAACTTTTGATTTAATATTAAATCATATTCTAATGATAACAGTCGAAATAAATTTGTAAAATGCTATAACATTAGTTTCTTTGTAATAGTACCTCTTTAAACATGTTTTCTTCTCATACTTTTCACAATTCGAAATCTATATAATTCGAACATTTCTTATGGTCCTGACGAGTTCGAATTAACAAAATCCGACTGTAAATGGAATTTCTTCCTTTTCTGTTAGGTTTATTACAAAGTTTTAATAAGAAACATTTAAAATAAGCTCTCTGTGAGGCGGATTATGTGTAAGACGGTACATGTATCTAATTGGAAAAGATTGTCAAATCCCTGATCATTTTTAACTCAGTTACAAAAAGACTACTTGCTATAAAAACAATTTTTTTTCTTAAATAAATATAAATAAAAGTTCCTATTTATCCTTTGTTGGATATACATTACCAGGAGTATTTATTTATCTGTCCAAGTGGCCTCCTAGAAAGTATTACCGACAAGATTACTTGAAAATATTTTTAACTCCCTGGTCATTTTAACTCAGTTATAAAACGAAAACTTGCTAAAAAACAGTATTTTAATCTTAAATAAATAAAAGTATCTATATATCCCTTGTTTAATGCACATACCAGGGATAATTGTTTATCTGTCCATGTGAAAACCCAAAAATTATTACTGAAAAGATTAACTAAGTGAATTTTGCTGGTACGTCGGCAGAGTATTGACAGAGTATTTACAAATTAAACTATCGGTCTTTGGTTCGGCTTCCACTTTAGGCACTTTTTCACACACCTGGAAAAAACTAATTATTTAAAAAATATTATGAAATACTCTAACTGCTTGATAAGCCATATAGAAGCAACTTCCACGCTGACGTATAAATTATGCCTTTTTAAAATTAAGTGCCACACTATATTTACTAATAAAGTGATAAAGAAAAAAATGTTTGAGGATATACCTATTTTCAAATACACAGACGTGATCTTTACATGTATTCTTAATTTTTAAGTTTAGATTTAATACTAACAACTTTTTTTTTTTTATCTCTTCAGGTATCTTTAAAAATAATAACTTTCATATAAATCATTAAATAATAAAAAACACCTTTAAAGTACATTACTATTCTAATAACATGCAGAATTTCTTTGAAATGCTTCCTCTTTACTCAGATTTAAAAAAATCTAGTATGTTCTTTCTTGTTACAAATTTCATTAAACAAGAGCAACAAAAATAATTTTAGGAGGTAACATTAAAATAAAATTTTGGATGCGCCCAGCAATTTCTTATTTATCATTAATATTTCAATCTTTCGCAAACAACTTTATGCTCATCGCGAAAAGGCAGCATAGCAGTGTTACGTAATCAGCACTAACTGAGTACAAAGTTTTGTCAATTTGCGTTCATTAGTTTTATAAGTAGAAAGCCTACAAAATTTTCATAGTTTAATTACTTCTTACTTTATCTGACCAAATATTTCTAGCTCCAGCAGATACACAAACTGATGCTTTTGAGTGAATACTTCATGTATGTGTCGTGTTAAGTTTCAAATTTGCATTTTGCTGCGAAAAGATGCCAAAAATCAAGAAAATGCCTCAACTTTTGCAATATGCGAACTTCACTTTTTTTAAGTTAAGATAAATATTATTTTATATTGAAACCAGTATTTTCGTCCTAAAATGTTTAAAATGTATTTAAAATAGGTATAGCCATTTGTATAACCCAAAAGTTCGTATTTTTCTTTTAAAAGTTAAATATCATCAGTAGCTAAACTTTTGCTGAGCGTGAGCACTGTATCTCCTTTTTTTCAGTTTCTTTTTTTCCCTTTTTCTATATACATATATGTTTTATTTCTTCCATCAGCGTAGAAATTCTTATCAGATTTTACACTATTCCATCAGATAAAATATGGATTTTTTTTTTAAACCCTTAAATAAAAGTCAGAACTATTTAATTGGAAACATTATAAATACACCATAATTTCCATAAATTTTATAAAAATGCACAAATTAGCATCAAACACTCGGTAAAACAAATTTCATTTTCATAACATATGTACTAAGTCAGGTAAAAAAACATTAAACGATTCATATTTGAATAATAAATTGTTTATCTTCATATAATATGTCATAAGAGAATATTGCATCAAAAACATAGAAATACTTTTCCTCTAATGTAACGTTTTACCTAAATTCTAAATAGAAAATAATTCTAAATATTTGTTACATTTAGATATTAGCGACATTTTTTAATACAATGTTTTTTTAAATTATGTAAAATATTTTTAACAACTAATTTATCAACAATTACATTTCTAATTCTATAAAATGAAAAAAATAGCATTTATATATTAATGTATAATGCAGCAAATGTTTAAATAGAACAAATTTTTTTAAACAGTCGCATGAATAATTGTTTCAATAATAATTTTATTGGAGCGTTTTTTTTTTTCCTTTTACATTTGAGTGAAGTTAAAAACATTAAATACTCATTTTCAAATGTGATTAATTTAACATAAGAAACATAATATAAAATAACAAATGACACTTGTAATAAAAAATAAAATTCTATTTCTATTCATATTTGTATGCATTTACTTAACATACGATTTTAATCTTTCATTAAATATATAGATATTGTGAAAAATTATTCCTCAGAAAAAAATCTATTTTTAAAGAAAGAAAAACATTTAAATGACATACAAATTTATTTAATTTTATTTCCTTGTAAAAGTATATTTATATGAAGTCGGAACTATCACATACATAATGAATGATGCAACTTTATAAAGATTTATGTTTGAGTAGAAGGTATTAAGTGCTTAGATTCTAAGGTTCACCTAAATAAAATTTATGTCTTTTCTGAAATACGAAACATATTGATGAAGTAGAATCGATACTGGCTAATATGCGACATGCAAAATGATCAGTAATTTATTGTTCTAAGACTGATTTTATAATTTCTTTGTAACCAATACATCATTTTACTTAGTTCCACTACGAATACACTGAAAAGTGACATAAAAAAAACAAAAAAAAAAAAAAAACACTGCATAAGCTTTTTTATTTTATTTTTTATTTATTTATTTATTTTTTTAAGACAAATTTATGAGTTAGAATATAAAATATGTGCAACATGCAAATAAAATGATTGGTAAGTTATTCTAAATTATCGTAATTTAATACGAAATTTTTTGAACCTCAAATTTTGGAATAAGCTTGGAATATTCCTGAATTACATTCAAAATGTAATATAGGTTTTTTTTTTCTTATTTAGGATTCCATACTTAAGTGGCAAAAACGAAAACAGTTATTATTTGAAGAAGACCAATTATCATACTATAAGTTCATTGTAAAAACAACTGTGAGTTTATTTGCCACTGCCGTTGTTTCTCAGAATCTATCGAACATAATTAGTTCAAACATAGCTGAGTACCTACATATTGATCAACATATTTGTAGTAGATTATTAACCAAGCGCAAATATTTTAGGAAAAAGTTATAGGGGTAATGGACTTACTTGAAAAAAAAGTCTATTGTCTAAAGCAGTGGTCAACAATTATTTTTTCCGCGGGTCCATTTTAAAACATTGTCAAAGCTTCACGTCCCTTCCCACTCCGAGTCTCTCCACCACGTTGGTACAATTCTACTAATTGAAGCTACCTGGTATGCTTAGTAAATTCTTACTTTAAAAAATATTGGTTAATTTTATAGACGCGATGAATATCAGTTAAATGAGCTACATAAATGCCAAATCGATAGTTTTTTATTATTTTTTAGAACACAAATATAACGTACATATAAATTAAAATTGACCACTCCCTAAAGTTCAATTTATGTTCAATGAGGAAAATGAATCATTTTCTTTTACATAACCAGCGTTGAGTATGCTGTTAAATTTATGCTAGTTAATCTATTCAAATTGTTATTAATTGTTATTAATTGTTATTAATATGTTCAAATTGTTATGGTATTTAATCTTTTCAAAATACAAGAATTTCGTTCAAGTTCGTGCAATCCTTGACAACGCTTCCCAGTCTGATTATATTACTTCTGAAATGGCTTTCGAATTGGGTTTGAAAAAAGAAAAAAATAAATATTCCTGTCTCGGGATTAGGAGGTAATTCCTTTAATATGAAAACGAAAGTTTCTGTCATTTTTGAAATAAAAATTCTCCATTTTCGACAATTTTTGATTTCTTCTTAGTTCCAAAAGTTACAGATTGTGTACCTTTTAATGACATTAAAGTAAACAAGAACATTTTACCTGATCGTTCGTTGTTAGCAGATTCTACTTTTGACAAACCAGGAAAAATCCATTTAATTATATGAGCTGAACACGTTTATGAAATAATAAAACAAAGAAAATTTCGTATTTCGCCAAATATAATGTTTCAAAATTCGGTATTTGTATTAGTGGCTACTGGTACCTTTTCAATAAACAATTCTAATTTCTTTTGCGGGTTGACATTTAACTCGGACCACGAAAATATTGAAACTATTCTTCAAAATTTTTGGGAGTTAGAAAATATTTCTCCTGCTCGTCGTCTAAGTAAAGAAGGAGTTTTCTGAAACTCATTTTTAAACAAGTTGGAAATTGCACGTGAACGTAGCAAATGAGGTGCGTTCGTACGATAACGAAGTTTTAAAAATATTAAAATCTTGCTGATATAGTAGAGCGTACTTCGTATACAGTATAGCAGTCGAAATCTTTTTTTTGGTGTTCCTGTAAATATACAGAAAGTAATTTTTATTACACCTCAGAAACGTATATCTTATTCATAAAATGTGAAATAGTTGAATATAATTAAAACACGCCCCAAACAATTTCCCCCCCCCTATAGCATTATGTACTGGAATACTTTTGTGTGGCCCTGTAATTTAATAATAAAAATTCTTTGCATCACAGATTGTACAGAACGCATATTTTAGTATATACTTCATGGATTCATGTCAATTCTATTATGTTCGAATGAGTGTAACATCATAAAAATGCATTTGAAATTTTTTCCCATTGACCGTAATGTAATGCAATACCTTTGATTGTCCCTGTAATTGATCTATGCAACCAATTTTCATAACATTTGACATGACTCGACAAAATTACGCAATAATTATATGTTTTAAATTTCAAACGATTAAAATACATTTGAAACTTTTTCCCCATTGACCGCAATGTAACGGAATCCTTTTGATTCTCCCTGTAATTGATCTATCCATCCGGTTTTCATAAAATTTGAAATGACTCGATAAAATTATGTTATAATTGCGTATTTTTAATTTCAAACAATTCGGTTGTGTTGTTTTTGCGTTGTTATATGCGGACTGACAGACGGACATTCAGACAGACAGACGGACAGACAGACAGACGGACGAACAGAGTGACAACAATAGGTGCTACGTATTTACATAATTACGAACGCACCTATAAACTCATAAGCGTGATGAAACCGGAAGATTCATTGTCGAAATGCCTATTAAAATAGAGTAATTAGATACCTTGAGAAATTAGAGATCATTAGCCAAAAACGTTTACGTCAAATTGTAAAAAAATTTGAATACAATTTAGAAATGAAACAACTTTATTGTGAATTTTTAAATTAAAACGAAAATTTAAATTACATAGAGAGAGTACTAGTCGAAAACTCTAATTCAGTTGTTTATTACATGCCTCATCATGCATTTTTAAGCCTAATAAATCTTCTATAAAATTAAGGGAGATGTTTTATGTCTCTGCTCCTACTACCACTGGAATAAGTTTGAAAGGCATATTACTTTCCTGTGAAGTAAAAGAAGATCTTTCTGATATTTTGATTAGATTAAAAAAACATAGGGTCTCTTGGACTGCAGATATAACAAAAATGTTTCGCTAGATATTAATAGATCCTTTTCAAAGGGATCTTTTATGTGTCCTTTGGAAAGATTACGAAAATAATTCAACTATGGCATTCAAAATAAATATGGTCACCTATGGTTCAAAATGTGCTCCCTTTCTAGCAATTAGATGCTTAAAACAACTAGCAATAGATGAAAAATGAAAATTTCCATTAGCTGCAAAGGGTATCTTATCTGATATTTACATGGGTGACATAGTTACTGGATCCCATGGTTATGAATCAGCTATTAAATTATAAAATCAGTTAATCAATATATTTAGCTCTTGTGGAATGACCTTACACTAGTGGAATTCAAACTTAAATGAGCTTCTAAATTATCACGAAGTTGAAGAAGATTTATTTTCCTCTAAACGTGAAACCTCAGTTAAAACATTGGGTGTAAATTGGCAATTTAGTAAAAATCTATTCGTGTTTACTACAGTTTTAGTGGAAAAACAAGAATCATATAGCAAAAGACAAGTTCTTTCTTTCATAGCAAAATTGTAGGGTCCCATAATACTCATTGGCCCTATTATTTGCAAAGCCATTTTTTTTCTAAAAATTTGTGTCTTTCTAAAATTGCAGGGGACGAGAACATTCCAGAACCTCTTGCAACTTGAGCTGTTGTGAAAATCGTGAAGTATGTTTTATAGCAGCGCCAACTGTTGAGCAATTTTACATAAAAAATAATCAACATCTATCTAAATTAGGGTCTAACTGAATATATTATTTGATTAATATCTGAGCATTAGTTCTTGAGACAGAGCGCGCAAAACTTTATATCACAAACATACAGACAGAGTCACATACAGACACTTTATAAAAACATATTTGTTGGTATTTCTAATTCATAAAACAAAAATTTTTACGAAGTCCAAAACTTTTGATAATTTTCATGGAAAGTCGGAACTTTTCTCGAATCTAACACTTTCTTTTTTAAAGAGGAAGAAAGTAAAAATATTAATATGTATGATTAATTTATTCTCGCTTTGTTTAATAATTTTTTACCTGAAAAAATATCTAAAGTATGTAGTTAGTATTTCTTATGATATATGATACTTAGCTATGATTCGAAAATAACAAAGATTTATTTAAAGACTGTTTCTTACATGTTTTATCATATTTTTGTTTTATAAGATATTAAAAATTCTTCAACGTAATATTAATGTTTGAAAAGTTTTCAGATACCAAAGCAATCTTTTTTACAATGAACTATTAAATGTGTTAAAACTTATCAATAATAGAAGATATTTATTTTATTCTGAATGTTTTAACCCTTTCGGGTCTGTTGAAATATTACATTAGTTTTAATGGAGTATTATTTTAAAAAAATACTTTTGTTGCCAATTTCATGTAGTAATGTTAGTATATGTCTATGCATTAACTATTTGACTTCATTTATGTTTAGGCATTTAGCAATAATAATAATAATTATTATTATTTTCTAAATTCTCATTGAGCAGTTTGTGATTCTTTTATTTAAACATATATTTCCCTTTTTAAATTTAAAATAAAAGTTACTTTTCTGAAAGAATCATGTTTAATAAATCGCAAAATTTATTAGGAAATGTAATATCTGTAAAAGCCTGCTGTAACACGATATTTTCTAAGCATCACCAAAAATTCTTCCTTAGCCTATTGTCATACAAACATGAGTTGAATAGATCTCAAAACAACAACAGTCGTTATTTTTTAAACAATGAAATACTCGTTAAACACTAATTAATCTATTTAGACAGTTAGTGTTAATATTATTAACGTAAAAGTTATTTTTTCTAAAAACTGAAAAAAAAAATCGGACCCCGAAAGTGTTAAATTAAAAAAACATTTTCAGATCCCCAAAGCAATCTTTTACAATCAACTATTAAATGTGTTAAATCCTAATTTTATTTTATTCTGAATGTTTTAACTTACGTAAGTTACGTAAAATTCATAAATTCAAAATTACATACTTATACTTCATGGTTTATACAATATGTAAATTATATATTATAAATACTATTTAAAAAGGGATATATTTAAGTAAAGATAATATTTTCTCTAGTAAACGAAGATTTCAAAACATTTATCTTTATCTAATTCCCTCAATGAAAACATAATCAAACCATTATACAAGAAATTTCTGTCCAAAATAAAATGTAATAAGCTTTTTATCTCAAGCGAAGTAGAATTTTGTATATCAAATTGACAACGTTAAGAAATATTCACTATCATTCATGAAAATAGAGAGTTTTTTAAAATAAATTATTAAATTTTGCATAACAGTAATGTTTTTGGCAGAATGATAAATCACATTTTAAGCCTTTGCTGAATATTTTGTTAAATTTTTCCCAAAATTTTTTATTAAAGTGATAATTTTAAAGTGTATATTCCATAAAAAAAAGAAATATCTTACTTCGATTTATTTATTATTAATTATCATAACTGATAAATAATCTTTTATTCATTTACAGAGCAATTCGTTTTTAAAATAAGTTGAATAATATTTGGTACTTTTAACACAAATATATTGCCAATGTATACTAAGGTCTGAAAAAAAGATTAAATATAGATAAATGTTTTTTTTTTCTTTTAGGTTTATTACAAACTTTTAGTAAAAAGCAATTACAATAAGCTCTCTGTAAGGCAGATTCTGTGTAAAACGGAACATTTACCTAACTGGAAAAGAGTTTCAACCCCCTGTCATTTTTCACTCAGTTACAAAAGAAATACTTGCTAAAAAACAGTATTTTTATTTTAAATAAATAAAAATATCTATATATCCCTTGTTTAATACACATTACCAGGTGTATTTGTTTATCTGTCCAAGTAACCTCCCAGAAATTATTACCGAAATGATTATCTAAGTGAATTTTGCTGGTATTTCGGCAGAGTATTGCCAGCGTTTTGACAATTTAAAATACAGGTCTTTTGTTCAACTTCCATTTTAGGCACTCACTTTTCACAAACTTGGAAAAAACTAATTATTTAAAAAATATTGTTAAATGCTCCAACTGCTTGATAAACAATATAGATGCAACTTACACGCTGACGTGTAATTTATGCCTTTTTAAAATTAAGTGCCACACTGTATTTACCAATAAAGAGATAAAAAAATTGTTTTAAGAATATACCTACTTTCAAAAACACGGTTTATTACTTATTATAATTGTTATCTTTACATGTATTTTTAATTTATTTAATTTAGATTTTATATTAACAACATATTTTTTTTTGTTTTTATTTCTTCAAGTAGCTTTAAAATATAACTTTCACATAAATTATTGAAAAAAAATCTTCAAAGTACTTTACATATTCTAATAACGTGCAGCATTTCTTTTAAATATTTCTTCTTTACTCAGATTCAAAAAATCTAGTACGTGTTTTCCTGTTACAGAAATCACGAAACAACAGCGACAAAAATCATTTTAGGAGCTAATATTAAAATAAAATTTTGGATGTGTCCAGTAATTTCTTCTTTATCATTAATATTTAAATCTTTCGCTGACACCTTTCTTCTCATCAAAAGCACTTTAATATCCTTTTTTTGTACGTCAAAATATTGAAAAAAATTCATAATTCTCCAAACAATTTGTGTACTTGTAAAGAAACTCTTGTCACAAAATTTTAATATATTTTTCCGTTAATATGACGTTTTAGCAAACAAATACTTCCTTCCGTCATTGCTACATTATCAGGAAATTAAATCGCGAATTTAAGTATAATATTACATTAATATCATTCTTACTACTTTCATTAACAAGTTCAGCATATTTAAAAGTTTTTAATTCTTTTTGAAAATAAATTTTTATTTGCTTCGAAAGGTTACAGTAGTGCTATTAAATTTTTCTGAGAGATCTTCGAAACATATATAAAATTTAAACATTCGGTGTAATTAATTACTAAAATTCCACATGTTTTTCGTTTTTATTTTTCTTTAAATCATAAGATAGTGCATGATTGGCAGCTGATTTCTACGCATATAGCACAGCTTTAATTTGTATTTTTAGCATTACATTTAGAAATAAGATAGCTTTTTCTTATAGATTATAAAAAAAAAACATTTTTATTCGTTATCGATAAGAAAATTGTCGAACATTTTCGAACAATTAAATTATTAATAAGTTTAAGCTTGCATTTTTTGTATTGAAAACCATGTTTAGAGTTTCTTATTTACATCTTGCTATGAAAGTTATTAAGTATTAGTAAAAAGTTGGAGTGTGAATCTTAAAATTTTTTGAAGTAAACAAAAATACAGCTGAATACAACTTAAGAAATTGTTCTTGATAATTATATTTCACACAGTCTTTTTTATGATACTAAGCTTTAAGTAAGCTTCTTAGTCCATTTACGATCGTATTCGTCATCTAATTCAATATGTGATTGTTGTGACGTGAGAGAACAGCACACCGAAGATGACGGAAAAGACAGCCTACCGCAGTTCATGCCACGTATCTTTTTTAACAGACTGCTGGAGTCACGTGATGCTTAAATGCATGAATGCAGCTGTACGAAAAGAGAATCACGTGACACTAAAGGTCTGTAACAAAAGGCACAATGGATGCACCTCGATATTTTTCGATACCCCCAACGTCCAACGAAACAGGGCAATATTTAAAAAAAAACGAACAACTTGCTTTTTTGGATTTATTTCGATCCTCAAAAAAAAAAAAAAAAAAAAAAAAAAAAAAAAAATCACCCAAAAATTGTCGATTTTATATTGCATTTTTCCGATGTCTGCAATAGTCTTATTTCAAGAACGGAATTTCATGTCTTTAGAATCTTCACGATGACCATAGATTGTTATTTAATTTTGGGACTGTAGTAGTGACTTTTGAAGTATTAACGTGCATGAGGTAGAAGAAAGTTTTAGGATTGCCGCACACGACTCTTTTTTGTAATGTTTACTTTAATGAAAAACGAACTTTACACTTAAAGCAAAGATAAACAATTCAACGAATTTATATAACTTCTGTATTATTTCAATTTATAATGATCCACATATAAGTAAATATAAAATTCTAATATGAAATTCCTGAACTTTATTCATAACAAATATCAAAACCCTGTTTTATTTAAAGTTACGCAGAGCTTATACGTTGATAGATTAAGTCTTTTTTCAAATAGAATAAGATTTTAAAAAATACAATTTTTTATTTAAAGAATTATAGGGTTGGAAAAAGTTTTATATTCTAAATGTTTTACTTTCTCTTATTTTAAACGAAAAAAAAAACAGTAAAATGCCAAATTTCAATATTAAATTTGAAAACTTTTATAATAAATATTAAAATTCAATTTATATTTAAATAAAATCTAATATGATAAATAGAAAACTACATAATGCTTCAAAGCTAAAAAATTATCTTTAAATCAAAAATATTAAATGACATTTAACTTTTTTTTCATTTTACAGCAGTGGAAGGAATTAATTCTACTTCAACATACTTAATGACATTTGTACAGAAATAATGCAATTAAATCCTTCTGGAAAGTCTCTTGAGAATGCATTTCATTTTTTAAGGCTCCGAGTATGACAGATTTGACAAGCTGAAGTACTTTGAAAATGCTATCAGTCTCTAAATATCTTCTCTTAAATCTTTAATATTTCTCTTGAGAAATAAATTGAACTTATTATAAAAGATTTAAATGAAGACTACAAAGTTTGATAAAAACAGTTCACGCAGGCTCTGTTCGGCGCTATTATTTTTTATTTGTTAGATAGGTTAGGTTTTATCCCACCTGTTAGGTTTTAACCTGTATATCCGGAAGAAAAACAAGAACAAAAAATCATGTGTACAGCATATATTATTCAACACATTCAAAAAATTGTAATAAGATTAAGATGACAATTTATGTCAAAATAATCAATTCAGAAAACATATAAAGCAAATGAAACCCAATTTCTGGTATTTCAATCAAAAGTAGAAAAAATATTCATACGCTGCAATGTAGTCAATTTATTTTGTATGTATCTGTAAATGAACAATATTGAATATAAAAATCTATATTCATCTCCTTGTAATATAGCTCAATGATGTATGTGATTTAAATTATTTTTAAAATAGTATGATGACATTTAAAGGTACCGTAAAGAGGCTTATTCCTAATAACCATAATTTAACGAAATCCCTTTAAGTGTTCCTGTATTTCAACTATAAACTCTATGCACTTCATTTTCCATGTCAAAGAGCAAACTTTAATAACATTGATCAATGGTATGCAATTCGAGTCTTTTTAAGCGAGTTTTATTTTCTGTGCGTATGTTCAATCCTTGCAAAAATATTGTAAGGTATTTGCTTCTTGAAATCTTTTTATTGGATGCCTAAAACACCACTTTCAGAAATTTACCTTCTGACGTAATTAGTAACTTTTTTTTCTTTAAAGTGCCAGTAATATCAAATAGAGATTAAAATTGAAGTATACAATCTACGAAACTATATAATATACGAAACTATACAATATTCTTTTCCAACGTAGAAAGTAAATAGAATGCCCATTCCGTAAATACAAATACTGTAAATTTTTATTTTATTTTTTTAACCCGTGAAAAGTAAGTTCCCTGAATGTAAAAATCACAAAAGATGGGAATATCTTTATGCGCATAAAAGTGGGTTATGTTTTATAACATGTTTTAAATGCAAAAAACAATTGAAATATATATCCATAAGATTCATCTATATATACAGTCGAACCTCATTAATACGCGAATGAGGGGTCCGATCAAAATTCGCGCATTAAACGGGTTCACGTATTAACTGAAGGTCGTGAATTTTTGTGAAATGGTCTATCTAATAGCAATATATGCGGAAAAACAAATTTTTTGTCAATTTTTACCGTTTTTCAGACATAAAATGACATTTTAAAATTTTTTTATCATTATGGGCTTATTAAGCAGGAGCATTTGAAAGCTGAAAATTCAAGTATTCAAATATTCTCTTTAAGATTTCTCCAATAAAAATCCTATGTCTTTTCAAGGTTAGATTTATTACATATGACACATAAAACTGAATAAGACGAACACAAAGTTTTCTGCTAAACATATTAAGTAAACTAATGTTAACGAAATTGAAATCTTTGTTAGCTTTACAGACCAGATATATGCGATGATAAATGGTATTGATAATACATTTTTAGTCTGAGCAGTCTAAGGCGCCAGATTTGAACACTGTTTCTCGAAGAAAGAGATTTTGTGTTCGAACCCCACTCCTGTCATACGTGTATAATTTGCAATATTTTTTCTGTATTATAATTTTAATTAACCGACTTCAGAAAAACCGTTAACTTTTAACTGAGAAGAGAAAAATAAACTTTTCTGTAAAAAATTGAACCGATTTCAAAAATTACTGCAATGTGAAAAAAAAAATTCTTACATGATTGTAATAAGAAATTAAATTAAGAGCGTAGTATTTATAATGTACATTATTATACTTATGTACATTTATTTGATTTTTTCGAGTCGGTGCCAGCAAAACCAATTCCAAAATTAAAATTAAGTATCCAATGCAAATCTTTATATATATAACTCTTCTGTGCATGTGTATGTCACTGAACTCCTCCTAAACGACTGGACCGATTTAAAGAAATATTTTTTGTCTGTTTCACAGTGGATTCTAGATTCACATTTCATCGAAATTGATTCAGTACTTTTTTAGTAATTAGCTAAAAACTACTAAAGTTAGTGATTTTTCGCTCATCAAAAGTATTGAATAAGTTCGCTGAATAGAGTGCAGACACAATGACTGAATGGTGTAAGGCGCCAGATTTAAGCTCTGAATCTCGAAGTAAGAGATAGTGTGTTCGAACCCCACTCCTAACCTACATGTATGATTTACAATAATTTTTCCTGTATTATAATTTTATTTAACCCACTTCAGAAAATCGTTAACTTTTAACTAAAAAAGTGAAAAATAAACTTTTCTATAAAAAATTGAACCGACTTCAAAAAGTACTGCAAAGTGAAAAGTAATTTCCTTACATAATTGTAATAAGATATTAAATTAAGAGCATAGTATTTATCAAGGGTACTGTAATATTTATGTACATTTATTTGATTTTTTGGAGTTGGTGCCAGGACATCTGTCGGGTCCGCTAGTCTATAGATAAAACTAAAATTTTAAACAGAATATTTTTAAAACGAAATATTTTAAAAAGATAGTCATTCACATTATAAAACAGATTGATTAAATTTATCTCCGAATGCATTTTCCCTAAAAGTTCATAAAAAGCATTCCCTGTATGGCGAGATGGATCAAACATTTTTTCACATAAATAAATATCGAATACGTTCATGTTAGTCTTGAGATGAAAATACAATTCATCTTTTTAAAAATTGTTGTTGATAAAAACTTAATACTTCGATATTATTATAGGAAAACGCAACGAATTTTGCATTTCACAAAGATCTCAAAGATTTTGAATATGAATCAAAGTATTTCATAAGAGGATTATTTTAAATCTTACTAAAATTCACCTGGATTGCTTGAACTAAAAAAAAATACATTTTCATTTTCTGATTTTTGAAAAACTAGGATACAAAAACTTTTATTCATGTCATCCAAGATCTTTTGAATTATATTACATTTTTCAGATTTGAATTTCAGCTAAAAAAATAGAATAATAAAAGAAAATTATTTAAAAACAATTTCTGGTGCAAATTTTTATTTCTGAATTTCTGTGATTTATAGCTTCCTAGAATAGTAATTTAACACCTTTAGAAGTGAATTTATATTTCTGAATGTTTTTTCTTTTATTTATCCACTTGCGATCACTTATGTTCAGGTAAAAAAAATATATCCAGAAGCAATAAGGAAGCATTTCCAAATGAAAAAATACTTTTTTATTTATGTTAGTGCATTTGTAAAATTTTGTATGAAATAAAATACTTTTTGACCATAATAAAAAAATTATAATATTGTTTAATACGTATGTAATATTTGCTTTAACTATATCATTTAGCAGAATAAAATACTACAAATTCATGCACTAATTAAAATATATTGAATAAAATTATGAGCTTAATATTCTCTTTCCAGAGATATTGGCTAAAATTTGTTCGTTATAAAATCACATAACAATTTCTCTATTGCACCAGATTCTGTAAGCATTTTCTATTCAAAATTTTGCAAATTTGAAGGGGTAAAACGTGGAGAATCTATTGTAACTGTATTTATTTCATTCCATTTTGAAATTTGTCAGCCTTATATTATGAATAATATGATTTATTAAGAAAGTACATCTCTCTATTTAAGGTAATTAATTCTACATGAAGAAATTATTATTTTTTTCATATATGTGAGTGTGTGCTTAAAATTTTTTTATATAATTTGAATAAAATTTGAATATAAAACTCATTTACAAAATAATATTTTATACATTTACTGTACAATTCATGCTACTTAAAAAAACATTATCAAACAAAAATCAAACCAAATAAAAACTAAACTATGATTTACTATGCAAATCTGAATGTTTGTGATGTCCTCTGCCTCCTGTTAAAGTTTGTCCCAATAATTCTGGGACCCTCTGTACCTAAAAGATTATTCGATGTCAGACTGTACGGATGGAAGGTCCACTATGAATTTTTATAATATTGCATTTGTCTTTGTAAATTACAATTACAAACGTTAAGGAACAATATCCTCTCAAACATAAACGTCATATCCAAAATTTAAGAATAAAAAAGGATCATTTTTTTATATAAAAAGGTTTCTGAAAATTTCTTAAACTGGTTGTCTTTTGATATTTGCGATTTAAATTATTCTAAAATGCTAGAAACGCTGAGGTCACACTGAACTTTCATAAAAGTATCCGATATTTTAGCTTTTTTTGAGTATATAGCCTTTATTTTTCACGTATTAATTAAATTTGTAATGAAACATAAATATAAGAATTTACGTGCGTATTTTTTTATTTGAAAATACGCACACACACAAAAAAAGAGAGAGGGAGAGAGATAATCGTAACAATAATGACCTTGTGTAAATGATAAATATCAGTGGGGAGAAAATTACTTCTGAAGAAATCCAAGTCTAATTTTAAAGTAAAGACAAATATAAAAATGCAAAACTACTATGTCTAACAAACTACTATGTCATCAATGAAGAAACTCTTGTTCAAAATATAGTGATTCGGGAAAATAAAAAAGGAGACATATTGTAAAGGAAAAAAAACAGGCTTCCAAAGTATTTATATCTGTTATAAAAAAAAACTTTTTTTTTTCAATTTTATTTTAATTTACATTTAATAGAATTCTTAAACATAAAATATTTTTTATAAATACCATTTTTTTAATTCTTAAGGAATACTTCATAATGAATTATACAGTGTGCTAAAATTTATAAATTATATATACTTTCTTTTTTGCTCTCAATATGTATGCTTTAATAAAAAGGCGTTTTTTTTTTGTGTCTCTTACAGGTGACATCAGGACTGAAGTGGATAGATAGCGGTTAAAGAAAAGATTATAGTATTAACATGGTTATACTAAAACTAGTTTTTACAGAAAAAATTAAATAAAATCTTGACAGAACGACTAGATAAAATTGTTACACTAGATTTATTTCTAATCTTCATTACATTTTTTGGTGAAATTAATACTTTCCTTCGACATCTAGCTGCATCTACAGTGCGCGCCGGCAAAGACATTATAATTGATAGATAAATCTACAATGCATAGAGTAGCAATTTCGCATATTTCGAGATACGCTCAATTAAAATTGCAGACATATTCTCCAAAATAGATTTGCACAAGTTACTGATAATAGTTAACGCAAATATATTTTAAATAGATTTTTATTTAATACGTTATTTTTCACATCACAGTTTTTTTAATGGAAGAGAAAATTAAAAATCATGAAAAGTTTATAGATTAAGGCAAAATACATTAATGAATCCCAATGTTTATACATGTATGCAAACTATACTTGACACACTTTTCTGTTCATTATGAATATTTTACACAAAAATCGATAGAATTATAACTAACTCAACTTTTTTCCCTGTGTATCCTTTTGGAAAAATATATTATTGCTTATCAGAATATAGAAGAAAGTAAAATTTAACATTCTTTAGTTAAAACTAAACATTTAAATAAAATATTTCAAAACATAAATATTAAAATTAAAGCCTATTATGAAAATTAAAGACTTTAATATTCCACATTGCTTATATGCTTATTCCTTCAATGCATTGGTAAAAGAACATAAAATCATACTCGGTAGGGATTTAATATCAAACGTTTTTGCTCATAAATAACTATCAAAACTATTCATGTTAGTCTAGAGATGAAAGTACAATACATCATTTTAAAAATTGCTATCAGTTAAAGTTTTCAGAATGAATAATATTATACGAGATTCTAGCTACTTTTGTGTTTCACAAAGAACTCGAAGATTTTGGATATAAGCCAACATATTGTGTAAGAGGATTATTTCAAATCTTAATGATATTCACCAGGACTGTTCGAATTTTAAAGAATAAAATTGTGCATTTTCATCTTTTTCGCAAAACTACAGTACAAAAGACTTAAATTCATCTGGGATCTTTGAAATTATATTACTCGAGTTCGACCTAGGAAAAAAAAATAGAAAAAAGTATTTTTTTTAAATGAGCGAATCTATTTTAATTTGTCCTATATTGTTTACTGTAAAAGTACTTCGCCACCTTTAGAAATGCAATTTAATTTTTGAATGTGGAATCTTTTGAATTATATTACATCAGTTTCATCTACGAAAAGTAGTAGGAGTAGCAAATTTTTAAGTACAATGAGAATTTCTGTTTTAATTTGCTTTATACTGCCTTCTAAGAAATATTTATTGGTATTTAACCATATTTATTCGTATTTCTGACTCATGAAACAAAGAATTTTGAAAAGTTAAAAACTTTTGAAATTTTTCATAGGAAGTCGAAAGTTTTCTCGAATCTAAAACTTACTGTTTTTAAAGAGGAAGGAAATAAAAATATTAATATGTATGATTAGTTTTTTCTCGCTTTCTTTAGGAAATTTTTACTTTAAAAAATATTTAAAATATATACTATATATTTCTTATGATATACAATAATTAGCTATGATTCGAAAATAACAAAAACTGTTTCTTACATGTTTTATCCCTTTTTTGTTTTAAAATATATTTAATTTTCTTAAATGTAATATTAATGTTTGAAAAGTTTTCAGATCCCAGATCAATCTTTTACAATGAACTTTTAATGTGTTAAAACTTGTCAATAATGGAATATTTTTAATTTATCATGAATGTTTTAAATTATGTAAGTTACTAAAATACATCAGTTCAAAATTACATACATTATACCGCATTGTTTATACAATGTGTAATTTATAAATTATAAAATCTATTTAAAAAAGGATAGATTTATGTAAAGATGATCTTTTCTCTTGTGAACATGTATCCTTGTCAAATTCCCTCAATGATAACATAATTAAACGATTATACAAGAAATTTCTGTCTAAAATAAAATGTAATAAACTTTTATATCCCAACCGAAGTAGAATTTTTTTATATCAAATTGACAACGTTGAGAACTTTTCACAATCTTTCACGGAAAATGAAGAGTTTCATAAAATAAATTATAAAATTTTGCATAAGAATAATATTTCTGGCAGCTTGATAAATCACATTTTAAGCCTCTGCTGGATATTTTGTTAAATTTTTCCCAAACCTTTTTTTTTAAAGTGATAATTTTAAAGTGTATAAAGTGTGTTTTTATTAATTAACATATCTGATAAATAATCTTTTTTTTTTCATTTACAAAGCAATTCGTTTTTTAAAATAGGTTGAATAATAATTGCTACGTATTAACACAAATATATTGCCAATGTATACTAATCTCTATAAGGAAGATTAAATATAGATAAATGGAATTTCTCCTTTTTTATCTCACAGGCTATCAAAGCCTCAGAGCTTATGTGCCCGCCTGTTCTGTATGTATGCACTGTAAAAAAAATCTGCAAAGATACTAAACCTTTTCTAGGAAACTGGGATTCCAAGAACTTTTCCTGTAACGGTAACAGCAAAAATTCAAGTTTCAGAATCGATTACATGAGTTTTTCCTGTTATCGTTACATGAAAAGTTCTTGGAATCCCAGTTTCCTAGAAAATGTTTAGTACCTTCACACATTTTTTTTTACAGTGTGTATGTTCTTTCGTGCTTGCGTACGTGCATAACGCCATAACTCATGATAAAAATATCCAATCCACATGAAATCTTGTATATAGGTATATTCTGAGAAGGCGCCCCCCTGATTGGTTTTTGGAGTTCATTCAATATGTATAAGAGGGGGAACGAGGGGGTCAAACCCCTCCCCTTAATTGATATAAATAGGTTTTTCTTGCAAAATTAACAGTTTTCGTCCAAAATTTAGATATAGGATCATTCTAAGGAGGCGCCTCCGTGATTGGTATTAAGTGTTCATTGGATAAGTATAAACTTCGGGAACGGGGAGCTAAGGAATATAGATATAGGATCATTTTGATGAGAGCATCGCCATGATTTTTTGTGAGTTTTTTGAATACGTCTAAGAGGGAGGAAATGGGAAGTAACTCCCTCCCCCCCACCTTAATTAAGGTTAATGGAGTTTTCCCGCTGAATTTATCGATTTTCTTCAAATTTTGGATATAGATTCATTCTGATAAGGCGCTTGATTAGTTTTGGGAATTTATTGGATAAGTATAAATGAGGGATCGGTGAGATTACTCTCTTAACTTATTTAAATGTTTTTTTCTTGCAGAATTAACCGATTTGCATCAATTTTTGGACACAGATTCATAATGATAAAATGCTTCACTAATTATCTGTTTTATGTTGTTGTTGTTAAGTTTTTGTTTAAAAGGTGCTTGAGAAACCCCCTTTGAGCGCCCCCTTAAATTTGATAAATGGGTTTTTATGCAGAATTGTCCGATTTGGTTTTAATTTTAGATGTAGGTCCTTTCTGATAAGGCGAATAACTGAAAATTTTGGGAATTTTAATGGTTTAGTATAAAATAGGGAATAACTAACTCCTCTTAAATTATGTAAATGGGTTTTTATTAAGAATTTTCTAATTTGTTTTGTAATTTGGATATATATATTTTTTATATGATAAAGCATGTCCATGATTAGTTTCGGCGGTCCAATGATTAAGTATAAAAATGGGAAATGGGGGGAGCTGTTTCCAATCCTTAATTTGCTTTTCGAACTGAATTGTCCCTTGAAAATATAATGTTGTAATATACAATCAGTTTGCGTAGCCTGTGAGCTCAGTGCCACCCGTTTCACTGGGCAATATACTTTTTATTTCCTTAAGGTTTGCTGCAAAGTTTTAATAAGAAATAATTACAATAAGCTCTCTGTAAGGCGGATTCTGTGTAAGATGGAACATGTATCTAAAGGGAAAATATTTTCAACTCCCTGGTCATTTTTAATGTCAATCAGTTACAAAAAGAATACTTGCTATAAAACAGTATTTTTTTTATCGTAAATAAGCAAAAGTATCTATATATCCCTTGTTTAATAGACATTACCCAGGGTATTTGTTTATCTGTCCAAGTGACCTCCCAGAAATTATTACCGAAATGAATATCTAACTGAAATTTGCTGGTACTAAGGCAGAGTATTAACAATTTAAACTACAGGTCTCTGGTTCAGCTTCCACTTTAGGCCTTATTTTGCACACTTGGAAAAGACTAATTATTTAAAAAATATTACGAAATACTCCAACTGCTTGATAAGCCATACAGAAACAACTTCCACGCTAACGTGTAAATTATCCCTTTTTAAAATTAAGTGCAGCGCTAATAAAGTGATATATAAAAAATATTAGAGGGTATATCTACTTTCAAAAACACTGAAATTATCTTTACATGTATTCCTAATTTTTCAATTTAGATTTTAAATTAATAACTTATTTTTTGTTTTTATATCTTCAAATAGATTTGAAAATAATTACTCTCACATAAATTATTAAATAATAAAAAACCCTTTGAAAGTTCTTTAAATATTCTAGTAGCATATGGTATTTCTTTGAAATGCTTCCTCTTTACTCAGGTTCAAAAAATCTTGAATGTGCTTTCCCAATACAAATTTCATTAAACAACAGAGACAAAAATAATTTTAGAAGCTAATATTAAAATAAAATTTTGGATGTGTCCAGTAATTTTTTCTTTATCATGAATATTTCACTCTATCTCAGACAACTTTATTCTCATCAAAATCACTTTAATATTCTTTATTACGTCAAAATAATGAAAACATTCATAATTCTCCAAATATTTTTTATATTTGTAAAGAAATTTTTGTCACAAAGTTGTAATATATTTTTCCGTCAATATGACGTTTTAGTAAACAAATACTTCCTTCCTTCATTGCAACATCATCAGGAAATTAAATCGCGAAATTGAGTGTAATTTTACATTAATATCATTTTTACTACTTTCGTTAACAAGTTCTGTATATTTAAAAGTTTTTAATATTTTTGAAAATTATTTTTTATTTGCTTCGAAAGGTTAAAGTTGTGCGATTATATTTTTTCAGAGGACTTCGAACATTGTGTAAAATTGAAACATTCGGTGTAATAATTATTAAAATTGCACATGTTTTTCGTTTTTCTTTTTCTTCTAATTATAAGATAGTGTATGATTGATAGCTGATATCTAAGTATATAGTTTACCTTTAATTAGTGTTTTTAGCATTAAAGGTAGAAATAAGATAACGTTTTCTTATAGAATAAGAAAAAGCATTTTTGTTTCGCAATCTATAAAAAAAGTACTTACATTTTCGAACAATTAAATTATTAATGAGTTTAAGCTTGTATTTTTTGTATTGTAAAACATGTTTATAATTTCTTATCTACATATTGCATTGAAAGTTAATAAGTAGTGAAAAGTTTGAGAATTAAACTTAACATTGTTTGAATTTAACAAAAATACAGCTGAATACAACTTAAGAAGTTGTCCTTGATAATCATATTTCAAACATTATTTTTTCAAACATTAGTCCATTTACGATCGTTACGATCATCTAATTCAATATGTGGCAAAGTTCAATAATCTTCAACAATAACCCAGATGGAATTTGAAATTTACTTTGCTATATATAGGCCAGTCAAATCATCAGAAAAAAGGGCCGATAGATGCAAAAATTCTGCGAGAAGATTTTATGTTTTAAAAATGTTTATGCGGATGCTAGTAACAAGAATTAATGGTTTTCCAACAAAATATCTCGAGGCTAAATTTTGTGGTGCCAAAAAACCACAAAATTCTCGCAATTTTTTCAGTTTTTTGCCAATAACTCAAAAAATATAAAATTTTTGCGTACTATACTCAGTTACAAAAAGAAAGAACATTAAATTCTTTATAAATTTTGTTATAAAAACGTTTTTCAAAACCCATTATTAAGCGCGCTATGATTTTTTGAAAATGTCAATTTTTTTTTAACTTTGCAAAATGTGACAAAAAACTTTTTTTCATCACTAACAAGGAAAATTAAATACACCTATTAATAGATGAGAAATGAAAGTTTCAAGAAAGGAAGGCAGAAGAAGCAGGCATTTTAGAAACCATATAAGAAAAACAATTACAAAGGGAGGGAGGGCCAGGGATAAAAAAGGGAATGTAGATGGAAGATTGCGGCCACGTGAATTTTCTGAGGCGTTTTCATTTAGATGCAAGTGTTCTTTTATAAAGCTATACTCTTCTAATATGCTGCTATTCAGTTTGTTGTATCTCTTCTCGTGCACTAATGAAAAATGTGTGACCTCGACCCAAAATTGTGTTTCATTTGCCAAACGACTTCAAATAGTGATACTCGCATTGTGAGCCAGAAAGGATTTGCCAAGCTCTTTGACCATAGCGTTCAGAGTGAAAGTAATATTCATCAAAAGTAATATTCATCAGTTTTTTTCCAAAGTAGCAAGGAAGTTAGAATGCAGGATGATTGCCAAAAAAATATGCGAATGAGAGAATGATAGCAGCATACGTTCGTCGGGGGTGAGGATTCTACACAGTCTCCTATAGTTTGTTCCTCAGATCGAGCACTTTTTTCAAGTTTCAAGATAATTCTTCTTATGTGAAAAAGGTAATCCCGGTGACTTCAGCGAAAAACAATAAAAAAAGCTCTACGCAAAGAGAAACTTGATTCACATAGTAATGAAGTTAAAAGTGAAAATTACATTTTTGAAAGCTGCAGAAAAACGTGCGAATGAATGGTCCCGGAAAGTCATTGAACGTATTCAGCACGAACCTGATTAGCATATGTGAACCTGACTTGCAGATGCATGGTATCATAGTTTTTGTCGTGTTAAACTAGATCAATATGTAACAAGTGGAGAGAAAAGAGTTCGTCCACTCGCACCATCCGTTGACGAAGCCAATGACATAAACAAGAGCTTCTTCATTTCATTGCTTAAAACAAATTAAAAATTTCAAAATAACAGAATTCAAGTTGAGAAGGCAAAAGAAGAAGCTGATATCATGATAGTTATCTCAGCCATTTCAAGAGCCGAATCTTTTGAAAGCGTTGTAATTGTCGGAGAAGACATTGAAATTAATGTGATCATGACGAGCTTAAGCTATCAGCACAAAAATCTATTTTTCCAAAAGCCAGGCAGAGGTGAAATCGAAACCAAATGGTTTTCAACCATGTCGTTCAAATACAATTACAACAATGTTCTTTGCACTCATGCAATCAGCGGATGCGATACAGCATCCGCTCTTTTTAGGCAAAGAAAGTCAAAGTTTTGTAACACTTTGAAAAAACATGATCAGCCTGCGTGTTCAATAAATTAGATTCTACCCGTCAAGCAATCAGTTGGAGAAAAACTCCATGTTGCACTATACAGCGGATGCATAGATACCACATAGAAATTGAACACCTTAAGGTTTCAGCTATTTGCTACATCTGCCACAAAAGCAAAGTTCATCTTGCAAGACAAACACCAATACAAGAGGCTGCGCAGCATCATTTTCTCCGACGTTATCATCAGGTACAAGCTAGGCTAGGAAACAACATCTCTCCTGAAGAATAGGGGTGGCCTCACAGGTCGGACGATCTTTTTCAGCCAGTTCAAATGTGTCAAGACCCGGCACCTGAATCCTTGCTCCATGCTGTGTCATGTAGCTGTAATAAAAGGTGCAGCAAAGCATGTTCTTTTTATAAATTAAGACTAAAATGTTCGACAATTTGTAAAATATGTAATGGGATCAACTACGAAAATGTTAACGACATTATTTATCCAGAAGGAGAGGCTATAAAAATGTCACCAGAAGTATTTTTTACTTACAATCAGTTAAAAACTAATATTAACCTAATTATTATTAACCTAACTATTATTAACATAATTATTATTATTAACCTAATATTGACCTAAGTTCATGCAAATATTAACCTAATATTAATGTTCTCCACTAAAGCTCTAGATACAAAGAAAGTTAAAATGTTCTTAATTTTTTACAATTGTTACCTTTGTAATTCATCATGATTGTTATCATGCAAATACCTATAATTTAAATAAGTTACATTAAAGTGGATTAAATAATGAAAAATTGTGTCAAATTTTCGTTTTTGCAATTTTTTCACAAAGTTAGAAAAAAAGAGTCACTTTCAGAAAGCTGTATCGCGCTTAATAATTACTTTAGAAAAACAGTTTTATAATAAAATTTAAAGAGAATTTAATGTTCTTTCTTTTTGTAATTGAGTTAAGTACGCAAAAATTTTATATTATTTGAGTTATTGGCAAAAAAAAATGAAAAAAGTGCGAAAATTTTGTGGTTTTTTGGCTCCACAAAATTTAGCTTCGAGATATTTTGTTGGAAAACCATTAATTCTTGTTACTAGCATCCCCATAAACAGTTTAAAAACATAAAATCTTCTAGCAGAATTTTTGCATCTATTTATGACAATTTGATTAGCCTAATAATAATATCTTCATAATTTTTATGTAGCTTGTCTGTTTGCAACAAATGTTAATCATATTACATGAGAATGCAATTAAAACGTTATGCAGAAGTATTCGCATTTAATTATACAACCCTTGATCAGAGAAATCCTTGGCACACTTTGTTGTGACATGACCGAACATCACACCGAGAGTGCCGGAAAAGACAGCCTACCGCATTTCATTCCACGTATCCTTTTTTTTCAGACCACTGGAGTGACGTGATACTGGAATGCATCAATTCAACGGTACGAAAAGAGCATCACGTGACACTAAAGGTCTGTAAAAAACCCAAGTAGGTTGCACTTCGATATTTTTTCCCTTCAACGTCACACGCAGCAGAGGGTTAATTTTAAAAATCTAACAACTTGCATGTTTGGATTTATTTCATTCCTGGAAAAGTCGTTCAAGAATTGGCGGTTTTATATTGCATTTTTCCCAATATTCGCAATACTCTAATTTCAAGAACTAATGCTCGGAATTTCATGCCTTTAGAATCTTCACGATGAATATACAGGGTGGTCATAAAAAAAGCTCTAGTGGCCAGTCCGCTCAACCGATCGAAATGAAATTTCAGATATAGCTATTCAGAGGTATGAGCTCGAGATTCTGTGAACGACAACAAAATGGCGCTCCCGGTTACGGTTATAGTTACAGAAACTCGAAAATTTCCAATGACAACACCCATTTTTTTATAGCTAAATACTCAGCGCATGCGAAAACCCTAAAAAGCGTTGGAACCGTACGTGTATCGCAAGAAAAGGACATGTTATGCAAGCACAAAAAAACGTTCTGCGAATCCTTCCCCCCATAAAAAAAACTCGATTGGAGCGCAATGTGGAAATTTGCATATGACACAGAGTCAGTACGATAATCTCTGATTACAATACAGATCGGAGAAACTAAAACTTTTATTTTGATTACACATTTTCCAGATGGGTATCATCACAGGCAATTAATGGTGATGGCACCCATGTGGAAAATGTGTAATCAAAATAAAAGTTTTTAATTCTCCTATCTGTATTGTAATCAGAGATTAGAGTACTGATTCTGTGTCATATGCAAATTTCCTCCTTGCGCCCCAATCGAGTTTTTTCTAGGGGGGGGGGGAGGATTCGCAGAACAGTTTTTTGCGCGTGCATAACATGTCCGTTTCTTGCGATACACGTACGGTTCCAACGCGCTTTAGGGTTTTCGCATGCGCTGAGCATTTTGCGATAAAAAACTGGATGTTGCCATTGGAAATTTTCGAGTTTCTGTAACTATAACCGTAACCGTGAGCGCCATTTTGTTGCCGTTCACATAATCTCGAGCTCATACCTCTGAATAGCTATATCTGAAATTTCACTTCGATCGGTTGAGCGGACTGGCCGCTAGAGCTCCATATATCGGCAAAGTTTTTTTATGACCACCCTGTAGATTGTTGATTACTTTGGGAAATCTAGTAGTGATTTTTAAAGTTTAAACATGCTTCAGGTAGAAGAAAATTTTGGGATTACCGCACACGACTACTTCTTTTTCACAATGTATATTTTAAAGAGAAACAATTTTATATGTAAAGCAAAGTTAAAGAATTTAACGAATTTATATAACTTCTGTCTTATTTCAATTTATAATGACTCATATATAAGTAAATGTCGAATTCTAACATAAAATTCCTAAAACTTTATTCATAATAAATATCAAAACTCTGTTTATATTTAAAGTTACAGAGAACTCATATGTTTACAGATTAAGACTCTTCTCAAACAGAATAAGATTTTTAAAAATACAATTTTTTATTTAAATAAAATGAAGTTTGAAATTTTTTTATATGCTAAATGTTTTACTTTTCTCATACTTTAAACAATGAAAAACAGTGAAATTCCGAATTCTAATATTAAATTTGGAAACTTTTATAATAGATATTAGAATTCCATTAATATTTAAATAATATATAATATCTGAAACAGAAAAGTACTAAATTAATATTTCAAAGCTGTATAAAAATTATCTTTAATTTAAAAAAAATTAAATGACATTTAATTTTTTTTAAAGAAGTGAACATAATTAATTCTGCCTCACCCTTCTAAATGACAATTGTAAAACATTAATGCAATTAAATACTTCTGGAAAGTCTCTTGAGCATGCATTTCATTTTTAAACTCTCCGAGTATGACAGATTTGACAAAATGAAGTAGTTTAAAAATCTTTTGAGACCCTAAAGAATGCTTTTAAGTCTTTAATATTTCACTTGAGAAATAAATTGTAGTTACTATAAAAGTTTTCAATAATGAGTACGAAGTTAGATAAAAACTGTTCAAGCAGGCTCTCTTTTTTGTACGATTGTTGTAATTTCAGAAAATACGTGAAATGTGTGTAAGTTATTATGATAGATGTATGAAAATACACTGACGGAAAAAAAATCCCAACACCTAGAAAGACTTGTGTTAGCCAAACGAAATTTTTTAGGCGTGTTTATACATCTGAAAGGTGACATTGATTCAAATTTTGGACTTCGCGCATAAGTGTGGCACTAGTAGCGCCACTCACAACTTTAAAGTCAGGTTTGCTTTAAAGGAGTGTTGTAAAGTTCGTGAGCATTTTTTCTCTTCAAAATTTGACGAATTGAGTTGAGGTTGATCATGAATGCCTTTAAGAAGACGAAGAAGCTATTATCATCAGCTCCCCGAATTGGAAAGAGGTCGCAAATTAGGGCTACGAGAAAGTTGATTTTCTTTCCGCGATTTTGCAGAAAGACTTGGACAGAATGTATCCACTGTGCATGATTGTAGGAAGCAATAGTCAAGGGATGGTATTGCCTCAAGAAGACCAGGTTCCGGGTGACCACGTGACACTACTGAGAGGGAAGACCGTCGTGTACGGCGTACGCCTGTGGCTCATCGTATTGTGCCTGCGACAGAAATTTGAGCCGCAGTTGGTACCACAATGACACAACGAATTGTTAGAATCGGTTACTTCAAGGACAGCTCGATGCAAGGCATGCATTCCACTGATTCTAAGCCATTGCCGTTTGCGACGCCAATGATGTCAAGCCAGAGCTCACTGGAGGATGGAGTGGAGATTTGTTGTGTTTTCTGATGAAAGCATGTTCTGCCTTCGTGCCAGTGATGTCCATGTGCTGGTCAGAAGGAGGCCAGGGGAACGCCTGCAATCAAACCGTCTGCGGCTTAAAAACACTGGATCTACAATCTGGAGTCATGGTCTAAGAGGCAATTTTCTATGACACCAGAAGCACTCTCAGGCTTATCCCAAGCACATTGACTGCAAATTTGTAAGTCAGTCCAGTAATTCAACCTCTAGTGTTGCCATTCAAGAAAAGCATTCAAGGGGCGTTTTTCAACAGGATAACGCGCGCCCTCATGCCGCTACTGTAACGCAACGTGCTCTACAGAGTGTCGATCTGTTACCTTGACCAGCGAGATCACCAGATCTGTCTTCCACTGAGCACGTATGGGCTATCATTGGACGAGAACTCCGAATCTCATCCCAGCCAGCACTGACCATCACAGTATTGACACAGCAAATACAACAAGCATGGAACGCCATACGACAAAGTGACATTCGGCACCTGTATGACACAATGCATGCACGTATGCAAGTATGCATTCAAAATTCTGGAGGTTACAGCGACTTTTAATGTAACCGCATTTCACATCTGAAATGCATTTTATTGACCTTAAATTAACCTATGATCTCAAAAATCTAATCAATTAAACATTTTAACTAGACAAATCCACTGTCCAAATTTCATTACTCTACAATAAGTTTTTCTTGGTGGTGGGATTTTTTTTTCCGCCAGTGTACATATATCAAGCAAAACATGCATAAAAGTATGAAGATTACGCTTTAAATAATCTGGTATAATTATGTAAGTAATCTACAAAAATAATAACAATAGTAAATCTTATGATGAAATTAAATGTCCTAACAAGGTAGTTTTCTTGTTCTTTTTAACTAATGTAAGCCTGTAAAATAACTAAGTATGCAATAATTCTAAATGCAAACAAAAGTAAAACGTTAAGTTTACTTAAAGGAGCATCGATATGAAAATTTTTAATCACGACTTTATCCTTCCAATTCCTTTTCTATTCGTATGTGTGTTTAAGGGAAGAAGTAAATTGAAACCAACAATTTAATAAAAAAGTAAGAGATTGATCATCGAAAGTGACATTTTTTTTGCAGGATTGACCTCCCACGTTATTTTTTTTTCCAATGAAAAAAGTTGTAATGTTAAAGTACAAGTTAATAAAATTTCTTCTTACCAAAAACTTTGTAAATAATAAACATATTCTGTTATTTTTCAAAACTCTATGAAAGAAATAAAAGGAATACAAACTTAATGTGTCACAGAATAAAATTATCATGCTTATAAATTACCAAATCAATAACATGCGAAAATTTAAGAATACTTCGCATTGCATAGAAAGATAACATCGACAGACTTTAAAAGTGTTACAGCGACAAACATTTCATTGCTTATAGTAATATTACAACAAATTTAAAGCTCAACATACAGAACTTTTACAGAAGATATTGAAGAAATTGTTATTATATGCCAATTATTATTTTTTTATATGTAAATTATTTAAATTTTATTAAACATTAAAGTTTAAAAAAAATAAATATACGGGTATTAAAGAACTACATAAATTCAATAACTATAAATAAATTAAAAAACATTCAGTCCTTTCGTCAGCTACTTAATCAAAAAAAAAAAAAAAAAAAAAAAAAGAATGAATTCAGCGACACAGAAAAAAATACACATTGAAAAAAATTATTCTTGACTATATGAAAACTTTGTATACTACATTAAAAAACTAAATAAAAAAGATAAATAATGCTAAGCAACTTAGAAAAATTTAATATTTTCAATGTTTCTGAATTACATTTAAAAACAAAACAGAAATACATTACATATTGTGTACATTACTGCAAACAATAATGCAGGATTGGATATATTTTATTAAAACAAAATTTCTTAACATATATTTTGAGAACATTTACAAGGGAAATATATTTTCAAATTAAAATTCTAAAAATACTGTTGCGAAACAGAATATTAAAATGTCATCTGTGTTAATTCTGAAATAAAAACAGCTCTACAGAATTTTTTTTTTCTTTTTTTTTCATAATAAAATTTGTGATTTTGCTCAAGATTTAAGCATTTTAGATTTATGTGATTTGTTTATTCAATCTTTGGTGATATCAACAAAATGCAGCATTTAATTCAGTTTTATTATTGTTTGGATCAATATCAGTACTTTTAAGGCAAAATTGAAAGTTTGTATTTATGAATTAATTTGAATCATTTATTGACATATTTTTCTTGTATTACCAAAAGAAATTAAATTATAGCTTTTGATTTTTAACAAATAATGCAATATTTCTGCACATGCTAAATGCTAAAATATACACTTAAAATATGAGAAATTAGAGTGATGTTATATGAGATGTTTTTACGTTAGGATCAATTTATATAAGAAATAGTTTTGTATTTCTGTTTTATCGCTACCTGACTACAGTAATTCTTAACATTAGCGAGGGTTAGGTTCACAAAAACCTCCTTGAATGTCAAAATCGTGAATGATGAGTATGTCTTCTGCGCGTAAAAGTGAATTATGTTTTATAACATGTTTTAAATGCATTTAAAATATATATTCATATATTATAAGAATCATCTCTATATATAATGTATAATAATTTTATTTCAGTATTGATTCTGTATTTTTCAAAAGTCTCCTTTCTCTTACACAAGGCTACATATTCCCCTAGCGATGACTTTTGAAACTAATGTTTTCACGGAATCCTTCGTCCCTTGCCTTGTTTGATCTTCTTTTAAAATTTATATATGTATACATAGGTAGATAGGTAGAGAAATATATTCTATTTCGTGAATAATTATTGTGCGCGAATATTAAGAAATTACTGTACAACTAGTTTTTCCATAATTGCTTCGATAAATCCTCGTTTTCGCTGGGAGCACGACAGTAAAATTCTTAAGCATATAGATTGTGGATTTTCAAGCACATTCGTGAATTCAACAACTTAGACAAGTAAACTATTAATTGCATGGTACTTTTATTTAAAAATGTTCCATACAAACATTCATACAGTATTAGTAAACATTGTTTCGCAAATATGACTCTGCGTACATTTTTTGATATAGGAATAATTTCGTATTGGAACACAAGAAGAATAAAATATTCATAGAGCACAAATTTATAGATAAAATTTCAAACAGAATATTTTTTACACGAAATATTTTAAAACGAATGTCTTGCACATTATAAAACAGAATGCTTAAATTTACCCACTGGATGTATTTTTAAAAGAACATAAAATCCTTCCCTGTATAGATAAATAGATCAAAATTTTTTTTCACAAAAATAAATATCGAAAACATTCATGTAAGTCATGAGATGAAAGTATAATTCATCATTTTAAAAATTGCTGTTGATAAAAAATTCTTCATGGATATAATTATATAGGAAAGCAACTACTTTTGCATTTCACAAAGGATCAAAGATCCTGAATCTGAGCCAACATATTGCAAAAGGGAATTATTTCAAATCTGAAAGGGATTCACCTAGAAAGTTCCAATTTTAAAAGAGAAAAAAAATGCATTTTCATCTTCTGATTTTTGCGAAACTAGAGTACAAAAACTTTCTTTCGTGTCACCCGAGATCTTTTGAATTATATTACATAAATGTTATCTTCAAAAGGGAATAACAAAGCAAAATATTTAAAAACAGTTTGTGGTGCAAATTTCTATTTCCGAATTTCTGAGATTTATAGCTTCCTAGAATAAATATTTATCATCTTTAGAAGTGAATTTATATTTCGAAATCACATATTTTTAACGGGATAATGGGCGCATAACAAGCATAGATCTTTAATTTATTTTTTTGTGCTTGAGGATTCGAACACCAAGACTTGCTTATTAAATGAATTTTTTTGCTTATTATATACTGCTTAATATCGAGGTTCGTTTGGAAAAAGTGGCCCAGCTAGCGGGCGTAGCTCGCTAGTACTGGATAAAATTTGTTTGCTATAAAATCGCATAACAACAATTTCTCTATTGCACCACATTTTAAAGCATTTTCTATTGAAAATTTTGCGAATTTGAAAGGGGAAAACGTGGGGCATCTATTTTAACTGTATTTAATTCATTCTATTTTAAAATTCGGAACCTTATAATTTAAATAATATGATTTATTAAGAAAGTACATCACCAGTAGAATCCAGAAAATACATACCATTTAAAACATATTTTCTTGAAAATACATCTCTCTATATAAGGTAATTCTCCATAAAGGAATTATTATTTTTTCATATATGAGAGTGTTTTCTTAAAAAGTTTTACAATCTAAAATATAAAATTTACTCACAAAATAATATTTATACATTAACTGTACAATAATGCTAAAAAACAAAACAAAAAAACAACAGCAACAACAACAACAACAACAACAAAACATGATCAATTGAAAATTAAACCAGATTCAAACCAGGGTTGGGTTTCGAACGTCAGAAACTTGTTTTTGACATGACAAGTGTCAAAAACTGGTTTAAACCGTCAAAAACCGGTTTAAACCGTCAAAAACTGGTTTAAACCGTCAAAAACTGGCTTAAACTGTCAAAAATGTGTAATGTGCTTTAAAACTTTTAAGAACAAGAGAGAAACAGAGTAATTTTTTATTTAAAATTAATTATACTGTAATTTAGTAATTACAAAAAGCTTAAATTACTTTAATTGCAATAAAACATTGTTTTTTAGAATGTTCAAACAGTAGAAAATGATTTTGTACAGTTAATAATCTGGATCAATTTTATCCCACAGCATCCTATAACACTTAAACAATTTAGCACATTTATTTACACCCAAATGGTTTATGAGTTTAGAGTGTATGAAGCCAAAGTTACAAAATACTCTCTCAATTGGTGCTAAGCTAGCAGGGGTTGATAGCAGAAGCATTGCTAGTTGAGCAAGTTTGGAGGCAGGCCAAATTTTTAGATTTATGACAATTTTTTTTCCTGGAAATGATAATATACAATACAGTAAAAGTGAATTTTTAATATTACATGTAATATTGTATATTTGTGACAGATGTTTAATGTGAAATTTTACAGATCAGTGTAGTATTTGAGGTTTCTGACGAGGTTTTTGACAAGAGGTTTTAGCCATGACGGTTTAAATCACGGTTTTAACCTGATAAAACCGTACACTGTCAAAAACTTGCCAACCCTGATTCAAACTAAACCATCATTTGCTATGCAAATCTGAATCCTTGTGATGTTTTCTGCCTCACTTTAAAGTTTGACCGAATAATTCTGGGACGCTCTGTATTTAAAAATTTATCCGATGCTAGACTATACCAATGGAAGGGTATCCACCAGGATTTATTAGAATATTCCATATGTCTTCTGTCAGTCCAAGTGTCAATTGTAAACGTTAAGCATCAATATCCTTTCAAAGAGAAACATCTTAACCGAAATTTGGGAATCAAAAAGGATCATTTTTATTTCAAAAACATTTGTAAACTGAATATTTTTTGTGATTTGCGATTTAATGTATTCTGAAATACTTGTAAACAATGACGTTGCACAGAACTTTCATAATAGTATCTGATATACTAGACTTTTTGTGTCTTTTTTTTCATTTGTAAGTATATACCCTTCATTCTTCTAATGTTAATTAACTTTGTAATGAAACATAAGAATTTACGTGTGCATTTTTTATTTGAAAAAAAAAAATTAAAAAAAATAAAAATAAAAATACGTGTGGCACTCGGGGACTGCCGCGGTAAAGCTATTGCATAGCATTTTTTATCAACTTATGCAATTATAATTATTTATTTATTTTTTATTTATGCAGTTTTTTTATATATTAATTGAAGTTACACTTTTTGAGCGTGATGACCGATAACAAAATTGTTTTTTCTTTTATTGAACTAATGAGAATTAATTCAATAAAAGAAAAATCGTTTAAAATATTTTTATTATCTTACAATACATGTAGGTTAATCAGGAATGTTTATCATTGAAACGATACGTTTATGGTAGCTGAAATAAAAGACATAAGTTTGAGACTTGATATTCTCAAAATATCTGAAAAATAGCGCATCAATGTCTGCCGAAGTCTACCGAAGGATACCGTGCCGAAGTCTGCCAAACTGAAGCGACGTTAGCCGGAGTGTTAGGGTTTTTTTTCTCGTTACGGAATTTCTAGATTCTTTCGCCGCGCTCAAGGCCCGCGATAAAAGCTATGCAATACCTTAATAAATTACCAAACAATATTTGGCCGCGCTACGAAAATTAGATCGCTAGTTATAAGCATTTTAAATTTTCCGAACCTCACCGTGGGGGTATTTTGTCACCAAAAATTAACACTGTCTCATAATAAATTACCAAACAAAATTTGGCCGCACTACGAAAATTAGATCGCGAGTTATTCATATCATTTTTAATTTTTCGACCCTCACCATGGGGGATCTCCTGTCACCAAAAATTAACACTGTCTCATAATAAATTACCAAACAAAATATGGCCGCGCTACAAAAATTGATCGCGAGTTATAAACATTTTAAATTTTTCGACCCTCACCGTGGGGGGTCTCCTTTCACCAAAAATTAACACTCTCTTATAATAAATTACCAAACAAAATTTGGCCGCGATACGAAAATTCGATTGCGAGTTATAAGCATTTTAAATTTTTCGACCCTCACCGTAGAGGGGGGGGGGGTCTCCTGTCACCAAAAATTAAAACTGTCTCATAATGAATTACAAAACAAAATTTGGCCGCGCTACGAAAATTAGATCGCGAGTTATAAGCATTTTAACTTTTTCGACCCTCACCGTGGGGGGGGGGTCTCCTGTCACCAAAAATTAACACTGTTTCATAATAAATCACCAAACAAAATTTGGCCGCGCTACGAAAATTAGATGGCGAGTTATAAGCATATTAAATTTTTCGACCCTCAACGTGGGGGGTCACCTGTCACCAAAAGTAACACTGTCTCATAATAAATTACCAAACAAAATTTGGCCGCTCTACTAAAATTAGATCGCGAGTTATAAGCCTTTTAAATTTTTCGACCCTCACCGTGGGGGATCTCCTGTCACCAAAAGCAACACTGTCTCATAGTAAATTACCAAACAAAATTTATCCGCACTACGAAAATTAGATCGCGAGTTATAAGCATTTTGAATTTTCCGAACCTCACCGTGGGGGTATTTTGTCACCAAAAATTAACACTGTCTCATAATAAATTACCAAACAAAATTTGGCCGCACTACGAAAATTAGATCGCGAGTTATTCATATCATTTTTAATTTTTCGACCCTCACCATGGGGGATCTCCTGTCACCAAAAATTAACACTGTCTCATAATAAATTACCAAACAAAATATGGCCGCGCTACAAAAATTGATCGCGAGTTATAAACATTTTAAATTTTTCGACCCTCACCGTGGGGGGTCTCCTTTCACCAAAAATTAACACTCTCTTATAATAAATTACCAAACAAAATTTGGCCGCGATACGAAAATTCGATTGCGAGTTATAAGCATTTTAAATTTTTCGACCCTCACCGTAGAGGGGGGGGGGGTCTCCTGTCACCAAAAATTAAAACTGTCTCATAATGAATTACAAAACAAAATTTGGCCGCGCTACGAAAATTAGATCGCGAGTTATAAGCATTTTAACTTTTTCGACCCTCACCGTGGGGGGGGGGTCTCCTGTCACCAAAAATTAACACTGTTTCATAATAAATCACCAAACAAAATTTGGCCGCGCTACGAAAATTAGATGGCGAGTTATAAGCATATTAAATTTTTCGACCCTCAACGTGGGGGGTCACCTGTCACCAAAAGTAACACTGTCTCATAATAAATTACCAAACAAAATTTGGCCGCTCTACTAAAATTAGATCGCGAGTTATAAGCCTTTTAAATTTTTCGACCCTCACCGTGGGGGATCTCCTGTCACCAAAAGCAACACTGTCTCATAGTAAATTACCAAACAAAATTTATCCGCACTACGAAAATTAGATCGCGAGTTATAAGCATTTTGAATTTTTCGACCCTCACCGTGGGGGGTCTCCTGTCACCAAAAGTAACACTGTCTCATAGTAAATTACCAAACAAAATTTGGCCGCACTACGAAAAGTAGCTCGCCAGTTATAAGCATTTTAAATTTTTCGACCCTCACCGTGGGGGGGTCTTCTGTCACCAAAAATTAACACTGTCTCATAATAAATCATCAAACAAATTTTGGCCGCGCTACGAAAATTAGATCGTGAGTTATAAGCACTTTAAATTTTTCGACCCTCACCATGGGGGATTTCCTGTCACCAAAAATTATCACTGTCTCATAATAAATTACCGAACAAAATTTGGCCGCGCTACGAAAATTAGATCGCGAGTTATAAAAGCATTTTAAATTTTTCGACCCTCACCATGGGGGATTTCCTGTCACCAAAAATTAACACTGTCTCATAATAAATTACCAAACAAAATTTGGCAGCGCTACGATAATTAGACCGCGAGTTATAAGTAGTTTAAATTCTTCGATCCTCACCATTGGGCGGGTCTCCAATCACCAAAAAGCTACATTATTCTACCTTGTTTTATCTTAAGACGATTCTTTTCTATACACATTCTATCAGGAATTTTTATTATTGAAACTATAGATTTATAGTAACTGAAATAAGAAATATAACTTTGAGACTTGATATCCTCTAAATATCTGAAAAATACCGCGTCAATGTCTGCCGAAGTCTACCGAATGATACCATGCCGAAGTCTGCCGAGCTGAAACGACGTTAGCCGAGTGTTAGCTTTTTTCGTTACGGATGTGTTAGGATATTTCTCGTTACGGAATTTTTGGATTCGGTCGCCGCGCTCAAAACCCGCGATAAAAGCTATGCAATAGCTTAATAAAAGAGAGAGAGAGAGAACATTTGCCTTCTTTAAATAATGAACATCGATAAGAAGAAAATTACTGCTGAAGAAATCCAATTTTACAATAAAGTCTAATTTTACAATAAAGAAAAACATAAAGATGCAAAGTAACAAATTAATATGTCATCAATGTAAAAATACTTTTTTAAAATATAATAATTCGGGAAAATTTTAATAAAAAAGGCATTTTTGATAAGGAAAAAAACATGTTTCAGAAATATGTATTATATTATTTAAGTACAGAACTACGTAAATTATCTCACGGAATTTGTTTCAAATGTATTTTATAAAATATATTTACTATTAAAAATATATAATTATTTATACATTGTCTTCTCTAGTGAACAAAGACTTTCGCATAATTTATATTTATCTGATGCCCTTTATGAACACTTTATTCATTAAAAAATATGCCATACGTTTCTCCGTAAAATAAAATGTGATACGTTTCCTATCTAAGCGGCAGTAGAAATTTTCATTAAACTGACAACCTTGATAACTTTTCGGAATAATTTATGAATAACAGTATTTTCATAAACTAAATTTATTGAATTTTGCATAAAAGTAGTACTTCTGTAAGCATGATAAAACGCATTTTAAGCCTCTGATGAAAATTCGTTTTTTTTTCAAAAGAAAGCTTAATAATGTAATCATTTTATAATGTATACTGCATAAGAGAATTTGAATTAGGTTATTTGTTTTTTATTAACTATCAAATATAATAAATCCCTTATTATTTTTTTTTCAATAAAAGAATTTACAGGGTATGTTGTTTCTTGTAATAGTGCAAAATTATCTGGTAGGCATTAACTTAAATATAGGAGCTGATTTGACTACGTAAAATGCTCCTAGTTTTGGAATTCCACTAAGAATCAGAATCACCGAACTGCAGTTCTAGAAACTTTATTAAAAATTACGTCTTATTGTCATTGTTCTTTTCGATAAATTACCCAAGTAAAAATTGTGGTTCATGAATAATCAAATTTGCCACACTAAGGCATGCTTAACTGTAAAATGTTGTGAGCGTTCAACTGTACAGTGGTACAACTTATTTGAAGTACAACTGTTTAACTCAAATTTTAGCTGATGGACTATGCAAAACTATAAAAATATTAATATAAATTATGAAAATTTTCATTTATTTTCATTTTCATAGAAGAATGAAAAAACAAAACATGTGTTTTATGGTACTTTTATCTCATTATTGATCCATTATTATAAAAAATCTTCGAGTCATGAAATTTAAAGATATTTTTTTATTAAATAAATTTTCATAAAATTAATTACTATAATACTATTTAATAATAAAATATTTGCAATAATAAGCTTTATATCTACTTTTTTTCGTGGGAAAGCATTATCATTATTAATTTTTTTCCTACGAAACTTATCTCTAATACTGAAAATTATAAATTCTAAATTTATACACAGTTAAAACTGGACACTTAAATACAAGTAAAATCTACTAATTTTCGAGTAATAATTTTCTGATATCATAATAGCTCCAAGAACACAATTTATTAAATTCAAAAAACGTTGTAATCTTTATTTTCTTTTGCTTTTAATGTTTGTGTAAAACTTCCTCAAGCCATCAAGTCTGTTTTTTTTTCAAGAAATTCATAGCGAGAATTTTCTACGATAACACTTGGATGTGAATATGTTGTTGTGGATGTGTACATAGGCAGTATGTTCACCGATTAGCGCTGTATGAGACTTTTCTTGAATGTGTAGTTCCTCAAGCTTACTTTTCTTTCCGGAATGTCCCTCATATTTGAAAATATCAAATCCTTTAATACATCAATTTGTTGTAATACTGTTTAGAATGAATTACAGATACATTACTTTATTTTATTCCAAAACAATTATTGGTTACACAAAACAAAAATATCTTCATAAGGATGATTTCGTTTCCCTTTGTATCTTTTCAATTTTATTGGTGCTGAGGGAGGGAGATGGACATTTTTCAATTCGAAAATATTTCTATATTTATATTGTAAAAACACCATATTTGTACATTTTATAATTCTACAAAGTACTAAGAAACAATTTAAAATAAAATATTTGAGTGGGGTTTTAAATATTGCACAAAATCCATGTAAATTCAAACATAATTAAACCTTCTAAATCTTTCAATCCTTCTAAAATCCTTCAAAAATTTATTAAATGATTATGTAACTCTTTCAATTTAGTTTGAACAGTTTACATAAAATGCTTTAGAATGTAAAATTTTCATGAACTGATAATGTGAAGGATAAAGGTTTAAAGCATTAGACAGAGGTATTTGAGTCGCCCTTCCCTCGCACGCACCACACTGTAAAAAAAAAAATTCAAGAGTTTACTAAAAATTTTTTAGTAAATTTGTATTCCACAGAATTTTTTAGTAACCATTACAAACTTTTTTTTTCAAGTGAAACGACCATTTCTTTTGTAAACTGAACAAAAGAATTTTTTGTGTAACTAACTTAAAAATTTTTTGTATGAGCCACCAAGCAAATTTTAGTAATTGCTCCAAAATTATTTTTAATAACCATTACGTGCTTCCGAAGGGCAGGAGCTTCCTTCGAGCTGCATTCAGACTTCTGAAGCGGAAGAATTTCGGCAAAACCGCAACAGATGGCAGCACCAAACATTGCTACCTCCTCCGGCAGGATTTTCATAATCCGTTTATTAACGAGTACTTACTCTACATACATTCGGGGTGTATTTGGTAGCCGCCAGTATCGAACTCGGGACCTTTCAGCCTGGAGTCCGTTACGATAACCACTATGCTATCAAGGCCACATCAAGTGAGTTTTAGTAATAGCTATTAAAAATATAAAACTATTAACTCTATTGGTTGCTAACTTTTTTCTAGTAATTCTTACAGATTTTCTTGTAACCGACTAAGATTACTAAAAATTTTTTAGTAATTACAAGGATCACTAAAGTTTTTTTAGTAGATCGACCCTTTTTTTTTACAGTGCACCCGTAGATTAAAGAAAACTTTGACACGTCTCAAAACGCCAGTGAAATCAGAAGAAAAAAAATTAAAAACAAATTCCGATTCCATTGTCTGGAGGAATTGTTAATTAAATTTCACTAATTATAATTAACCTTCCGTATTGTCGATTGACACCGGAATTTATACAGGACTTGTCTAGATATTACGAATTCCTTAATTTAAGCTTTCATTGTAAAAGCAAAATTATATTAAAATATTACTGCCGTTAATAATATAAGGTGTCGTTTGCAAGTTTGGAATTAAAATTAGGTTTTGCCGTAGATAAATGGGTGTTTTGTCTGGTAGACGGAAGGTTAAGATCTCCACGAGCCATAAAAATTGAAAGTAGAATTTCTTAGAATTTTATCGTCTTTTCTTCCCTGCTTCGTATGGCGTATGCGATGTCACAAAAATGCGTGGCACGGCTTTCTACCATCTACGAACATTGGTTTAATTGGAATTTGAAGTAGATTGTAAATACTAATGTCAGTTCCATACTTAATATTTATAAACAAATACATAAAACCAACAAAACAAAATTATATGTAATTTTATAACTTTTACTTATTAAAAAGCTCCTGCAGAGACTTTTGTCAAATGAACGAATCTATACTTCAAAAAGACATTTCTAAAAAATTGCGTGTAAAACCAACAGTGTTTATTGACACTAAAAATAAAAAGTGAGATATTTGATTCTGAGAAGTATGCAAAATTCATAAAATTCAAAATATCATAACTAGGTAATTTTATGTAAAAAATAGTAGGTTTCCGTCAACGTTTCTATCTAAACTCAAGGTAGCATTTTTAATGATTAGTTATTTGAAAAGGGAACTGCAATTTCGCGTTTTAATTGTATTTTAGATACTTTACAACTCAATTGCTTTACATAAAAACTATAAAATGTAGAAAAAAAATCTTGTTTTATTTTTCTTAAGATTTACGAAAAAACTCCGGCTGCACATTGGAGAGTTTCATGCAGCATGTTTCTAGACTTCGATATAAATTAGATAAAACAGTTTCCATCTTCTTTTTTATCTCGTAAGTCGAACATCATGTTCCTTTTTTTTTTTTTTTTTTTTTTTTTTTTTTTTTTTTTTTTTTTTGTCTTTGCCTAACACCAGTATAACCATTAACCATTATACCTCACTGAAGCTGCAGTCAAAGCAAATTATAAGGGGGGAACATTTTCTGTTGTAGGAGATTTTTTAAACATTGCAAGATAAACATTCATCCCCCCCCCCTCCTTTTTGAGAAAATGAGATTTAACCGCTTTATACAATTGTTACGTAATAAAGTTACCTTTAATTTTAACTCCGCAGCCGATTTTTAAACATTTCTTTAACTCTACCCAACGGAGTAGTTCACGGACGCTCAAAGTACTTATCGACGCAGAATTATCCAAGGATTATTGATAATGATATTTGAATGGACTTGTGAATTTGTTATAATAATCCAAGATATCAATTAAAAAGCTATCTACAAAATAGCGGCACGGTCGTTGATGGCGTTGCAATTTTGCGATCTTCTTTTGAAAGGCACTTACTACAATGCTAATTTAAACTTTTTACAAGTTTTTGCTACACCGAATCCTTTTTGCGCCAGTAAATCTTAATCTTGACTATTTTTTCTAAGTCTGAGTACATATCATTCATTGCTTGATAAAACTATTTATTCTTATGATATGTAATGCACTTTAGTTGATTTTAAATCTCTCACTAACAAACCGTGTTAAAACGTTCATCAAGCTACAAGTTTCACTGCGATATGAGAAAATTTAAGAGTGATATAAATCTATCGATTTAATTGACTTTTAATGCATTGTTCAATGAATCATAATCCCAGGGTTCACACTGTTATTTGTAAACTATTTTTATATAATGTATCATGTAATCTATTAAAATTGTAATATACTTAAAAGGGCTCAGAAATTGAAAACTTTAGAAAAATCGATTTTTTATAATCTAGTTTGATTATTCAATTAATTCGTAACTCAATGCAAAAAACCGCATAAAAATATTAGCATTTTTAACGGAGTTATAAGCATTTATGTATCAATACTTACATAGCCGCATCCATATAATTTCAACTTTAAGTTGTGTTTTCTCAAAACTTGATTTTTGACGACTAAAACCAAGATTTCAAAAAAAAACTATTTGATGGAATGGCTTACATTTTTTTCATGCATATAACATCATTATCTAAATTATGAATAAGGGATATAACTATCACTTAATAAGAACTTTATTAAAAAAACTCTCAAAGTTGAAAAAAAAACTAAAAAGTACAACTTTTTTCCCATTAAAAATATTCAAAATATTATACTATCTAAAATATATTAATTCATAATCTAGATAATGATGTTATATGCATGAAAAAAAAATTAAGCCATTCCATCAAATAGTTTTTTTTAATCTTGGTGTTAGTCTTCAAAAATCAAGTTTTGAGAAAACGCGACTTAAAGTTGAAATTATATGGATGCGGCTATGAAAGTGTTGATACATAAATGCTTATAACTCCGTTAAAAATGCAAATATTTTTATGCGGTTTTTTGCATTGAATTACGAATTGAATGAATAATCAAATTAGATCATAAAAAATCGATTTTTTGGAAAGTTTTCAACCCCTGAGCCCCCTTAAGTAATTAGTTTTTATTTTAGAAAATTTTTAAAATTTTAAGTTCAAAAATGTCTTTACTTAAAAAAGTTAAAGAAAAGAAACAAGGAGCTCTTCTTTTCTCAGGAAACATCTCAGGAAAAAAAAAACATAAATGCTATATGTTCATCATAGACTAAAGGTGGCCACAAAGTCACAGTGTGACTTAACGGGTAACAATTGAGAGGTAAAATACTTCCTTTTCATTTGCTGATGTCAGGAAATTCAAGAAAATTGGGATAGTTTTACATGTATATATACTCCAATACGTACATCAATGTTAAACTTATTCAATACAAACTAAATTAATTTGATATTCATCATGCCTTTTAAGAACATCGATCTTGTCATCTTCATTTAACGCTAAAACTATTTATTTATTTATTTATTTTGACTTAATGATAGTGATTTGTAAATACATATCATCATTCTTTTTCTTTTTCTAATAGATTAAAAAATGTATAGAATAGAAGTCGAATCCCAAACCTTTGACTTAAATTATCAACACTCTGCCTTTTGAGCATAGAATCTGCCTGACTCCTAGCCTGGTCATTTTTCACTTAGTTACAAAAAAAAATAAAAAATAAAAAATAAAAAATAAAAAATAAAAATTAAAAAAATACTTGCTATAACAAACAGTATTTTTTTTTTATCTGAAATAGATAAAATTCTTTATCTATATATCTTTTGTTTAATAGTAACATATTACCTAGTGTGTTTGTTTATCTGTCGTTGTGACCTCTCATAAATTATTACCGAAAGGTTTATCTAATTGAATTTTGCCGGATGGTCTGTCAATACTTGGGCAGAATATTGGCAGAGTATTTACTATTTAAATTACAGGTCTTTGGTTCAGTTTCCACTTTAGGCACTTTTTCACACAGTTGGAAAAAATTAATTATTTAAAAAATATTTTGAAATGCTCCAACTGATTCATAAGCCATATAGAAGCATCTTCCACTTTGGCGTGTAAATCATTCCTTTTTAAAATTAAGTGCCACCCTATATTTGCTAATAATGTGATAAAGAAAAAAAGTTTGAGGGTATATGCTTTCAAAATCACTGACGTTATCTTTACACGTATTCTTAATTTTAAATTCAGATTTAATATTAGCAACTTACTTTTTGTTTTTATCTCTTCAAGTAGCTTTAAAAAATAATAACTTTCACATAAATTATTAAAGAATAAAAAAAAACCTCTTCAAAGTACTTTACATATTCTAATAACATACAGTAGTTCTTTGAAATGCTTCCTATTTATTCAGATAAAAAAAATCTAGTATGTGCTTTCCTATTTCAAATTTCATTCAACAAGAGCGACAAACATAATTTTAGGAGCTCATATTAAAATAAAATTTTGGATATGTTCCAGTAATTTCTGCTTTATCATTAATATTTCACTCTATCACAGACAACTTTATTCTAATCAACAGCACTTTAACATTCTTTATTACGTCAAAATATTGAAAAAATTCATAATTCTCCAAATATTGTGTCTACGTGTTTATAAATTCTTGTCACAAAGTTTTAATATATTCTTCCGTCAGTATGACGTTTTAGTAAACAAATACTTCCTTCCTTCATTGCTACATCATCAGGAAATTAAATCGCGAAACAAAGTGTAATTTTACATTAGTATCATTTTTATTACTTTCATTAACAGGTTCTGCATGTTTAAAAGTTTTTAATATTTTTGAAAATTAATTTTTATTTCCTTCGAAAGCTTAAAATTGTGCTATTATATTTTTCCAGAGGACTTCGAAATTTATATAAAATTTAATCATTCGGTGTTATTAGTTACTAAAATTACACATGTTTTTGTTTTTTTTCTTTAAATCATGATATACTGTATCATTGGTAGCTGATTTTTACGCATAAAGCTCAGCTTTGATTTATATTTTTAGCATTAAAGTTAGAAATAAAATAACATTTTCTCATAGATTAAGAAAAAACATTTCTTTTTCGTAATCGATAAGACAATTGTCTTGCATTTTCAAACAATTAAATTATTAATGAGTGTAAGTTTGTATTTTTTACATTGTAAACAATGTTTAAAATTTCATATTTACATCTTGCGTTGAAAGTTATTAAGTACTAGTGAGAAGCTGGAGTATATATCTTAAATTTTTTTGAAAGCAACAAAAATACTGCTGAATACAACTACAAATATTGCTGAATACAACCAAAAATACTGCTTAAGAAGTTGTACTTGATAATTATATTTCAAATATTCTTTTTTTATAATACTGAGATTTATGTAAGTTCTTGAATCCATTTACGATCGTATTCGTCAACTAATTCAACATGTGGTTAACCACATATTGAATTAGTTGATTTAGTTAATAATACCACACATTCAGATTATTGAGCTTTAGCTCAACAATTTTCAACCACCGCTCAGATGGAATTTAGCGTTTAGTTTGTTATATGATAATATCTGCATAACCTTTAAACAGTATGCCTGATTGCAATAAACGTTTAATCACATTGAATACCATTAAAACATTAATTATAAATAGAAGTTTTCATATACGTCCATTAACATTTCAAAAATATGCATTAAAATATTTAATTGCTATAAAGAACGATAAATACTAATAAAAACATTAAATTAACATTTAATTTACCATTAAAACGTTAGGCAGAAGTATTCGCCTTTAATTTTACAACCCCCTTTTCGAGAAAAGGGCTAAACTTTGTTGTGACGTGACAGAACTTCACACCGGCTAACGAAAAAGACAGCCTACAGCAGTTTCTCCGCGTATCTTCTTTTTACAGACCGCCGGAGTCACGTGATGCTTGAATGCATGAATGCAGCTGTACGAAAAGAGCATCACTTGATACTAAAGGTCTGTAAAAAAACATGTGGGATGCATCTCGATATTTTTCGTTACCCTCAAAGTCACACGAAGCAGGGGAATAAAGTAAAAAATGGAACAACTTGCATGTTTGGATTTATTTCATTCCTAGAAAAAGATCGCCCATGAATTGGCGATTGTTTTATCCGCAATAGTCCAATTTCAACAACTAATGCACGGAACTTCATGCCTTTAGAACCTTCACGATGACCATAGATTGTTACTTTATTTTGGGACTGTAGTAGTGACTTTTGAAATATTAACATGCATGAGGTAGAAGAAAGTTTTAGGATTGCTGCACACGACTACTTTTTTTTACAATGTTTACTTTAATGAAAAACTAACTTTACACTTAAAGCAAAGATAAACAATTCAACGAATTTATATAGCTGCTGTATTATTTCAATTTATAATGATCTACATGTAAGTAAATGTCAAATTCTTATATGAAATTCCTAAACTTTGTTCATAATAAATATCAAAACCCTGTTTAAATTTAAAGTTATACAGAACTTATACCTTTATGGATTAAGTATTTTTTCAAACAGAATAAGATTTTAAAAAATACAATTTTTTATTTAAAGAATAATAAAGTTGGAAAAAGTTTTATATTCTGAATGTTTTACTTTTCTCTTATTGTAAACGAAGAAAAGCAATGCCAAATTTCAATATTAAATTTGAAAAGTTTTATAATAAATATTAAAATTCAATTTATATTTAAATAAAATCTAATATGATAAATAGAAAACTACATAATGCTTTAAAGCTAAAAAGTTAACTTTAAATCAAAAATATTAAATGACATTTAACTTTTTTTCATTTTACAGCAGTGGGCGGAAATAATTCTACTTCAAAATACTTAATGATATTTGTACAGAAATAATGCAATTAAATCCTTCTGGAAAGTCTCTTGAGAATGCATTTCATTTTCTAACGCTCCGAATATGACAGATTTAACAAGCTGAAGTACTTTCAAAATCTTATCAGACCCTAAAGAATGTTCTTAAATCTTTAATATTTCACTTGAGAAATAAATTGTAGTTATTATAAAAGATTTAAATGAAGACTACAAAGTTAGATAAAAACAGTTCACGCAGGCTCTGTTCGGCGCTATTGTTTTTTATTTGTTAGATAGGTTAGGTTTTATCCCACCTGTTATCCGGAACCTGTTTATCCGTAAGAAAAACAAGAACAAAAAATCATGTGTACATCATATATTATTCAACACATTCAAAAAATAGTAATAAGATTAAAATGACAATTTATGTCAAAATAATCAATTCAGAAAACGTATAAAGCAAATGAAACCCAATTTGTGGTATTTCAATCAAAAGTAGAAAAAATATTCATACGCTGCAAAGTAGTCAATTTCTTTTGTATGTACCTGTAAATAAACAATATTGAATATAAAATTCTATATTCATCTCCTTGTAATATAGCTCAATGATGTATGTGAATTAAATTATTTTTAAAATAGTATGATGACATTTAAAGGTACCGTAATAAGGCTTTTTCATAATAACCATAATTTAACGAAATCCCTTTAAGTGTTACTGTATTTCAACTATAAACTCTATGCACTTCATTTTCCATGTCAAAGAGCAAACTTTAATAACATTGATCAATGGCATTAAATTCGAGTCTTTTTAAGCGAGTTTTATTTTTTGTGCGTATGTTCAATCAATGCAAAAATATTGTAAGGTATTTGCTTCTTGAAATCTTTCTATTGTATGTCTAAAACACCACTTTCAGAAATTGACCTTCTGACTTAATTAGTAACCTTTTTTTTTTTTTTTAGTTGCAGTAATATCAAATAGAGATTAAATTTGAAGTATACAATCTACGAAACTATATAATATACGAAACTATACAATATTCTTTTCCAACGTAGAAAGTAAATAGAATGCCCATTCCGTAAATACAAATACTGTAAATTTTTATTTTATTTTTTTTAACCTGTGAAAAGTTAGTTCCCTGAATGTAAAAATCACGAAAGATGGGAATATCTTTATGCGCATAAAAGTGGGTTATGTTTTATAACATGTTTTAAATGCAAAAAAATTTGAAATATATATGCATACATTGTAAGATTCATCTATATATACAGTCGAACCTCATTAATACGCGAATCAGGGGTCCGATCAAAATTCGCGTATTAAACGGGTTCACGTATTAACTGAAGGTCGTGAATTTTCGTGAAATGGTCTATCTAATAGCAATAAACACATTTTTGTCAAGTTTTAGCATTTCTCAGACATAAAATGACATTTTTTAAAATTTTTATCATTATATACTTATTAAGCAGGAGCATTTGAAAACTGAAAATTCAAATATTCAAATATTCTCTTTAAGATTTCTCCAATAAAAATCCTATGTCTTTTCAAGTTTAGATTTATTACATATGACACATAAAACTGAATAAGACGAACACAAAGTTTTCTGCTAAACATATTAAGTAAACTAATGTTAACAAAATTGAAATCTTTGTTAGCTTTACAGACCAGCTATATGCGATGATAAAAGGTATTGATATTACATTTTTAGTCTGAGCAGTCTAAGGCTCCAGATTTAGGCACTGTTTCTCGAAAAAAGAAATTTTGAGTTCGAACCCCACTCCTGTCATACGTTTATAATTTGCAATATTTTTTCTGTATTATAATTTTAATTAACCGACTTCAGAAAATCGTTAACTTTTAACTAAGAAGAGAAAAATAAACTTTTCTATAAAAAATTGAACCGATTTCAAAAATTACTTCAACGTGAAAGAAAAAATCCTTACATAATTGTAATAAGAAATTAAATTAAGAGCGTAGTATTTATCATGCATATTATTATGTTTATGTACATTTATTTGATCTTTTCGAGTCGGTGCCAACCAAACCAATTAGAAAATTAAAATTAAGTATCCAATGCAAATCTTTATATATATAACTCTTCTGTGCGTGTGTATGTCACTGAACTCCTCCTAAACGACTGGGCCGATTTTAATTTTTTTTGTCTGTTTCACAGTCGATTCTTGAATGGTTTAGATTCACATTTCATCGAAATTGATTCAGTACTTTTTTAGTAATTAGCTAAAAACTACTAAAGTTAGTTATTTTTCGCTAATCAAAAGTGTTGAATAAGTGTTCGCTGAATAGAGTGCGGACAAAATGACTGAATGGTGTAAGGCGCCAGATTTAATCTCTGGTTCTTGAAGTAAGAGATAGTGTGTTCGAACCCCACTCTTGACCTACATGTATGATTTACAAAAACTTTTCCTGTATTATAATTTTAATTAAACGACTTCAGAAAATCGTTAACTTATAACTAAAAAGAGAAAAAAATGAACTTTTCTATAAAAAATTGAACCGACTTCAAAAACTACTGCAAAGTTAAAAGTAATTTTCTTACATAATTGTAATAAGAAATTAAATTAAGAGCGTAATATTTATCAAGGGTACTGTTATATTTATGTACAATTATTTGATTTTTTGGAGTCGCTGCCAGGACAACGTTTATCGGGTCCGCTAGTCTATAGATAAAACTGAAATTTTAAACAGAATATTTTTAAAACGAAATATTTTAAAAAGAAAGTCATTCACATTATAAAAAAGATTGCTTAAATTTATCTCCGAATGCAATATTCCCTAAAAGATCATAAAAAGCATTCCCAATATGAAGAAATGGATCAAACGTTTTTTCACATAAATAAATATCGAAAACGTTCATATTAGTCTTGTGATGAAAATACAATTCATCTTTTTAAAAATTGTTGTTGATAAAAACTTAATACTTCGATATTATTATAGGAAAACGCAACGAATTTTGATTTTCACAAAGAGCTCAAAGATTCTGAATATGAACCAAAGTATTTCATAAGAGGATTATTTTAAATCTTAATAAAATTCACCAGGATTGCTTGAACTAAAAAATAACTAATATTATTTATAAAAATTAAAATTGTTAATGAAATAATATCCTTAATCTCTTTGTAAAATAAATTAAAACTTTAATTTAAAATCTGATTGCATTAATTTTTGCGATACGGCAATTACGTTAACAAAAATTTTCAAAATTAGAATTATATCATATGTATGTAATGATTAATACAGTTTAATTGGATAAACATTCTAAATTTTAAATCCTGAGCAATGGTGTTCGGTAGTTGCTAACTCATTAAAAAAATACAATAATTTAATAAATACATAAATATTCAAATTATAAGTTAACAATTAGTTTTAAAGTAATATTGAATGCAGCATAAGAATTTGTCTTCGGTAATCATATTTCAAATCTTATTTCTTTTAAATGCTGAGCTCTAAATAATTTCCTCAGTCTCCTAACAACTACATACATCGAATACTACAATCACGTGGCTAAGATTAATAGCCTCCAACAACCGCTCAAATGGAATTGAATTGAGCATTAAGCTCATTATACCATAATACCTGCATAATCATTAACCGCTATGGCTAATTGCAAAAAACTCTAATCGGGTTAATTATGAATGCCATTAAAACATTAGACAGAGATATTCGGTTCCCCCCTCCCACACACCACACTTAGATTGAAAAAAAAATCTATGTCACGTCTCAAAACGTCACAAAACTCGGAGAAATAAAAAAATAATATTTTTTTTAATCGAATGATTTCTATGTTCTGATTTTATTTAAGCAGGGAATTAGTTATTAATTTTTCTAATTATAATTAAGAACTTAATTATAATATAAGTAGCATTGCGAACATAATTCTTAATTATACTTAAGAACTTAAGAACCATAAAAAGCGAAACATGGATCCTCTTAGAATTTTTACGTCTTTTTTTCTCTGCTTCGTTTGGCGTTACGTATCGTCCCAAAAAAAGCATATTATGGCTTTCTCCAATCTACGGGTGTTGGTTTAATTGGGGCTTGAAGCAGATGGTAAATACAAAACTTAGTGTCATCCATAATATTTATAATGAAATGCATAAAAGCAAATAAAATAAAATTGTATGCAATTTTTCAACTTTAAACTATTAAAAAATGCTTTTGTCAATTAACTAATCTATCATAATCTTAAAAATATCTACATCGTAATCTATTATAATCCTAAAAAAAGACATTTCTAATAAATTGCGTTAAAAACCAACCGTGTTTACTGGCACTAAAAACATAAAGACGAATTATTTGGTGCCAGGAAGTATGCGAAACTCACAAAATTGCAAATATCATAACTAGATAACTTTATATAAAAAATAACAAGTTTTAGTCCAGGTTCTATCTGAAGAGAAGGTAAAATTTTTAATTATTTGTAATTTGATTAGAGAGTTTAATAAGGAATTTTAATTTCATGTCTTTAACTACATTTACAGATACTTAATAATTCATTAGTATAATAAAAAACTACAAAATGTAAAAAAAACACTTAAACCTATTTTTTATCTTTCTTAAGATTTACCAAAAAATGCTCGGTTGCACGCTGATTGGATTCATGCATCACTTTACTAGACTTTGGTATAAAAACTGTTCCCATCTTCGTTTTTCTCGTAAGTCGAACTTCATGTTCCTTTTGTTGTCTTCGTGTGCGGTTTTTCTAATACGTGTCTAATCATTAATCATTATTCCTGACTATAGCAGTCTAAGCAAGTTAAAAGTAAAAAAAACAAAAAAAATAGCGGTTGTAGGAGATTTTTTAAACATTGCAAAATAAACATTGACTTCTTCTTCCTTTTTTTTTCTTTTAGAAAATGAGATTTTTTACTACATACAAACTTTACTTAATAAAGTTAACCTAACTTAATAAGTTTAAAGTAACTTAATAAAGTTTTAATTTTAACCCCGCAGCCAATTTTTCAACATTTTTTAATTTTACCCAATGGAGTACACAGGCACTCAAATTACTTATCGACGCAGAATTATCCAAGGAATGTTGATAATGACATTTCAAAAGACTTGTCAACTTCTTATAATAAGCCGAGATACGAATTAAAAAGGTAACTAGAAAACGTAGGCACGGACGTAGATGGTGTTGCAACTTCGCGATCTTCTTTCGAAGCGCGATTACAACAATGACAATTTAAACTTTTTACAAGTGAATCCTTTTCTCGCGCAAGTAAATGTTAAACATGACTATTCATTCAATGTCTGATTGCATATAATTCATTGTTTGATGAAACTATTTATTCGTATGATGTGTAATGCCTTTTAGTTGATTTTAAATCTCTCACTAACAACCCGTGTTAAAACGTTAACTAAACTACAAGTTACGCTGCAATACGAGAATATTTAAAAGTAATATTAATCTATCGATTTAATTGATTTTTAATGCATTGTTCAATGATTAATAATCTCAGAGTTCACACTGATATTTGTAATCAACTATTTTTATGTAAAGTAGAAAAAAAAATCATGTTTTTTAAGCATTTAAAATAAAATTCACAGAAAATACCATAACAAATTTGCTCTTTTGCAAGACTGTCAAAGGGTTTAAAAATTTAATTTTACATCCCAAGATAAGACTAACAGTGAAAATAAAAATCATAAAGAAAAAAAGTAAAAAAAAAAGTCAAGTTTAGAGCATCCAACTTGATACAAACTTAACAGGTTGGAAATTGCAAGTGAAGCGTAGCAAATGAGATGCGTTCTTACGATAAAAAAGTTTTAAAAATATCACTCTCATACATCAATCTCATGAAATTGTAAATAGTTAACTACAATTAAAATATGCACCAAACAATGTTCTCCCTATACCATTATGTAATGGAATATTTTTGTGTGACCGTGTAAATCAATAACAAATAATGTTCTTTGCACCACAGATTATACAAAATGTATGTTATAATATGTATTTTATAGATGCATATCAATTTTATTATGTTCGAATGAGTGTGAAACCATTAAAATGCTTTTGAGACATTTTTCCTCATTGACCGTAATGTAAAGGAATACTTTAGATTGTCCCTGTAATTCAACTATGAATCCGATTTTGATAAAATTTGAAATAGCTGGACAAAATTATGTAATAACTATGTATTTTAAATTTCAAGAGAATAAAATGCATTTGAAACTTTTTTCGCCATTGACCGTGATGTAATGGAATAATTTTGATTGTCCCTGTAATTGATCTATGCATCCGATTTTAATAAAATTTGAAATGACTCTACAAAATTATGTAATAATTATGCATTTTAAATTTCAAACGATTCGGTTGGATAGTTTTTGCGTTGTTATGTGAGGACAGACGGACGGACTGAACGAGAACTATAGATGCTACGTATTTACATAATTACGAACGCACCTAAAAACCGAAAGAACGTAGAAGGGAGGAGTTATTGCATAAGATATTTTTTAAAAAGCCAAAAACAGAAAAAAAGGTATCCAATTATAAATCTTCACGTTGTTTAGCTATAAATCGTAGAATCAACTAATTTTATTTTTGCTATTGTAAATCTGTAGCAATGTCAATCGGTTGCACATTCTACATCTTCTTTCTCCGGCAAATATTCGTGAATTTCTCGAAGTTCTTTTGAGATTTTACACATGATAAAAACGTGCGTGTCAGTTGAAGAGAAAAAAACTCATCTAAATTATTTTGAATAATACAGGATTATGCGTATAGTTTTTATAAGTTTGTAACATATATAAATTATGAATAGAAGTTATAATAGATATAAAACATGAATAGATGGTGGGGAAATTTTGGCCCAGTTCTACCATTTACTATCCGCATAGTAATTGCATTTTACCCCGTTTTTTGTAGATATGCAACAGAGATTTAATTTCTTTTGGCAATATGTTTTAACTATAAAGAGATAAAGGAAACAAAACACAAATTACAGTATACTTTATTTAGGACCATCATAAACAGATCGGAAGTGACCAAAAAAAGATTGAATTTTTCATCGTATCAACTAGATCGTGGTTCATTCCATGGTAACTTACGTTATATATAGAATTTTTTCAGTAATTATAGTAATATAACACACACAAATTTTTTTTTCAAAATATATATTTAACTTGGTTTACTAATTAAGCTTATTCAAAGCCGAATTTAGATGAAATTTACCTAATTTTAGTGCTATATCTTAAAGTTCGATAGTAAAGTAACTGGCGGTTGCTTTATGGTAACTGACATTACTGAAAAAGGAATGTAAGTTACATAAAGTGTAATTTTCATTGTCACTTTTTAGGCAATTTTTATCCAAATTGACCCTTAGACAGGGGAACATTTGAGTATTTTTTAGTGTTATATTACTAAAATTACTGCAATAAATTGTTCTAAAGGTAACATAAGTTACGATGGAATGACCCTCCTATGTTTTAAAGAAGAACAAAAATCATATGCAAAGCAAAGGTGTACAATCCAACGCATTAGTGTATTTTCTCTTTTATTTCTGTTCAAAAAGGCTAACAAATAAATAAATGTCAAATTCTACTGTGAATTTTTGAAAAGTTATTCAAAATAATCATTAAAACACTCTTTAAATTAACATTTATATTGAACCTACACTCTTACAATTTAAGTCTTTTTTCAACAAAAAATAAGATAAAAAACTAGTCGGATGTGGCAGTCTCAAAAGTTTTTTTCTGTCTCATACTTCTTAATACTTCCTCAAAAATGAAGTATAGCAGTGCTACACCAGTTAAGTCATTTAGACCAAAATGTAATTAGCAACAACTTGTGTGATGTTCTAACTGAATCTGAAGTTTAATGAAAATCTGTGCGTTAGTTTTTTAAGTAGAACCATTACGAGGGTTGTAAAAAAATGTAAGAAACACCACCTGTTGAATGCGTTATTCCATAAACTAAAATACAATAATTTATATCAGAGACTAACTGATTGTGAAGTTTGATGAAATTTCCTACATTAATTTTAAAGTTAGATTTATTGTGATAAGCAATAATGCCGTATAGTGGCGCCAAGGGTTGAGCGATTTACATTACAAAAAAAAAAAAAAAAAAAAAAAAAAAATAGAATTATATTATATCAAGGACTAACAGCATCTGAAGTTTAATAAAAATTCGTCCATTAGGCCAAGAGATACAGCTATAATAGAAATCGTGTAAAAGACAGCATAGCAGCTTTAACTTATCAGCACTAACAGAGTGTAAAGTTTTATGGAATTTCGTTCATTAGTTTTTGAGATAGAGAACCAACAAAATTTGTGCCACAGACTGACAGTTTGTAAAAATATGTTTTTCGGGTTGACTGATCTCTAAAACTTGTTCATCCGCAGAAACCCGGAATTCGAAAATTTTCCGGAATCCATAACTGTTTTCTCGTAAAGATACAAGAAAGTAAATTTTTTTTTTTAATTTAAGCAATAGGTAAGTTTGAATAATATTTATATTCTAATTGTTCTAATTTATCGTATTTTAAAAGCTGAAAAGCATACAGATGTCGGATTCTAATATTAAAATAGAAAATATTTTATATTAAATATAAACATTCTACATGTACCTAAATAAAATCTAATATCTAAAATAGAAAACTACTTGATAATCATTTCAAAGCTATATATAAATTATCGTTAAACTAAAAAACTTGAAATTACACTTTTTTCAATTATTTAACCGAAATGGAGGGGATTAACTCTACTTCAATCTTTTTAATGACAATTCTAAAGAAATAATGCAATTAAATACTTTTGCAAATTCTCTTGAGGATGCATTTTCCTCTCTAACGCTCTGAGTATGACAGATTTGACAGAATGAAGTAGTTTGAAAATCTTCTCAGATCCTAAAGAATACTCTTAAATCTTTAATATTTCACTTGAGAAATAAATTTCAGATATTATAAAAGTTTTCAATGAAAACTACAAAGTGAAATAAAAAAAAATCTACTAGAGAAGGCTTTACTTATCTCATTCTTTTTTCGTTTCTTTCAGTTGGGTTCAGTAACTTGTTTATTTGAAAGAAAGAAAAAAAATGCGTTTAACATAGATTATTCAGCACATTCAGAAAACTGTTTTTAATGAAAGTTGATGTCATAATAAAGAATTTAGATAGCGTATTGTGCAAATGAAATCTAATTTATAGAGTTTCAATCAAAAGTAGAAAAAATATCGAATTTTTCGTGCATCATATTATATGATCCAAAAATTTGTAAGAAAAATACATATTATGATAGAATATAGTTCAAGAAATGGGACAGCACATTTGAAAATTCCCGTTTAGCAATTTCCGACAATAACTGTAAACTTATTTGATATCTTTAGTAAAGTCCTGTATATGACCCACACAATTTACGCACAAAATAAACAAAGAACTTTCAATAAATGCAATTAAATTTTGGAAAACATAATGCAGCTGTAAAAGCAATTCTAATGATTTTTATTAATAAACTGTAATGCAGTTAAATTGTTTCGTGTCTACCTGTAAATGAACTATAATGAATACCAAATTCCTCAGTAATCGGTTTGTAGTGCACCACAATGATAATTACATCGAAATTTTAGTCTATTTACGCGAGTTTTATTTTTGTAACTATGTCTAACCACTGTAAAAATATTGTTGTTTCAGTGTAAACCAGATCATTTGCATGAGGGATATAGTCCCAGTGGGGAGAGGGTGGTGTTCCTTAGGGTTCTCTTTTGGGTAACCTAACCAATATTTACTCAAGGAAAACGAAGGTTCGAAAAACTCCACGGAAAACCCTGAATGATAACGCCGAAAAGCGCTATTTATACTACAAATTACAACTAATTCCTTAACTAATTAAGTACAATTTAAGATTTTGAGTATTTTTATATTCAGTCTTTCTATTATGTGAAAACTGTTACCAATTATATTGGTAGATTTGTTTTAAAAAGTGTTATAATATCAGTACACTGTAATAAATATCTGTAAATCTACAGATGTAAAATTATTGAAATCTGTATGCTGAAATCTGTATGCTCACTAATTTCCACACTGTACACGAAGTTACTAGTACTCGGATACACTTCTGGGTATCCTAGTCTCTTTATTCTAAAGCAAGTCAAAAATTGCACGGCGGACGTAGCAAATGAGGTGGGTTCGTACTATAACGAAGTTTTTAAAATATACCGTACTTCGAATGCAATACAGCATCCGAAATCTTTTGTGTGCCCTAGTAAATACTAAATGTTTTGTATTATACAAGAATTAACTTGTAGTACACCACAGCAACGTAGATCCATTTTATAAAATATGAAATAATTTAACGGAATTAAATTTGTTACATAAAATTGTAAGTCATATCATAATCAAACAGGAATACAAATCGATAATTTAATGAATGGGTTCACTTCATGATGATATCAAATATCATGTACAAAAAGAAAAAAATTCAAAAATATGCAAATGAGAATGTGAAATCATCGAAATGGTCTGTCATAGGTTTAGCATTAGCTCGCGAATGTCTTCCCTTGCATACACAGGAGCCTTAAAATCCACGCAACTCGAGCCACATTTTCAATTTTTTATTTAAATATATATATATTTATTGTAATTTAACAAATTACAATGACCATTTAGAAAATGATATTTTCAAAAACTAAAAATTTAGATTTGTAAATAAATTCCACATTTAAAAAAAATAATGATAAACATCCTTTCTATTATCATCAAAATATGGTTTATGTGATAACAGAATCATGTATTATGTACGCCATGGATTAAACATTAATATTCCTCGATGAATTTTAAATGAAATTTTAATGTTACAATTTTCAGTACTGCAATTTTTTTAATTTGTAAACATAGCACATTTTTAATTTTTACATTGTCGTATAGAGAAAAATTTACTTTAAAATGCAATTTGATTAAAAGCTGTATCTAAATGTGTTTTTAAGCTATTAATTATATATATATATATATATATATATATATGTATGTATATTTGTAATTATTAATACTTTGTCATTCTGGCAGCAAAAGTATTTCATTTCTGAACATTAAACATGGACCAATCGGAAAACGAAAAAAATCCTGACATCTCAAGGTTTCAGATATGCTTCAGATATATCTATTTTCGACTAACAGAATCGACCATTTTCCATATGGTTAAAGATATATACAGTGCTCAGCAAAAGTTTAGACAATCATCGATTACGGTTCTATATTCAGATACGGTTCGTAAATAATTTTTGTTATTCATCTGTCATACATTACCTGTGACTTATCCTTTTTGCACAAACAATAAATTTTAAATTGCACCTTTACATAATATATTATGAAAAAAACGAAATTAGCATTGTGGCAAAAGTATAGGCAATCTGTATATTTACAGAAAAATAACCATAAACTATAATGGAGTTGCACCCACATTGTCTGCATTTAGTGCAAGAATGTTATTTACCATCAAAGAAACTAATTCCTGCGTCACTTGGGAGGTCTATTTTGAACCAAACACATTCAGCAGCAGCTCAAAGCTTATTAACATAACAGTATAGCAAAATTTTGCATAAACCTTACAAGATATGATGTCACAAAGGTTTTTAATTGGGCCCAGATCAGTGCTACATGCTTGCCAGTTGAGAGTAGTATTTTGAGAGTTAAACAAAATTTTTGTTTTGTATGCAACATGAATAGGAGCATTATCTTGCTAAAATACATGGTTTGGAACAGCTAAAATTTCTCCAAATAACTGCAAATTGTTCTCCAATGTATGTGTATGGTCTTGCGCTGCTTAGCAGCCATTCAATGGCACCAGAAATGCTCGAGCATTAAAGGAAATTGAGGACCAAATCATTAAATAGTCACCTCCTTGTTATGGACTAAAGTAAGTCCCAAGCTTTTAACGTAAGTCATGCCAATAATATGCCTACATATTTCTACCATTCAAATTCAACTTTTTTTTCATTAATTTGTGTCATAGTGTACCACTTGGGTCTATATGACATGTGTTTACAAATACATCGCATTCTTGCCAAATTGTAGTGAGATTTAAAAGCTGGTTGTTTTACCATTTTCATGCAAATTGATTTACCCCTTTCTTTAATTCATCTACGAATCATATCCGTCGACACAGAAAGTCCTAGCATACTTTTAACGTTATTAGCAACCATCATTTGTGTAAATGCCAGTTTATGGCTCCTTCTGTTATCTCATTTTCTTGTCATACAAGGTCTTCCAGATTTATATTTTGTTTTGAAGGAGTCACCCTTAGACATAACTCATAGTTCATAGACAGAACTCTTTGGACAATTCAATGTAACTGAAATTTCTGCAACATTCTTCTTTTTTCATTTCAGCTTCACTACTTCGATTAGTTCATCTGATTGAATATTTCTAGCTCGTGGCATCTTCACTAAACGATGCTATATCAATGTATATTCAAATACTTCAGACATGCGACATCATGACATTGAAATTTGCATTTTTGCGTGAACAGTTGCCAGAAAATGAAAAAAGTGTCTAAACTTTTGCAATATGCAAATTTAACTTTTTTTAATTAAATTAAATATTATCCTATATTAAAATCATTATTTTCGTCGTAAAATGTTTAAAATACATTCGAAAATATTCATAGCCGTTTGTGTAACTCAAGAGTTCATATTTTATATTTAAAGATTAAATAACACCAGTGTCTAAACTTTTGCTGAGCACTGTATATATGTTCTAGTGATAATAAATAAAATATACAATAATCCGGGAAATTAAAGCATTATTCCATTTTTAGAAAACACAAACTGCTAAAAAACAGGTTTTTTCATCTTTTATCGGCAAATCCCCCGTCCCTAAAATTCTTCAATGAAAAGTTTAATTTTTTTTTTTTTTTTTTTTTTTTTTTTGAGAAAATTAAAATCATTAAAAGAAGAAGAAAACAAATTTTTTCAATAGCTATAAACTTTAGAAGATATTCAAATCCCTTTAAGTGAAAGTGTTTTGAATATGTAATAAAATAATTTACTTCTAGAGAATGCTTTAAGTAGCATTTTTTAAAACGTAATTTAAAATAATTCTTAAAAACAAAAACAAACAGTAAGAAAATGATACTTAATTATTTAAAATATTCACAGTCAATTATTTTTAGAAAATGTTAATAATTTAAATTTAGAGTCCCATCATTGAAATAAAAGTAAAATATACACTTAAGAATTAATTGAACTTCAATGTCATAATACAATAAGAACTCAACATGTATTTATTGTGTTAATTATGCAAAATACACTAAATACTTGATTTAAAAAATAATAAATTCTATTTCATTTTAAGTTAATCATTTATCATTTATTAATTAATTTTATTGTATTAGAAATTATATCTTAATTAATACATATTAAATATTATATCTTAATCAATAATTATACATTAATTGATCTTTTCTTTCATATTTATTACAAATTTTAGAAACCAGATATTCTGTTACTTTAACAAATAAATATATTTAACGCTATTTCATGGGGTCAAATAACTATTGCACCATTTTTTTGTGATAAATAAATATTTATCGTGTATTAGGGCATAAGGCTTGAAATTTTGAAAGAATAAAAATGGTTAAATTTTGCAAGTGAAAGTTATTACTCCGGTTTAATATAAAAACATGAAAATTACGGATTCAAATTTATCTTTACATATTAATACTTCGATCATCGCAACATAGATATGGCCTTACGTGTGACCATTCTGCGTCCTATCAGGACGTAATTGTCCTTTAACCACTAAATTTATCAATAGTTTTGAAAAAAAACTTTGAAAACCTATATTTTGCGTCTTTTTACAGAATTTTTAATCTTTTATCATAAATTTTTCAAAATAGACTTTTTTTCCTAGTTGAAACATAAAATTGCTCGGATTGAATAATATCAATTTTTACAATAAAAATCTCCTGGTGAGAATAATAAATCATGATTTGAAATCATTTGCCCATCATGTGCCAAACCATGATTGACAAAAACATTCGCCTGAATGACGTAAGGCCAGATGTGGGAAGTGATTAGCAGAATATTTTGACACAAAATTTTCCGAGTCCATATAAAACTTCAAAGCAAGTTTGTTAGTGATAGGAAATCGAATGCAAAAGACATAATTTTGGAGTACTATTATTTAAACACAATCAAACTGATTGGTAAAGTTATCATACGAATTGATTATTTCCAACTGAGCGAAAAATTGCCCAGGCCGGGAATCGAACCCAGATACTTGACTTACAAGGCCAATGTTTTACCTGTTAAGCAAACTGGCCGGCTGGGATTTTTCGCTCAGATAACCTTACTGGTCATAACATCTGGTCTGGCATTTAGACAGCTCGGCAGAATAAACCGCAAGTAATGGAACTCCATATAACGATGGATACGTAGGTATACTATTATTTAAACATGTATAAATAATAGTATATCTACGTATCCTCCTGTTTATTCTGCCGAGCTGGCTAAAAGTCAGACCAGATGTTATGACCAATACGGTTATCTGAGCGAAAATTCCCAGCAGGCTATGGCGCAGTTAGTTTAACAGGTAAAGCATTGCCTTGTAAGCCAAGTATCTGGGTTCGATTCCTGGCCTGGGCAATTTTTCACTCAGTTGGAAATAATCAATTCTTATAATTTTGGTGGTTTCAAAAAAACAATCACTTTCATGCTGGGATATCAACGTCTTAATTAACAAGAGAAGACAGTATATTTATTTTAAAAAACGATAGTACGATATTAAAAGCATTTAGGAAATTCAAGCAGAAAGGCTAGACTAAAGTCTGAGTTCACTATTCATATTAGTTAATTTTTATGTGTGTTTGTGTTATGTGAATACAAAGCACCTATAGTCTATAGTCTATAGTCGTCGTACAGTCCGTCTGTTCGTCCGTCTGGCCGCATATAACAGTTCAAAAACTACCTAACCGAATCGTTTCAAGCAAAAAATATATAATTGTCCTATAATTTTGTCGTGTCATTTCAAATTTTTATGAAAATCGGAAGTGTAGTTTAATTACAAGGGCAATCAAAATTTTACTGTTACATTAGGGCCAAACGGAAAAAATAGATTCAAGTGCATTTTAATGATGTTACACACTTTCGAGCGTGAGAAAATTCATATGTGTTTATGAAGTATATACTAAAATATAAAATCTTGTACAATCTGTTGTGCAAAGAACATTTTTTATTAATTTACAGGGCCACGCAAAAGTGTTCCCTTACTTAATGGTATAGGGGGAAACACTGTTTAGGCGTAATTTAATTATATTAACTATTTCACATTTTATGAAAATGGTATACGTTGCTGAAGTTTACTACAAGTTACTTCGTGTATAATAGAAAGCAGATACCATTTACAGGGATACACAAAAGATTTCGGTTACTATACTGTATCCGAAAGTATTCTATATTATTACTCCAAGATCTGATTATTTTTTTAAACTTCGTTATAGTACCTCATTTGCTACGTTTAACGTGCAATTTCCGAATTGTTGTTTGCGTTTGCGCTACACTCTCAAACATATTTTCTGTAATTGATGGATTTTTGTTTAAATTGACGAATATCCGTTTTTTTCCATTATAGGAGGTAAAATATCCGTCAATTGATGAAAGTTGGTGGGAAAAAATGAAAGATGCCGATCTTGGATTTGAATCAGATATTTTACCGTTACGAGACGAGGACGTTGACCACTGGGCTACAGTACCGAAGTCATTTCAAGTAAATATGTTTTTTTTTAGATGATTATCGCTTGATAAATTTCTTTTTAAAACTTTTAGTTGAAGTTGATGAAGTCATGATCATTTAGTCTTTAATACGTTTATGGGTGGTTTTTTAACATGTTAATACTAATGTAGCATACAAATAAGAATTGTAGATATTTTAAAGTAAATTGCTAGCAATAATATTTAAATATAATTTTTTTATTCGATAGGATTTTTTTGAGTAATATCGATTTCTTTTTTATTAATCTTTTAATAAAAAGTATCTTTTTAATGCGTTTGGTTAAAATACATTTTAAAAGCAAATGTTTATTCCCAAACAAGTTCATAAACTGAGCTTTTATTACCTTTATTCAACTCGATCAATTAAAAAATTAAATAGCGGGTAATTTTGAATGCATGAAAAAAGTAATTGCTATCTAATTTTAAATTGGAAACCTTTTTTCATTTTTAATTATGTGACAAATTTTAATGTATAGAAGTTTCGAGTTTCCTATTTTAAAAATAAATTTGTATGTAATATTAATAGAAGAAATACATTTGGGGAATGAAAGAAATTTCTTTCTCTTTTTCAGATTTTTGGTTAAAATTCACAGATGAAACATGTTTTCTAGAAATACGGAAGATATCTATTAAAGAGTTAGGAATAATTAAAAATTTAAATAAACTAAAATGAAGTTAGGAATAAACAAATATAATAATAATGCATGAAAAAACAATTTAAAAGCCATTAATTCGCATTACTCCTTTAAACGTAGAAATAAAATTACTATAAAAACTACATAAGTTGAGTAAACTTTGAATCCTTTATATAAACATATACATTAAGAAAAAAAATGCTAATGTGTTTCATCCACTGTAAAAAATAGCTGTTGATTTTGCAGTGTAATACCGACAGTTGGAGTACCAATATATTAGTATAAAATTAACAGTACTGCTAATTTTAATCCACCATAAATAAACAGAATCATACTATTTTATAATGGAAAATGCAGTTATATATCACATTTTACAACTTAGCGGTATATTGTTGCTTATATTACAGTTTTTTTTTTGTTATTTAGCTGTAGTATACTGGCAATCCAGCTGCCAGTATAATACAGCCAAATAAAAAATAATCATCAAACAATGTGAAGCATCAATCAAATATTCAACAATGTAAAATCATCAATCAATACATTTTGTGCTCTGCGATGCAAAATACATCTTTATTGTAAAAATGATTAATATGATTAGTTTATTTTCGCTTGGTTTAATAACATTTTACATAACTTCAAATATTTTTTTTAAATATTCTTAAACGAGCGATATTTCGCTAGATTCATTAATAACGGAAGTTTATATATAAATATGTAATGATTCGACGAGATCGATGTTCCATAACAATGTACAAGTTCCAGTGGCACACCATCTATGAGGCAGAACAGATTACTACTACCAAGAATCAACAGTGGGACGAGCTGAGCAGTCGCTCCGGCAATTTGACCAGCAGTGGATGAGTTTATTGGGCTATTTCCCCATAAGAAAGTTCAATCAAGCAGTCTTTAAATTAATTTTATTAGAACTCATAAATAAGTTAAGTTCTTTCACGCAATCACCTTGGCACTCTCATGGAATAACTTCCACTTCACCAACTCCGTGATTAAGCTACATTCCACAATATTAGAATTTTGGGGAGAAAGAAGAAACAGCATCCTAATAATTTTTGAAAGTCAATCGCATTCTCGGGAAACATGACATGGCTTCCGAGTAGTTTTTTAAGAAAAAATGCATTCTAATTCAGCGGAGCAATAAAACGCGCGTCTTGATAGTTTAAAGAAAAGGTGCATTCTACTCTCCTGAAAAACCAAATGAAAAAATCATTTTCACGACAAAACTAGCGCCCTCCTACTCCGCGTCAATCATTTTAAAAATCCAATCAGGATGGACTCGAGCCTCTAACGGACAAAATGATCAATTCTAATTGGCCGTAATAGGCGGTCTATTGGCAAGAACTATATTTTTTCCTCGGAACACTAAGCCCTTTAGCAACGCGTAGTAACACTTGTCACGCGATGTTAAAAAATAAAAAATAAAATTAAAATCGCAGGAATATGCCAGAAAGTAAAAAGCTTACGAAATACTTCCCGCCTTTTTGAGAAGCAAGAAATAATTTATTAATAACTAAAGTAAGAAAAAGAATTTTAGCTGTTACAAGTTACGAAACTAAGATTGAAATATGTTCCACAAATTTAGAATTGAAGCTAAGAGAGAATAAAAAAAAATGGCGCAATTTTTTTTATTTTATTTTATTACAAATCCCCCCTCCCAGAAAGACGGGTGAAAAAGTAGGTCTGAGACCTGCAATTTCACAGAAAGGGAGATGATGCAGACTTAGCTCACAAAGTTGTTGATATAAGTAATAATAATTAGATACTGAATAAAAAAAAAATTTAAATTAATTTCTCTTTTTTATATAAATATAGAATTCAAATTTAAAAACACCAAAGTGATGCGTGGAATAACTTCAAATATAAATACAATAAAATAGGCTTCAATACAAATACAAGATATAATCTTGTTTAAAGTACACATCAAAAAGTAATTTGAAAATATAAGCAATTACCCATAGTAATAACATAAAAATGAAACATAAAAATGAAAAACAATAACGTTAAATTCTTTTTTAACAATGTCAAATCTAGAAATCAATTTTTAAAAGTTTGTTTCAAAAATCCTCTTAAAGTCATATTTGGAATGGCATAGTTCATTACCTCATTTCAAGGATGTCTAATTCATTTAACTGTCCAAATTCATCAGCTAACATTATAATATTAGTTCAGTTTTTGTGTGAGTAAGTCCTTGAACATTCATAACAGTTCCATTTTGGAATCTTTGTGAAAATACTTTTATAATTGTATTTTTAATTAATAACACATTTTATAATATAGTAATAATAAAATTTAACAATGTAAATAATAAACAATATAATTAAGAAACATAATAAGGAAAAATATCAATAATAATAAATATCATAAGTGTAAGTAAATCTCATAATGGGTATAAGTAAATCTCTTAATAAGTAATAATAAATATCACAAAAGACATTCTTTAAATACTTAATCTCGTTTATCTCATCTCATATTTTTGGGATGAAATATAGAGAGAAGTGGAATAAAATAAAAAATGCAATCAACTATGAAATCATTTACTTAATCTGGTAATCCGAGTACAGGATTAAGTAGGAATATGTACAAAAAAAAATTAAAATATAATATGATAAATTAAAATAAAATAAAGATAAATAAAAATTTTGTTCATGTTTGAGAATGCACGTGACCTTTAAACTACTAAGATTCTTAAAAAGAAATATTAATAAATGATAAAAATAAAAAACAAGATCTATTCATGTCAAATAATTACGCAATAAATATTCTCTCGGTGTGATAAAACATTGCAAGATGCAAGTAGGAAAGAGAAAAAGAAACAAAATTATATTATAATTGACATGTACTTGGACTGGAATGCAGAAGCAAAGAAAGAGAGAAAGAAAAAAAAAATATATTAAAATAAAGTGATAAAAATTTTGTTACTTGGCAAATAATTAATTTAATAATTGATAGATTAAATTTAATATTACAAATAGGTTCAGTTGAAAGAAAAAAAAATATTCTAAGTAGAGTAATTCAGTACAGAATAAGAAATTTCCACTTTGTTCGTCTACGCCGGCATAAATAAACAAATATAAAAATTTCCAGACAAGTGACACTCTCGCTGCAGTCAAGAGATATCATTGCCATTCTGTGAGAATTACAGGATATTATCTGAATTAAAATATGAAAAGAAATTTACTGTTTAAGAGAAAAAATTATAAAATGATAAACTAGAGATATAGTTTAAGCTACAGTTTTTACCTGAGTTTGTTGTTGTTGATTAGGGGGTTGTTGCTCATGACTTAATTTAAATTTATCAGGGGAATAATAAGGCCTTAATTTAGATACATGTACTATTTCTGAACTTTTGAACTGGTTTTGCCTATCAATTTCAAAATTTACTTCGGATAATTTGTTAAGAATTTTATAAGGGCCACTAAATACTTGTGACAACTTTCTAGTATTAGGGTACTGAAATTCTTCATAGATAACTAGATCTCCTATTTTAAATTTTGGTTCGATATAATCTTTATCATAATATCTTTTATTTTTTAAATGAAATTCATCAGTTCTTGCTTTAGCAATTTTAAGTGCTTCATGAACAGGGGGATAATAATTTTGTTGTAAGGGGGAGTCATAGGGTAATTGGCCAAAAAGCAAGTACGCAGGTGGAAATTTGGTAATAGAATGGGGTGTATTATTATATTCATTAATTACCTCAGTTAAAAGCTTAGTCCAGGGAATTTTAGAGGTAGTGGAGTTTACTTTACATTTTAATCTAGTTACTATTGTCTGATTTACTCTTTCACATTTCCCATTCGTTTGTGGATGATGTGCAGTGGTCAAACGTTGTTTAATATTATGATTTCGCAGGAATTTTTTGAATCTTGAAGAAGTAAAAGCAGCATTCCTGTCACTAAGTATTTTTTGAGGGGACTGTACACTTGAAATCTTACTAAAACAGAATAATTGTTGAGGGATTTTGATATTGAAGATTTGTTTCAGACTATTTGTATAAGTTTCTGTAGTGACACTTTTGGAAGGAAATGCCCAAACATATCTTGTGGCATGGTCTATTATAATATGGAGATATTTTTTTGTAGAATTATAATAATTGAACCCTCCTACAGTATCAACAGACAGACAGTCAAAAGGTTGATCTGTAGTGGGCATAGCTTGTAATAAGCCAAATTTTTTCTGTCTAGGTTTTTTATTTTTCTGGCAAATATCACAGTATTTAACAAAGTTAGTAATGTCTTGGGTCATATCTGGCCAATAATAGTTAGGAGAAATTAAATTTTGCATTTTTTGAACACCAGGGTGACCAAACTGTTCATGAGCAACATTAAGCAATTTTTTTCTTAGGGACATGGGAACTACCACTTTACGAAAACCTTTTCTTTTAACTATAATCAGTCCATTGTCATTAATATAATTTGATCCACACACATTTTCTTTTTCTTGCATCTCAATAATCTCTTTAACGTCAAGAAGAAAAGTAAGGGGCTTACAAAAATGAGAAATAGGGTTTCGGGACAACATGTCGGCTTCGACATTTGTAGATCCCTTTAAGTACTCTATTTTGTAATCGAACATACTTAACTTCAATGACCACCTAAATAATCGACCTCTTAAATGTTTGACATTTTTTAACCAAACAAGAGATGCATGATCAGTATGGATGGTAAATTGTACACCGTGAAAGTAATGATAAAATTTATCTAAAGTATCAATGATAGCAAGACACTCTAGTTCGGTAATGAAATAATTTTTCTCATAACTTCTCAATCCTCTAGAAAAATAAGCAATTGGATGTAAAAAGTTATTATGGTCGGGTTGTTTAAGAAATGCACCTACCGCTACCTGAGAAGCGTCAACAAACATGTGTAGGGGTAATTTTGGGTCATAAATCTTTAAAATTGGTTTAGCAATGAGGGCATCTTTTAATTTTTGAAAAGAGTTTTGACATTCAGTATTCCATTCCCAAATAGTATCTTTCTTAAGTAATTTATTTAGGTGTTTCCACTCATTATCTTTCTTTTCTACCGAACATTCTCGATCAAAATGTTTAAACCATTTAAATATATCCATGCCCGACCCAAATTCAAAAGGGACAATATCAAGTTTATTTTCTGACATTTTTTCTTCTTTTACTAATCCTGACCTTAGTAACATGAAAGAAGGATAATTCATATGGAAAATATTTAAATGCTATACTTCAATTATTAAAATTCAATTACTATACTTCAAATACCTCAATAAATAATAATAAAAATAAATAAATAATAAATAAATAAGTAATAAAATAATAAATATCGGGTTTCCATACATGGGAAATAACAAATAATTTTAAAAACAAAAATACTTTTCTTTACGTATGGAAAATAAATTTTGCAACAGAGTATTTTTTTAACAACAAATTAATCCATCTTTCGATTTAAAAAAAAAAATAACACCTTTAAAACTAAATAAAATTTCTATGAGCAGAAAATTTTAATTAATTATAAATTAAGAACAAATTTATTTTTTAATATCTGTAATAAAAGAGAGAAAAAAAAATCAAGAATTTAAACAAAGAAATTATCATTAAATTTCTTAATCAATAAAACAATAAAATAATAAATAATAACTTACAGACATGTTCGATGTGGCCTTGTTCAAATACCTAATTTTTTATTAAACTAAACAAAAATAAAGAACTTCGTAGATACGACTCACAGGTGTAAATTTCAATTATCTTGTATTACTGATGGAATCTACCGTAGTTTCGCAACCATACATCAGGTGTTCATTTATTATGAAATGAAAATTTATCAAAATATTTATGCACTTTTACCTAGAAAATACAGTAAATAAATAAATAAAAGAAAATGATGTTGAATTGATTTCATGCAGGTGATCTTTTATAATTTTTATTTTGCATATCTCACAGTTTGGTTGCATATCTCACAGTTGAAAAGTTTCTCACTAGAATGCGAGTTATATTTCACAATTAAAATATTTGTAGATGTAGATACCACACATAATTACAAACAAAACTTTATAAGACGATCTTTTTTCACAGATTGATTCATGTCGGTTCAAGATGAGTAATAAACAAAGGCCGAAGTTCCAGCAATTAGTTTCAAGCTCGGCGAAAATGGCACGTGCACACACAGCGTTGCGAAGAATTCTCTAGAGACGTATGCAGGTTCATTTAAGAAATCCTGCCGGCTAATATGTAATGATTCGACGAGATCGATGTTCCATAACAATGTACAAGTTCCAGTGGCACACCATCTATGAGGCAGAACAGATTACTACTACCAAGAATCAACAGTGGGACGAGCTGAGCAGTCGCTCCGGCAATTTGACCAGCAGTGGATGAGTTTATTGGGCTATTTCCCCATAAGAAAGTTCAATCAAGCAGTCTTTAAATTAATTTTATTAGAACTCATAAATAAGTTAAGTTCTTTCACGCAATCACCTTGGCACTCTCATCGAATAACTTCCACTTCACCAACTCCGTGATTAAGCTACATTCCACAATATTAGAATTTTGGGGAGAAAGAAGAAACAGCATCCTAATAATTTTTGAAAGTCAATCGCATTCTCGGGAAACATGACATGGCTTCCGAGTAGTTTTTTAAGAAAAAATGCATTCTAATTCAGCGGAGCAATAAAACGCGCGTCTTGATAGTTTAAAGAAAAGGTGCATTCTACTCTCCTGAAAAACCAAATGAAAAAATCATTTTCACGACAAAACTAGCGCCCTCCTACTCCGCGTCAATCATTTTAAAAATCCAATCAGGATGGACTCGAGCCTCTAACGGACAAAATGATCAATTCTAATTGGCCGTAATAGGCGGTCTATTGGCAAGAACTATATTTTTTCCTCGGAACACTAAGCCCTTTAGCAACGCGTAGTAACACTTGTCACGCGATGTTAAAAAATAAAAAATAAAATTAAAATCGCAGGAATATGCCAGAAAGTAAAAAGCTTACGAAATACTTCCCGCCTTTTTGAGAAGCAAGAAATAATTTATTAATAACTAAAGTAAGAAAAAGAATTTTAGCTGTTACAAGTTACGAAACTAAGATTGAAATATGTTCCACAAATTTAGAATTGAAGCTAAGAGAGAATAAAAAAAATGGCGCAATTTTTTTTTTTTTTTTTATTTTATTACATATATATATATATATATATATATATATATATATATATATATATATGTATATGTATATATATATACATATATGGATAGATAGACATAGATACGTACTGTCCCATTTAAAAAAGTTATCTTTCATAAAATCCAGAACAATTATTTTGTAATAAGTTATAAAGTGTACTAAAGTTTTCAAAAAAATTTATTTTTTTAAATTCTTAATTTTTAAATTTAATATTACATGTATTATTTCATATTATTTTTTTTAATTAAAGTATATTTTACAAAATATATTACTATTTTAAAAAATATACATTTAAATATACTCTAATTTTTCTCTAGAAAACAAAAAAATTCATTCAATTTATCTTTTTCTCCAATATTATAATATAAAAACCTTACTGTTAGTTTAGTTAACCATAAATATGCAGCGGTACACCGTAATAAAGAGTAATTACTACTATTTCAAATAATATTTGATAACATTTACACTGTAAAAAATAAATGCGTAAATTGGCTAATTTTACACACATATATGTGTAATTTTGTAAAATTACACACTTGTAATAAAATTTACACATTTTTTTTCGGAAATTTGCCTGTTTTTGTGTGTATTTAGCGTCTGAAAGTAAGTGTGTAATTTGTTATCACTTGATAAACTCAGACAAGTGTGTAAATTCCGAAAAATGCCTAAATTTACACGAATTGGAGTGTTATTCTAATTTAAGCATAATAATGTTTACTCAGAGAAGTGTGTAAATTTCTAAAATCATCCACTTGTTTTAAAATTTACACATTTCGTACAAAAAATTGCCTGTTTTTATGTGTATTTTGTTTATTAGAATGAGTACGTAAGTTTTTATCAGTTTTTATACACACAAAAGTGTGTAAATGTAAAAGATTACGTGTATTTACACGAATTAGAGTGTTTTACATAATTATAAATATGTAAATTTTAAAAGACAGTTTCTAAATGTATTAGAAGACTTTCCGACAAAATTGAAAAGTGTTTATGCATTCGTTTTGTCTGTCCATCTGTCCGCGCTCTAAATCTCGTAAATATACTCGAATTGCCATGAAAATTTTAGATGTTATTGATGTTCACGTTAGCACAAACCCTACAGAAAATGAAGTTTCTATCTTGAATAATTTATTTACAGGGATAGTCAAAATTTTACCATTACATTACGGCCTATGGGAAAAAGTATTTTCGAATGATTTTTAAAGGTGTAACATCCTGCCAAACGTATTTAAATTTATATGCATTTGCAAAGTAGGTTAAAATATGTATTTAAAAAAATGCAGTACAAATGCTAGTTATTTTTCATTTACAGGGCCACACGAAAGAATTCCATTATGCAAGAACAAAGGGGCGGGGGATTATTTGCGAGATATTTTAACAATGTTAAACGACTTCGTGTACAATAAAATTGATATGCTGATAAGCTGAGTCATAATATGAAGTACATAGCATTTATAGGGAGACACAAAAGATTTCAAATAGTATATTCTATTTGAAGTACTGTGTATTATCGATGATGGTTGATGGATGGATAAAATGCATTTTTAATTATGATATGCGTTTTTAAGTTTTACTAAATATATGCATATAACATGGTGTGTATAAATTCTATAGTTTATATTCAAGATTACACAAAAGAACTCGTAAAGGCTGCTGAATACGAGCGTAATTTACTAAAAGGTGGTTTTTAAATAAGTTATACATTTTTACGTTGAACCGCTTACTCAGAAATGTTTGTAGAATATAAATAAAATGATATACAGGGTCATGTAAAGTACTGGATACATGGTCACAATTCGATGATAACTTCTGGAAATGTTATTTAAGAAGTTTTAAGAGTGTTTTAGTTTAAAATAAATTTTAGGTAAATATTAGACTGTAATACAGGTACTAGGTAAACTACAGGGCTGAACAAAAGTATTCAAGTACGTTTTCATCCATTAGTATGAATTACTAAAAAATAAATTTAACAAAATTTAGCGTTTTCTTGCTTAACTAAATTTTCTTATTATATAGTATATATATTAACAGACAGATTAAATACAGGGTTCTTCAAAAGTATTGAAATACATATTTGGTTATGGACATTAACACCTTATTTTCCTAAATAATGAAGTTTTGTTAAAGATTTGAGGAAGTGTTGGAAAGTGTTTCGTAATCTATCCTTAACGCATAATTTTTCCTTCTTGTTAATTGAGATATGAGTTTTTAAATTGATTTTTGCATATTGCGTTCTGTGTACAAATGCTGTATATCATGTACAGGGTAACACAGCAGAAAGTGCACAGATTAGAGTACATGAACGGAAGTAGCTTAAAGGTGGATTTAAAATAAATTCTACATTTTTACACAGAATTTCATTTATAAACTAAGATATATATGGAGAAAAATGATACACAGGACCACCGAAAGAATTTGATACATGGCTGCCTATGTAAGATAACCTCTGGAAATGTAAGTTCACTAGATTTAAACATGTTTTTGTTTTAATTAAATCATATCTAAATAGGGGCATAACCTTATGCAAAAATAGTAGACCAAATACAGGGCTGTACAAAAGAATTAAAATTTGCTATCGTCTTTTGGGTATGAAATTCTAAAAGTCAAATTTCAACCTATTAGTCGTTTGAATACTTTACAACATTGTTGAAAATGCTTAAGAATACGGTTTGTTTGTCCGTATTCTAACTTGCGTTAATAGTTGGATTGCTCTGTAAATGATACATGTATTAAGGCAATATTTTAATTCATAACCCAAATTATGACTAATACAATATAATAATTTATAAAAAAGAAACTTAACAATTCATTTTAACAAGAAACTTTTTGAAATTGAATAAAAACAAAAGTGAAATGCATAAAAAAATTTTTAACACAAAATTTTAATTAGAGTCACTTTTATGAAAATAACGTGCATTTAACTTCCAAATCTAGTATTGTATAAATAAATGGAAAACAACATCTGCGTGCAAAAAAATCACCTGCAGACGATCACAAGAGTTGGTCTTTGGAATAAAGAAAGTTCAGCGTGCTCGGATATATTGTTCTTTTATAAGCGTATATAGCTCGCATGAATTTTAAAACTTTTACGAAAATGTTACAAGAATGTGGCCAAAGGATATTTTACATAACAGTCCGAAAAAGGTACAGTGTCAGTAATGTAGTTAAAAAGAGCTCATTAATGTAATTGTACTGGATTCGGACATAATTCTATAAAAGAATCTACATATTTCTATTTGGATTATCCCAATTTAACATAGAGGAAGGTCATTGATAAGAAATAGGTAAGAAAAAAATATTTTCTCAGCTTTCTCTTTTAGTTAATAGTTTTAGTTTTAGTTAATTTCACATAAACATATTATAAAAGCAATGACTAACATTAATTTAACTTTTATCAATTCAATAAACTTTAGTAAATTTAATTTTTATTTTGTTGGAATAAAACGCCGCATGCCAACGAATTATTCATTTAAATGGCATTTAAATCAGATTTTTTTCCTTTTTAAAACTATGCGGTTAAAATTACGTTTCTTTAAAATTTAAAAGTTTTGGGTTTTAAAAGTAATTTAACCAATAGTTAACATAATTACTAAACATGTATTATCACATTCCAATAGTTTCTACTTTAAACAGAGATTTAACTCATATATGAATCATATCACATTATAAAATGTATGAATATGAAATATATTATATGTACAACATGTATATGAGGTATATATAAGCTAGATTGGAAGGTAATGGACAAGCTTCAATATTTTTGGTTAATAAAAAATACTTATTAACAATTTAATTTATATATGTATATTTCATTTATTCCTCTCTACATGATTTAAAATCTAAATTATTTTGTATGCTACTAATCAAGACACAGAAAATAATATTTCAAAGTTCCATCGATTTTCAGGAAAATTTGAATGAATTTGCTAAGAGTTGTCTTCATTTAAAAAAGTAATACTGTCATTTTTCTCTCCTTGCAAAATTTGCATGTGTTTATGTTTCGTTAGAAAGAAAATTTTGAATTTTATGTACTTATGACTATTTGCAAAATTTCATTTATTTTTAAGAATTTAAGAAGCGTGTGTTATTGAGGGCGGGGGGCGCACAATTAAATCTAATAATTCTCATTTAAGTAAAAACAATTAAGTTACAGAAATTGTTAAAAATCAATTGTATTCTGAAAAATTAACTGCATCTATTGTGCCACATTTGTCGCCGGAGACTGAGTAGCGCTCAACGTGTTAATTGTTAAAAATAGAGGGAAATAAACGAATTTGTGCTAAAATAACTTTTTTTTTCATATTTTCTTTTACCCATCTAAACCTTCCAATGTATAAATAATTTGATAACTGTAATTCCTTGACATTTAGAATTTTAAACAGTGTATCTAAAATAATTAAAATTTTGATATTGTGATAATTGCAATGATTTATTTAAACAGTGAACAATTCTCAAAATATTTCATTGATTATTGCTATGCTAATTTGTTAAATTTATTTGAAGTAAATATTTTGTTTTATTAGTATGCCTTCATTAAATTCTGGCTCTAATTATTGTTATAAAGTCTATTACTTTTGTGAGGTTCCATTACTGGATTCACATTCCTTATTCTTTTCTTATTGTGTCTTATAAAAAATAACCTGTATTTTTAATACACTGATAAAAATAAATTTTTCACCACATTTTATTCTAAAAATTGTATAGTAATAATTCTAATCCCTTGCACTATTTATGATAGTATCAGTGTTATAGTGGCCTTGGCAACAGAATTCAGCCAGAAATTACGTTTTTGAAAAAAAACGAACATAAAAAATTCACATTATAGGCAAAATAGAGTACAGCATTCAGTTGCTGTAAGATATAAACAATTAATGACCGTTTTTTAAAATCATGTATCAAGAGTTATTATTGATTTAAATGTATAATTTCATAAATAAGAATGTAATATCTACAATCTATTAAAGTTATTAAAGTTATTAAAGTTTTTTTTTTTTAATAATCAAAAAATTGTTTTTAAGTTTTCTTTTACTGCTTGCAAACCCTTATGTAAAATGAATTAATCCTTTTTGTCATCACGTTGTATATATGCAAACAGAAGGAGATAATATATTATAATATCAGAAAGAAAATAGATTAAGAAAAATAATTAAAGAAAATAGATTATAATAACAGAAAGATAATAGATTACAATTTGAGACTACCCTGTTTCTTGATTGAGCGTAAATAATTCTTGTTTTAAGATTACAAATCTGTTAGAAAGAAACAAGTTGGAAAATGCACGTTAAACAAAGCAAATCAGGTGCATTTCGTACTATAAAGAAGTTAAAAAAATATTCAGATGTTGGTGTAATAGTAGAAAGTACTTCGGATACTGTTTAAGTATCCGACATTTTTTCTTTGTCTTTGTAACACTATATACCTGCTTTCTATTTTAAAATAAGTAATCTTTAACGAATCTCAGCAACATAAGCATCAATTTCATAAAATGTGAAATATTTTAATATAATTAAAACGCGTCCCAAACAATGTTTCCTTCTTTACCATAATGTAATGGGATTTTTTAGTAATGGCCCTGTAAATTAATAAAAACTATTCTTTGCACTACAGGTTATACAGCATTATAGTATGTACTTCCTAGATGCATATCAATTTTATTATGTTCAAAAGTGTGTAACATTATTAAGATGCACTTGAAACTATTTTTTCCCATTGGTCATAATGCAAGGGAACACTTTTGACTGTCTCTATAATTGAATTATGCATCTCATTTTCATAAAAATTTAAATGACTCGATAAAATTATGCAACAGTTATGTATTTTAAATTTCAAACGATTCGGTTGTGTAGTTTTTGCGTTCTTTTATGTGAACGGACAGGTAGACAGACGGACGGATTGAATAACAACTATAGGTGCTACCATTGTACATAATTACGAACGCGTACTTAGAAACACGTGAAGCAAATACGAATTTGTTCTTCATGTAATTTTATTTTGCGATTTTGAAAACCTTTTTTCGCAGTTTACACATCAAAGAATAAGATAAATATCTATGTACACAAAAACCTGTGTATTTTAAATATTACACAAAAATGTGTATTTTCCATGTTACGTAGACATACGTGTAAAAACAGAAAATTACACAAAAATCTGTGCATTCCGTATATAACACAAAAGCATGTGTATTTTGCATATTACACAATATCGTGGGTATTTTCCTATTACACAAAAATATATGTAAAAACAGAATTTTACACATATATATGTGTAAAAATATTGCACAGAAATATGTGTATTTCAGTCCAACTTACACATTTAAGTGTGTATTTCAAGAGTTATCAGATAACTTTTACACATTTGGACTTATCATCAAATTACACATTAAAATGTGTATTTTGAAATTTAGACATTTGGCGTGTATTTTATAAATTTACACACCAATTTATACACATAGACATGTCGTTTTTGTATCATCGATTTACACATTTTTATGTGTAAATTTACACATTTATTTTTTAGAGTGTAAGCAAAAAATCTGGAACAAATGTTTTATAATACAAAACCTTAAAAACACAACGTTATAACGCACAAATTTCTTAAAAAGTCAAAACCCCCAAAGAATTTCAAACGACGTTTCAAGGATGCCATGATCCCTATTCTCAGTGAGAGGAAAAAAAATGAAATGGGTTCATAAAACCCGGCTCGGTTATAGCCCCAAATATTATAGCCCATAGGGTTTTTTTTCTCTCACTGAGGAAGGGGATCATGGCATCCTTGAAACGTCTTTTGAAATTCTTTGGGGGGTTTGAGTTTTTAAGAAATTTGTGCGTTATAACGTTGTTAGTTTTTAAGTTTTTGTATTGAACATCGCACAAAGTGTTACAATTTTACTTATGTTTTATAATAGGTTAGAAACGTGCTAAAGATTTTATGTAATAGAATTTTTTATTCTGAATCTTTAAATTTAATATTACATTTATTATTTCTTAGAGTTTCTTTAAATTGAAATATATTTTACAAAATATAATAAATATAAAAAATATATATGAAAAAATAAGCGCAGATGAACGGACGTATTTCTCATCATGTTGCACAAAAAGGCCCAAGCACCAACTAGAACGACCATTCAACCCACGAAAAGAGCCACTTAAAACAATATACTGATTCTTGATCAGTTCATTATCACTAGATGTCATGGCCTGAGAGCGACGTCAAAATTGAGATGAATGCATGAAATTTCTCCAGAAAAGACAAGTGATGGAGCCTTTAATAGTTTATTAATGCAAAAAATACGCACAACTACTTCATGTAATAACAAGACATTAATAAATCCGCCATTCGTAAAATGTTGAATGATAAAACTTAGCTCCAAACTTCAGCATCTCGAAATCAAATGGCAAAGCAAAACATTCGAATTTACTACTCCATTCGACGGGAGTTATTTAGCTGTTGAAAAGTCAGACGAATTCTGAATTCTGAGCCAGTGTCAACCCGTTATAAAGGGAGCAATACAGCGGAAGGCTACAGACTCGGCGCTGAACACGAATTAATGTGCGTCGGAGGCGGAAAAAGGGGGTAACGAATTACGTTAGTGGCTAAAAACTATGACATCATGCAAGAGCTATATCTGAGCAGCGAGAACATGCGAAATGAAAAAATGTGCACGGGCAAAACAACTAAAGGTATTTTGGGATAGCAGACGAAAATTAATAAAATGTTAAAATAAAGCCTTTGAAAGAATATTTTTTTAGTCAAAAAAGAATAAAATGGAAAAATAAAACAGACAAAGAGACCAAAATGAAAGATTGACATTTTAATAATGCATTTCAGTTTTTTTTAGAAAAATAAATAGTAAATTACGCCGAATTAAGAAAAAAGAAAATTTAGATGATAAATAAAATTTGGGATATTACTGAAATATATGTTAAATTAGATTTTTTTTTATAAGAATTTGGAATGAAATCGAAACGGGAAAATGGTGAAAAATTTTTATTATCACATATATTCCAAATATATTTTTATTTTCCTCTGACAATCAAATATTTTCACGCAATTTATTTTTATCTCCAATGTTATAGTATAAAAATGACAGTATTGTTAGATTTAATTAACCATAAATAAACAATTTGCGCCGTTTTATAAAGGAAAATTCGGAAATATATTACTACGTAGCGGTTTATTAAAATTAATTGTTATTATTATTTTTAGCATTACATTTAAGACTCATTTGCCAATTTTCTGTCAAGAGAAATCAACCTTAATTTTGCATTTTTTGCAGGAAATCCAAAACCCCCGAAATATTAAAAAAGAAATATTATTACACTTAATTTTGTTTTTTTAAATTATACTTGCTACAGTCTATCATTATGAATGAATATGAAATCAAGGTCTTAATTTCATCGCCTTTTCAGATATGTCATTATTGCAAGGCGTCCTCTGAACAAAAATGAATTTCTGTTCAAACAACTAAATGTGTCGATAACAATAATTAAGCATTGCGTTATTTTTTTATTCTATTAATGTATAATAATTCAAATATGTATTAAAATAATAAGTAAAGATAAATATAAAATGGTTTATTGTGGATTATTAATAATATTATAATTTTTAATTTCCTTATATTTACCGGTAGTTTTTAAGTTTCACTTTCTGCGCGCTGTAATCAGGAGTTATAGTATAGAATTAATTAAACTGCATTAATACATATGGGGAAACATTTATTCCAAGTTACTTTAACTGATGCAGATAGTTACTGATTAAAGATTAGATATGATTTGATAGATATAAATATCATACTTTTTTCCAATTTAACGGATTTAATTGAAGAAAACCGCGAGTAATTAGTTAAGAGACTTACATGAAACATAAAAATAACAGAATTTTTTTCTGTAGTATTAAAATTAATTATTATTTTATGGTTAATTATTGTTATTTAACTGTATTATATTGGCACCCCGGTTGCCAGTATAATGCTGCAAAATCAAAAATCGTCAAACAGAATAAATAATCAACCAAATCATCAAAAATGTAAAATTATCAATCAACTCATTTTATGCAGTGCAACGCAAAGTACATCTTTATTGTAAAAATGATTAATATGGTTTGTTTATTTTCTCTAAGTTTAATATAATTTTACATAACATTAGAAAATATCTTAAATATATTTTATACATGCAATATCTCACTATATTTCATAAACAACAGAAGTTTTTTTCGAATGAATATTTCTGTAACCATGCAATTTGTTTCTTTGATAACAGTTCTTTGATCTTTGATCTTTGATGACTTTGATCTTTAATAACAGTTAAATATATCCTAACAAATATTTTATGGTAAAATATAAACTGTGCTAAAGTATTTAAATGATTTTTTTTGTGTTCTCAATTTTTAAATTTAATATTACATTTATTATTTCATAGAGTTTGTTTAAAAAATATTTCACAAAATATTATTACTATTTTAAGAATATTTTTAAATTTTAATAAGACATTTAAATATACTTTAATATTTCACAAGTTAACAAATACTTTCACACAATTTATCTTTTACCTAATGACCTTTTCGAAAATATTATTAATTAAGAAACGTGCCAGATGTTTTTCCATAATATAAAATGTGATAAGTTTCCTATCCGAGCCGCAGAAGAAATTTTCATAAAACTGACAAGGTTGATAAATTTTCAGAATAATTTAAGAATACATTATCTATTTTCGTGAAATAATTTATAGGATTTTGCATAAAAGTAATATTTCTACCAGCATGTTAAAAAACATTATAAGCCCTTGCTTAATATTCGTTTTCCAAAAATAATATTATTAAAATAATCATTTAAAAATGTATATTGCATTAGAGTAAAAGGAATCATGTGATTTCGATTACATTATTATTAATTATCGGATCTGTGAATGACCTATATATGTATATATATATATATATATATATATATATATATATATATATATATTCATATTTGCGATGATTAGGTTAGAAAAAACTTTAACGAATGTTGTACTATTCCGGGTGCATAAAAGGAGATTAAGTTTTTAGATTTTGTTTTATAGTAAAAATAATTTGAAATAAATATTTATTAAATACTTAAATAAAAAAAAATATTTATTAAGGCGGACGGTCACTCGCTGGTCAGTTTTAGTCATTCAAACTATTATATACGATAAAAAAGAATAAAAGTTAGCAGTTGTTCAGAAGATTTTCGTGTTTTTACAAATAGACCCCTGATGGTGTTGCAATTTATGTCATCCCATTTTGAGTCTTTTTTTATGAAACTTTGCAACTGGAAGTATGCGCCTAAGGGTAAAATTTAAGAAGATGGCCTATTGTTTCGATAATTATGATTCACCCTGTACAGCCACGTGAGTAGAACATTATCTATGTTTTTCAGGTTTTTCCGAAAATGTCCGTATGGAGACCTTCATTGCTAGCTAGGGTTTAAGAACTTATAGAGTTATTTTATTCACTATTTCACACAGAGACATTTCAAAAAGGACCTTGAAAAATATGCATACCAAATGCTGAATACTCTTTATAATACGCATCAACAAATTCAACTTTTAATCTTACAAGGAAGGTCTCCATACGGGCATACCCCAAAAAATCTGAAAAAATTACAAAATGTTCTTCTCGTGTGGATATATACGTTTATTATAAAAAAAATCGGCGGAACCTGCATTCAGTATCAGTAAAAAAAAATTAATTTTGTTATTTGGCGATTTATCGCCGGTTAGCGAAGGAATGTAATTACAAAAAATACTGTGTGTCAAATATACTTCAAGAAAAAAAAGTTTCATGTTGAACTTGTTTTGATAAATTTAATTTAAATAACTTTAGTTTTATAAGTTTTAATTTGTTTTAAGTATAATTTTGTTATATCTGTATTTATATGTATTTATATTCAAATTTAATCATCAAAATTTGAGATTTAAAACGAAATTCATAATTTAAATTCATTAAATTTGTTTCCTGCTCAAAGTGCATTTGAGAATTGTCGATTAGATTTTATTGCTATAGACACATGTTGCTTTTATTTTTGAATACGCTTAAATTTATGAAGATAATTTTTCCCAATATGATTTTTTTAAACCTATGAAAACATTTTTTCCAGTGATTAATTAAATAGCTACTTCAACAAGTAGTATATATATATGCAATATAATATGTATATATATGTATATAATATATTAACGTCTCTCACTGTTTATGTTTAAATTCATTAAATAGGATTTACATGCATTCTAAATATCCGACAGTTTTGAGTTGCATAATAATCGTTTGCTTTTGGCGAGGAAAAGAGCTGCCCGCCAAATCGAGTGACTCTTTCGTCTTTTCACGCCAAATATTCCAAACTATTTTATTTTTTTACATAATTTCTAATGTGATTCCGCCGCTAATTTTTTCGGATCCTCTATTACATACATAAGTAGTTTAATTAGTACTTTTTTTCATAAAATTCTGAGTATGCCCAGTATGGAGACCTTCCTTGTTAGCCTTGCATAGATATGAATTTTCTACCAATTGCAATTAACCAAAAATAGCCATTAAGAAAAAAAATATATATACAGAGATGCAATTTGATATAGAATTTCTTCACGGTTAACTTAAGTCTGAAACTTGAAATCATAAATTTGAAATTAGAAATTAAAAATTTTACTGAAAGAATATAATTAGTCTGTTTCTAAGTTAAAACCTTACTTTCAGAGTTTTCTACATAATTTTTGTAATTCGGAGATTATAATAGCAAAAAGTTTAAAAATTTCAAATATAACATATTTATTTAACCCCTTCCCTGATATTTCAGTACATCATGCAAGCAGTGTGTTTTCGCCAATCATGGCGAAAAATGACACACGGACAAATCATGATTTATTGCTTTCAGTAGTAAATTGTTATTGTATAGTTTGCATCATTTTAACCGAACATTTTTCTAATTCAATTAGGCAAAATTTTCTATTTTGTAAGACTAGTAAATAAAGATTAAAACTTTGTAAATGACGCACGTCCCGAATGGTTAGGCATAGTTAAACATATTTATATTAGCATATATAATCTTTATTTTTGATCTGTAATTATATTTTATATATATTTCGTTAAAAAATGACATGAAATGACAGAAATAACATTTTTAAAATAAAAAATACAGGCATAATTTTAAAGTTTTTTTTTTTTTTTTTTTTGAAAAATATTGATCATTTAAGTGGTTAATAATGAAATGTGGTTAATAATTAATGCATAGATAGACAAAATTTTGAAATAATTAAGAATGACATTCCATAATAATTCCATAATTTACTTCCAAAAATCTGTAATTTTCAAAGTACAGCAGAACCCTGCTAATTCGGACCTCGTTATTCCTGATGGGTTTGGCCTTTTTTTTTTTAAAGTTTGAGAAGCGATTGGCTAATTTTCATAACATTAACTTGTTTCATAGTCGTATTCTGAATAAAAAATGCTTTTCTGAAATCTGTTTTGAAGAATATCTGCAGCTTTCTTATTTTAACTCTTTGATGTTATCTTTCAAAGAAACAACTGTGTATCACTACGTTTGGCAATTCCAATTTTCTATTTAAACCAAAGAAATGTCATAAAAAAATCACTGCACAATAAATTTTTACTTAGAGCATAGCAAGAAAGCAAGGTAAAATAGTAACTATAAGACCCTTTGTCTGACCCATTGCCATAAGGAAGCAACATCTCATTTTTAACAATTAATGGTTTATTTTGAAAACGTCAGATAGAGACTACACTCTACGAACTACGTATGCTCAAGCGGATGCGTGACAGTACGGCTCGATAAAAATATAGAAAACTGGCACAGCAGAAAATTACAAACCTTTTTATTACAAATTAAACATTTTTACTGTCTGTAAATATTCAATAAGTTTAACTTAAAGGTAATTTTCTATGTTTTAATTTATTTCATTTTTTTCTAATTCTCCGGATAATCCGCATTGGTTCTGGTCCCAATTAATCCGAATTATCTTGTTTTTACCGTATGGTTAATAATTAATGCATAGATAAACATTAAATTTTGAAATATTAAAGAATGATATTCCATAATAATTCCATAACATCTTTCTAAAAATCTGTAATTTTCAAAATATTTAAAATTTTCTGAATGCAGCGTTTTTTAGTGTATAATAACCTTATTAAGAGCACGAAATATATAAAATGAACTTTAAAATGTCTAAGTTTACTTAAAAGGTGATTAAAACAATCAAATAGATGTTATCAATTAATTTTATTTAAAAACATCTATGTACTTTCAAGCCTTAATCAGGCTCTTCCTCAGATAGTATTTTTGTTTATTTATACAAATACACAATTTGTACACTATATTTACACAAATTGGTATTTGTATACATAAACAAATATATTTTTCAGGAAGAGCCTGATTGAAGGCTTGAAAGTACTAAAATGTTTCTAAATAATATTAAATATTAACATCTATATACGATTATATTAATCGCCTTTTAAGTAAACTTGAAAAATTTAAAATTGATATTAGATATTTTGTGTTAAAAACACGGAATTTTTTTCCGTCATATGTTTTTATTTCATTTTTGTTACTTAGTAAAGAACATTATAAATTATGGAGTGCTCTTTATTACAGTAAATAAAGATTCAAATAAATATGATTTCAAAAAAAAATAATAATAATATTTAAAAATATTCTTGGAGAATTATAATCAGTTACATTAATACAAATGCTAAACTTATTAAAGTAGATCGTTCTGAATGATTAAAAAAGTTATTCGTATAAATTTTATATATATAAAAAAACAAGTTTGCGTGAAATTTACTTTTGCTGACTTGACATAATAACTGATGAGCCACTAAATAGTAATCTATTTCCGAATTCCGCTTGACAGGAAATATCTTTCATTTCCTTTCTCTTTTTCCCCGCATAAAACTTTTAACGAATTTCAGCTTTAATTTCAGATTAAGCAACGGAAACATTTGCAAACACCATAAAAATGGTATTTTTAGACTGAGTCGCTTCTTTTATGACAGAGATGCATTTATCTGTATCATGAATAAATAATTTTCACGGGTTGTAATGTACAACAAACTAATAAAAAGTGAGTTTGATATCTCGATAGAAAATACTTTTCTGATTACGCTATACAATTTGATAATTTATAAAACTTAATTGTTTTTCTAAATTATTATATTTTTTATTATCAAATGTTATTATATTTCGTTAAGTGTAGTATGATAAATTCAGAAAATTTACGAAAAAGGAAAAAACATATATGCATTTAACATACGTAATATAACATTTTCCAACATATTCAGAATATTTTAAAAATAACTTCATCGTTTAATAATGAAAATAGGCGGGATGACTGAAAATTTAAAAAAACACATAATACAATGTAAAACCTAGATTAAAAATCTGTCATCTTCAGTCAGAAAAAAATATTAAAATTCTTCTTTCAGCCATGCATATAATCTATAATTTTTTATATGGCTTACATAGTATGAGAAAATTACCAATAAAAAGAAAATAACTAAATTTCTTCTATGCTAATCTGTATATAATCTTTACAGTTTATATACATCAAGTAATATGCAAGAAAAGTAGATAATTTAAAAAACATGTCACAATAGCAAACGAACTTCCAGTATTGTAATGAAAAAAAAAACTTCTTTAAAACACCATAATAAAATTAACTGCACAAGGCCTTTCGAAAAAACTTTCTTCGTCAGGCGCAAAAGACGTGCGTCTACTAAGTTCATCAGGCGTAGTGATCGGGCGTAGTCACCGGGCGTTCATCAGGCATTCACCTGGCGTAGTAGACGCACATCTTTTGCGCCTGACGAAGAAAGACTAAGTTCTTTCGAAAGGCTTTACACAATTAATTTATTTTATGGTTATTTAAAGAAGTTTTTTTCACTTCAATGTTAATTTACACCACTTTCAACTTATTATATTCAACTTCCAGTAATCATTGTCCATAGACATCATGGTTACCTGTATCTTACTGTAAATAAACATTAAGTTATATGATCACAGTATTTTATAGAAACCATCTTGTAGTTTATCTTGATCAAGTATATTCAATTCCAGTTCATTTTAGGAATTTTTTTTTTAAGTGATGTTGTAAAACAAACAGTACAGTAAATATAAAAATGCAGAAAATGTTAATAATTTACTGAAATCACTCAAGTGCTTCATCCTTTTACAATGCAAAACACCACCAATCATTGTTCGAAATCGAAATTGTAGTCACAATTTTAATGCAAGAACATAAAATCGCTTTCCTTCATTGGTACATGAGTATAAATATTGTTATTAAATTATTTATCATTATCATCCGCGCTATCTTCTTAAAAATACAAAATCGTTGCGCCCAGGCGCAGCTTTCATTGCTTTTTTAAAAGCAATGAATGTATTTGAAATTCCGACTGTTTTACTCTCTTCTATCTTTACAAGATAAAAGTATTAGGTTCGTGAATTTTTTTAAATTCCAGTTTTCGACGGATTTACACGTTTCAGGGGTCAGATAAACCAAAAAATTATGTTTTTACAAAATGTCTGTCTGTGAGCTGTCTGTCAGTCTGTTTGTCTATAATGTGACATAAATTTTGTGGGCGCTCTCTCTCGAGAACTAGTGCCCTGAATTTCACAAAACTCTAGATTCAGTTAGACATTGATATAAATTGATTAGCTTTTGGTGTATATCGCCCGACAGGTGGCGCTGCTATGTCGCCTTTTCCAGGATATCCGCAATAGCTATGCTTCAAGAACGAATTTTTATAAAATTCAGATTCCATTAGTCCTTTAAGTAATATGGCTCTGATTACGTTTTGATGTAAATCACACAACAGGTGGAGCTGCTATGCGGTATTATTCTTGATAATTGCAGTAGCTTTATCTCAGCAACTAATGCTTGAATTTCCATGAAACTTCAGATTCAGTTAGTCTCTAATATACATTAGTATTCTTTAGTTTTTAGAGTACATGACTCAACAAGTGGTGCTTCAATCTAGTTTTTTTTTTTTTTTTTTTTTTTTTTTTTTTTTACCATTTTTATGATAATTCTTTCTCAAATACTAATCCACGAATTTTCATCAAATTTCAGATTCAGTTAAAAGTGAAATAAGTTGTTGCAGATTAGATTTTGGTGTAAATTACCTAACCGGTGAAGCTGCTATGTTTAATTTTTTCTGGAAGTATTATCGTGTATATGATTGAAGTAAGTTTTAGGATTGATACATCCAAGTAGTATTTTGTTCCATTCTCGCACTTGTTCCTGAGTGTGAGGGAAATGATGAGCAGAGATTAAGTTATTCGATTGCTCAGAGAAACTAATAAAAAAGAATATTGCCTATTTATACTAATGACATTGAGCTCACAAGCTACGCATACTAATTGTACATTACAGCCTTATATTTTCAAGGGTTAATTCCGTTGGAAAAAAAATAAGAAAGAGAAACAGCTCTCTCCTTTCCTCTTTTTTATACTTAATCATTAAACCTCCTAAACTATCAAAAACATGCTTTATCATGTAAAAAATCTATATCCAAAATTCAGAGCAAATCGGATAATTCTTAATAAAAACCCATTTAACATTTATATAATTTAAGAGGAGCTATCCCCCTCTTTTATACTTAACCATTAAACTTCCAAAACTATTCAGTGATTTGAACGAAATCTGACAATTCTGATTGAAAAATCCATTTATACAAGTTAAGGGGAGGGGCATTAGAACCCCTGTTTATACTTATTCAATGAACACCTAATAATAGTCACGAAATTGCCTCATCAAAATGATCCTATATCTAAATTTTTGAACGAAAACTGTTAATTCCGCATGAAAAACCCATTAAATCAATTAAGGGGAGGGGCATGAGCCCCCGTCCCCCCTCTTATACATTTCGAATGAACACCAAAAACTAATCAGGGAAGCGCCTTATCAGGATATACCTATATACAAAATTACAAGTGGATCCGATATTTTTATCATGAGTTATCGCATTACGCACGAACGTACGAACGTACATACAGAACGGGCAGGCACATAAGCTCTCGGGCTGTGATAGCCTGTGAGCTAATGATCTTGCATTTTAAACCGCATTATACGTATAAGTGGAGATTCCCACTTTTTTTAAGGTGACATTGGCTTTTCAACCAAAATATTCTGATCGCCTCCAGGGCTTAATTTCTAAGAGTAACTGAGAAACAAAGCGAAACAACGGAACAACAATGGAAATTTCGTTAAAAGGTCGCAGAAAAAAAGTTAATTTTTTCAAAGAATCAGAAAAATCACCGCAAAAATGTGTCTATCTATATATAAGCATCCCCCCCCCTTGGATGGCAGAAATGGAATTTTTTCATGTGGCACACATTTTTTAAACTTTTAAACTTTTATCCGCTGTCCCCTCTTATCTCATTTTGTTTTCATCACCAGAGGAGTTTTTAAATTTTTAAATTGTTTATTACTACCCCAATTTTCAAATATTAAAAAAAAAATTACATAACAAATCTCAACAGTTTGAAGCTTCTCCCTAATTTCCACACTGTAATCTGTTAATTATTTCAGACAAAATGGAGTTAATTATCAAAATAATATAAATTAAAACATATTATCACGGCCCTGGGCAGGTTTGGTAGTAGAAAGTAAAATTGTTATTATTATAAATATTTTTTAAATTTTTAATTAACGGCCAACCCCCCCCCCCACAAAAAAAATTATGGCGCTAAATGATTATAAACCTATAGAATTATGGTGCTGGAAGGTTTTTAAAGAATATATTTTAAGTACTGTCGGTATATATACTATATGTAAGAACTAGTCTTACTTATTTACAAGAAAAAAAGAAATGCTTCACTTATCTAAATATGGATGTCTCGAGTGCTACGATCTTCTTTAAATATATTTTTTTTATTTCTTGAAAGACGGCACATCACACTTAGAACAATAAACAAACATAAAATAATTACAAATAGACCATTTTTTACACAATTCTAGTTGCACACCCCACCAAAACAAGGCATGAACATACTGCTCACAACCAACTTTCGAATTTTTCGAACATAACTTCGAATAGAAAGTTTTTTATAATAGAATTAGTGTTGCCAGATAAAAAAAAAATACTACAGTTACATTTTTAATTCATCAGAGCTCAGGTCACGTGAAGTGTGACAGTTTTATTTATTTTTTCTTTTTTGGAATGGGTAGGCGCGTGTTACATATGTATATATATATATACCATTGCCTTCTTTTAAAACTGTTTTTTATGCTTCGGTAGACTTTTCTAAAATTCTATTTTAGATAAACTGTTTAAACTTTTCAAAATAATATAACTTGTTTCTTTAAAAATACATAACATTTTAGACCTGAATGAAAAATTCTTTAAAATAATGAAACCATGATGTTAATAAGTAGTAGTGATGTTAGTAAAATGATTTTATTTCTTTTAAGCCAAAATTAATATTGTTACATATTATTCGTAATTAATAGGTTTTCTGATACCAGAAGAAATTTTAAGGTGATATATTCAAGAGTTTTCTAGAAAGGTATAGCGAACAGACACAATATTAAAAAAATATATATAAATTATACATATAAGTCAATATAAGTTAAATAGTTCTTCCAAACTAATTTTTGAGTGAAAAAAATTTTTTCTTTCATTTATATAAGCTATAATGTGTATGTTTACAGCAAAATATATTATATAAATTTTTATCTCTATTTTTAAGTTATGAAACATAATGTTATATATTATGCAAAATCTGCTTTATTTTTTTTTTTTTTTTTGTCTACGTGCTCTTAAAGGGGTCCAGACAGAAAAATCTTCAAATTTTATAATAAAAATTTATTGCGTTAAAAATTTCTCTGTTTTTTAATGCTTAAAAGGGCGTTTAAATCATGTTTCTATCTTAATTAGTAGAGAAAAAAAAACATTTTTTTTGTTTTGTTTTGTTTAGAAAACCTAGCTTTCAAACAATGGTTATCTTGAAAATGACTTCTTCTGAAAATGCGCTTTTCTTCCTGATGGGTTTTTCCACCATTTCTTGGATTTAAAATCTTATAACTCGAGAACCGTTAAAAGTAAATTCTTCAAACTTGGAACACGTCTTTTAGAATTGTTTTACTCTAATTTAAATTCTTAAAACTTAACAAAATTAAAATTTCGATATTTCTGTTTATTGTAAAAGAATTGATATTCTGCAAATAATATTTTGAGTTATAACGATTAAATAATTCCACATTTTTAATAAATTTTCAATTACAAAATTTTAAAGAATCATTGTGAATTTTATCATGTGATTTTGCTTACAAATATTTAGGTTAACTACTTCAAAAAAATTCACAAATTTAACTCAATCAATAAAAATTATTTTTAAAATATGTCCCGGACCCCCATAAAATACTTTTATCACAAAACATCTAATACACTAGATAACTTACAATGTAAGTAATATTCTCCTCTAATACATTAAAAATAAATTAGAGTGAGTGACATCGATAAATCTTGAAGACATAATATGTCTATTACAACTAGTGCCTTTTAGGAACAGAAGGCTTTATACACATAAGTTTCGAAACATGCTGACTAAGAATTTGAATGACATTACAGAAACTACACGTCAAGAATGCATTTATTTGTATGCCTGAAGGATTATGGAATCCTTAAGAATTGTTACTCCCCAAGTGAAAGGATTATATGAAAGCAAACATGAAGCTCTAATTTTCATAAAACGTCTCATCAAAATTAAAGAATCATATTTATTTTAGAAATGTGAAATATTTTCTTGAAAACTTTCTTCAGCAGCTTATTTTAATTTCCTTATCAATCTTTTGGATGTCAAGTACTATAGCTCACTTTCTTTATTCTTTATCTGCGAAATACAAAATATCAAATTATTTTGTGATTTCAATAGCATTACTGCATTTAAATACAGTTTAGTAAGTAAATTTTCGTGCTGATTATTTTTTCTTTTTACATTAATGTACACTATATATCTATGAAAATACACGAGAAATTATCCTGAAACTTTATGTGTATAAACATAATAGTACAGGACATACATTTCTGTGATTTTTTTTTTTCCTGAAACCCCATACGGGACCTTCAACAAATTGAAAAAGAACGAAGATATTTTGGGTAACCCTGTTAAAACTAATGTAGTAACGCATTTAAACTGTATATATTATGATTAGGTGGCTTAAAGTAATAAACTGTGTTCATTTGTGTGTGAATAGGATGTGTACTCGTAGAGAAATTAAATTTTTCATAAAAACAGGGCGAAGTTTTGCCAAGTATTTCTTATAATTTGCAGTATTCTTAATGTAAAAAAAAAGATGTTTATATCTCATTGTCGCGTGTCATTTGTATTGACCGTGAAATGTTTTGAAATTTAATTTTTATTTTTATTATGATTATGGATCTTATTAGACGGATCCGAAACACGTCAAGGTCATTTATTTTTTATTATTATAACACCTTTCTTAAGTAAAATAAAATTTACTTAATAAGCAAGTGGATCCTATAGGACATGATGATCTTGCTGGAGTTTATGAAATGCTTTATATTATAGAAAATGAGGACTTAAATTATTACATAGGCATGACTGGGAGAAAACTTGGTATTATAAAAGAGGAGCATGAATCTGATATTAAATTTGAACGTACTAACACTGCCTTATCTAGAACATATTTAAATGAGGAGATAAAAATATTGTTTAGTGAAAGCAAATTATGCTTCATATCTAATTGTTGTCGTAAGTCTATTATAAGAGAGTTCATTGAAATTTATACGCATATTTTTTTTTTCCAATGATACCGTTTCTTTTATTATTCCTAAGTTATGATTAGAATTAATGAATAAATTCCTCGTGAGAGCTTGAATGGGATGAACAATATTAAAAATTATTTTAGATCATGGTCTATTTTAATTTAATTTTTACAATAGAAAGCGTGATTTTTGTTTTTTGTTGTTTATATCTCATTGTCGCGTGTCATTTGTATTGACCGTGAAATGATTTGAAATTTAATTTTTATTTTATTATGATTATGGATCTTATTAGACGGATCCGAAACATGTCAGTGTCATTTATTTTTAATTATTATAACGCCTTTCTTAAGTAAAATAAACTTTTTATTAAAATATTTATATAAAAGGTGAATCTTTTAAAATCTGGTGATTTAAAAAAACTATTGGATTTAATAAACTTTTTATCCCTCCCTTTTTTGTTTAATTTTTTGAACAATAGATATTGAGGTTATTTTGTCGAAGATAATTTTCAGAATTTTCAAGTTATATTTTTGAAACTTTCAAAAACGTAGCTCTATACATTTAGGTATTATAATATGAAAATGAAATTTTGATAGCATTCACGCATTTCCAGTAAAAAAAAAATTAGTGAAATTGTTCATTTTTCTTACAATTTTTATTATTTATTTTATTTTAATTACGGAGTACTGTGGACAATTTTGTTTGTCACATTATCTGAAACGAACATTTTTTTTATAATAAGAACTCTGCAAAATACAAGCAAAAATCTTGGGAAGAATTTAGGACTATTTTTTAAAAACATTAATTTATCTACGAGTATACATGCTATCCTCATAAAATTAGCACAGTTTATTACATTAAGCCACTTAATCACAATCTACAGTTTGAATGAGTTTGCTACATTAGTTTTGACAAGGTTATTCAAAAAATATTCGTTCTTATTCAATTTTCAGACGGACTCCCATCGAATTTCGGGAAACGATTTTCACGGTAATATATGATCTATTGCACTATTACATTTACGCACCGGGAGCTTCAGGATAATTCTTCATGTATTTTTCTAGATATTAAATAAAATGTCTAAAATCGCAAGTGGCCCGTCACCTTTGCCATATAATGTAAGTAAAAAATATTCTTAGAAAACAAAAGTAAAGAACTGGCAAAATTTTAATATAGCTTACTGTATCTCTTAAAATTACACTTTTAAAGCATGTTGAGGTAATAACAAAAGAATACAAAGTCACCCAGAAAAAAAGATACATTAAATTTAATAAATGTATGAAGAGTTTTTAATTGTAAAATGTTTTCTTCGATGCATTATATAGCTTGGATTAGATTGCTTATACTAATAATCTTGAGATATATTCCTCCTACGACTATGTGCTTAAATCACTAAAAATATGAGATTAGCGATCTGTATTGAGATATCTTCACGTATTATACCTTCAAATGTGGCTAACAGAAAAGCACTGATATGTCAGAACTTTATTTGGATTAGGGATGGGCATTATTTATCGTATTAGGATAAATAACAGTGTTACTACGCTGGAACCTAATATTGCATTACTATGTTACTAAAAAGTCCCTGTTAAATAAATAACACATGGTTCTTAATAACAGCATCTTCATTCACTTATTTTAATCAAGATTTCATTTTTTTAGCTCTAAAATAAAAATAATATTCATTAAAAACGTCCTAAATCGTTTCTTTTGAGACGTTTGCCCAACAATGTTGAATTCAGACACTTTTTTTGGGAGGAATTTCTGTGATCTGGAAGAGAAGGAGAGGAACATTACAGAGTTCCGGGAGGTGGGGGAGAAGCAATGCTTTTTCTGACCATTGAAAATCCAAAATCTCAAATCTTCCGAAGAAACATCTCATTGCTCACCGGCGGTCAACCCCCCCCCTCCGGACCATCTCGTAAATTCAACACTAGTACTCAGCATGACCCTATCTTCACCCTTAGTTATGACCTGCTCTCTTAGGTATGTGATGCTAATTTTTTTGCAATTCATCAATCACTATGACTAGTAGTGAATACATGCATAAATAGTAATAACTTGCACCGCTAATTAAAAAACATTTTTCTGCTTGGTGCCTGATGATAAGTATCACCGCCATAACACACTTTCTCCTATTTTCATAGCACAAAATACTACAGCACAATATCCAGAGCACAAAACACAGAAATTTTTAGATCAGGAAAACATTTGAAAATTTATTAGAAAAACCTCATGCTTGAAATGTTTTCCTGGATAATCAATATATATTATATTCAATATATTATAATCAACATATAAATGTATTATACATAACACATAGATTAATTATTCAAAAATAATTAAATTCTGCTTAAAACATCCCAAAACATGTAAATCGATTAAAAGTCGGAAGTCGAAAATCATGAATCATTGCTCTTTAGTAAAAATATGAAGGAAAAATGTGCTCAAAAATGTATATTCAACATATCCTAAAAATTGCTTTAAATGCAATCCTATGTTGCAAATGCATTTTAAATTAATAGAGCTTTATATTTTAAAAAGAATTTTTTTTAAATGCTGCATAACCTATCGTATATGATTGTTAGATTTTGTTAGTATATTTACCGTTACGTAAATGAAAAAAGCAATTCTTTCTACCCGAATATATAGCAAAATTTGAGTTCAGAGATTCATTTTATAAAAATTACCTTTTTCTACATATAACTAAAATGCATTTATTCATAATTCAATGCCTTAAAAATTCAATTCTCGACTTTAGTTGAAAAATCTATTTAAAACTAACAAAACAATATTTTGTCACATTCAAATAAAATGCTTGAATCAATGCATTTTTAATTAATTAGCTCATTTAAAACGTCAACATTAAAACTTCAGATTGATTTGAATTCAAAGCAGCAATTGGAAACCAATCCATGCGCGTAACCGTGGGTGCCCGCACAGCCCCCTCCCCCTCGCTTGCGCAGACCCATTCACAATTATTTAAAAAAATTGAGTCGCCCATCATTTTAAAACACCCTTAAAAACCCTTATTTAAAAAATACCACACAATTATGCACTCTAAGATAAAAAAACTGTCTAAAACGGAATTTAAACCTGTTTATAGGCTTCCGTTTTAGAAGGTTTTACTATATAAGATATTGTTTATATCCAGCATGTTCAGGTTAAAAATTCTGGGCACCCACCCGTTCAAAAGGCTGGTTATGCCTATGCAACCATAGTAGAGATAATTCCTTAATATTCGCAAATTCAATATCTGTTAGATTTTTCACCAGTTTTTCAATAAATGTAGTTCTTTTCTGTTAGATTTTCCATCCGTTTTTCAATAAATGTAGTTTCTTACATTACAAAAGAGCATTTTATCGATTCGTAACTGTTGTTTATTTTCAAACGTTTGGTTACAAATTATTTGACAACCTTGAAAAGAGCTGAGTAATACACATTATCTGAGGATAATTTTGTTTATCGTTAACGACTTTTGATTTAAAGTTTCGGTTCCTGCTTTTGGACAGGAAAAATGAGTGGTTTTCATTCGCGGTTGCTGATGATCAGAGGATAAATAAAAAATGATTTCGTCTCTTTATATTAAATAGCAGAAATATTGAATTAAAGATTTGAGGATTTGATTTCTAAAGGGCTCTTCTGGGAAGGGGGTAGTTCACCCCAAAAACATACACCTTAAAATTTCGCTCATTTAGTTCTCTAACATTTTGAACTTAAAAGTTTAAGCTACATGGCACCCCCTCCCCTTTCGGTGACTCACCTAATTTTGCTCATTTCTTCACTTCATTTCAATATTTAAAAGGCTATAACTTTGCTTCTATAGGAGCTAAAGCGGAGAGAAAAATTCTAGCATAGCTAACTTTTCCTCGCCGTTCTTTTTGCGTTTCAATTTTCCGGTTTTCCCTGTAGGAGCTTTTTTTTTTGGGGGGGGGTTCTAATTTTTTGATGTAATATATCTATCGAAAGCTTATGCTTCATACATTACAAATCTAGCATAAAAATGTTTCTCCCGTTATTCTGGGTCACGTTACGGACCCATGGGTTGAAATTTAAATTTCTCAAACTTCTTCGAGGTTTTTTGCCAAGTCGCTATCTGAAAAAAACTGTGCCAATGTGATGTGTGTATCACATCAGTGCCATATAAATATTATTGTCTTTTTTATTGCAATTTTTTATGTAAAATAATATGCATTATTTTCCGTGTACAATTGCGCATTAAACGGAAATTATAATGTAATTTTTGTAGTAGTACTTTATAATAATGAATAAAAAAAAACACTTTATTTAAAAGTATTTCCTGCACAATAAAATGTTTCCTGATGATTAAAAAAAATATGTCCTGACAATTCAAAAAATACAAACGTAATTGTCCAAGTTTTCACTTCTGTCGGCACTCCCAAAATGTCACTTTCTTTGGGGGGGGGGGTGAAAATAATGTGGGAATAAGTCTTATTTTTTATTTATGTATGGGTCCACATAAAAAATCATGAGCTAGTGAACTTTGGAACTATTTTAATATAACTTATATTCAAAATATTAAAATAATTGAGAAAAAATTATTTAAAAAATATTTTTTATTTAATCATTTTTGATACTAAGTAAATGCAATTAAATTTCTTACAAATTGAATCTGGAATGTTTAGATAAGATTTTAATATTTACAAAATATGAAATACAGTACAATATATTAGGTTCATAGCTTTCTGAAAGACATAAAAATGGTAGGATGAAATTTAGTATTAGAACAAAGTATTAGAACAAGAGTTCAAAGTATTAGAACATATTATTTTACGCAACAATATTACCTTATTAATATGAAGTAAATGGTAATTAATATTTTGTAGCACCCTGTTTTGCTTTCATAACAGCGTACAATCGATCTTGCATACTATAGATATCTTGCAATTAAGAAACTAGACGAAAAAATTGAGTCTGGAAAAAATTTCGTTCCCTACCATCTGTCCTAAAGTTTCTCTGTCCTATCAGTTAACATTTGTTGTATGTTTTGCAGCCGCTCTGGTAGTGGCAGCACGCGTTGACTTGCTATAAAAAATTCAGTATGTATTTCATCTCAGATTTTAAAACATCAACAGCGCTGACTGTAAAAATGCGGTATATAGAGGATGGATTTTTGAAAAATTCGTTTTCCTCTGTATGTTAAAGAAAGTTTTCTTAATATGATTTCTTGTACTTTCTAATTTTCCTGTTTTTCGTATTTCCTATAGGATACAATATTTTATATTCAAAAATATATGTGCCTATAGAATTTTTCTTAAATGTTGTTGTCTCACCAATGGCCGAGAGATTCTGCCCTTAAAACTGGTAGACGGCAGGTGATGGGTTAGACCAGAACGCAATTTCGGCCGTCAGCCTAATCATTCAGAGTTTTCCGTGTTTTTCTTCAAATTTTGGATTTCCTTGAATAAATACGGGTTGGTTTTCCCCTAGAAAGACCCCCCCCCACAGAGGGCACCCCCTTAGAGCCCATATCCCATGTGTTGTTCATTTGGGAGCATATTTAGCAATTGTTTATAAATTGTTTATTGTATCCTGTTAAAAAAATAACAGGATGTTGGAACCTGTTACCAGCGCTACTGTGGAATGATGTAACCTGTTAACCAAAAATAACCATATTTCCAATCTCTAATTTGGATACACAATTTAGCATACATAATACATATTTGGAATACATAATACACAACTTATGTTTTGCAGGTAAAGATGCTTTTCGGTGTCAATAGTATCTAAAAAATATATAACTAATGTACGAAATCATAACGAAATTTAAAAAAACTGTTTTATCTATTTCCTATATAGACCCATCTAGATCCGATAGCTTTAATAATCTTGATATACATTCTTCCTTCTCGCTATTTCTAAAACGTCCCTCGAGAAATCACAGAACTACATTGCACAGAAAATTAGTTAAGAGCATTTGCCATAAATTCAACACTCGTGTATGACACTTTAATTTAATTCAGCTCCACGGCGTAACACACTTATTATACGTTTCATTAACTCTGTTGTGTTTGTGAAAAGCATTAGTGGCATGAATATACTTTGGAATCTAATAAGAAATTTATGCTCAGAAAACGACACCCTTTGGAAAGTTTCTTATGCATTTTGTTTAAAACAATGTTATCTGTACTTCTCATCTGTTAAAATTACATGAAAATTATTAAATTTTATTGATTAAGGATACTACTACACAAATTCATGTATGATTGTCGGTTGTGTTTATCATTTCATAAAGTTCGTGCACTTTCTAAACAAGTTGAAAACTGCTTATGCATTCGGTTTGTCTGTCCGTCTGCCCACGCTCTAATTCTAAACTGATAAAAATCACTGAATTTCACTACGATGAAGTTAAAAAGAGCATTCATAGCAATTTTTATTAATTTGCAAGGACGCACAAAAGAAATTGGATTTGAGTAATAATTGCTGGAGATTGTGGAATCTTCGGAATAAAATTCGGTATGCACTTTTAATTTTAATTGTTTTTTGCATATTACACTTTATACATAAATTCTATCATTCATAAACAGTGCTGTATAAAATGAATGGCATACTCCTTATTAGAAGAAATGACTGAGGTGGAATTTTCAACTGAAATATATATATCTCTTAAATATAACTAAATTTTGGAATGCATGCTAATAGATTCAAATCTCTATATCAAACATAGGTCTGTTAAAAAATCCAGATAATTTACCGATTGTAGATGGGAACAGCTGACATTTGGTTTTTACATGCATTATACATTTCCGTACGGTGAAGTGAGACGTAATATTTTAATTTCATAAACGGTGCAGTTTTGTTACATTATTTCAAATGTGTTAGAAAGTGCTTCATAATCTGCTCTTGTCGCATGATTTTTAATTTTCTTGTTTTTTTATAGATACCATGTAATAAACATTTGTAACAGGAATTTTTTTACGTTTTCTTGTTAATATTCAGCCAAAACTAATAGAGAAAAAGTATCGAAATAATCGTATAACGATACGATTCTATTAATCGGATCATGGGATATTAATATTCTTTTCATTTGTTTTGTTTTTAAATTTATTAAATTATTAAATTATTAAATTAAATTCTTAAATTTATGTTTTTAAATATGTATTTCATAAAAAACTCACAAATAAGACAATAAAAAATTCGAAAGAATCTACTTTCCCTGTTTCACATAAAACTTTATTTCAAAAAATAAAAATGTACTGTTGTTGACAAAACAGCTACTTATTATCTTAGCTTTTTCCAAAAGTTTCTAAAATATATACTTTAGTATCTCAAATCATTTTCAAATCGTTTTCTCAAATCATTTAAAATAAATATATATATGTTTATCCAAGATATATTTTTCAAATCAAACTAATCTGCTCATAAATATCGATTGAAATCATTCACGCTAGTTTTGAGATGAAAATAAAATGCATAATTTCAAAAATTATTGTAGTCAAAGGAGATTATTAGTATTCTAGATCCTAGCTTTATTAGAAAGAATTTGAAGATTTTGAGTATGCGCCAATATACTGCATAAAAGAATTGTTTTGCATCTTAATGGGATTTGCCATTATTGTTAAAGTAAAAAAAAAATAAACTGCATTTTCATATTTTTGTTCTTCGAAACTATAGCATAGAAAATTAGAATTAAAGCCATCAGCGATAAAATAAGGTTGAATAGTTTGATCTAGAAAAAAAAATTAAAACCGCAATTTTTTCAAAACTTTTTATGGAATTTTATGCTTTTTTGTTCTTCTTCAACACTCAAAAAAAGAAAACTTTTCTTCGCGTTTATTTCTTCGCGCTTATTCGATTATTGTATGTTTAATGCATTGTGTAACCATGTGGCTAATATCAAGGTTTGCTTTATAGGATATTTTTTATTTAAGTGCAGTATTTTTTTTTGGGGGGGGGGGGGGTGGAGGCGAGTTTGGTTAAAAATTAGATTTTGCATAAATGATTGAAATATACTTACAAACTGTATTTTTAAATACATATTTTGTTACATATAAAAGATTTTAAATAACATATTTTTGGAGTGAAGTAATAAATAAAAATCTTACAAACTCTAGACAATGCACCAGTTTTAGTTTGTGTCTGAACTTATTCACAAGGGCATTGTTAGAAATGAAAAACTGCATTCATAGACAATGCCAACTCGTTCGACAGAGACTGGCATAAAGATCCATTCTATAAATTAATACTATTAAATGCTACACCTCAAATAATTTTCGTGATTTGGAACTACCTGTATGATAGAAGCTTTTCTGTCAAAGTCAATAATTTTTTTTTCTTAGTGCAATATCGAAGCAGGCCTTCCATAAGGAAGACTTATCGCTTTTCAACTTGTATGTAAATAATATAACGAAAATTCCCCAAATCGCCTTAACAGTATATGCGAATTCCACTGACATCATTTATAGTAACAAACAGCCATTTATTGTGGTTAAGAAGCAGCAGTCCAATCTTCTGGCCCTTTTTGTTTGGTTTAGAAATTGCTGAATGAAGGTCAACGCAGCGAAGTGTGCGACCATGATGTCTTTCAGAAATTCTATATTTCTTGACACTAATCTCTCTCCGTTAATGATGAAGACGTCCTATGGGCCACCGAATATAACTATCAATTTACCAGAGTGAATAATAAGTTCATGTTCAAGTTCACATTCAAGTTCAACTAGATAGGGAGGCCTTCCATATGGCTTGAGCTCAACAAGAACAACCTTACATGTATTAAAAAAATACAATTATTTCACAAATGGTTACCCAATTTGTAACGGTTTATTGCAATAAATTAATTTTTGTCCTAAATAAAATATAATTACATAGTTCAATATGCATTTTAATGTGGCATCGTTCATGCAATACTATTTTGCAAAAAAAGATAACCAACATAAAATATATCTAGCAAAGTATGCCAATGTATAGCAACATACAGCAAACTAAAAAAGAAAAAGAAAGAATAATTTTGATTTTACAGCAATATTACTAAAAAATTTAAGGCTACTGACAATGAATAGTAATACTGAATTAAAGTAATATAGATAAAGTTTAATATAGATCTGTATATTAATTATTATTCTGTAGCATAATTTTCTGTAGGAAATTTCTATTCAACACACTGCATATCTGAAAGATCTACACTGACAAAATCTCTTTTATGCGCATTTAATGAATTCAGTTTTGCTATTTCAGAACCTCTGAATTTTCCTCGACCACATTTATTAGCAAATGTTATCGTTTTATGTAAACCAGTCTAGACCTATATAAATATTTATTCATATATAGAGGGAGAGTGGTTAAGACATTTTACGATTTAACATGGAAGAGGATATGTGTTTTATATTAGATATGTTGAAGAGTGAATTTGCTGAATGAATATAAAACGTTATTCAATATTTTTTATATACAATTCACTTACTGCTATTCACTTCTTTCTAATTAATATATTTTTTAATATATTCAAAGCAGTAAGAAAAACGATACAGGTAAAGGCTTTTACCAACGACTATTTTTATTTTATTTTTGAACGATACTTCTAAACTGAAACAATCTACGTAAGTTAAATATTAAAAAGAATTTACTGCGACGGAGTCGCAGTGTTCCTAAATTTTTCTCATTTTGCTGCCAGTATTTCAAATAAAAGTTCTTCGTGGTAGATTACTTGAACATCTAAAATTAGTTATCCACACTGTAAAACATTTGTGTAACGTTACTCCATAAAACTGGTGGCAGGCTTGCTGCGTCCAATTTGGTGGAGTATTTTTACCGATATAATCGGTGTAACATTGCAATGTTACACCAGTATTGCATGTTTTTATTACACCATTATATAATTGAAAAATTACTCAATGAAGTATAAATCGTAGCTGCCACCAATTTTATGGAGTAATGTTACCACAAATGTTTTACAGTGCAGTAAAGCTCATAATTTAAAAATAGTGGTAACGAAGTGTGAAAAACTTCGGAACGCTGCCAGCTCTGCAAATATATTTAACCCTTTTCACTCCGCGTCATATTGAGTATGGGCCACCAATAACTCAGCGTCATTAAACAAATTATAAGAAGTTTCCTTCATGTACACAGTTTGAAAAAGTTTCTGAATAAATAAGGCAAAACTGATTTTCCTCAATTACTGTTGTCAAAAAAAAAAAAAAAAAAAAAAAAAAAAAAAAAAAAAAAAAATCCAATGAAAATTAATGTTGCCGTAGCATTGACAACGGAGTTTTCAGCCTACATTACCATGTCGCCTTAGGAGCGACAACGAAGTTTTCAGCCTACCTTACCATGTCATCGCAGAAGCGACGATGGGGTGCAAAGGTTTAAAACGAAAAATTATTCCTCTAAGAAAAATTTCGGCTGTTTTAAACACGGGCAAGGAGACCTTTTATGACTATACAAAGAGGTAAACTAATTTTGATTCTTTTATTTTTTAAAAAGACATTGAGCGTGATCCGCAAGGACGAGTCATTTAAGTCCCCATAAAGAGGAATTTGAACTCTGTGAAAGATAGAATTTTGATCCTGGCCTTAACTGCTTTAATTATACATGATACGAAGTATAGAAGAAGTCTTGCAATAATTTTGAAAATCGAATTTTTTTTCGACGTATTTACACTTTATAGGCTCTGGAGGTTCCGAAACCCATATTTTTAGAAAAAAAAAATGCCATCCCTCTGTGTGTCTGTAAACGCTCTATCTCCCGAAAAAATTGAGATAGCAACTTGAAAGTTGGTGTGTATTTAGTATGTAATATTGGAAAAAAACCTATTTAATGTCAGTAACCTCGATTATCCGGAATTTTTTTTTCGGATACTCGAAATATTCGTTCAGATGAAAGGTATATAAAAATTTTCGATTTTTTTAATTATAAGAAGTGAATATAAAAGACAATAAAAAACATAAATTTTGCATAATCGTTGATCGAATAATTAGTCGTCCAGATTTCCACACTCTTTGATTTTTCATGACCCTGTATTTCATCCAAATATCAATTCAAAATATATTTTAATTGGAAATAAAACGCTTAATCTAACTCAGTAAATTATTAGTTAATATAATTATCATTTTCGGAGTTATAAAGATGCTTCTTTTACGCAACTCAGTGTTACTTGATTTTATTTTCATATTTTATAGTAATCATATACATGATGGGTAAGAATTACGGTGGCCCCACAGCGACTAGTTTTACACACTGTTGGTGTTCTAAAAACTGTTTATTAATATAAATTGTACTTCATTAAGTTATAGAACTGTTTTTTCTTCTTTATTATTATGAAAATTTTACCAACATTACAATATTTTTTAATTGTTAAAATATATTTTAATTCTAAAATAAAGTCTTTGGCATGCAATTACCGATTATCCCTTTCAGGAATAATGTATTTCACTTCGTAAAATGTCAAATCATTGATTGGTATCAGAATTTAACAACACATTTACTTCAAAATAAATATTTTTTTTTCTTCGCGTGCTTAAAATAAATATATATTTTTTTCATTTTACATTTTTGATGTAAATGGTGCATTTCGCAATTAAAATAAAGCGAGATATATCTTATCCCAATGCCCTTCAAGCGATAAATAAATTGAAGTGTTAATGATTTTTAATACAATTTTTTTATTACAATTAAACAATAAATCATATACATTTACTAAAAAATTAGGGGTTATAAAAAATCAGTATAAATTAAAAGTAAAATTACCAGTAATTAAAGAAAAGAAAAGGAAAGAAACATATTTATGCAGAAAACTATGGAAGCATCTATATAATTAAAAGACCTGACTGTTTTTCAAATCATCAGCCCTGAGCTTTCTGCTGAATCGATTTTGAAAATTATTTTTTTAATGAAATCTGTTCATTTGTAAATGTGCCCATTCAAGCTATTTTTTTATATGTTTCCGTTTTTATATTTTATTTTTAATTTTAAAAGCTTTTTAATGAAATTTCTCCAAAACAGTGGCAACAAGGTTTAGCTCTTCTTGCTATAATAAAAATTTATTTTGCTTTACTTATTTCCACCAACCATAAGCTTGATTTCATCGGTAAATGATTTATCTCATTTAAAAGGTTAAAAAAAATAGTTTTCGTAAACTATACCCATAATAAAACGTTTGCGTATAATTTTACACTAATTGCAGTGTAATACACATATTATTTACTCAGAAATAATATTTAGTATTCCATGAAAGTAAAGTAACAGAAAATAAGCTATGATAAAATGTAGTATCTAAAGCGAAATGTTTTTGAAGGAGAAAGTGACGTCATTCAGAAATCAGACAAATTTTCTCCATGAATTTAATATATGTTGTTATCGATGAGCCAGTGAAGACGTCATATTCACTGAAATACATTCCTGCATGTAAACAGATTGAAGTTTCGCTATTTATTCAAAAGTCGTTGGTATACACGGATAAAAATATTTCTAAAAATTACGTCATTTCCATTTACTTATGATAAATATTTAATGAAACTAAATAATGTTTAAATAACTGCGTAAATTACACTTTTATTTCGGAAAGGATGAATGTTTCTGATGGTGTAAATGATGTCATATAGGAAAGAAAGGATTAAAACCAAAAAAAAAAATAAATAAATAAATAAATAAAGTTCTTGCAAGTGAACAGTAAGAAACGTGAAGTAGGTCGGTTAGACAGTTTAGTAACTTATTCTCATTGCTCATTTTCTAGTTTTCATTATAACAACAACAACAAAAACATTTTATTGAAATTGCATTTGTGGTGCAGTTAATAATCTATACATATATTGTGCTATCGTATGTGGCAAAAAAATCATGATTATTTGTTAATTGTTTAATGGCAACGTCCAAATAAATGATTTTAGGCTGTGGTAAATAGGATTTATTTATGTTTTGTTCTTTCGCTGCAATTATGAAGCTTTAAAATATCATAATTTTTATTTTTTTCTGTTCGTTTTATTAAAAAAATAAATAAAAGTCTGGAATTTTAAGCATTTCAGTTTCAAATTAAAGTTATGTATTATAAATGAAATTAGTAAAGAGATTATATTATTATATTTTAAATAATTAATGAAATACAAAAAAAATTCCACGGGTATTTTATATAACGATTTATTATCTGCGCTAAGCTAGCAAAAAAATGCTGTGTTCTTGATTTATCAGCACAGATGTCATATATGCATAACATTGGCGCATTATTTTTGTGACGCAAATTTCGCGAAAACTTCAGTTTTTCAAGTTTTCAGTTTCTTCTGTTTTCAAATAACAGTTACATACATATTTTTAAACTAATTTCTATTATTTTAAAAAGGAAATAATAATTTAAAAAGTTTATTTAATAATTATAGAATAAAACAATTTATATCATTTTTAAAAAGAAAATAAAAGCAAACAAATAGTTTATTAATAAATAACAACAGCCGGGTTTCCATGTGAGACACATATAATTGTCGCGGACAGCTCCCTCTGTTTCTCTTTGTAAAAACTGAACGCACCTCCAAACGATTTTTAATCGAACTTTAACTTTTGTATGAAAACTGAACTCTTTTTTCTTTTTTATGAACTGAACTGAACTGAAACTAAAAAATGTTTAGAATGTTTTTTTGACGTTACTATGGTGATGTAGATTTTTTTTGGAAGAATTGTTCGGGATTTGAACGAAGCTATGACTTCGTATTGATGAAATTATTTTAATATTCTATGTTAAAAACGCTGTAAATAATTGTAATATAGTTGTATATAATTTTAAAATTAATGCCTGCAACTTTTCTTTGAGTATGATTCATTGAAAACCAGCCTGGCGCGGACCCGATATTACTGAAACGAAGCAGCCAGAACTTACCTGATCGAGAGAGAGGGTAAGTAGAAGATTTTGTTCTTTATATTTAGCTGCTAATATATTAGAAAAGAGTTTTCGCATATATATTTATATGGCGCCCGAGTTCAGAGACGCCAGGTGGTTTCGATTAAAATGAAAAATTATATAGTTCTGAAAGAGAATATTATATTATTGCTTTATTGTCATAGATAGAATGAGGAATTGAGTATAGAAATAAATAAGTGTTAAATGCTTAATTCTATTGAAGATAATAATACTGATAATATTGATATTTAACATATATTGAGAACAAGATTATTTTGAAAGTTATTGAATTGTTGTATTTTGAAAAGTAATAGTTTTTCAAATTATTGTTTAAAAAATGTCTGATCTTGAAAAATTAAAGAAGAAACGTGCGGTTTCTCGATCAGCAACTACAAAATTAATTAATATTTGTGAAGTGTATCTTTCACAAACAGAACATGAAATTTCCGTTCTTACGGAACATATTGATCAGTTAAGTACGAAATACAGCAATTTAATGGCTTTAGATGAACAAATTCAAAATTTAATGAAAAATGACAGCGAACTAGAAACTGAATTTGAAACTGCTGAAAGTTATTCCGAGAAAATAATTTCAATGAAATCGAAATTAACTTATGTTGTTAACACGAAAGTTGAACCTGAGCGTTCTGTTAAGAAAACGAATTCAATGAATGAGAGTATTTTTACAGAAAATTTAGCTGCTTGTTCTCATTCTAAAGTGAAGTTACCAAAATTGAACATTGATAAATTTAGTGGAGATCCCGCTCATTGGTTAACTTTCTGGAACCAGTAAGATAATGCTATACACCAGAATGACAGTTTAAACGATATTGATAAATTTAATTACTTACATTCTTTTCTTGCCGGAGCTGCTGCTAGTGCAATTAGTGGTTTTTCGCTATCAAGTGAAAATTATACAGCAGCTATTGAGCTACTTAAAAAACTTTTTGGTCGTAAAGACTTGATAATTAATGCTCATATGGGAAAATTACTGAATTTAGAAACTCTTAAGAATGTAAATAACATTTTCGCACTACGGAAACTGTATGACAGTATCGAAACACAAATCAGAAGTTTGAATTCTCTTGAAGTAACTTCAGGTACATATGGTACGTTACTTACCCCAATTTTACTGAAATTAATTCCCAATGAGTTAAATTTGGAATTTCAGCGTAAACGAAAGTCACAGGAAAATCTTTTTGAAGTTAACGAACTACTTGATTTTTTACGGGCTGAGATCGAATGCAGAGAAAACGCGATTCAAATACAAGACAGGCTCATTGTTCAAAATCCATCCCAAGGGCAGAGAGATGGAAAAATAAATAAATTTAAAGTTCCTACTGCTGCTTCATTGAAGGTTGCGATTAATCAGTGTATCTTTTGCGGAGATTCCGCTGAATCAGTCAAACACATTTCTGCAGCCTGATCGAAGTCCGTAGCAGAAAGGAAAGCATATTTAAGAAAAAACGGAATGTGTTACCTTTGTTTGAAAAAGGGAAATCATTTAGCAAAAGATTGCTTTTCGAAAATAAGATGTGAACATTGTAGTGGAAAACACAATTCTTTAATTTGTGATAAGGGTAATAAAGTTCATGAGAAAAAGGAAACTAATGAGAAAAATTTCACTTTGACGAACAAAACATGTACACAGAAAGTTTTATTGCAAACTTTAATTGTAAAAATTTGCGGAAATAGTGAAGAGAAGTTTGTTAGATGCTTAATCGATTCTCGATCGCAAAAATCCTACATTTCAAAGTTTGTTGCTGAAGTGATGCAATATGAAAGTTTAAGTGAGAGCAACATTATTCATAGTTTATTTGGTGGAAGGGAAATGTCTGAAATTCATAAGCAGTTTGTTGTAAATCTGAGTAGTGTAAAAGGTGATTACAAATGTAATTTTAATGCTTTTGATCAAACTAAAATTTGTTCTGATGTTCCACAAATTGATGTAAGACCCCTGTTAAATGAGCTCAAACAAAATAGAATCTTTTTGAATGACACTATCCGTATGAAAAATAAGCTATTGTTTGAATCTTCGCCAACTGAAATTCATGTTCTGATAGGAGCAGATATTGCGGGAAAGTTACTTACGGGCAAGATAAGAAAATTAAGATCTGGTTTAGTATGTGTCGAAACTTATTTAGGATGGACTATTATGGGAAAAGTTCCTTTAGAAATAGAAAATAAAATTGATAACTCATTTACCTTTTCGATGTATGTATCAGATTATAAAATTGCTGAATTATGGAATCTTGATACTCTAGGCATTTTAGATCCATCCGTTAATGAATCTAAAAAGGAATTGCATGAGCAAACACTGCAACATTTTATTTCGACGGTAAAAAGGGATGAAGAAGGCAGATTTGAAGCCTGTTTACCTTGGGTCGAAGGCCACCCCCCACTCCCTAATTATCGAGAAATCGCTGAGAAAAGATTAAAGAATACAGTAAAAAATTTAAGAGATAAGGGTTTCTTAGAAGATTATGAAGCGGTTTTCAAATCTTGGGAGGAAGAAAAAATTATAGAAACTGTACCTGAAAATGAATATAATAATTCTTGCCATTATTTACCCCATCGCGCCGTTATTAGAATGAATTCCAAAACAACCAAAATAAGACCAGTATTTGATGGGTCGGTGAAAATTAAGGGGTTTCCTTCAATAAATGATTGTGTAGAAAAGGGGCCTAATTTGATAGAAACTATTCCTGCAATTATTAACAGATTTCGTGAAAAGTCAATAGGTGTAAGTTCTGATATAAAAAGAGCCTTTTTGCAAATAGGGCTTCACCATAATGATCGTGACTTTTTGAGGTTCCTGTGAAGGGAACAAGGGAATCCAGATCAGTTGAAGATATATCGACATAAGAGGGTCGTTTTTGGAATATCCAGTAGTCCTTTCTTATTGAATGCTACTTTCACAAAGTTAATGAATGATGTTCCTGAACATCTCAGAGCGACAGCTAAGAAACTTTCTGAATCTTGGTATGGTCGACAATTTAGTCACAAGTGTAAACAATGAAGATGAGTTAAGTAAATTCAAAAATGATTCGATTGAAATTTTGGCAAGTTTAAATTTGAACTGCAAGATTGGGCTTATAATTTGCCATTGACGAACCAAATTGCTTGTAATGACAGCTTTTCGGAAATTTCATCATCTGATAATTCAAAATTTGAAACTTTTGAGAATCCTAATGAAAGGAGAACAGTCCCTATTCTTGGTCTCATTTGGGATTTGTACGATGATACTTTGAGTTGTGATGTTAGAAGTTTAAACGAATCTAATAAAAAATTCATCACAAAAAGAGTTATTTTGTCAGAAGCTCGCAAGATTTATGACCCGATAGGCTTTACTTGTAGTATAACACTTATTCCGAAGCTTTTATTGCAAAAGTGATGGCAACTGAAAGTTACATGGGATGAACCTCTTCCCGAAGATATTTGTAAAACATTTATTAAGTGGAAAAATGATTTGGCCCATTTGGCAGAACTGAAGATCCCTAGGCAAATGATGCTTAATTCTGATTTAGATGCTGAATTTTCTTTTCATGTTTTCTGTGATGCCTCACAAAAGGCATATGCCACATGCATTTACTTAAGGTGTAAAGAAAAGGCTAAAATATCATGCCAACTTGTACAAGCTCGTGCAAGAGTCGCCCCCCTGAAACCTACATCCATTTGTAGACTCGAATTATTAGCTTGCACTATTGGAATCAGACTGATGGAAACTGTTAAACAAGATTTAAAATATGAAAATATTCCCACATTTTATTGGTCAGATTCAATGAACACCCTATATTGGATAAAGAATGATGAAAACTGGGGTGTATTCGTGATGAATAGAGTAAAGGAAATTAGAAAACACAGTAATCCGGAAGACTGGAAGTTTGTTCCTGGCGACATGAATCCAGCTGATATACCATCAAGAGGATGCTCTGTGGAAGCACTAAAAGTTAAGAAATGGCATGAAGGTCCTACATGGTTGAAACTGGAACCAGACTTGTGGCCAGCCTTTGACATAGCTCCGAAAAAAGAGGAAATTGATAAAGAAAAAAAGAAGACAATTGTATCTTCCTTTATTGCTCTAGATGAAGAATTCCCATATTTTACTCGAGTTTCCTAGTTCAAGAAAATAATCAGAATCACTGCATTTATGAAAAGATTCATAGACAACTGCAAAGTTAATAAAGAAGAACGAAAGTATGGTAATTTGAAATTTGAAGAAATTAAAAATGCTGAAGTTATCATATGGAAAATTATCCAGAGAAGTTGTTTCAAATCGGAGAAAGACAAGCGTTTACGTCATTTGAAGCCATTCATTGACCCACACGGACTCATACGACTTAAATCTAGAATATGTATGAGAGAAGATACAGAAGATTTCAGGCTACCAATAATCTTGCCTTCTGACCATCCAGTTGTTTCAAAATTAATAATTGAAAAACACAATCAGTCATTACATTGTGGTGTTCAAACCTTAATGGCAATTTTGCGAGAAAAATATTGGATCCTAAAAGGTCGTAAAACAATCCGAAAGGTTCTGAAGAATTGTGTAAAATGTAAGAAGTTCGAAGCAAAACCTCTAGTTGTAGAAATACCACCTCTGCCAGAAGATAGAATCAAAGACGCCTCTGTATTCCAAGTCATAGGTATCGATCTAGCTGGACTTTTATTTCTAAAAAATGGCTCAAAATCTTGGATTGTACTATTCACCTGCGCCGTTTTCCGAACTATTCACCTCGAACTCGTCACCTCCTTATCCACTGATAATTTCTTACTTGCATTTCGTCGATTTATATCACGAAGAGGAAGACCTCAAATTGTTTATACCGATAACGGATCTAATTTTGTTGGTTCTAATTTTTTGTTGAAGAAAATAGATTGGGAAAGAGTGATGAGTGAGCATGCTGCAGAACGAGTTACCTGGAAATTTATTCTTCCTGCCTCTCCTTGGTGGGGAGGCTTCTGGGAGCGTATGATTGGACTAATGAAGAATATCCTTAGGAAGGTGTTAGGAAACGCATCTTTAAAATATGAAGAAATGTATATTGTTCTTTGTGATTGTGAAAATATCGTAAATTCCAGACCATTAACATACATGTCTGAAGACCTGGAGCTAGAACCCTTAACTCCTGCCATGTTTCTTCGTGAAATCAGTGAAGGTGGTGTCCCTGATCTGGACAATATAGATGCAAGCTATCTTCAAAAAAGATATCAATATCGACTGAAAATTCGTGAAGACTTGAGAAAACGCTTCCGACTAGAATATTTGGTACAGCTGAAAAATTATCATAAGAAGTCAACCAGGTTTTCGAAACTCTCAGTTGGAGATATTGTTATTGTTAGCACCAAAGAAAAAAGAATGAATTGGCCTCTAGGAAAAGTTATCCAGTTGTTTACAGGAAAAGATGGTGTAGTACGCTTAGCAAAACTACGAACCAAGTTTGGGGAAATACTTCGTCCTGCACAAAGATTATATCCGTTGAAAGTAAATTTAGAATCGAATGACTTTTTCCAGAAAAATGTTGAGTGTGCTCCTCCTAGTGAACCTAATGATAATGACTCACCCATTTTTGCCAAAGTTCGAGAAGACTCTCCTAGAAAGTCTAAGTATGGACGTGTGATTCGAACCCCAGAACGTTTAGACCTCATGAACTTGAACTCGACAGTGATTGAGTTTCAACATGGTACAACTCAAGGGGGGAGTGTGTCGCGGACAGCTCCCTCTGTTTCTCTTTGTAAAGACTGAACGCACCTCCAAACGATTTTTAATCGAACTTTAACTTTTGTATGAAAACTGAACTCTTTTTTCTTTTTTATGAACTGAACTGAACTGAAACTAAAAAATGTTTAGAATATTTTTTGACGTTGCTATGGATATGTAGAATTGTTTTTGTTCGGGATTTGAACGGAGCTATGACTTCGTATTGATGAAATTATTCTAATATTCTATGTTAAAAACGCTGTAAATAATTGTAATATAGTTGTATATAATTTTAAAATTAATGCCTGCAACTTTTTTTTGAGTATGATTCATTGAAAACCAGCCTGGCGCGGACCCGATATTACTGAAACGAAGCAGCCAGAACTTACCTGATCGAGAGAGAGGGTAAGTAGAAGATTTTGATCTTTATATTTAGCTGCTAATATATTAGAAAAGAGTTTTCACAATAATTGCCATTTGTTGCAATCGCGCCAATGTGGTGCGCATATGACATCTGTGTCTATTTCTCTAGCAGAATCTTGTAATCAGTTTTAAAAAAATTATGAATAAAAGCAATATGATTTAATGCTTAGTATACATTTAAAGATACATTAATATGGTCGCCAAAAGTGGCTAGTTTATTATGAAAAACATCTATTAGTCCAAGAGTAGTACCTTTTTTAAGAATGTTATTAGTGGCGTTCGGATTTTTTTCCCGCTTACTCTTCCTCGTAGTAAATATGTGTAAAAAAAGATTTTTTTTTTTTTTTACATATTATTTGAATACTATATTTAAAATGGAGCCATACATTTTCAATTTAATTAAATTATATATTTTATTCGAGAGATTTGGAATAATGAGAAAAGTAAAAACAAAATTAACATAAATGATCGTTACGCAGACTTTTCCACAAATTTAAACTTTATCTGAAAAAATGTACCTGGAGGAAAACAAATATAAATTGATATTTTGTTCAGGTGATAGATAAACATTTAAAGTCAGCTACATGGTATTTTCTCATTGTAATTTGTTTGTTGTTGTAAGTTTCTCATTGTATGTAAGAGGATAGGGGTTAGAAAATAATATATCCGGGATGCAAAAAGACGGAAATGCCTGCGACTACTGCCGTTTTAGGATTGTAATGAAGTTAAACGCTTATATTTGAGAAAACCAATATGAAGGCTGCCGGTTAATAAACAGCCGGTCCACATCCGGATAATAGAAGGAGAGTTTTTCATTTCTTTTGATTCTTCGTAAAAAACAATCTGTTCATAAACTTACATTTTACTGATATGAATATTTTTTCTGTGGAACCTTTAAGTTCTCCGTCGAGATTTGACAGGTTTTATCTAGTTGTTGTTTTGAAATCATCTTGGAGAATTAATTTCAGTAATAGTCACCAGTGCAAGTAGACTAAATATTAAAAATGCAACCGTGTTCAAATTAAGATAGTAAATTAGACTATAGTAATTAAAAAATTCATGCTATTAAATGTCAAAACGTCGTGCATTCTAAATTTTTAATTTAAATACTTCTATCTATTAGGTAAAATAATATATCGTAATTTAACTATTTATGCCACTCAGTATATAATACAGATAATACCTTACATATATAACAGAAATATTTAATTATACATTTTAAAATATTTTCTTAGAATTTTCATGTTAAGCTGCTATTACGTCGTACATGATTTAATGAACCATTTATAAAAGACTAAATTATTTATATGATCATCTAAATCCAGCTGTCACGGGCCTGATCGGAAAGATAGAGGAACAGGACTGCGTAGTATATGAATGCAGTATAAGTAGCACGTAATATTAGCAGTTTAAAAAAAGTTTCGCAGAAAGAAAGGTACTAAACAAAATATTCTTCTTACGACAATCATAAAAAACTATTTAACTTTGAAGCCAACTTATATTTCCACTACTAAGGCGCCTTCTCAAACGGAAGCTGTACGCTTCCAGTCAGAGTCTTTGGAAATCAATCTGACGTTACATTCGATCAGCGTGTGTTTATAACAATATCAAGAAACAAGATTATACACATAATTATTTTATTTCATTTCTTACATTTTATTTGGAATTTCGTCTTTAAAGTTAATTTTTATGTAATAACCAGCACGCTCCCCCCCTAAAAAAACAAAACAAAAACATAAATTACATTTTTCGTATGCAATCTTTTTTTCCTGTTTTCACAAACGTAAATAAATGAGAAATTCAAACATAAAACAAACAAATCCAGACTTTAGTTTTAAAGGTAAATAAAAGTGTGAAGCATTTGAATTTCATTTTGCTACTTTAATAAAATTAAGATTTCCAATTAAAATTTCGCTTACAGAACTTGAACAAAAACTTTTTTTTTACACTAATAGATACTTTACATCTAGATTGAATATTAAAAGAGCTAAAATCATTTAAAAAAATACATCCGTAATTTTTTCAAATGATTTTTTAAATTTATTAACAGAAATATCGCATGACTGTAAACGTCTGTCGGAGACAAATCTGAAATATTTATTTTGTTTTAACTGCAGTCTGTGTAATCCGATGTAGTTGGGATACACGAAGTAGATATTTTAAAACAACTCAATACTGAATGTTATTTTAAATAAACAATCAGCAGAGCTTTTTTTAGAAACAAATATTATATTTAAATCCTTTTTTTCCTATTCGGTGGTGCATAAATTGTAATAATAAGATTTCATAAATATTACATAAATATATGAAATAGTACCTAGGAACTGCATTAAGCACAGTATATATAATTGAATCTCGCCATGTGGACTTCAAAAGCCGATGGCGCAAGCGTAATGTCTGCCAGATGTCATATTTTCAAGACTATGTTATAAACTATATGACCAAGATTAACTGCTGTAGTTTTCATGAAAGTTGCAAATTAATTTTTACTGCCACTCTTTGTTTCATAATTTTAGCTTCACTACATTCGGAAATAAAGGCGTTACGAAAAAGTATTATAACCCACACGATGTACAAATAAAGATTTTTTTCCAGTAACTTAATAAGCGACTTTATAAATTTTCCTGAATATATTTGTGAATAGTTAACAATCTAACAGCCTTTGGACTAATAGCCTTTATTATTTCAGGCAATTTGAACATTCTGCTTTCCGTAGTTTATAGATAATAATTTTGTTCCAGATGGACAGACAGACACAAGGGTGATATTACCATGCTTCGTTCGGAATTCTAAAGTACAGAAATGCAAGTACAAATTCTAAAAAGTAAAAAAATGAAGAAATTTTCATGAAAAATATTTTGAAATGAACAAATTGATATATATATATATATATATTGTGTTTCTGCAACTTATATAACTCAAACTAGTTTTAATGGAGTAACGCATTTGAAAAAAAGTCTAAACTAACTCTCTTTCAAATTAAATACAAAATCTTTCATAAATAAATTGTTTAGTCTCTAGTTAAGAAAATTAGTCAGCATGAAAACAAAGTATTGAAGTTTACATATGTTTAGATGACAGTTTCACTTTGACCATTTGTTTGTAGTAGTCATTTTGAACTACAGACAAAAACAACAACCGCAAAATTTTGAAAAGAATACAATATATTTTCGCAATGTGTGTAATTTTCATAAGTAAAGTTCAATTTGTTTCATCAAATTTCGATCTTTTCATTTTGTTTTTATTTTATAATAGAAACTCATTTGAGATTTCGCAGAGTAAAATAATAGGGCTTAAATTTTAAATAACGATTTCTGGAAAAAATGTCAAAACTTTGTGGCTTTTTTAATATAAATTCATACTTTTTGTATCTGAACATTCCTGTTCTATTTCTATGATTTCTAGTAGGTGAAATTGATTTGATGCATGCAATATTTATCTCTATTACCATATTTCCTCTAGAGAAATCTTAGAAGTACATTGTTTGGAAAATTGCTTTGGAGCTTTGGGCAAATGTATGTAATACTGGAACATGTCACCCTAATTTAATTCATCGGCGCTATATGATATATTAATAATGCATTTCATTAACTTGATTGGATTTAACAAAATAATGAGAAGTGCAATTCAGTATAAATTATTTATTTATTTACTGTAAAAGAAATATAATAACTTTTTGGCATTCCCTTTGGGATTTTGTGTAAATCATGCAGTAGGTATATATGTTCATTTAAAGAAAGCGAAGTAAAGAATTTCAATTTGTTGCAATTTGTGTGTTAAATTTTATTATATTACATGAAATCGAACTGATTTATCATGAATTACTTAATGAAGATGAATTTTAAAATATATATATAGGTATAGATCGCCCGGTGCATCGCAATCCTCGCAATACATGAAAATGTCTATCCAAACACAAATTGTTTGAACAATAAATATATTAAAAACAAAAGTTTCGTATATTTTACTCTAATATGTTCCATAGATATTTGCAGTTTGGTTCAATTTGTTAATCCTTACAAGAAAAAATTTAAGTAACTTGTTTACGAGTAAAATGAATGGTGAATTCTAACAGTATATTATGATTCTTAATGTCTCTACAAGTTAGAATGCCCAAGGCTTTTACTTTAATAATCAAAGCACAAATAATTTCACAGATAAATTATTGTTTATTCAATAGTTAATTATCTACATTAAATATGCCTACAGTTATTTAACTTCTTTCTCCCTTTAAGTAAGAACCTTTATCAATGAGATATATTTAAGGCTATCTCTCGCTCCCACTTCTATTCTTTTCTCAAAAACACTTAATGAAGAATTATAAAATGAAATATTTTTTCATCTTCTTTAAAAATCCAGTTTTGCTCTTTTTCTTTCATTTTACATTTATATTATATTTGAAGTGACCATAGATAGAAGGAAAACTTAGCATATATGCTTCTAATAACACAGTCAGTTGTTCAAACGATCTTGTATTTACTTTACAGGGGCAAGTTCTCTTTAAACTATTATAGTTATTTTACTTTTTCATCACCATTTTATTTATGTTTGTGGATTTAAAACTATGCCACAGTGTAATTATTTCGCGATTAACACGTTAGTTGACGTGTGGGATAAATATTACCTCCTTTTGTCACCCATTATTGTTTTTTTGGCTAAATATGTTTTAAAAATGGAACTACTGATATGTATTGTATGTTACATTAGTATTACATTTTTTAAGAAAAAATCATGTTTCTCATATTTGTTTTCAAATTTTAAAGCGGTTTTTTGTGAAAAATCACCTTTCTTTCCTAGAAAATAGGTAAATTATTTATTATTTTCTTTAAAATATGAATTGTTTCACAAAAAGGTTATTAATTACATTTGATGACATCTCATTAATATATACAAGTAGCTTTTATAATACTATTTTATGAAAATAATTTTAGTGTATGTCATCCCATAAGAAATGATTGTATAAAATTAAACCTTTATACTCGCGCGGAATTATTTTGTCCAAGAGCCACATTACTGTTTTATGAACAAAGAAAAGGCATTCCTTGATCCACCCCTTCTCAGTATTGACCTCACATGGGTATAGAAACAACCCAGGTCAAAACCTTTTTTTATTTCTTTTGTTTTTTAAAGAAAAAAATGTAATTTCGGTAGATTTTATCCCAGCATGTGTGCGTAAATACGTAGCCATAGTTGTCGTACAGTCCGTCCGTCCGTTCGCATATAACAACGCAAAAACTAGCCAACCGAATCGTTTGAAATTTAAAATATATAATTAATACATAATTTTGTCGAGTCATTTCAAATTTTATGCAAATCAAAACCCTAAATTAATTGCAGGGGCAATCAAAAGTATTCAATTTCATTACGCTCAATGGGGAAAAATGTTTCAAATGCATTTTACTGGTGTTCATTTCACTCATTCAAACATAATAAAATGGATATGCATCCATAAAGTACACATTATAATATACATTTTGCATTATCTGTGGTGCAAAGAACATTTCTTATTGATTTACAAGGCCACACAAAAGTATTGCTTTGCATAATGGTATAAGGAGAATATTGTTTGGTGCGCATTTTAATTGTAATTAACTATTTACAATTTTATGAGATTGATATATGAGAGTGATATTTTTAAAACTTTGTTATCGTACGAACGAATTTGCTACATTTCACGTGCAAATTCTAGCTTGTTTAATTATAATAACAGTGACAATTTCCGCATGCTTAATTTGTTTAATTTAAGCAAATTAATTCAATACTCATTAGTAATTTATACAGCTAGTAAAAAAAAAAGAAAAATGTATCTTCAATAAATGTCCTTGCATTGCAAAAGGCATTGTTGAAAATGTTAGGCATATGGGAAATATTGCGTCATGAATAAGTTGACACCTTTGATAGAAAAGAAAAAGAGCTTTTATTCTTTTCTATCACAGATGTCAAGATACTTATTAACAGAAATATTGTATTAGATATTGTATACATTAAATACTATTTTTTTCCTAAAAGTCAGTTAATAAAAAATGTCAATTTGTGGAGAATCCCTTATCATTCAGCCGTTTTTAGAGAGCAATGTAAAAACAGCTTACTTATAATAATGATATCTTTTTGAATTTTTATAATATTTGATTGGATTTTTTTTATAAGTTACTTAATTGACTATTAAATGATGTAAAAGAATCGTTTTTATTGTTCGCGCATGCGCAGATAAAAATTATTTCATAAAACTACTCATATTTCATAAAATATTTAATATATTTATATTCCAATTGCGCTATATTTTATCTAATAGATTTTGCCAATATTTCTTAAATTTGCTTTAAATTTGTTCAAAAACCTTGCATGATATAAACAAAAAACATACCAGAATTTTTGAATTTTTTAAAAAAAAATCACTCTTTTTCCCTGATGAATATACATGCTATTCTTACAAAAATCAGTGTACAGGTTGTGCAGTATCCACATATTTGTATTCTGCAGCGATAAATCGTATTGTGCATTTTCTTTTGCAGGGTGATCCCAAATATTTCTGTTATTCGTTAATTTTTTGTCAACCCCCTAATTGCCCTGCTATCAAATGGATGTTGATACATATGAGGTCATACATAATCTTCATAATCCTGAAGTTTCAGAAGAATCCGACAAGTATATTTTTAAATATTTGAGAAAATGTCAAAAATCGAAATTTTTCAAACACTTATTGGTAGATAGTGTATGTATCCCATATAATTGTCATCTAATCTCATAAACAGATGTTTAATAATTAATCAATTTTATAGTGGTACATACAGCTTTATATGTCTATTAGCTGCACACAATGGCTATTGTAATATGTTTTCTCAAAATAATAGTTTTTATTTGGTTCTCTAATAAGTCGCAAATCAATTCTTCACAATGTATAATAATAAATCATAACTTACACTAGTTCATAAATCAATAAAAGCGGAAAGAAGACACATGAGATGATAAATTGCTTTGTCTATAACACAAGTATAATTTTTTGCACATCCAAAATTGTACAGCTGATGCTATTTATTACTGCCTTCAAGATGTTATGGACTGCATCAAATTCGGGAGAGTAATGACTATTAAAAATTGATTTATTTAGAGAAGAAATCTTCATTATTAAAACTTTTCCGATAGAAGTTAATAGCGAAAATAATGAAAAAATATTCCGTATCCTTTGTCTTTTAATTAGAAAAAATATGATACTTAAAAATATTATTGGATAGAACTTATTCTGTTCTTAATTAATGAAATATTCATATAGCACTTTATAATAATTCTGGTCTTAATTATTAATAACCATTTGAAATTACAATTATTGTGTAGTTCAAAATTTATTGATGCATTAACTTATTTTTATATAGTGCTTCGTTTAAAATCGATAACTAATTAGTGAGATTGATAATTAATTATAATCAGAAATTCGTATTTACAGATCTATAACAACTAAGTTGTTACAAATATTTTAACTGAAATCAAAGAGCTATCGATATACATTCACTTGTTTATTTTTTTAATGTATACTTGTTGTTCTTCCTTATCGTTATGCAATGACTAATTCCAAAACTATTTCTTTTAACGCATAGTAAAAACTTTAAAAAAAAAAATGTGTACCCTGTTGTTTATACCATTGGATTACTATAAGACATTTGCATAAAAATAGCGTAGTTATAACCCTTTTGACGTAAGTGGATCTAACACAAATTCTACTCGGTTCACACCACTTTTCTAAAAGAAGTTTTCTTTAAGTAAACATTTACAAAATGGTAAAATTAAATAGGGCAAATTTTAATTTCCTTTAATACCAGTGACAAAAATAAATTTTTCAAAGAAAGTTGATGTGCAGTCAGGTTGGAAACACGAATGTAAAATGTTAATATTATGAACTCTAATTTATTATCCTGCCCTACTTTCCAAAATTGTATATCTAGGAAATTTTCCTCTAGACTCTTTGACACAAATCAGTATAGAATCTATTCTCATACGTTTCAAACTGACCGAGTAATGTACGTGAATTTTGTGTTCGAGTTTTCTGGAATTAAAAGCGCATTTTGGAGTTTTGAATTAAAATTTAGAATATTTTATTCAGAGAAAAGAGGATTATTTTTTATTGCCTTTCGTATTTAAATCCTCCTACGAAAATGTTCCAAAGTATTTTTTTCTTTAAAAATAAAAGTTAAGAATCAGAAAATAAAAGCTGGAAGTTTGAATATGTAAGATCATATCAAAAATGTTGATTGGTTGAATTGTGTAAACCAAATTTGTCTAGGATAGCATATTTGTCAACGCATTGCCAGCTTAAATATATATATTACAAATTAAAAAAATTTTAGCCAAAACTAACCTTTATACTATCTTAATGTTCCGTACTTACTTCAAATTATTAAATTAAAATCTTGTTTCTAAATCTAATCTGTTAATCTTTATGTAGACGATATAAATTCTTAACTTGCCTTAAAAAAACATTATTTCTGTATGTGTAAACTTAAAAAGATGGCTCTAAATTAAAAATATTCTTAATTAAACTTTAGTTCTTAATATTCCAAATAAAATTCATTTTCTATGTTTTTATCAACCCTTTTTAAGAAAGTCTTATTAAATTTATTCCAAAACCATACCTTTCAAAAAATATCATTATTTTATTTTATCTATTTATTTATTTTTCCGCCGTCAACCATTGATGTGTGCATATTAATAAATTCATTTCTTTTCTTTTTCTCTTAAAATTAATCATTTATAAAAATCGTCTGCCTAAGAAATTATGAGTCGATTATAAATTGGTTAAATAATATTTTTTTAAAAAATAAATTTATCGTCTGTGGAAAATAGTCTCATAGCTGGACAAGAATTCTGTTTACATAAAAGAATGATGGTTTGAGATTACAGAAGGTTCTAGAATTTTCTCTTTAGTTTTTCTCTTGGATGAGTACGGCTCGCTGAAATGGTGATGGAATGTTTGCAGAGGGAGCTTTTCCCTTCCTCATGATTGCGGATTAAATAAATGGACTTGCAGCAGCGGATGAGTAATTGTTTGGATTCTCTGCATCTGTTTATTTATTTTCCTCGGTGGCCATGACTTTTCTGCGGTGAGGGGGAAACCCGGCGTTGATGTCTATGGCTCCTAACTTTTAAATCATCACAATAAACTTTAAAGTCCGACAGGATAATTTATCTGTGCTGCCTTTTTTTGGATATTTAAAGAAAATTGCGATGGAGCAAAGTAGAACATGCTATCGCCGAAAATCGACTTCTCATGAATGTTCTTGTGCCAAAGTCGCTGTAATTTCTTACTTTATTAAAGTAAAAGAATATTCTTTCTAAAGAACTTCACAGCTATGCTTGGAAAGATGTTAATCTGAAAGAATTAGTGCTTGCTTTGAGTTTGCTTGTGTGTTACATGACGATTGAGATCCTTTCTTTCATAGTCGAGAAAAAGTAGTCCTCGTGATGATGAAAAAGAAGAAAAAAAAAATAATAATTACAAGACCATTTCTTGTAAGTTGGTGAATAGACAAATATTTTTCGAGATAGTCGAGCCCAATAGGATTTCGGTGAGAATTTTTTCGTAGTGTTTTGATTATTATTATTTGTATACTTTTTATGTATTTATTTAAATTAATTATTCTCTGTTTGTCAGGTTTATTTATTTGATTAATTGTCAGTGAATCTCACTTACTTACCTATTTATGAGTATTATTATTATCATTATTATGTGTTGGAGATTGAAATATTTTTTTTCTTAAGGATTTAATTGAGGTGTATGATGTTCTTAAGATATTTACTGTTACTTATTAAGATTATTATGATATTTTTATGCACGTTTAAAGATAAGTTCGTAATAATAATGAAGTATAAAAGAACTTAGAAGATCAAGTTATTTTTTAAAAAGTACATTTTCTATTTTATTGATATTTGTTTCTTATCAAGAACTATTCTCAGAATGCAATATTTTTATGATAATGTTCCTACAACTAGACATTTGAGCAGAAAACTAAGTTAACATTCATGTTTTCTCCTTTATTTGTTAGAATTTCTGGTAGCAGTGAGCTTTAGTTCCCGGATTCTGATAATTTATTTAAATTCAGTAAGAAAGATGGAACTGTACAAAACTGTTGCTAGAGTTTTGACTGATAAATATGATTAATTTTTTTAGTAAATTTTGTGATTTTAAGTAAGAAATTACCTATCATTAAAATTTATGTATCTGTTTATGATTTATAAAATAAGAGAATTAAAAAGTTGATCACAATTTAAGGTATAACTATGATATTTACAATTTCTATTTTTATTAGATAAAATTTCTGGTTAAAGTTAGCAGCTAAATATAGTTATAATTTCACGATAATTTTGATTCAGATTTTTAAAATGGAGGGTAATGGTTTTGTGTGAGGCAGTTAAAATATATCCAACTCCAGTAGACAAAGCCCTCAAAATTGCGAAAGCGCGAACTCGTGAATTTCATCTTAAAAGTAAAAGACTTTATGATCGAAATTTTGTCGAATGCCCATTAAAAATACAAGACTCTGTAATTTATGAAGAATTTAAATACCCTAACACTCAAAAATTAGAACCTACTTTCTCCGGACCATATAAAATTATAAATAAACTTTCCGATGTAACTTATGAAATAGATAAATTTAATTATGAGACAGGACAAAATTCCGTTATTGTGCATGTTTCTAAATTAAGACCCTATTTTTCACCAGAAGATTTTAAACTGTTTCATGAGCAACCCAAAAAACCAACAAAACTTCAGATACAATCACAATCACTAGATCAAACTAAAGTCAAGACAGTAGATTAAATTTTAATTCTTATTCTTTAAATATTTTATCACTATAATTTTCAACATTAGCAGGTATGTTCTTGGTGGCCAACAAGAATATTACTTGTTTTTGGGAGTTTTTGGGGTTAAATTGGGCTCCTTATGCAGGCATAAAGTGTACACTTTGATTGTAAAAGCTTTCAAATTGATGTTGATAAATTAATTTTAAGTGTATTTAAGTCTAACTATATTTACTCAGTTATTGACATTAGTATTATTCTATTTTTTTAACAGATATTAGGTGATAATAGTTATAAAATTTGATGACTTTACTCGAACCTATAACTTAATATGTGATTTTCAGTGATTGTGAAAACTACAGATATTAAGAGTTTTTCAAAAAAGCACGCTATTTTTATTTCCATTTCTCAATTAAGAATGACACCTTTTATTCCTATTTGTATTTTATTATTAAAGTTTGTAAACCATGTGTAGATAAAACATTATTCTACATTTGGCATTTGAAAACTTATAAGCAAATTTGACAATTTTGTAAAAGAGTATCAGAGAGGAATTATTGTAAGGAAATACTGGTTGAGAGTCCATTTTCAAAATAGTTAGATTTAATTTTATTTGGATTTTGGAATTATTATGATTTTTTTTATTTATACTTTCGGCTAGCAAAAAATACTTTCTTATGCTATTAGAAGATAAGAAAATTATTTAGTTGCTATGTAATTATTTTTATCCTCAACCAATATTTTCCCTATCAATAATAAACAAATAGTGATATTTTCTTTTGATTATACTCTTGTTTTATTATTATTATCATTATGATTTCTATAATGAAGTTTAGTATTAATTATACTTTTATTGATAAATATTAGGATATGGATAATTATTGTTATTATTGCTATCAATTGTGAGGCTTATTTTACTACTACTTATTATTGTTGTTATTATTATTACTTAAATTTTTCTATGTTATTTATTATTGATATTGAGAGTAATGCTATTTATTATTAAAAAATTTCTATATTATTGAAAGAAAAATTTGATATATTATTAAGAGATGTTGGATCCAACATAAGATTCCAACATAACATTAAACCCAAAGATTAAACTAAGTTTGAAGATCTTTAATTAAAGAGACTGTATTCAGTGAACATTGGAAAAGACTCTTTTATACACTATTGAAAGACTTTTTACATTTGAAGGACTTCAATTAAGCATAAACCATGCATCAAGTTATTGTAATTATTTAAACTTCCATGATAAAGAGTTTTTATTGTTTTTATTATATTTTTTATCTCTTACTTATTAATATTTATAACTTATTTACTTTTATTGTATGTATTATCTCCTATGCACTTACATATAGTAAGTGATATTGTAACATTTTTGTATTTCTTTCAGGGAAATGCTCCTACCTAAATTTAATTTAGATTAATTTTCTCTTAACTATTTTATTTTAATCGCTAATATTTTTTATATTGCGTTAATTTTCTTTTCTTCCAGCTCTTGGCTTCCGAAGTTTGACAGTTATTCCAAAATTTAACTTTTCTAAATTATTATATTCCTGTTGTCTGAACTTGTAGTTTTATTTAACTATCAATTTCATACAAAGTTTTGGGGAGGGAGGATAATATTACAAATTTAAAATTTTTTCGCCAAAACTAACCTTTATACTATCTTAATGTTCCGTACTTACTTCAAATTATTAAATTAAAATCTTGTTTCTAAATCTAATCTGTTAATCTTTATGTAGACGATATAAATTCTTAATTTGCCTTAAAAAACATTATTCCAGTATGCGTAAACTGAAAAAGATGGCTCTAAATTAAAAATATTCTTAATTAAAGTTTATTTCTTAATATTCCAAATAAAATTCATTTTCTATGTTTTTATCAACCCTTTTTAAGAAAGTCTTATTAAATTTATTCCAAAACCATACCTTTCAAAAAATATCATTATTTTATTTTATCTATTTATTTATTTTTCCGCCGTCAACCTTTGATGTGTGCATATTAATAAATTCATTTCTTTTCTTTTTCTCTTAAAATTAATCATTTATAAAAATCGTCTGCTTAAGAAATTATGAGTTGATTATAAATTAGTTAAATAATATTTTTTTTAAATAAATTTATCGTCTGTGGAAAATAGTCTCGTAGCTGGAGAAGAATTCTGTTTACATAAAAGAATGATGGTTTGAGGTTACAGAAGGTTCTAGAATTTTCTTTTTATATTTAAAAGGGGGAGCCTCGAGTTCAGAAAAAAAAAAGATTCTTGGTTCTTTCTTGGCTGAGTACGGCTGGTTTAAGTAAATGATGGAATATTTTTTTTGGATATTTCGGTTAGAGATAGTTCGCAAAAGGAGCTTTTCCCTTTCTCATGATTACGGATTAAATAAATGAACTTACAGCAGCCAATGAGTAATTATTTGGATTCTCTACATTTATTTATTTATTTTTCTTGGTGGCCATGACTTCTCTGCGGTGAATGGGAAACCCGGCGTTAATGTCTCTGGCTCCTAACTTTTAAATCATCACATATATATACAGTAAAACCCCGATAATTCGGATTAATTGACACCAGACCCAATCCGGATTATCATAAAACCGGATTATCCAGAGAAGGAAAAAAATTAAATAAAATATACTTACAGAAAATCACCTTTATATTAAACATAGTGAATATTTACAGGCGGTAAAAATGTCTGTTTTGTAATTATAAAATCTTCTGCTGTGCTAGTTTTATACAACTTTTGCGGGCCGCACAGTCACGCATCCTCTTGAGCATAGTTAGTTTATTTTGTGTAGTCTCCATTTGACGATCAAAATAAACCATTAATTGTTGTAAATAATTTTTAACTTCATTATGGTTAATAACTTTTGGTTGATCATCATTTATAATAGTGTTTTCGTCTGAATCATCTTCATTTTCAATTTCTTCAGTTGTACATAAAGTGATTATTTCATCATCTGTAACTCAGGCTTAAACTTTGTTAGTTTTTGCTTCATACAATTGCTAATGTTTGTGATATCAACATCTCATAACCATAAGTTTTTTTCTCTTTTAATCTTTTTTATCAAGCTTACAAAATCTTCAGGTAGAAATTTCTCATTCACCCTTGCTTATTTTTCCTTCTATTTCAAGCTTGCTTGTTATTCAAGAAATTACAATTTGTAGACCATAAATTCCTCCACGACTTTCGGAGAGTACTGTCAGCAACCTGCTTGCAAACCTTAAGTGATGCATGGTTTTTCTTCGAAAGGTAACATCAAAGAGTTTAAATGAAAAAAATAAGGAATTCTTCCGAAAATATTTCAGAAACGACTTTTTTAATTCAGAATACCAAAATTAAATAAATGAATGTTATCGAAATTTTACTGATCGCTTCCCAAACTTTGAAAAAAGAAACTGGCCAAACTGATCCGGATTATGCGGAGATCCAGATTAACGGGTCCAAATTAGCGGGGCTCTACTGTATATATGTATACATATATATATATATATATATATATATATAAATATAAATCTGTTTCGAGAAACTTTCTGAATCGCACACAGTCTCATTTAGTTCGGAAAAATACAACTTATAAGAAAGAATTTGGATGATTTTGAAAGGATAATAAAATTGAGGCTGGGTAATAAATGTATTAAAGAATAAAAGATATTTGTTTATCTAAATCAAGAATAATACGACTCTAAACGCTTTATAGGAACGCTTTATAGGAACATGTGGAATTGGCAGTAGCATATGTGCTCACTTCGACTTGGTTATTTATTTTTATGTCTGTATTTTCAAACTGTAGGGGAAAGGTGGGGGCGCGTTTGAACAAAATTAAAAAAAATAATTTTTTTTATTTAATTTATATTTATTGGGTTTTAAATATTACATCATAAAAACAATGCATTTCTTTATCTTACGTATCAGACATTAAAAGTTGTCCATGTAAATTAAATAAGTTGTAAGGCTTCAACAAATTAGAAAATTTCTGTTGAAATCTGCCCCATGTAAGGGTACCTTTGAACAAATAAACAAAATATGAAAATATCGATAATTTTTATAAAAATATTCATATATTTCTGAAATATAAAGTAATATGAATAAAATTAATAACTACATTTTATTGAAATTATTATTCCTTTATTGTTTAATCAAACTTAATGCAGTCAAAGTTGATGTCAAAACTCATTTATGAAACATCATACAATATTTCTTCAGTTTTGTTTGGTTATGAAAACAATTTTACAATATCTTTCAAATTCAGCAATGCGTATATATAATACTTCTGAAAAATTAAAATTCTTTATTTACTCTTTTTATGAAGAAACCTGATATAAAATTCCATTTTATAAGTTATGAAAACCAGAAATAATGTTTGGTAAACAGATATTGAAACAGGCTTTGTTATACAAAATTTCTAAATCACAAACCTTTATTGTATGACCTGAATTTGCGATTATCCAACAAATGAATGCAACCATCAATTTAGATTCAAAACTTCCTATCACTGATAGATCCAGATGTTGTAATCAATATGTGCAGTAAGGGAGGATTTTAACAGCATTAAGTCCATTTTGTTCGACATTCTTAAATAACCTCATTTCACATAAAAAAAAGTTCCAAAACTAATAATATTTAGATGCATCCGCAACTGTTTATTTAATAGTTTTTAATGTTCAATGGTGCCCCAGATTTTCTGTTCAGTAGTGCCCCATCAAATGAAGTTCAACATTACAACTGTTTGCTAAATTCAATTGAAGAATTTGAATAAAACAAAGCTTTTAAACTAAAGGTAACATGTTTATTTAAGTATTGAAAAATAAATAAAAATTTTGGGGATACCAAAATTGTAAAAAAAAATCTTACAACTTTATTTTCTTAAGTTTAAATCTAATAGAAAGAAAAATTCATATCTTGCTTAAACAGTATTGTTCATGCAAAACGGTACAGATTTGTATAATTATCCTTTACGGAGGGGCTCGCTCAGTGTCTATCTGAGAATACATGTAAGCCCGGACAGATGCTGTCACAGCCCCTCCGTAAAGGTTATTGCATTGAGTCAGTAGTAATGTACTGCCATGTGCATTTTTAAAAAATAACTTATTTTAAGGATAATATTTAGAGTGTTCAAAGGTATCCCCAGTTCAAACATGCTCCTTCGCCCCTACATGTAATGAAGGTTTCTTCGAAAAAATGATGTTATGTGTCTAATATACCTAAAAATAGAAAAAATACTATCTCAAACTGATATGCGTCGGAGTGCGTTAGATGAAGATATATATGGTAGTTCAAGATACTATTTCGCATGTTTATTCGATTATAGGATATCAGGACTCTTAAAATTGGAAAAAAATGAAAATAACAGACTATTTTCAACTTTTCATATCAAAAAATGCATGTGATTTTAAAGCATAATTCTTATTGTGACGAAAAATATAAGTATGATGTTTCATTTCATGCCTTTAAAAATTTTTCAAGATGCAGAATCAGCGTTTACAGGAGGCTCAAAAGTGTCATATATTTGACGAGCCTATAATTCTTATAATAGTTTAGAGCACGATAACAAAATAAATGTTGTAATTAAAATGAAAATTTTGATACCTACTTATACACCAGATTGCCATAATTGATAATATCTGTCATAATTATTGTCATAATTACCCAGAACCTAAAAAAAATTCTTTAAAGCATTTTTCTATTTTTAATACAAAATTGTAATTAAGAAATGCAAAATTCAACAACATAAACATTTAAAAAACATATTCTTTTATTAATAAAAAGAAAATTTTAGGTTCATTTTAAACAGATTAACGCGAAAAATATGTTTTTAAAATTTTATGAAATAATAATAATGAGTTTTTGACATATCGTGCGCGTTAAGCCTGAAAATGACATTTGGAGAAAAATGACTTCGAAGCTTCGAAAATGTCTCTTCAGCTATTAAGAGCCCACAATAGTCACAGAAAAAGTACGCAAAAAGACCCGGATGATTATGTAAAGTCTATAGGAGCGTTCTTTTCTAATATCTCGCTCAAATTTTAATGTTTTTACATGATTTTTTTTGCATAGGCTAGCTTAGGACGATCTACAACCGGGCTAGTTTTTACTTTTTCGATTTTGGTTTCAGATTTAAAAAAAAAAATGTTTTAACTTTCAAAACCGGTTTAAACCGGTTCTGAAATTGAAACTATCGTAATATAAAAAATATATGAGCAAAATCGAAAAGTAAAAACTAGCCCGGTTGTAGATCGTCCTAAGCTAGCCTATGCAAAAAAAATCATGTAAAAACATTAAAATTTGAGCGAGATATTCGAAAAGAACGGTCCCATTGACTTTACATTAGCGCTCGACTTTTACCGCGTGACTAGTGTGTGCTCTTAAGCGAGTATAATTACAAAAGCTATAACTTCTGTTCTAATTGACAATTTCAAGGAAACAGTTATATTAAAATGTTCAGAAAAAATAGTAGTTTAACAGATAAAAAGATAAAAAATTCGAAGTTTGGAAGCTTTATAAGAGTCCTGAAACCCCTTAAAAATATACGTGTTTTTTACATATTAAACCAGCGAAGTAACTTTTTTAACTACACTGTAAAAAAAGGGTCGATCTACTAAAAAAATTTTAGTGATCCTTGTAATTACTAAAAATTTTTAGTAATCTTAATCGGTTACAAGGACTTTGTAAGAATTACTAGAAAAAAGCTAGCAACGAATACAGTTAATAATTTTACATTTTTAATAGCTATTACTAAAACCCACTTGATGTGGCCGTGATAGCCTAGTGGTCATAGCACCGAGTTCCAGACTGAAAGTATCCGGGTTCGATGCTGGACGCCACCAAATATGCACCGAATGTATGCAATGTAAGTACTCGTTAAATAAAGGGATTATGAAAATCCTGTCGTAACAGTTACCATGGGTAATGATCTCTGGACTTTCCCTTCCCTTTAGAAACACGTCAAAATAGAGCAGGAAGCAATGTTTGGTGCTGCCATCTATTGGGCTTTAGCGAAAATCTTCCGTTTCAGAAGTCTGACTTTTTACCCACTGGATGCAGCTCGAAGGAAGCTCCTGCCCTCCGGAAACACATAATGGGTCCAGAAAATAATTTTGGACCCATTACTAAAATTTGCTTGGTGGCTCATACTAAAAAGTTTTAAGTTAGTTATACAAAAAATTCTTTTGTTCAGTTTACAAAAAAATATTTGTTTTACTTGCAAAAAAAAGTTTGTAATGGTTACTAAAAAATTCTGTGGAATACAAATTTACTAAAACATTTTTAGTAACCTCTTGAATTTTTTTTTACAGTGTAGTTTTTTCGTTTCGTTAATGTCTAGAATTTTTAACTATTTGATTAATTTTCTGTTTTATGATGGCAAAGCAAATATATTATTTATATGGTGATAAACGATTTTAAGCCAGTTACTCATATTACTTTAATAAATAATAATAATAATAATAATAATAATTGAAATGCACACTACAGACGAATTAATTTATAGTTCTGCAAGAACATCTTAGAATCATGTTATACCATCCGATCAATCAGAATTTTTATCCTTTAAAAGTTTTTCATATTATACAATCTGACTAATGACACCAATCAGAATTTTATCCATTATTTTTTTATAACAAGAGACATTCACAATTAAATCCATGTCTTGAACAGCATTCAAACCCGAACGCCTCGGCCCGCGTGGAACTAGCTGCCACTACTGATCACGCCATTGTGACAACAATTACACAATAAAAGTACGAATCAAATTTCTGATCATAGGTTTGCTCGCATTTTTTAAACAATAATTTGAATGCAATTAGTAATACAATCGAAATTATAATCAATGCTGACAATGTAGCGAAATATTAAACTAATTAAGTAAGGTAATAAACTAAAATAATAAAAATTTAGATTATTTAAAATCATTAAAATAATAAAAGCAAAGGTGAAGTAATAATCAATAATGCGTAATTAACTATTCATTATAAAGATAAGATTCATTTTGCCTAAATTATTCAATGAAATTTGCCCCATAAAGAAGCGTTACTAATTTTTATCAAAATAATAAAATAAGGACGGTTTATTTCAGGTTTAGCCAAACTCAATAATCAGAAAAGCATAAATACAAAAGTTATGTAAATTTAGATACGGTTGTATTAAATACATACATTCTAAAAATTGATAACACATTGTGTATAGTGATTCAAACGCTTTAAAAAATATTAATGCTACTTCATGCTTACCCGGATTTAAGGCAAAATTACATTTTTTTAAGAAACTCTCAAGGAAGTAATATATCGGTATAACGTCGGACCGCAATAAACTTTCAAATGAAAAAGTCATCTCCGAAATTTGAGAAGCGAGAATTTTATTATTATTATTATTTTAGAAAACGTTTTTATAAGCTTCTTAAATTCCTTATTTTCGGGAATTTGCTCCACCGTTTCTTAAGATAAGTTTCATAAAATATTAAATACTGACGAGGTTACACTCAAATTTCTCAAAAGTGTCTGATATTCTCGGGTTGTTTTGGACATTTATTTTCAATTTTCAGCATATTTACACTTTTGTTTTTAAATGTTTCTGAATTTTTTAAATGAAATACAAATATAAGTATAGAAGTATTAATTTAATAATTATAAAATTTTAAAGAAATATTAAGATTTAAATGATATTTATTTTATTTTTTTATTTATTTATTTATTTAAAAAGACATCAATAAAAAATAGAGTCTAAAAAATTCGAAAAAAGTCGGAAGAAAGAAAAAAATTGGAATAAATTTGCTTATCATCAATAGAAACAATTGGTTTAAAATGACAATAATTTTGGTAAAATATAAAGAAAGTAATTGATTAAAGAATAAGAAAGAAATTAGAATTAAAGAAAAGAAAGAAAGAAGAAGAGAAAGAAAGAATTAAAGAACGTATTTGAGAAAGTATTTGATTAAAGATAAAAAACAGAGAAATACGTTATATGAATATTCATTTCGCTTAAAAAGAAAAGAAAAAGTTAAAATAACGTTTGATTTTGCACAATTCAAAAAACTGAAAAAATAAAATTAATTTTATCATTTACTGTAATACATGTTTATTGTGATAATGAGTAGTATGTAGTCAAAACACTGTATTAAAATTAGTGTCCTGAAGGAATTTTCTATCTTTCTATTAATAAAAACATTAAAACATACATATATTTATTTAAAAGGTGTTAAAAAACAGAAAGATACAGTTAATGTATATCTCTAATAATAACCTAGTTAATATAATATATGTTTTAACATTCATGATTAGTGTATATGATCTGTTTATTTACACTTAGCCGAAAAGTTTTTTTTTACATAACTCTAGAAAATAATTTAAACAAATTTTTGTGGTTTGGGATATTTCGCTACGTTTTATAAATAACTGAAGATTTTTTAAGGTTTTTTTTACATATGTGAACTTATTTTTAAAATAATATTTAATAACTCTTAAACATATGATATATATTTAGAAATTCGAAGTAATATTTTGTAATTAATTATAAAGTGCATTAAAATTTATAAATATCAGAATTTTTTTCCATCTGACATTTTTTATTTCAATTTTTTCACTTTACATCTATGGATATATTTAAAGTATGTTTTATAAAATATTACAAATGGAAAAATGTTTTTAATTACGCATTTTCTTTTAGTTAATGAACAAAAAGTTCCACATCATTTATCTTTACCTTATGTCTTTCGTGAAAACATTCATAATTAAAAGATTATACTATAAATTTATCCATTATATAATGTGATAAACTTCTTATACAAGCCGCAGTAGAATTTTTCATAAAACTGACAACGTTGATAACTGACAACGTTTTCAGAAAACAGAGAGATTCATAAAATACATTATTGAGTTTCGTATAAAAGAAAAGTTTCTGTTACCATTATAAATCACATTTTATGCTTCTGTTTGATATTAACGTACAAAATTTTCTCAAAATATTTTTATTAAAACAATAATTTTAAGATTTATATTGCCTTAAAAATATGAATCACGTTACTTAGAATAATTTATTATTAATTTTAAAAGTGATAAATAACATATTTTTATTTCTTTTTTTTTTAAATAAAACTTTTTAGGGCATTTTGGTTTTGGAAGTTTCAATGTTATGTTGTGAGCATTAACCCTTTATCTACCGAATTAAGAATTCATGAAAATTTTATATTTTAAAGCATTTTACGTAAACAGTTTAAACTAAATTAAAAGTTTTATATAATCATTTTATAAATATTTGAAGGATTTCAGAAGGGTTGAAGAATTTAGAAGGATTAATTAAACTTGAATTTACAGGGATTTTTGCAATATATATATAACCCCACTCATTTTTTATTTTGATTTTTAACTGATTTCTTTGTATTTTTTAGAATTATGAAATGTACAAATATGATGTTCTTACATTATAAATATAGAAATATTTCCGAATTGAAAAATCCCCATCTCCCTCCCTCATCGCCAAGAATGCTAAAAAGATACAGAAGCAAAAGAAATCACCCTTTTAAAAATATTTTTGTTTTGCTTAACCAATTATGCTTCTGGGACAAAATAAAGTAATGTTCCTGCAACTCATTCTAAACAGTATTAAAACTAACTGACATATTAAAAGAATTTTATAATAAGTAATTTTAATGGTACTTATAAGTACTGTTGGTAGATAAATAGTCAATACATATACAGGAGCATTGTTAACTGAACCCAATGATGGGGATTTTTTTAATTTAAATCATTTGACTGACACCACTTTTTTAAAAATAGTATAATTCGCTTTATTTTCTGAATTTTTCATCCCTTTTTAAACAGGCCGAATATTACTATCTCAAAAAAGAGATGACAATCAAACAACATGGGGACATTTTAGTCCCCAATCTAGCAACAATGACTGATCCTTACATAAAATAATAAATCCCTAATAGCATGCATGGTCACAGTGACGTCACTGTGAGTCACTTTGGTCACATCACATCTGTGAGCAAAATGTCACCACTCAGTGACGTCACATTGTGACTGAGATATGAATTTCTTAAAAATCTTTAGAAAATTATACATATCCCGTAAGACATGGTGACGTCACTGCAACGTCGTTGTGAAGTCACATTGTGACTTTGTGACAATCGATTGTCAATGTGACGTCACGTGACGTCGATGTGAAGTCACAGTGACTAAAATGTGAAGTCGTTATGGCCGTTTTAGAGCTTTTTTGTGACGTCACATTGTGACCACTTTGTGACGTAACAATGTGACCAATTTGTGAAAAGTGTGTCATTTGTGACTACTTTGACATTAACATTGTGACGAACTGTGAAAATTTTTTTAGAAAGTCACATCTTAGTCACATTGTGACGTCACTGAGTGGTGGCATTTTCGTCACAGATGTGATGTGACCAAAGTGACTCACAGTGACGTCACTGTGAACATGCATGCTATGAGGGATCCTTCAAAACATGTTATTTACTTTAAAAAAACATGTGTCTGGCAATTTAAACATCGTCGCTTTTGTCACAGTTTCGCCACAATGTTAATGTCAAATAAGTCACAAAGGACACATTTTTCACAAATTTGTCACATTGTGACCACTTTGTGAAACGTCACAAAAGAGCTTTAAAACGGCCATAACGACTTCACATTTTAGTCACTATGACTTCACATCGACCTCACGTGACGTGACGTCACATCGACAATCGATGGTCACAAAGTCACAGTGTGACTTCTCAACGACGTTGCAGTGACCTCACCATGCTTTACGGGATATAGATAAGTGAAAATTATTCTTATTTTAAATATATTCAATGACATTAAAGTTTCACCAATAAATAATTATTGTAATGAAAGCAATTCAACAAAGAAATGAAACAGTCTCGCTACAAAAATGTTACATAGAGTTTAAAATATTTTTCAAAACCTAATTTAATACAACATTTTCAAAATTCTTTTTTTTTAAATATTCTGTATTTTGGGCATTATTTATTTATTTATTTATTGAAAATGAGCTAATATGGGTTTGCAAAAAATTACTATTTATATTAAGCTAATGTTTACAGTTACTAACTTCGTTTAAGAAATATTAATTTATAAATTAACTTTTACAAAGTTTAATTTTTGACGACATGAAATCCGAACATGTATTTATGAACAATGAAAATGCAACATTAATTCAAATTCAAATATTGATTAATGTTCAGATTTAGATCAGCGATTATATGGTTGAATAGTACAAAATGTGAGATTTTGATTATCTGGCAGATTCAAATTATACATTGCAAACAATTCAAAAGCTCAATGCCTATTTTTTTCTATTGTTGAATAAAGGATTTTACATGTATTTTTTTAATCTTGAAGATCTTAAATAACAAATTATTTTTTATGCAATTATATGTTATATTAATGGTATATGCACATCAAGATAATGACAATTTAATTTAACAGTCTTATTTTTTCATTTCTTTTTTTAAATCTAACATTTCAATTCTGTTTGAATGAACATGTTATCTATAAAGTAGCATAAATTTCATGTAACGTTCAGTTTTATTTGTTATTTTATGGAAGCTTGGAACATGTTATAATGAAAGTTACTCAATTTTTACAAAGATTTTAAACACATTATTTTCAAAGAAATATCTGAAAGATCTTTCTTGTAACTATAATTTTGCTACTTCTGACTTGAACTATGTCAAAATAAGAAGTCAAAAGAACTATGTCAAAATAAGTGCCCTATTTATGCACGATAAGGAACTAAACTGAGCATGCCAGAAAAATAACAGTCATTTTTAACAATCATATTTTAATTATGAAAATTATTTTTAAAATAACTAGAATTTGTTTTCTTCCTCATATATGTGTTTTATAAGAAAATATTAATTAGAAATTAAGAAGAAATTAATAAAAAAAACATTTGTACAGTACAACTGAAGGCCCTTTCCTTCTCACACATCATTTTATTACATGCCAGAAAACTGACAATCAGAAATTTTAAGCATTTTCATTGCTTTATTTGTGTCATTAGTATGGTTAATGGCTAAATATTTCTCACAGTACTTTTTATTAGAATGTTAAAGAATTGCATTATATAAATTCAATTTTATTGAACGAATTGCAGTTTTTGCATTTTGTATATTGCCCCTTATATTGTTTGTTTTAACGTCTCTAAAGGAGCATCGTACAGAAAGTATTACTTAACGATTTGTCGCTCCCAAAAAATTCTAATCTGTCATAGATTGTTAGACATTTTGCTGATGAGAGATATAAAGGGAGTTATTGCAGTATTCAAAGTGTTAAATTTTTTAAAACACGGAATTTCGAATTTTATTACTTTCAGGAAAACAACTTTTGGAACTACGAATGCATGCATATGCATAATTCCTACTTTATGTTTACATTCGTGTAATATCTATACTATATTTATTTTATCATTGTTTACACAATGCAAATAAACATTTTAAGCTTATGTTACCACATTTTAAATAAATTGAATAAAAATTTGTTGTTGGGGGAATACAAACGTTCCTCTAAAGTAAATAATGTTTCGCAGTTTCGAGAATAAAATATTTTATAAGATATTTTTACGTTAAATTTTGTGCGTGTCTTGCTTATGAGCTTCGATTATAGCGATTATAGTTTCGTTTTTTGCTAAATCATTCCCTTATTTTATTTTTTTACTTATTATTTTATTCACTTGTTATGTAAATAACTAAACTGTCAGAACTTTTCTCAGTACAATTCTAAATCGCTTATTTGTTTTTAAAAGAAATGGAATCTACTTTATTCTGCATCTTAAATATTTTTATATTCATTAGATATGAAAAAATTAAAAACGTTCGTTTAAAAAATAATAATATAAGAAATACACCAAATATTTATAATCGTATATTAATTAATATACGATTATAGCAGTTACACTAGGATCAGATTTTACCTTATTTTCTGCGAATGAAAGAAAGCAAATATCAGACACGTGCCTGCTTTTTAAAAGTTACTCTTTTAACGACTTTCAATACTTATTTGCTATTCGCAAAATAAATAAATAAATGTATATATATGAAGAGACATTTTTTCTGATATATACAATACATTATACACATTGTAATTTATATTTCCCTAAATAATTCGAAAAGAAAAATTAGTTTGATTACACAAAAATCGAAGGATTAAATATCTGCAAACTTTCTTCTACTATAAAAATTAACTGAAATATTTGCATATTTTTAATAAGCAGTATTAATTAATCTGACTCAGTGATACTTTCAGAAGTAGATTAAAAAATATTCCCATACGTTTACATATTACAATATGCATCCGTAACTAAAACTATTGTTCTTATACTTACATAGGCATGATTTTCTGTACCTCAAACATTTAAACATTTACACATGAAATATATACCTTTTTCAAACAAGAATTTTCAGGTGATGTGCAGTATAATTTCACCTTTGGTAAGTTAATTTTTTTCCTGGGTAACTAAATTCTGAAATTTCATATTACAAGTACCAAATGTAGAAAATAAACACTTTTATAAAGGAATATGCATAATCAGTCTCTAAAATAAATGAAAACACAAATTTAAAATGCACCTCTGATATTTTTTATAATTCGGTATTTATAAAAAAAAATTAATCTTGTTTAATGATTAATCTAAATTTCGTGGATAAACATTGTAAATTTAATTTTGAGCAATGGTGATCATAATTTAGTAAATAATTTCAAAAAATATAATAATTTTTTAAATGTTTAAAATTTTCTACAAGTAGAGTGCTTTGTCAGTTTTTATAAATCTTATATTATTAAAAACAATACATATTATCAAATAATTTTTCTTACAGTAAACAAAAAATTTTCTTAAGGAAATTTCAAAATAAAATAATATTTAAAGAGTTTACGGGAAAATTATAATTAGCTAAAATTATACAAATATTTAATTGTTCCATGTATTTCAAACAAATTCCGCATATTGATATTTTTCTATATCATTATGAATATATGAATGCTCTATATCATTATGAATTTTTTTATGTTAAAAAATATATATAGTCTTTGCTTTAAATATTGAATTTTAGATAAATTGAATATTAGAAATTATAAATAAATGTTTCATTTTACTTAATTACACTGTTCAAAAGCACTAAAAAATAATTATTCGTCTAAACTTTCGTGTGTAAAAATTCGTGTAAAAATAAATAAATAAATAAATAAATAAATAAAAACATTAAGTTTGTTTGAAAAACATTTTTGCTCACTTGTCATAATATATGATAAGGCATCAGTCATTAATATACTTTTTATTTCCATTTGACAGAAAATATCTTTCATTTTGTTTCTTTTCTCTCGCATAAAAAAGTCTGATGAGTTGTTTGAGCTTTAGTTTCAGAATAAACGACAAAAATATTCAAAACAGTTTTAAAATTTCGTTTCTGTTATGAGAGAGATGCTTTTCTCTATAAAACGAAAAAAATATAGATCATACGTTGAAATCTGCAACAAACTAGAAAAATGCATTTCGCATTAGAATAGCAAATTACTTTTCTGATTACACTGTAAAATTTTATAACTGTACAATATTTATACGTATTTCGAAAATATAATTTTTATAAGAAATGTTAAAAATTTTCGTTAACTGTAAAATAATGAATTTAGGAAAATAACAAGGAGAAAAAATAATGCGCCTAGTGTAAATTTAGATACCATAGTCACCGTATCGTTTAAAAATGTCACAAATGTGGTTTAAGGGTCATTCCCATACAAAATGAGCAACTTAGAAGTGGCTGCCATGTCACAGATTTGAATGAAAATTGGCATATAAGTACAACAGCTTTATTTATGAGTGAGTGCAAAATACTAAATTTCAGGGCAGTTTATTTCAGTATGTATACTCACGTTAAAAGTTGATACAAAATCGAGTTGTTGTCTACATGCTTGAAATTTTAATCTTGATTATTAGCTTTAGGAATGAAAAGTCTATATCATAAATTATTTTTAGGTAAGAATGGATAATAAGTTAGAGATTGGCATAATTTAGGATTCGATTTTTTATTCCTTAATAAAAAAAAAAAATAAAATAAAAAAGGGAAAAGTTGAAGGATAAAATTCAATATTTCAATTATTAATAAAAAAAAATAAGGACATCTGTTATAAGTGTCAAATTATTTGACGTTGTAAATAAAAGTACGTATTTTAAATGCAAGAAAAATCATATATACCTTTTTGAATCCTTAATGCTAAAAATAAATAATGAAAAACTTGTCAAGAAAAGGCAGTATCTCTATTGCATTTTTACGCAAAAAGGAAAATTTTTAAATCTTTTCAAATTATTTGATATTATAGATAAAAGTGTCTATTTTAAAAATTCAAACGTTACTTCTCGCTTTTTTTCTTTTTTACTTCAGGATTATATTAAAAGTGATGAGACTTGAAGAATTAATTATCTAGTAATATCAAAATCGTGTAGATGGCAGCAGTATTTTTTCTTTGAAATCGTGCAACATTTTGAAAAGCGCGCAAATTTAAAGAGAAGTTTTGCATGGAATGTAACAAAATTACCTTTTTGAACACATTTTTTTTAACTGTTAGAAATAAAAAGGCAGTATAGACATTTTTCTAGCATATTATGGACTTATTAATCTTTATGTCTGTAGAATATTGCTATTGTCATATTGTTTCTTTACTTATTTTGTGCGCATACACAAGAGGAAAAATTATGATTTTGCAACTTTTTTTAAAGTTTCTAGGTTTTATTGACGTTGAAGGATATAAATGGTAACTTTCAAACTTGGGGAAATCGATTTTTATATGTAATATTACCACAGGCATAAATTTCACACATTTTTAATTGCTTTAATTTTTATAAAGTTTCTAATTTTCTCAAAATTCGCACATTTTCAAATTTACGACTAATTTAAAATTAATCGTGACATTATCAGATTAGTATTATTAAATAAAAAAGAAAATAATTTTTCAGAGGTTATAAGATTATAAACAAAATTTATATCTGATAAATATTTTTCAAGATATAAAACTTCAAACTTGCAACTTTGGACGGTTGCACACATGACGTTCTATATCACAAGTTTTTGAATGTCCAAAACTCCTAAAATAATTTATTTTTTGTCAAGATATTTGCAGAGCTCTATTTGAATATGAATGGAAACTGTGTGTCAAATTTTATTAAAATCGGTTACCATGGGGTCACGACTTTTTCGAAATTTTTGCTCATTTTACGTGGAATGACCCTTATGTTAATTATATAGAAGTCGCATAAAACATTCGAAAACATATTTTAACAAAATTAAAATATATCGTAAAAACTTATTATGTAAATTCTTCTTTACAGACCTTTATATGATCTATAAGTGTGTATACAGGATGAGTCGAAAGTGTTTTTATAAAATAAAAGGGGCAATAATACTCATAAATACAAGAAATAATTAGCATGGTACATAGGAAAGCAAATCAATTATTTAATCCGAAACACAGGGTGATTCATCATAATTGAACTTGCTTTGATGCTAATAAATTTTAGAAAAATATCAATACTGCGATGAACCTTGTTTTATATGTTTTATATGAACATAACGAAAAGTTTGAAGAGCAGCGTGTTCAAGCAATTGGTTATGCCATAGTTAACTAGTAATCGCAGTCGCAAGTATGAAGAGACCGTTGCATATTCTGGTGCTTAAAATACATACTTCTGCTACTTTATTTATGTTTTCGCATTTACAACAAAAAATGATCTGTTAGAATTATTATTTTAATATGCTTCATTTTTCTGAAAAATATACTCTAAAAACGACATTTACAAAACTGAATAAATGATACTAAAATCTGTGTATGTCACAAAGTCAAAATGGCTCCGAATCAAAATTATTCAAGTTTGAAACATGTATATACTCATTTCTGAAAACATGGACATACTCAAATGCACATGACGTTTTATTCATGGACATGCAGATGACACTTTATTCATATTGTCTATTCAAGATTATACATTATGTATATATTGTTGATGGTCGTCAAATTCATTATGAAAAGTCTTTCCTCTAGGAATTCATTAATTCGTGGATTTCGAAAGCTTAAGAATAATAATTACGCTTTCGCGTTTATATTACTACGCCCTTAAAGTTTACTTCTACGAACACTATAAAAATGTTGTTCGCCACATTTCATGTTATAAATTATTGCTGAAAAGAGCTTTTCGTTCGAGATCCTAACAAATGAGATATTATCAATAAGTTCAAATATCCTGATAAAATTTACCACGTTCAACGAATGAATTCTGTTTGAAACTGAATATGTCTGCTCTTATAGAATTAAAAACATGGGGTTGTCATTATGAAACAAAAATGTTTATAATAAAATGAAATTATAAATTTATTCATAATTGAATGTGAAATTTTTTTTTCGTTGTATGATACTTTTGTCCCGCTCGATGTCACATCCTTCATTATTATTTTTGAGATTTTCTTCCACTAACCTCTGCTTGTGGCTTCGTGTTCTTTGGTAATTTTTAACCGACTTCAAGGAGGAGGTTATGATTTCGACCTGTATGTATTTGTTGTTCACGCATAACTTACGTAAATATGAACCGATTTTAATAATTCCTTTTTTGTTTGAAAGTGTAAGGTGCCCACATGGTCCCATTTCAATTTTATCAAATACTTGCGATTAGAACTTTTTAAAAATAAAAACATGAAAATTCCAACTCTTTTTGAAGCAGTCATCCAATTAGAAGCGTTCATTTTTCAGGTAATCGCAGGCTTTCATGTCGAGCACACAAGTCAGATGTGTGTGTACAATAAACAAATAAAATTTCAGGCTATAACTCTGACACCGATATTAGATCTTTTAATTTCATTATATTCTAGTGACTAGAATGTTTTTTAAATAACAAAATGTGGATTTGATAAAAAAAAATAATGATTTGTCGCAAATCATCTTTCATTCTTGCAACGTTTTCAAGTCATAACCATATTAAAACTATGCATTCATATGCGTTAGTGCCAAGTTTTGGTATTTTTTGAAGTAGGTTAGTATTTTTTTAAAGCATATTTTATTATTATCCTATTGATTCCTTCTATAATCTCTCTGATTTTATTTTTTTTAAATTAGACTCACCATGTTTATGATACTGGGTATACTATAAAAAAATCTTTAATCGTGCAGATATGAAGTTGCCGAAACCTGTAAGCTTAATATTATTTTATCTGAACACTGCACAAGAATAGCTGCAAATCTACAAAGCTAACTTTATCAATGGATGTAATAAAATTACAGTTATGTTGCTAAAACTGTATCTCTAGCTGGGGTTGCCGTTAAATAAAAATTTCTAGGAATCCCAGTTTCCAAGAGAACGTTTAGTAACTTTTGTACATTTTTTTTTACTTAGTACAGTTTTTTAGTGCATATGAGCGGTAGGAAATGTGTAACACAATTGTAGATTCCATTTCATGGATATCATTCATTAAACCCTTCGCCTCGGGAACCTTTTACGAAATTTTTAATGTCTTATCACCGGATTTTAAAAATAGAAATTTGTGCCTTTTTAAATAGAGAAAATGCTTCGTTAAATAAGCGTAATTTTTTTTTCCAACCACCTTCGTCGTTCCATAGCCAAGTTCGCACTCTGATTGGTTGTTGCTCTCGGCACTTTTTTCACGTAACTTGGCGATAATCATACTTGGCGTAGCGATAGACGCTTCCGTCGAGTTTGATTTTCTTCCGAACCGAGTACAAAGTATAAAATTTGTGTAAAAACTTTTAAAGAGTACAGCTTTTAGTAAGACACGTTCCATCCGTTCCAATGCTGCAAGAAAAAAGTTACTTTGTACTCGGTTCGGAAGGAAATCAAACTCCTCGACGGAAGCATCTATCGCTACGCCAAGTATGATTATCTCCAAGTTACGTGAAAACAGTGCCGAGAGCAATAACCAATCAGAGTGCGAGCTTGGGCTTGGATCGACGAAGGTGGTTGGGGAAAAAATTACGCGTTAAATAAAGTGTATTTTACCGTAAATTTTTACTGTCGGGAATAAACAAGGATTTTTAAGCTTTTTTGCGGCACGCATACATGTGGCTCATCTCCAAAGGGTTAAGAAGGTAATTACTCAAATTCATTGGTGTAATTCCGTACGTAATTTTTAGCATTTATACATATCATTTAATATGCAAAAATTTAGTTAAATGAAAAAGGTATAATTGAAAATGAATTTCCAGCAATCATATTCCGATACAGTGCGGTAACTGATATTTTTGTGTGTAAATGAATGATAAATGTTATACAAAATATACTACAATATACAATATATAAATGTTAATAAAAGACAAAATTGTAATTTGTTTTCTCTACATTCTGTTCAAATGCCAAACAATTATTTTTTCAGGTTTATATAAAAAAAAACCTAATTACGAATATAAACGTAATCCTTGAAAGCATTAATAACTCTTCAATGCATTAAAATCTATTAAATCAATTGAATTGTAGTACAGTCAACTTTCGTGAGTTCGAAATCGGATAAATCGAATTTTCGCTTAATTCGATGTAAACATGAAATCCCGAAAATTTCTATAGCAGAATAACATTAAAAATTTTTATTTATCCGAACTTATTTTCTTTTTAATTCGGTTAACTAACGAGATTCCAATTCTCCCGAATTTTAGATCCTTGAAATAATCTTCTTTCTTTTATTTTTGTCAGATTTTTTCTGAAAAATTATGCATATAGTACCAAGCATTTAATATGTTCTTTTCAGTCCTCCGCACAGTAAAAATTGAAGACCCAAATTCGGTTGAAAGATTTCTGGGTATAGTAATTTTCCTGAAATGGTACAGTAAGGATTCCAAAATGGTAGAGTATTGTTCCCAAAATAGATAACCCAAAATGGTTCAAAACAGAGCAGGTCTTTATTAACATTAAATTAATCAAAATTTCCGAGGTATAATGTATATACTATCTAAGATATTTTAATTGTTTTAATGTCATTAAAAATCAGACTTGTTTAAAACGATTTTGTGCTACAAACTGAACTTTCCAAATTGGAACAATGCTGTACCCAAAAATCTTTCAACCCAATTTGGGTATTTTGTTTTTACAGTGCATCTGTCAATCAATGACACCTCCAAACCATATTTGTTTGTGGTTATTCATAATCCTTTAATCCTTTGAGGGGCAAGCAGTTGTGTTTGTGTAATTCTGAACTCTCATCGGAAATTGGGAAAGATTTTATATTTAAAGAAGGAAAAGCAATATCACGAGTTTTTTTTTCTGCGAAATTTAGAAAAGAAAAATTTAATATATATTTTTTTTTTCTGGTGCAAATCTTTATTTATCGTATATGGGATATAATATATCTCACCGTCATTCAAGGGGCAAATTAGTTTATGTATTTATATCTTTTAATTTAATATTAAGGGTGTTCTTAAATCAAAAAGGGCAACTTTGTGACACATGCTTTAATATATTTTTGTTCGGAAATGGATGAAAATAGCAGGTGTTATTATTCAGAAACTGCCTAATTGCACTTAATGTTCAGTTTTTCTAAAAACACAATAGAATTTTCATACGAAGCCTTCAAAGTTGACACTTTCGAGCACATTCCCCGACGAAAGCAGAAAAACCGATCGAAAAGCAGGAGTAAAACGGGTGATCTCCTGATCGAAATAGCTTAGAACTGGATAGGTAATTTATTTATCATAAAATGGAAAAATAGGTTCGATTCGAAATCTCTTCTATAGTCAGGCATTCCAATTTCATATCTTTCTGTTAAAAAATGAATTTGTAAATGTGTCAAAACGTTTTTCGCTTGTTGAGCGGAGCAGTTAAGAACGCCCTTAAGTCATATTCTAATTATAACAGCCGAAAGATATTTAAAACTAGTCGTTGGGGGCCCACCATAATACTTACCCATCATGGATATGTATATGAAAATAAAAGATGTGAAAACTATTTATTCAATGCATTGCGATTCATAAACAAAATTTAAATATTGCTAATATACACAGTAATGCTATATTAAAGAATCATTAATGTACCAATTACGACAAATTATATAAAACGACAAACTACTCAAGTAGTACCGAACTGCGTAAAAGAAACATCCTTATAACTCCAAAAATAATAATTCGATTAGCTAACAATTTATTGCGTCGTATTAAGCGTCTCTTTTCCAATTTAAATATACCTCTGAATTGAAATCTGAATGAAATACAGGGTTATGAAAAATCGAAGAATGTGGAAAACATGATTACAGATATCTCGGCAATTAATAATCCGATCGACTTCGTTCTTGATGCAAAATTTGTGTTATTTTATTGCATTTTACTTCCATTCCTTAAAATAAAAAAAATTCGAAAATTTTTATATACCTTTAATCAGAACGAATTTTTCGAGAGTCCGAAAAAAATAGTTCCGGATAATCGAGGTTTTTGTTATTAAATAGGCTTCGTTCCATTCTTACATACTAAGTACATACAAAATTTCAAGTCTCTATCTCAATTTGTTCGGGAGATAGAGCGTTTACAGACACACAGACTGACAGACAGACAGACAGACAGACAGACGGACGGCAATTTTTTTTTCTTCTAAAAATATGTTTTTCGGAATCTCCTCTATCTGAAACGTGCAAATCAGTCAAAAAAAATTTTCGATTTTCAAAACGATTGCAAGATTTACCCTATACTACGTATGATGGGTAAGTAATAAAAACATTTCTTATGGTCCCGACGAGTTCGAATTTTCGAGATGCGACTTTACTTTGATATACTGCTTATATTACAGTGAAACCTGGAGCTTAAGTGAAAGTATAAACACGGGCTTCACAGCGAGAGAGTTAATAGTAGTAATCTTGTTCTGCACCTCAGTTTATGTAAATCAATTTGTTTATGTTTATGTTAATTTATGTTTAAAATAGAAAAAAATCATTATGAGACATTACATACAATTTTTTTCTTATCGGCCACAATGTGATGTCATTATTTTGATACATGAAATTAGCGTCTTGTGAAATTCACGATGAATTTTACCTCAAATAAAGTAATAACAATAAAAAACGCATTCAAATATTGCAGAATACTTTTACAATAAAACTGAAAACTGAAGCACGGAAAGTTAATAGCAATATGTTATTATAATTAATTTTTCAATTAATTATCAGCAGTGAAATTACGCTTGAAATCATTGAATATTTAATAGAATCATTTTATCATATTGTGCTGCAGTTGCAGCCTTACCAAGAATATGTGAGTGAGAAATAACTGGCCGGGCATCGTCCTCGTAACTTAAATTGTAGAGCACTTCTACCGCTATTCCAAGGATACCGAGTTCGATCCTGGGTTTGGACGTTTTTCACTGTGTTGGTTTTACGTAATAGATATACGTGTGTGTGCGTACAATGTAATAGTGACTTATTAAATATTCAAGTTAAAAGCCGTTATGCAAATGAATTGATGTCTTCATGGAGGACCTCGAAACATATTCTGTTTTTTATGTATAAAATTAAACGAGAATTATACTAATAAAATTTCGTGTCCCGCTTTTTGTTTTTTATTAAATTTAATATTAATTTATTGAAATTTTTCAGTAGTGTTTTCTTTTATAATTTTGTATAAAATCTACGACGCATAGTTTAGAAATTTGTACATTTTGTACATGATTTGCTTTATTTATCGTTAAATTAAATATATATATATATATATATTTGGAGAATTTCAAATTTGTTTTAATTATGGATAACAAATGATACAAAAAAATTTTAGTACATTTTCTGTTACATGCGATGTTATTTAAAGTCCGTGGTTTTGGTCGGAGGTGGCAAATGAAAGATAAGATTAGATTAAAAGATTCCACATTTTTAAAGATGAATAAATGCTGGAATTGGCTTATATAAACTAAGAATAAGATGATTCTATTATTTTAAAATGTTCAATACAAAAAATCATGTATTTTTATTAAAAAAAAGCATTTTTTTTCAAAAATATTTTTTTTTCTTACCTTTTATTGATATAGAAATAGATTACAATCTATAGATAAAAGTAAAAGATTAATTGAATACCTTAAAATAAGAACTTTTTAAAAATAAAATCTTTAATTTTGCAAAAATTGATTGCTTACATTTATCCCTCCCAATGCTTTGCTAAAACAACATAAAATCATCCTTAATATTACTTCCAGACCAAACGTTTTTATTCCTACCTAACAATCGAAACAATTTATGTTAGTCTTGAGATGAAAGCATTATACATCATTTTAAAACTACTCTTTCGACCTGAATTTTATTATGCGAGAACCTAAGTACTTTTGTTTATTGTAAAAGAGGATTATATAAAATCTTAATGGGATGTAGAAGGACTGTTCCTTATTTAAAAAAAATAGTGAACTTTTATCTTCTTATTTTTTTATAAACTAGAGTTGAAAAACTTGTGTTCATGTCATCGGGGATCTTTTGAATAACATAACATCAGTTTGATCTGGGAAAAGAAATCAGAAAAGTAAATTATCTAAAAATTGTTCCTGGTGAAAATTTCTGTTTTTCTAGTTCTAGATGTATTGATTTCTAGAGAAGAATTTCATTACTTTTAGAGTTTTATTTAAATTTAAAATGCTTTTCCTTTTTTTTTTCTCATTTACCTAGGCAGTGGCTGGGAGTGAAAGTTTAGTACTAGAAACAGACGTAACAGACAAAACATACTTTCATTTTCAAAAAAATTTTCTATGTATATTGTATATATATTGGATTAATGTATATTTTCGTGCATTTACAAATGTTTCTGTAACTATTCACTTCGGTAAAATATTTTTGACGTAAATAAAGTATTATTACATTGATCAATACATTGATCAAGTTTTTTTATGATAATATTAAGCAGAAGAAGTATACCAAATAGCACAGTGTTAAAAAAAAATAAAATGGGTAAAAAAAGAACTTTAAAAAAGAAAATCGTTAATATTCCAAAAGAGATTGCTTACATTTATCCCCCCCCCCCCCAATGCATTGCTAAAGGAACATAAAACCATCCTTAATATGGCTTTGAGATCAAACGTTTTTACTCCTAAATAACAATCAAAACCATTTATGTTAGTTTGGGATGAAAGTATAATATATCTTGCTAAAACTACTCTTTCGGCCTGAATATTATTATGCGAGAATCTAAGTACTTTTGTTTTACATAAGAAACAGAATAATTTTAGATATCGACCATCGTATTATAAAAGAGGTTTATATAAAATCTTAAAGGGATTCACAAGGACTGTTTCTATTTTTAAAAAGAAAATAGTGATTTTTTATCTTCTTATTTTTTTTATAAACTAGAGTACAAAATCTTGTATTCATGTCATCGGAGATCTTTTCAATAACATTACAGCAGTTTGATTTGCAAAAAGAAATCAGAAAAGCAAATTATCTAAAACCTGTTTCTGGTGTAAATTTCTATTTTTCTACTTCTAGATGTATGGAATTCCTAGAGAAGGATTTCATTACTTTTAGAATTTCATAATTATGAATTGGACAATTGCACCATAAAATATACTATCATACATCACTAAACTATATATCTACATCAACTAAAATATACAAAATCTTGTATTCATGTCATCGGAGATCTTTTCAATTACATTACAGCAGTTTGATTTGCAAAAAGAAATCAGAAAAGCAAATTATCTAAAACCTGTTTCTGGTGTAAATTTCTATTTCTCTAGTTCTAGATGTATGGAATTCCTAGAGAAGGATTTCATTACTTTTAGAATTTCATAATTATGAATTGGACAATTGCACCATAAAATATACTAAAAAATATGTACTGAAATAAAAACAGATTGCTAAATGGTATGCTTAAAAACAATATATTTAAAATACGCTTAAAAGTTATCAACGTTTCGTACCGCTACTGCAAACGTCGTCAGGATAGATAAAATTATTTTAATAATATATAAATATATATATTATATAAAATTTATAATTTCATTTAAATTTTAAATTCTTTTCCTTTTTCATCACTTACCTAGACAATGGCTGGGACTAAAAGAAACAATATTAGAAACAGAAGCTTAAAAATACGTCCATTTTCAATATTTTACTTGAGGTATATTGTGTAAATATTGGATTTAATGTATATTTTGGTGCATTTTCAAATGTTCCTGTAACTTTTTACTTCGGTAAAATATGTTTGACATAAATAAAGTATTTTTACATAGATTATTACGGATTTAAATTTTAAGATTTTCTATGATACCAATTAAACAGAAAAAATATACCAAACATCATACACAGGGTTTAAAAATAAAATGAGTAAAATCAGAACATTTTAAAAAGAAAACCGTTAATATTCCAAAAGCGATTGGGGGGCTTTACTAATATTCCTGCTTTACACAGAGAGCACCAAATCAACAAGTTTTTGATAATAAACAATTAAAATTATTTGATAAGAGTTTTACTTTTTTCTATTAGATTGTGTCAATATATACATGGACAAAAACAATCTAAAAAACTACAAGTAAAAAACAACAAAGTAATAATAAATGTCGTAAAATTAATCCTTGTGAGGAAATGTTACTTGTCTTTCAACTGTATTTAAAATTGCCTTATTAACGGTAAAAGGAGATTAAAAACAAAACAAAATAGAGAACAAATGAGATAAAGAAATACAAACACATCGCGGCTTAGTTTATTGATATTCGAATCAAACAGTCGATTTGCAACTAAACGAATTTAGCCTATTTATTTTACATAAACATGAAATACTTTTGCGCCTAAAGAGGATAAACAGTAGAAGCTTGCAACCCAGGTTACCATAATCTATCGAGGTAACTACCCTGGAAAAGTCAATGGGAGGGATAACCCCCCCCCCCCCAATGCATTGTTAAAAGAACTTAAAATCATCCTTAATATGGCTTTGAGATCAAACGTTTTTACTCCTAAGTAACAATCGAAACCCTTTATGTTATTCTTGAGATGAAAGTATAATTTATCATTTTAAAGCTAGTATTTCGGTCTAAATATTATTATGCGAAACCTAATTACTTTTATTTTTCATAAGGAACAGAAAAATTTTGGATATGGGCCAACATATTGTAAAAGAGGATTATATAAAATCTTAATGGGATTCACAAGGAATGTCCCTATTTTAAAAAAGAAAATAATGAATTTTTATGTTATTTTTTTCTAAACCAGAGTGCAAAATCTTGTATTCATGTCATCTGGGATATTTTGAATTACATTGGAGGTTGTCCATATATAATGTCATTCTTGAATGGGGGGGAGGGGGGTTCATGAAATTGTGACAGTTTGTGACAAGATAGGTGGAAGGTTTAAAAGGAAATGTGACATCACACATTTTGGTTAAAATAAAGCATTAAAATTCAGTAGATTAAATTATGAAGTATGAAGTTATTTTTTAAATAATATATTTTGTGTTCATAAAGATAAGATTTAAAGCTCAATATGGTAAATTATATTTCAAATTTCGGTACAATTTTGTTATCCCGTCGACCAATTTCGCCAAATTATACAAATCGCCAAACTAATAGCCAAATTATACATATTGATATATTTTTTGTTTTAAATAATCAAAAGCAAATAATTAGTAGAATATTAATAAAAATACAAATAAAAAGTGAAAATAAAAATCATTTAATGACATTTTAAACACATAAATCGTATTTAATGTTATTGAATGTGACATTCACGATCATCCATTATTAGCATTTAATCTTATAGTTTGACGATAATTTTTTGGTCGACGGGATAACCTAGTAGTACCCAAAGTCCAAATTACAACAGTTTTCAATTGCTCTTTCAGATTAATGTTTTATTACTATGCTATATTAATTATTTTTATTTTTGTAAACATTATTTCATGCAAAATACGAATAATGTTTATTGTTCAGCTTACAAATGTCATTAAAACACATAGTTAAAGTTTAAAAATAAAATTTTAAATGTGATCTAAAACGTGGTGCTTTGTTTCTGAGCTGCAAGTATATGTTTACGTAATAAAATGCGACATGTGACAAGAGTGGGGGGAGAAGATAAAGTTAAGTGTGACACTTTGGAGAAAGAAGGCAAGGGCAGATAGAAATATGGAAACAAAACGCGTGACATCAGTGATGGACGTCCCCGTACATCAGTTTGATCTGAGAAAAAGAAGCAGAAAAGCATATTATCTTAAAACTGTTTCCGGTGTAAATTTCTATTTTTCTAGTCCTAGATGTATGGATTTCTAGAGAAGGATTTCATTACTTTTAGAATTTTATTTAAATTTTAAATGCTTTTCCTTTTTTTTTCATTTACCTAGGCAATGTCTGGGAAAAATTTTTAATTTTAGAAACAGACGCACAAAAATACTTTTCTTTTCAAAATTTCATTCTGTGTGTATATTGTATAAATATTGGATTAATGTATATGTTAGTGGTTGCGTATGCGAGATAAATATGAATTAAAATGACGATAACTTCAATTAAAAGCAGACTGTAATTTTATGTTAAATGCGTGAATTGAGAGCAGTGACTTACCTAGACGGCGTCCATACAACTAACTGAAGGAATGATGAAACATCTGTGGGCGAGGGGGGGGGGGGGGTATAACCGATGACGCCATAACAACAAAAGTGGCGCCAACATACACCCCACGTGGAAATATCATTTCAATATACACTATAATATCTAATTTTACAATGAATAACATACAATACAGTAAAGATGCATAATTTAATAATAATGAATAGAACAATGAATAATCAAATAGACTTCAAACATTTGTTTACATAATAAGTTTACAGTAGAATAGTTATACAGATTCATATAATAATTTGTCAGTTTATTGACCAGGAAGTAAGCATAATTTTGATATGCCTCTTTTGAAAATACCCCGAGGGGTTTTAACTAATATCACTCTGACCTTAGCATCTGGTCCGTTAACTACTTCCTGAACTATACCAATTTTCCATTTGCAGGGTGGAAGATTATCCTCTTTTAAAAGGACCATTGAATTTGGAATAACATTATCTTTTTCAAATTGCCATTTATGTCTGGCTTGTAAATTATTAAGATAATCCAGTTACCACTTTCGCCAAATAAATTGGACCATTTTATTTAATCTTTGCCATTGAGACAAGTAATTATCTCGTTCGCCAGTGAGATCAGGTTCAGACACACTGCTTAGAGGTCTACCTATGAGAAAATGGCCTGGAGTTAGAATTTCAAAATCATTGGGGTCAGAAGACATGGGCGTGAGGGGCCGACTGTTTAAAATGGCTTCAATTTGCGCGGTAACTGTTAAAAATTGCTCAAAAGTTAATCGCGAATTTCCTACAGTTCTTCTTAAATGATGCTTAAACGACTTCACCCCAGCTTCCCACAAACCACTAAAATTGGGTGTCCTCGGTGGAATGAAATTCCAGGCGATTTCCTCGCTTGTTAAATAATCAGCCAAAACATCTGGGGGATTTCTAATAATGTTTTCCAAACTTTTTAACTCTGCTCTGGCTCCAACAAAATTTTTAGCATTGTCAATACAGATAGAAGAACTTTTACCTCTCCTAATGAAAAATATCTTTAATGTTGATGTCATTGCTTCTGAAGGTAAGTCAGTGACCACTTCTAAATGTATGACCTTTGTTACGAAACAAATAAAAATAGCAACATAACATTTATTGTAAATACCTTTTCTTTAATCCTTATATTTAATATAAAAGAGACCACAAAAGTCAATCCCTACATTAGTGAACGGGGAATAAGGAGTAATTCTTTCTGAGGGAAGATTTCCTATAATTTGCTCAATACATTTAGGTTTATTTTTTAAAAAAATTTGCAGTCATGGACAACTTTTCTGGCAGTATTTCTACCACTCAGTGGCCAAAATTCTTGCCTAACAAGGTGGAGTAAAGTTTGGGCTCCAACATGTAAATATTTAAGATGAAAATATGTCATTATCAATAAAGTCAATTAACGATTTTTTGGGAGCAATATTAGAAATTTTTTATCATAAGATAAATTAGAATTATTTAACCTACCGCCTACCCGTAACAAGTTCTGCTTATCAAGAAAGGGATGTAAACAACTCACCTGGCCCTTCTTGGGAATTTATCTCTTTTCAAGAGTTTTGATTTCATAATCGAAATCTTTTTCCTGTACCATTTTGATGAGATAGTTCTTCCCTTTACGAAGTTCCTCTGTTGTGAGTGGACCACTTCGTCGAATGTTATTTTTAACATTAAATATAAATCTGAAAATAAAACTTAGAATAAGTATTAATTTTAAGTAGTTGTTACTTAAATTAAGAAAATCATTTACAAATGAATTTTCAGAAGTAGAAATTAAATTGACATTGTCTGTTTTTTAAGTTCATGCGAGTACAATTCTTGTGTTAAAATGTTTATATTGTCACTGGATTCATGAGAAGATGAAGGTGTGTGAAAGTTCGAGGGGGGCTATTCCACCAAAGATTCATGTTGGAGAGTTCTTGAGGATCTAGTCCACGTGATATAACATCTGCTGGGTTTTAATGAGATGGGACATGTTGTCAATGATAGTTTTCAGTTAAGGTTTGTATCTTGGATACTCTGTTGCCAACAAAGGTTTTTAGTTTGTTTGGCGGTGTACTGATCCAAGCAATTGCGATTTTTGAATCTGTATGCAAATAAATGTCACTTACTAGCATCTTTAAAGAAAGACAAATTTTCTCTATTAGTTGAGAAAGAAGTAGGCAAGCTGAGAGTTCCAGACGGGATATGGAAATTGTCTTTAAAGGGGCTACGCGAGATTTACTCGCAATCAGTTTAGTTGTTATAATACTTGTTTCACTTAAGCTGTGAGGGAGTGACCTTTTGTCATAAAGGCACTCTAGTGTTTCTGAGATCGTGACGTCAATAATTTAACATTTTGTAGGCGTAAAAGCGACACCTATCCTCTCTTTTACTTTAACTTTCTAGAGTGTGTGTGCTCTTTCGAATTCCGCAGTTAGCTCGCGGTTATTAGTAATATGTTAATGTGAAGTATCTCAGTTTGCAGCATATAAAAGCTTGGGGGTGAGTTTGAGTGTGTGTGTGTGTGTGTGTCTCTGGCATTAGCCAGCAGCCAGCGAGTGCGGACCTCTGCCATTAGACAACGAAATGGATGATTGTTTAGCGAAGTGCTGACGAATAGAAAGTAGCAACGGCCTCCAGTACAGTGGAAAAGAGTTTGGATAGTGGATTTAAGAGTCGGCCGTGGTAAGAAAGTTTAATAGTAGTTCCATTTTAATTATTGATGAAATAAAGAATTATCCACAGCCACGGGCTGTTTAACTAAACTTTGTTCAGCAGCTCAGCCAGGAGACAGTGTCAAGCGTTAGGCGGTGCCACGACTGAGCTAGGTTGGGGCCTGTGAGTATGATTTTAGCTGTTCATAGTGTTCTCAGTGTGTAAAATTTTAGACTTGCTCCACTTCCCTTCGGCCATTATCACTTGAATAAACTTTGTTGTTTTAACCTAAACTACTGAGTATGTCTGCATATAACGTTACAAACGACACCCAGCGTGCGTGCGCCGTTACAAATAGCGCCCACTGTGGGTTTGCCGTTACAAATGGCGCCCAACGAAACATCGGACATTATGAGATTGTGCCACGTGTGTATTTCACCGGTGAGGGTGATATTAGTGAATTTTTAGTTAAATTAGATGATTATATTTTGTTCAATAATATACCTGAAAAAAGTAGATACGTAGTGCTTAAATGCTCGTTAAAGGGCGAAGCACTTTTGTGGTTAGAAAATATAGGAAAGTTTTTGATTAATGAAGAAGCGAAAAGATTTGAACAAACTGTGATCGAGTTAAAGAAGGCATTTCCTCCCGTTAAAGATAAAAGTATTTTGAGAAAAGAGTTCTATTGTAATAAGCAGAATATTTATGAGTCGGCGTCAAAATTTTATCTTCGTAAGCTTGAACTAAAAAATAAATTAGATTTAGATATCACATTTGAGGAATTGTTGGACATTGTTTTTCCTCTTTTTAACCCAAATATACAGGACTTTATTGAAGTTAGAGCACCGAAGAATTTTGCAGAAATGCATCAGATATTATCGAAGTACGAGACTCGGCATAGCTCGGATCAACGGGATTTGCGTAGCCCTCGGCAGAGACCTGTCACGGATAGTAATTTGAGAAATGAGGGTGAACGTAATTTTGTGAGAGGGGGGCAGCGATTTCCGGATAGTACTTTGCGTAATAGAAATGATGGATTTGGTCATAATATGTCGAATACGAGTAATGGTAATAGGAATTGTGGTGGTGCTAATAGTTTTAGAAGTGGTGAGAGAAATATGTATGGAAATAGACAGAATAGTGGTTATGATCGTAGTGGGAAAGTACGGGACAGGAATTTTTCTTCGCAAGTAAGGAGATTAACTTCGGATGAGAATTTTGAAGGTAGATCAGTGCAAAGGAGAGGTGTGAGGAGGTCGGGTCAGTTAAACTGGTAAGTGACTGTATTTCGGAAGGTATGCAGTCACAGGTCAAATCGAAAAAGCCTTCTGTGAGTTTGAATAAAATTACTATTAATCCGGCTGAGTTACCTGAAGTGTTAATTGTGTTAGATGGTATTGTCGTTAAAAGTGTCTTCGATACAGGGGCAGATAAGTCGTTCATTTCTTTTGATTGTTATCGGAAATATTTTTCGTATAAGAAGTTGAAAAGGTCAAGTCTTGTGGTTCAGTCAGCACAGGGAGTAGCTTGCGATAATAAAGGTTCAGTAGAATTGGAAGTTGAAATTCGTTCGGTTAAGACATGTTGGGAGTTTTGTGTGTTAGATGGGTTAACAGTGCATTGTATAGTTGGTGTGGATTATATGAAGGATAGAGGAATTAGTTTGGATTTCTTTAAAAAGTCGTTAATCGTGAATAATGATGAGAATGTGAGTAAGAAAGAGCCTGTTTCAGTGTCAGTTAATTTGGAGGAATCTAGTTTAAGTGAGGTTAAGAAGGTGGAGTTTAATAAGTCTTTAGTCGATTTTGGTAAAGTTTTTTCAGATAAACCGAGTTTAACGAATGAAGTTCATATTGGTTTTGACGCACTAGTTGCTAGTAAACCATTTCGTTATGATTTTATATCTAATATTTTTAAATCTTTTTGTGAAAAGTTGGAGACTGAGGTCGGTATGGAACTTACTCAGTCTAATATGGCTGAACGTGTAAATCGTACATTAATTCAAATGATTTCTTCTTAAGTTGGTTCTCATCATGCAAATTGGGACCAGTTTCTTCAGCATTTTGCGTACGCACTTCGTACAGCAGTTCACGAGTCAACGGGGAAAACACCTGCTGAATTGTTTTTGGGTAGAAAAGTCATTACTCCATTCCAAAGGTTAGTTATGGTGTCGGATGCGGAAAGTCAGTACATGTGTCAGGATATTGAGAGGTTGGTTAAGGAAGCTCAGGTTCAAATGGGAAAAGCGCAAGAAAAGCAAGCTCAGTATTATAATATGCGTAGGAGGGAGTTAGAAGTGAAAGTTGGAGATTTTGTGTTAGTAGAAAAGCATTGGTTAAGTTCAAGTCGTCAAAAGAGAGTAGCTAAGTTTGGTCCGAAGTTTGTAGGTCCGTTCGAGGTTTTAGAAGTTCGAAATAATAATTTGGTTGTTGATGTCAATGGTGGAAGGATGACGGTTAATTTGGATCAGGTTAGAGTTTATAAGTTTAGAGAAAATGGTAGTGAAGGTTCTCATGTGTCGAGTGGTGTTTCGCGAAATTCCCAATCCAATGAGTGTCCCGAGTCCAGCACTTCTTCATCTAATTCTTTTCATCAATATTCAAGAAGAAAATTTGGTCAAACAGCTCCAAAAACTGTTCTTGAAAGTCGAAAGCCTAGCAATCCGAGAGCAAAGTATGATAATAAAAATAAGAGAATTGTGTCAGATACATCGGACTCTGTGTGCCATAAAAGACAAAAAATTATAAACTGTCCAGTTCCTCCACCTATTAGACAGCAACCTCACAAACATACATTATCTAATAGTTCACCATCTTCAGTGATTAATCCCCGGAAAAGATTTCGTATGGACACTCGACAAACTGTTAAAAGGACTTTAAAGTCGGAATTTTTGCCCAATAAGAAACAGCGTAGGTCTGGAAAGAAACGTGGTCTAGGATCTTCAGTGACTTCGGGTGCATCTAGAAAGAGGAGACAACGCTCAGATTACCGGCATCAACAGTGTGAATCTCGCCATGGAGTGACCCCAGCAAACCGGCCAGAGCAGAGTCGTCGAGCGGAACTACAAGTATCCCGCGGCATCCATTCAGAACCAGGCTGCAGGCACGACAGTCAACTGTGGCGTCACCGTACAGTTCTGATGACGAAAGATCCTTCGTACAAGGTTTCTGGGACAGGAGGAGAAAGCCATCCTGTAGTATGAAGCCTGCCAGCAGCGAATCATCTCTATGATTGGGTGATAATGTTCTTTATTAAATTTCTATTAGAGTGCATATATGTGGTAGCAATGTGAAAGAATAGAAAGCAGAAAGACTGTTTGGTACTTTTTGGCCATTTTTGGAATTTTTTGACGGACTCACGATTAGTGCTTAATTGTGTTCAAAATTTGTTTGCAAAATTGTTAGTTCTATGTATGTTTGAGATTTTGGTCTTAACTGCTTTTAAAAATTCTGGATCTATTGTTAAATTGTTGTGTTATTTGTTAAAAATGTTACTATATTGTTATATTGTTCATGTGTTATAAAATGTATGTTAATGTTTGTTTAAATTTTCAGAAAGTACAGATAGTAATTTGGGTTATTTTGTACACGCGCCGCGGTTCAGACGCGCACGTGTTTTGCGGTCAAGAAGTCCTTGACACGCGTTTCTATCTCTTATACTAACATTTAATGAATTAACTTTCTTCTTATCGTTCGTGTTTTATGAGTTGCGTTTTGTACTTTAGTTGGGAATGGTTTCCGCAAGTTGCGAAGTTTTAAGCTGCGTTTGAATTTGAAATTGTATTGTATTAAAATTGAATGTTAATGTGATTTTCTTGCAGGGAAGTATACCTGTGTTATGTATTGATTCTGCTATTTTTCTTTTAGTTAATACAGATGAAGAGCATGATGACGTCATTTTGTAAATTTTTGATATTTTTTGATTGTTGCATAAGCACAGCGATATGCCGCTGTACGTATGTGCCCCAATTATTGTTAAAGTGGAGTTAAGTTCTGAAGAATTTTGGGAGTTAGTTCATTGGCTAATGGGTTTGTAGGTATTACGTAGTAGCTGAGTTATTTTAGTATGAAGTAATTGTAATTCTAGATGAAGTCGGAATTTGGATGAGGAAAATTTTTGCGCATTGGGTTTTTTGGACTTGGTGCGAATTCTAGTTTATTAAAGTTGTGGAGAAATTTTTGGTAAAGTTATAGTTGTATTGCAATATTGAGGAAAATTTCGGAAGTTTAGTATTTTGAGAAATTTTAGCACTCCCAGTGGAGTGGGCTGTTTTGAAAGAAGTAATTAGTTTTGAAAACTTTACGAGTTTTTGGAAGTTTTACGGAGGCTATTTGTAAGATAGAAGAATGATTGGATTGAATATGTGAATATTTGAGGCAAACTGAGTTTTTTTTTTTGGTTGTGATGGGTTAAAGTTAATATTTTAAAAGTTATGTTTCGGCGCTAAATTTCACCCATCACTGTGTTTTATTACGGCTCGAAATTTATAACAAGAAAAAGTTCTGGGCATGCATTTGGCCCAGCCCTTTTTCTCTGCGGAGTCCGAGGGGGGGTTGTGAGGGAGTGACCTTTTGTCATAAAGGCACTCTAGTGTTTCTGAGATCGTGACGTCAATAATTTAACATTTAGTAGGCGTAAAAGCGACACCTATCCTCTCTTTTACTTTAACTTTCTAGAGTGTGTGTGCTCTTTCGAATTCCGCAGTTAGCTCGCGGTTATTAGTAATATGTTAATGTGAAGTATCTCAGTTTGCAGCATATAAAAGCTTGGGGGTGAGTTTGAGTGTGTGTGTATGTGTGTGTCTCTGGCATTAGCCAGCAGCCAGCGAGTGCGGACCTCTGCCATTAGACAACGAAATGGATGATTGTTTAGCGAAGTGCTGACGAATAGAAAGTAGCAACGGCCTCCAGTACAGTGGAAAGGAGTTTGGATAGTGGATTTAAGAGTCGGCCGTGGTAAGAAAGTTTAATAGTAGTTCCATTTTAATTATTGATGAAATAAAGAATTATCCACAGCCACGGGCTGTTTAACTAAACTTTGTTCAGCAGCTCAGCCAGGAGACAGTGTCAAGCGTTAGGCGGTGCCACGACTGAGCTAGGTTGGGGCCTGTGAGTATGATTTTAGCTGTTCTTAGTGTTCTCAGTGTGTAAAATTTTAGACTTGCTCCACTTCCCTTCGGCCATTATCACTTGAATAAACTTTGTTGTTTTAACCTAAACTACTGAGTATGTCTGCATATAACGTTACAAACGACACCCAGCGTGCGTGCGCCGTTACAAATAGCGCCCACTGTGGGTTTACCGTTACAAAGCAAGTATTATTACATAGTTCAATACGCAATTAAAGTTTAAGTTTTCATATGATGCCATTGAGCAGAAAAAATATACCAAACATCATACAAGGGTTCAAAAATAAAATAAATAAAATGATGGAAAATAAGAACATTTAAAAAAGAAAACCGTTAATATTCCAAAAGCGATTGCTTTCATTTATCCTCAGAATGCATTGCTAAAAGAACATAAAATCTTCCTTAGTTTAGCTTTGAGATCAAACGTTTTTACTCCTAAATAACAATCGAAACCATTTATGTTAAAATGTCTTAAAATGAAAGAATAATGTATCATTTTAAAACTACTCTTTCGGCCTGGATATTAATATGCGAGAACCTGTACGTACTTTTATTTTTCAAAAGGATCAGAAAAATTTTGGATATGAGACAACATTTTGTAAAAGAGGACTAATTTAGATCTTAATGGGATTCACAAGCACAGTTACTATTTTTAAAAAGAAAATAGTGATTTTTTTTTTCTTGTTATCCTTTTTATAAACTAGAGTACAAAAACTTGTCATCGGGGATTTTTTTTATTACATTACATCAAATTGATCTGGGTAAAAAAATCAGAAAAGCAAATTATCTAAAAACTTTTTCTAGTGCAAATTTCTATTTTTCTAGTCCTAGGTGTAGGCATTTCTCGAGAAGGTTTTCATTAATTTTAGAATATTTAAATTTTAAATACATTTTTTTTCTCATTTAGCAAGTTGGGAGTAAATAATTTAATACTTAAAATAGACGCATAAAAAACTTCTTTCAAAATTGTATTCTATGCATATTGTATAAATATTATATTAATGTATATTTTGGTGCATTTACAAATATTTCTGTAACTGTTCACTACGGTAAAATATTTTGACATAAATAAATTATTATTACATAGATCAATACGCATTTAAAATTTAAGTTTTTATATGATACTATGAAGCAGAATAAATATACCAAACATCATATAAAAAAAATTAAAAATAAAATAAATAAAAGGGGTAAAATAAGAACATTTGAAAAAGAAAATCGTTAATATTCCGAAAGCGATTGCTTACATTTATAATCCAAAAGAACATAAAATCATCCTTAGTATGGCTTTGAGATCAAACGTTTTTACTCCTGAATATCAATCTAATCCCTTTATGTTAGTCTTGAGATGAAAGTATAAATGTATCATTTTAAAACTGCTCTTTCGTCCTGAATATTATTATGTGAGAACCTAAGTACTTATGTTTAGCAGAAGGAACAGAAAAATTTTGGATATGGGCCAACATATTGTAAAAGATGATTATATAAAATCTTAATGGGATTCACAAGGACTGTTCCTGTATTAAAAAAAGAAAACAGGGAATTTTTATCTTTTTATATTTTTTATAAACTAGAGTACAAAATCTTGTATTCATGTCATCCGGGATCTTTTCAATTATATTGCATTAGTTTGATATGGGAAAAGGAATCGGAAAAGCGAATTATCTGAAAACTGTTTCTGGTGCGAATTTCTATTTTTGGACTTCTAGATGTATGGATTTCTAGAAAAGGATTTCATTACTTTTAAAATTTAATTTGAATTTTACATTTTTTCCTTTTTATTTCATTTGCCTAGACAGTAGCTGGGTGTAAAAGTTTAATCTTAGAAACACACGCATAAAAATACTTCCATTTCAAAATTTCATTCTATGTATATTGTATAAATATTGGATTAATGTATTTTTTGGTGCTTTTAAAAATGGTTCTGTAACTTTTCACTTCGGTAAAATGTTTTTGACATAAATAAAGTATTATTACATAGATCAATACGCATTTAAAATTTAAGTTTTTATTTGATAGCATTAAGCAGAAAACATACCAAACATAATAAACAGGGTTTAAAAATAAAACAAATAAAATGGGTAAAATAAGAACATTTAAAAAAAAAAATCGTTAATATTCCGAAAGCGATTGCTTACTTTTTTCCCCAGTATGCATTGCTAAAAGAACATAAATTCATCCTTAACACTAGAACAGCCGGATTTTGGACATACCTAAAACCGCCGTTTGGTGTCATTTTGACCCCCATGAGAAATTCAAGCCATATTAAAATAAATATATTTTTTAAATGATAATAGAGGTTTAAATTGAAAAATATATAAGTTTTTAAAGGTTTTATAAGTTTTTCTTTTTTGTTTATTTAGTTTTTAGAGATCGTTTATCCCAATTTTTACATTCTTTTGAAATGACAGTATATAAATGACAATGTATAATTCAAAATATTTTACTACACAATAGCACACAAATACAATAGATTTAATAATATATATATATATATATATATATATATATATATATATATATATATATATATATATATATATATATATATATATATATACATACATATATATATATATATATATTACAAATTTAAAATTTTTTCGCCAAAACTAACCTTTATACTACCTTAATTTTCTTATAATAATGTTCCGTACTTACTTCAAATTATTAAATTAAAATCTTGTTTCTAAATCTAATCTGTTAATCTGTATGCAGACGATATAAATTCTTAATTTGCCTTAAAAAACATTATTCCAGTATGCGTAAATTTTAAAAGATGGCTCTAAATTAAAAATATTCTTAATTAAAACTTTATTTCTTAATATTCCAAATAAAACTGATTTCTTCTATGTTTTTATCAACCCTTTTTAAGAAAATCCCATTAAATTTATTCCAAAACCATACCTTTCAAAAAATATCATTATTTTATTTTATCTATTTATTTATTTTTCCGCCGTCAACCTTTGATGTGTGCATTAATAAATTCATTTCTTTTCTTTTTCTCTTAAAATTAATTATTTATAAAAATCGTCTGCCTAAGAAATTATGAGTCGATTATAAATTGGTTAAATAATATATTTTTAAAAATAAATTTATCGTCTGTGTAAAATAGCCTCGTATCTGGACAAGAATTCTGTTTACATAAAAGGATGATGGTTTGAGATTACAGAAAGTTCTAGAATTTTCTTTTTAATTTTAAAAGGTGGAAGTCTCGAGATGAGAAGGAAAGAGATTCTGGAGTTCTTTCGTCGATGAGTACGGCTGATTGAAGTAAATGATGGAATATTTTTTGGACATTTCGGTAAAAGATCGTTTGCAAAAAGGAGTTTTTCCCTCTATAATGACTACAGTTGAATAAATAAACTTACAGCTACCAATGAGTGATTTATTGGATACTCTACATTTATTTATTTTTTATTTTTTTCCTCGCTGGCCATGACTTCTGTGCAAAGAACGGGGACCCTGGCGATGATGTTTTTGGCTCCTAACTTTAAAATGTCACAGTCTTTTCTAGAGTCAACAGGATGTTTTATGCCTGCGCTGCCTTTTTACGTTTTTAAAGAAACTGGCTATGGAACGAAGTGATAATAAAAACTGTGGATCGCTGAATAATTTGCCCGTCATTATTGGATGTGTTCTTAAGCAAAAACTGCCATAGTCTCATGATTTCTGGAGTGACAAAAACAGAGGAATTGTTCCTGTAAAGTGCTTTGGTCGATAAAAAGTAGTCCTCTTATGATGAAAAAGAAAAAAAAAAAATAATAATTACAAGACCATTTCTTGTTAATTGGTGAATATAAAAATATTTTTTCGAGATAGTTGAGACCCATAGGATTTCGGTGAGATTTTTTTTTTTTTCGTAGTGTTTTGATTATTATTATTTGTATACTTTTTATGTATTTATTTAAATTAATTATTCTCTGTTTGTCAGGTTTATTTATTTGATTATTTGTCTGTGAAATTTATTTACTTGCCTATTTATGAGTATTATTATTATCATTATTATGTGTTGGAGATTTAAACATTTTTGTTCTTAAGGATTAAATTGAAGAGTATGATATTCTTAGACAATTACCGTTGCATATTAAGATTATTATGATATTTTTATGCACGCTTAAAGATAAGTTCGTAATAATAATGAAGTATAAAAAAACTTAGAAGCTCAAGTTATTTTTTAAAAAAAGTACATTTTCTAATTTATTGATATTTGTTTGTTATCACGAACTGGTTTGTTATCACGAACTTCTCTGAATGCAGTATTTTTATGATGATGTTCCTGTTACTAGACATTTGAGATAGAAAACTAAGTTAACATTTATGTTTTTTTTCTTTATTTGTTAGAATTTCTAGTGACAGTGAGCTTTGGTTCCCGGATTCTTTATAATTTATTTAAATTCAGTAAGAAATGGAACTGTGCAAGGCTGTTGCTAGAATTTTGACTGATAAATATGATTAATTTTTTCAGTAAATTTTGTGATTTTAAGTAAGAAATTACCTATAATTAAAATTTTTGAATATGTTTATGATCTATAAAATAATAGAATTAAAAGTTGATCCCAATTTAAGGTATATCTATGATATTTACAATTTCTGTTTTATTAGATAAAATTTCTGGTTAAAGTTAGCAGCTAAATATAGTAATTTTGAAAAAATATGTAATTGATAGAAATCATTAACTTTGAAATTTATTGCGAATGATTTTACGATTAGGATTTATTAAAGAAAATAGAAGTGCTTCATTTATTCTAATGAGTAAGAATAAAAAAATTATGGAAGATCCTAAGTTCGTACCGTTTGACCCGAGTTCTGGAATGAACATTTTGTCTTGGTTAACTTATTTTGATAAAACATGTGATAGGGAACAGAAAAATCTAGAATGGAAATTTAATTCTATTGCGCAATATTTGAAAGGTGAAGCGCAAAAAATTTATATCAATGACTGCTTAAATTGTACGGATTATGAACAAATTAAGAAAATTTTGATAGAAAGACTCATTGAATTGGACTTCCCGAGTTTTTCTGATTTTTCAAATCTGAAATTAGATAATTTAGACAATTTAGAAACTTATTTTCGTAAAAAAGTGGAAATTGGTAGGAAATTACATCTTAGTGAAAATATACTATTACAAGGTTTAACTGATGGTTTAAAACCAGAATTCAAAAACAATATTATTATAAATCATCCTAGTAGTACCACAGAATGGTACCGGGTTGTCAAACAATTCGTGGAAGTTTCCACCCCACTAGTTTCAAACCAAGTAATAAATCAACCATCAGCTAGACAAAATTTTCAACCTTTTCAATCAACTAGGCCCTGGATTCAGCCAGTTAGGCCCAATAATACACCTAGGAATTGGATTCCCCAAAGACAATCTCAGTTTCAAAGACCTAGAGTTTGTCAAAATAATTATATTCAAAATTCATATTCTTCAAGACCTTGTAGGATATGCACAAATAGGGGTGTGAGTAATGCTTTTCATTGGGAAAGAGAATGTATTTTTAGGAATGAGTTGCCATCCTCTGATACTCTTCCAAATATCTCACAAAATAATTCTCATAATGTTTGGCAATTAATTGTGTATGGATGTACAAATAATTATAATTTGCCATGTGTTGTAGATACTGGCTCAACTATTGCAATATTGCCAATTAAATTTGTTAAAAAACTTAATGCTAAAATTGAGACTATACCCTCAGTTACCATTGGTCAGGCAAAAGGATTTTTACATATAAATAAAAAATGTAGTGTTCTTCTAAAAGTGGGTAAAATTAAAAAATATGTTAACTTTTTAGTATGCAATACAAATTTGGATTATGCTATTTTGGGGTTAAAAGAATGTTCTAAATTTAAATTAACCATAGAATGTAAAAATTGTATTGTAAGACAGGGAAGGAAAATTATAACTAACAGTATATCCATACATAATGAGAGATCCCTTCATTTCAATACAGTAAATATGGACCAAGTACAACAAAACAGGGATCAATCTAATGAAATTGTAACCTCAGAATATAAAAAAATATGAAATTAAATACTGGTAATACTGTAGCAATAGATAATTATGATAATGAAACACTGAATGTAAGTAATCATGATATAGAGTTACAATCTACTTGTGGAAATATTATGAAAAATGAAGACTGTGTTGAATATGATCACGAAATTAATGTGCATCCTGATTATAGAGGTTCCATGACTCTTCAAAATTTTCGCGATAATTCGGATTCAGATTTAACTGGGGAAATAAATTTAATTCAAGATGTAAATTTAAGGGAATTAGTTCATATTTATAGTGATATTTTTGCAAAGCATAAATATGATGTGGGTAGGATAAATATTGAACCACAACGCGTTATATTAAAATCTGACCTACCTATATCTTTGAGGCCCTACCGAACATCTCCCCTAGAAGAAATAGAAATAAAAAACCAAATTCAATCATTGTTAGCAGCCGGACTGATAAAGGAAAGTAATAGCCCCTATTCTGCCCCTGTTACACTAGTTATGAAAAGAGAGGAAGGTAAAAAAACGCGATTATGTATAGACTATAGAAAATTAAACGCAATAATTAAAAACGATGCAGAACCCTTGCCCCGTATCGATGGAATTTTAGATAAATTGAGTAGTGCTCAGTATTTTTCAACTTTGGATTTAGCCTCTGGCTACTGGCACATACCAATACATCCATCCGATACAGAAAAATTAGCATTTACAACCAATTTTGGACTTTTTGAGTGGCTCGTGCTCCCTTTTGGCATAAAAACGGGCCCTCCCATATTCAATAGAACCATTCGAAGGATCCTTAATAAATATAAAATCGACTTTGCGTGCCAATATTTTGATGATATTATAATTTTCTCTTCCTCTTTAGAAGAACATTTAAACCATTTAGCTCAAATTATTGACATTTGCAAACAAGAAAACATTAAACTTAAACTTTCTAAATGTAAATTAGGCCAAAATAAAATCAATTTCTTAGGTTATGAAATCACTAATGGAACTATAACTCCAGCAAACGCCAATATTGAAACCATCAAAAATTTAAAACCTCCTTCCAATGTGAAAGAGTTACAACGATTTCTAGGTTCCATTAATGTTTACCATAAATTCATTAATAAATATGCTGAAATTAGATATCCTCTAAATCGATTACTTAAAAAAGACACAATATGGGAATGGAATTCAGAGTGCCAGGACTCTTTTGAAAAATTAAAAAATTCTTTAATCGCAAAACCCATCCACAAAATTTATGATCCTAAATTACCTTTACATATGTTTGTAGATGCCTCTCAGATAGCAGTAGGTGCCGTTCTAAAACAACCTGATAAAGATAATTTCTTACATCCTATTGCTTATCATTCTCGAATTTTGAAGAGTTATGAGCAAAATTATTTCATAACTGAATTAGAATGTTTAGCTATTATAGATACTCTTGACAAATTCTATCATTACTTTCATGGTGTCATGTTTACAATTCATACGGACCACGCATCTCTAGTACGGTTAAAGAGTGTTAAAAACTTAAGAGGTAGGCTTTTTAGATGGTCGCTCAAACTTAGTATGTTTGATTATGAGATAAAATATGAAAAGGGTTCAACAAATGTCGAAGCAGACATGTTGTCACGAAATCCTGTTTGTCATTTTAATCAACATATTAGTTTATTGCTAGATAGGATAGAAATTATAGAGATGCAAGACAAAGACAATGTTTGTGACAAAAAATATAAAAAAGAGAATGGAATTATTATAGTTCAGAAAAAGGGATTCAAAAAAATTGTTGTACCAATGTCATTAAGAAAAAAATTACTCCATATTGCTCATGATAATTTTGGACATTTAGGGATTCAAAAAATGCTTAATTTAATATCTCCCAACTATTATTGGCCTAATATGAAAATAGACATTACAGAATTTGTTAAACATTGCGACACCTGTCAGAAAAATAAAAAACCAAAACAGAAAAGATTCGGCTTATTACAAGCTATGCCAGCAACAGATCAACCTTTTGAATGTCTTTCTATTGATACTGTTGGTGGATTTAACTATTACAACTCAACAAAAAAATTCTTACACATAATAATAGATCATGCAACTAGATTTGTTTGGGCTTTTCCCTCCAAAAATGTTACCACTGAAACATACACTAACTGTTTAAAACAAATTTTCAATATCAAAGCACCTCAAAAAATAATTAGTGACAGGCATAAATCTTTCAGATCTCCAAGATTTAAGAAATTCCTTAGAAATCATCATGTTCAACAGCGTTTTACATCCGCACATCATCCTCAGACCAATGGAAAAGTAGAGCGAATTAATCAGACTATAGTTACCAGGCTTAAATGTAAAGTTAATTCCACTTCTTCTAAAATACCTTGGACTAGATTATTAAACCAAGTCATCGAAGAATACAACAATACGCCCCATTCTATCACCAGATTCCCACCTGCCTATTTATTTTATGGTCAATTGCCTTATGAATCTCCTTTAAAACAAAACTATTATCCACCAGTAGACAAAGCCCTCAAAATTGCGAAAGCGCGAACTCGGGAATTTCACCTTAAAAGTAAAAGACTCTATGATCGAAATTTTGTCGAATGCCCATTAAAAATACAAGACTCTGTAATTTATGAAGAATTTAAATACCCTAACACTCGAAAATTAGAACCTACTTTCTCTGGACCCTATAAAATTATAAATAAACTTTCTGATGTTACTTATGAAATAAATAAATTTAATTATGAGACAGGACAGAATTCCGTTATTGTGCATGTTTCTAAATTAAGACCCTATTTTTCACCAGAAGATTTTAAACTGTTTCATGAGCAACCCAAAAAACAAACAAAACCTCAAATACAATCACAATCACTAGATTAAACTAAAGTAAAGACAGTAGATTAAATTTTAATTCTTATTCTTTAAATATTTTATCACCATAATTTTCAACATTAGCAGGTATGTTCTTGGTGCGCAACAAGAATATTACTTGTTTTTGGGAGTTTTTGGGATCAAATTGGGCTCCTTATGCAGGCATTGGAAATGCTCCATGTGCTGTGTAGAGTTGTGAGAGTAAAAAACTCATAAGTGACTTTTTACTCTCACAACTTTACACAGCACATGGAGCATTTCCAGCGTATCTCCACAGATTTAATAAAGCGGACACTCCGGACTGTGCATGCGGCACGGAGGGTACGCCTAAACATTATCTCCTCCACTGCCCACTCACCCAACAGTACCACCTGGTAAACATAACAGCAAATAATGATAAACTGTGGCACGAACAATTAGGTAAAAACAAACACGTACAAAATAAAGCAAAAACAGTAATCAGGTGGCTCCAAGAAAACTGCGACAGTATCACAACATTAAAGCAAACAAACACATAAAACAGAAAGCCCTCTCATTTTGATAACCCAGCACAAACATAATACTGTATGTTATGTGTTATATGTTGTATGTTAAAAAAAAAAAAAAAAAAAAAAAAAAAAAAAAAAATGTTTGTATATGTTTTATGTCCTTTAGCAGTGTGCGGTAGTCGCACAACATCAGCTGTAACCATGGCCCGCAATAGGAGCCCCGCAACATATGAATTGCATGCACAACGAATATCAACAACGGTTCAGCAAGTTGTGCAATATGACATAGTAAGAAGCTTCAAACGCCCCCGACACTGCTTGTCCGTCCACTGTGTTGTGTTATAATATATATATATATATATATATATATATATATATATATAAAAGGTCTAGGAATCCCCTAATGCCAAAAAAAAAAAAAAAATAAAAAAAAATAAAAACTGCTTTTATTTTAAGTTTTTTCATTTATTATTTTAATTTTTTTTAAACTCTTTATTTAACTATTTTTTTTAATTTTATTATTACTAATTTTTATTTATTTAATTATTTATTTTTGACAGCTCGCCTCTTTATTTGGTGCAGTAGGACTCTGTCCGCACAAAATACCGGACCCGCTCTAATGGGGCAACCCAGGGAGCCAGTTTTTCTCGGTGGGGTACGGTAGAAAGGTGGGTTCTTGTCTCTCTCTCTGCAACGCTCTCGTTTGCCTTGCTATTTGGCGCAAAAATTTTCCTCCATCAGCGGTACGACTTAGCTTTTCGGCCATTTTCTGTTTTTTTTTTTTTTTTTTTTTTTTTTAATTCCCTCAAATTTTTTCCAACACTCAGCTAAGTTCAGTACCATTGTTTAGGCTCAAAAACATCCAGTCCCATTTCGTCTGGTAAGATGAGTACAAGGTGTGCGGCAACAAATCACAAAGTTAACCCAATGTGCAATAAACCACAAAGATTACCAACAAAGCACTTAACCTAAACAGCCGACCCGGGTACTTGTCTTAGTGGTTCGCCACTTTGCCGGCAAAAATTACATCATGTACGCTAATGGCGCCTGGTGCATGTAAAATCCGTCGTGGGTGCAAAGTCCTCCAAGTTACCTGTGAATTATACCTCTGGAGGTGCCTTGCCAGGTGAAGGTTCTCGTCATCTGATCAAGGCTCTGAATTACGAGACCATCTTGCGAAGCCAATTACAGTTCAAACAACAAACAGGCGAAACAAAGTATGCTCAACGACAAGCAAGTACAGCAGAAATGATGGCATGCGTAGCAAAGAAAACAGGTTTATTGCCGCTACGCGGCAATTAGGCGGTCGACCGCCCCGATACCAGGTATCTAACCCGTTAAGCTGAGATAACTCGGCAGGTAGGGGCCTGGCCATCGGTTAGAAAGAAAGAAAGAAAGGTGTGCACTTTGATTGTAAAGGCTTTCAAATTGATGTTGATAAATTAATTTTAAGTGTATTTAAGTCTAACTATATTTACTCATTTATTGACATTAGTATTATTCTACTTATTCAGCAGATATTTATAACAGTTATAAAATCTGATGATTCTACTTAAACGTATAACATAATATGTGATTTTCAGTGATTGTGAAAACTACAGAAATTAAAAGTTTTTCAAAAAAGCACACTATTTTTATTTCCATTTCTCAATTAAGAATGACACCTTTTATTCCTATTTGTATTTTATTATTAAAGTTTATAAATCATGTGTAGATAAAACATTATTCTACATTTGGCATTTGAAAACTTATAACCAAATTTGACAATTTTGTAAAAGAGTATCAGAGAGGAATTATTGTAAGGAAATACTGGTTGAGAGTCTATTTTCTAAATAGTTAGATTTAATTTTATTTGGATTTTGGAATTATTATGATTTTTTTTATTTATACTTTCGACTAGCAAAAAATACTTTCTTATGCTATTAGAAGATAAGAAAATTATTTAGTTGCTATGTAATTATTTTTATCCTCAACCAATATTTTCCCTATCAATAATAAACAAATTGTGATATTTTCTTTTGATTACACTCTTGTTTTATTATTATTATCATTATGATTTCTATAATGAAGTTTAGTATTAATTATACTCTTATTGGGAAATATTAGGATATGGAGTCTTATTATACTACTACTTATTATAGTTGTTATTATTTTTATTTAAATTTTTCTATGTTATTTATTATTGATATTGAGAGTGATGCTATTTATTATTAAAAAATTGATATATTATTGAAAGAAAAATTTGATTGATTGTTAAAAGATGTTGGATCCAACATAACATAAAAAACAAAGATTAAACTAGATTTGGAGATATTTAATTAAAGAGACTGTATTCAGTGAACATTGTTTCTAGATCTAATCTGTTAATCTGTATGCAGACGATATAAATTCTTAATTTGCCTTAAAAAACATTATTCCAGTATGCGTAAATTTTAAAAGATGGCTCTAAATTAAAAATATTCTTAATTAAAACTTTATTTCTTAATATTCCAAATAAAACTGATTTCTTCTATGTTTTTATCAACCCTTTTTAAGAAAATCTTATTAAATTTATTCCAAAACCATACCTTTCAAAAAATATCATTATTTTATTTTATCTATTTATTTATTTTTCCGCCGTCAACCTTTGATGTGTGCATTAATAAATTCATTTCTTTTCTTTTTCTCTTAAAATTAATTATTTATAAAAATCGTCTGCCTAAGAAATTATGAGTCGATTATAAATTGGTTAAATAATATATTTTTAAAAATAAATTTATCGTCTGTGTAAAATAGCCTCGTATCTGGACAAGAATTCTGTTTACATAAAAGGATGATGGTTTGAGATTACAGAAAGTTCTAGAATTTTCTTTTTAATTTTAAAAGGTGGAAGTCTCGAGATGAGAAGGAAAGAGATTCTGGAGTTCTTTCGTCGATGAGTACGGCTGATTGAAGTAAATGATGGAATATTTTTTGGACATGTCGGTAAAAGATCGTTTGCAAAAAGGAGTTTTTCCCTCTATAATGACTACAGTTGAATAAATAAACTTACAGCCACCAATGAGTGATTTATTGGATACTCTACATTTATTTATTTTTTATTTTTTTCCTCGCTGGCCATGACTTCTGTGCAAAGAACGGGGACCCTGGCGATGATGTTTTTGGCTCCTAACTTTAAAATGTCACATATATATATATATACATACATATATGTATATATATATATATATATATAATATTACACAATAAAATTGATAAGAAAAGAAACAAAAAATAAAAATACAAATAATATGAATTAGCGTACAACATGTTTCAAAGAGAGAAAATAAAAAACCTAATTCCTGAATAAGCATATAAATGTGTTCCAAAGTTACTTAGACAGTAGCACAATTAATACAATAGACGTGCTTGATGGTGACATCAACACACTTACCACAAATTGGTTTCTGACATCCCTCACAGCTTGCAGAAGTTTTATTTCGTCCCTTGCAATGTTGAAAAGCACATTTCTTTCGCTTCAGGGTCTGTGGTCGATGAATTGAGGAGCATCTGTTGCGCAACGCGCTACTTCTCAATTCTCCCACAAGGGCAAGAATAAATTCCCGACGTGAAATTGAGGTTTTTGAGCATTCCTTGAAAATTATCCAAGCATTTAGTGCAGCAATATCAAAAACGTTATAAAAGACGTGAAGAGGCCATCTGCGAGTTCCAAATCTTGTATAATATTTTCGTAGCATCTGATCTGCTACATCTACACCACATTTAGTTTTATTTTAGTAAACAACAGTGTTCGGCTTCTTCTTTGCACTACTTTCTGCAAACACATTCGTGTGCATAGTGCTCAGAATCACGACATTCTTTTTTTTCTTGCACCTGTATATCGTGAGTATTTTATTTCCATTTTTCAGTGCAGAAAATGAGTATCGTGGGGAAGATATGTCGCGAGCAGTAGGAGGTAATTCTTTCTTGTTTAGACGCGTCGTCCCAACGATTGTGGTTTTCTTTGCCGAAAGTTCATCGGCAAGCTTTACAGACGTGAAAAAATTGTCAGTAGTGACATTGAGACCGGAGTTTAGATATGGTTGTAGTAATTTCAGCACTACACTTTCTCCAAGTTGTAAATCAGTTGGCCGCTCTTCATCCTTACCTAAATAAGGTTAGCCATTTAACACATATTTCAAATTTACATCAGTTGCTAGCCAGAACTTGATGCCGAATTTGTCCGGTTTATTTGCCATGTATTGGATGAATCTGCACCTTGACATACAAGGCAACAACTGTCCGTCAACGGTTATTTCTTCACTAGGATTATAAGTCATCTGCACAAAGCTTTGAATGACCTAGTGCCCCACGGGCGTATAAGAGGCATCCAGTTCTACCATACTTCAAAAACAGACTTTGTCTTGAAAATTTATCATTTTTCTTATGGTGGTCAAAATGACACCTGTTGGCTGTTTTAGGTATTTCTTTGATTATTTTTTTTATTAATTAATATAGAAAGATGAAACATTGTCACAGTACGCTTAATATAATTTTAGAAAAAGTAAAAAAAAATATGAGCTGCGGTGTTCGCTTACATGTTGAAATAAAGCATTGGAAATTGAAAAAAATTGTGAAATGACCCCAACGGCGCTTCTAGTGTTAATAAGTCTTTGAGATCAAACGTTTTTACTATTAAGTAACAATCGCAGCTATTTATGTTAGTCTTGAGATGAAAGTATAAATGTATCATTTTAAAACTGTTCTTTCGTTCTGAATATTATTATGCAAGAACCTAAGTACTTTTATTTTTCAGAAGGAACAGAAAGATTTTGGATACGGGACAACATATTGTAAAAGAGCATTTTATAAAATGTCAATCGGATTCGCAAGGACTGTTCCCATTTTAAGGAAGAAAAAAAATTATCTTCTTTTTTTATAAACTAGAGTAGAAAAACTTGTATTTATGTCATTGGGAATCTTTTGAATAATGTTACATCAGCTTCATCTGGGAAAAGGAATCAGAAAAGCAAATTATCTAAAACCTGTTTCTGGTGTAAATTTCTATTTTTGTAGTTCCAGATGTATGGAATTCTAGAGAAGGATTTTATTACTTTTAGATTTTAATATATATTTTAAATGTTTTTTTTTTTCATTTACCTAGGCTGTGACTGTGTGTAAGAGTTTAACAGTAGAAACAGACGCATAAAAATACTTCCACTTTCAAAATTTTATTCTATGTATATTGTATAAATATTGGATTAATGTATATTTTGGTGCATTTACAAATGTTTTTGTAACTGTTATCTACTGTAAAATAATTTTGACATAAATAAAGTATTATTACATGCTTCAATACTCATTTAAAATTTTATATGATACCATTCTGCAGAAAAAATATACCAACCATCATACACAGGGTTTAAAAAATAAATAAATAAAATGGGTAAAACAATAACATTTTAAAAGGAAAATCGTTAATACTACTAAAGCGATTTCTTATATTTATCATCGGAATGCAGTGCTAAAAGAACATAAACTCATCCTTAGTATGGCTTCGAGATCAAACGTTTTTACTCCTAAATAACAATTGAAAATGTTTATGTTAGTCTTAAAATGAAAGTATAGTGTATCATTTTGAAACTACTCTTTTGGCCTGGATATTATCATGCGAGAACCTAAGTACTTTTGTTTATCACAATGAGCAGAAATTTTTTTGATATGGGCCAAAATATTATAAAAGAGGATTATACAGGGTGAGTCATAAATATCGAAACAATAGGCTATCTCCTTAAATATTGCCTCTAGACCCATACTTCCAATTGCAAAAATTTATTTTAAAAAAAAGTAAAATTTTTCATAAGATAAGTTGCAACTCCATGGGGGGTCTATTTGAAAAAAATACGAAAATTAAATTTTTATACGGCCCCCGTAGAGCAAAATTCCCAATTAGAAAATTATTCCTTATCCATTCCTTAATTGAACAAAAAAAAATTTCATCTCCGAATCTAAAAACCTGACAGAGATATTAAAATCCAAAATTCTCCAAAATCCGTGACTTACGCCACTTTACTATACTTGTAAACGAAGAGTTTTGAACGCATTTTAAAAGCAAATGAGGGATCGTCCACAAATTATCTGTTATTAAATGTCGATTTAAGACAGTGCCTCTTATTTGGACATAATAAAGTAGCGTATTGATTTAAATTAAAACTTGTTTTCAAATTATGTTGATCGTCAGCACTGAAGGTCCGCATGGATCGAAATATCTAGGTCCGGGACCCAAACCGACCCTTAGGGAAAAAAAGTTCTGCCCGACATGGAAAAATGTTAAAATCATAACCCAGACCGGCCAAGAAAAAAGTTTAAATCATAGTCCGGAATTTCTACATTGTTTTTCACCCCGGTGTGGTTAAAAATCATTCGTATGGAGGCGTTCTGACAAAAAATACTTATTATGGCTTTTCGTTTTTTATATAGGGTGAGTCATAAATATCGAAACAATAGGCTACCTCCTCAAATATTACCCCTAGACCCATACTTCCAATTGCAAAAATTCCTAAAAAAGGTGAAATTTCTGATAAGATAAGTTGCAACTCCATGGGGGGTCTATTTGAAAAAATACGAAAATTAAGTTTTTATATGGCCCCCGAAGGGAAAAATTCCCAACTAGGAAATTATTCTTTATCCATTCCTAAATTGAACAAAACAAATTTCATCACCGTATCTAAAAACCCCACAGAGATATTAAATCTCAAAATCCTCAAAAATTCCTGACTTACACCACTTTTCCCTACCTATAAACGGTGATTTCTTCAGTCAATTTCAACGCTAGTTAAGGAACATTCACAAATTGCAATTTAATAAAAATCGGTTTAAGATAGCGCTTTTTCTTTCGACATAAAATAGCAGCGTATAGTTTTTACGTTAAATTTTTATATCAGACGTCTGCCTGGGTCAAAATATCTAGATCAGGTCCCAAACTGACCCATAGGGGAAAAAGTTAGGCGTAGCCTGAAAAATATGTAAACATCATAACCCGGACTGATCTGGAAAATAGTTTAAATCATAGCCGGGTCAGTCGCGAATTTCTACATAGTTTTTTACTTCGGCGTGGGAAAAAATTGTTTCATATGGAGAAGTTCTGACCAAAAAATTCTTTTATAGCTTTTCGTTTTTTATATTTATACTTTTTATTATAAAAGAAGCGCCAAAGGTTGTAATATATTTATTTTATCAATGAATCTCTATTTATATGTAAATGTTTCACTTATATTTTAATATCGTTAATCCATATCCAATGCGTTGGAGACTTTGAAAAATGTTATACAGTAAAACTTTTTAAGACGGAATCACACAGGAAAGAAAAAATACGTTATAGACAGGTGCCCTCCCTAGAAGATGTAATTGAAGCTTATTTTTTTTCTCATGTACTATTGTATTTATTTTGCATGGATCAATATATTTTCCGTTTAAGACAGACTTCCGGAATAGGCAGATATATTTTCACTGGTTTTATTGTATTTAATTTTTTTAGCCTTTGATTATCTATTTAAAAAAATAAATGTTAAAAGTTTTTTATTCTTTGTAAAATAAAGATTTTAAAATCTATATGTTTTTCGTAAAAAATTCGATTGAGCCGAATTTTATTTATTTTATGCGCGTATTAAGTCAGTCAGAGACAGTGATTTAAATACGGATTTTATCGAGACCGGGTTTGAAAATTTTATCCAGTGTGGACCTAAGTTGAAGGAAGCAGTCCCCTCCCTTATGAAAAGTACGCTAGGCCCGGCCTGGCGAGTCTTCAGAAGAAAAAAAAAATCTCGGTCCTGGCCCTACCTGGGCCCAGAATACAGATTTTTGAACATCCTCTGGAGGACGGTATAAAGCCTGAAGTTATCAGAGCTAAATTTAAAAAGAAAAAAAAAGCATTTTTTTTAAATAACTGACGGACATTTAAACAATACACTTCGTTTTTCTGCATAATGATTTCCCCCCTCTATTTCTTGTTTTTAAGCTATTAAGCTAAATGTTAAGAATTTTTAAAGGAAAAAAGAACTTCAAACACGTTATTTTTCATTTTTCTACATTAGTTTTGTTTTGACAAATTTGAAAAAATGTTTACTCTTGAAAAAATGTTTGCTTTTTAAAATATAATTTTTTAAAAGTTTAATAATTTTAAAATTAATATAAAAAAAACCTTGGAACAAAACTATAATCAGATTATCATCTTTAATTAAATGGAAAGAAATTGAAATCCGATAAATAATGTTACGAGTTATAACGATTTTTGATTGTCCCATTTAAACCGGTACTAACCACATGAAACTTTTATAAATTGTATGGGAAATTTTAAGATGTGATTTTCTTAGTTAATTACAAGGCTAACCATCACAAAAAAGAAAAAAAATCAAAATTCTAACTCAAAAAATGGATTTTTTACGCGTTTCCTAGAACTGTTAAAGTAACATTGTTTTTTGAATTGCGCGCATTTCAATTTGTGTCTAATCCCTTAAAACCTGATGAATTTTTTAAACGGCTATAACTTTGCAAATTATGCAACATTTTGTGTCTTATTCAGGACTGAATAAGGAAAGTTTTCCTAATTGGAATTTTTGTCCTACGGGGGCCGTATAAAAATTTAATTTTCGTAACTCTTCAACCAGACCCCCCCCCCCCATAGAGTCGCAATTTATCTTATCAAAAAATTCACATTTTTTATGAAATTTTGCAGTTGGAAGTATGGGTCTAAAAGCAATATTTAAGGAGATAGCCTATTGTTTCGAGATTTATGACTCACCCTCTATTTATACTTTTTATTATTAAAGGAGTGCTAAAGGCTGTGATAGTTTTATTTTATCAATGGATCTGTCTTTATATGTAAATATTTCACTTATATTTTAATATTGCTAATCCAGATCTCGTGCGTTGGAGACTTTGAAAAATGTTATACAGTAAAACCTTTTAAGACGGAATCACATAGGAAAGAAAAAAATACGTTATAGACAAATGCCCTTCCTAGGAGGGTTAAATGGAGTTTATTTTTTCTCAGGCATTATTGTATTTATTTTACATGGATCAACACATTTTCCGTTTAAGACAGAATTCCGTAATAGGCAGACGTTTTTTCTCAGGTTTTATTTATTTATTTTTTAGCGTTTAAATATACTATTCTTAAAAAATATATAATTTTTTTTTTTTGTAAAATAAAAGGAATTTTAAAATCTATGTGGTTTTCATAAAAAAATTCATTGAACCAAATTTTACTTATCTCAGGCACGTATTAGGTCAAAAAGAGACAGTGATTTTAATACGGGTTGTTCGAGACCAGGATTGAAAATTTCGTCCAGTGCAGACCTAGGAAGAAGGAAGCTTTCGCCTTCCGGTATGAAAAATACGCTAGGCCCGGATAGGAAAGTGTTCAGAAAAATTAGCCTCTCGGTCCTGACCCGACCTGGGCCCAGAATACAGATTTTTAACAGCCTCTCTAGGATGATAAAAAGCTTGAATTTGTGAGAGGTAAATTTCTAAAAAATATTTAATGTGCAACTTAGAAAAGCATTCTTTTATATAACTGAAGGGCAGTAAAACAGTACATTTCGTTTTTCTGCATAATGAATTTTTTTCGACTATTTCTTGTCTTTAAATTATGAAGAGTTAAGAAGTATTAAAGAAAAAAAGTACAAACTTGAAAAATGTCATTTTAATTATTTTACATAGTTTTATTTCGGGCAAAAATGAAAAAATATGTACTTTTGAAAATATGATTTTTTTCAAAGTTATATTATTTTTTCAATAAATATTTTTAATAGTTTTAAAATTAATATTGTAAAACAAAAACCCTGAAACAAAACTAAAATCAGATTTTCATCTTTAATTAAATGAAAAGAAACTGAAATCCGATAAATAATATTTTGAGTTATAACGATTTTTACTTATCCCATTTAAACTAGTACTAACCATATGAAATGTTTATAAATTTTAAGATAAATTTTAGGATGTGATTTTCTTAGGAAATTATATGGCCAACCATCACAAAAAAAAGAAAAAAAAGGAAAATTCTAACTCGAAAGTTAAATTTTTTATACGTTTCCTAGAACTGTTAAAGTAACATTGTCTTTTGAATTGCGCACATTTCAATTTGTGTCTAATCCCTTAAAAGCTGATAATTAATTCAAACGGCTATAGCTCTACGAGTTTTGAAGATATGAAGATGCAACTTTTTGTGTCTCACTCAGGACTGGATAAAGAAAGTTTTCCTAACTGGAATTTTTATCCTACGGGGGCTGTATAAAAAGTTAATTTTCGAACATTTTCAAATAGACCCGCCATGGAGTTGCAACTCATCATATCAAAAATTTCACCTTTATTTATGAATTTTTGCAATTGAAAGTATGGGTCTAGGGGCAATATTTAAGGAGATAGACTATTGTTTCGATATTTATGACTCACCCTGTATAAAATCTTAATGGGATTCACAATTACTGTTCCTATTTTAAAAAAACAAATAGTGAATTTTAATCTTCTTTTTTATAAACTAGAGTACAAAAACTTGTATTCATGTTATGGGAGATCTTTTGAATTAGATTAGGGGCCGTCCATACATGATATCACGCTTGAAGGGTGGAGGGGGGGAGGGGTATATGAAATTGTAACAGTTTGTGACAAGGAGGTGGAAGGGAGTACGAAAAAATGTCGCATCACACATTTTGATTAAAATAAAACATTAAAATTCAGTAGATTACATTATAAATTATGAAGTTATTTTTAAATTAAAATATTTTGTATTCATAAAAAAAGATTTAAAGCTCAATGTGTTAAATTATATTTCAAATTCCAAAATACAACAATTTTCAATTGCTCTTTAAATTTATATTTTATTACTATGCTATATTAATTATTATTTTTTATCGTAAACCTTATTTCATGCAAAATACTAATCATTTTTATTGTTCAGCTCACAAATGTCATTAAAACACATAGTTGAAGTTTAAAAATAAAATTTTAAATGTGATCTAAATCGTAGTGCTTTGTTTCTGAGCTGCAAGTATATGTTTACGTAATATAATGATATGTGAAAAGAGGGGGGGGGGGGATTGAGACGGTAAAGTTAAGTTTGGCTCTTTGTGACATAGATTTGAAGGGGAGTTAGAAACATGGAAAAAACGTGTGATATCATTTATGGACGTTCCCTTATATCAGTTTGATCTTGGAAAATTAATCAGAAAAGCAAATTATCTAAAACCTGATATTGGTGTAAATTTCTATTTTCTAGTTGTAGATGTATAAATTTCTAGAGAACGATTTCGTTAATTTTAGAATTTTATTTAAATTTTAAATGCTTTTCATTTTTTTCATTTTTCTAGGCAGTGACTGGGAGTAAAATTTTAATATTAGAAACAGACGCATAGAAATACTGCCATTTAAAAAAAATTATTTTATGTATGTTGTATAAATATTGGATTAATGTATATTTTACTGCATTTACAAATGTTTCTGTAACTATTCACTTCGGTAAAATATTTTTGACATAAATAAAATATTATTACATAGATCAATATGCAATTATAATTTAAGTTTTTATATGATACCATTAAGAAGAAAAAATATATCAAACAACATACACAGGGTTTAAAGATAAAATAAATAAAATGGGTAAAATAATAACATTTAAAAAAAATTGTTAATATTTCAAAAGCGATTGCTTACATTTATACCCAGAATGCATTGCTAAAATAACATAAAATTATCCTTAATATGGCTTTGAGATCAAAAGTTTTTAGTCCTAAAAAAGAATCGAAGCTATTTATGTTAGACTTGAGATGAAAGTATAAATGTATCCTTTTAAAACTGCTCTTTCGGCCTGAATATTATTATACAGCAACCTAAGTACTTTTATTTTTCACAAGGAACAAAAAAAATTTTTGGATATGAGCCAACATATTGTAAAAGAGGATTATATAAAATGTTAATGGGATTCACAAGGACTGTTTCCATTTAAAAAAAGAAAATAGCGAATTTTCATTTTCTTACTTTTTTTATAAACTAGAGTAAAAAATCTTGTATTCATGTCATGGGGGAATTTTTGAATAACATTACATCAGTTTGATCTGGGAAAAGAACCTGAAAAATAAATTACTTAAAACTTGTTCTTGGTGTAAATTTCTATTTTTCTAGTTCGAAATGTATGGATTTCAAAAAAAAAAAAAAAAAAAAAAAAAAAAAATCATTACTTCTAGAATTTTATTTAAATTTTAAAAGCTTTAAATGTTTTTTTTCTTTATTTACCTAGGCAGTATTTCGGAGTGAATGTTTAATATTAGAAATATACGCATAAAAATACTTCTATTTTCAAAATATTATTTTATGTTTATTGTATAAATATTGGATCAATCTATATTTTGGTACATTTACAAATATTTCTGTAATTTTTCAACTCGATAAAATATTTGTAACGTAAACAAAATACTATTACATTCTTTAATACGCATTTAAAATTTCAGTTTTCATATGATACCATTAAGCAGAAAAAAATACACCAAACATCATAAATCATAGCAAACGCGGTAGCGTTTGGTATAATACGTTTATGAAATGGAAAATGAAAATGTTTTTTTGGAATTTCTGGTGAACCAGTTAGCGTACGACAATGATTTTTTTTTAAAGATAGAACTCGACGAGTCTAACAAAATGGTAGCATTAAAAATATTATCGTTGTTTACTGTAGTTTTTATTCAATTTTTAACAAAAAAATGAAGATCCAAAATTCAACAATCGATAGCTAACGATCCTATGAATGGATTAACTTCATTTTTGATTTATTTTAATCCTTTTTGTAAAATTTAAAAACGACTTTTTTTCATATTTGTATGTTTGCCGATCACTGAGAAAATCGAATTTTTCTCCTAAAGTTCCAGTTGAACGTTGTTTCTTGTTGTTGCTGTTGTAAATTTTTTTATTCGTTGCCACCAAGTTTAAATAAGTATAATTTTTTTATGCATGTAGCATAATTCATTGAAATTAAATAAATCACGTGAAAAAAAAACATAATTATTTGTTTTTATTGCAAAGCATTTAGTTTCAGTTCTTTGAATAAAGTTGTGAGCGCACTGTAATTATTTTCGTTCGACTCCTTATTTATTTTGAAAATATCATGCATTTTATATGACAATGCAATAACTTTCTTAATCTTATACTATAATACGAGCAAAATTTGCGTGTGTGTGTGTGTAAATTTTATCTCAAAAACGGCTTTAACGTTTTTGACAAATTTTTTTTATTTTACCATTTTCGGACACGAAAAAATCATTGCGCTTGGTCACGTGTTCGAGAAAAATCGATTAGTGGGTCATTTTGGGTCATAATGGGTCAGGGTTAATCTATTTATACCTAAATAACAACTGAATCGATTTTAACGAAATTTTGCATACGATTATTTTTTGGCACGAGAAAGTTATTTGGTTATGTCACATGTTCGCAAAACTTAGATTAGTGTGTCATTTTTGGATCATTATGGGTCAAACTAATCTTTTCGAAAAAATGGCGGTATCGATTTTGACCAAATTTTGTATTCTACTGCTTTGGATTACGAGAAGCCCATTGAGTTAGGTCACGTGTTAGAGAAAATTCGATAAGTAGGTTATTTTTGGGTCATTATGGGTAACGCTAATTTTATCTAGAAAATGGCTTGCAGATTTTGAGTTTTCGTTTTCGGACTCGAGAAAATCTTTGGGCCAGGTCATAGGTTCAAGAAAATTCGATTAATGGGTCTTTTTGGATCATAAGCTTCTGGGTTAAGCTATTTATATTTAAAGAACGGCGTGATCGAATTTAACGAAATTTTGTATGTAACAGGTTTTTGACATGAGGAATCTAATGGGCTAAGTCACATGTTTCAGATATTTTGATTATAAGAGTCATGATGGGACATAATGGGTCATGTCAAGTCATATCTAAAGAAAAGGTGGATCGATTTTATTGAAACTTTGTATACAACATATTTTTGGCACGAGAAAATCATTAGGCTATGTCACATGTTCAAAAAAATTCTATTAGTGGGTCACTTTTGGGTCATTTTAATTTTATCTAGACAATGCCTCGAGCAATTTTGACAAAATTTTGTGTTCTATCGTTTTCGGGCGCAAAAAAAAAAAAAAAAAAAAAAAAAAAAAAAAAAAAAAACATTGGGTTAGGTCAGATGTTGAGAAAATTTGATTAATTGGTCAAAGTCAAACTAATTTTATCTAAAAAACGGCTCAATCGATTTTATTTAAAATTTATATTTAATGTTTTTCGGAACGCAAAAACGAATGAGTTAGGTCACATGTTCGAGACATTTCGATAATAAGGGTAATTTGTGGGTCAATTATAAGGGTAATTTAATGAAGAAAATGGCTTCCACCATCTTTGCTATACTTTGTATTATATCGTTTTCGAGCAAAAGAAAATCATTGGACTAGGACACCTGCTCGTGAAAATTAGATTAGTGAGTCATTTTTGGTCATAATGGGTTAGGGTCATTTTAATTATATATAACAACGACTCGATCAATTTTACCTGAATTTTGTAATGAAACATTTATTGTCATGAGAAGACTGTTGGGCTGAGTCACATGTTAAACAAACTATACTAGTGGTTAGTTACGCTTCATTGCCGAATGCTGTCAAGCTAATTTTACCTAAGAAATGGCTTAAATGATTTCGATTCAATTTTATATTATATTGTTTTTGATTACCTGAAGACTATTGAGGTAAGTCACATGTTTGATCAAATTTGATTAGTATGGGTCACTTTTGGTATTACGGGTCAGGGTCACGACAATTCGGTAACAGCCAAACAGTTGGCGATATTTGACAAAATATTGGCAACATTTGGCCGAGAAATAGACTATTAAGATTACGAAAGCCAAAACACGTATTTGGTGCCAAATGAAAAAATGTCTCCAAATTTGATGAAAAGTATTGTCTTTCAGAATGCAATTTTTTTAAACATTCTTAATAGGATTCGAGATGCAATGTTAAACCAATCAGAGTCGAGCTAAAACAGTGATTTTGATCGATATCCTTCCGTTCTAAATTTTAAAATAATGTAAAATTTATGAGCTTGAAGCATACATACATAGTTTTCTTATTGAATGTTTTTGTAAATAATACTATTTTAAATTGCTAATAAATATTAAAACTTAGTATAGATAGCTAAAAAATATTAAAACTTTGTCATTTTTATTTTTACTTATTATATCTGAACATTAGTGTTTCACTTCTGTGGTTTCTGATTGGTGAATAGTGATTTGATGCATGCTGCCGTCTTTATCTCTATTAACATATTTCCTCCAGAGAAATCATAGAAATACATTGTTTCGAAATTCTCTCTGGAGCTTTGGGCATACGTGATACAGGAATATGTCATCTTAATTTAATTCAGCTTCACTAAGTGAGGAACAAATAATGCATTTTATTAACTTATTTTTTTTTTAGTCGAGCAACAAAATAACAATCGGTCGCGCATATTAAATGCCATTTCTTTTATATCTAATTCAATGTTTTAAATATACTTGCAGTTATTTTACTTTTTTCTCCTTTTGACTAAGAAGTCTAAACAATGAAACATATTTGAGACTCATTATCTATTTTATATCTTTCATTTTCTAAAATAAACTTTTAAATTAAAATTATGAAATGAAATACATCGTCATCTTTGTTTCAAAACCAGTTTTACTCTATTTTTTTTACATTTATTGCATATTTTATCAGGAAATCTTTGACGGATGAGAAATTTTATATAAATTCCTTTTAAAAAACACTGTCTTTTCACATGATCGAATATTTATTTTATTTTTTAGGGTAAAATTCTCTACAATTGTTTTAATGTTTTACAACCATTTTAAATATTCATTTTTATTTGGTGTAAGACAGGATTATGCAGGAAATATGCATTTCGGGCGATCAAACTTAATCTTTAATACATCCCCTTTGTGGACTATCATTATAGGGCTATGTTGACGCTTTGTTCAATTAAAATAACACTAACCAGTTTAGCATGATTAAATTCAGCGTGTAACCTGATTAATCCAGTATTCATTTCCATTTAATGCAACTGATTAAATAACACTGAAAAATGGACGTTGTTGAAAATGACATGCATACGCCAAATATTATACCATGATTGAATGGGACTCAATGCTTCACGAAATTGAAAAATAATGTTTCATTTTTCCAAAAGAAAGCTAATATATACACTATATGGCCAAAGGTGACCGCCCACTTACGGCTTTTCTTGTTTTGTTAAATAACTAGAAAAATATATGAGGCATTATCCTGAAACTCCTGATAAGTATACAGAATAGTACAGGTCATATATTTTCGTGATGATTTTTTTTCCCGAAACCGCATAGGGACCGCCAACAAATTAAAAAGTATGAATATTTTTTGGATTACCATGTCAAAATTAGTGTAGAAAAATAATTCAAACTATAGATTATGATTAAGTGGCTTATTGTAATTAAGTGTGTTCATTTTTATGAGGATAGCATGTATACTCGTAGAGAAATTAAGGTTTTTATAAAAAAAGGTCCCAAATTTTGTCTAGTATTTTTCCGTATAATTTGCAAAATTCTTAATATATAAAAAAATTACTTTCAGAAAACATGACAAACAATATTGTGCATAAAATCCTATAATCAGAAATAAAATATAATAAAAATAGTACGAATAATGGACAGGTGTACTAAATAATTTTTCACTCTGCATGCGCAAAGCAATCAACATATAATTTGCATAATGTGTTATCCAAATTTACAGAGAAACGTTTGTGAAAATCTCAAAAACATAGCTTGAAAATTCTAAAAATATTCGACGATAGAATAAGCTAAAAAGTTGTTCTGAAAAAGAAGCAAAAAGATGAGAGGTTGTTTCCATATATCCCATTGATTTGTGTCTATACCGCATACACAATATTGCACGCACAACTATATTTCGATACAACCCCTCATCTTTTGCTTCCTTTTAGGAACAACGGATTTTTAATTTATTCTATGGACGATAATTTTCAAGCTATGTTTTTGAGACTTTCACAAAAGCTGTTCTATACATTTATCTAACACATTATGTAAATTATATTTTAAGTTTCTTTCAGGCATGCGCATAGCAGAATTATTTAGTAAACCTACTCATTATTCATACAATTTTCATTTTTTAAAAATTCTGATTGAAGGGTATTGTGTACAATGTTATTTGTCGTAATTTCTGAAAAGAACATTAGTTTATGTTAAGAACTCTGGAAATTATAACAAAAAAAACTTGGCAAAATTTGGGACTGTTTTTATGAAAATCCGAATTTCTCTTCGAGTATACATGCTATTCTCATAACATGGAACAAAGTTTTTTACCATAAGCTGTTTAATTATAATCTGTAGTTTGAAAACTTTTGTTGCATTTGTTTTGACAGGGTTATCCAAAAGATATTCTTTCCTTTTCAGATTGTTGACGATTCCCTATGGTGTTTCGGGGGGGGGGAGAAACTTCACGGAAATATTGACATGTACTATTCTGTTTACACACCTGGAGTTTGAGGATAATTCCTCATATGTTTCTCTAGATATTTAACAAAACGTCAAAAATTGCAAGTGGGTGGTTACCTTTGGTCATTTAGTGCATATCCAATATTTACGCCATCTAATCTTTTAAAAAGATATTTAAAAGTTTTGAAATATGATAGAAAAACATACAGTTTTATACATTGATAAGATACACAAAATGGCCATCCTTTTATGTATTCTGAAAATGATATTTTTCTTTCATTGAGTTTTCGGAGATGTCAGAAATCAATTCTTTACAATATATGATAATAAATCATATCTTACACTGCTTTGTAAATCAATAAAAGCAAACAAAGACTCCCGGGATGATAAGTTAATTTATCTATAACATAAGTACATTTTTTATAAAATAAAAATTTGTATAGCTGGCCCAATTTATTCCTGCCAAAAATACGTTATGGACTGAACCAAATTTTGGAGGCTGTTAAAAATTGTTTTATTTAGAGTTAAAATATTTATTGCTAAAACTCATGATATGAAACTTTAGTAATAGGCTATAATAAAGCTTTTTTAGTTAAAAATATTTTGCATGACTGGTGATTGTTTATAGAACTAATTCTGTCACAAATTAATGAAGGCTTCATAAAAAACAAATTTTTATTATAACTTAATATTTCAAATTACAAAATATTTAATTGAAAATGCATCAATATATTAAAATATTTTATACTTTACGCCTCATTTGAGATTTACAACTAATGAGATTTACAACTAACTTATACCAATGTTGGATTACATCCAACATTGGTATATCGTATTTATGGATCTATTACAATAAAGGTCACAAACATTAATAACCGACATCAAAGAGGGATAACTATGAAATTCAAAAGTTTCTTTTCTTTAATATACAGGGTGTCCACAAAAACGTCTTTCAAATATACTAGGATGATAGTAAGCATTAAGATGATGAAAAATTTACATAGATCACGGGTCAAAAACAATTTATTTAATCACAAATGTAGCGTGTTTTATCCTAATTTGACTCGGTTTGAATTTGAGAAAAAATATATCACTGCAATGAAAATGCCGTGGCATGTATGATTTCTGCGATAAATATGATAACATCACAAAAAGATTCGGAAAAAAGATGTTGAGCAAGTAATTGAGTACACTGTATGAACTGATAATCGCAGGCGAACATGTAAATCATCAAGTACATACTGCTGGCGAGCGAGTATAATGCAAATTTCTACCACTTTTGTTTGGTCTTCTGAGAATGTCTGTTAAATATTTTATTATACTATACTTCAGTTTTCTGTAATTATTATCGTCAATAGAATAGAGTTGAGATGAAATACCCTGTAATTTTGATTAAATATTTGGTTTATGATACTGCGTTCTATGGTATTTTTTTATCCTTTTGATGCTTATAATCATTCCAATGAATTTTTGTGTTGAATTTTAGAACAACCTGTATATTGGATTTAGTGTTTTGCATTAGCAAAATGCTTAGACCATTTCTTTAAAGACGTAGAACAAACTTCATAGTACTTCAGTTATTGTTTTTATCATACCATAAGCCATTTCAACCAAAAAAAAATATTTTTTTTTCTATATTACGAAAATTTTTTTATTTTTTTTCACAACCCAAATTGATACATTTTATCTTTAGAAAGTATTTATGTAGGTTCTATCACGCAAAACAACAAAGAATATATTTCTGTACGTTTGAAACTGACCGTGTAACAGAACCGCACTGAACGTAATTTATTCATAAAATTTATAAATAATTTCAGAAATTTCTGAAACTAAAAACTCAGTTTTCTATTTCAGATTCAATTTTAAATAACTTTATTCGTAGAAAATAGAGTAGTTTTATTTATTACCTTTTGTATTTAAAATCTTTAACGAAGAAATTTCAAAGTGCATTTTTCTTAAAATTAATATACGTAAAAGAAAATAAAAGCTTTCATAAAAGTAAAAATAAATCTATAAATTTTAGAAAGCTCTCAAATTAACCTGAAAGTAAAAATTATGACTGCATAATTTAATGATTCATTTCTGGAGGATATTTTGTGGGAAATTCATTTTTTTTAAATTGAGTACTAAAAAATAATTTTCGAAAAATTAAACTGCTTTTACGAAGGTTGTGTATTTTTATATTAATTACGTTTAGCATTCCATTTCATTTTATGTTCTTTTTCGATTACAATTATTAAAAATTTTAGAAATCAAAAATTAGGTTACTTTAGCAAACATAATTTTTACAAAACTGATAACGCGATCAATCAAATCTTTTTTTGGATCATATTATTATTATTATTATTATTATTATTATTATTATTATTATTATTATTTTGTTTTTTGATGATACATACGCTGTATGACCAAAGCTGACTGGTTACTTGCAATTTTAGAAGGTTTCTTAAATGTCTAGAAAAATGCGTGAGTTATTATCCTGAAATTCCAGGTGTATAAAAAAGATACAGCTCAAATATTTCCAAGAAAGTGTTTTTTCCCAAAACCCCTTAGGAGACCGTCAACAAATGGAAAAATAACGAATATCTTTTGGATAGATCTGTCAAAACTAATGTATCAACTGCTTTCATACTGTAGATGATGATTAAATGACTTATTGTAATAAACTGAGTTCATTTTTATGCGGATAGCATGTATACTCATAAAACTTTTAAAGCTTTCATAAAAACATACCCAAATTTATCGAAGTTTTTGTTTTGTAATTGGCAGAGTTCTTAATATATAAAAAATGTTCTATTCAGAAATTATGTGAAACAACATTGTATATATTACCCTGTGATTAGAATGAAAAAAATTACAAAATTTTTTTAAAAAATAAGCAGGTTTACTAAATAATCTTTCTCTGCACGTGCACAGATGGAAATAAAATAAAATTATGCATAATGTGTTAGCTAAATGTATAGAGCAACTCAAAACATAGCTTGAAAATTCTGAAAATTATCGTCGATAGAATAAGCTCAAAATCCGTTGTTCCTAAGATGAAAAAAAAAACGATGTATCCAAGGGACTGTATCGATACATCCATTCCTTAGTGTCAATGTAGCATGCACACTATTTTACGTACTACAATGGATTGATGGATACTGCCCCTCACCTTTTTTATTCTTTTCAGAACAACGGATATCAAGTTTATTCTATCGACGGTAATTTTTATAACCTTTAAGCTATGGTTTTGAAATTTTCACAAAAGTTGCTTTAAACATTTAACTAAAACATTATGCACATTATACTTTGATTGTATTCACGCTTGCGGGCTGAAACATTGTTTAGTAAACGCGCTCATTTTTCATACAATTTTTATTATTTTTAAATTTTGATTAAAGAATATTGTGTACAATGTTGCTTGCAATATTTGCTAAAAATGATATTGTTTTATATTAAGAGCTCTGCAAATTACAAGCAAAATCTTGGTAAAATTTGGAACTGTTTTTATGAAAACCACAATTTTTTTACCAGTGTAATTTAGCCTCATCAAAATAAACACAGTTTTTGACAATAAGCCACTTACTGATAATATAGAGTTTACAAGCTTTTTTTCACATTAGTTTTCAAAGGAAAGATTTTCGTTCTTTTTCAATTCGTTGACAGTCCCCTATGTGGTTTTGGGGGAAAAATCTTCGTGAAAATATGTGACCCGTACTATTTTGTTTACATACCTGGAATTTAAGGATAATTCCTGTAGGAAGTTATGGAAAATTGTGATTAGTTTTGTGAAAAATTCACGACGAACATTTATTTTTCTTTTTTATCCGCGAAAAAACTGTGAAAAATGCTTTGAACTTACTTTCTGTGTGACATACAATTTTTCGTAAAAAAGGAGGAACTCTTTTAACTCACGAATACTAAGATAGATGGCAGAACTATAAAATTTACCTGCTGTTTTTAGCTCATATCAGAACGCCAGAGAACTTAGTCAAGAAAGTTCATAATAGGTGTAGACACTATATTGACTTTTAAACCAGACATTTCGAGAACATCATTTAGAACAATGAAAAACTGCTTGTTATAGCGAAAGCTTACTGCTTCGCACACAAAAAGCCTTCTATATGTGCTAAAATGCACTTAAATACCATTATCTCCTTATATATTTATCTTAATCATTTATTATTATTTATTTTATAGCCAATAACCGAGAATTAAAGTTTTTTTTGCTCTTTAACCCGTTTGCGACGGAAGCTTTTTTACGAAATTTTTAATGTTTGTCACCGGTTTTTGAAAACAGAAATTTTTGTCTTATTAAATCGAGAAAATCCTCCGATTGAATAAGGCACATTTTACAGTAAAATTTTACTGGTGGGGGTGAACAAGGATTCTTAAGCCTTTTCGCGGCACGCATACGCGTCGCTCGTCCCCAAGGGGTTAAAAACTCGTCTGCATGGAACATAATTTGTGTCGTCTTCAAATATTCTATTAATCAGCTAAGGAAAATTTTTTTCAGTATTAAAAAGGATTACAGCACCCGATGATATGAAAGATTTCAAGTAGAAGACTTAATCATTATCTTCGTATTTATTACTTTATACTGGGCTCATTGAACAATATATTTTTTAATCACGTATCCCATATTTTTAAATAATTTCTCATGTATTTTTATGTATATTTAAAAAAAGTCTAAAATTGAGTGATCGGTCACCAGTGACCACATATTGTATATATTTGTCATATATTACGGAGTTTAAGATGCATTTTAATAATAAGAAATTTGGAATGATTTTGCAGATGCACATTATACGACCGTTTTAAAAATGAACGTTTGAAAATTACTCATATAAATTTATGTTTTCGCGTTTTATGTAAATTTATGGTAGCACATTGATATCCCCAGAAGCCCATAATTTTATCATGGGTTAATCCCTTGATAAGCATCGTATGATTGCAGCGCAGTTTATTACTAGTGAAAAATGCTCCAAGGAGCAGTGCAAAAGCAGAATATGATTTTAATTGAGCATTAAAAAGTAATGGACAAGTGCTTCTGTTAATTACTGAGCATGAGGAAGGATAAGGGATCCCTTCTTGGCTACAACTCACTTCAATGCCAACTTTGAAAAAATCATATTTGCGCTTTTTCCATATAAAAGGAATTTGCGGTTCTTTAGTAGAATTTTCCACCGCGCTTTAGATGTTAACCAGGGGTGTAGTCATAAAAATAACATAAGATATATGCTCTAAGCAGAGGGATATTCTAGAATGTGTATACTATATGCTTTCTTGAAAAACAGAGGGTATATGGTGTTCTATTAAAAAGTCCAGAAGGTGTACGGCGTATAGCCTGTACTACATCTCTGATGTTAACTGCACTGTTCACTCTGCACTATACTACAAATCAATTTTCTGTGCAATTATACACTTAGGGTATGCTTGGTGGCAGTGCATGAATGTGATACCTGCAGGAACTAGGTCTCTGGCATTATGTCGCCTTCCTTTACATTTATGTCTAATTAAGCTGCATCTTTACTGGTTACGTCTTTACACTATACATTTTTATAGTAACTGCGGCTGATTTGTTTTCACGGAAAAAGCGCAAATATGATTTTTTTAAAGTTGGCATTGAAGTGAGTTGTAGCCAAGAAGGGATCCCTTATCCTTCCTCATGCTCAGTAATTAACAGAAGCACTTGTCCATTACTTTTTAATGCTCAATTAAAATCATATTCTGCTTTTGCACTGCTCCTTGGAGCATTTGTCACTAGTCCTTCTATTTTTCCATATGCCATAGGGATACTGCACAACTTGTTTTGTATTTTATATATAGAAAACAAAATCTTATTTGTATTGAAATTAAAAAATGCTACATACTCTAATACTCTGGTGTTACAAATTAAAAAAAAATTTTAAACAGGTTTTTCTATACCAAAATTCTACGGTGGTTTTCAAAAAAAAAAAAAAAAAAAATCAGTTTTTTATTAAAGTGAATAAAATAATAGATCCTTTCAAAGAATAGATTTTTCATTCAAATATCCATTATTTTTGCCAAAAACAGGAACTTTTTTTATGCAAGAGTAAAGTTTGATATAAAAACCATGCTTCTTTTTTTCTTAATCCGTATTTATTACGGACTTATTAAAAACGTACTCCACCGCTTTTATAGGAAACGATTGCTTTACTGCGTTATGGAGCATTCTCATTGGCCATAAAGAGACATTCTATAAAAGCTGTGGAGTGACTCTGCAACAAATGGGTCAAATTTTTAACAGTGCACTGTTAAAAATCTGCTGCATTATGCTGCAACGCCCTCCACCACTTCTATATAATATCTCTATTCCAACCAATGAGAAAGCGCCATTTCACGGCCAAGTAACCGTTTTCTATACAAGCAGGGGAGTGCGTTGCAGCAAAATGCAGCAGATTTTTAACAGTGTGCATATCCTTGGCGCTATAGTTTACAGGAGTGGTACATTGTTCAAAATTTGCAACTTTTGCTGCATCGCCACTCCATCTCTTTGATAGAATATCTCTATTTTGATCGATGAGAATCCTCGATAATGCATTTAAGTAATAGTCACCGTGCATAATTATTCAGTAAATGATTCATTAACACTAGAACGCCTGAAATTCTACTCAAGTTTGAAAATAATATTTCTCACCAGAATTTTTATTCGAAATTATTTAATTGATTTATTTAACGTAAATTTGCGTGGATTAGATTTAAATTATTTCAAGAAATTTTTTCTGGTTCGAATTGAAATTTAGTTACATGATTGGAGTCGAATCGACTCCATCCGGGCGTTCTAGTGTTAAAAAATGACAAAAATCAGCATGTCAAAAATTTCAAAAAAATTCATAATTCGTTAAAAAATTAAGTTAAAAATAAGAGAAAAAAAAAGCATTCTGTATTTTTTTTTATGCTTAATCGAATGATGTAACTGGTTTTTCTCTCCGATGATCACAAGTACCTTAGATTGATGACTGCTATTCTTTTATTTCATCTTGTAAAAAAACTGTTTAACGTAAAGCTATGAATTTTTCTAGGATTAATTAGCATTGCAAAATCTTTAAAATAAACATTACCGCAACATTCTATCTGCAATAGAACGTTAGATATACCCATTTATGACCAAGTTTGGAAAATACGCAATTTCAGAAAAACCGCCCAGCGAAATAACGTTTTCTCGATGACTACCTCGGGATAAAAAGTTTGTCTTTTGTTTAAAAAAAAAATTAAGTTTTTATCTTTAGTAGTTTTCGAGAAAAGTGCTGTGACACAAAATTTTTGTCCGATTTTCAGAATACTCTACAGTACACCTACAGTATGCCATAAAAAAAATAATTTTATTGCTATGTTGTGCTTCTTGGTCAGACAAACATTTTAAAAAAAATCATCAAAATTGGATAAGTATTTAGTTAGTTATTGCAAAAAGAAAAATTGAAAAATTCGTGTGCACCATCTCTCAATCATATTATTGTAGCGCGCTGCCGCGCGCACAATGATTGCGCAGTGCAGTTTAATAGTGCGTTCATGTGAAACTTGCAGACAAAATTTGATTATTGTGGGAAATCAAATGTATAAAAGATGTTTAAAGTCTTATCAAAATGGTTAACTGGGCTATGTGTCATCCATATACAGGGTGTCCAGCAAATAACACCCTGATTTCAAAATTAAATTTCTCAAAAACAAAAATCAATAGAACTATGCAGTAAACGGTTTGTTTATCAGGTAAGCTGTAAGATTCTTATACAAAAGTTTCGAACGGTAAATATTTTGAAACGAGTGTGTTCCGATTGCAAAGAATGGTTTGATTTGACATTTTTCTTGTTTTAGATTGCTGCCAGAGAATGTGTTTTTCGGCTTAAAGTGCCATATGTCATAGTTTTTTAAAATTAAATTTTTAAAATTTCGAAATTCTAAAAATTTACTTCGAAAAATCTTTAAAATATTGCACTGTAAGATGAAAAATATTTTCTTCACGCAACCTAAAACAAGAAAAATGTCAAATCAAAGTATTCTATGCAATCAGAAAGCAATTTTTTCAAAATATTCACTGTTTGAAATTTCTATTTTTTTCTCAGTGTAAGCTGAAAAATTATTTCTCTGCAGGCAATCTAAAACAAGAAAAATGTTAAAATAAAACATTCTATGCAATCAGAACGCAATTTTTTCATAATATTCACTGTTTGAAATTTCTGTATAAGATTTTTACAGCGACGAAACGACATTGAATCGTTTCAATATCAAGAAATTATCGCTTGATTTCGGGAATGGTTTCATAATCTAGAATTATTGTTACTCATTCAAACCTCTTGTATTCGCATCTATTTGCAGAGATTTTTATATAAATTTGACCACGAGAATATTGTAAAACGCCCTTGAATTCTAATAGGAGACTCTCGAACTCTCTAGTAAAGGGAGTTAGAATTTATAAGGATGACATGGAACTATTTTTACTAGAGATTTTTATATAAATTTGACCACGAGAATATTGTAAAACGCCCTTGAATTCTAATAGGAGACTCTCGAACTCTCTAGTAAAGGGAGTTAGAATTTATAAGGATGACATGGAACTATTTTTACTAGAGACAAAATTTAGATTCTAGATGACAGAACTATATTTTTTTCTCAGTGTAAGCTGAAAAATTATTTCTCTGCAGGCAATCTAAAACAAGAAAAATGTTAAATCAAAACATTCTATGCAATCAGAACGCAATTTTTTCATAATATTCACTGTTTGAAATTTCTGTATAAGATTTTTACAGCTTACCTAATGAAAAAAAAAACATTTACCGCATATTACTATCGATCTTTGTTTTTGAGAAATTTAATTCACTGTATGTCTAAGATAGATCAGAGCATTGACACAGTTTAAGCTAAAAGTTCCCTCATTCTAATCCTGTCTTGGACATATTTTCTTTCAGCTTAATAAAAATAAAAAATAAACTTTAAGAGTTATTTTGTGTGGTTTAGAAAAAGTAATAAAAGCGATGCTAGTTTGCGCGTGTATTAATGAGCAAAAGATAAAAACATCTTTATTTGAAATAATTAAAATATGCTTTATGAGGATTCAAACAGGTGGAATGGGCAGTAACATCTGTGCTTACATCGCATTCCCCTTTTTCTTTAACATTGTACTATTGATATACTTGTTAATCCATTGATTGTATTTTCCAGCTATAAGTATCATGAGGGTTTTTGTTTCCAAAAAGTGACTTCCCGTAAAACATCAAATATGTTTAACCTCTTCGCTACTGGCGATTATTACAGTATTTTTAATTATTACTGAATTATTTCTTCTCTCGTTTGACTTCAGAGCGAGATTTTTGTTTTATTTTCATTAGCTCGAATCTTAGAATTCCAAACATATTATTCTTATATCGAAATTTCATTTATATTTGAGTATCATTAATAAAATGGGACAAAACTGATGTACCCATTTGGGTACTCAGGGACTGAAGAGGTTAAAGGCAGAAAAATCCAACCTCAATTCTTTACGCTTCAGAGCGTGTTAGATGCCGAATTACACTATAGTTCAAAGAATGCCAATTCGATTAAAAAGCCATATACTTTTTTTTTTGGCCCAAAATACTAAGGTAATTATGGCTTTTTTTTTTTTTTTTTTTTTTTTTTTTTTTTTTTTTTTTAAACAATATGTTCTTATTTGTTTATCAAAGGATTCTGAATTTTTTTTATGAAATACAAAAGAATGCAGATATTTATTTGATTTTAATAAAATAATAAGTAAAATACTAAGACTTATCCGAGATTTTTTAAAAAAAGATAATCTTTGAAAAGAACAAAAGCATCATTAATTACTTTTCAAACTTATCATAAAATTTTACATAACTCTAAAATATAAATAAAAAATACATAAAATACTTTTGTTGCTGTGTGCAATATTTCGCTGGGTTTTTTATATATAGCGGAACATATTATTAAAGATTATATTTTACATGTATGATCTTATTTTTCTTAAATGAAATTTATTAATTCTTGAACACAAAATATTATTAATTTAAAAATAAATCCTTTATTATAACTTATAAAGGTGTTTTAAAATTTATACTTTGCATAATTTTTGTTTTCGTTCTGAATGTTTACGTTAAAAAAAATCCTAAAAGGAAAGTTTTACATTAAACTTGTCACTAATGTAAAACAACTAGTTTAAAATACAACTATTTGAGCAAAGCACAAAAAAAAGTATTCATTGAATAAGGATTAATAAAGAAAAATATATTTTATGGATATTTATCTATCTTATAAAAAAAAGAAAAGGTAAAAATTTTTATAAATTTTGTATTTTGTTCTTAATAAAGAAGTTTTTCTGAATAAAAGAAGATTTTTTTCTTAATGAGGAAAATAAAATAAATTTTGTCGGTTATTGGAATATCTCTTTATTATGATAATAATAGTATATGCGATTTGTTTATTTTCACTTAGTTTAATAATTTTTTACATAACTGTAAAAATAATTAAAATGCATATGAAATACATTTTTTGTTGTATGCAATATGTTGCTGCTTTTCATAAATAATATAAATTCTTTTTAATGCGACATTAATTCTTGAATATAAAATTAATATTATGTATTATTAAATAATGGAACAATCTTTTACAAGAATTTATGAACTATATTTATATTATTATAAGTTTATAAATGATAGAATTTTTGTTTTGTTTTCTGTATATTTAAATTTAAGATTTCATACTTTATATAGCAAAATGTCTTTAAAATGTATTTTATAAAATATAAATATTATAAATTAAAAAATATATATCATTACACATTGTCTTTTTTTTTTATTAATAAAACGTTCCACATCGTTTAAATTTATATATTTCAAAGTGTGAAATTATTAATAAGTAAAAAATCTAGGCCATATTTTTTATTATAAAATGTAATAAAGTTCTTATTCGAGCCACGGTAAATATATTCCTAAAGTTTTCCCCGTTGATTCCTTGATGAAAACAGGAAGTTTCATAAAATAAATTAATGGATTTTGCTTGAAAGTAATATTTGAGGTAGAAATGATAAATCACATTTTAATCCTCTTCTAGATATTAGCTGATAAAGTTTTTTTTTTTTTCAAAATAGCCGTATTAAAGTAATAATTTTAAAATGTATATTGCCTTAAAAATTATCAAGTTTCTTCGATTAAGTTATTAATATTTAAAAAACTTGATAAATGACCTTTTTTTATAAAAAAAAAAAAAAATATTTACAGGGTGTTTCTTTGTTGGAATTTTCAATATTATCAGGTAAATATTAATACAGATATTGAAGTAGTTTGATAAACGACACGTGAAAGAATAAATGTAGATAAATAACAATAATTCTTATTTTAAAAATAAGTTGTTACATTTAAACTTATCAAATCGAATATTATTGTAAAAGTGTTATTTAACATATAAATGGTACATTCTCGCTATAAGAATGTTATAAAAATTATAAATCTTTTTTATGCACAGTGCGTCTCAGAAGTATATGGACAGGCGATTTTTTGAAATAACCCGTAAAAGTAAAAAGCATATCGAGGAAAAGTATAGAGCATATGGAATCATTTTATACGAGGGCGATTCGGAAAGTAACATCCGTTTATGGATTAAAAAAAACCAATGAAAGGAAACATGTTATATTACTTATGTATGAAAGACACGTTCTTCAGTTACTTCTCAACATAATTGTCGTATTAATTAGAACAATAATCATAAAGGTAAATCGGCTTTGAAATTCCATCGTCGCAGACTTCTGCCGCCGGCTTATGCAACTGCGATTATTTTTAAATTCAACTTGCACTACTCTTTCAATCCAAAAAATTTTAACATTTTTTCTATATAATTTGCTGATAAATGTACAACCAAAAAGAGTTTTAAAAAATAGTGGCTCAAGTAAAATATTATGAGAGCAATTTTTGGTAGTGCATTTATCAGCAAATTGCATAGAAAAATTTGTTAAAATTCTTTGAATTGAAAGAGTGATGCGAGTTGAATTTAAAAATAATCGCAGTTGAACAGGCCGGCGGCAGAAGTCTGTGACGATGGAATTTCAAAGCTGAGTTACCGTTATGATAATTGTTTTAATTAATACGGAAATTATGGTGAGAAGTAGCTGAAAAACGTGTCTTTCATACGTAAGTAATAAAACATGCTTTCTTTCATTAGTTTTTTTTTTTAAATTCATAAAAGGAGGTTACTTTCCGACTTGCCCTCCTAAGTTTATTACAACAATAATTGCAGTATAATTGCAGCATTATTACAAAAATAATTGCAGAATTTTTGTAAAAAAATAAATAAATAAAATTCAAAATAATCTGTCCGAAAGATATATGGGATATGTGGGATGTGAAAAAATGCTATTTCTGCATTTTGTACACGTGTCGTAAGTACTTCCAAACATAAAACTACTGCCTGTTCTTTTATTGTCGAATAATTGTAAAATTCCTCGCAATGTTCAATTCTCTGGTGCGGATAATGCTAGTATTTGGTGTTTAAAAGTTCAAAATGATAAAATTTATGATATTGTTAAATAAATGAAGCGCAGCAGATCTTAAAATTATAAAATTGTTCTCAGAATGTGACAGTTTGATTGTAAAAAACATTTAGGTTAACCAAGAAAACAGCTCTACGACAAGGTATGGAGATTTAGTGAGCAGTTTCAACCTAAAAATATCCTGTTCCTGAAATTGCAAGGACTTTAGCGTTTCCTACTGCGAGATATGTTGTTAACCGTCGCATGCAGTCAAGCGAAAATCATAAATATCACTAATTGTATCGAGCACCCATGCTTAAAGTGTACAAAAGAAAGGAACCCATTTTTTGAAATAAAAAACATATGCGTTGGACGGATCAATTGTTAAGTGCACTGATAAAAATAGCTGCTGCTTTACAGTACTTCACTGCATATTTTACTGTGAATTACTGCATTTTTGTAAATATTGCATTTACCCGCTAAATATCAGTCTTTACCAATAACAACCCGTTATCGACCGTAACTGATTATTTTTTTAGTATCATTCTTGATTTAACAGCCATTTACAGCCAAGACCGAATTGTATGCAGACTTTTACGGTCTTTAACAGCAAATCACGTACTATTCCAATAGATCACTGTTATTCGCGACCACAAACTGCGATCGTAACAGCCAACCACAGTCGTTAATGAAATAGTGCAGCATTCATGCAACACAACACAACAATCAACATCACGTTGTCGCAGCGGAAATACAAATACGGTAAGTAATTTTATTATGTTCGCTCTCTCTATTTAGTTTATCAGTTGTCCAATTTATAGAATTTGATTGTGCATTAGTAGCCAAGCAAACAAGTCCGCAGAATGCAATACATGCTGTTTAATTTTCCATACAATTAAAGGATATTTATCTCATCTCCAAATTCATTCACATGTTGCAAACGTAAAATTTAAGTGTTTTTTTCAAATTGTCACCAATCGTGGAAATCGTATTTTTCTTTAAAAACTCACATTACACGGTTTCACAAACATGAGGTAGCAAAAACATGTTACGATTTTCAGCAACGTTGCAATATTAAGTGCAATGTATTGTCATGTGATGAAAAATTTGCCCTTCGAAGCGAACTTGTTTCACATTTAAAAAAACACATAAAATGTTGCATAATTGTTGAATGTCCAATCAGTTCTTGCGGTAGAAAATTTATAAATATATCATCATTAACATCTCACATATCCAGGTATCATAATATTTCTCAAATAAAAACTGATCAGCATGAAGATCTAAATCGTATATCTATACCTAATGAGGATGGTAATACAAGTCAGTCACTTGAAATTCCAATGGAAGAAAGGCACAAAAGTACTCTTCATGATTCAAATTTGTTTTGCATAAAATTATTTGTAAAATATCATTCTGAAACTTGGTAAAAACATTGCTCCACGTGTGTGCTTTAAATAATAAAAAAATTGGAGAAGTAAAAACTGTTGTTTTAAAATAAATGATTTTTTACACTTAAGGTGTCACTAACCAAATAATGATCATTTTAGAATCTATAACTATTCCTAATTTAATAAATAATGGTTAAAATAAATATTTCTAAAATCTATATTAATGTAAATGTATATTTAAATTTTCTTTGGCATTAATTTTGTAGGAATTCATCCCTAAACCCCCCTTTCCCCCCAAAAAAATATACAATTGGAAAAACTTTTACACTGAAAAATAAAAGTTAAGGAATGTAATGTATAATTATAAAATACCTGTAAATGCAATACATATAAGTGAGAATTTACGTTACATATAGGGGAGAGTGGGGTGGAATGGGACAGTGGGACGAATGTGACAGCAGGTTTTTCTCTTTATGTATCATTCTAAATATTTCACCAATCACACATTAGATGAAGCAATAGTACCTCAATCTTCAATTGAAAAAAAGTAGCTGATTGACGTAAGCTTGCAACTCTATAAAGAAAAACATTATTTCAAGAATCAAAAGTAAATTTACATCATATAGTTTTTATGCTTTCTGTAAAAATGATTTGATTATGCATAGATGTAATAGTTCTTCTATTTATGGAATATTATACTGTATATTAACCATAATTTAAACTATGCCTAAAAGCAGCATTTCTGTTTATAATAAAAAAAGGTAGAGAGAGCAATGGGACATGCCAGCAAAGGGGGGGGGCGGGACAAGTCTTATTCTTACTTTTTAATAAGATGAGCATAAATTGCTATTATGCAAATACTTTTAAAGGATAGTATATTAACTATAGCATTGAAAATATAATCATTTACAATACAATATAAATAAATTGAACGAGTGCTTATCATCTCTAATAATCCAGAATTATCTTTCCAGCGATGAAGATACTGAAATTTGATGTAGTACAGACATTATCAACCTATAATCTTTCTTAGATTGTAAATATAGCCGGCACAAGAATAATTTGTTTCTTATAATACATTGTTTTAAAGTTGTCTCATTCCTGCCTGTTAGTGGGGTGGTATGAGACACATTTTTAAATTTACAATTTCTTGAATTATAAAATTGTTTAACTATATTGTTCAAGAACATTAGAAAGTGTTTTATTTTATATTCAAAATATCAAAATTTTTGTTTTTGTGTCAAACAAAAATGATTTTCTAATTTTTGTAAAAAGTGTCCCATTTCTCCCCACTCTCCCCTATACATAGAACCTATTTAAAACATTTTTTCCTGTTAAAAAATGAAATTTATGTGATAAAATTTATATAAATGTAATTTATATATTTTTATTTTATTTAAATTGCACAATTGTATGAATTCAACTGCGATTTACAGCTAGTATTTCTCCAATATTTCAGGGAAAATATTATGCGACTTTTTTTTTAAATGTACTCCATTATAGTAAAGTATTTAATGTTTATGTAAATATGTTTTGAGAATTATATTCTCATATTTTAAATGAAATAAAAAGTAATAAGAATGTATTTATTAAAATACATTCTTATTACTTTGAATGAATAAAATGAAAATTTGCTTATATTTTAATATATGAATATTTAGTATAAATAGCTTTAAAAATGATATTTCTTTAGTGAATTATATAATATACACACAATATATTAATTTAAATGCTAGAAAATTTTATTTTAGCCATTATTTCTAAAATAAGGGATAGTTAGATTCTAAAATAAGCATTATTTGGTTAGTGACACCTTAAGTGTAAAAAATCATTTATTTTAAAACAATAGTTTTTACCTCTCCAATTTTTTTATTATTTAAAGCACACACATGGAGCAATGTTTTTACCAAGTTTTAGAAAAATTTATGATGATTCATTTTTTTTAAGGGCCATTACAACGGCCCTTTTTGGGGGGTGATATTTTCAGTTTGCACATAATAAAAAATAAAGAAATGAAAATTTACTATTGTTTTGACGTAAAATATGCATTCTTTGTAGAAATAGCTTCAAATTGGTACCAGATATATAAATTTTGAGCCATTAGTTGTCAAGTTATGGCCATATTTAGATACTGATAAGATTCCAAGATGGCTGCCATTTCGTAAAAATGGTCAATTTTCAAATGGCTATATCTCAGTCAATATTGTGAAAATTACTTTTAAATTTTAGATTTGAGGGTTTCACTACTATGTCTGTCTATGATAAAAATTTAAAAAAAATCTGACTATGATGCAACAAGTTTTCTTTAAATTGGTTGATTTCACGTGGAATGACCCACCTTACTTTAAAGTTTTCAGTCTTAGTTTGAATAGACTTCTTGTGGCCCTTATTTATTACTGTTTGTATGGAAAAATTTTATTTATTGTGCTCTAGTATCTGCTATATTTTTTTAAAGGTAATCCTTATGATTCGGAGTCAAAATGCATCCTTTGCTGGGGAAATTCCCACTTTGTAGATTTTACAAATTTTGTTACTGCGGTGGCCATGTGGTTTGGATCATTTTATGTATTCAATCTGAAGTACCCAGAGACATTACAAGCAACTATGGAATTTATTCAAAAGTGAGGATAATGATTTTATAAGACATTTATATGTATTTTATCGAATTATTTGTCCGTTGATAACTTCAGTTAACTATTTGCTGCTTTTTTTCAATATTTTACCTTGTACAGAAATGTCCATTGAATAATTGGTATGAGACAGCATTGATAGGAGTTTTGTGCTCAGAGTTAATTACTTATAATAAAATCTGAGTAGTAAAAAGTGTAGATAACCAGTCTGGTACAAACCATTCTGGTTTCCGAATCAATTGTAGCTGAATGCCATGTTAGGTTTAATGGAAAACTTAAGTTAACATATGATAGCTATGATTAATTCTTGTCTGAAATGTGTTTTGAGCATATTTTTATATAAAACATACATATTATATACAATTATACTATATTAAGTTCTAATTTATATATTAGCTATTATAAATAAAATAAATGTTTCAATATTGCCATTCAAAATAACAAATTCCAAATTTAGAAAAAAATTAATGACCGAGTGATTCATTAAAATAGTTATAATATCCAATCATGCTTTTAAAATATTTGTAGCCTTTAATTATATTATTAATGCATATTTCACTTTCATTAACAACAAAAATTATCTCAAGTAAACATTTTTTTCATCAATTATGCTCTGTAGGCTGATTTCAACTTTTGTTTTGGTGCCATTTATTGGCACCAATATAAATGATTTTTTCCCATTGAAATTAAAGTAAAAAAAAAATAAAAATTGCAGGAATTAATGTAATTAGAGATCTTTTTTAATGTTTCCATTATATAATTTTAAAATATCATTCAATAAATATAAATGAATGGAATACTTTTATGATTTCTTTGATATGATTTACATTTAGTTTTATTAAATTTTAAAATGTTACCAATTACCCACAATTTTTTTTTAATTTTGTTTTCTATTACAAATATGTATATAAAAAATTCTCATGGTATAATGGATATGAGATATTATGACTGCATTAATAAAACTGAAATTTTTCCACATTGTTAAGTTATGACTTTGCTTACTTTTCAAAGTTAATATATTCAAAAATTGCTAAGCTAAAAATCAAAATTTTATCTGCTTTGATGTAATTAGTATATGTAATAAATACACGACTATATTCCTTACATTTTAATGACATTTGATAATAAATATAAATTTCGTCTGCAATGCAAGCACATTTTAAGGGGATATAAGCAAAATTGGTGTAATTAAAATTTTACAAAAAAAAAAAAAATAAATAAAAAAAAAATAAAATAAAATAACTTTTGGTTTTTATTATGAACCATTATTTTGAAATTTAGACAAAAGAGTGACATTTTGATAGTTGTATTTTTTAACTAGTTTGATATTTTTTATGAAGTTGATGGTATTTAGTAAATAATGTGCAATTTTGAAGCCCTGAAAAATTTTTTCCCTTCCCGGAATAAAATGTCAAAGCTCAAGATTGTGAATGCCATTTTTAATGAAAAGTGAAATGGCAGTATGTTTGCAGCGTTATATATCTGGAAAGCAACAATTATCTGAAATTATTATGTAATAAACTGTTAGAGTAACACTGGCTGATTATAAAAATTTACTTGTTTCCGTGGGGCATTGTTATTTAACATTGATATATTGCCACAAAATGCAGTCAAAATTGTGTTTTTTCCGTTTTCCACACTCATTTTCTCCTTTAAAGAATAGTTCCACAAGCTAAACAATAAAGAACTTTACCAAGATATTGTTGCTGTTAGCAGATACAAACTGATCTCAAAAAAAGCGTCAAAGCCGAATAGAACAAAATATATCACGTAGAGGGTGAACATATGTACAAAAACATGGAAAAGAAAATATGCAAATTTTTTGGAAAAACGGTGAGAAAAACTGTGAATTTTGCTAAACAATCATGTTTATGTTATAATTAAAATTTTTATTTTACTTATTTGCATAGGACTTTTGTGTTTCAAAAAGCCCCAGAAAGGACTATTGCATTGTGATTATAATATGGATCATAATCTTATTTAAATTAAAATTTGTCATTAGCATGGACAAATATCAGTGTCATTAGCATGGTTTTTCTGTCCATGCTAAAGACTCCTATGAGCATAAATGTAACCATTGCTTATATTGTATCTTTTATAAAGTTTAATTTTACATATAAATTTAGGTATTACATTTATTATCCCTAAAATATGCATTAAATCTGTCAGAAAATCACTAAGACAGCTTCTTACACTGTTAGTGTCAGAATGTTGCTCATGTAAACAAAGTTTGCTCTTTGGTAATGTTTTTATTCTCCTTATATGTATATATGTAAAAATGGAAACCATTTGCTGAAAAGGAAGGCTAATGAAATTAGAAAAAAATATTTAAACAGGAAGAAAATAAAAATTTCTTAATATATTTATTCCATGCAATTTGTTTTGTCATTAGCATGGCTCAAAAAATACTAATTATTTTTTTAAGTTAATTTTTAAATATTTAGCTCTGCTGACTACATATAAAGTATACCTAATACTATATAAACAACACCTATTTTTTTCAGAAATTTTGCTAACAGTAATTTTTTTAAGATTTCACTTTTGAAATCGTCCCCTATTTTGAGAATCATTCATATATGTACATATATGTAAGTGTATAACAATAAAAAAATTTGCTTTAATTCTTAGCTAATTATTTCCAAATTCTTATAATATCTAAATTTACCCCTGTTTTTTTAATTATATATTAACATATTTATTATATTCTATAACTTTAATCAATGCTTAATTTATTTTATTTTATTCTAAAAACCGTAACATATTAAAGCAATACATTCCTAAAATCCCATTTATTAATTTTATTCTTTCATTTGTTTCATAAAACATTTTATTTAAATTCTAAAATAATCATTTGATTACCCACTGTTCTCTGCAAGCGACGCTAGAGCCTGAGATATTCCTCCAAGGGAAAATTATTTTCTTTTTTCCTCTGTTTAAAATTTCGTATTGGTCAAATTCACACCTTCTAAAAATTTAATTACCAACACAAAACGTTGCGCCAAATTCCTGCATTGGTGCGCAGTTTCGTATGTGTAGCAAGATTACTTTGATTTGAGAAATAAATTCTGCATTTTTTTCAACTATTAAACAGAAACCTGCCATCTGGTGGATTAAAAGTCTTTAATGGGTGAAGTTCTATTGTTGTAATAACATCTTTCTGTTTTGTCATGGCAGTACCATATGTCGGAACGAAGTTTAAACCGAACTATTAGTAGAATTGTCGACTGTGATCTAAAGCTCGAATAAAATTGTTTAAAAAATAAAGCCACCTATGTTCATTTGAGGGGGAAATATTCCAAGGAAATTTATTTTTCGCCTTGTCTCTGTGTACCACAAGACTGCTAACACTACCATAAAATGCTCCCGGTAAAAGGTTTAGAGCAGCACCTTAACGGGAAAATTGTTCTGAACTTGATTTGAAACCAGTTTTTCTATAGTTTAGTATTAAATGTAAAAATTTCATACCGTCACAAAATACTCTTTATAAAAGTTTATTCGTAAATTAAGATTTATAAGCGAGTTACAGTCATGAGTAGATTATGATATTGAACAATTTTCTGTAAACCATATTATACTATGAAATTCAGCAGTTAAAACTTTAGATTTTTCATCTTAGTAGTTTTTATATAATAAAATAACAGCACATACAACACAAAAATAATATTTAATAGAAAGACAATGGCTTCTGTGAATACAGTGCGTCTCAAAAGTATATCGACAAGCGTTTTTTTGAAATAATGATAAAAAAGAGATACCTTAATCACGAAAAAATTATAAGCATATAGAATCATAACACACGTGTATTGCAACATTGAAATACAACATACATTTTACAGAATTTTTAAAAAAACATAGGTTGTCCCGAAATTATATTGACTTTTCGAGTATTTTGCATTTAAATTAAAGTATTTGTTTCATTCTTTTGAATTTTTTTTTTTTTTTGAAATGTGTTTCATTATTCATTATTCATCTTGAAAACACTATCAACCCTATCATGCTTCGAGCCAGTGTTTGTAGAATATGTAACTGCAAATATAACCTATTCTACTTCTTACTTCAATTTCTGAATAATGTAAAATCTAAGACCATGAACATACATATTTCGTGTAAGTATTTCCCAAAGGTTTTCAATTGGATTTAGATCTGGGATGACGGCTGGACAGTCTATAACAGTTACCAGGCTCTTCATAAAGCAAGTTGTTGTTGAGTATTACGTGTAAATTGATGCATTGTGCTTTTGTGATTTCCTGTTTTCCTTTTCTAAGTTAAATCAAAATGTAAAGATATTCTTCTAATCGTTAGATTACTGTCGATCATTAAGAAAAGCAATATCCGTTGTTCTATTGAAAAATAATGCGCCCACAACATGAGAGAACCTCCTGTGTTTTGTCTGTTAAAGTTACTAACTCGCTATATTCTGTTCGAAGGTCGTGACAATTATATACACCGCCATCAAAGCCGTCCAAATTGAATTTCTTTTCATCACTGAAGAAACACACTGATAAAAATTTCACCGTTAGATTACGGGAAAAGATTGGCAGCACAGATTCCAGCATCTTCCTGTAATATTACAGTATGTACCGTTTTCTATTTACACCGCATATGACCGTAAACCACTGTTACTTTCCAGAATGTATCTGACCATAAGTCACCGTAATTTTCCAGAATGTATCTGACTGTAAATCACCGTAATTTTCCAGAATGTATCTGACCGTAAATCACCGTAATTTTTAATAATGTATCTGACCGTGAATCACCGTAATTTTTAATAATGTATCTGACTGTGAATCACCGTAATTTTTAATAATGTATCTGACCGTAAATCACCGTAATTTTTAATAATGTATTTGACCGTGAATCACCGTAATTTTTAATAATGTATCTGACTGTGAATCACCGTAATTTTTAATAATGTATCTGACCGTAAATCACTGTAATTTTTAATAATGTATCTGATCGTAAATCACTGTAATTTTTAATAATGTATCTGACCGTAAATCACTGTAATTTTTAATAATGTATCTGACCGTAAATCACTGTAATTTTTAATCAATACAAAACCAATTAATGGATTAAAAGTTTTGACGCACCTGTTTATTTTATGGCTCTAAGAATTTTGAATATGAATTTTAAAAAGAATGATATCAAATTTTGAGTGACGCCATGCTATTAATTGAAAAATGCATTTTTGTACTATTTCATTAATCATTTTATTTTTTTTCTATAGCATGTGAAAAAGCATGTGAAAAAGTTACTTTCAACATGAAAAGACATGTACAACTTTATTCACCTATGCTTTTCCACACATATCTCCCATATATTCAAAATATATGTTTTAAAAGATATGATATAAAATTTAAGTGACGCCTTTATGTGCCTTTAAAAAGTTTGTTTTAAATTTCAGTTTTTTTTTTCATTTTGATTTGGTAAAATATATTTACACATCTAAAAAACTGTTTTAAATTTATATTTCGTTGTTAAATATGTAATTTTCATTGAATCTATACTACGAATCGGAATGCATTTATCTCAATAATCTGATTATCATTTGTGTCACGTTATAAAAAATTGTAAGCAATATTTATGTAAATGGTTTCTTTGTGCTAAATTATCCAAACTAAGTGAAGCGCATGTAAATGGATAATCTGACGCAAAGAAACCATTTACATAAATATTGCTTAAAATTTTGATTAACATGACACAAATGATAAATCAGTTTATTGAGATAAATGCATTCCAATGCATTGTATAGATTCAATGAAAATTAGATATTTAACAACGAAATGTAAATTTAAAACAGTTTTTTAAATGTGTAAATATATTTTGCCAAATCAAAATGAAAAAAAACTGAATTTTAAAACAATCTTTTTAAAGGCACATAAAGGCGTCACTTAAATTTTATATCATATCTTTTAAAACACATATTTTGAATTTATGGGAGATGTGTGTGAAAAAGCATAGGTGAATAAAGTTGTATATATCTTTTCATGTTGAAAATAACTTTTGCAAATGCTATTATAAATAGAAAAAAATAAAATGATTAATGAAATAGTGTAAAAATGCATTTTTCAATTAATAGCATGGCTTCACTCAAAATTTGATATCATTATTTTTAAAATTCATATTCAAAATTCTTAGAGCCATAAAATAAACAGCTGCGTCAAAACTTTTAACCCATTAAGGGGTTTTGTATTGATGCCATTACTTTTTTTTAGGTTAACGATCATTGGATTGGTATAATATACATTTGTGAGATTTAATGCAGAATTTAAGAAGATAAAATCGAAAAATTAATGTTTTCTTTACATTTTTTGAATAAGAAATATCCTGTATTTGTCCGATTTTAAACTCAAAACAGATGTAATTAAAAAGAAAAGAAAATTATGCTACTCTGAAGCAATTGCAACAAAAATTTTCCTTATTTATTAATCTAAATACAACTTTACTTTTAAGTCCAATTCATATCCTAAGTTATCAACTTTATGATACATTTTTGAATTCATTTTATTCGCAAAAATTGTGAAGTATTTAATGCTGAAATTGCACAATCGAAAAATTTGTTCCATTATTTGGTAAAAGCTTTTTCAGAAAAAAAGATTTTCCAGAAATGTTCTGAAAGTTAGCGTTTTAAACCACATTTCTAGTCGGCGAATGTAATAATGTAATAAATTTAATTTTTCTATATTTCTTATTTTTGAAACTTATCCTTAAAATAAATATGACTTCATCTTTTCTTTTTAAACACACACACATATATATATATATGTAAATTAAAGATTTAAAAAAATGACATCATATTCTGAAAAGTTACATTGATATGGATGCTGAAAGCAAAATTCGCAGTTTGATATATAAATATGAAGCGAAAATGTTAACAAAGTAATTTCTTTAAAATTGGAAGTTTAATTAAGATCTAAATGCATAAAAATTGATTATTTATAGCTATAAATATTAGCTTGTTCCAATTTTTATTATTTTTTTTAATTATGTATTTTAGTTCATTTTATATTTGCTTTAAAGATACAAAACAAAAAAAGGCCTTACTTCAGAAAACAAATATAACCTAATTAGAAACATTTGTATCCTAAACATAAAATATAAATATAAATTACCAAAAACTTGTATGTTATTAAGCATAATTATTTTAATAGATATAGCATTTGGTACGGATGGGACATGCCCCATCCCTCCTGAGTCATAGTGTCCTGTCCTTACCTTAGAGCAACATTAAAATAATTAGTTTTTTTTCAACAAGCATAGGATTTTTATATTTAACTTAAGTGTTTATTTATAAAAGGCATATTGTTGAATTTACAAAATACTAAAAACAAAAATGAGATTGAAAATGTACATTAAACATTCGAGTAATTCTTATTTTTAGGTATTGTAAAATGGCCTTTATAAGTCTCAAACTAATAGTTGCAACTATAAAAAGACTTATAGCAACAAGTATAAAACAATGATTATTCAATGTGGCGGAAAAGTCTCAAATTAAAAATAAAACATATTTTAAGAATTATTGCAGATGTCCCATCCCTTAATACTCTTCCCTAGTCACAAATTAGCACCTCATTTCTAGATATGGAGATATTTTTTTACGGAATTCCTTATTTTTGCATATTATTTTATAAGAACTTACTGAAATATTCTATTAAATTCAATTTTTAATGCCATATAATAATTGGAATCAAAGGCTATATTTAAAAAAATAATTTTGTACTTTTCATTTATTTTATATGTTTTTAAATCACTGCATAATGTTTTTGTATTAATGTTTATACTTGAGTTATTATTGAAAAATAATTTTGTATCTCTCATTTATATTCTAAATCATTACAAAATATTATTCTAGCATAAATATTGGAACACATATTTCTTTTCTCATACATATATTTCTTTGAACAGAAATTATGCATTAGATTATTTCGTTTGTTAATAGGAATTGATAAAAAAAATCATATATTCTGCAACAAAGTTCCTCGCTCATCCAAATCTTCGGGTCATATTGCTAGAAAGTACACAATACTTCTGCACTCAGTTTTCTTTAAATATTTTAAAAAATTAAAATGAGTTTTTTTAACAGATTTTTTAAAAAAATAAAATCTTCAGGGGCTCTCTCTCTTTTTTTTTAATTTATTTTTTGCAATTTAAAAAAATGACTTATGGATAATTATTATAATTGTACAATGGTTATTTAAAATTTGAATCACTAAAATGATTTTTTGAACTAAACTAAAATTTAAAAAATACAAACTTTGTATTTATTCATTCAAATTATTCTTTGCAATTGAAAATTTTTTTTTATTCAAATTGTAAATCATGTTTGTTATTATTATGAATGCTCTACGATTGTAAAAAATACTTTTAAATTACAATGCTTTTTTTTATTAAAGGGATTTTTCCAATTTGATTTTTAAAACTAAAATCTTTGCATTTTTTTATTCCAACATTTGTTTTCTACAATTTAAATGATAATAGAAAAATTAAAATTTGTAACATTTTCAAATCTTCTGCCATTTTGCACTTACAATCTATCGACAACAACGTGCGTACGATGCGTCACAGGGATATTGGCAATAAGATCGAAAAATAAATTTCGCCTAGAAAAAAAATTACGTCAGTTACAGACATAAATATATATCTTCACTGCTACCAGTTTGTAATGGTTTACCTCACCTTTAAACCTTAATAGAATTTATTGCGTTATTCAAGTATGAAAATGGGACACGACAAAAAAGGTGGAAATTTTTTTCCATCAATACAACAGCTTTAAACTCTTATAATTTAAGTGTCATTTTAACAAAGAATAAATTTAAAACTAACTCAGGTAAGATTTTTTTTTTTTTTTTTAGAAAGTTTTAATAATGTTTAAGAATGAGCCAAATATATCAAATCCACTTATGCGAAGTACAGTCATTAATTTTCCCAAAACAAATATTCTGAATAATTCAGCCATTAAATCCCCCCTTTTTTTCTTAAAAAAAATATTGGCTAAATTGATTTTTGCTTCAGAAATAGAACTAAAAAAATTACACAGAAATTACCCTACACTGTTGTATAAATGGCATAAAATAGAATATTTCCAAAAAGAAACTTCCTTTCACTTTGAATTTTCAACATCTAAAAAAGATTTCCATCTTGAAAGACATTCAGAGCAACTTCATTTACAATAGTTTCAGATACGAAGCTCACTTTTCAGTTTATGCCTATTTTGTGCAACAATTCACAAACAAACTCCAAGGGTTTGAGTAGGCAAAATGTCCAATTATTAAATGTTCCCCCCCCCCCCTAATTATCCTTCTAAAATTTTCTTTGCATTTCTGGACCAAACCAGAGAATGAACAAAATTGCTTTGAAAAAGGTGGAATTCTTTTTTTAGTAGGAATTTCAAGTAATAAAATTTTCCATTAAATTTCAGTGGTGATGTAAATGTATACAAATTGGAAACTTGTGTATCATCCATCATAAATGATAATTATTAGGATAGTAAATGAGCATAGAATAACGATTTCAGGACCACACATGATTTCATGCTTTGTTAACATTTCAGTGTCCAAAAAATGTGGCAACATTGTTTACTTTTGTACAAGAATATCTCTGTATAGCAGATAGATAACAAATTTGTCGACAGAAAGAGATTTTGATTTAAGCTGTTTCTTTTTCATTATGCTCCTCAAACAGAATTGCCCAGTCACAAAAATAATCATAGTTGCAGTTATTCGTACTGAAATTGGTTTTAATAAATCTAAAAATCTGATCAAAATCTTAGAATAATGCCTACAAATACATTTCAATGTATTGATAATCATAATCGATGCCACATTAAAAAAAGTAATTTTTGGACTTGAGCAACTTCAGAACTTGGAGACATTCAAACCAATCCACATTTTTGCAATTCACATTAAAGATATTCATCCATCTCATATATGTAGAAATATAAAATATGTTACCATCTTTTTCTGACAGATTCTATAATTTAACCCTATGACCATCAAGGAATTTTCTGTATTTTCACAAAACTTATAAATCTAAGGGTATGCATTTTTTAAAATCATGGTTTGATACTATGATTACTTTGATATCTCTTACAATCATTTTAATATGATTTATGAGATCAGAAAAATACATTCTAGAATGTTAAGGGTGTATTCAAATCCAAAATGATTAGTTTCTTTTTTATTCATTTGATTTTTGCTATACACCCAACTGGTATGTTGTGTTATTTAGAAACTTACATAATATGCTGTCTTTGTCAATTTTTTCATAAAAGCACAATTATTTCAAAAAATGTTTTCAAATAAGCATTAACTAAATTTCTCAAAACAAGATAGTTTAAAAAAGTCATACTGAAACAATTGTTTATGAAGCAAAATTTTAATTGTACAAGGATTAATTTTACATTAGATATTTAAGCTTCAACAAGCCATCTGAAAGCTGCAAGCTTTGTAATTAGCTTACACACTTTACTATTTATATTGCAAGGCTTTGGAGTTTTCTTAGTTTTTGATCCTTTCTGCGTATTGATATCCAAAAAGGCTCTGAAAATAAAAACATCAAAATATTAACATTACACTTTTTAAAAAATAACAGTTGTAAATATATGAAGCTATAACACAGTGGTTAACTAATCTTGTAATTTTCAAATTTTATGATAAAAGAAATTTAACTACTTAATAAATGTGCATAAGAATGTTTACAAAATAGCATTTACAACCAAAAACTGTGTCCTTAAAACAAACTTACTTTTCTTATTTCTAAAATCACAAAAAATAGATAATATATGGATCAGCATATACAATAGAATTCAAGAGTTCTGTAACATCAATCGGCAAGAAACTCTATTTGAACATATACTTTATGGATGCACAATCTGTAGCCTGCAAATATTGTCAGTTTATATTTGGGAAAAATTAAGTTTTTGTCCAGTTTACAGGAAGTTAATTTTGTCAATATGTTACAGGAAAATTGTCATAAAAATTACGAATTATGTTATCGGATGGCAAAATGGTGAATTTTGTCAATGAGGCATGAAAAAAATTTTTGAGGATTGGACAAGGGAAAATCAAATTTTGTTTCTGAGGCATTGAAATAATTGCAAACCTTGTCAAATAGACTGAAAATTTTCAATTTTATTGATTGAAGAAAAAAATGTGAGTCTTGGTAATCAGACTCTGAAAAAAAAAAAAAAATGAAGTTTTGTTAATTGAGCTCTGGAAAAAAAAAGTCCTTCCGGCAATGCCGGGAGGAAGAGGTAGCTTTCATATACTTATATATTTTTATTTATTTCTTTTAAGGTAAGTTACATTGTTCAAAAACACTAAGCTCAAATTAGTAGAAATAATCTTATAAAATTAGTGATTTTATAAGATTGAGACTAGTTTTTGTCAAGACTGAATATTAATAGGAATTTTTAGAAATTAGTCATCTTTTATTCAACCTGGTTTTATTTTAAGCGATTTAGAGAGTCACCAAATTCCACGATATCATTAAGTGTATGCCATTTTAAAGCAACATTGTGGATCGTTCAGATCAGACCGTTTCAAAATGTCAGCCATAAGCAAAATTCAAAGTGCTATAACTCAGTCATTTTTTAAGATATAGACAAAATAAAAAGTGTTCTGGAATCGTTGTTTTAAGTTTTAACACGTAAAAGAAAAACATTTTTCAATTTTTAAATTTTTCGCATTTAATTTTAAATTAAAATTTTTTTAAAAAATTTAAAATAGCCACCATTTTGAAACAAAATGGTGGATGATGCTGGCCAACGAACTCGGTCGAGAAATTTGTATGTATTATGTTCATCCCAAGTTTCATTGAATTCGGTTCATAAATACGCGTGTTATCACGTGACAAACATCAGATCGTTTCAAAATGTCAGACATAAGAAAAATTCAAAGTGCTATAACTCAATCATTTTGTAAGATATAGACAAAATAAAAGTGTTGTGGAATCGTTGTTTGAAGTTCTAACACGTCAAAGAAAAATATTTTTTAAATTTTGATTTTTTCGCATTTAATTTTAAATTTTAAAATTTTTAAAAAATTTAAAATGGCCACCATTTTGAAACAAAATGGCGGATGATGCTGGCCAACGAACTCGGTCGAGAAATTTGTATATACTATGTACATACCAAGTTTCATTGAAATCGGTTCATAAATACGCGTGTTATCACGTGACAAAAATCAGATCGTTTCAAAATGTCAGCCATACGAAAAATTCAAAGTGCTATAACTCAATCATTTTGTAAGATAGAAACAAAATAAAAAGTGTTCTGGAATCTTTGTTTTAAGTTCTAACACGTAAAAAGAAAATATTTTTCAACTTTTAATTTTTTCGCATTTAATTTTAAATTTTAAATTTTTTAAAAAATTTAAAATGGCCGCCATTTTGAAACAAAATGGCGGATGATGCTGACCAACGAACTCGGTCGAGACATTTGTATGTACTATGTACATACCAAGTTTCATTCAAATCGGTGCATAAATACGTTAGTTATCGCATGACAAAAATCAGATATATATATATATATATATATATATATATATATATATATATATATATATATGTCAGCATTTGAACGGAGGGTGGTTTTGGGGTCTGGGGGTCATGATCGGTGAAAATATACCAAAATTTTCCGGAAGTGCTTTCCTCCGGACGGCTGCAATAGGTAGCTTTTTACTTTTTGTAATGAAAGCTACCTAAAATCTAAATTTTATTGTCCAGGCTCTTAAAAATCTAATTTTTTCGACCAGGTTGTAGAAAACTCAGCTTTCTTGATGTGCAGAAAAATTGCAATTTTCATTGGTTGGCTGCCTAAAAATTTCATCATTTGGGCAGTTTTGAGTTCTGTTGATGCGCTGAAAAATTACAAATTTTGTTGACTGGATGAAGAACAATAGTGTATTTTGTTAGTTTATCGCAAGAAAAAAATCATGGATCTTGTTAATTTGCCATTGAAAAATTCCTCTGTCTTCAATTTAATTGATAGGCATGTTAAAATCAAGAATTTTGTTTGAACAGAAAAATCCTGAGTTACATCAACTGGGTTCTGAAAAATCACAAACATTGTTTGTTGGACATGAAAATATTATGAAGTTTGGCAATCACAAACAGAACAGCCAATCACAAACAAAACAATCTCAAATGTCTGTTTTCCAGCTCAGAGAAACCTATATTTTGTTCATGAGGCACAGGTAAATCCTAAATTTGATCGGCCGCAGAAAAATTACAAATTCTCAACTGCACAGGGCGAAAAATAAAAAAAAGATTTTGTTGTCAGATTCAGAAAAATTGCGAATTTTGCAGATCAGGCAAAGAAAATTTTTAAATTTTGTTGATTGGGTGCAGAAAAATCATGAATTTTGGTTATCAGATGTAGAAAAATGTCCAGTTTTGCTTATTAGTTCCATCTCTTTTCTTTATTTATAAAATTCCAATTTTTTTACTGGCACTAGCTACCTTCAATGCCTATGTTTGTTAGCAGTTTTAATGAAACAAATTGACATTCCCCAATGAAGTCAAAGACTATTATCACATCCTGAAAAATCCTTTCTATATCTATTATAAATATGAAAATAAACACTTTAGATATATCTTTAAAAATTCAAGTGGATATATTTACCAGGTAAGGTTTAACCTAGAGGGATACCCTTCATCTTTGAAACCATATGTTTCATCTGGTAATAAGCCACAGATCACTTCCTCCAAACATGCTACAGGCCAAGCAAAAAAAAAAAAAAAAAAAAAAAAAAAAAAAACTGAACATTTACAACGTGATGGACTTTCGAAAAAATTCACTTTTTTTGAGGGGGGGGGGCTACAAGTTGACAAAATTTGCGTTTTTCTGCAATTTTTAAACAAAATTAGCATTTTTTCACAACCATTTGACAAAAATTGCAGTTTTTTCAACAGTCTTTTCTATGAAACTTGTATTTATTCATGAAATTTATTATCCATTCTAATGACATACAATTGATGTACGCCCCTAATATTCAACTTCTATTCTTAAAATACAATACATGTTTCTATTTTCAGGCTTAGATAAAATGACTACTTGTTGCCACTAATCAACTTTATATTTTCGAACTATTGTCATATGTGAAAATGAAATTTTGATTATTAACCAACTGTTATAGTATGACCTTGTTTTGAAAATAGAATATGGAGGACAAACTTTAATTCTTTTTTTATATACAATAATTTTATTTTTAAAAAGAAATTTATTGAATAAATCCTCTCCTTGATTAATTTAAAGAAAGAATAACCTTTGTTTTATTTTATAAACATGATATTAAGTCTTTAAAAAGCTAGTATATACAAGGCACAGCTGCTGTGGTCATCCATGCTAATGATATTTTGAACATTTGTTCTGTTATTTTAAGGTGTTTTTAACTAAAAAGTGAGTAATTCTTGAATGCAAATAATGAATAATACTAAGACAACCATATCTAAATATAAAAACATAACAGAAAACCTCTCAATTTTTTTTTTGTATGCCGAAAGACATAAATTATCCCCTATTTTGAGAATCACCCATATATATTATATCGTCAAGTTTGAAATATGTAGTTAAGTATGTGAGGGAAGTAACCTTTGTGATAAAGGCACTCTAGCATTTTTGTGAGATCGTGACGTCAATGATTTAACATGTGTAGCGTGGAAGCGACATCTATCCTCTCTTTTACTTTAACTTTCTAGAGCGTGTGTGTCTTCCTCGGTTCTACAAGTTATATCGCGGTTAGAAGAATATGCAAATTTATAGTATCTCAGTTTGCAGCATATAAAAGCTTTGATTGTGAAGGTGTGTGCGTGTAGCGGCACAAGCCAGCTAGTAGTGTGTGGAGAAGCAGTAAATTGAATTAGATTGGAGTTATAGCAAGATTGAGCCTCCAGTGAGATAGCAAGGAGTTTTGCAGTGAGCCGATAGCAGCATTTGCCGACTTAGTTCATTCAGAGCGGAGCTATTCGAGAAGTTTGCCGTTGGTAAGAAATAGTTTGGTTACGTTGAGTATTTTAGACAGTAAAGAGTGTGTTACAGCCACGGCCTGTCTAACAAAGCTTTTATCTAGTAGTTTAGCCGAAGTCTATGTGAGAAGTTTATTTGAAGTGCCCCGACTGAGTTTAGTGCCGGAGCTGTGAGTATATTTATGAATTTAATCTTTTAGTATTGTGTCTAGTTATCGATAGTGACGAACTGAAAGCTCCACTTCCCCTGAGCCCCAACAGTTTAAATAAACTGTGATTTTAACTTATATCTCGAGTTATGTATTCATTCGACACCCACTAGACCCCTCATTCCGTTACAAGTATTTTGCCAAAATTACAACGTTTTATTTGACAATTGTTTAATATTTTACCGCTCTGATTTTTCAGTTAGAAGCTTACACATTTCGCATGTTTAAAAAAATCATTTTCAGATCTAAAAGCGTTAAACACTCAAAAAATATGTATTGAAAATGGAACAGTCGGAAATTCATACTGTTTTGAAGTATGAATTTTGACTTGAAATTACAGCATCGAAGATCGCGGGAAAAAATAATAGTTTATTTCACTCTAGTTTTACTACGCAGAAGAGAGCATCAAATTGTTCATCAAATTACGTACAAATATCTTTGAATTTCCAAATGAGCTACGCGTTCACCCAGAATTATGAGTCAATAATAATAAACTATAGGTCATTGTTGAGTCTGATCCATCTAAGAGGGAATTTGGCGTATATATTTGGATACAAATATACATATATATGGACAAATATTATATTTGGGCAAGTTATCAACCAACTGTTTTTTCTTTTCTGCAAATTTCATCTTTGATGACTTGAAGTACATGCATATTGTTTTCTTAATTTCATATGAGAAGAAACATTGTAAAGAAATTATTTTCTGATTTTTCGCTACCCCAAAACTTTTGATTTGCTATAGATTACAAAACAATCTGCTGGGGAGAGTTATGGAAGAAGTTTTTGATGTAATTATTAAATTTAGATATACGGAATTCAATTTCCATTACACTTAAACATAATTTGGGATAATGAATGTATAAATATTTATTTATTTGTACTACATAATTACAATATGAAAGATCTATAGTATGTTAATCTGTAAGGTTACCAAATATTTTATAGGAAACTATGATACCTAGAACAATATTTTTTTTCGAAAAGTTTATTTTATTAAATAATATACTGAAATTTCTTAAAAACTGGAAACTTTTCTTTAGACTTTTAAAGTTAATTTATTTCAGTGTTAATAGCGACAAGATAATTCATAAACTGTTATCCTTATCTGGGGTATGTAAATATATGCAGGTGTTTTCATTAACAACAACAACAAAAAAAACAATAGTGATAAATATTTGTTGTTTTAAATTTTACATGGGAACTTACATTTATAAATACACTGTAAAAAATGTCCGATGTGTGATATGAAAAATGTCAGAATATATAAAAATGTACTGTAATTGAAAACGTAAATATACAGTAACCTCTTCTAACTCACCTAAGGTTTCGAAAACCGTTCCTTTACCTTTCAAAATCCCAGAAAACTATTTCGAATATTAAAGAAAGAATTTTTATAAAAATTATTTTTTTAGCTGCCCTCTTTTTCAGAAAAGTTTCTATGTGGCTTTTACTGTACAATAATCACTTTTCTCAAATCAAAATATCACTTTTTCGGATGCTACCAATTCATACGAAAATATTTAATATTTAGAGAGCATGTTTAATAGACAAATGTACAATATCAATAGTATTAACATATTTAATATGAAAATTAACATTATTTTGCTACAATTGCATGCACAAAATCAGTTATGCAGCTGAAAATAATTATTTGAGAATTGATAGCATCGGAAAAAGTGATATTTTGATTTGAGAAAAGTGATTATTGTACTATAAAGGCTACTTAGAAACGTTTCCGAAAAGAACGGGCAGCTAATAAAAATTAATTTTTATAGATTCTTGTTTAAATTTCGAAAACAAATAGCTATCTGGAATTTTTAAAGGTAAAGGAACGATTTTCAAAACCTTAGGTGTGTTAGAAGAGGTTACTGTATATTTTCGTTTTTGATGACAGTACATTTTTATATATTCAGAAACTTCTGACATTTTTTACAGTGTAGTACTGTTTTATATAAATGCTTTTAAAAGCAATGTAGGATTGAATAAATTTCATAATGAAGCTTCTAATACATTAAATCAGAGTTCGTGAGCTTCAACGTATCATTTTTGGAACCTTTCAAAGATCTTTTTTTAGAATTTCAGAAGAAATATTTGCTTCTACTAAGCTACACAAATTACATTTTGGCGTATACTTTACAAAAAAAATCTATTCAGTACCTTGACTTGAAATTAAACTTTAAAATATATTATGACCTGTAGATTTGCACAATATAATTTTTTTACAGAATAGCCTTAAAAAATTTATTATTTTAATTCATTTATTTTAAAGTTTTTCTATTACGGACGCATCTTCGCAAATTAAAAATGAAATAAATGAAATAAGTATATTTTCAAAAGGAAAAATAAATCATGGAGTTCGTATTTATAGATAGAATCATGATTAATCAAATAAATAATATTTATTTTCATATTAAAATATTTAGTGAAATTTTCTTTCAAAAATATTTTTTATTTTTACAAGTCATATCATAAATAAAAAATTCCTGAGTTATTTGGCCGAATTTACATTTCTAAAATTAAAATGCACCAAAACATAAAATAACGTTTTTGCTTAATAAAAGTGCCAAAATAATGTAAAAAATATTGTAACTTAAGTTATTTTGTTATTATTACTATTTAAGTTATGAAATAATGCTTCGCGAATCCAAACAAAGCATGGCCTTTGCTAGTTTAATGAAAAATAATTCAATCTTCAGAAATAACAACCAATACTTTTGAAATTTCAGGCGTTAAAACACATTTCTGAATCCCTTGATGAAAACGCACCATGTTCATAATTTATAAAGAAATAAACATTGTAAATTTTTGATTTAAAAAATAAATTAAATTGAATGATTTCGATAAACATGAAGACATTCTACGTTTATTAAATGCAGCGTCTTTCATTAAACAACAAAGGGCTTAGTGCACATAAGTTTTGAAACATCCTGACTGACAATTTGAATGACAATACAAAAGACCAAACGTCAAGAATGCATTCATTTATTTGCCTGATGGCCCTTAAGTTTGTCACTCACTAAGTGAACGGATTCTACAAATGCAAAACACTCGTTTTCAGAAAATGTATTAGCAAAATTAGGAATCGTATTTATGTTAATAATATTAAATATTTTCTCTGGAATTTTCTTAAGCAGCTTATTTTAACGTTCTTAATTAACGAAAGCTAAATTTTCTCTATTTTTCACGTACAAAACACAAAATGCTATAAAATTATTTTGTGTTGCAGTTTAATAAATTTTTGTAAGTATCTGAGGTATGTAAATAAATATATTTATTAATAGAAATGCAAAATAACAATAGTAATACACGTAAATGTTTTAAAACTCGGAAAATTAAATTTTGGCGCACACATAGTCTTTCTTTTTTTATTAATTAAAAGGAATTATTTTATATATTTATATTTTAACGTAAGAAAAATTTCTTTCCTGTAGCTGCATTTTTAAAAATTTAACTTTTAAAGCGTTTTTAGTTATTTTTGATAATAATAAAAATGCAACCATACTAGAATATTAATATATGCAAAAGTTTTCATAAGATGCAGCAAAGGCCTAATCTAAAGCCGTACAATTGTGGGAATAAGTGTAAACACCACTTATTAACTCGTCAACAAATTATTGTAGAAAAAAGTTGTTAGTACCGAAAGATTGGAAATGAAATCTTCTTTTAAATGGTTTTTGAAATTTACTTGTTGGGCCATCTGCTTATTAAAACGAAGGCAAACTTCATTTATTTTTCTATAGCAATACTCAATTTCAAAAAGATATTTCAAACTTTCGGTTCAAACTACGCCAAGACACTAAATTTAAATCATTTTAATTATAATATTTTGTATTATAAAAATACAAATTTAGTGCTTTAACCTTATAAGTGTTTGAAACGTAATATTCTGATTAAGCTCCAGGTTTCAGTGCAATATACGAAATATTTAAGACAATATGATTCTATATATTTATTAATTCTTAAGGGAGACCCGAACCTCATTTTCGGCTAAAAATCATCAAAAGTTTTAAAAGAATTATCTCAGAAAACGATAAAATACATATTTGCGAATATCCATGCAAAATTTCAGAACTCGGGGACACTTGGAACAGGTAGCAAATGAGCTTTTTTTAATTGTAGTCACTAGAGTTTAAAGGACTAGCGGCCATTTAAAATGTTTTTTCCTGAAAATGACTTTTTCCACATTTTGCCTAAGCTCAAAGTACTAAGGCTCAGTGGTAAAATGGTTTAGAAACAAAGTTTTTATATTTTTAGAATCTTAACTAAATTTGCAACAAAAGTAAAGATAGATGTTTTTTTAAACTATTTCTGACAGTTTTACATAAATTGGTAAACATGAAAATTATAACGAATTTAAGGAAATTTACCATGCGTATTTTTATTTATTTATTTTTTTTAGCCGATTAAAATAGAAAATTAAAAATGTCTCTCTTTAGTTCTTTTCTATATACTATAACACTATTTAAGAAATTTTAGTAATACCAAAATATTGAAACTTGAATGAGGAGTAGTAATTTTAAAAAGTGTATTTTTCGACAAAAAAGAAATCATAAAAATCCCCATAAAAATATACTTTTTAATAAAAAGGGAATTTTTTTGCTAATTATTCCTTAGAAAAAGATTCTTAAATAGTACACCAAAATTCATTACTTTAAAATCAATAATAAAAATTTTGGGTTTTTTCTTACGGCTATCCCTTAACACATTTCAGAATGATTAGTACTCTCAAGGATTACATTCATATTTGTAACTAAGCTTTTTTATTATAATGTAAAGAATCATACTTTCTGAGAATTTTGAACAAAATGCAGAGAAAACAACATTATATTTTTGCCCATTTGCAAGACGCTCAGGGGTTAATGTTAGATCACATTTTCATATTTTTATCAATATCTCCTCAAATTATATTTCTAATGTGCTATTTTTAATATTACAATATTAATAAAATACCCAAATATAAATACATTGGATTTAAAATCTTTGTATTTTTTATATGAATTAGGAATTATGAATTTAATATTTGAAAAAAATAATAAATTGTAACCTACATTTTTTGATGAATTTAGATTTATTACGTTTTGTTTTATTAAATTTCAAAATTTCAAAATTTTCTTCTAAGTAGTTTTTAAATCATGCTTAAAAACTACAAAATAATGATTTATATTGACGTCAACGATAGAAGTGACTAGCTATTTAGTAACTACGTATGCTATCATGTAATCTAGCAGTCTTTAATGACTGCTTCAATTGCGCCTAAAATGACTTGATCAAGAATAGAATCGAATCTCTGTCGATCAACAATCGAATATTGAACTTCTATTTGGATAGAGCCCCTATATTCTTTTATAAAATATATTCTTTTTAAAATAATGTATTTCTCTGTACCAGTTACATCAAAATTTGTTTTTAGGCTAATTGAAGACTGTAGAGTTCATTTAGGCGTTCAGAATTGAATACTGCTATTAAAGAACTATATATTTTTAATATGTTAATTTTTATGTTGCAATAATACTAAAACGCCCAAACATAAATACGTTTAATTTACAATATTTGTATTTTTTATGTGAATTAGGAATTATGAATTTAATATTTGAAAAAATAATAAATTGTAACCTACATTTTTTGGTGGATTTAGATTCATTACGTTTTGTTTTATGAAAATGCAAAATTTCGAAATTTTCTTCTAAGTACTTTTTAAATCATGCTTTAAAAACGGCAAATTAATGATTTAAGGGGACATCAACAATAGAATAGACTATATATTTAGAAACTACATATATTATCCTGTAATCTAGCAGTCATTAATGACTGCTAGATTACAGGATCAAGAGGGGATCAAGAATGGGCTCTGTCGATCAACAATCGAATACTAAACTTCAATTTGGATACAGCACCTAAAATACATTCGTTTTAAAATAATTTATTTTTCTGAAACTTATTGTACGGATTGCATCAAAACTTGTTTTTAGGCTAATTGAAGAGGGTAGATCTCATTTATGCGTTCTGAATTGGGTACTGCTATTTTTTACAGGTAGATAGCCCCCTAAGCAAATTTCTATCCATCATTTAAAAGTAGACTTTATTTCCAATCTTTCGATACCTGTAACTTTCTTCTATGATTATATTTTGAAGAGTTAGTAGGGGTTGTTTAATTTTTTTCTTCACGACTGTACACGTAACTCCAAAGACACACCTTTTCCTGCATTCATTTAGCTTGCATTTCCATTGAATATTTAAAAGTAACATGAAATCATATAAGTCTAGATGAAATCGCGAATGAATGTATTCTGTTAATAATGTGTAGCAAACTGTTCAGTCATTCGATATCTTTTTTTTCTTTCTTTATTTTTTTAAATAACAGTTTAATGGTCTTATTATGAAGATAATATGACCATATTGTTCATCATTTTATGGCCATGGAAGATAAAAATTTCTGTGATCTGACAATAAGTTTTGTTGCAATTTTTTCGAGTAACAGAAGAGAGACTGTATTTTATGTACAAAGTAAAACACGGGATAAATTCCCATTCTCTTTTTATCAAGTTGACACAAAAGATTTTATCTTCCTCTATACCCCATATGTTCAATACCGTTTCCTTTAGTGTGTTACAAGGAACGATTTTGAGTTTCATTATCTACATACGACTATGCGCATAAATCACAAAAAAAAAATTCACATTCATAAAAACTGTTTATTTAAAAAATCCTCTAAATAACGACCTGTTTGGACATCTCTTCAGCTCTTATATCTTAATATGCGGCTAAAAGAAGAGTATTGATTTTAATATGTGTCAGAACTTTATTTGGATACATAATTTTGCATACATAATGCACATTTTGAATACAAAATACATAATTGTTCTTTTGAATGTAAATATTGGCGTCGCTAGTATCTAAAAAATACCTATAATGTAATAAATCAAATTGATTTTAATTAAAAACTGGTTTTATTTATTTTCTATAAAGATTCCTCTAGATACCTTAGTTTTAATAAACATGAGATACATTCCTCCTTCATCGCTATTTCTATGTCGTCTCGCGAGAAATCGCAGAACTAGATTGCACGGAAAATTAGTTAAGAGCATTTGCCATCAATACAACACACGTATATCACACTTTAATTTAATTCAGCTCCACAGTGTAACACGCTTATTATACGTTTCATTAACTCTGTTTTGTTTGTGAAAGTGTAAGTGGCATGAATATACTCCAGTATCAAATAATGAATTTATTCTGTCAAAGTCTTTGGAGAATTTCTTATACATTTTATTTGTAACAATGACGTGTAGTATCGTATGTTAAAATTAGATGAAACATAGATGTACATTAATTTAAGATATTAATGTGCAAATCCATGGATTATTGTATTCTTTTTATTTATTAAATTTTATTAGCGTCTTGTTTACTTGCTTAGGAGTAATGCTTTGTTAAATGTTAAGTCCTTTGTTTTTGAGGGGGGGGGGGAGAATCATGTAGTAAGTAGAGCCACCGTTAATATTATTTCACGTGTCAATTTCAGCCGGAAATTCCAGAGAAAATATGTCTAAGTTTTAATTTTATTTTTCAGCTTATTGGCGCAATATATGAAGTTATATAAAACTATTCAGGTACACTTTTATAATTAGTTATGGTTAGTTCTCAGATATATTTGTACTGCTTATGATTTGATGTAAATCTCACAAAAGATGGCGCTGCTATGCTAAACATTTCTTCATTTTAAGAAGATTTTTATTAGTTCAGAACAGTAAAATTACTACATGGATTTTCGTCATCCTTTTTTTAGTCATAGATTGACATAAGTTGCTTCTAATTAAGTTTTAGTGTAAATCAATTAACAAGTGTCTTTGCAATGCGGCCTTTTTTATGTTTTTTTACATTTTAGAGATATTGATATCCGAAGAATAAATGTAACGAATTTCAGAGAATTTTTAAAGTATTTTTAGAATCCCTATGATGAGAGTAAATTGACGTTTAATTTTGGCGCTATGATAGCAAAAATATAGTCTAAAATGGAAAACGTTATAGGATACTAGCAAAAGCCATGCTTTGTTTGGATTCGCGAAGCACCATTTCATTAGATAACTATTTGAAAGTAACGATATTTTTTTTAATATTATTTGTACTACTTGACTACCACGTCAACCAAAAAAAGGTATCACCAGACTAAAAGATTAAATGCCAATAACGGTGATAAAAATGTCACATTCACATAACATCAAACTCGTATCACGTGTTCGTTACGCCATGATACAGAGGCGAAGTTTTAAGAGAAACAGGGGGTATACGCTCAATACAGAGGGTATACTCTAGAATATTTGTACTAAAGCTTTCTTGAGCAGCAGAGGGTATACGGTGTTCCTTTAAAAAATCCAGAAGGTATACGGTTGATACACACGTATATCCTCCAGTTCATCCCTGTCCATCAAGTGATTTTTAATATGAAGTTTTATTTGTAATCTTATTAATGTTTTATTAATTTATTTGTTATTTCTTTATTTAAAATAAAACAATATGCCAACTTGTGTAATTTAGCAAATAGTTTGGCGAAAATTGATTAACGGGATAACCAAGGAGTACCAACCAATAGTAGATAACCAATTGATACTGCTTGGTTATCCCGTCGACCAAAAAATTATCGCCAATCTATAAGAGTAAATACCAGCATTGGATGACCGTGAATGGCTCATTCAATGACATTAAATACGCTAAAGATGTTTGAATTTTCATTAAGTGATTCTATTTCGACTTTTTATTTGTATTTTTATTAATATTCTACTAATTATTTGCTTTTTCGTTATTGAAAATAAATTTTTTCTCAATATGTATAATTTGGCTTTCTGTTTGACGATTTGTAGAATTTGACAAAATTGGTCGACGGGATAACTAAATAGTACCTTGGAATTTAATCCTGAAATTTGGCGTAGGATTTTTGGTTGATGAGATAGCCAAGTAGTACCCAAAAATGTACTGTGATATAGTATCAATGGAATGAGGCAATAAAATACAAAATTCTATAATATCTTGAAATACCTACTGTATTAAAGCTGACGAATTTAATTCGATAAACAGTAATAACTGGATGAAATGGGGCAATTAATTTCTCCTCAACGAAAGTTAAAATCATCAATATTTAGGGAAGTGGACCAGGATCCATGTACCATATTATTAGTTACAGAAAGAATATTTAGTTCATTATTTACTATACATTCATGGCAAGTCTTACAAGATCCGGCAGATTGAATATGCATGCTAAATTAATGACGATGACAAATTTTACAAAAATATAATTTTAAATGTCGTTGTGCATATTCGGAATTTAAAGCATTTCTCCGAGTACATGCATTCCCTGTAAGAATAGATTCGTCATGTCGTCGTTTTGGTACAAATGTCAAATACGCACCACATAGGCGCTATATTCTTTTCAGACGCCAATGACATATACGCACCGGAGTACTTAACTGGCAACAAAATGTTGTTATTTTGCTTCACATGGTAACCCGGATGTTGCTTATTTATTAATAAATTGTTTATTTATTTTTATTTATTTTTTTTTTCAAATAATATAAAATGTTTTGTTCTATAGATATAAATTAAACTTTTTAAAATTTATTGGTATTCATTTTTTAAAAATAAGTATGATAACTGGTATTTGAAAGCGAAGTTTTTGCCAAATTGGCGTCGGAAGAAATTGCACCAATGTGATGTGTATACGACATCTGTGCCGTCGTTTTTTACGCTGACATCTAGCCTGCTTGCCTCAAAGATATATCATATTCACGTTCTTTTCAACCAGTGAGTGTACGTTTTCTTGGCATTTTTTTTATAACAAAGCTAATGTGCTCCATTGTTTGAAACGGCAAATTGTTTAAAATAAAATGGTGAAATATTTAAAAATAATACTACATGTAACAAAATAATAATATATGTTTCATTTGGTTCAAATTTCAACCTTTGAAATTCAAAGAACTCTTTATATAACGAATTTAACAATTAATTTTATTTGTTTACTATTCTTTTGTTGCCACTTTACAAAAAAAAAAAAAAAAATCATAACATAATTATTTTAATAAGAGTAAGAGTCATCAGTGCAAACGATTTTGCCGGAATAAAGAAAATACATTTTATTTATTTAATTAATCATGATTCTACTTGTAATTGCAACTCCATGATTTCTTTTCTTCTGAAAACATACGTTTCATTTTTTATTTCCAAAATTTCGTCCGTAATGGAAAAACATGTAAAATAAATTAATTAAATTAATAATTTTTTTAAAGGTTATTCTGTAAAAAAAATAATATTGTGCAAATCTACAGATCATAATTTATTTTTGTGTTTAATTTCAAGCCAAAATATTGAATAGTTTTTTTGTAAAGCGTACGACAAATTGTAATTTGAGTGGACTAGTAGAGGATTCGCTTCGCTCATCCTAATAACTGGGAATATAACTCCTAAATTCTGAATATATATTAATGGTTTCTGGTTTCAAAAATTGCCATATTTAGACACATTTTATGTTTTTAATAACTGGTTTCCAACCTCTTTTTTAAAGTAAAATTTAAATTGTAGGTTTCTTTTGTTGTTGTTTTTGGACGACGCGTTATTTCCAATAATAATCTACACTGATAAGAGAAAAAAATCTGTAAACTTATTAAATGTTTTCTATAAAACTAGAACTTCTCGAATTTTTTGTGTAACGGTTACAGTTCACATTCTTGTAACAGAATCAGGCATATGATTTTTTGCTGTTACCATTACATAAAATATTCTAGGATTTCTGTTCTCGTATAGAAAAATTTGGTAACTTTACAGATTTCTTTTTTACAGCGTATAAAAAACTATACCAAATACAGTTTATTTTAATTTAATTAGATTATTTTGTTCATTTTAAAATTAAAATATTAAGTGATTAATAAATAGCATATTTTTATACATAAGAATACTGTTTCAAACTAACTCAAGTTTAAATGTAACCTAAAAATTTACACGAGATTTTTTTATTCAAAAGAATGTTATTGTTTTAAAACATTGTCTGTTAAATATACTTTCTTTTTTATATTAATTGTTCTAACTACAATAATTAATGCCTTAAGTCGAATTTATATTTAATCAAAATTCTATATAGAAGCAAAAATATTCTTAAAAATTTTCCTCCCTGCGTATAAGAGGGAAAATAATAAATTATATACTTAACTATGAATCTTAAGATTTTTTGAGCCAGTTATTATGTGTAAAAGTATTATTGAGTTACTAATATTACTTACGCATGATTGTTGATACTGTCTGTTAAATAAACATGCACTATAAGAAATATCTATAAAAATTGCAGCGAATATGCGGTTAACATATGATTGCGAATTGCCATAAATTTTTTGCTCTAAAACGTAGTATGATTATAGATACTTTTTTCTAAAAAGTCAGCAGGATTGCAGCATGTTCTGGTGTAATTTTCGTTTTTAAATAGGGCTCATAAAAGAGTGAAACAACAGTTAAGATATCATATGCAAATCGTGTTATATTGATGTGCCTCTTTCTGTCAAGCCACTAAAGCTAATTTATAATATATATATATATATATGTATATATATATTTATACTTTAATATACCTATCCTGTAGATTATATATTGTTGTAAGTGGCTATACTCTAAATTGATACACTATATATAAGTATAAAAGTAAAATTGTTATTGTTCTGTTCTGTATAAACATTACAAAACTCTAAAAACTCTTTTGTTTACACGATTTCGTAACTAATTGCATTATTTATTGTTACTTCTTCCTGATTGATCAGTTCCTATTTAAGAAAGAAAATCTTAACATCGTTTTAGTAGTCCCTTATACAATGGTACAAAAATATCTGTTGTCTAAGATGTGATTTCTCAACTGTTTCTTTCACATTTTAAAAACATATTTTGCTGTTTAAATTGCAGAAAAAGAAATTACAGCAAGGGTGCATAAAATCAGAGGATATAAATTTTTTTTAAATTAAATAGAGTATTAATACATTCAAGATACCTGTTATAAATTCAATATCATAACCATTTACTATCTCAAATTTAGAAATCTCTTAAGACATAACGTTAAACTCTTATTTCGAATTTGTTACTGTAATGATATCCGTTATTTCTAAGTATCACTAAATTCAATCGGAAAATGCAAGGAAGCGTAACGTAAACTAATGGAAATTGCTTTTACGTGCTTGCATATACACTTCATTGTGGTTACAATGTAAATTTTGTGTAAACCTCGGAGATTTGATACGCGACCATTGGATGCAAGATCAATATTATAAAACTTATGGCTAGAATAATATTCACATAAATTTAATTTAATTTAATTACAGTTTAAGCAACGTGTAATATTCGATATTTTATAATTATAATTAGACATTGCATAAATTACGAAGTAACAAAAATTGTTTTCGTTGTTCTAAAATAATAGATCTGCTTTCACATTTTCTGGAGGTAAAAATATATGAAAAAAGCCCGCTTGCTGATTAAATTATTTCGAGGTTATCTATTCAAAATTCTATTAAAGCAATAAATCTTTTTAATTCGTCTCAAGTTTGAATAAAAAAATACAAGATATATCGGGTTAACATTATTAGAGATTTTTAAGAAAAATGCTCCATTCTTTCAAATTTTTAGTTCTGCAATGTAATAGGAGAAACGATAAGAATTTAAAATGTGATTTTTGCAGACTTACAGAACTTTACAGAATCGTTAACGAAATTGCATTACACAATAGACGATAAATTTCTGTTTGGCAAAATCCCTAAGCAAGTAGATAACTTAAATTTTACTACTCAACAACAAAAAAAGTAAAACTTTAAAAATATTTATTCAGATCTAAATATCATTCTAAACATCTAAAACTTATTAATAAAAACTGAGCAGAAAAATAGGAAACTTTTGATTAAAAGATACTTCTTTCAAATCTGCAAGTAACAGAAAATTGAAAATTTCTCATAAATAATCTCAATTTCCCAATACAAAAACTGTAAAAAATACGAAGTTATAAAAAAATCACTTTTCATGAATAAAGTTTTATAAAAAAAGAAAATTACGAAGTTCATTTTAGCCATAAAGATCCGAAACTACTAAAATCATAAGTGAAACTTTGTCCTGAAACACATCACTTAGTCTCAGTGTCTCTCAAGAATTCTATAAACAGTTTGTGTTAGCCGCTATGTTGGTCAATAGCAAAAATTCATAAAGTTGTCTTTCAATGTTCATTGTATAAGTTGACAACGAAGTGAAAAAAAATTTTGAACTAGGTGACGTTTTCCAATAATGTTCATTTGTAAAATGATCCAGAATATTTCAAAATGGGCTAAATTATGCATTTAAACAAGTAGACTACATTCAACATGATGATACATAATATGTAAATGTACATAGTAAAATACGTAATATGCAAATAAAAATGTACGACCTAACTTGAAAGATACTTTACTATAACGCTGTTTAAAAACACCGATAAATGCTTTCATAAAATTACAGAATCGATATATTTATAATTGATTTTCTTTTCTTAGGTCTGACTTTCTGCTAAGAATAAGTATACTATAAAAATATTTTTTTAATTAACATTAATGAACGTGAATATATAATACAACCTCGTCGAAATTATCCACTATTCAGTAAAACGTTTCTTTCCTTTATGATTAAGGATTACTCTTCTTCAAATTCAAATGACTCAAACAGGGCTCTTTTAATAACACGGTAAAAAAATCTATAATCTTCGTAATCTAAATTTACCGAAATATGTTATGCTTACTAAAATTTTATATGTAGACTGTACAAGAAAATGATGTCAGTCTACAAAACTTGTAAGCAAAACTAGAGACATCTGTAACATTGTAAAAGAATCTACTAAAAGTTTGGTGATTTTAATAAAATTTTATCTGTAATCCTCGTTACTGTTACTTAAAAAGTTCTTGGAATCCGATTTTCCATAAACTTTCTTAGTAACCTTTAAAATTTTTGATTCAAAGAGCAAAGCTTTATCTGTTACATGATTTTTTATTGTTGCAATAATGTTTTTTATGTTGCATAAAATTTTCTTGGAATATAATTCTACTAGATTTTTTTTGTAATTTTCCATTTTTTATGCATAAATTTTTCTTTCTTTTTACAATTAAGCTTAAAATGTTTAAACATGAATATCTTTTGACCGATACATTGCTCCGTTACTATAACATTATTTTTAACTGACTCGCAACATATGTCAGCTATATCCATACCACAGAATTGAAACAGCTACTCTAGATGATATCTATACAGAAGGAAAAATATTCCATAAAAAATAACTTGTATTTGGGTGCTTTTAACTTATAGGAATATTTGAAATAATATAAAATATTTTAATACAACACAGCAGTAGCATAAACATGCGACAGTTATTCCACTTTATATATCAAATGCAAATGGAAATTTTGTTAATGCTTCTTGAATATGTATCTATCTACTGTAATATACATACTATGTTGAATTCTTTTGAGCTGATTATGATGCGATTTCTATTGTCAGATGATATTCAGATATTTTTAAATATTTTGCATATGGTTCTACGTTGCGTTTTTTTTTTTTTTTTTTTTTTTTTTTTTTTTTTTTTACGTAGGATTTTATTAATACATTGTATGTTATGATATGCTTCATTACCAAATATTTCACTAAATGATGAACAAAAATGGTCCGTCTGTAGCTACCAAATATTTTTGACAAATCAGAAAATATATTAGTGCAGTAGCATTAGTACAGTTTTCAACAAAACGACAGAACATAACATGTAAATATACATATTGCTTTAAAACACAATGATAAATTCCCGATATATATCGTTTGACTCTAATTTTTTCTGGTAAAACCGACCACAATAAATGTCAAAAAACGCTAATATTTCAGTAAAGATAACAGCAGAAGAAATGGTAAAAGAAAATCTGAAAATATAAGTATTGGAAAATAAATAAGTACATATTTTGGTAACATCTACAAAAATAATGTACACTTACATTGTATTTATACACTATATTGCCATTGATTATGGGACACTTGCGATTTTAGACATTTTACTAAATATCTAGAAAAATACATGAGGAATCATCTCGAAACTCTTAGTGTATAAATGTAATAGTATACATCATACATCTCCGTGAAGATTTTTTCCCGAAACGCCATAGGGGACCGTCAACAAATTAAAAGAATGAATATCTTTTGAATAACCCTGTCAAAACTAATCTGGCAAAAGCGCTCAAACTCTAGATTATGATTGAATGCCTTATTGTAATACACTGTGTTCATTTTTATGCAAATAGCATGCACACTCGCAGAGTAATTAAGGTTTTTATAAAAATGGTCCCAAATTTTTCCAAGTTTTTCCATTATAATTTTCAGAGTTCTTAATATAAAATAATATTTTTTTCAGAAAATATGACAAACAACATTGCACACAGTACCCTGTAATCAGAATTAAAAAATAATAAAAATTGTATGAAAAATGAGTAGGTTTACTATATAATTTTTTACTGCGCATGCGTCAAAGATATCAAAATTTCATTTGCATATTCTGTTAGCTAAATGTATAGAGCAACTTTTGTAAAAGTTTCAAAATCATAGCTTGAAAATTCTGAAAGTAATCGTCTATAGAAAAAGGACAAAATCCGTTGTTTCCAAAATGAAGCAAAAAAATGAGGGATTTTATCCAAATGCAGTAGTACATCCCATATTGTGTATTCTATATTGACACTAATCAATGAATATATGGATACAACCCCTCTTGTTTTTGCTTCATTTTGAGAATAACGGATTTTCGACTTATTCAATTGACGATTATTGTCAGAATTTTCAAGTTATGATTTTGTGACTTTCACAAAAGTTGCTCTATACATTTAGCTAACATAATATGCAAATGAAATTTTGATATCGTTGACGCATGCGCAGTAAAATATTATTTAGTAAACCAACTCATTTTTTATACAATTTTCATTATTTTTTAATTCTGATTACAGGGTACTCTGTGCAATGTTGTTTGTCATATTTTCTGAAAAAAATAATATTTTATATTAAGAACTCTGAAAATTATAAGGAAAAAACTTGGAAAATTTTGGGATCATTTTTATAAAAACCTTAATTACTCTGCGAGTATGCATGCTATTTGCATAAAAATGAAGAAGGCTTATTACAATAAGGCATTCAATCACAATCTAGAGTTTGAACGCTTTTGCTACATTAGTTTTGACAGGGTTATTCAAAAGATATTCATTCTTTTTTAATTTGTTGACGGTCCCCTTTGGAATTTCGGGAAAAAGTCTTCACGGAGATGTATGACTTATACTATTATATTTATACACTAAGAATTTCGAGATGATTCTTCACGTATTTTTCTAGATATTTAGTAAAATGTCTAAAATCGCAAGTGTCCCATAATCAATGGCAATATAGTGTATAAGGACTAAGCAACATTATTAAAATGTGCAAATTAAGCAAAAATTGGAACAAAAATTATTTATTACATAATATATTACTTTATATATATGCATGCATATATATATTGTTTTTACATTCTGCTAAAAAATTGAAACTTTTCATAGAAACAAACATTTTGTTTAAAATTAATAATTTTATAAGTGCAGTAGAGCATCGTTTATACGAAGCAGAAGGGTTTCCCGAAAAATGTTGTATAAAAGATAACTTCAAATAATCGATTTGAACTCCTAAAACTATAAAATTAAATTACTTTTACATAATTTTAATGTTTAATGCGTTGATTTACATGAATTTATAAACAAACCGAATTATTCAATTAAGAATAAAATAAAATAAAATAAAATGAAATAAAATAAGGAACAAACAGTAAGCGAATTAAATGTACGTATCCCTATTTTTTCTGTTGATGATTTTACGAAATAATTCAGAAAAAAAATGTTCATGGTTGTTTGAGTGTTGACTCACGTTGAGTTCTAATTAATGATTTGTGTACTGAGCCAAGAGCCTCAAAAGTTTATTTTCGCTGGTATTTTGGCAAATAAAATAAGTTCTTAATGTTTCCATACAATTCACGCCATTTTTTACTATTGAATTCTGAAAAAAATTCGCTTTTTTTTTCTTTGACCGATATGGACATGCATTTCCGAGACATGGCTGAAAAGAACTATGGCCGAAACAGTACGAAAAGGGAAGAATTAAAAAAATGATCTGTACTGTTAGTGCACTGATGAGCAAAAAATAAACCGTGTAACAATAAAATAGGTTGGGAAAGCTGACCATTCCCAGAACCCCTCCAAGTGTTAATCATTGCAGACCGGGAAGCGGCAGTACGGATAATCACCACATCATGAAAATGTAGCATTTGATAAATTTTGATTCGCATATTAAAACGCAATCGGTCTGCCAATTCATACTTCGGTGGAAACTGTTGGAGTGAAATAGACCAGCAGTTGCTTTTCCACAAACCACTCATATTCTAACTCTAAATATATATATTTTTCTTAGCTGAGTAACTTTACGTGATCGTATATATAATCCCTAGCTAGAATGATAGGTCCTATGCTGGACTTTAAGGAGCGATATTTTACTTAAACATCGCCAAAGCGTTGTGAATTTTTAGTAGACATTCTAGCTTATAGGATTCCCTTAAAATCATTAGGGTTCAATCATCAAAATATAAAGAATAACTACACTCATTTTACTAGGAAGAATGATAAAAGGGAATTTTAAATTAATTAATTTATTTGCAATTCTATTAATTACATACAATTTACAATACCTTTAAATGTTACATAATTTATTTTAAGCATCATTTACTAATCTAGGAACAGATGCTACATTTATTAAAATCATACATTATTCACTTTCCCATTTTCTCATCTGGGTACAAAAATCCCTAATCACAAAACATGTAATATAAATATGGGAACAACAATATATATTAAGCATTACCTGTTCTCTTTTTTTTTTACATCAGCCAAGCTGGAACATACACTAACTTTTTTTTAACACTGACCATTTTTTTACGCGTAGAACTCACCAACACTCTCATTCTTCTTCCAACAAGAGAACTGACTAACTTCTCTGGGAAAAAAAACTGGAGGCGGACTTCTAATTATCATATTCAGATTTTTTGGGGGCATCATTCTGGCCTTCGGAAAGCCCCTTAGCCAATCTGTGATTAGCCCCACATCTGATTAGTATCATGAACAAAACTATTTGCACAAGGGTCCTACATGCTCCTCCCCTGGTCCGGCTGAGCTGACCCTTGCCCCGACGTCCCTTGCCTCTAACATTTTCCCAGAAGTGGCCCCTTCAAGGGGGTGAGAACAGGGGCGCAGTCCTGCGGACTGTCATAAATATTTTTGTGACTGGCTATAAACTATAGCCGACGTATACTGTCAGCCCCATTGTATGGGCTCCCCAGCTTGGCGCCTCATGACTGCTCAACAATTAATTATACAGAAAATCATACATCTCTGTAAACAGAATTAGTTACATTTTTTTTTTACACAAAATAAAATTTCACAAAATTTTACTTTCACTACAACATCTTCCCCCCCTTGGATAAATGAAAAAAAAAAAAGTTCTGTTGTGTGTGAAATGTTAAAAAAAAATTAGTTCTGTGCTGCTTTTTATTGCAACGCACCGCTGAAGAATTCAGTTCATTGATCGTAGTGGCACAGTCATCAGTGTCTCTGAAAAGTTCTACCGTCCATTACAGTGTGGTGCAAGAGTCTGTGACACCTTTTTGAGTATCCTTCAGCTGTATTCTAGTCTATCTTACTGTATTGCAGCAGTCTGTGGCACAAGTATAAGTGTCCTTTTGCTGTGTCCCAATCCGATTTTCAGCCGTGGAATTCGTGAAGCCAACCTCTTTGATACAGCTCTTCAGACAGCAAAGAAAGAAATGCTTAGCTGCTATGCCGTAATTGAGACTTTTTACTTTGTCCCGACCTCGCCCGGTCCTTCACAGGCTTACTAGAGACTGGGTATTAGCAAATTTTTGTTCTAGTTCAAGCAATGGCCTATTCAAAGAACTTTTCGTGTAATATAACTTCGAAGTCACTCTTGCTTCAACTACTATGGTAATGATTATTATCATTGTTCCCAGAATTTTGAATAATTTTGGTAGATGAGCCCTGTAAACATAGGCTCAGATTTCTAGACCAAATGTTAAACCAAACTCTGATAGCATCTAATATAGAAAATAAAACTCTGGCTAAATTTACATCATTGTACTGAAAAATGGCATTTTAATATATAATTAATATTTTCACATATGATGTACACACAACTTATAAAATTGATGTATGACAATAGTATATAAAGAAACAAAACAAGAATAACACACTTCAATATGCAAGAGTCCGATTCAAAATCAATTCTATATTTGTTCATACCCACATTATGCCAATATATCTTCAATTATATATATATATATAACATCCTGAAGAGGAATCAATGTATGCAAAAAAATATATATATATATTATACTAACACATACGCCAGAAAATATATTTACAGCGGACAGAACAAAGTTCACGCGTATGCAGCAAAATCATTCTAGACTATATATAAAAATCTATACCGATTATATTGATCCCTACATTCGTTCAATTCCCTTTCAAAACCTAGTCATCGTAAGAGAGAATTTTTTTTTTTTTTTTTTTTTTTTTTTTACCACCCGCTCAAGACAACTGAATTTATGTGAAGACGAAATCGTGAAAAGAGAAACAAAATATATTCCTCTTTTCGCCCCAACACTGCAGCCAGGGACGGGAATCCAGTTTCCCACGATTAAAGTGTCATTAGTACTTCACACCCCTTTAAAAAGACCACAAATGAGCTGACCCTATACTTCTGCCGACGCGGGAGAAATACAACGCGTCTGTGCGTCTGACCACTCAAAGCGTCATCGGAAGGATTACTCATACAAAGTAAGTACATATATATCTCTGTATATGTTGTATAACTTAAGTGAAACAGTGTGCTTTACTCTTTTTAATCTTAGCCTATAAGAGAGAGACAGTAATCATTCCCGTATATTAATTGCCTTATGTGTCTCGTAAAAGTTGAATTATTTACTATATACTTTAGACAACATGATTGATAGCCGTAATCATTGGCCTCTCACTTTTATCCAGAGAGCCAGACATGACACACCGTTTTGCTGTAGAGTGTTTGATGCTATCTTATGTCTATAAACTTTATACACCCAAATATTTTGATCTATTAAATCCTCAGTGAAACATAAATCAACTAGCCTGCTTTGTAAGCACCCTATTAATTTTTCTCTCTCTCTCTTTTTTTTTTTTTTACATCGCGTACAGAGTAGCTCTGCCTAAGATGAACCTATTATTTGCCTAAACGGCCGGTTCACGACGCAATCAGGTTATTAGCGACTCATCATGCTAGTATAGAACAGTTTTTTTTAATTATTTATTTAATCATGCTACTGCCATGTAATTTTTATGCAGCTTAGGGTTATAAGGCTAACAATGAATAATAGTTTAAACTTAGTCCTGATAATTATGTTTTATCCATTTATTTATTTATTTATTTTCTAACTGCAGCTCCAAATAGTATTAAAATTTTAAAACATCTAAAATGAAATTTTCAAAATAAGCCGAAATCTAACTACGCTCTTCTATGCATACATTTTATGTATATGTTTATTTCTTTATTTTCTTAAATCTATATATATTGTAAATTCACTATACTAACAATAGCTCGGTTCCTCCCTTTTTTTTTTTTAACAGGTGAATAACAGAAAAGCTAAGACTCCATGATCTGATGCCGGCCGGAAGCAGAGACCTTCGCCAGCGAAGCTGTCTGCACATCAGACGCATCGAGACAACCCCTCTTTTATGTTAAAAGTATGTACCATCTTATTATAATGATTCATTACTCATCCTTGCTTTTATATCTTAATTTATTTATTTATGTTTTTTTTTTTTTTTTTTTTTTAACAAAACTGAAAAATTTACGTATTTAATGCCTAATAATTATTTTTTTAAATTTAAGCAGAAAAACCAATTCTATATGGAACCTGGAGCTTGGTATTTGCATTTTTTTTTTGTATTTTAAAATTTTGACATAGAATTGAAGCTTATTGTTGTTATTATGTTTTAAGAGAGTTAATAAGATAACATTATTATTATTATTATTATTATTTCATTATTATTATTTTTTTATTATTATTATTACTATTTTAGCCCTACCATGTAACACTTAATCCTGTCTCCATAGGAAATTAAACGACGTTACTTCCCTTGCACTTTTAAGAAACTGAACATTCCCACTCTTAACGAATTTATGTTTTATTTAATTTTAAACTTACAATACCCCTTTTTTTTATTTAAAAACATTTTCAATGATAGATCCACAGAATTACTCGCAAAGTGCTGTTTTGGCCAATTTTGCCATCGTACCTTTAGTGATTTTTTTTTTTTAACTTATATGAGAACTTTAAGTACTAGCAATAATCATATATCTTATTTTTATTACACTATTCCTGAGATCTAATCTGTTTGGTTTATTTCAGCGCCCACTGAAGATATTACTGCCCAGCCATGGCCTTTCTCCAACTGTGTACTTCCTGGAACCCTTCAGCTAGATCGGAAAGCGAAGCAGGCTCCTCAGCTAAAACGAGGTAAGTCTCTCTTGTAAGCATGATCTCCAATCTTCCTTGCATGACGCCCCCCATCCCCTCATTCTAGCGACTCAACTGACCCAACCAATCCCACTGAAACATATCTCCGTTTGTTTACCAACACCTAGTCAGTGAGGGGACCAGAAGTGTCGTAATATCACGAGTAATCGTTTCACTCTGAGTCCTTTTTTTTAATGCATTACATGACGAATCCCTAATTATAACTCAGTGAAAAAAAATAAACTAGATACCAACAACAATAATTTTTTTTTTTTTTTTTTTTTTTTTTTTTTTTTTTTAGATTCTAACCATATATTTCCTTATTATGTTTAATATCTATGTTTCAATTATCCTGTAATTTGATCATGATACACACACATCTCTTCATAAGAAGTACAGAAAACCATCAATCCCAACATTGACACTCCCCTCTTTTTAATTGCATGAAGAAGCATGAAGAATTGTCATTCAAGCTTGCGTTTGCACGCTGTCTTTCTTTTTTTTTTTATTATTTACTTATTTTATTTATTTATTTATTTTTTTTTTAATATGAGAATCTTATTGTAAGCTATAAAGCGAGATCGCATGATATTATTATTTCTTTTTTTATGAATTTTATCTGTCATTATAACATGTTTTCAGGACAGAAGAAGAAGCTGTATGTCCCAAAGAAATTTATTTAATTATTATATTTTGCTATATTGTATGCATCTTTATATATATATTCGTGGAAATTTACCCTGTATAAACTGTGTTTCATTGTTATAATATGCATTATTTTAATTTATTTATTTATATTTCAAGTATGTATTGTGATTATTGTATCACTGCTCCTACTTATATAGTGTGCCAGCTGATTGTTTAATTATTTATATTGTTAGAACAAAGTGTAAATATCTTGTTTCAAAATTTTTAAATAACTAATATTTAATTTGTTAAATTTATAAACCGGGACTGCCGATAACCTCCATGCCTAGTGAGCTTATAAAACTTCGTCTGGGGACAGGGAAAACCTAAAAATTTATTATGTCTATATATTTTTTTTTTTTTTTTTTTTTTTTTTTTTTTTTTTTTATCGTAATCTGACCATTTTATTATTTTTTTCTTTTATTAAGATTGTCCATATGTGTGTGTGAATCGCGTTAAAGTGAAAAAACCTGTATTATTCATATTATTCTCATTACTGACCCAAATAAGCGCTTACTTAATTTAGCTATATGCTTGCATGCCTGCAAAACACGATTCCCTGTGATTTGTCCCGTATTAATAAATTCTCTCTATGTGTTATCGCTCAGAGTACTTAAATGAAACTTTAGCAACCAGTTTCCTCATGTGGCTGGTGTGGAAAGAAATTCTCTCTCGAGAACAGCATACACGAACTGGCTTTTACGCCTGTATACACTGACCCCGGAGAGCGACATTGTATGACGTCACCAACAGCGCATTTCTCCTCTCTCCACGAAAAGCGAAAAGGGGGAAAACGGCGCTCCGACATTCGTAGCTCATTTGCATAAAAAAACATTCCTATTTCTCATCGGGGAGAGAGAGCGTGTTTACGGTAGAAAGGAAAGCCCTCGCCTCCGAATGGGTTACGGGGAAAAAAAACCGCTTTCTCCGCCGAAGAAAAAAAACAAAGCTGTCCCAACAAATCGCTTTTATTTGTCAATGCTGACCTCTGCTACTTCAAATAACAGAGTAATTTATACCTAATTAACTTTTTTTTTTTTTTAGTACCTCTAGTAAGATCTTCGAAACAGTAATCATTTTTTTACAAAGGGAAAAAAAAATATATATACATATTTATTCAATGTTCGGCCTATAAGTTGATAACCCATCGTGTACTTAAGTGTTTTTACTGCACTGAACCCGTTTTATCCGAATCTTCTAAAAGTTTTTCGACATTCCTTGTCATTTTAGACGCATACAGATGCTGTATGTGTCTTCTAATCGTAGGCGCATTTTTATTGAATTCATCCTGTAATACATAATTATTGTTACGCACTATTTTTACAACTATAAATGGCCCTTCGAATCGCGGGTGAAGTGCTCTGGGTTTGCCAATAACTTTCATAAATACTCTTTGACCCAGACTTAAACTTGTAGTCTTCTGGAAATCATCTTCTTCAATGTATTCACGCAGCATTTTTTGTTGATTTGCTAATGCTTGTTTGTACACTTCCTGCATATGTTCTAGCCTATTCTTAACATATGTTAGTGTGCATCTTTCGTCGGGAGAATTATAAATCGTAAACTGATTTCTTATCTCTCGACCGAAAAATAGTTTAGCTGGTGAAAATCCGGTAGCCCTGTGTATTGAAGTATTGTAATGCAATTTAAAATAGTCGAGACGCGTGTCCCATTCTAATGTCGAATTGCTCATAGCCACCAAAGATGATTTCAATATTTTGTTCGTGATCTCTACTAAACCGTTTGCGCAAGCTTTATACAGGCTCGTAAAATTTAAATTTATTTTAAGAGCACGCATATATTCCGTAAAAACCGCCGACCTAAAATATTTCCCATTATCCGCGACAATTTCCGACACCAATCCATAAGAAGCAAAGTATTTATTTAAAATATTTAACAATGTTTGCGATTCCACATTCCGTACCGCAACTGCCTCTAAAAATCGTGAACCCGCATCTACAATTGTAAATATGAAACAATTTTTACGTAGTGTCAGAGGTAATCGCCCACTCACATCGATATGTATAGTTGCCCCAATTTGTAGATTTCTATTCATTTCCTGAATCGGCACTTTAATTGTCGGATGTTGTTTACTTTTATTGCATCTTACACAATTACTGCAATAGTTTTTGATATGTTGGTACATGCCATACCAAAACAACCGCGATTTTATTGTTGCATAAGTTTTTGCAAATCCAAAGTGCGGTCTATGTGCTTCTTGTATAATTGTTAACTTTAAATCATCTGGAACTATAATTAGTTCAGAGTGTTTTGCATTTTGTTTTAATATTAAGAGTTTCTTATCATTTAACGCAAATTTTTTATTAAGTTTCTTGTTTTTGCCTGATTCAATCTTTTTAATGATAATTGATAATTTTTCATCTTGGTACTGATGTATTTTTATATTTTCATCAGAAAGTTGGGGATTAACTTTAAATAAATTGTTTTGTAATTCAGTTTGAGTAGTAATATTGCATATGTTCCTACTTACGTAATCTGCAGGATTAATTTTCCCTTCTAAAAATTCAATAGTGTAATCAAAGTCACTAAGGTTTAATATCCATCTAGCAACAATGTCCGATTGATTTTCTAGTTTTAGAGGATAAGTTAAGGCTTTGCTATCCGTTAGGATAGTGAATTTTCTACCAATGAGAATTGATTTGAAGTGCATGACAGCCTCATGAATAGCTAACAGCTCAAATTTTAGACTCGGATACACAGATTCAGTTTGTTTAAGTTTGCGTCCAAAAAATTCTATTGGGAATAAAAACCCATTATCCTCTTGCGCCAAAATGGCTGAAATTGCAACTTTTGATCCATCTGTGATTAAGAAAAATTCCTTGTTAAAATTTGGTGGTTTTAACGTAGGATTATTTATAATGGCTGCTTGTATGTTCAAAAATGCCTGATCTGCTTCCTTAGTCCATTTAAATCTCGCACTGTCTTTTGTCATTTCTACCAAAGGGTTAACTATCTCCGCATAATTATGAATGAGGGTTCTGAAATAATTGGCTAATCCAAGCAAAGATTTAACCCCTCTCTTGTTTTTGGGACGCACTAAACGCTGAATTTTCCCCACATTTCTGTCAGAAGGTGCATACCCATTTTTATTAACCTTAAATCCTAGAAACTCTATCTCCTCTTTACAAATCTGAGCTTTAGAAGGCTCCACAGTTATATTATTATTTATAAATGTTTGCAGGACCTCCTGTAAAAGTTTAAGCATTTCCTGCGGATTTTCGGCAGCTATTATAACGTCATCCAGATAGTAATTTACTTTGTCTTTGGGGAAATGTCCTAACACTTTATCCATTAATTCTGCGAACCTGGTGCTACTGATCTTCAATCCAAAATTTAAACGACATGGTGAAAAAACGCCATATTCTGTAACAAATGCTAATTTATGTCTGTCCTGTGGCCTCAAATTTATTTGAAAAAAAGCTGAGTGAAGATCTAAAACCGAATACAGTTTTTTTCCACTCATTGCCTGTAAAATTGTCTTTGCGTCGGGTACCGGGTAAGGAAACCCTTCCAATATCTCATTTAAAGTTCTATAATCTACAGCCATGCGGTATCGAATTTTCTCCTTGTCAGTACTCTTTTTTTTTACAAAAAGTACGGGGAATGCATAATCGGAATCCGATTTTTCTATTATCTTAGCCTCCAAAAGTTTGCGAATCTCTTGTTGTGCATAATCTTTCGCCGCTTGTTGAGTCTTGTAAGGCTTATGCTGAATGGGGAAATTATGGCTAAGTGTCACTTTTGGAATGACTAAATCTGTTTGACCCAAAGTTTGGTAAGATTTAGAAAATGCGTGGGCATGTTTTAGTAATAAATTCGCTACTTCCTCTTTAAGATCCCCCGATAAATGATCAATTTTAAAATCCTTGATATCAAATTCTGCTTCTCTCAATGCTCTAGTTTCCTCTAAACTCAGATTATTGATTTGATAAATTTTCCCGTCCTCGATATCATTTTCGTTTAAATTATTTTTGCTATCAAAATTTGTGATAATGTGTCCTACCTTCGCATTTTGTTTAATTATTTTCTTTTCTCCGCTGTTATTTGTTATAATAATATTAATTCTGTTTGTACTCTTAACCTCATGAACTGACTGTTCAGAAATCACATCCCTAAAATCTTCCAAAGGTTCAAGTAAAATCAATTGATTTGGTTGAATGGAACATTGACAGTTCAATGGCATAATTTTTACTTCCCCTGGCTGAATGTGAATATCTTTCACACTTGTTGCGAAAATTTCCGTATTAACTCGTTTAACTTTCTTCGTGTTTCCTTTATTTGATTTATTTGTGACTACCGTATTATCATTATTTCTATGCAGTACATTAATTTGACTGTTATAGTCCTTGTCCTTCTGTGGTTCCAAAGACAACCTAGTATTTTTAAACCGCAATGCTTTTTCATTAAAGTCTAAAATCATTCTATTTATTTTCAGATAATCATATCCTAATAACATATCATAATCGCCCTGAAAATTTTTTGATGTTACATAAAATGTACCGGTTGTGAAAATGTTATTTATTTTAAACGTTAATTTTATGCAGTGTCTGAAGGATATTTTGGAGTTATCAAAAGATTGTATAGTTATACGATTACCTAAATATTTTATTTTTGCTTCAGTTTCTTTTAGAGATTCAAAAATGTCCGGTGATAAGAGGCTGACAGCTGCCCCTGAATCGAAGAGTATTTTCACTGAAATCCCATAAATATCTAATTGTATGATAGGTAAACTATCTTCCTTAGTAGAATTTACACTTGAAATCAGAGCTGTTTTATTCCTTTGTTCATCCCATTTCGGTTGTTTTTTCTCTTGTAAATTGTACCCCTTCCTAAGGGATCTACCCGGGTACCTCCTTTCTTTATTTTGAATTGTAGACCCCCTTATTTGTTTTCCGATCGATTATTTCTATTATTATCTGTTTTCGAATTATTTCCTTTACTTCTATTGTCTTGCATGGTGTTTCGTCTGTTATGGTTGTTTTGACCACGCCACCCTCTCGTATTACCTCTCCGAAAAGGTTGTTGCCGATTTGTATTATTGTGTTCGGCATAATACTCATTATTAGGGAATATAAAATTTTGATTAGGAGCGTTTTGGCTGCTAAAATTATCCCTCGGATACCCATGATAATTGTTATAACCATGATTATTGAACGGAGTGTAATTTTGCGTCGAGTAGGAACCTGGAAATCTCGTGTTTCCATGACCATAATTTTGGGTCAAACCATTTTCATTTTGAGTGTAATTTTGCTGCATACCTGTGTTAAAAAAATCCTGTCTAAAACCTCTATTACTCTTTAAATTGTACCAACAATAGCTAATGTCATGCCTACCATCATTGCAAATTTGACAAAATTTCTGTGATTTATTTCCTTCAGTTGTGTTTTCTTTATTAGTCAATCTCAAATTATTTATTTCCATTTTAAGCTCCGATATGGCAGTCGATTGATCCGCATTTATTTTTAATAAATTTTCGTAAAATTCATTTTTTTTTTTACTCGCTATAGCTGAAACTGCATTTATTTGTTCTAATGTTGTTGAATTGAAAGCATTTTCAATAGTTTTAGCCTTTTCGCATAGACGCGAAAAATCTTTATTTTCCGATTTTCGCAATTCTAAAGAAATATTTGGGGAAATTGCTTCCAGAAACTTATTAATTTTAATTAAATCAAAAAGTTTTTTAGCTCCATCCTCTGTTGCATGCCCAGAAGCATTCAGATAGTCCGATGCTGCTCTTTCAAATTCACTTATAAAATCAGTAATAGACTGATTTGGTTTCTGTTTAATAGAATTAAATTTTGTTTGCGAATCTGCAAATGAATCCTTTTTTTGAAAAATTTTGGTCATTTTTGTTTTAAATTGTTTGTAATCAGTTTCATTATTTAGACTATCATCTGAAGCAAGTTTATCGCGAGCGTCCCCTATAAAGTTTGCTTTTAAAATTTGCAATTTGAAGTCTTCTGAGACTTTTACTTGGTCTGTTAGAGTATCAAACTCTTTCAAATAAAATACGACATTTTTTACTTTTTTTCCATCAAAGGGTAGTATTAATGTCAAAATATTCGCTAGATCTGGTTTAGCTTCTGCCATAATGTTATCAGTTAATTTGTTTGATGCTTCCTGCAATTGCTTCCTTGTTTGTACCCCTGAGTTATCTCTATTAACGGATTTTCGTTTTCTCCCACGCGACATATGCTACACACCAATCAATACACATAAATGTACAATTATCACAATAACAAGAAAAGAAATATGTATGTATGAATATTTTTATACAATACATAATACCATTATTTAAATTTTCTTTGCTTTACCACATAGTGTGATAATTTTAAAATTATTATATTTCTTTAATTACACTTATTATCATTATTTTTATTTTATTTTATTCGTTTCTTTATTCATTTATTATTATTATTTTTTATAATTTGCATTTTGCTATTGTTATGTATTTTTTTTTTTAATTTAATTTAATTTTATACATATAGAAACCAATTCAAAATAGATAACATACACCATTTCTAAGAATAACAGTTTAAAATTAACAGCATGATTACCAGAATATTTTTATAATATTAATATCAAAACAAATTACAAATGCATAAAATATCATAGTATGTGCTATCTTTACTATATAGCTATAAATATACAACCCTAGTTAATATCTGAAAACACCTATATATAGATATACATATCAAACTTGAAAATGCCATTCTCAAAAATTAATTTTTGCCAGAGGTTTACTTTGTGTACCCAGTGAGGTGGGAATAGTTGTTATTATGATTAGATATTAAATTATGTAAGATGATTTTATATTAAAAGTCACCACGAGTTGTGAATAGTTAATTTATTATATACCATAGCAAATATCCATTACAATTTAGAATCCGAAAAGAGGGTAAAAAGAGAAAATGATATGAAGTTAACGGATTATACATATGAAAGAAGAGAAATTTCATAAATACTCTAAACATAGTTATAATATATTTTAATTAACCCAAGGAAATATCCGTGAGGGAACTTGGCACCACATTAATTATTCTATAAGATGTTGGAGTGAAATAGACCAGCAGTTGCTTTTCCACAAACCACTCATATTCTAACTCTAAATATATATATTTTTCTTAGCTGAGTAACTTTACGTGATCGTATATATAATCCCTAGCTAGAATGATAGGTCCTATGCTGGACTTTAAGGAGCGATATTTTACTTAAACATCGCCAAAGCGTTGTGAATTTTTAGTAGACATTCTAGCTTATAGGATTCCCTTAAAATCATTAGGGTTCAATCATCAAAATATAAAGAATAACTACACTCATTTTACTAGGAAGAATGATAAAAGGGAATTTTAAATTAATTAATTTATTTGCAATTCTATTAATTACATACAATTTACAATACCTTTAAATGTTACATAATTTATTTTAAGCATCATTTACTAATCTAGGAACAGATGCTACATTTATTAAAATCATACATTATTCACTTTCCCATTTTCTCATCTGGGTACAAAAATCCCTAATCACAAAACATGTAATATAAATATGGGAACAACAATATATATTAAGCATTACCTGTTCTCTTTTTTTTTTACATCAGCCAAGCTGGAACATACACTAACTTTTTTTTAACACTGACCATTTTTTTTACGCGTAGAACTCACCAACACTCTCATTCTTCTTCCAACAAGAGAACTGACTAACTTCTCTGGGAAAAAAAACTGGAGGCGGACTTCTAATTATCATATTCAGATTTTTTGGGGGCATCATTCTGGCCTTCGGAAAGCCCCTTAGCCAATCTGTGATTAGCCCCACATCTGATTAGTATCATGAACAAAACTATTTGCACAAGGGTCCTACATGCTCCTCCCCTGGTCCGGCTGAGCTGACCCTTGCCCCGACGTCCCTTGCCTCTAACATTTTCCCAGAAGTGGCCCCTTCAAGGGGGTGAGAACAGGGGCGCAGTCCTGCGGACTGTCATAAATATTTTTGTGACTGGCTATAAACTATAGCCGACGTATACTGTCAGCCCCATTGTATGGGCTCCCCAGCTTGGCGCCTCATGACTGCTCAACAATTAATTATACAGAAAATCATACATCTCTGTAAACAGAATTAGTTACATTTTTTTTTTACACAAAATAAAATTTCACAAAATTTTACTTTCACTACAGGAAACACCTAATAGACAACTAAAAGACCCGATTTTAGCGATTGACTCGTAGATTTACCATTGTGCTTTCCTGCACCCAAAAGAATGAATAGCTGCTGAACTGACAGCAGGAAAACTTAATCTTAAATCTATGAGACAACAGCTAAAATTAGAATTTTAGGTGTTTTCCAATAAGATATAGCTTGGCAGATCGATTTATTTTAATATGCTAATCGATATTTAACTTATCCTGGAATTTCATCCGTAAAATCGATGAAGTGACTGTATGTGCTGCCGCCTCCCGGACTATTACGCATAAATTTGTTTCTCCGACTAATCCCACACCAGCCCACATTGTCATCAAGTAGGGTATATTCAAACATGAGATTTGGTGTCATTCAAAACAGGCAAATCCCGCTTATTTTAAAAATACACAAGAAAAAAAATAAAAACATCAATAAAATCGAAAAAGCGACATATAAATTATTCTTTGCATCGTATAAAGGATATATTTTTACATTAAAATGAATAGGAATGAGCTGGGACTGCATTGAAACGTCGTATAAAGGAAGCTTCACTTTACATATCATTTAGGACACAGCATATTAGAGTGCGTTTCACCAATGCTTTCTTATCAATTAAAACAAGTTGGAAACTGCACGTAAAGCGTAGCAAATGAGATGCGTTCGTACGATAACGAAATGTTAAAACCATCACTCTCATGTATCAATCGCATAAAACTGTAAATAGTTAATTACAATTAAAATGTTCACGAAACAATGTTCTTTCTATACCATTATGTAACAGGATACTTTTGTGTGGCCTTGTAAATCAATAACAAAATGTTCTTTGTACCACAGATTATACAAAATGTATATTATAGTATGTACTTTATAGTTTCATATCAATTTTCTTATGTTCGAATGAGTGTAACACCATTAAAATGCATTTGAAACATTTTTCCCCATTGACCGTAATGTAACAGAATACTTTTGATTGTCCCTGTAATTGAACTATGCATCCGATTTTCATAAAATTTGAAGTAACCCGACAAAATTATGTATTTTAAATTTCAAACGATTAAAATGGATTTGAAACTTTTTCCCCCATTGATCGTAATGTAACGGAATCCTTTTGATTGTCCCTGTAATTGATCTATTCATTCGATTTTCATAAAATTTGAAATGACTCGAAAAATTATGTAATAATTATATATTTTAAATTTCAAACGATTCGGTTGGGTAGTTTTTACGTTGTTATATTGCGACGGGCGGACAGACAGACGGACGGACTGAACGATAACTATAGGTGCTACGTATTCACATAATTAAGAACGCACCTAAAAAGAAATCTGACAGCATAGCTGGTTTGTGTAACTTCTGGAGGCATAAGAATTTGTTTCTCTTGCGTAATGCCTTTCAGTTATCACAAACTGACAAGGCGTGAATATGTGTATGCGCTGAAATAAACTATGAGACAATTTGAAAGACACAACAAAGAGAGAAATAAAGATTGTAACTGTTTTAGTTGTCTGAAGTCACTTAACCTTGTCAATCCGGTAACTTAAAGCATTTTAACAAAGCAAAGCAAAGCTTTGTTTTTCGCACAACGTATCATCGTAACTGACGTGACTGGAGTGATTTTTTAACAAATCTATTAAATGAAACTTACTGAAAAATTACATACATTTATTTAAATTTTATAGTCAATAATTATTTACGTTGATGTATTAAAATCTGTGAAATATCATGTCAGAAATCAGGTTGATTCTGGAAGTTATATTTTCACATTATTAAGTTATTACAGATTTTTTTTATAAATCATTTTATATGACAGACAACATAACATAGTGAAGTAAGGAAAAATTCATCGCCATACGACATTATTAAATTTTAAAAAATGCACTTTACTTATTCAAAAAAAAAATATTTTTTCACTAATATAATTTTCTCAGAATAGTGATTTTATTAATAATAATCTGTTTATGAAATTAAAATAAAATTTTACTTTATTAAATGTTTTTAATGATTCAATAAAATTGAAGTTGAAGTTTTTTATGGAAATTTCAGAGATTTATTTTCTTAGAATTTTTAAACTGTTAAGGGTGTTCTTAAATCAAAAAGGGCAACTTTGTGACACATGCATTAATTTATTTTTGTTCGGAAATGCATGAAAATAGCAGGTGTTGTTATTCAGAAACTGTCTAATTGCACTCATTCTTTTGTTTTTTAAAAAACACAATAGATTTTTCATAACAAGCCTTCAAAGTTGACACTTTTGAGCATGTTTCCCGACGAAAGCAGAAAAACCGGTCGAAAAGGAGGAGAAAAACGGGTGATTGCGTCATCGAAATAGCTTATAACTGGATAAGTAATTTAATTATCATAAAATGGAAAAATAAGTTCAATTCGAAATCGCTTTCATAGTCAGTTATTAAAATTTTATAACTTTCTGTTAAAAAATGAATTTGTAAATGTGTCAAAACATTTTTCGCTTGTTGAGCGGATCAGTTAAGAACATCCTTAATAGGTGGTAATAAATTCTGTCATGAAATATTTTGATTTTTTTTAAAATTATTAAATACAAAAAAATAAATATTAAAATTAATGTTCCATTTCCTGAAGCCTGATTTCAACTTCAACATTTTAGCTTTGCAAGATGGATATATCTTCTACAAAACAATACTAATAATATTTTTGATAAAAATGCCGCATGATATTCTATACCTTTGTTTTCACTTATTCATAAATATAATAAAAATGTTATTATTTATAACACAAAAATACAAAATTTTTATAATTGCTCAGTGTTTTGACTTCTAATTTATCATCCATTGTTTTTTAATATATAATACTTAGGTTGAAGAAGAGAAATCACCTTAAAAATGTCCACATTCCTTGATTATAACAAAACAAAAAAAAAAAAAAGAAGCTGTAAGTATTTTTTCAAATTAAAAGAATATGTTTGAGTAAATAGTACAAATCATTGATTGCATATTGCTTTAAATACTTTAAACGAAAATAATTAGAATTTAGTTTAAGACATTTTGATTAAGGTTTCGAAAAAGGTAAATTGGCATGTATGTATATGTGTTGCGCACAGATTTATAAAATAAATAATAACATTCTTTAAAAAAGACACGAAAGTTAAATAACACAAAAACATTGTTATATATATATATGTTGCGGCCAATACCCGGAGCCTGGCCAATTCTAGAACTGGCCGGCCAATACCCGAACTGGCCAAGCTTCCTGGCCAAAAACCGAAATAAGGTACCCTGGGGTAATAACGCCACGTTAAGGTTCTACCAATTTTCACGGCTTAGTTTTAGATTGTATTTTTCAAACAAATATAGGATCTGATACAGCAACTCATTGACTATCTATATAAAATAAAATAATTTAACAGATATGTATTCATAAAATGTAATGGCGTTTTTTCTTGACCCATGCTATTTGGCGTTATTACCCACCTATATGGGTAATAACGCCATGCAAACAAAACTATGAAATAAGATGGAATAATTGCATGTAGATAGCCCAATTCTAAAAGTACAAACTCTACAAACTTAGAAATTGAAAAATTGCATTCTAAGCTATTGAAAATGTTCAGTTTTTTGTGAAAGTGTAAGAAAAATAAAGGTGTGGTGTGGGAGGGGGGATGAGGCAAAAGAATATCAGACCGTGAGATTCTTTTTGCTTAAAAAGGACCGTTTAAATAGAAATATGAGAAACATTGCACAGTTTTAACTGTGTTTATTTGAATCAGTATTTAGGATGTAGCTCGGCCACTGTAGGAAATCAACCGGGGTATTAATGTCAAGGATTGGCGTTATTACCTCAGTATAGTTATTGCTCAGTACATTTTAAATTACAAATTATCTCGAGAAGATATCCAAAATCTTCAACAACATTTTAAAAGTACATGAAATGCACTGCAAATTTATGTAATTAATTAAGTATTTCCGGATAAAAACATAGTCTTCGCATCACAAAACGTATCTCGCAAATTTTAGATCAAGCGTTAATTTTAGTTGTTTGTAAAAACAATAAGACCTAAAAATGAAATAAATTAACTTGAAGCTGTTTTTTGCGATTTATATGACTCAAAACCCTTCTGCGCAGAGCACATAGGTGTCATTTACCTGATTATTTCATAATTATGCAAAATATAAGCACTTGGCGTTATTACCCCAGGGTACCTTACATGAAATGAATAGCGTATTTCGGGTTTTGGCCGGCCAATTCGCGAACTGGCCGGGAAGCCTTGGCCAACATCCGAACTATGATGCATAGGTACCAATTTTTTTGTAATTAAGATAATGTAACATTAAAATGTACAGTAAAAAAGATTCCCATTGATTATATTGAAACGAAATATTTTTGTGTACCCAACTAAATTAACCAAAAATAGTGCACAGTTCCCTTTCAATATAGAAATTAATTGATAAACCAAATACGGTGACAATTACAAGTTAACTGGAAACTTTATTTGAGTTAGATCACGGACAGGCTGACATCTAGACTATTTGAATTCATAAACACTTTCAACTATGTTAGAAGGGATTAAGTCGAGTGCTTATATCTATTTCGCGAATTGACCAATCGCATCTGGCCAGTTCGCGAATTGGCCAATTGCATCTGGCCAGGTCGCGAATTGGCTGGCCAATTCTAGAATTGGCCTGACATTTTTTAACGTTGCTGGCCAATTCGGGAATTGGCCGGCCAGTTCTAGAATTGGCCAATTTCGGGTATTGGCTGCAACATATATATATATATATATATATATACACTACCTGACCATTGATGAACGTTCACTTACGATTTTAGACATTTTGTTAAATATCCAGAAAAATACATGAGAAATCATCCCGAAACTGATAGTGTATAAACATAATAGTACAATTCATATATTTCCGTAACGACTTTTTCTCGAAACTCCATAGGGGACCGTCAAAAAATTAAAAAAGAATAAATATATTTTGAATAACCCTGTGAAAACTATGTAGCAAAAACGCTAAAACTCTAGATTATGATTAAGTGCTTTATTGTAATAATTTGTGTTCATTTTTATGCAAATAGTACGCATACTCACAGAGAAATTATGGGTTTTATAAAAATGGTCCCAAATTTTGCCAAGCTTTTTGCGGATAATTTTCAGAATTCTCAATATAAAGTAACATTCTTTTCTGAAAATATGACAAATATTTTTGCACACAATACCCTGTAATCAGAATTTAAAAAAATAATAATTATTTGAAAAATGAGTAGGTTTACTAAATAATTTTTCACTGCGCATGCGTCAACGATATCAAACTTTCACTTGCATATTATGTTAGCTAAATATATAGAGCAACGTTTGTGAAAGTCTCAAAATCATAGCTTGAAAATTCTAAAAATAATCATCAATTGCATAAGTTGAAAATCCGTTATTCCCAAATTGAAGCATAAAGAAGAGGGGTTGTATCCATATATTCATTGATAAGTGTGAATAAAGAATACATAATATGGGACGTACTACTACGTTTGTATAAAACCCCTCATTTTTTTGTTCCATTTTGTGAACAACGGATTTTGTGTTTATTTTATAGACGATTACTTTCAGAATTTTGAATCTATGATTTTGAGATTTTCACAAAAGTTGCTCTATATATTTAGCTATCATAATACGCTATTTTTAGCTAACATAATGCGCAAATAAAATTTTGATACATTTGCCGCATGCGCAGTGAAAAATTATTTAGTAAACCTACTCATTTTAATACAATTTTTATTATTTTTTAATTCTGATTACAGGGTATTTTGTGCAATATTATTTGTCATATTTTCAGAAAAGAATGTTGCTTTATATTAAGAACTTATTATATATACTTATTATAAGCAAAAAACTTGGGACCATTTTTATGAAAAAATTAATGTCTCGGCGAAAATACATGCTATTTGCATAAAAATGAACACATTTTATTACAATAAGGCTCTTAATCACAATCTAGAGTTTGAGCGTTTTTGCTACATTAGTTTTTACAAGGTTATTCAAAATATATTCATTATTTTTTAATTTTTTGACGGTCCCCTATGGAGTTTCGGGAAAAAATCTTCACGGAAATGTATGACTTGTACTATTATGTTTATACACTAAGAGTTTAGGGATAATTCCTTATGTATTTTTCTAGATATTTAACAAAATGTCTAAAATCACAAGTGGACGTTTATCAATGGCCAGGTAATGTGTATATATATATATGTAGATAGATAGATAAATAGATAGATATATATTCGTATTCTAAAGTTAAAAGAACAATTATCAGGAATGCCCTTCTACATTGCCGTAAACGACAGCAATGTGATATTGTGCTCTTATAGTATACTAAAAAAATACTAAGTAACAATGCCAGTGTCATCAAAATCCCTGCCATGGAACTCTTTATATACACTAAATTTCATAATCTTGCAGAACCGATTATAGATTTCCCTTCATAATAAATAAACTAAGCAATATGCATGTCACAAATATTTTTTTTTTGCCAAAATTAAAATTATACTATATTTATTTTATTTTAACAATATTCCGTACTTATTTCAACTTTTTAAATTAAAATCCTGTTATTAGATCTAATCTATTAATCTTTATACAAAAGATATAAATTCTTAATTCGCCTTAAAAAACGTTTTTTCCAATATGCGTAAATTTAAAAAATGATTCTAAATTAGAAACATTTTTAATTAAATTATATTTCTTAAAATTCCCAATAAAACTCATTTTTTAATTGTTTTTATCTACCCTTTTTTAAGAAAGTCTTATTAAATTTATTCCAAAATCATACTTTTCAAAAATATCATCCTTTTTTATTAATTTTTCTTTATTCTTCGCGTTTGATATTTATTGCGTATCATAAATTCATTTCTTTTCTTTTTCGTGTTAACTTATCGTCTGTAGAATATATTCGAATTTTGATTTCGACAGTAATTTAGTTAAATAATAATCTTTTGAAATACAAATTACCGTCTGCAAAAGATTTGAGAGTGCTATATTTAACCTCTACGCTAGAGATTAAATTCTGATTACATAAAAAAATCATGGTTATGGATCATAAAAAGTTGTAAAAGCTTTTTATTGACTTAAGTTAGGTGGCCCAGAGATGATGGAATAAATACATATATATATACACTATCTACCAAAAAGTATTTGTACACTTTCAATTTTTGACATTTTGTCAAATATTTAAAAATATACTGGTCGGATTCTTCTGGAACTTCAGAAATATAAAGATTATGTTTCACTTTATATTTATTTACATTCATTTGTTAAGCGGGTAATTAGGGGGAAGCAAAAAAACAAAGAATAATAGAAATATTTGGGATCGCCCTGTACGTGAAAATGCACGAAACGACTTATCGCTTTAGAATACAAATATATGAATACAGTAGAATATGTACACTAATTTTTGTGAGAATAGCATGTATATTTATGGCGATAGAGCGATTTTTTTGAAAAATTCAAAAATTTCTGGTATGTTTTTTCTTTATATCATGCTGGGTTTTTGACCAAATTTAACGCAAATTTCAGAAAAATTGGCAAAATGCAGTAGAAAAAATGTAGCGCAATTGGAATATAAATATATTAAATATTTTATGAAATATGAGTAGTTGTATAAAATAATTTTTATCTGCGCATGCGCGAACTAGAAAAACATTTTTTTTACATCATTTAATAGTCAATTCTATGGAGTGACTTATAAAAAAAATCCAATCAAATATCGTGAAAATTCAAAAAGATATCATTATTTTAGTGAGATGTTTTTACTCTGCTCTCTAAAAACGGCTGAATCTTAAGGGATTCTCCACAAATTGACATTTTTTAATAACTGACTTTAAAAAAAAAAACTAGTATTGAATTAATACAATATCTAATACAATATTGCTGCTAATAAGTACTTGACAATTGTGATAGAAAAGAAAAAGAGCTTTATTCACATTCAGGGCCAAAACTAAGAGAGGGTTGGGGGAAAAGGGCATGTGCCCCGGGCGCTAGGATGAAAATGTCCCAAATGTAAATTTTGTTTGGCGATTTTTACCATGTCTATGTTTAGCATGATATTGTCAAAATCGTCCCATTCAAAGCATTTCTCCTATACCAAAGCATAGAAGAATCTAATGATGATGGCATAAAGATCCCGCATAAAGCAGATTTTTTTTTTCGTTTTGATTCGGTTTCACGATTTTAAGGTATCATTTTTTTTTAAACAAAGCAGACTACTTTAATCAATATTACATATTTTAAGTTTTAAAATAAGTCGGCTATTAATATATTAGAAAATTTTTCTTTGCAAATACTTTTGCAGATGCTTTGCAAAGAAGAAAAGGGAGGGGGGGGGAGTTCACCAAAATTCATTGAAATATAAATATATTAAATATTTTCTAAAATGTTCTATGTCATGCAATATTTTCAACCAAATATAAAGCGACATTCAGAAAAATTCGCAAAATGTAGTAGAAAGAATAAGGTGTTATTGAAAGATAAATATATTAAAAGTTTTCTAAAATATGAGTATTTGTATGAAATATTTTTTAATCAGCGTGTGCGTGAACGATAAAATTTATCATTTTACATAATTTAATATTCAACTCTATGGAGCTACCCATAAAAAAATCCGATCGAATTTCGTGGAAATTCAGAAAGTTATTTTGGTCTCTGAAAGCAGTTGAATGACGTCAGATTTTACGCAAATTGCCAAATCTCCATTTACGTTTTTTATTGGTGATTTACTTCTTTTCTTAGATAATTACCAGAACGAACCTATTTCAGGATAAAAATAATTATAAAAAATCGAAGCATTTGTGTCAAATCTACCCATTGATACATAATTGATAATGGCTCTTATGCAAATGTCGATATCTGCGATCCTGAAATACGTCAAGTTCTCCACTGTTAAATGTGGTGTCGAAAACAACACTGACATCAATCACATGCATGATGCCAAGAAGAACAGAGCTGTCTGATTTTGAGAAAGGTGTGATCATCGGGTACCACCGAAATGGCCGATCTTTAATCGACATATCTAGCGAGCTTAATTACCCCAAAACGACTGTGGCTTATGTGATTAGAAAATGGAAGCTGAATGGTGATTGTCAGAATGTGGCCAGAGTAGGCAGGCCGACGAAACTGGGAGATAGAGACCGACGGGTTCTGTCTAGAGAAATTCGGAAGAACCGCAACCAACCAATGTTACACATACGCCAAGAATTTCAACAAGCTTCAGGATGTGTTGTTTCCATGAATACCATCCGTAAGGAAGCTCATCTGCTTAATTTTTATGGCCGTGCTGCCGCCCATAAGCCTTTAATCACCAAGTCCAACCGCGCAGCTCGGTTAAGTTTGTGCAAAACACGCCAGCAATGGACTGTACAGCAATGGAAACAGGTTCTCTGGAGTGATGAATCAAGGTTTACCCTCTACCGTTCTGATGGTAGGGTCTGGGTCTGGCGTCTGCCTGGAGAACGCCTCCTACCAGAATGTATTGTGCCCACAGTTAAATTTGGCGGAGGGGGAATTATGTTCTGGGGTTGTTTTTCCTGGTTCGGACTAGGACCCTTGGTCCCAATTCATGGTAAGCTCAATGCCGATGCCTACTGTAATATACTGGACAACAGTGTACTTCCTACGTTATGGCAATACTATGGATTGGACCCATGTTATTTCCAGGATGACAACGCAAGCTGCCATGTAGCGACGTCCTGCATGGATTGGTATGCTGATAATGGAGTGCATCGACTCGAGTGGCCTGCCCAGAGCCCAGACCTGAACCCAATAGAGAACCTCTGGGACGAGTTGGATCGTCGAATTAAGGCGGCTGACACACGCCCAAAATCAGTAAAAGAGCTTACCTGCCTTGTGCAAACAGAGTGGAATAAAATACCATTAAATGTAATACAAGGACTATTTGAGAGCATGCCCAGGAGAGTCTCAGCTGTAATTGCCTCTCGAGGAGGATCTACAAATTATTAAATGTGAACAGGGCCAAAACCAGTCTTTTTTTCCCGAGGCAAACGTGGATTTTGAAGGTACCCCTTTCCCCCTCCTTCGCAAAGCATATTTACAAAGAAAATTTCTCCAATTTATTAATAGCCGACAAATTTTAAAACTTAAAATATGTAATATAAAATAACGTATTCTGCTTTATTAAAATACTCCAATTTGATACTTTAAACCGAATCAAAAAAATTCTACTTTCAACAGGATCTTTAAGGCCCTTGTCCCTGCCCGCAAAGACACTTCTGAGCTAATGCTATTCCTGTGGGGAGGCATTTTCCTAATAACTCTTTCGCATTTTGAAATTTTCAATTTTTTTTTTTTTTTTTTTTTTTTTGCATTGGATAGCGGAAGTCCCTCTCAAAATCGCTCCTTGACTACTTTTTCGATTTGAGTCATAGATATTTTTTATAAAGTTTCAGAATTCAAAATTCTGAAAAAGTCAAAAATTCACTTTCAGAACCGCTTTTGGAAGTGAAAGAAACATTATAAAAATATCTACGCCAAAATTGAAAAAGTAATCACGGAGCGATCTTCAAAAGGACTTCCGCTATCCAATGCAAAACATATTATTTAAAAATGTCCAAATGCAAAAGAGTTAGAAAAATGCATCCCCATAGGAATAGCATTAGCTCGTGAGCATCTTCGCAGGTAGGGGCAGGGACCTTAAGCCATCATCATTAGATTTTTTTATGCTTTAGCATAGCCCAGATATAATAATTTTAACAATATTATGCTAAACATAGCCCCCCCCCTCCTTTTTCGTCTTTGTAAAGCATCTGCAAAAGTATTTGCAAAGAAAAATTTTCTAATTTATTAATAGCCGACTTATTTTAAAACTTAAAATATGTAATATTGATTAAAGTAGTCTGCTTTGTTTAAAAAAAATGATACCTTAAAATCGTGAAACCGAATCAAAACGAAAAAAAAAATCTGCTTTATGCGGGATCTTTATGCCATCATCATTAGATTCTTCTATGCTTTGGTATAGGAGAAATGCTTTGAATGGGACGATTTTGACAATATCATGCTAAACATAGACATGGAAAAAATCGCCAAACAAAATTTACATTTGGGACATTTTCATCCTAGCGCCCGGGGCACATGCCCTTTTCCCCCAACCCTCTCTTAGTTTTGGCCCTGAATGTGAATAAAGCTCTTTTTCTTTTCTATCACAATTGTCAAGTACTTATTAGCAGCAATATTGTATTAGATATTGTATTAATTCAATACTAGTTTTTTTTTTAAAGTCAGTTATTAAAAAATGTCAATTTGTGGAGAATCCCTTAAGATTCAGCCGTTTTTAGAGAGCAGGCTAAAAACATCTCACTAAAATAATTATATATTTTTGAATTTTCACGATATTTGATTGGATTTTTTTTATAAGTCACTCCATAGAATTGACTATTAAATGATGTAAAAAAAATGTTTTTCTAGTTCGCGCATGCGCAGATAAAAATTATTTTATACAACTACTCATATTTCATAAAATATTTAATATATTTATATTCCAATTGCGCTACATTTTTTCTACTGCATTTTGCCAATTTTTCTGAAATTTGTGTTAAATTTGGTCAAAAACCCAGCATGATATAAAGAAAAAACATACCAGAAATTTTTGAATTTTTCAAAAAAATCGCTCTATCGCCATAAATATACATGCTATTCTCACAAAAATTAGTGTACATATTCTACTGTATTCATATATTTGTATTCTAAAGCGATAAATCGTTTAGTGCATTTTCATGTACAGGGCGATCCCAAATATTTCTATTATTCTTTGTTTTTTTGCCGGCCCCCTAATTACCCGCTTAACAAATGAATGTAAATAAATATAAAGTGAAACATAATCTTTATATTTCTGAAGTTCCAGAAGAATCCGACCAGTATATTTTTAAATATTTGACAAAATGTCAAAAACTGAAAGTGTACAAATACTTTTTGGTAGATAGTGTATATATATATATATACACATGTATTTTGTTCGATGATTCGGGTTTAGACGACTTGCGGCAAGTTATGTTTTTATGATGGAATATCGCTCCGGGGAGAGCGTTTTCTGCTCTACCTGAATAGTTTTTAATAAACTATCTTGGAGCAGCTTATGTGTAATTTAATGAAGCTTCTACATTTATTATTTTTATTTATTTATGTTTTATTCTCCTCGCCACGACTCCTGTGATATAAAAGGTTGAAACTTGCATATAATATTATTGGCTCTTTATCACAAATGTCACATGCATGTTTAAATAATAAGACATTTCCCGAAAATTATCTAACTGCCAAACATCAAAATTTTCCCAGTAGAACTTTTAGAAAGGTTAACTTTTTATAATAGGTTTCATCTATTTATGAAACTTTCTTTTACTGTTTTAAACTAAATAACATAAAATGATATGCAATATACTAATATATTTCCTGAAAAAAATATCTAACTGACAAGAAAAATCCATGCACGAGAACTCCAGATATAAGTAGCCAGAACGAAAATTTTATTTTCATTTTATATTACCAGGTGGCCATAGTTAAATTGTGCGCATTTGAAGTGTACTGCAATCTGAGTTATTTGACGTATTTAAAAAAAATATTTTTGTTTGTGAAGCTTAGCTGACCGCAATACTCTTATATATTACAGTAGAATTTCGATTAATCATTTTCAAAAAATGCGTGGTAAAAAAAAAAAAAAAAAAAAAAAAAAAAAAAAAAAAAAAAAAAAGATGAATTTAGAAAAACAATAAATGTCATTTAATGTCAAAACCCGAAAAAAAAACCAATATTTTTTGATTACTACCGTATAAGGCGCACCTTTTTTCCAAAAAATTAGGGCAAAACTCCTGGGTGCGCCTTCTACAAGGAATAATTTTTTTACTGGTGGTTGCAGTCGAACGATATACATATGAAACAAGAAATTATTCAAAGAAGATATTAAATCTCAGAAAATGTTACTTAATTGAAGTATTACTGCATATTTATTTCATTCCTGGCAGTTTTTTAAACAATAGAGCTAATGACATTATCTAAATTCTAATTAGCAATTCTCTTTACCGTCACTCATTCCTATTTTCCGTCATTTTCTTACAACCCGAAGTCCAAAAAATGCATTTTCGTCTTGTTTTCGGGTCTGGTGTAATGTTTGTTTCGACTTTTTTTTTACTGAAATGCAATTGGTCATTCTTCATTAGCGTAACAAATTTATGGTGCGCCTTATATACAAGATTTTATGAAATCGCCATTTTTACTTGTAAAGTAGGGGTGCGCCTTATACACGCGTGCGCCCTATACACGAGTAAATACGGTAATACATACGATGTAAACAGTATACAGTCGAATCTCGTTAACATGAACTTCAAGGGCAATCAAAATTTTGTCCATGTTAACATTAATTCATGCTATCAGTATCAAATCTTTTTTATTCGTCTTTATAGGGGACTGCGAAAACAATGTTAAAATTAATTCACGTTAAGCATGTTCATGTTATCGAGGTTTGACTGCACTAATAAACACTAATTTGTTAGTTACCAAACTTAAAAAATAAAACAAAGTTGTCAAAAATTGATATTTATTTTTAAAAATTTGTAACTTTATGTTTCGTTTTTGCATTAATTTTTTTAATTAAACAATAAAATATCAAAATGTACAGCATTTTTCTGGTCATTTTCTGTGATGTTTTCTCCTTACATAAGTTTCTATAGTTTCCCATGCCGTGATTGTATCAGACAGACTTGACACTGGTGTAGGCTCAGATTCATCGACAAGAACATAACACTCCCTTCTTCACCATTATTTTGATTTTTTTTCATCATGACACTTTTCAGCTGACGCTACACATTTTACTACACTACACATTTACACTTCTACTACACATTTACACTTCTACTACACATTTCATGGCACATCTATGATTAACACACAACATATAGAAACATCTTGATCAATGAAAACATAATCGTAAATTTCACACTAGAATGATCATCAGGTGATTTTTAATTCGAAATTTTATTTGTATTTTTATTAATGTTTTACGAATTTACTTGTATTTTCGTTATTTTAAAAAAAAATACGTCAATTTGTGCAATTTGGCTAATAATTTGACGATTTGTATTACTTGACGAAATTGATCGACGTGATAACCAATTAAAACCAATGAATGTTAGATGACAAGATAAAAAATGTAAAATAAAATATCTTAAAAAAAAAAAACACTTTTAGTTGAAAATTTAAAAAAAAGTCAAATTTTGCTTTAAAATCCTGTGCTACACGCAACTAGTCTTCAACTGCATTATCGTCACAATCATCATTATTTTCTTTCCTTTCTATTTCAGCTTTTTTTTTTTTTTTTTTTTTTTTTTTTTTTTTTTTTCACAAAACCGCATTTTACAATGCAATTTTGCGTGTCTGAAGAAGTTTGTACTTGTTGTTGTAGAGATTTGTTGAATGTTAAATCTACACAAAACAATATAAATTATACTATAGAGAAGGAGTAGAAAACAAAAAACAAATCTAACCATTGTAGTAATTAGCAAAAATACCTTACCATTTATCGGAAAAGCAAGTTAGAAAATGTAAACAGGGAGAAAAATAAGTTTAAAGTTTTCATTTGTATGGATATCTGCGTTGGATCTATTAACAAAATTTATAATATCTCTCGCGATATAAAGGTGATATAGGTAAAAATGAGGTGTCAAAATATTTACAAGTTAAAAAACTTCCAGTTAATATTCAAATAATGAAAATTGATATTTTGACCAATTTCAAGGTATCGTGTCCCCTTAAAACCCCTTCATGATGAGCGACCGGTATAAGTGCCGGCGTCGTTGGCACTCACATTCCGCGCGACCGCTATTTGCGACAGCGCTTCTGGCACTCAGATCACGAGCGACTAGTACATTTCCAGCGTATGTGGAACGTTTTGTGTTTAAATGTATACCGTATGAAAAAATTATTTTAGTCGTTTTTGACTATATATATGGAAAGAACACATTTTCATTAAACTTAGGAAAGCAAAGAGAATCGATGAATAAATATTTTTTAATCAATGTTAATTAATTTAAAAAAATACTGCAATGAAAAGAAAGTAATTATTTCATCATTTATTTATGTTTCTGAGTTGCGATCTTTTCGCGATCATAAGCCTTTTACATGTGTAATAGAACTGCTTGTCATGAATAATTACCGTGCTTGGTGGTGTGGGGGGGAGGGTGGATAAGCTGATGAACGCAATTATATGTTACCTGCTATAAATGGGCTTCTGACTCAGACTATCGCACTTAATGCGTGTTTCTGTTCCCTTTTTCTTTGTTCTACTTTTATCTCGATTAAAATAACTTACTTATTGATTGACGGATGCGTATTTCTTAAAGTTGTTTTCTTTGTTTTCATTTTTTTCTCTCGGTTTAAAATTGCTTATTCGTATGTAGATCATCGAGATTGTTAACTCTGTTATTTACCGCTGCTCTGTATCTTACACTTTTATTCCGGCACATTAATTTGAGCAGTAGAAAAAAAATAATAAAAATAAAAATAAAACAGAACAGAACAGGAAAATTATAAAAAGTGACCGTTTGTGAGATTGTTTTGTATTAAACATTCGGAATAGTTTCGGTAAAGTAATGTTTTAAAAGACTTACTTGTTATTTTGGTTTTAATTTTTGATTTTTATCTTCAGCAATATTATATCTTATTTTAAATTAATCCATTTTAAATTACATGATCAATATCTATGTACCATAATTTCCAAATTCATAAAAAGGAAAAAAAATCAATACATTTGAGAAAGAATGAAATAAAGGATATTGTGAAAAATATGAAGTCTTCAGAAAGTAAAAGTTTTAGTGTTAGTGATTATAACATAATAATTTAACTTTGACTATTTTCATAAATGAGCGCATACATTAAAAATATACATTTCCATTTAAAAAAAATACTGTTAACATAAATGACATTTGCGATCAGTTTATTTTAAATTATTATTAAGTTTCCTTAATTATTGTTACTTATTATTCAATACATTTAATTACATGAGTTTAATTTAAGAAAAAATAATTTTTTTTTTACATAAGATATAAATTAAGAAGTATTAACATCAACATATTTTTTGATGAATGTATTTTAAGTCTTTATTCAAGTTCTCATTATTATCAAATACTTTTCATTTGATATTTCTTACATTGCTATTGCATTATATATTGCTGTTACATTATGCATTGCTATGTATTTTTTAATTTTGATTTCAAAAATATTTTTAACATTCAATAACTTTTATGCAATGTATATTTTAAAGTTCAATTCCATTTTACTTATTTTTGTAATTAAATACTTTTTATTTGAATGATATTTTATCATTGATTATGCATTTAAAGATATTTTTTGAATTTTCAAAAATATTTTTAATTACATTACACATTTTCAAACTATTTCTAAGTATGTATGCTTGATTAATATAAAACAGTATTATGCACTTGTTGCTTTTAAGCTTAATTTAAGTGTTTTTATTAGTGAACAAATCAGCTTTATAAAACACTTACTTTGCTTAAGGATTGTATTAAAAACTTTTAAAAAACAAAGCTAAATTTTTCACAAAATTGTTCTGTATTAGGGCAAAAGGCTTCATATATTGCTAAAATAAAGGCTAGTAAGTCTTTTGTTAATCATATTATATAATTTTTTAATCTAAAAAAGTGGTTAAAATAGGCATTATAAACCTTTAAAAGATCATTTTATACTGAAATATCGAAGAAAATACCTCAATTTTTTGCATGAATATACATAATAACAATTTACTTCATGTATGATAATTTTAAAAGGTTATATGGAAAAATGCATTTTTTATAATTTTTTAAAGAACACTTTACAAGAGTTAGGCTTAGCTTCACAAAATCCTTCGGCCCTGAAGAGGAAATCAAATTATCCCGCTTCGTCCTGACAAGGAAGGTCTCCATACTGGGCATACTCAGACTTTTTTTAAAAAATACCGATTAAACTACTCATGTATGTATTAAAGGATCAGTCAAATTTAGCGGCGGAATTACAGAAGAAACTCTGTAAAAGAATAAAATACTTTCGAGTATTTAGCGCGAAAAGGCAAAAGCGTCACCCGATTTGGCGAGCAGCATTTTCCCTCGCCAAAAGCAAACGATTTGAATGCACCTAAAAATTTCTCGTCAGTTAATTTTTAGAATACGTCTAAATAGCACTTAATGAGTTTAAATTCTAACAATGAGAGAGTTTGACATATAGATATATTTTGTATTACATATCTCTGTTGTTTTTGCTGCAATTATTTAGTTATATCACTTTAAAAATAATTTCTTTTATAAAAACTATTTTCTTATTGAAAAGTATTTTTTCATACATTTAAGCATATGACAAAATAAAGGTCCGATGAGCAATGTTGTAATTCATATCAATATCAGAGAAATTTGTTTCCATAGCAACAAAATTGAATCGACAGAGCTCAATTAGATTGGAGTTAATTTTGAAATTGAAACAATTTAAAATTAATTTACATTTTGTTTTAATTCATAAAATTTCACCGTTAATTTTCATTCTAAATACATTATGACAAAAATATAGTTAAAACAAACTAAAGATGACAAAACTAACGTTATATAAATCAAATTTCTTTAAACAAGTTCATGATGAAACATCTTTACCTTAAAAAGAATTTGACATAAGAAAGTATTTTTTGAAATTTTATTTTGTTGCCAACCGATGATAAATCGCCAAATAAAAGAAATGATTTTCATTTTTTTATGAATGTTCTATCGGGGTTCCGCAAAATTTTTTTTTCGAACATATATATCGACATGAGAAGAACATTCTGTAATTTGTTTCAGAATTTTCTGAGTATGCCGGTATGGAGACCTTCCTTGTGAGATGCGCACTTCTAAATGCGCGCGCCGTCGTGAATGGGTTAAAGAAAAATAAATGCTGAAGAATTTCGACATTCCATAATCATTTTTTCGATGCTTTGAAATATTTCGAACAGTCTTACTTTATTTTTCAGTGATAAATAAGAAATTACACAGGACCTCTAATGTCTGTATTAGATAAAACATATTGGAATAAAATGTGGTTGATTTAATTTAAAACTGGCATTGTTCTTAAATAAAAGTTTATTTAAATTCTTTAAAATTTCATAAAGTTGGGCAACCATGCAAAAAAAAATAACTTTTCATAAAGTTTTTTCATTAAGTTTTCATTTTATCAACACTAAAAATTCTACTTGGTTATAATTACTTGTGGAAAATAAAATTATTTTAAAGCTTCTATTACCGCTAAACTTTTCTCATGAATTATGCGTCAGTCAACTTTCAAAATCTCACTGTCCATTGGAATTTTAAATGCTGAGCTTATATTCGAATGAAGCAAAAAAAAAAAAAAAAAAAAAAAATTCTCATCCGTTTAATAATCTATTTTACAAATCTGAGAATATTATACCTACAAAAATGGATAGCTAAGATATTTTTAATGAAAATCTCAATGGAAATGGGAGAAATTAATGTAGTTATTTCTTATTCTTTTATGCGAGGTTCTTTTATATATCTTTAAATAAAATTAAAATTCCTTATTCATTGATTTATTGTAGATTGAAGAATGAAACTGTATAGTTTAAAGCTTGCTACTTCCCAACCTGTATTTCGTTTCATCATTTCTGCCTTAAAAGGATTTAAAACAGAAGGTATTTGTATATAAACTATCAGAAATATATTATTATATTGCATTATTTAATAAGCTATAAAATTGAACTAAAACAGTTACAGCATTGAATAGGATGTTATAATTTTAAAGGACGAAATTGTGCTGCATTAAAAGTAATATATATCTATAACGGGTGTCCCAAAAATGACTGATGGATTTTAAAATTCAATAACTTGCAAACGGTGACAGCTATTTAAAATTTTTTTGCAGGAGGGTTATGTATAATGTCAGGAGTTTTTTACCATAATTTTTTATTTTATTTCGAATTTCAAACAATAGGTAGCGCTGATGGCAATTGAAGGCCAGGTCGACGCTTCACTCAGCACTGATCACCTGGCCTTCAATAGCCGTCAGCGCCACCTATTGTTTGAAACTCGAACTAAAATAAAAAATTACGGTTAAAAAAAAAAAAAAAACTCCTGACATAATACATAACCCTCCTGCAAATTTTTTTAAATAGCTGTCACCGTTTGCAAGTTATTGAATTTTAAAATCCATCAGTCATTTTTGGGACACCCGGTATATACACATAAACATACTTATGGAAGATTCTTTGATTTGTTTTTATTGGAAATTTATTTGGTTTGTTGACAATCGATTACAAAAAATTTCAGAGATGATGACACATATGTAACATATTATGCACTAATGCTTTCATACGTAGAAAAATGGATGGTTACATGCATTGCATATATTGTACGTAATAATACATGTATTGTAACTATGTATGACAAATGTTTGAACATCAGATTAAAGTTAATTTATGAGTAAGCATTAAATTATATGATTAGTTGAAAAATTAACATTTTTTGAAAATTATTCCACTCTATCACATAGGTATTTTTATTGGACAATGTGGTGTTACAGACTTAATAAGTTGTGTTACATTTAGGAAATTTTCACGTTTATATCTGTGCAAATACATATGTTATTATAAAGGATTGTTCTGAATTGGGGAATTTATTTCAGTAGACGAAAATCCTAGAAACACAAAGTACAATATACATTCGTAGCAAAAATATCATCTAAATGTAATGCAATTCAGTAAAGTGCTCAGCATTCGAAACACCACAAATAATAACAGTAACATATTACTTTCAAAATAAAATCTTATCGAACTTTAATCGTATTAAACTTTAAAAATATTTACTTTTTTTTTACAGTAGTTTATTAAAATAGCCTCCAAGATGATAATGACAGTAATGTCTTTGTGAGATTTATAAATTCTTGAAGTTTCTCAAGCTTTTCTCGGATTTCTCTGCTATCACTTTGATCGTCACCTAAAAAATAGCCCAAAATAGCGCCAAATTCGACCAGTCAATAGCAGAATTGGATTTACAGTGTATTATTGAATGATGTCTTTCTAACGTTTAGACTCTTATTGTTGATTTTTCCTAGATTATTATACGAATAATTTTATAATAATAATTCCATTGGATGAAGTCTATTTTGTGTTTCATGTTCTTTTTTTTGTCTTCTATTCTGTAGAAACTGAATATTATGATGAAAAATGTTACCTGTTCCTTTCTAGATATATTCTCTAAGGCTATTGCTGTAATATTATACTATTTTAAAGATCATAAAATTATTTTTTGATAACATTCGTAGATTTTTAAATGCAAACTAAATTAATTTTTATTTCTGTCTTTTTTTTTAAATGAACGTCTGCATAGGAAATAATTTAATGCTTATAAATGTAAAAGTCTTTATGCATAAAAATATGACAAAATACCGCATTTTTCTTAACATTAAACATTTTATTTAATGTACAAAAAACATGAAAAATATCAAAAATGTCTAAAATTATTGTTGAAATATTGTTGGTAAATATTGATGAAAGAAATGTTATACTTTTTTTGTCTAAGACATTAATTATAGTTTACATTTCTTGGAATTTCGAAATTTATTGTACTTTAAATTTTAACTAGCTTTTAAAATATTTTCTGTTTACTCCAACTTTTGTTTTTACATTTCTGAAAATCAATGGAAGAGATTAGAAAAAATAATATAATTTTTCTGAACTCTAAATGATTCATTTAATATCGACGAACGTGAATATTTTTAATAAAATTCTAAAATAACTTTAGAAATCTCGCTGAAGTAAACATTATACATTTTATCAAAAACATTGTTCACATTTTGTTTTTCACAAAAATTTTGAAATTCATTGTATTTTAAATTTGATTAGGTATTTTGATATGTATTCAACTTCTTTTTTCTAAAGTACTGTTAAATTTTCTTTAGATTACGATAGCATTTTTTTAATGTATTGTTGTTTTATATCGTAAAATAAGCCATCAAAATTTAAGTTGGTAAAAAATACCACGCTATGATTGAAAATATAAGGATTTAAAGACATAGTAACAATTATCATTTGGAAGTAATGTTTATAAAATGCAAAAATATCAGAATAATGACATTTTTTTCTTCATTCAACAATAAGATGGTCAACTGATTTTTTTAAATTAGAAAATAAATTTAAGAATTATTGATATAAAAATGTTGTAAAGGCAACAAGTATTCCGACTTCTTTTGTACCTGTGCTATTTTTCAATTATTTCGAAAAAATATATATTTAAATATGTTATTATTTACAATTTTTGCATAAAGTAAACTTTAAAAGATATTTTGGTGTGAAATGAATGATAACTGAAAGTGTCCTACCTTGCCAGTGCTATCACAACGAAACAAAATGATAATCTTGTTGTTTTTTGGAAATCAAAAATTACAACTGAAAGCTTAAATTCAGCAAAGTTATAAGAATTCAATATAAGCTTTCCAAAAACCCGAATGATACAGTGACGATACAATAACATTTTTTGTCCCCAAACTTTTTTGCATGCCCCTTTTTTTCGGCCTAATTAAAAGCCGCCTCCTGTTATTCCTCGATCTACTGATGGTATTTTTAAGTACCATTAAAATAACTTATTATAAAAAAATTTAAAACATCGATTAGTTGTAATACAGTTTAGAATGAGTTATAGATGCATTACATTATCTTGTTCTGAAAGCATTATTGCATCATTTGCTGAGCTTCACGTGCAATTTCCAACTTGTTTTTCCATGCCCCTGTTCTATCTTGAATGTATAATAAAGAATGATCTATATTCATCAAAATGTATTGTCTACCTGCTGAAGGTTTGCCTAAAGTAAAGGTACTCTTCCCTTACGTGAAAACACCTGCTCTGTAATGTTAAACGAACGGTGAAGCTGTTTTTAAATTTTATGTTTAAATTAGAATATATTTAAACGAATTCTTTTAGGTAATTGCTGTAGATCATTATACTGAATATATATATTTTTTAATTTTTCGATTTTGATTGTAGATTTTTTTTATAAATATACTTTCAGTTACGAAACCGATTCTGAAAATGAAAGTACCTTTATTAAAATAATCTTGAACCGAAATCAAAAAAGAAAAGAATAGCTATATTATAGATCAACCTCAGTTATTCTATGCAAAAAAAAAGTTTAAAATATTTAAATTTAATCTATAAATTCAAAATCAATTTCCCTATTTGTTTAGCGGATGTTTTCAAGTGAGTGAAGAGTCCTTATAATGTCATGAAATTCTGAATTTTTAGTTCTTTAAGTTTACATTTTCTTCTCTTTGAAATTGCTGGACAAAAAATTTTAACGAATTTGAAACTTTCAGTTATTTTGATATTGTGGCAAAACAATTTTTTACACTATGCATCAAGTAAAAAACTTTTATCAAGTTGTTTTATTTCAACGATTTACATTAAAGTATGGAATCAATCAAAAGATTTCAGAATAAATTGTTTCTTATTTAGTGACCAAAACAATTTTCTCATTTAATGGTATTAATCTTTATTAGTCAGGAAATTTATTTCAAATATAAAAAGTTATGACTCTATCAAGTACTTGTCATTTTAAAATTTAAATATTTTAAAAATTGGAGTTCAGCAATGTTTGCACTAAATGGCTCATATAATTCAAGAAAGATTAGTACATATTTAAATATGCATATATTTAAAAATATCGATTTTAGTATTAATGGCAATACAATTATAATAATCACAAAAAATTCTACATACATTATTTTTTTTCGCTTGTATACGGATATGTTTTCTAATTATAAAAAAAGATTTTATATTTGAATGCACTGAGCTTCAAACTTTGACAAATAATGACACTTATATCTATTTTTAATCTCTAGATTAAAAAAAAGTTCTCATATAACATCGTTTTAAAATTAGTAAAAAATTTTCTAATAAATATAATTTATAATGTAATATATTATGGGTAGCTTTATAAAATGTGCAAAAAAAACTTAGTTTAAACAGTTCTTGTTCCACTTTTAAAAATTATTACATTAAATAACGAATCGATATATGAAATCTCTAAGTTATGGTACCATATAACCACATGAGAAATCTATTTTCTATGAAAATTGATGATAGGTACTATATTTCAATACATTACTCGCATATTGTGCTCTAATCTAATTTAGCTCTATTGTCTAGCAAACTTATTATGCATTTCTTTATAACGTGATTATATCTGTAGTCTTAAGTAATATAAGAAGTATGCATATGCTTCAGTATAAATTAATAAATTTCGTATCAACGTAATAAATTCTTGCCCTTAAGAGAATTTCGTTAGAGTATGCTTGCGAAATTAAATACATACATTAAGTAAAGACTAAAACTCCGCAGATAAAATGAATTTTTATTCGTATTAAAGATTAGGCTAACTTTCATAAGCCGAAATAATTAAAAGATACAATTGTATGTATAAAGAAAAAGAAATAAATAAATAAATAAATAATACGGAACTGAAGAAAAAAAATTGATTTATTCAGTATTAGTTTAACTCCGTCGAAATATGTATTTTATACTTTTTTAGTAGTATATATGATTTTGCGTTGACTGACATAATCAGATGATTCCAGTATTGTTTTTAAACACATTACTGCATCATTACGTTTTAAGAAAATATATATAAATTATATAGCTTTCAAATTAGAAGAAACGGTATCGTAGACAAGGGTGTAAAAATATAGGCACCAGCGGGCAGTCTCTTACGACTAAATTTTAATAGTTATTTTTCGTGTAATATACCGTTGAATTTTTTGTTAAATTGCTAATAAAATTTCAGCCATGAAAACTAATAAAATTTAGTGGTGAGAGTCTGCCAGCTGGCGCCTAGATTTTCGCACTTCTGGTCATAGCTAAGTTTTACCCGTATCCTGCGCAAGCCTTTGTTTTTTTCTCCTAAAATGAACAAAATTTAATAATAAAGTGCGCTTTTGCTTAGAAATATTCAAATTTAAAGTGAAATACGACATTTAAAAATAATATTGATATTGGTTTTATTAAAAAATATGGCATTAGTGTTCAGTGATTTCAAGCATACTGGGAGGTTAGTTTATGAATTTCGACAAATGTTTTTTTAAGTGGTTTTAAACGCCTAAGATTTATCGGCATAGACCCGTGTTGTCATAAATTTCCACAGAAATATAATACATTGGTATGAAATTACAATTCATAGGTCCATTACACAAAATTATACACTAACCGAATGTTTTCTGCTATAGACTGATTGTGTTTTGTACAATTTGTAAGTTTTCTTCTGACCAAAGTATAATCATATTAAAATGACAAACATATTGAGCAAAAAATATGTGTCAACTGTCTTTTTGACAGTGGCTGACAACAGTATTGCCAATTTGAAAACCATAGTTCTAAAAAACACCCTTTACTTCCCCATGTTCAAGTTGATTTTGTTAAATAATATCTACGTATGAAAGTGATTTTAAAATAATATGATAAATAATAATGTTGCTTTCCCGTATATTACACCATACAACAACGTTATTCCAAAGATTGTATTATTGAAGAGTTTACTGACTAGAAGCGCAGGTAATTGTAGCTTAAACCAATTGTAATCAGTAATATTATAAGCTTGCAAGCGAATTTTGAAAAAAAAATTATTTTTTAAAGTTTATGCCTTTAAAATAACATAAATTATAGTAATAATTAATGTTATGTAATTTTGAAACATACATTTTCTGTTTTTTGAAACATTTTCTGTTATACATTTCTATTTCATAAGTTTTTAGTAATTCAAACAGATCATTTTTATATAATACGAAATAACGCGCTTCAGAATTTTAAGAATGAGAATATAAAATACATTAAATATTTATTCTCGATAATTCATAATTCCGAATTGTAAATTCAAAATATTTACAAAATTTAATAACAGGTACTTTGTAAATTAGTTTTTCTGCTAAAGCATGATAATAATTTATTTGCTCAATGAGAGTGATATTTCGACTTGAAAATACATGCCGAAAAGGTAGAGGATTTTTTTAAACATGAGACCTTCGACTTTTTAGTTGATTATTTTACTTATATTAACCATTAAAAAGGCCTTATTTATAATAATTTATTTTGTTGTTTTGGAGACATTGGGATCGAAGATTTCTATCTACTTGACTAAAATACATATAGATAATAATGCTGCCTACCGATAAAAAATTTATTGTAAATTTTCCATTTTTTAAACCGAGAATTTTTCTGATTCAATTAATCAAAAATTTCTGTTTTCAAAACCTGGTGATAAAAGATTAAAAATTCTGTAAAAGATATGAAAAATATAAGCATTATTTGAAGGTATTTTTCAAAAATATTGATTATTTAAGTGATTAATTACATTTCCTGGCCAAATTATTAGAAACATTTGCTTTTATTAGCATATTTGGAATGTGATGACCCTAGAAATTAATTCAACACTGTGAAAGAGTTTTTTACAAAAGAACACCGCAAATTCGGACACCGTAAGTCCGGATCAGTCAGGTCAGTTTTTTTTCAAAGTTTGAGACGCGATCGGCAAAATTTCTATAACATTAATTCATTTCATTTTCGTATTCTGAATAAAAAAGCATTTTCTGAAATATTTTCGGAAGAATACCTTAATCTTTTTCATTTTAACTCTTTGATGTTACCTTTCAAAAAGACAACAATGCATCATTTAAAGTATGCAAGAAAGAGACTGAGAGTACTTTCCAAAAGTCGTGGAAGATTTTATGTTCTACAAATTGTGATTTCTTGAATAACAAGCAAGCTTGAAACAGAAGAAGAGATAGGCGAGGTTGAAGGGAAATTACACTTGAAGATTTTGTGAGCTTGTTAAAAGGTAATTCCTGAATTGTTGATATCACCGACATTAGCAATTGAACGAAACAAAAAATATTAAAGTTTACGCCTCATTTACAGATGAGGAAATAATCACTTTATGTACAACTGAAGCAGTTGAAGATGATTCAGACGAAAACACTATTATCAATGATGATCAACCAAACGTCCTAAGCCATTATGAAGCAACAAATCATTTATATCAATTAATGGTATATTCTGAATATCATGTACAGACGACACCTAACAAACTAACTATGCTCAAGTGGATGCGTCACCGTGGGGTTCGCAAAAGTTATATAAAACTAGTACAACAGCAGATTTTATAATTGCAAAATAAATATTTTTATTGTCTGTAAACATTCAGTATGTTTAATATAAAAGTTATTTTCTGTAAGTATGTTTTATTTAATTTTTTCCTCATTCTCCGGATAATACGAATTTTCAATAATCCGAATTGGGTCTGGTCCCAATTAAACCGAATTATCGGGGTTTTACTGTATTTATAAAAAAATGTTTTTTGAAATATTAATTTCCTAATTTTAGAAACTGCTTTTGCTGACACGTTCGTATTATGTTTGAAGGTCAACACAACGAAAATACGTCATGGATGCATATAAAGTATATCAGCTACGAATTTCTTTGAATATGTTTGGGAGATGATGAAATGAGAATAGGCCAAAGAAGTCAAAACAAATAAAACTCAACTCATAGAAAAACTATCCATATCTGGTATCGTCTCCTATAGATACAAAAACAATTAAATTTTGTATTATCATTATGCCACGAATAATATGTGCACTTTTTGCTGCCAAAGTCAATATTTTGTCAATATTTTGTGGAGCGGCACTTTTTGCCGCTCAATAAAATATTGATTTTTTTTATTTCAAACTTTATGTTTTGCAATTTCAGCAGTTTTTAATTTAATTTACAAAAATAAATAATTTTAAAGTCGTAAGTAGACTTGTTATTTATTATAAACCTAGAGATGGTGTGCATAATCAGTTGTAACTATTAACACAGTAATACCATCTCTAATCTCTAATCATCATCTCTAGATAGTAATATGATTTTACACTAGACACAAGTTGGAAATTCCACATGAAGGGTAGCAATTGAGGTGCGTTCGTATGCTAGCGTAGTTTTTAAAAGTATTCAGGTCTTGGTGTAATAGTATATAGTACTTCGGATGCAGTATAAGTATCCGAAATCTTTTGGGTGTCCTTGTAAATAGTGTCTGATTTTTTATTATACGAGAAGTAACTTGTAGCAAACCCCAGCAACGTGTATTAGCTTCATAAAATGGGAAACATCTTAATATAATTAATCAATTAAACAATGTTTCTCCCTATACCAAAATTGAAGAGGATATTTTTCTGTGGCTTTGTAAATTAATACTAACAAATGTTCTTTGCAACACGGATTGTACAGAGTGTACATTTTAATATATATTCCATAGTTGGATATAAATTTTAAAATGTTCGAAAGAGAGCAACACCAATTAAATGTACTTGAAACTATTTTTTCCCATTGGACGTAATGTAACAAAATACTTTTTTTATTTTCTCTGTAATTGAACTATACGTCCGATTTTCATAAAATTTGAAATGACTCAAAAAAATTCCCTAAAAATTATATATTGTAGATTTCAAACGATTCGGTTGGGTTGTTTTGCGTTATTGTATGCGGGCAGACGGACGAACAGACGGACAGAAAGACGGGCTGAATGGCGACCATAGGTGCTACGTATTTACATATTTACGAACGCACCTAAAAATAAGTGCATCTAATGAGCTGGCCAGTGACTGTATATGTAATTTTTTCTTAATTACAAAGTAAATTAATAACGAAGTGTCTCATATGTTTCGTAAAATAGAATATAATAATTACTTTCTCATACATTCATTCGCTTAATTTAATGAAAAGGAATAAGAAGTTTCCTGACTGTTTTAATTAGGAATTTTCTAATTTTGCAGAACTCAGTTATAAAGTTCAATGGCGTTATAGTCAATATAAATTTTTATAAGCATTAGACTGCATTATTATCTCCTTATGCAGCTATTTTCTGACACATAAATGAGTTCAATGATCTCTAATGTCAATCAATTTAGTTCAAATGCGTTTTTGAAAACTAACTTCGTATTAAATGAAATAAGCGTTTATATGAAATAAAATGAAATAGTTGACGGTGGAACAGCGTATTTCAGTTAGAATGTTTTCGTGCTGGTGCTTCGGTACTTAACATACAGTTGTGCTTGGTTTATATTAAACATTGGTTTTTATTAATAACAATTCAAAACATTTTCGATTATGATTGTTTATATAACTAATTTATCAATAATTTAAAAACTATTCCATGAACTGAACTGTAATTATTGTAGGGTAAATATAAATTATTTTTATTTTAAGATTTCGGTTGCTATGTTGTTTACTTCATTAGGAAACATAGAAATGCTAAGGATTCTGTAGATAAATATGTTGGTTATTTATTTATTGGTTTGTTTATAGTGGGTTGGAGAAAATGTAATTTCCCTTTTTTTCTGTATTTTTCAAAGTTAATTTATCTGTATAAATTTACAAAACGAATCAATAATATATGTGTCGTTTTGTTGAATGACTTTTTGCCATTTTTCTGGTAAAAACATAATTTCGTCATTGTACAGCTTCTGAGACTTTGGGACGAAAAACTGAACAAGGTGATTTTCACAAGCCTTGTTTGAAGCCAGCTTAACACCATTAAGATAATTCAGCAGAGAGTGGAACAAATATTAATCATTTGGGGCCCGTTCTGGACTATACGGAGGGTGCATCAAAATCTACGAGCCTAGCTCTCTCAGTTTTTGCCGAGTGACTAAACATGTGTGTGGTTTAGCGTTGTCATGATGGAAGACAACGCCTTTCCTATTTATCAATTTGGTGTTTTTAACCCTTGACAAACAACTCTGTGTTTTTAACCCTTGGCCGGTGTTTTTAAACCTTGACAAGCACTCTGGGTACAAAGTACCCACCCCAAAATTTTATTATTTTTTATCATTTTCTGTATGTATTTAGCAGAAGGCTTTCACCTTCGGTGATATTTTGTTGAAAACTTGAGTAAACGTGTTCAGTAGCCGTTAGTGAGATTCAGTTGTTACGACGCAATGAGCACGGAACATTGTGGGTACTTTTAACCCAGTTTGCTAGTTAAGTATAGTCAGTCAAGTGTTCAAGAGTTTTTTCTCGGATCATATAAATGGTTTTTTTTTTTTTTTTTTTTTTTTTACAATAATAAATTATAATTACAATTGCATCACAAAATATTTATAAGCATATGTAATTTTATGTAATTATATGCACGTATATGTTATATATATATATATATATATATATATGAAAATAAAGATTATTATGAATAATAGATCTCTAATTTCTATAAAACTTGTCCTGTACCTACTTTTTAGTATGCACCACTTCAGTGCATTCAAGTAGTAAAATAAGTGTACTTTTTGAAGCAGATCAAAAAACAGATTTCAACACCTTATAACACTTTTTAAGCTTTCCAAAACACTCTAATTTTTTAGATTCTAGTACATTAGTATGAAAGATACGGCACAAAAGCAAAAAAAAAAAAAAAAAAAAAAAAAAAAAAAAATATATCAAAAAGGCATTTTTTCAGCTTTGATGGCATTTTTATCTATTTCATTTGACACCAATCACTTTAACATAATATCTGTTATATGCAGAATTGTTTAAGTTTTAATTTAAAAAAATCTTTAACTTTATTAGCGACAAAGATATTTGAAAATGAATTGTGTTGGGTGCTTTTTTCCCTCACTGCGTAAAGAGGTATACTGTTTAGATGCGTGCTTATCAGTGGTTAATAGCCTGCTTTAATCGCATTAGTTAATAACAGTAGAAGTTGAATTAATGGTTTGGCCAGGTTCAATCAGCTCATGATGGACAATTCCTTTCCAATCCCACCAAACACTCAGCATCACATTCCTTGGTGTCAATCCGGGCATTGTCACCGTTTGTGAAGCTTCTCCGGGCTTCGACCACAATATTTTTCCACACATTGTTGTCGTACGTGATCCCCTTTTCATCACTCGTAATCATGCGTTTAAAAAATGGCTCGATTTTGTTCGTACCAGTGGCTATTCACAAATGGAAACACTGTAAGTTCATGGGGAACCCAAGTACCGAGTTTCTTTTGGTATCCAAACTTGTGTAAATGGCTAAAAAATTGTTTTATGGTGTATGTTTAGTTCCGTAGCAATGTCGCGGGAAGAAATACGTCGGTCTGCTTCGATTTAAAAAAAAAAAAAAATCGACTTTTTTAACGATTGGTTGGCCAGGGTGGGGTTTATTTTTAACATCGAAATTTGCGGAACAAAAACGAGCAAACCAACTCTGACACTGGTTCAAACTTCTATATAAGATTTTTACAACTTACCTAATAAACTAACCGTTTACCGCATTATTTTCTAGATCTTCGTTTTTGAGAAATTTAATTTTGAAATCAGGGTTTTATTTGATGGACACTCTGTATATACATATGCAGTGAAACATCCGTGTGAGACCACCTCCTTGAATGATAATTTTTCTTCGTAGGCTCAATACTAATTTTACCAACATTCAGCGGTCATTGCAGTAGAACTTCCTCCATGAGCGTTCAATTTCTTTGAAGAAAATGACTTAGAGTATGTTTTCTCTTGATCGCTTGAAGAAGGTTTTATTAGTAAATAATGCTCGATAAAGCATTATTCATCAAAATGCTAAACTAAGTTTAGAATTTTTTTTTCAATACTTTTTCAGTATTTAAACACTTTGTATTTTTAGGCAATGAATTTAACTCTGAAGGATTAAGAATGACAGTTAGTAAACTTCCACGCTTTTTTCTGTAAAGAAACTTTCAAAGAAATATATTAAGTAATGAAATTGACATAATTTATTTGCATACAAGAAAATTGGCATTTATTTACTAAAATTCGAAAGGACTCCGAAATAAAAATCATTGAAAATGAAGTCGCAAAATCAAAGCAAACATTAATTTATTCATTTTTTAAAACTCTGTAGTAATTAAGCTACTTAAGTAAGTATTATTTTGAATTTAATTTTTTTTTGTATTTTTTCCTAATATGGAAATTAACTTTTACTAACATTAAATGTTATATTTTTTCAACAAATAAAATCTAGAACTAAACATGACTGCCACTAAGAGATCACCTCTCGTAGCAACCAATTTTTATTCGAACAGAATGTGGTCACTTTAGCGAGGTTTTATTATATATATATTAATCTGTGTGTTTGTGCATTTTGTATAATTTAAGAATGAATAGAAATATTTATTGTAGCACCTACCAACAATTTCTATTTTCTTCAGGTGGAAAAAAAATTACAATTGGATTTTAAATTGTAACAAATTTTACGTCAAACGTAGAAACGGAAAATAAAACTTTTGATATTTTTACTATCCATCTAGTTATACTGCAGAAACAGGAATATTGTGTCAAAAATTGTCTGATTTCCAAAACATCTGCTACTTCTAATTTAAATACATTTTATAACGGCTTCTTTTAAGTTTAAATGTATATTTATTATATAAATATGTCACAAGTGGAAATGAAATAACTTTAAAATAACAATTATTAATATTTTTCAGCGACATAAGACTGACTTATTATAATTTAATCATGCAAAATAACATTTTTATTCAGTGAAATATTTTACAATATTTATTAAACAATTGTAAAACAAATATGCTTTACTCATTGCAGCGTTTTAACGATCTAAACAAATACAGTGAAATATTTACAGTGTACTTGACAAAACGTTTATTAAAACTATACATTGAAAACGTATTTTAACTAAATATTTATTAGAAATATATAAAAATATCACCAAAATTAATAAAAGTTAGAAATATCGCAATAATTTCTGCAAATGCGCAATAGAATTCGAAAACTCATTTTATTAAAATGTCATTTAAACTTTTACAACTGGTATATTAAATACACTAAATATAATTTCTTTTTTGTACGAGAATTAAAGCGTTTATCATTTAAAAAAAGATAACATTGCATTAGATCTATGAGTGAATTTTATGAGAAATATTTTTTTCAAACCGTACAAGTTAAAATACTTGCTATTCTAAATTAAATATTTACATAAGGCTATTTTAATTTATGTAAAGTGAGTTTGTTACTTGTAATTTATATCTCACTTAGAAAAATAAATGCATTTTCTACAGAAATACAGTTTTCAATAAATTTATATATTTTTTTTCAAAGCTACAAGCAAGCTAATGTTATTTTACAATTGTTTTAATCGTTTGGTTCACAATATTCAACATAAAGGATTTAGAAGAAAGCGATACATATCAATTGAGAGTTATTTTATAACACCATATTCTTAAGATACGTTTCTCTCCCTTGGAGAACTTATGTAAACAAAAAAAAATAATTAAAAAGTTTTATACATAACATTAGATTTATTCTGAATAGTTTTAATGAAATAAACACAATGTAAAATTAATATAAAATATTTGTTAATTAAAAGAAATTTTTCAATTAATTGAGAACTGACTGATATTACACATCTCCTTATTTGTTTCGTAAATGAGAGTACAATAACGATTTTCTTCAGCATTCGCTTAAAATAATTAAATGCAATATCTTGCATTTAATCTAACAATACTAATTAGGAAGTTTCCAAACTATTTTAATTAGATATTTATTAATATTAACCACTTCACTCATGAAGTTCAATGACTTTGCAGTTGACATTTAATTATATAAGCATTAGATTGAATTATTTTCTCTACATTACGGTATTTTCTGTGACAAATAAATGAGCTCAACGAACTCAAAAGCCAGTTTTTTTTCACAAATTGGTATATTTCTAATTTCATATTTACGAGAAAATATACATATAAAATAAAAGAATAATGTTCGATTGAATTAAGTGAGCAAAATAAAATGTAAAATAGACATTAATAAAATTTTCAATACTGCCAAAACGTCAGTGAAGACTAACTTTGTTGACACAATTTTTTTTCAATCTGTTTGTCATCTGTTCCGTGATAACCGCCATAAAAAGCAACCGATTACCTTTAAATTAAATAAGCAACTTCTTGAAGTACCCGGATTTAGTTGTAAAATTTTTTGTTATGTTTGGTTCTTCCGTTTGGAAAATATAGAACATTTTATTTTTCCCTCTAATGCTTTCCTACGGCAATTCTGGCAATTTTCAATTTTTCATTTATTGAAAGAAAAAGGTTCCCTTGATTAATGGATTTAAATGATAAATTAAAGATACTGACATTTTCCAAATCGGTTCTTAAATTATTCCTATTATTTTGAAATTTTGTCTATGCATTTGTCAAATTGTTTTAATGTAAATTTTGGTGATTTTTTATACATGTGATCCAATAATATAAAATATTTCGTTTTGGATTTCTTTATATTTAAAATATAAATATTTTATTTACTCTTCTTCTTTTAATAATTGCTTAGCAACACTAAATCGAACTTTTCATTTTTGAATGTCAACTATGTTATTTGCGTTGATTAATTAACAAGCACGGACAGAGAAACACTTTATAGATAGCAAAAACAAAATAATGATGAATGGCTGGAAACTTTTACTCACCCAAATTTTAAATTCCTTCCCTTTGTAACAAGTGTCTTCAGTACCAAATCAAAATGATCATGCGGTGAGAGGTCATTTGCGTATTCCTTACTTTTGGAGCAATTACGCTTCTTCTTAGCTGAAATGTACTAGCAAAGAAACAACAAAAAAAACTAGAACTTTTGACTGACACTGTTTGTGTATATATTGCGTTGTTAGAGAAAACAAATTTGAAATAAATTTTCTTCTATTTAGAAAAAACAAATCGAAAAAAATATACACCCAGAAAAAGGAATTGATTAAAACTACAAAATATGTTTTGTTGTGTGCATTTTGTTTGTTTTTTCAAACCAAATTTCCCATTGACCCATATTTAAATGAAAGGATTTGTTCGACCAAACAAATTTTTGTTGATTCAACAAAACTTTTTTCTGGGTGTAAGGCACATGTTTTGATGATAAGAAATTATACTTATCTATATCGTGCAGTGAGCAAGTGCAAAGTGTCAACATTATGATATAAGCATCAGGAGATTCAGTGGGTTTTATGTGTTTCAATACAAGAATATTCGTAAACTACTGATCCGATCGTTATATCTACAGGTAGTTTTTTTCGTGAAATAAGATAAATACTGGTTTACAAAAGTACTGATAAAAAGTCCTTGAAAGTGCTTGAAGCTTTGGAACCCTATATTATCGCCCATTGCACTATGTGACAAAAAGCTCTTATTAAATACTTTTAAATATAATTTCCTTAAGTTGTTATTTGATATAAAGTCTTTCCATGTATAAAAGTGATAATTTTTTAATTATTCTCTTTATTTAAATTATTAAAACAAGGAAATTGTCAATGTATAACATTACAAATATATTAAAATAAAGAAAATAAAAAATGTAAAAATAAAATTATGTTTTAGTTGCTGATGTCATTAAGACTAGAATTTCGAGGAATGACAACGTAAGGGGGGGGGGGGGTGATCAAAAATTGGGCTTTTAAAGTGTAATATATTGCTTAGTTACCACCGATTTTTGTCCGAAAATAATTATCAAATCATTGACTATATCTCGTTTACTGATTTCTTGCTACTGCTGGGCTTGCATTAGGGGAAACTGGGGCATATTCATACAGTTTTTTTCTAAGAATTGTTTTGGCGCCCAGAAAGTAGAAATTTCAAGTTATTTTTCCTTGTGGTGTCATAAAAACGTGTGTAGTGTGTTATAATATATGTACAATCGTTGTATTGTACAATATTTTTGCATGTAATTTAAAAAAATAAAAATGTCATTTGTATCAATGTGCCCTATCCCGTGACAGATTAATACACCTTATGGAACACTTTGATACGTTTGGGAAAATTGGAAACAAAATAACACCAACGCACTTTTTTCATCGAAAATTAGTTAGCATACCATTTTATATTATTTATAGAAATTCAAATCACCCACAATTTATTTTTAAGCAATATTAACGTAATCAAAATTAAATGTATAATGACCTGATTTTCTGATTATTCCTTGTCTGATTGTTGGCTGTTGTAACATTGTTATATCTAGCATTTCAACCCAAGTATTAGTTTCTTTCTTCGGAAAAATGAAAAAAAAATCCAGGTTTTATGTTTATAAATTGGTTTGTAAACAGAAAATAAAGGATAGTTATAGTAAAAATTCATTTTATTATATAATTATACTTTGCTGCTCTATAGCTTATTTCTCTTACCTAACATTTCTCGTGTCGAAAATATTTTTTTCTCTAGAGAATCGATATAAATTCGAAGTTTGCCGGTCTGCTGTCCTTTTCATTGGTTAGTTCTACTAGAACTATATGTTGAGTAAATTCGTACGTCTTCAGTTTGCAAAAATACTATAAAATGTTGCAATATAAAAAATAGAGCTATTTAACTTCAATAAAAAATAATTTTAGAAATTTTTGGTAAAAAATGGTTGGATTAAGGAGTGTATGGTAAAAAGTAATAATAAAAGGTAATGAAAGAATGAATTAGAAAAGGATTTAGGTTGTCTGTAGCTATCATGGGTCACAGTGATACGGATCAATGTGCCCCATATAGCAATTTTGAATAAAATGAATCTCAATTCCATCACTTTATAATTTACCTAATAATAAATAATGAGAAACTGATAAAGACTAGCTTTATTTGCCAGGGAGTGTATTCTTTTCGGTTGGAAATACTGGAACTATTGTATAATACAATTTTAATATTACGACTCTAATTTACTTTTGACCTACAAAAAATAAATCATTGTCCAATTTCACCAAACTACTGAATCATGCCAAGACGTTCTGTATTTAGTTGTGTACAGTAACATCACCTTTTGGAGCTATTGTGAAACTTCCTATAATGACCCTGTGAGCGGTAGAGGGGGTGTATCAAAATGCCCCATGTATCAATGCTCCCCAGTTCCCCCGGCACAAAAATATTAAAAGTTGTTATCTAGATTTTTAAAGTCGGAATTACATAGTGTATGCCGCCCCGTGTCATAATGTATGACCAAATTGTTGCGTGTATTTAAGGATAAATATATAATTACCGATATTTTTTTTTCGAAAATTATTATACAGATTCCTTTTATGCTTCTGTTACGATAACTGTCTCAAACGTTCCCCGAGTCCTAACTTCTCAACTGAAAATTTGTGTGTATCAGAAAAAAGCGATTTTCTCAAAAACAATGTGATCTTGGGTAATCGCTATACCTTTCTGCAAGGTTTAATTTAGCTTGTTAATCCTTAATTTTTTCCTAATTTTAGCTTCAGTAGATTCGCAAATGGAAGTGGAGAAATCTATTTCTATATTACATTTTTGACGATATCTTTGAAAATAAAATATCTAAAATTAAAAGAAATGAATTATTAAGTTCCGTTTTATGAAAACTTTCTGAAGGATACTCGGAATGATGTATAAAGAAAACAAAATTTTCGAGTTATTTAAACATCCTTCTATATTTTTAATAAGTATATTTGGGAAAATAAATGGGTCAATAGCGTAAATAATCTATAAATAAATGGGTCAATAGCGTTTCTCACTTTACTCAGTTTTAACTGTAAACGTTTTATAATTTGCGAGTAAAATGACTTTGGACATATATACATAGGAGTGACCTTATAATGGCTCCGTTTTATTTTATTTTTTATTTATTTATTTATTTTTGTACAGAACTCGAAAAATAAAAATGCAAAACATATATTTATTTTTCATAATCCATCTGGGTATAATTTGAAATTTGGAATAAGAGAAAATAAATTCTAACAAAATAATGTAGTCATGTTTTCCTTAAATTTTAAAACTTCCAATTAAAATAAATTTTATAACGGTTTTCATTTAATTTGATGTGTATTCAGTCTAAAAAAATGTCACAAGCTGAAATCAAATAGAATTGCAGGAATTATTATTGAGATTTTTAAGCGATAGAAGATAAAATTATTTCATTTAAATCTTGCAAAATAACGTTTTTATTCAGAGAAATATTTTGCAATATTTATTAAACAATTTTAAAGATAAACTGTTTTACGTGTTACTCTGTACGTTTTTTAAAATCAGGAGAGATATAAAATGAGTATTTCGCAAAGTACATTAATAAACGAATATTAAAAACTACACAAGTATATATTTAATTAAACATTTATTCCTGATATACAAAAATGTCACCAAAATTCATATAAGTTAAAAATATCATAATAATTCCTGAAACTGCTTTTTAAATTAGAATACTCGTTTAATTTAAATGCCACTTCCATTTTTAAAACTGGTGTATTAAACACTCTAAATATTTTTTATGCGGGAATTGAAGCGTCATCATTTAATAAGAAGATAACATTACGTTAGTTATAACAGAAAATTTTATGATAAACATTTTGATCAAATCAAAAATGATAAAATATGTTCTATTCAAAATTAAAATTTTATATAAGACATTTTAATATATATATATCTATGCATATATTTAAAAAAAAATAATTTATATTTTAATTCTGAAAAATAAATATAGTTTGATAAATAAATATAGCTATTATTTTTCCTTATACACTTATAGAAGAATTTTATTTTATAACTGTTATTTATCTTTTTAGCTCACAAAACAATAAAAAAAATACGATGGCTTTCGTAAAAAAATAATTCAGTCATTAAAATTTACTAAAGAATATATTTTATTCTAAATGCTCAGAATTACATTCACACACATGGAATCAAGTGGCAGGACACCAGAATGCAATCAGAGATTATACCCAATACAATCCTTGATCCGGGACATTGAACAAATTGAACCTAAAGCAAAACCCAAAGCAGATGCCTCCCTAGAAATTTACCCATTATACGGCTCTATATGATAATGTTTAATAATTTACATAGCATTTAAATCTTAAAATATATACGCAATTGCTTAAAAGTTGCTGACAAATAGATATTATTTATTTATTATATACTTTGGATCTTTAGGATGCACTCGCATCCATTTTCAAAGGGCGGAAAAGATAAATGTTTAGAAACAGAAAATATACAAACTATTTTTCAACGCCTTTTTAGTAAATAAGTGGGAATGGTATCTCTTTCCACGATTAAGACAGCAAATTATCTTCTACACATCGCAACTCTGATGACAAAGGCACTCCAGCGATGCAGCCGAATGAAAGGCATGGTTAAGTGCCAACGCTAAAAACTGAAGTGAAGAGAGAGGAAAAAAATAGTTGTTGTGAGTGGGAGAGAGAAGAACGTAGAATTACGAATTCTGACCGATGGTCCCTGGTTCGAGTCCAGCTAGCGGCATGGGTGTCTGTGTTGTCCCTGTGATAATATATATACTGGATATTCTGTAATAAAGTGTTATGTATGGTTTCTTGTGATCATTGGAGGTTATGCCGGAGAATAGCTGTAGCGCCTACCTCAAAGCAAATAAATCAAATCAAATCACGAATTATGATGTGATGAAACAAACAGATACGACGTATTAAGATGTCTATGAATCCTTTGTAAATAATATGCTAAATATTCCTCTTTTAAATAATTTGATTTAATGTTTAATATAAGTTGTAAAATTTCATCGGTGTCTGTTTGCAATTTAAGTCTCTGTTTATCTCTGCTTCTTCAAATATGTGTATATTTTAAGATTTACATTAATAATAAGGTGTAAATTCCATCAAGATACTGGTATAAATACAGTGATTTGACTCATTGAATTTATATGGCCTAATCATTTTGTAAATATGTAATATGTGGCGATCACTTTCGAAATGCTTAACTTAGTAAAGGCATGCAGTGTTATTAATTTGAATAAAATCAATTTTGCTATTTAAAATCATTTCTGTTTAGATTGTTTGCATTATTAAATTTGCAGCATTAAAAGTTCTTATGAATATGTTTTTTTTTTAATCAAGATATTTGTATTAAGTCTATAAAATAAAGAAATATTTCTTTTTTTTCATATTTTCTGTAACATTAAAGCAGTAATTAACTTCTCAAACATTTATCCGTTTGTATTTGTGTCAATTAAAATCAACAATCTATGTTGTATCGTTCTTTTTGCTATATGTTCAAAAAGAGTTTTTAAATATCTTGATTGTTCTGCTTTAATTAACATTCATTTTATCTAAGATAATAACATCTTAGGGGAAAAAATGTGCGAAAATAAGGAAAATAATTCAATAAAAATCGTTCTTTTATGTTCTAACACTAAATTGCTATTTATTTAAATCAAATCACCTTTGCTGTTTAACTTTGTTTAATTTTACTTTATTTTTCTTTATTGCTTCTTTCGGTACAGAAAAGCGATAATGTGAGGCATACAACCGCGTGTAAAAACTATAAGAAAAGCAAAAACTATTATTTTTTTAGATAAATTTCAAATAAATGAAACTTTTTTCCTCATAAAATGTATTATCAAGCTGAAAAGCTAATAAAACCGTCATCAAAATTTGACCGTGTGTATTTTATTATATAGATAATTAAATAAATTTTATAACGGAATTCTTTTAATTTGATGTATATTCATTCAAAAAAACCTGTCAGAAGCGGAAATAAAATAGATTTAAAGGAATGATTATTGAGATTTGTATAAGCGACAAAAGATAAAATTCTTTTATTTTAATCATTCAGAATAACGTTTTTATTCAGAGAAATATTTTACAATATTTATTAAACAAGTTTAAAGATAAAATGCTTTACGTGTTACTTGAACGTTTTAAAAATCAAGATAAACACAAAATGAGTATTTCGAAAAGTATATTAATAATCGTATATTAAAAAATACAGAAGTATATATTTAATTAAACATTTATTTCTGATATACAAAAATGTCAGGAAAAGTTAAAAATATCATAATAATTCTTGAAAAGGCATTTAAAGTAGAATGCTCGTTTAATTTAAATGATATTTCCATTTTTAAAACTAGTATATTAAACACTCTAATTTTTTTATGCGATAATTGAAGCGTCATCATTTAATAAGAAGATAACATTGCGTTAGTTCTAAGAGGAAATTTTATTATAAATATTTTGATCAAACCAAAAATGATAAAATATGTTCTATTCGAAATTAAATATATATTAAATATATATATATATATATATATATATATATATATATATATACATATATTGCGCAAATTTGTTATTTTGAATTTATATTTCAATCTTGCAAAATAAACATAGTTTGATAAATAAATATATCTATTAGATTTTCTTATTCACTTATATGCGATATTCATTTTAGAACCTTTTTTTTTATCATAGTTCACAAAACAAAAAAAAATCAGTCACTACAATTTACTAAAGAATATATTTCGAACTAAATGAAATACATGCACATAATTATACTCACACACAGGTAATCATGTTACAGGACACCAGAATGCAACCAGATACTATGCGCATAACAATCCTTGATTCAGGACATTGAACAAACTGAACCTAAATCAAAACCCAGAAGCAGATGCCTACCTTGAAATGTACACCTTATACAGCTCTATATGATAATGTTTAACAATTTATATTCCATTTAAATCTACAAATATGCACATTATTACTTAAAAGGTGTAGAAAAATAGATATTATTTATTTATTATATATTTTGGATCTTTCGGATGCACTCGCATCCATTTTCAAAGGCCGAAAAAGATAATTAACAACAGAAAACATAAATACTATTTTTCAACGTCTTTTAAGTAATTATTCGTATATTTTTATATTTAAATTAATAACAAGGCATAAATTCCAGCAAGACTGGAATGACTGGCAAGAACTGAATACATTGATTTAATTCATTGAATTTATATGACCTAAACATTTCGTATATATTTAATATGTGGCGATTACATTCGAAATGCTTAACTCGGTGAGGGAAAGCATTATTATTTGAATAAAATCAACTTTGCAATTTAAGGTCTTTTCCTTGTAGATTGTTTGCATTATCAGATTTGCAAGATTAAAAATTCTTATAAATAAGTGTTTGAATCAAGTTTCTTCTATTAAGTCTATAAAATTAAAAAAACTATTCCTTTCTTCAAATTTTTTATAACCTTAAAGGAGTAATTAACTTCTCAAATATTTATTCGGTTTTATTTGTACTATTTAAAACATGTAATCTGTTTTTGTATTTGTTCTTCTATTAAGTCGACAAAATAAAAATACTATTCCTTTCTTGAAACTTTCTATAACCCCCTTAACCTCTCCAGTCCCTGAGTACCCAAATGGGTACATCAGTTTTGTCCCATTTTATTAATGATACTCAAATATAAATGAAATTTCGATATAAGAATAATATGTTTCGAATTCTAAGGTTCGAGCTAATGAAAATAAAACAAAAATCTCGCTCTGAAGTCAAACGAGAGAAGAAATAATTCAGCAATAATTAAAAATACTGTAATAATCGCCAGTAGCGAAGAGGTTAAAGGAGTAATTAACTTCTGAAATATTTATTCGGTTTTATTTGTGCCGTTTAAAACATGTAATCTGTTTTTGTATACACACACACACACATATATATATATGAAGAATTTAAATACCCTAACACTCGAAAATTAGAACCTACTTTCTCTGGACCATATAAAATTATAAATAAACTTTCTGATGGAACTTATGAAATAGATAAATTTAATTATGAGAATTCCGTTATTGTGCATGTTTCTAAATTAAGACCCTATTTTTCACCCGAAGATTTTAAACTGTTTCATGAGCAACCCAAAAAACCCTCAAAACCTCAGATACAGTCACAATCACTAGATCAAACTAAAGTCAAGACAGTAGATTAAGTTTTAATTCTTAGTCTTTAAATATTTTATCACCATAATTTTCAACATTAGCAGGTATGTTCTTGGAGGCCTACAAGAATATTACTTGTTTTGGGGAGTTTTTGGGGTTAAATTGGGCTCCTTATGCAGGCATAAGGTGTACACTTTGATTGTAAAAGCTTTCAAATTGATGTTGATAAATTAATTTTAAGTGTATATAAGTCTAACTATCTTTACTCATTTATTGACATTAGTATTACTCTATTTATTCAGCAGATATTATGTGATAACAGTTATAAAATTTGATGACTCTACTCAAACCTATAACTTAATATGTGATTTTCAATGATTGTGAAAACTACAGATACTAAGAGTTTTTCAAAAAAGCACACTATTTTTATTTCCATTTCTCAATTAAGAATGACACCTTTTATTCCTATTTGTATTTTATTATTAAAGTTTATAAACCATGTGTAGATAAAACATTATTCTACATTTGGCATTTGAAAACTTATAACCAAATTTGACAATTTCGTAAAAGAGTATCAGAGAGGAATTATTGTAAGGAAATACTGGTTGAGAGTCCATTTTCTAAATAGTTAGATTTAATTTAATTTGGATTTTGAAATTATTATGATTTTTTTTATTTATACTTTCGGCTAGCAAAAAATACTTTCTTATGCTATTAGAAGATAAGAAAATTATTTAGTTGCTATGTAATTATTTTTATCCTCAACCAATATTTTCCCTATCAATAATAAACAAATAGTGATATTTTCTTTTGATTATACTCTTGTTTTACTATTATTATTATTATTATGATTTCTATAATGAAGTTTAGTATTAATTATACTCTTATTGAAAAATATTAGGATATGGAGTCTTATTATACTACTTATTATTGTTGTTGTTAATATTATTTAAATTTTTCTATATTATTTATTATTGATATTGAGAGTGATGCAATTTATTATTAAAAAAATTGATATATTATTGAAAGAAAAATTTGATTGATTGTTAAAAGATGTTGGATCCAACATAACATTAAAACCAAAGATTAAACTAGATTTGAAGATCTTTAATTAAAGAGACTGTATTCAGTGAACATTGAAAAAGACTCTTTTATATATACTATTGAAAGGCTTTTTTCATTTAAAGGACTTATTTAAAATAAACTATGCATTAAGTCATTGTAATTATTTAACCTTCCATGAGAACGAATTTTTATTGTTTTTATTATATTTTTTATCTCTTGCTTACTAATATTTATAACTTAGTTACTGTTATTGTATGTATTATCTCCTATGCACTTACAAATAGTAAGTGATTTTGTAACATTATTGTATTTCTTTCAGGGAAATGCTCCTACCTAAATTTAATTCAGATTAATTTTCTCTTAACTATATTATTTTAATCGCTAATATTTTTTATATTGCGTTAATTTTCTTTTCTTCCATCTCTTGGCTTCCTGGGTTTGACAGTTTTATTCCAAAATTTAACTTTTCTAAATTATTATATTTCTGTTGTCTGAACTTGTAGTTTTATTTAACTATCAATTTCATACAAAGTCTTGGGGAGGGGGGATAATATTACAAATTTAAAATTTTTTCGCCAAAACTAATATTTATACTATCTTAATTTTCTTATAATAATGTTCCGTACTTACTTCAAATTATTAAATTAAAATCTTGTTTCTAAATCTAATCTGTTAATCCTTATGCAGACGATATAAATTCTTAATTTGCCTTAAAAAACATTATTCCAGTATGCGTAAATTTAAAAAGATGGCTCTAAATTAAAAATATTCTTAATTAAAAGTTTATTTCTTAATATTCCAAATAAAACTGGTTTCTTCTATGTTTTTATCAACCCTTTTTAAGAAAGTCTTATTAAATTTATTCCAAACCCATACCTTTCAAAAATATCATTATTTTATTTTATCTATTTATTTATTTTTCCTACGTCAACCTTTGATGTGTGCATATTAATAAATTCATTTCTTTTCTTTTTCTCTTAAAATTAATCATTTATAAAAATCGTCTGCCTAAGATATTTAAAATTCTGAGTCAACTATAAATTGGTTAAATAATATTTTCTTTTAAATAAATTTATCGTCTGTGGAAAATAGCCTCGTAGCTGGACAAGAATTCTGTTTACATAAAAGAATGATGGTTTGAGGTTACAGAATGTTCCAGAACTTTCTTTTTAGTTTAAAAGGTGAAAGTCTCGAGATGAGAAAAAAGATTCTTGGGTTGCTTCTTGGATGAGGACGGCTCGCTGAAATAATGATGGAATTTTTGCAAAAGGAGCTTTTCCCGTTCTCATTATTACGAATTAAATAAATGAACTTACGCAGCCAATGACTAATTATTGGATCTTCTACATTTATTCATTTATTTTGTTTTTTCCCTCGCTTGCCATGACTGTGTTTTTTAACCAGTGGAAATAATTCGAGTTTCTCCTTAAATCGTCACATATATATCCAATATGTAAAATAATCAACAATAAACAATATACATTCATGTGCTAAATTAATAATTTTAAAGGGATATACCGGGTGTCCCGAAAATGACTGATAGATTTTAAAATTGAATAACTTGCAAACGGTAACAGCTATTTAAATAAATTTTGCAGGAGGGTTATGTTTAATGTCAGGAGTTTTTTTACCGTAATTTTTTATTTTAGTTCGCATCTCAAACAATAGGTGGCGCTGACGGCGATTGAAGGCCAGGTCGACGCTTCACTCAGCACTGATCACCTGACCTTCAATCGCCGTCAGCGCCACCTATTGTTTGAGATGCGAACTAAAATAAAAAATTACGGTAAAAAAACTCCTGACATTATACATAACCCTTCTGCAAAAAAATTTTAAATAGCTGTCACCGTTTGCAAGTTATTGATTTTTAAAACCCATCAGTCATTTTTGGGACACCCGGTATAATGTATGTATATATATGGTGATATTTTTAAGGATTCCTGCAAAAACACAAGATATGACGAAGCGAACAGGATGGCACGAACGAAGTCGGAGCTCGATCAGTCATCAGGAATCACATTCCATTAAATGGATTGGCAGTCAAAGTGAATATTAACCCATGGCGTACGTAATACTTGATTTTGTTACGACTTTAAATTTGAATACTTGACAATGTTTTTTTTTTTTTTTTTTTTTTTTTTTCAAATATACAATTTATATCTAGGTTTAAAATTTTAGCCGTTGAAAATATCATTTTCCAAATGACCGCTGTAATTTGTTAAATTGCAATTTTTTTTGTTTTTCTTTTTTTTTTTTTTATATTTAGAAATATTTAGAATTAGAAAAATCTTATACATAAGTGTTTGAATTAAAAAAAATATTAGCCAATAAAATAAAAAAAATTATTTGCTTTGTTAATTTTTTCATTAAATTAACTAGTATACGGGCATTCTTAAATAAAACAGAAATTAATTTTTTATATTTATTTTTATCACTTTTGCACTAGTTGAAGCATGCAAACTTTTTTATCGTCATTTTGGCTATGCGTTAAAAAAACCCAGAGTTTTTAGAGTTATTTTTATTGTATTTCGATTAATATTATCTTTAACCGAGGTAGTAAAATAAAGCATCGTAAAAACATTCCTTATCACAAATTTAATAAGAAAATTTCTTTGCATTCAACAAGATTTTTACTACTTACAGTATTAATACTTTTGCAATAGCCATAAATTTCATTACCTCATAGCCTAGTACTTTATTTCTGAAATGTGTTTGTGGACTAAAGTTATTAGAAAATCGTTTAAAAACTATGAAAAAAAAATTAAAGAGACGAGATATTGCGCTGTATGTAAGATAGGTTTACTTATCAAAAAGTTATAAGATTCATTGTTCAAAATACAACATATTTTTTAATTTTTATTGGGAACCAAATTAAGCTTGTTTTTCGAAACAATGCTATAAAATTCAGTGTTTATTTATTGTTATAATCGTCCAAGGTTTCTTTTGTTTTGTAATTAACAGTTTTAAATATACGATTATTTTATATAAAATTTCCAACATCTTTGTTGAATTTTGCGTATGTGGCACTACAACCGGCAAATAAGAAATCGGTGCTTGCGCACGCGCGCATCTAAAACTGTTTCAGTTACTTTTACTTTTGACATTGAACCAAAACTCCACATCCATTGAAGTTTATAATATTCAATTTTATAACTAAGACATTCTCTTGTGCACTGCCTGTATAACTCACAAAAAGTGATATTTTTACATTCAAAATAATTAAGAGTTTCGGTCTAAAGCGAAGTAATAAATAAAATAGGCTTAATGCAGGTAAATTCCTTTAATCAAATTTTTAGAACAAAATGATGAATTCTAAAATAAAGAGAAAATATTACATAAATTAAAAATACTCATATTTCTCAGAAAAGTTAAATAAATCGTTAAAAATATTAAATGTTATTATTTTTTTCCTTTTTCGTATGTCATTTTGATTTAGGTGATTTATTAAATAGTATTAAAGTCAAAAATCTGATATCGAGAATTACTTAAAATAATCTATTATTTCATTTGATGTTCTTAAAAACAAATAGTAAAAGAAACTAATTTATATGATGTTGTTCCGTGAATCTGTCAAAATACTATTAAAATATGCAACGGCCTAACTTTACCTTTTTTTTTTTATTACAACATTAAGAAGCATTGCCTGTTGTTTTTTCCTTTACTTTAATAAAATAAATTTTTAGTTTATTTATGTATCCGGAACCGAGAAGTGTCTCTCTATGCTGATCCATTAATGTTTTGAAGTGTTATTGAAATTTAGGGAATTATAGTGAAAAACATTTAATGGTCGAAAGATTAAAATCGAATGCTATTAATTAGATATAGTTGATAGTTTTATAATTGTAACTATATATAGACGACAGATATTCTGCCATAAACTAATATTTAAGATGCTTCTGAAAAATTTTCCTTTATACTTATGTATCAATATTTTATCATGTTCTATGTTTCAATAGTAACGTAAAATTTTCATATAACCACTTTCTATAATTCAATGGACGTTGATATTAGTTGATTAAAGCTGATATTAGTTTTTTCTTATTTATCATTTTTAAAGCAGGAAATATATTTGCGGCAAAAAATGTTTAATATCACGTTTTCTGAAGCCAATAAGTAGACACATATGTCAAAAGTGCACTATTGTATACAAGATAAAAACTTTAAGTAGGATAATTTTCTACACAATTTTTAATCCTTCTCTCGAGACTGTTGCATCAATTGTATTTTCAATTTAAATGTGTTCCATAAATAGTCTCTAGATGAATATTTTTTATTATATGTAATTATTTACGAAAGGTAAAATAATTCTTTCAAACTTAATAAAGTAAACAAATTACACATCAACATCTCTTTTTTGAAATAGAGTGTATAATTTTGAGAACGATATACACGAATGTTACAAGACAATAAAAAAAGTTAAACTTGAAATATATAAACATTTAGTCTATTTTTAAAGTATGCAATTAAAAATGCTTTGATTTTGTATTCTTGAATTCGTCTCTTTAAACAATTCACATTGAAAAAAAAGTATTCATGCTTATTTAAAAAGCTGAAAACTTTTTCTAAAATAAAATTGTCTTTCTAGTTAAACTGTTTACGACAATATATTTTAAAAGAATTTATTTTGGAATTTGGGAAGATACTTGATCTACAAAAATTTTCCTGGGATCTCAAGTTCAAGAAACTTCAGTATCGTAAAATGTTCCATAAAAATAAGCTGTATTAAATCTTTGTTTTACGAAATAAAATATAAGGAAAGAAAACAGATATATAATGCAACAAAAATAAAGAATTTTCATATCGGCATGATTTTCTGAGATTAAATCTAAGATTAAAAAGGAAAAATAAACATTATTTATTAGAAGACATATTTTAGACGATTGCTAAAAATGTCAAACGTACGAATTATCTATAACAAAAACATTCATTGTTTTGGATGATGCAATAAACATATTTCTTTAATACGGAAATTCCTTAAACATATTACGCAGTACAATTTAAAATGAAGATTAAACATGAATTAATTATTTCTCATAAAGAAAAAATAATAGGTAAGAGGGTCGACCAAGTGAAACGCAAAAATGCACCAGTAACATCTTTTTATTATGTTTATAAAATTTTAAAAATTATAAAATGTTAAATATACAGATACATTCAATTGTCCCAGAATTGTAACAGAAAAAAAGTATGTAAAAAAACAAAAAACACTAGATTTAAGAATTATTTTAAATAGTTATAAATATATATATATATATATATATATATATATATATATATATATATATATATATATATATATATATATATATATATATATATATATATATATATATAGGGTGTCCAGTAAATGACTGACCCACTTTGAATGTAAATAATTAAAAAACGGTTTGGGATAAACATGTGCTGTTTGCTGCATTTTTATCAGAAAAGCAGTAAATTTTTAGATATGCGCTTTCATAAAATAGTTCGGATTTCGGCTAACAGATGGCGCTGGCGGCGGCATCAGGCTATGGAAATTCACACATTACTCTTGTTTTCATTTACATGAGATTTTTGGCTCTTTTCGAATCGCTGTCGAAATGTTGAATCGATTCTTCACTCACTTACAAAAATCGATTTTGTTAGACGGAAAGACATTTTAAAATAATATTTATGATTGAATAATGTCTATTATACTTAATAATAAAAAACAACAAAATATACTTTTAATCCCCCCTTTTAAAAAGTAACTCCCCCCTTTTAAAGTAAGTCACCTCTTTTCAAAATTTAATTACAGAAAAGCATAATAGATCCTGAATCATCATAGAATCATTATAGTTCTACTTATTTTAGTTCAATTTTATAAGTATAAATATTACGAAATTGCTGAAACCTTAGTGTTCTCATATATAACTTTTAAAAAGTTTTTAGAATGATTTTTTTAAAAATAATGTTCATTATTTCAAATCAAATGCAAGAGGAATTTTCAGAATTTTCATTGAATTCTTTTCCTCAGGAAGGATAGTTGAGGATAGGGGGGGGGGACAAACAGGGTATAAAACAGGTACAAGGCTTTTTTTCTTTTTAAACATCCTTCAATTTCAGCGTAGATGTGTTTTCACTTGTAGGGGGGGGGGATGTGTGTATAAAAGTCATCTTAAAATCTCTCGTGGCTTTCGTAATAAAATTTTCAGATGTGTTAAATGTCAAAATAAGAATTTAATGTAGGGATGATTTCTGTTTTCGGAAAAATGAACAATATTTCGTTTTAGGCAGGCTTCCGTCTTAGAAACAGGTTATGTTTGTTACTTCCTCCCTCGAAATCAATATTTTTTTTACGTTTAATACAGGATTTGTTATAAACGGATTTCTTCATTCTCAGGTTTATTATATTTTTATGTACCGATTTATAAGTCACTGCCCCGCTTTTTTTTTAGACAGGGAACCCTCCAACACTATTTCCGAACCACTGTATTAACCACTTATTAATTTCACTGCACGACGTAGGCAAGAAAAGTTTGCTTGATTCATCACTTAAAGCTTTTTCACACCACTAATTTTTTTAAATACAATTTCATATATTTAATGGAAGAAATGTTTAGGTTTGATATTATGATTTTTTTACTAAAGCGCTGCTTATTCTATATTTTCAATTTATTATTTAAGAGAGATACAGTTAACTGGTTACAACAGCACTTTTTGAATACAATTTTTTTATGGTAAATGTGTGAAGAGTCGTCGATAATTATAAAAACGAAGTTTTGTCGGTTTTTATTAAGTATAATAGACATTATTCAATTATGAATATTATTATTTCTCTTTCAATCCAACAAACTTTATTTCTGTAGGTGAGTGGAGAGTCGATCCTATATCTCGACTGAGTTTCGACTCTGTGGAATGAGCCTAAAACCTCATGCGTATAAAAATAATGTCTGAATTTCGACAGCCTGATGCCGCCACCAGCGCCACCTGTTGGCGTATATCTGAACTATTTTAAGAAAGTGTATATCTACAAATTTACTAATTTTCTGATAACAATGCAGCAAACCGCATATTTTTATCTCAAACCATTTTTTAGTTATTTACATTCAAAATGGATCAGTCATTTACTGGACACCCTGTATATCTATCTATCTATCTATATATATATATATAGGTCTATTGTTGAGATAGATTTTTAAAGATTTCACTATTAAAAATTACTTAAGATGTCAAAAAAAATAACTAAATTCAATCTGAGTTAGAAATAAATCAATCGAAAAGTATTTTTTCTTTCTTTTATTTTTTCTTTTTCTTTAAAAAAATAAAGGTTTATTATTGAGATGTACATTTTTTAATTCCTTTTGTTAAAAATTTTTTAAGAAATCATGAAAAATTCAATCACAATTATGTTAATTCAATCACAATTGGAAGAAAATCAATCGAGAATCATTTTTATTTCTTTTTTCTTTTTTCTTAAATGAAGGTGTATTGTTCAGAAATATTTTAAAAAATCCCATGATTAAAATTTATTTAAGAAGCCACAAAAAATAAGCAAATTCAATCACGGTTTTAAAAAAAGAATCAATAGAAATAAAATTTTATCGCCATTCGATGTTGAAAAAAATGTTAAATTATGATATATTTAAAAATAATATATATACGATAAAAACAAAAGCGTCATTAGGGGTCATTTTCCTTGCCTTTATAATACTGAAATACTGTGTTACTTATTAGTATACATTTTTAATTCTAAGAAAGCTACACATTTCTGGCGAAGAAGTAAAAACTTAGAATGAAAGAAGCAGTTTCTTGTCGCTAAATAAAGACAACACGCGTTTGAAATGTAAAAGAAGGAATTCTACAAGTTGTTTTGAAATTGCTCGTAAAAATTTCGAGAAGTGATAATGTACATTCATACCATATCATATTTGAACCATACTCGCACAAAACACATACCGTGAAATGTCTTCAAAAGGAGTTACAGTGATACAAAGATAGATTAAAATTACAAATGGGTGCAAAACATTTTAACCCTTTAAAGGACAAAGCATTTTCATTGCTAAGAGGTTGAAATAAATGAATGACACCGGTGATTGCGAACAAATATATTTTTAAATAAGAAAAAGTGACTTTTCATATACACAATAAAATGGATTTTTTTAATTAAAATTCCGGTGTCTCTGTTGCATATCGGAATTAAAATTTTGTAGTTTCGTAGAAAAAGCAATGAACGTTAAAGAGTTTTGGGAGAGAGAGAGATAGAGATAAAAATATATATATAGAGATTTTATGAGAGAGAGAGAACGTTAAGGGTATTAGCTTAAGAATGTACCGATTGTTTGTCACAGGTTATAATTTAAGCCAATCTATAATATCACACAAGCTAGGTCATATCTGGGCCAGACTTATTGGAATTGATGGATTGGACGTGATGAATCAATTGAATGGCCAACATGATTCAATCAGGAATCGATTTTATTCTGCCATGAACAGAAAGTTAGCGTTATGACCACATTTTCAAAAAGTCATAAATAATTTATTTGGTCTTTCTTAATTAAAGGTTGTGATTGCATCAATTAAATAAAGGTGTTTTGAAACAACGAAAGGTTTGTTCCAACAAAAGATAGATGTATCTCAAAAAAGTGTATTTCAAATTTCATTTGCAAGAAAAATGATATTCACTTGAAATCTCTAGCTTTTTTTATTTAAGAGAGAGTTACATATAAATGTATTGATTCAAATCTTGAAAGAAAGCACCCATAATTATTCTAAGGATATTTTTAAAGACTTTTTCTATATTTAACTCATCAAATGTGACTGTAAACATTAATGTGAATCAAAAATATTTTTAAATTAATTTTTGCTGCTATGACATCATACACATTAAGTTTCAAATTTTCCTTTTCCAATCATAAATAATTCGAAATTTTCTTACCTGTACTGTAAAGATATATCTGTAAAGTTAGTAAATATTTTCTAGAAAACTAAAATTTGTAGAACACTTTGCGTAACAAAATTCAAGTAACAACAACAAAAGTCAAGTAACACATACATATTTGCACTGTAAATCAAAACATCTGCAACGTTACTGACATTTTTATAGGAAACTGGAATGCCTAGTAAGGTACCCTACGATAATAACGCCATGTGTTCTACAAATATTTACTGCTTAGTTTGATCTTTTTATTCTTTCAGTCAAATATTGGGTTTTATACCGCACCTTATTGATTATATGTAAAAGAAAGAATATTTTAGGAGATATGTCTACATAAAATGTAATATCATTAATAGAATATTTATTTTATTCTTGTTTAGGCGTGAGTACGGGGATTTATCTCTATCTTCAATCAAATTTATTTTATAAAACTTCAGAATGAAAAGCAAGTAAAATTGTACTCACCCGATTCATGAATTCTTCTTTGTTGACGTATCGAATTCGAACCTTGTAGAATATTATTCCGTTCGTTATTTTCAGCAGCGAGCACTAAATTTTATTTAATCTTGGGGTAGGATGCTTATCCTTCAAAAAATGCAGATTTCATTATTAAGTCTTTGACACACAACACATTAATAAACGTCGATTCACACGAAAAACACATCTATTTTATTTTACCACGCGAGAAAAAGCAGAGCATTACTGCTCCACTTTAGGAACTACATAACTATAGTGAAAATCAAAAAACGCACACACAATCACATGAAAAAGCAAATAAAGAAATAAAAAATGTTATTTTAGAGTTTTGACAGTTCGAACAATACATAATGATTCTTTCTTCTGTAATCATTTTTCAAGGTCCCGCTAACAACCACTCAAGTTGATTTACGATGCAATTTAAACTGTCATTTATTTCACAACACAGGAAATTAGTTCCGAATGATGAAATTGTCTATCAATCATTGTTAAATGTAACAGCGTTGACCAATGTTATTGGGTGTTATTACCCACATTGTTGAGTAATAAAAATATAGTAAGTAGATTTCTGCAACTTTACATCTGTAGAACTACACATTTTTTTTCAATTTAATTATTATTAAACTGGAGTATATTTGTATTTTGAAGTGGCTTTGGATCTTGTATGTAAAGAAAAAAATATATAAATATGTATTTTGTTTGAATCTTCCTTCAATTTATCTAACAAATCTACATTTTATTCAACGTGGAACTCTTAACTTAAAGATTTTTATATAAAAAATCACGTTTCGAGGAATATAACGAAAGATTTATGAAAATTTCATGATTTCAAGAATAGATTTCAAAATGTTCCTGCTTAGAAAATTTTTACATGATGCCTTCGCTGAAGCGAAAAACATATGTCAATTCAAGCAAATTTCGGTGGAGAGCGATTGTGGATGGAATATGTTGTGAATATTTAAATTATCTAAAGAAAAAAAAATGTGCTTGCCATTTCTTCAAATGTACGTGTATTGAAAAAAATCTTTTATTGATATTTATAAAAATATGTTTGTGTATATGTATTATATATGGGTTTAAGTATCCTGTAATAGAATAAATATATTGAAAATACATTAAATGTAAATAAATATATATATACTAAAAGAAATGTATTCCACAACTTATCCGAATCTATATTTGATCAGAAGAAACATTTATTTTGGTTAGGTAATTACAAAGAATGTAACCAAGATATTCTGTTTGATATTTACTTAATATATTTTATTTTTCTGAGTGGTATATGAACAAACAACAAAATATCGAAACAATAAAATATCGACATATGATATTTTACTGTATTATATAAATACTGATCACTCATGCAGTAAATTAAATCTTTCAATTTTAAAATCCTGCTTACTGTTGGACATGTGAAAAAGCTAGACCATTTTATGTTTGCGATTCAGTAATAATATAAACAATTATGTAACAAAATTTTATATATTTAATATATATATAAATATATATGGGGACTTGGATCTGGATTTTGATGCGAAAAGATGGTCATCGCACAAATATTAATATATTAATACATACGAATATTCTTACTAGCCAATTTTTCTTGTATGATTCGTAGTTTAGTTTTTTTCATGATCCGCGATGAGAAGTGATGCATGTAACTTGCAAATCAAGGCACACACTTTTTTTTCAAATTTATTAAAAATAATAAAAAAGAAAATTTCTTTTAAAAATTGTTTTTTTTTTTTTAAACTTAGAATAATTTAGAAAATGGAAAGTTCATCTTCTCAGAGTTAGTGGGGATTTTCATCGGCAATCATTTTATAATTGTTCTCCATACCAGATGCCAGAAGCTTGGTAATATAATGCAGTAAAAAATAAATGGCGTAGTGTTACTTCAAAAGCGTTATAATTATTACAATGCTAATATAATTATTATTATTTCATTGCTAAACGAGTTATAAATATATATATAAAATACATTAAGTTTATAAAAACATATTACACAAAATGAATAAAATAATAAAAACACAAAAAATCGCTTTTAAATTTAAATTTTCCTGTTAATTTTTCTCTTATTTCTTTTTTTAAATCAGTTAAATAATTAGCCCATTAAAAATAAACAGTGCGCGACAATTTCGAAAAATTCTCTATAAAATTACTTCTGTAAAAAATGAAGTTTTAAAATATTTTTCATTCATTCGCTTAAAAAAAGGGTCTCTTATTTAAACTGGTTTAAAATTTTATTTAAAAATAATAAAAATTGCGCATCATAACAAACCGTTTACAAATATTCTAATGAATATTTTAAAAGTAAATCTTTGAAGAGTGAAACAGATTTTTCCCAGTTGACTCATAAAAGACATACTTTGTGTAAACGAGAGTCGGCAGCTTTGGCTCAGTCAGTAACGTAACACGTTGTTTCGCTGCCAAAATGTCTTGAGTTCGATCCCCAGAATGGCCTGAAGTATATTGTGTAAAAATTAAGAAATATAGCCGTAGAAAATGATTTGGAAAGTTCGAGTCGTTTGACAACTGGAATTCTTTGGCAATTCGTTAATTTTAAGAATTAAATTAAATTATTATCATTTAAAATCAAACTCTATAACGGAAACTTGCCGCTTCTGCGAACGCAGTGTTTCCTTTTTTATTAACACTTTCCAACAAAGTTGAAAAGTGTTTATGCATTCGGTTTGTCTGGCCGTATGGCCGTCTGTCCGCGCTCTAACTCCCGTAAATATACTCTGATTGCTCTGATTTTTTTATGAGTTATTGATGTTTATCCTAGCAGAAAAGCTATTGAAAATGAAGTTTCTACTATGATTAGTGTAGTTACAGGGATAGTCAAAAGTTTTCCGATACATTACGGCCAATGGGAAAAAATCGTTTCAAATGAATTTTAGAGGTGTTACACTCTGTTAAACTTATTCAAATTTACATGGATTCGCAAAGTGCACTAAAATACGCATTCTGTAACATATGCTGCCAAAATAATTATTATTCATTTACAGGGCCACTCAAAAAGAATTCCATTATACAATAATAAAAGAGGGAATAGTTTGCGACATATTTGAATAATGTTAAACGGTTTCAAGTATCATAAAATTGGTATACGCCGTTGAGACTTAATATTTAATGCATGATATGAAGTGCATAGCTTTTACAGGGACACAAAATATTTATAACCTTATATTTTTATCTGAAATATTGTGTATTATCGATGATAGCTGATGGATGGCTGAAATCCTTTTTCAATTATGATATGAGCTTTTAAGTTTTACAAAATGTCTGCAAATTATATGGTATATATAAATGTGATAGTTGATATACAGGGTTACACAAAAGAGCTCATAAAGGTTACTGAATATGACAGTAAATAAATTAAAGGTGGTAGTTATGCATTTTTACGTTGAACTGCTTTCAGTTTCTAAGTTTTTTTGTTTACTAAGAAATGCTTGTAGAATATAGATAAAATGATATACAGGGTCACGCAAAGAATTAGCAACATGATCATCCATATGTGACAATTTCTGGAAATGTGATTTAAGTATCTTTAATAATGTGTTAGTTTGAACTAAATTTTAACTAAATACTGGCGTGTAGTAAAGATACTGGATAAATTACAGGGCTGAGCAAAAGTATTGAAGTATTTTCCATCTATTTGAATAAAGTGCTGCAAGAGAAATTTCAGCCAGTTAGGCATTTTCTTGCTAAACTAAATTTCTCCATTATATTGAATATATATATCAACCGACGGATCAAATACAGGACTGTTCAAAAGTATTTCAATACATATTTGGCTATGAACAGTACTATCTTATTTCCCTAAATAATAAAATTTTGTTAAAGATTTCAGGAAGCGTTGGAAAGTGTTTCATAATCTATGCTTAACGCATGACTTTTTCTTAATCTTTTATTTCTCAAACGAAAAATTTACTAACGGAACGATAAATGTCTGGCAACTTTGCTTGCAGTAGTTTTACCGTAAATTCACAAACTTATTTTTAACAGTGCACACAGCATTATTTTAAATTGCAATTTAAAGATAGCTTTAAAAATAATAATAAATATATATCGCTGTTATATTGAAATAATCGTCTATAAAAAACCTACACAAAAAAAATTTACGTATGATTTTACGTATAAGTTATACATATTTCAGATTTTTTACTAAAATATTTTTATTTATTATTCTCGGAGAAATAAAAAGTCTTATGCGAATGACAGACTCAAGTAATATGAAAAAATACATTTAATTTATTATCGAAGCTTAATATTTTCATAAGAGTCTAAATTTTTCTAAATTTTTTACACTTAAAAAAGAAGAAAAGTGTTAATTTACAATGCATTTTGTACTGTGGATATAGAAAATAGTGATAAATTAATTTATTTTAATAAATTTATATTTGTTTATTTGTTTTAAAATATTTAGAATAATACAAGGAGTTTTTTTTTGTTTCTATTGATTGAGATGGTTGTTAAGGTAATTTGGGATATTTTACTAACTGACCTGCCCCGCGTTGCCCGAGTTCGTGATATTATTCAAATTTTAAATGTGTTATCTGTTTTCCAAATGAGCCTTAAATGAAATTCAAATTTGAATGATTTTATATCTTAAGTGCATTTTGTCAGAGTTTAATATATTTTTAAATAGAGAAATAAAAAGATCTTGAACAGGAATCGTATGGTGTTTGTTATTTTGTTTTCTGCGTAATTTCATTTTTGGAGTCTATGTGTACCGAAAGCGATCGACACCGCTACGGAACATTCAGGTTTTCACAGATTTCGTGATTTTCTCACATTTTATTTTGTAAAAAATAATTCTATCCATCCGAACATTTCAGAATTTTTGTAGGAGATGTAAATCTGGATTATTGAAATGCTCTAAAACGACTATGTTAAAATATGGACGTAGAAAAAATATAGTTTCCATGAAATGATCTTGCGTTTGCCGGTGTATTCTCGTTAAATCTTAATTTTTTTTAATCAACCGATTGCATCATAATCTATAAGCACGTTTTAGTTTTAAGTATATATTTTTGATTTGTTGGTAACTATAAAATTGCGCTCCTGCGGTGCAAAATCGCGAATAAACAATCTGGTTTTTATTAATTTTGCCAAATTTTTTCGCACATTTTATTTTGTAAAAATCATTTTTACCCGTTCTGAATTTTGTAGGGGATGTAAGTCTGGTCTATGGATATATTTTTAAGAGATTGTGTTGAAATATGTATGTTTAGATATTTTTTTAGCAGAGAAAAAATATCTTATCCATGAGTCTCAAAGTTCACTTTTAAGCCGCAAAAGACCTGATTTTACTAGTGTAATTTGAAAATTTTAAAATCTATATTTTTAAAAACCGATTACATCATCGACTGAAACAATGATTAATCTTTAAGGGCATAATTCTGGTTTGCTTATATCGCTAAAATTGCGCTCTGGAGGGATGTTGGCATAAGGGAAAAACGTTTTTCGAAAAAAATGACTCTTTTTATTTTTATTTTATTATTTTTTTTATGAATTGTTTATTGGATTTGAGACTTGAAAGTACCATCTTTTGAAATATGGCTGTCAACAGTGTCTTTTAACAGTGTCGAGTGGTTTATAAATTTGGATAAAAGCAAAACGATCCAGAAATAGGTACAAACTCGAAAAAGTGTTTCTTCTTCGTTTCGGTGCGTAAATGTGTTCATGCGTATATACAATCTTTTTTGTTTCCTGAGCATCAAAGAATTGACAATTGATGAGTGTAAGTTGTGCTTTATAATTAACATCTGAGAAGATAATAAAAAAAATATACTTCTGAGCTACAGTTACATCAGCAGAGACCTGGACTAACTTCAAAGAAAAATTGAGCCACATACGGCCATAGACTTTGCTAGCTATCGCATACACACACAGACAGAACGATTTATTCTGTTATTAGTGTAGATACTGAAAACTTTAAAAAGAATGTAGCTAAGTTATTTTTGTTTTTATAAAATTGGAATTTAATTTTTTTTATTTTTTATGTTAATTTATATTGTTTCAATTATAATCAATTTTCAATTATAATCAATTATATTCAATTATAATCAATTATGTATTTCAATTTTCTGAAAAACTACTCCTTTATTTATCAGTTCATTTCAATCAAACAAAAATATTTTAAATGAATTGAACTTTTGTAATTTTTTTAAAATAAACTTTATCGGTAAGCTTTATTTCTTTTTTTAATTTAAGTGAGCGTTATTGAAAAATCCCATTAAAATCGAAATTGCTTCCAAACTTGGAGATAAATCCTCTAAAACGATATTCGGAAATCATCTACTTTAAATATTTAAAAATTGTTTTAAAGAGAGACAGTGTCTCTTGGGAAACTTTTACTAAGCATAAGAATTTGCATAGAATGTTTCACTGTCACACTGCATTCTTTAAAAGAGATAGAAATCTGAATAACATGAAGAATGTTTGCGTAGAAACTGAAACATCATTCCGTATCTGAAGAAAGCGATATATTTTAAGAATCAATTTCTGCTCGTTTCCATGAATTCTGCCGAATAGTATAAAAGATGAAAACAAGTTTTAAACGTGTAAATTTAACTGTATTTTGAATTTTATTTGCTCTGCAACCCCTCCCCCCCCCTCCAAAAAAGGAAGGATGTTTGATCAGTAAGTGGAATATTTATCCGTCTATGTTGTTCGTTGAATGTGCCCTTAAAAAAATGAGAAAAGTATATTCTTAACTAGGAAAATATTATATATCAAGAAATAAAAATATGAAGTAATCTCATATCATAAAAATATACAACGATAAAAGGTCATGAAGTTACGCTAAAAATACTTATTACTTTAAAAGACGTCACTTAAAAAAAACATTAAAATGTATTAAAAACCTATAATAAAAGTTCTCAATATATTTTCAACGAGTTTTTAGTAACAAGAAATTTTTTCTGCCCCCCCCCCCCCCAAAAAAAGTGTACTTGACTTTTTTGTTTTGAATGTAGTACATACTATGACAAGGCGATTAGTAAGGCATAGTTAAGACATCTTTGCGCTTATTTATATTCACATTGATAGAATAAGCTGCCAATGAGTTCAAAAAGACTTTTTAATTGTTAGAAACGCCAGAAGCCAAAATATTTTTTAGATATAAGGACAAACTTAGAAGAAAAAAAAAAGTTTATGTTGCAGCAACTGATTTTCAGAAACATTTCCGAGTAGTCTTTGTAATGTATTAACCAATTTCAAGTTGAACTATTAGCTTATTAGATTCTATCATTTTCCAAGTAAGCATTTTGACATTCAACAAACATTCTTACATAATTTACATGCAAGCATAATGCATTAACAATATTAATATCAATATTAAAATCATGTTATTTTAATACTTAAACATGCATAACATCATTTACGCGGCGTAACATGCATAAAAGAAAACTGATGACTTGAGATTTTTATTTTTATTTATTTATTTATTTTGGAAAAATAAAATTATAAAAACTGATTGATACACTAAAAACTATTGGAATTTTTTTTCATTAAATAAATAAATAAATAATCCAATTTTTTTTTATTTTTTTCAAATGAAAATATATTGATTTATGAGGTTTCTACAGATAACGAAGACTTTTCCTACATCACAACTAACTTCCATTTGATTATTGTACATTTTCATTCACATAATGTATTTCCATAGATATGAAACATTTTCCTTTTGTTTTAGTGTGTAATAAATGTCATTTATAATTTATCCCACAAAAGTCACATTTAGTAGTAGTAGTAACGCGTAGTTACATTTAGACGTAAAGGTTACTAAATTTGGATCTTATAATATTAGATTTTAATTTACAGAATTTTGTAGAAATCAGATATATACAAGATTAAATCTGTCTGAAATGCTTTGCAAACATTGAACCCATAACAAATAAATTTCGAACGTTGAAATTTATAATGGAAAATGAAGAAATGAAATAATATTTAAAATGCAATCAATAATAATAAACTCACTGGAAATATGTTACAGGAAATCATATCTTCAATTGTACGCTGAATAGGAAACCTATTTTTTTTTTTTTAACTCGAACTAAAAATGAAAAAATTGCATAAAAAGAGAACAGACAAGCATATTTGCGGAAAGTTGTAATGTTTTCAAGAATAGCGCATAATGAAAACGAAATTAAAAATTATAAACAAAATTTAGTAGTTCCGTAATCATCTGCGTCATAAATTACAAATTCTAAAGTGCAACATATTAATGAAAGATAGATCCATAAAAAAGGATTTTAGATTGTATTTGATATTATTCGGTGTGGTTTGTTCCTTAAAAAATAATTCTTTTACCCTTTATTTTTTATAACATCAACAATAATTTTGCAAATATCCTTCTGAAATCAGGGTCTATATTAACATTTAACTTTTTTTATTTTTGCGAAAATTTATTTTAACAGCATAAATGGTCTCTTAATTTATAGAAAACGACATTTCCTACATTTTTTTTCAATTCAATAGATACCTCTAACTGTGACGTATGTTTAAAATCATCGATAGATTTTTTTGTATTATTGCTACCATTTTTAAGTACTTATTAGCATCAAGAAAACGGAAATTATTACTCAAATAACATTTTTAAGCAGCATTTTTCTACAAATAATATTGTATTTCAAACTAAAATTTTGTGTACTATAAAATGTTAAACTATATATGGAGTAAACGTATTATACTGTACTATAATCGGTTAAAAATAGAGATGGAGCATTATTTTGAATTGCAGATTACTGGTGCGTACATTAAATTATTTTTTAAAAGCCTCGTTGACTTGAAGGAAATTTCGTCACTCTTTTAATCTTCACTGATCACAATTTTGGCCGCATCTCTTGAAAGTGTGCCATAAATATTTCATTTATATTTCAACGCAATGCTTAGCTCTCGAGTAAACAAGATCGTAATAATACACGCCTGATAAAATCTACTGGAAATTTTAATGAAAATATTACTTTCTATGTTTCAGTTATTTTTAATAGCGCGCGCTGCAATAGCGATTTTTGCACCATTTTTAATATTGTACCGACTAAATATGTATGAATCGAACTGAACCAAATTTTTTGTGCAAGTGTTCAGCTATGGCTAGTTCATAGTAAAATTATTTTTTAGTTAGATTTTAGTTAGATTAGTATTACTGGAAATTTTAATGAAAATATTACTTTATATGTTTCAGTTATTTTTAAAAGCCGAGAAGTACAACTGATATTTAATACATGAATTGTATGCTAATAAATAATAAAATAAGCATTTTTTACGATTCATATATTAATATTTTTCCTTAAAAGTTTATTTACACAATTTATATGCATCCAGGAGGACTTCAATAGGAAACCATTTGTTGATTTGAAGACCACACTGCTCAGACATCTGGGACATTACAAAATTTCAATCAAAATTTTTTTCAACTTCCGGTTTTCGACCTATTTTAAACGATTTAAGGGTCAGAAGTTCCAAAAAACACGCTTTTGCAAAATGTCTGTCTATCCGTGTGTCTGTGTGTCCGTATGTCGCCATTCTAACATGAAAAGGTGTATGAAGATATTCATAAAATTGAATCAAATTTTTTGGGAATGTTTTTGGCTGTGGCAAGCAGGTCCTCCTTCAATTTTGAAATATTCCTCCGGAGGGGCGCGCTGCAATAGCGATTTTTGCACCATTTTTAATATTGTACCGACTAAATATGTATGAAGTTATTCATCGAACTGAACCAAATTTTTTGTGCAAGTGTTCAGCTATGGCTAGTTCATAGTAAAATTATTTTTTAGTTAGATTTTAGTTAGATTAGTATTCATCCAAAACATTTTAAAATACATTAGCTATTTTTGTCCAATATTAGCTATTTTGAAAACAATCAAAGTTATCAATTTATGTTTTATGAACGAGATACATACCTACTACCATTATCCATACTACCTATTACTATTTCTAAATTATTATCATGATTTTGAAGATGATCCAAGTTTTTTAATATGTAGAAGTATTATTGCAAATCGTTATTCAAAAATAGTGTTTTAAAAAAATTTCTAAATAATCTAATTTATTTGGAGTGTTTCATGAAAATGCAGTAGGGTAATAATTTTTTTAATTTTTATATTGCGCAATATTTAACAAACTTTAAGCGATGCTGTTCTTGTAGACAACTGTATATATTAAAGCAAAATATTTCTATTTTTACTAAAAATATCTGTTTTCAGAATGACACAAGGTGCCATACAGTAAGAGTTATATATGTAAAAAAATATATTTGTGCTTAATACATGTAACCTTTCAGCCCCGAACTCACATATGTAGACCTTTATTATTTTCCTCATAACACTAAACTATTTGATCTTTTTTACATTTTTGTTTTACTTCTATATAGCTGAATGCTTGCGGCTTTAGATCAAAATAAATAAATGCCCTCACAGATACTTCTTTATCATAATATTTCAAGAAAAATAATCCCCAAATGATACTCATTAATAATCATTGTAATAAATTTCTTTCATGTGTCACAATTAATCAAAAAATCAATTGCGTTTCGCTGACGAATCAGGGAGTTAGCTGTTTATTTATCTTTCTTGTGTCAAATCACTGTTGATTATTTCAAGGACATATAAACATTTAAATAGAGCGATTCATAAACTTTTTAACATTTTCTTATTCATAACTTTAAGATTAAATACAGTAAATTACTTTAAATTATTTTTTATTTCTTGCTGTTTTTAGCTCATAGACTATCAAAGCCTGGGAGCTTATGTGCCAGTCCGTTCTGTATGTGCGTATGTGCGTAACGAAATTACTCATGATAAAAATATCTCATTCACTTGAAATTTTGGATATATGTACATTCTGATAAGGCGCTTCCCTGATTAGTTTTTGGAGTTCATTTGATATGTTTAACAGGAGAAACGGGGGCTAATGCCTATCCGCTTAGCTTATATAAATGGTTTTTTTTATGCAGAACTATCAGTTTTCGTCCAAAATTTAGATGTAAGATCATTCTGATAAGGCACTTTCGTGATTAGTATTAGGTGTTCATTGGATAAGAAAAAAACAGGTGGGAAGGGGGGGGGGGCTCATGCCCCTTCCCTTAATTGATATAAATAGTTTTTCAAGTAAAATTATCAGTTTTTGTTTAAAATTTAGATGAGGCGCCTCCGTAATTAGTATCATTCATGCAGGTTTTTTATATGATAAATCATATCCCTAATTAGTTTAAGGGGTTCAATGATTAAGTATAAAAATGGAAAATGGAGATAGCTGGTTCCCCTCCTCCTTAATTTGTTTTTCCAACCTAATTAACCCTTGAAAATATAAGGCTGTAATACACAATTAGTATGCGTAGCCTGTGAGCTCACCAGTTTAACTGGGCAATATTCTTTTTATTATTCTATAACTTAATGTGTATAATATGTTTTTTAGTTGTTCAAACACAACTAAAGATAACTAATACCACGTCTAAATAAGATAGTTGCAGTTTTATTACTGAGGCTATGTAATAGGAATTAATGCATAATATTTTTTTTCCTAAAACAATGATGATAAAAAAAATAAGTTACATGCAATAAATATTCTACACAATTAAAGCTACTTTAAAACACAGTGCATTTTGCAAGCATCATTAATGGGGGCTACTGATTGCAAAAATATAGGAAATTAGAAGTCATATTATATATCAAAAAAGGTAAGCAATTTAACTTATCTACATTATTACAGTCATAAATCTGACAATGATATTGAAAAAAAAAATAGATCGCGCAAATAATTTTAACTAACAAATTAAAAAAAAAATTGCAAACAATTTCCACATACAATTTATGGTATTTTTAACTCAATTAGCAAAATGCAATTCCGGACACTGTATTGAAGAAAATAAGACGTTTTCATAATTATTTACTTAAACACTTTACGTTTAAAAAAAAATCAGGTTTACATTATTCTTTTAACAGGCCTAAAGTTTTTTAGTTCTCGAATTTAGTTTATTGATAATTAAATTGATATTCAAGTGTGTTAGTAATTTTAAATCGGATTTATGAATCAAAGTTACTAACCTCCTGGAATGTCGATTTTTAGAAAAAGGGTAGTTGTGTCATCTATGATACCTTTTTATTTATAAAAAAAATTCAATTAATGTGTTTTGTAATGTTATTTTACTTTAAGGTCACAAGAGGATATAACGAAATTTTAAGTATATTGATAAAACTTTTTCCAAGCTATATAATTCCATATTTTTATGCAATTCTAAAAAGATATGAAAGCCTTTCAATGTTTTATTCATATGCCTGTTGTAAATCTCTTAACATTTATTTTTTATTTTTATTAAAAGTACCCTTTTTCGCTTTAAAAACTGATTTTTAGATGTCATATTAAGGGATATAATGTGTACAAATATAGCATGGATAAAATAACTTTCTAGAATTAATTATCAAAATATTTCTTCGAAACATCTCTTTCTTTTATGCCTGCGTAATGCTGAGAATGTCTTAATCATTAGTTTTAACTTTCTTTTCTTAAGACCATTATTATTTTCTAAAAGCTCTGAATTTAAATACAGAAGATATTCTTATTTCACTGTACATTCAAAAATACTTCATTTTCAATGTGCATTAAATATTTTCTTTTTCTTCTTAACAATCATAAGAAAAGGAATTTTTACAAACGGAATGAAAGAAAAAGTTGTTGAGGTTTAAAATATTTCTTCCACAATGTTTTACTCTTTAAATCTTTAAACAATATGAAACAGCTTAAGGATTGCGTTTCATCTACTTTATTTTCTAATGTTAAAAAAAATATTTATTGCATTGCGTTCTTATATAATTTTGGAAATGTCAAGTATGTTTCTTAAGCTCTTGCACTAGTGCGATATATTTCTAAAGTATTCAAATATTTTAGTAATGCAAATATGTATTGTTTTTTTTTAATTCAAGCAAAGTATTGGTACTACTCTGTTATCCCGTCGACCAATTTCACTAAATTATACAAATCGCCAAACTAATAGCCAAATTATGCATTGTAATTATAATTGACATAATTTTTATTTTAAATAACAAAAAAAAAAAAAAAAAAAATAATAATAATAATTAGTAGAATATTAACAAAAATTCAAACCAAAATAAAAATCCCTTAATGACATTTTAAACACATGAATTGTATTTAATGGCATTGAATGTGACATTTACGATCATCCATTATTGGCATTTAATATTATAGTTTGGTGATAATTTTTGCGCGACGGGATAACATAGTAGTATCAAAGATATTTTTACTAACACTTCTCTATAGCTATTTAATCTACAAAGGAACAAGGCATTAAAATATTACGTTATTTTAAGAACTGTATAAATCTAAATCTTACTATATTTTTAAATGTTATATTTTAGAGGAAAAAATAAGTATGAACATATTTTTCAGAAAAAAATAAAAACAATTTTATTAGCAATCAATGTCTATTCTGTAAAGGACATTTAATTTCATGACTACGATTGGCGTTAGTTTTCCCGATTGAAATTTCCGTACTTGGAGTTTATTTCGTGTGGCCACAGAACTAGATAATTGAAGATTCATAGTTTTTCATGATTGGTGGAAAGCACAATCTAGTGATTTTATAAATAATTTTTAATCTGATTATTTTTACGATAGAGTAACAGAGAAAAAACTCTATCTAAAATATATCTTATGATTTCATAAAATGTAATCAAAACTTAATAATTGTAAAACTGTTAATTGATTCAAAAGTTTTTAAATATACAACACAGCTTCCTTCAAATTAAAAAAATCAGGATGCTGCTGGTGAAAAAAGAAAAAAATTAGATTTGTAAGGGCAATTCTTATATAAGGTAGGGAGCTTTTTGCATTCTTATAGGCACTTTTTTAAAATCTTAGGAACATTTCGTTTGTTTTCAAGAACATCTACAATATTTGAATGACAGGAAACGTTTTTCGAGAAACAATGAGTCTATGTAAACTAATTTTCCAATTCAAAATAATCTAAGATGACAACTTTTATTTCATTCAGGGTGAAAAACAACTGCTAAGTTTAAGATTGAAAGGCAAAAAAGGTGATTTTTTTTATGAGGTCAACACGAGTGTTATATCTTAAATAAATAGACAGGAAGAGTGCACCTTTCCGAAATTTTATAGCAACCATCTTAAACTTTCTGGAGAAAAATCTGATATTACATATATATTTGGTTTTCAAAAATGAAGGAAAAATCCCAAAAGCCGTGATGACTCGTTCAAAAAGAAGACCGTTTGAAATTTGCATATCTTCTTAACTAAAAGATTTTCACTAAAAGTACAAAGTGAAAATTAGCTACAATCGGATTGTGTCATCCGTGAGCAGCATAAAAATGCATTCTAGAAAGTACCGCTGGAAGTGTCGCTATGATCATGATCATAGAGCCAATTCTTTAGTATGACCTGGTGGTATCCTTAGTCTGCAGAGCTGCAATATAGAAATATTAGAAATTGGAAGCAGATCAATGTCAGACAGAAGTAACCACATAGCGAAATGTAAGTCCTTCTATTGTTCTTAGGCTTTGGCAACAACTTCAAACAACTTGTTCAGTTTCTAGAAAATTCAACCAGGGACTAGCAAGAGCTACATCAAGCACCGATGATCAATATTTTGGGCTATATTTACGGGAGAATAGAACAGCAACCTATAGCCCTCATCTAAGAGCCTGCCTTGCTGCAGCCACTTGAAGGTTTGTATCACTGTGCACTGAAAGTTTCATAAAAATGGTCTTTATGAAAGACGACCAGCCATTTTTGTGCCAGTCCCTTTAAGTCTCCAGAGTGAAGGTTTAAGGTGAGAACATCAACATTGTATGGCTGATCAATGTGTCTTTCTCACTTTACGGATAAGTCCCAGCTTAGCTTTCAAAGCGACAGAAGACGCTGATTAATTAAAAGAGAATAGAGAACACGCTATCATCCATCAAGCATTCGTGAATGAAATTTATATAGTGGAGGCGGTGTCTTTGTTTGGGGGGGGGGGTACCTTTTTGGGCTTGCTTTCAGACCTCTATGTCTTTCCACGTAGAACTGTGAATGCTGCCGTCTATAGAGATGAAATACCTGATGCTTATGTGTGCGTTATACCGATATAACAGGTAGCGATGTCTTGATACGTGGCATGCAACGCTTGATCGCACAATTTCGCATGGTAAAAGATTAGCTTTAGAGACAAACAATTCATCGCACGGAATGTCCAGCTCGATCATAAGATTTGAATCTCATCGAGAATGTTTGAGTGCTTTAGAAAGATGTTTTGTTGCTCTCAATGTACCTCCTGAGACCCTTGAAACGTTTACAAATGCTTTTCGAGAGAAAAGACTCACACATCCCAGCAAACATATCTATTGTATTATTGGGTATATCACGCATCACTGTATGTACTGTATTGCTTCTAGGGTTGAAAATATTCCATATTAAAGACACTTTCCCTATACGGAGAAGGCATACTTATTTTGTCATTCTATAAAAAACTTAATATCTGAAGCACGACAATTATCTAGTAATTTCGGCTAATGTTATTTTATATCTTACTATGTGTTTCATATTGCAGTTTTATTAAAATTTTAAAATTTTTAATTTTTAATTTTTTTAACAGTGTGCAAAATAAACTACATTTAAGTTCTTCTTAAATTACAAAATTTTTTTAGTTTTTACGTTTTTAAACATTCAAGATGTTTCTTGAAAATTTAGAAAATTGGGATGAGGCTATTGTATGCTTTCGGTCCTCATTATATTACGTTTTTTTCTAGAATAAGACTTATTTTTCCACAGTGTAATAAGGCATCATGCATAATTCATTTCCAAATTATCTTGTGCTGAGCCATGGTAAGAAAAATGTAGCCTGAAATTTCGATTTCACCATTATTCTTTGTTTCATAATGTCTAAATATTTTATTTTAAAATAAAATTTCTTTAAAATTTAAATATATTTTATTTGAACGTTTTAAAAATACAAAGGTAGACTCATACATATTTTAAGTATATGTGTTCAAATGCACAATATCTAGATTTATCTCTATTTTTATTAAGGACTTCTCAAAAACCTGTTTTTTTTATTTTATTTTTATTATTTTATTATTTTATTTTTATTATGTATTCCTTTATTTTTATTTAACCGCTTCCCGATTTTCTCACTTCTTACAGGCAACGAGTTTTTGCCAATCGTGATTTGAACATACCACGCACTGGCATCCATCACTAATTATAATTTGCTATTCTCACCAGTAAAATTTTATTGTAAATTTTAAATTATTTAATCCGATTTTTTTTATTTAAATAGACAAAATTTTCTGTAAAAAAAAAAAAAAAAAAAAAAAAAACAGTGTTGAAAGATTAAAAATTCTGTTATCCATCAGTTCAAAGGTTAAAAATATCTGGGAAAAATAATAGAAATTATTTGAAAATCTTTTTCAAAATATTCATCGGTTAAATGGTTAAAAATACTTGGTAACAATCAAAACATTTGTGTATATTCTTGTAAAGAGAAAGATGCATCGATAAATTCCAAAATATTTCTGTTAAAAATATTACGAAAATCATTTACCCTTTCGACCCTGAATTCATTTCTAATTTTGGTAAAAATGTACTTTTAAGCGAACAATATTAAAAGCAGCTATCGAAATCACGGAAGTTACAGTTTACTGAAATTTAACGAATTGTTCGTTACAGAAACTTACAAATGTAGTTATTTTGCGAGTTTTTCTTATGATAATAGTTTAAGGCAGAATCTTTTTAGACGTTTCGGAAATGTTGCATTACAACCAGATTAAAAGAGCATAAAAATTTACTTGTACTTTTATCTTTTATCAAAAATTACTTATTCGGAGATGGAGTCCTTAATTTAAATTAAAAGAGTGCACTGTAAGTTTGAATTAAAAGAAACGTTAATGGTTTGCTAATAATTAATAAAACGTTTATTTTTCATATTATAATTAAACGCTGAAGCATAAGTGAAGTTATAACAGTAAGTCTATCGGCATATGTTATAACTATTAGGTGCTGGAATTAACAAAAGTGATTTTTAAGACAAAAGTAATACTCCATAAGATATATGTCTTGATTATACGACGTCAGGAACTATCAGGGCCGAAAGGGTTAAATATAAATACAGAAGATATAATTGAATATAAAACACTACAGACACATACAAACATATACAATGTGTGTATTCTCAACGGTGGCCAATGGCTAATTTCTAAACCGTTAGTCATAGACATATAGTTCTAATGGCAATAAAAAATATAAATAAGCAATTTTTAAGCGATTTAAATAAAAAAAATATTAAAAAATTACGAAAATTAAATTTTTATACGGAAATTAAATTTTTACGAAAATTAAATTTTTATACGGTCCCAATTCCTATAAGTGATATTTAGTAAATTTTTACCACTACTGTAACAAGTAAGATTTAAAAAAGCTCCATTCCTCTGCGATTAATACTGACCGAGTAATAGATGTTTAAAGTTGAAGAAACTTTTTTGCTGCAAAATAGGGGTCAGTCACAAATTTACTGGAAATTAAAAAAAAAATGTCAGATATAAAATTTAACATTAAACATTGAGAGTTAAATAATTTTTACAATATTCTTTTTGAGTTTATGTTGATGTTTATATATTAAAGCAAAATATACAACTTGTACTACAAATATAAGTAAAACAATAACAGAAATATTGTTAAATTATGAAAAACAACAATCCGAATTCGTTACAAAATGATACATATTTAAAATTCTATTAGAATATTTAACCTAATAAAATTTGGTGTAGTCCTTTAAAATAAATAAATGGAACGCACCTAAATTCGTATTAATATCACATTGTGATTGGATATAAATAAATATACGAATTTAACCTCAATCTGATGTTTAGATGTGAGTTAAATTTTGAATACAAATTTTGAACTCGGAAAACATTCATACGAACGTTACACGTAAAATAAAGGCTTATCAAAATTATATACATTTAAAATAAATCATGAAAAGAAATAGCCTCATTTCCATACAAAATAAAACTATGTAAAAATACAATTAAGGACGTGAATTTCAGAACTCGCCTTTTTGCTTTTGTTTTTCTCAGTCAGTACCAATCTGCACTTATGTAACACTGCTATCTCCAAATTTAAAAAGGACAAAGGGAAATTTAAACTGGAACTTTGACCATATAAAAAACAGTTTTTTAATAAAAACTTTTTTGACGTAAATCGCTTAAAAAGCAATTCTTTAGATTGTTTAACCCTTTCCGGCGCACTACTCTTTAAAGTTGGAATTTAAAGAAAAGAAAAATTAGGCAATCTATTTAGGCCTAGAGGAGTACACAGGTATTGTTTTGTAAAGATTGCACTAACCATTGTAATTATACAGCTGTTGTCGAAGTGGTAACATCCCATAAGTAAAGCATTGATAAGCGCAGTGAGAAGAGCATTGCTGTGAAGCACGTATTACAGTAAAACATTTTACCTATTATTTAAAAACAGTAGTTTTATCTCTGTGGTGCTGTCATCTAGAACTCATAAGAAAGATTTAAAGTAGCCATTAGAGTAGTTTTTGAAATATTCACAGAGTTTTTGTGTCTCTAAACAGGGGGAACTTTAGGTGTTGCCGACCCGGCAACACTGCGCGTTAAGGGGTTAAATCATTTTGCAATTGGAACTATATAATTAAAAGTTTAGAATTTAGCCATTGACCATCGTTGAGAGTGGACACATGGTATAATTTATCAGTATATTACGGTTTTACTTAAATAAGGAACAGGAATATTTTTAAAGCAACATAAAATGTAAGCAGACATAATAAACATGTTAAAAAGATTAAGGAAAAGCAAGAAAATCTTGATTGGATTTGAAATATTTAAAGATAAATTTTATAAAAAACGTTCCCGCTGTTTTTGTTTATATTTAGAGCAAATTTAATAAAAAACTAGCTTTTATAAAACTATTGGAAAAAAAGACTGGCATTTCGTAAGAAATAAATTCTCTTACAGCGATTTAAATAAGCATCAAATGCCACCGCCGGCTGCAAATATTTTCTTTTTCACTTAAATAAGCTGAACAGTAAAGCGAACACATTCTGTAAAATTTAGAAAATAAACTTTCAAATATAAAGTCTTAGCATTGGATACTTCGCGTTCATCGCTAAATTTTTAGGGCAACTGATGTAAGATATTTTTAATCCATTGTTTTTTATTACTATTCATTTTAAGCTTTTCTCTAAATATTATTAAAATATAAAACATTTAATATTTATCTAATAAATTGTTATAATAATGTTTTTATGGTAAATCAAAATAACAATCGTTGAAAATATAACCAAATGGAATTTTTAAAAGCTTTTATACATATTTTTTTCGAATCATTCTATATAGATATCGTTGGTATAAAATAATATGAATCTCTTGAGAAAATATTTATTTTGTAACATCAAATTAAAGGTTTTAACCTAATTTTACATTCCGATGGAATATTCAGTTTCAAGAAAATGCTATCTAATTATTTATTTTCTTAAAGGTGAGTATAATGTAATTGAAATGCAAAAGCGTCTGCACATGACTATTTCTTTTAAGGATTATATTTTCATTCTATTTTATTTTTGAAAAATTTATTGTGCTATTTCATATCTCAAATAGCATAAGATCTTATAAGAGTTGAACCTAAGAACTGCTATTTCATATCTCTAATAGCATAAGATTTTATAAGAGTTGAACCTAAGAACTGAAACACTTAACCACCGAAAAACACACTGACTGTCTTAAAATAAGTTTAAATAAGGTATAATCCATTTATTATGTTACAAAATATCGGAAATTTATATGTTTTCGACACACATTGTAAAAATGTATAAAATATTTTGTATCCTGGAAATATCATTAATAACAATACAACAAGTTTATTTTGCTGCAAATTTCTTTTTCATCAACATGAGATGCTTGTGATATCCGCAAAAATATTACGGATACCATTTACTCAATAATACCTGGTATTTAGGGCATCCCATGAATTAATGTAATTTTGACTGGACATTCAGAAAGCTAACGGGGCCCATATCAAAGCACATAGACAAAAATTTAATCACTTAAGAAAGTAAGTGTTTTCAGCTTGCTATGTTAGTGTTGCCATGAAATATCAATTAGCATATAAAAAATTATTGTTTCGTAAAATTTGAAGAAAAATAAATTTGCTATAAATGATACCGCAAACTGCAAAACTCTAGATCTCAGTACAGTTCATTCTTGAAATAAGAGAGGTTGCAAAATAACCTTAACGAATATTTTTTATGAATGAATATTTTTAGAGTTTTAAATTTGAAAGGTATGCCTTCTCACCCACCCAAATATTTAAAAAAACTATTTTGATATAATAAATTATGTTTTACGGAGTATGAAACAGAGTTTTCATGTCAGATGAAGTTTGAGATTTCAGATATTTCCGAATACCCTGTCTTCTGTGCACTGTAAAAAAATCTATAAAGATACTAAAATTTTTATAGGAAACTGGAATTCCTAGAAGTTTTCATTTAATGGTAATGGCTAAAATTCATGTAACCGTTCCTGATACATACATTTTTGCTGTTACCGTTATATACATTTTTAGGGATTCCTGTTTCCTAGAAAATCTTCAGTAATTTTACAGAATTTTTTTCTACATTGAACAGAGTTATTTTATGTTAAAATTTCTTTCTGTATTTAGGGTCATCGCTTGTGTCTATGGAATTTTTATTTAATCTGACATATTGCATTGCGTTAATTTGTTTATGTATTAATATTGTGTTTTGTGCAAACATAGTTCTCAGTTACACTGTAAAACAAATTCTGTAAAGTTACAAAACATTTTCTAGGAAACTGGGATTACAAGAATTTTTCATGTAACGGTAACCGCAAAAGTTCAAGTAAAAGTGTCTGTTACACGAGTTTTTATTGTTATGTTACATGAAATGTCCCAGTCTCCTAGAAAAAGTTTAGTAACGTTACAGATTTTCTTTCAAATTGTAGTGCATCTTGATCCCAGAATGCTGTTCGAATAAAGTAAAATTATCATTGCATGAGAATCTACTGTTAATTAAAAAAATGAATTTTTCGTCACCGAAAGAGACAAAAATCGAATTGTGTGCTATGTGGTGTCAACAACTCTTATGTATGCCGGCACGAAGGCATTCGAAAATGCATTACACTGTAAAAAAACTGTAAAGTTACTAAAAGTTTTCTAGGAAACTGAGATTCCAAAAAAATTTATGTAACGATAAACAGCATAACTTGATGTGACGGATACAGATTTGCACTGAAAATAAAAAAATCTGTAAGCTTATTAAGAATCTTTTAAGAAACTGGGATTCCTAGAATTTTTATGTAACTACAATCCAGGTTACAGGCAAAATTTTTGCAAGATAATTGTGATTTGACTAGTTTCGTTTGTAAAATTACAGATTTCTGTAGCTTTCAAAAAACTAATTTTGTGGATTTACATCTTTTCTTTTGCAGTTTACAGATAAAATATTAGTAGGGAAAGATGGAGATACTTAAGCAACTTTTAAATATTAATTTTTTCAATTTTTTTTTAATAAATTCTTAGAACAAAGTAAAATATTGAAAATAAAAATTTTATATTTTTTCTTCAATTGAAAACCGCTTTAAATTAATTTGGAACTATTTTTCTATGTCTAATAAATTTTTATTTTTTGTTTTACATTGTGGCTCAAGTATCCCCATGAGGGAGATACTTGAGCCATGGTGAAGAGATACTTGAGCCAGTACGGAAAAATACCTACAAAAGTAATTTTTTTCGCTTTATTTTTGCACAAATATTTTACAGAATGATAAATTATGATACATAAAGTCCTTCAAAACAAAATGAGATTGTGTTGAACATGTTTGAAAAATAAATTCTGAATAGTTGTATCACCACACATCTTTTTACTTTTAACCTACATGGTAAGTCAGTAGTGCCCTCTGTTTGGGAGAATAAAAGTCATTTCTTTGATTTACCGTAACAGAGGTTGAATTTCAATATAAAATATTAAAATTAATATATTATATTAAAAATAAATATTTTAATATGTTGGATCTAACTAATTAAAGTGTTGGAGATTATGACCTGTAAAACAATTTTAAAAAGTTATTTTAATGTAATAAATGCTAAATTGAAAAAATCTAAACAGGCTATTTTGTTAGTCAACATGAAAAATAAAATGGACATTTTTATTTAAAAAATATACATTTTTTTTTTCCAAATCATTATTTTTTTAAGAAAAAAAAATATGCTCCTTTTCATCCAGAAAATAAAATCTATTAGTGAATATAAGGACGTAATTCTATTTTTTGTTTGTTTCACCCATGTCTAATATCCTTGTGGGGATGGATGAGCCATGGCTCAAGTATCCCCAATCTCACTGGCTCAAGTATCCCCATTACCACTAATTGTGTTTATTAGAGTTTTACTAAGTAATGCATGCAGCTATTTGAACTGTTTTAGATTCAAAATACAATAGAAATTATACTTATTAAATTTATATATATTTTTGCAACTTTAAACAAAATTTTGATTTAAAAAAAAACATGCACGTAAATATTTACTTCAGATATGGGAAAAACAGCTATTAAGCATCATGCTTTCAAAATAGTATCAAGGTATGTGATTTCTTTTTTACATGTTCAGAACTATAAATATTTTACCATATTGCCAGTTTTAGAAACAAAAATTTACCAACTGTAAAGATAATAGGGGTGGCTCAAGTATCCCCTATGCTCAAGTATCCCCACTTTCCCCTAATCATACAAATTTCGGCAACTTTACTTCTGTAGGATTATATATATATATATATATATATATATATATATATATATATATATATATATATATATATATATATATATATATATATATTTGTGTGTAGGCAATTGAAAATTATAATGCTTGAAGTATATTTAAAAACTACCAATTTCAGAATAATTTATAGGACTGTTTTTAGCACTTTTAACATAACATTGTCGTTATTTTTGCTGAATTTTTTCTTGATTGAGTACTACAATCCTAACAACCGTACAGCATATTAAGGTATTTTTGTTGAATTTCATAAAAAGTATTTAAAAAATTGTCGGGAAAGATATTTAAATTTATATGTAAAAGCTGTTTAGATTTACTCTCTAATCTATCTTTAACATATTTTGATTTGTTTTGCTAGTATTAATTACCTTGAAATTAATAGTATATAAATATATATATTGTAAGATGAAACATACATACTTGGTAATTTATATGGCCAAATAGTAAATAAAATAAAAGGTTAAATATTTTATTTAAAATATATGTTTTATATATTTTAAAATAAACATCATGATCGAGAAACATTACTGAAAAATGCGTCAGAGAAAAATATTCTGAATTCATCGTATCCTATTTTTGTAATTAATGATACACATAAACATTTAGAAAAGTTATGGCTCGTTAAAGCAAAAGTATATTATTCATTTCTAAAAATATCCTTAATTAGGAATTAGGTGCATGTATAATACTTCAAAATGTTTTACAAATCTAAATATAACGACTGCTTTAAATTTTATAAACAAATAAGTTACTGAAAATATATTTCTGTAAAATTCGTTTAACAGCACCACTGTAAATGATATGCTGTATACATATATCTTTTTTTAGTTTCTAGATATTTGATATTATATAGATTTATATATAATTTGTTTCAAAATTACCTAGACGTGATAAGAAAGCTAAATCTAACGCAAAGAATTATGCGTTATTAGGTCATAAGTCAATAATTAATTAACTTTTGATAATTAAGTAAAAGATTTTTGAATGTTAATTTACAAAGCCTTTTCATTAAATATTCTTAAATATTAACGGTGATGCATTGGGATGTGTGTTTACTTCTGAATGACATTACTATACTTACTTCACTATTATTTTACTTCATTTTTCACATCATTAATTTGTTCAACGTTTTTCCTTTATTCAGGCTTCACTTGCTATTTTGGGTATTAGAATGTTAATTTCGTTTGATACACTGTAAATAAAATCTGTAAAATAACCAAAAGTTTTCTCGGAAACTAAGAATCTTAGAACTTTTTATGCAACGGCAATAGCAAACATTTATGTAACAAATACAGACTTTCACTGAAAATCAAAAAATCTGTAAGATTACTAAGAATTTTTTAGGAAACTGGTATTCATGTAACTACAACCCAGGTTACAGTAAAATTTCAATAAGATAACCGTAATTTTAGTAGTTTTATTTGTAAAGTTACAGTTTTCGGTAGCTTTACAAAAATTAGTTTCGTAGATTTACACCTTTTCATGTACTGTATACAGATAAAATATTTGTAAGCATACAGATTTTGGGCAACTTTACATCTATAACATTACAGATTTATTTACAGTGTAGAGGGGAGGGGATAACAAGACTGAATAAAATAGATAAAATTAGAGAAACTTGGATATATATTGAAATAAAATTTTACAAAATGTATTAAAAAATATAAAAACATTAAAAATGCAGTTATTATGTTTTTCTACAAACAGCAAAGCTTAATCAATAAACATTTTTGACATGTAATGAGGAGGCTTTGCGTTTGCTTGACAAAACGCATAATAAATTTATTTTTAACATTTGTTTAATATTTTTAATAAGTATATTGTCTTTAATGTTTTTAAAATCTCTTTTATAAATTTTATTTTAAAATGTATTAAAATCTGTTTTGATTTATTTATTTATATTTAGGCATTTCAGAAATTTAAATTCCGACGTTAATTAGTTGTACGATGCTGGAAAAATGTTTAAAACCATATTCTATATATTTTTTCTTTTGGTTTAGAATATAATTTTAAAAAGAGTTATATAATTTGAATTTAGATACAAATATTTGATATAATATGTCTATTTAATGGAACTGTAAAAATTTAGCAGGGATCCCAAAATGGTTCACCAACTGAACATCAATATTTTCTTAGAATAATTTTATTTTTAAATTGTTCTTGAAAATTGCACACAAAACACCTTCGCAGGTAAGTTTTAGCAGAAATGCTATAAAAACCTATTATGAAATTTTTTGTCCAAAAATATTGGTGTTCTCGGACCATTTGCGAGCCCTGAAATAGAGTATTTTTTCTAATTGTTTTAAAATCTTGTAATATTATAAATGGAAAAAAATGTTTAGGACCACTATCTTATTTTAAATCTGGCAGAATGAATGACTCTAGTATTTTATGCGGGATTAATCTGTGATGATGGTTAAAACTTAGTTGAGGCTAGATTTGAAGTTTTGGGATATGCAAATCATTGACTGAAGAAGAAAAAAGTAAAATAAGGGCGTTTTGGGATTTTGGGCTAACTGAAAGGCAAATTCCTCAAGTGTAAAACTGTTGTACACAGTATTTTATGATGCAATGAATTATGTTAGAAATAAAAGAAGCGACTAACTATCAAAAGCCTCAGCCAGGTGTAAACGGAATATTATTAACATCGCGGTTCAAAATTGTCATTTTTTAGAGCAAAATCTTCTCTAGAAATCTCAGTAGCGTGCACAATTCTCAGATATGTGTTGACTGCTGAAATTATACTAAATTCAAAGCCAACCCAAAACTACAAAAGCATCGCATTGATGTAAGACTAAATTCTGAATCTTCCAATATCTTAATTTAAGGCACTATTAAATAGGTTCTTACTGATGAAAAAATATTCACCCTTGATGATATAAATGATTTAAGGCACGATTTGCATTATTTATCAAGTAAGCCATACCTGCTTTCAGAACTTTTACAAAATGGTGGCACAGCAGAATTTAATTCGAATTTAAAAGCAAGTTTGGTTTCCATTGAGACAAAAATAAACGTCTGTGATTATTAAGATGTTTTTAATAATAATTTTATTTCGTTTAAAATTAAGCTTATAAGTCAGAATTTAGCACAGTTTCAAGGTGAAATTTCTATTCGCAAGTCTATGTCAACAGAGTGATTATTTGCAAACAACGTCAAAATTTTAGGCATTCCATTTAAAAATCCTAACATTAATCCTATCGAAAACATACGAGGAAGATTTTGCATTCAGACGATTCTGCAGAAAACAACATTTTTTCAGAAATCAGTACATCACAATTTAATGTATGAAAATATCATGGAAGCCCATTTTTTTAAATAAAGAATATGCTCAACCCTATCTGTAATTTATTGTCGCCGCCAACGTTTAATACAATACACTTAGTGAAGACCAGACACAGCCTTGCTTCAGGTTATGCAATATCCTTTGGGAACGGCTGAGAGCGGCGAAGCTGGTCTTTTCATTCGGTCTAAATTAAATTTTCAAGATTCTTTACATTTACGATTTCTTTAAAGTAACATTGGCGAACAAGATTTTAACATAAGTTTCCTTAAATTTCGATATTAACATAATAATGTTACTGACTTTATCGTAATGGTAAGGTTTAAAAAACGTGTTTTTTATAAACATTTCGAAGGAAATGTAGGTACCCATTTACAGTAATATTAAGAGACTTTTTAAACGAATCTCCTTTTTAAGGGAATACTACAGGATCTTTATCAAATAATTCATTGAAAATATTATCAATTCAATGTCAAAAATGTTTCTGTTGTATCCCATATTTGGACGTTGCAGTGGGCATACAAGGTTATAATATAAAACGATACTAAGGTGTAATCTATATGCGGTCACTAAAACGAATTTCCTACCCAAATGATACAATGAATAAAAGTAGCATGTGTTCCATATCAAAGTTAAAAGATACTAAATATATGTATATACGTATACTGTAATCGACGGAATTGAACCAAATAATAAATGAAAGTACAGACTCGTTGATAGTAACATTATATTGATATTCCAATACATTATATTTTCAAAAGAATTATCGAATATTTTTGATTAACTAACTCCTCCTCTGCCCCACCCCTTAAAAAAGAGTCAGTATCCGCATATTCTTAAGTCTAAGGTGGAAGGACTTGTATATTTATTCCCACTCATATAGTAAAACATAAAAAACTATTTTGCAAAGATCTAATGTGTCGTTTTTGTACACATGATATATTAAATTGAAATTTACATCAGTTTAGAAACATCCATACTTTTATATACTACTTTAGAAAACGAAACTCAAACAGTTGTTGTTTATTCAGAGTAACGTAAAGAATTACCCTTCTTTGCCCGTGTTAAACATGCCGGTGTATACCAAGTAAAATAATGTAAAATAAAATTTATATATATATATATGTATATATATATATATGCATGTACATATATATATATATATATATATATATATGTATGTGTGTGTGTGTGTGTGTGTGTGTGTGTGTGTGTGTGTGTGTAGGAAAAATGTATATTTTCTTCTTTGAATAACGTCAATTTCAAAAACATCAAAAATACACTATTGCAATCTGAATTTTCGTCGGCTTATAAAACAAAGTACTCGAGTTAAGCAGTTTACGAGTTAGGTAGTTCGAGTTCAGCAGTCTTTTAAACATCTGAGAACGGGAAAGAAAAGACTGAATTAGAAATTTAAAAAAAAGATATTTCTGTAGCGTTAAATTATGCAAGGTTTTAGAAAATCGGCAGCGATCATTTCCATTGTCTAAAACGTATGTAAGCTTCATGCAAAGCAGCCAAAGCTTAAAGATTTGTATAAAGAATATACACACAAGGAACAACATATGTATATATATATATAGATCTGCATGAATTGTTTTGATTGTCCCTTTAAATGAATGGCAAATTCTACGCATAGATATCTTACATGATTTATATTGTAGTGACCCTCATTAATTCGTATCGATTCCATTATTTTGAATTAGTATAATATCGTTAAAATACACTTTAAATAATTTTTGCATAAACTATAATATAACAAGAATCTTCTTTGTGTGTCTGTGTAATATAAATCTGAGAGCTGTATTCTTGATTATGCAGCCCATCTAAAATATTTGTAAAATCAATACACTTCCCCATTTAGACTGGATCTCTATAGTGGCATTATCATGATTTGTATTATTTATATATACATGTTTATACACAAAGGGATTTCAAAGCGCGAATTCCAATTTTACCTTAATTATTAATTTTCATAAATTACAACCATATGTATTTAGCAATGTTATGGAGTGTTGCAGTTCATTTCCTGAAATTTTGTAGAGTTATCAGTTGAATTGATTAATATAATTTTTATTGTCTAAAATTTCACAAATGACATTAAATGTTGATATCCAGAACAAATTGGAAAGAAGAGTGAGCAGTACTTATAATCTAATATAATTAAAATGTAAGCAACCCATATCTTACAGTTAAAATTTAAATTAAAAATCCATCGCATTCTCTGAAAAAATTTTTTTGGATTATAGTAATAATGATAATAAATACTGATAATTTCTTAATCGTAAATTCAAATTAACATATATGCAACGAAACTATAGTACGAAGTACAAAACTAATTGATATCTGGCAGTACAAATCTCTTCAATATATAGAAATATATGAGTATCATTCATAGTTACTAGCTTTGAAATTATTAACCAATGTAGTAATATAATACTGGTTCTATTAAAATTATCGATTGCTTCAGAAAGGCGATATACACAAAAAGGAAATAAAGATTTAATATGAATATGAATCGAAGGAATAGATTGTGAACAAACTGTTATTAAATTTGAGCATCAATAAATATACGTGAAATTACAACTCAACAATATAAGTAATTGTTACTGAAAAAATATATACAATGTATTTTTTATGTCTTAAGTGTGATAAATAAAAAAAAATCTCGCTACGTGACACAATTTAATTACACTCCTTTTATTTGAAAGTAACAGAGCATGAAGAACATACGGTAAATAAGCCACTACTCTCTGAATTGATTTAACACCTTGTATAAAAGCTTCATTATTTTAGCATTTGCATCAAATAACATTCAAACCCATTCGATACCTTAATGTAGAAACATGTATATCACCGAGTTAATGCGTTTTAGAATGGCATTGAAATTTATAACGAACATGCTTTTCAAAGGACCTTTATTTAATTAGAACGTCATATTGAATCTCCTAAATACTGCCTACATTGCCTGTAAGCAATTTCTAAAATTGTAACTATTATTATCTCAAGTAACGCCATATCGATAACGATCGAGTACATATATCGCTTCACTCTTTATCTATTCATAAATTACGCTAACGCAATATGAAATATTTCGAAACATCTATCAAACGAATGTATTAAATTGTTCATGTTATTATCTGACAAACTCTGGATTGTTCATTAAAATTATCATTACTCTTGTATACAATTTATATGTTTATTTAAATTGTACAAAAATGCGCATAAAATTCAAGACAATTATTTTCAGTACGGTTGGATCCAATTACGATGCTCACCAGTAATACAGAACTCCTTTATGTGTGGATTTTTTATCCGATCCCTTGAACACATCACCCATAAGAATAATGAATAGAAATTACCTGATATTGTTTAATACGTGGCATTGTTTTGGTGCTTTTTGGCAAAAAAATATCGTTTAATACACGACTTCATATACCAATATAATAAATGTTTGTGTCTTCTCTAATGTTGACGATTTAGAAGTACATTTTAATTTAGATATAAACCACTATTTACCAATAGTAATATTCATCTTATTTAATCACAAATAATAATTTTTATGACTAAGCGGAAAAAAATGATAGATATATTTTTTTAAATTCTGAATTGGAAACACTCTTCATTCCTAATATTCAACATCTCTCCACAGCAAACACATGCCTTTCAGAACACGATCGAACCACAGCCGGCAGTGTGGAATAAGTATCAATATTGGTACAGCAATTTCGGTGAAGTGTCGGCAGCATGTCCGCAAACAAAATTTAAGAATCTGCTTTTTCGACAGCCGTTTACCTTAATCGGTCTCATTATGTTTTTATTTTTATTTTTATTTTTCGCTTAAACGAATTTATTTCTGGCTTAAAAGCAAGGCTTTTACTATGATACTAACTATGTACTTCTAGTAGTCTGTTATACATTAACAGAGAGTTTTTAATTAAGTTATAAGAGATAACATCAGTATTTTTACAATGGATATTTTGAAAATAAACGTCTGAATAGTAGCTGAAAGCCAAAAACTACTCAGAGAGATCATACAAAGCTGAAGAGTATTAATAAAAAGAGATTTTAGAAGTGTGAGATATTTGCCTTGAAAGTGGAAAGAACATGGTGTTGAAGGAGTAAGTCTAAACACTAATAAGTTTGCAAAAACTTGGATTTCAATATAGTGTACCAAAGAAAAAAGTCCCTTTAAATTAAAGAGTGAATAATCGTTCCATCACAAAAAGGAGAGTGTGAAGTGGTGCGAAAGAGGTTTTTAGCTCACAGGCTGTCATAGCCTGAGAGCTTATGTGGCCGCCCTTTCTGTATGTATGTATGTTCGTTCGTACGTGCGTACGTAACGCAATAACTCATGATAAAAATGTCCGATGCACTTGAAATTTTGTATACAGGTATATCCTGACAAGGCGCTTCCCTGATTAGTTTTTGGAGTTCATTCGATATGTATAAAAAGGGGAACGGGGGGCTCATGCCCCTCCCCTTAATTGATATAAATGATTTTTCATGCAGAATTAAGTTTTCCTTCCAAATTTAGATATATGATCATTCTGATGAGGCGATTCCGTGACTGTTATTATGTGTTCATTGAATAAGTATAAACAGGGGGAACGAGGGTTCTAATGTCACTCCCCTTAATTTATATAAATGGGTTTTTCAAGCAGAATTGTTATATTTCTTTCAAATCTCTTAATAGTTTCGGAAGTTTAAGGGTTAAGTATAAAAGAGAGGGATAACTCCTCTTAAAATATATAAATGCTAAATGTGTTTTTATTAAGAATTATCTGATTTGCTCTGAATTTTGGATATAGATTCTTTATATGATAAAGCATGTCCTTGCTAGTTTAGGAAGTTCAATGATTAAGTATAAAAAGGGGGAAAGGGGAGAGCTGTTTCCCTTGAATTTTTCTTTCGAACGGAATTAACCCTTTAAAATATAAGGCTGTAATATACAATTAGTATGCGTAGCATATGCGCTCAATGCCATCAGTTTAACTGGGCAATATTCTTTTTATTATGATGTCTCTGTGATTTGAAAAAATATTGTTTATTGATGAGAGTGAGTTTCGCATAATGTATGGTGATATAGGTGTTCGTATGTGGAAGGTGTTCGTATACTCGAATTAAGATAGAATCATTTGACAATGACTGCATGAAACGATATGTAAAATTTGCAGCCAGTGTACTGCTGGGAGCTTGCATGACTGCAGATGATTCTAGAAAGCTATGTATCGATAACGTAACAATTCATCCTGAAATGTATTTTGAAATCTTCAGAATTTAATGATACCACAGTCAGGTGATCTGTGTGATTTTGTTTTCCAACCTGATTTCCTTTTCACAAATCAGTCTCCTGAAGAACAGGTTTGGACAAAATCAAGTTTACAAACTTTCTTGACCAGCTAGTTTGCTGGTTTTAAATCCAATAGAGAATCTGCAGGGAATAATAAAGAAATAAAAAGAATGATGCCCAGTTAAACTGATGGCATAGAGCTCACAGGCTATGCAGACTAATTGTATATTATAGCCTTATATAATAATGCCTTTCGAAAAAAATATGGAAGAAAGTACCCCCCGCTATTTTCTTTCTTTATACTTAATCATTGAAGCCACAAAACTAATAAGGGATACGCCTTATCATATAAAAAACCTGTATCCAAAATTCGAAGCAAGTCAAATATTTCTGCATAAAAACTCATTTGTAATTTAAAAAACTTTATCCCTCGTTTCCTCCTTTATAATTAACCATTAAAACTCCAAAACTGTTCAGAAATTCAACTTAGCCGAAGGAAACTACATCCAAAATTTAAAGCAAATCAGATAATCCTTCATAAAACTTTATTTAGCTAACTTCTGTGTTAGGTGATCGCCCATACCCCCTTTATAATTAACAAAAGAACAACACAACAAATGAGCGAAGCTTCTTATTCCTATGAACCTCTATACATAAATTAAACAAATCAGTTAATTCTGCATGAAAAACCATTTACATAAATTATGAGGGGTAGTTTTCCCTATACTCCCTTTGAATTTATCCATTGAATTCCAAAAAAAAAAAAAAAAAAAATCAGGGAAGCGCCTTTTAGAATAAACCTATATACAAAATTTGGAGCAAATCGGTAAATTTTGCGTGAAAAACCTAAATTAAGACGGGGGATTACCCCCCCCCCCCATTCTCCCTCTTTAAACTTATCTAATGATCACCTAGTACTAATAACGGAGACACCTAATTAGAATGATCCTACATCTAAGATTTGAACGAAAACTACTAATTCTGTATGAAAAACCCATTTATATAAATTAAGGAAAGGGGTAATAGCCAGCGTTCCCCTTCTTATACTTAACGAATGAACTCTCAAAACTAATCAGGGAAGCGTCTTATCATAATAAGCCTATATCCCAAATTTCATAATCGGATATTTTTTATCACGAGTTATCGCGTTACGTACGTACGTACGCACGTACATACATACATACAGAACGGGCAAGCACATAAGCTCTCAGGCTTTGATAGCCTGTGAGCTAAAAATTACAAGATGTTTGATAAAAAAGAAAGTTGAGCTTCTTTCCAGCATAAAGTCGAAATAGGCATGGCAGGGCAGAAAACATTGTAAACAACTAGTAGCTAGCTTGACAAAGCCAGGTCGTGCTGTTAAAAATCTAAAGATGAACGCTACAATGTATTAATAAATAGCTATTTTTCCTAACTTTAAAAAAATACATATTATGTACAATGAATTTGTCATTTGATTGTTTTTCCAAGTGTAAATAACTTTTTTAATTTTTGAAATTTTTCTTTAATTTTTATAATAAAAGTTTTACAAACGATATAATTTTTTAAATATTAAATTTTATCTTGTATTCCTTTTTGTATCAACGATATATAAAAAACTTTTTTTTCAAAATGTTATTGTCTCTATTATTCTAATTTTTTGACTTGGAGCTTTTTTTTACCAGATGTCTGCTTGCTTTTGTTTTCTTCATTGCCAATGAATTTTTTGCACTATGAGGTTAGTGAAATCAAGCTATTGTTGATTCTGTTTATTCAGTTTCTGCAAATTTTCTCTTAATACAAAGAATAGTCATATAATCAGCACCACTTGTATCATATAAATTGTCCTTTAATAAAAAATAAAACTCCAGATTTGAAGGCTGTTTCCGTGAGAGGGTTCCGGGGGTAATTAATGATCTAAAACAAAGCTAAACAAGTTGGAAATTGCACGTAAAGCGTAGCAAATGAGGTGCGTTCGTTGATAACGAAGTTTTAAAATATTCAGATGTTATGCTGAAATATTAGAGCGTACTTTGGATACAGTATAGTGGTCGAAATCTTTGTGTTCCTGTAAATATGCAGGGAGTAATTCTTATTATACTTCATTAACGTATATCTTATTCTCAAAATGTGAAGTAGTTTAATATAATTAAAACACCCCCCAAACAGTGTTTCCCCGTATAACATTATTTAGTGGAATACATTTGTGTGACCCTGTAATTTAATAATAAATATTCTTTGCATCACAGATTATACAAAATGTATTTTTAGTACATAATTCATAGATTCATGTCGATTCTATTATATTCAAATGAGTGTAACACCATTAAAATGCATTTGAAACTTTTTTCCCCATTGACCGTAATGTAACGGAATACTTTTGATTGTCCCTGTAATTGATCAATGCATCCGATTTTCATAACATTTGAAATGACTCGACAAAATTATGCAATAAATATACGTTTTAAATTTCAAACGATTAAAATGCATTTGAAATTTTTTCCCCATTGACCGTAATGTAACGGAATACTTTTGATTGTCCCTGTAATTGATCAATGCATCCGATTTTCATAACATTTGAAATGACTCGACAAAATTATGCAATAAATATACGTTTTAAATTTCAAACGATTAAAATGCATTTGAAACTTTTTTCCCCATTGACCGTAATGTAACGGAATCCTTTTGATTGTCCCTGTAATTGATCTATCCATCCGATTTTCATAAAATTTGAAATGACTCGACAAAATTATGCAATAAATATACGTTTTAAATTTCAAACGATTAAAATGCATTTGAAACTTTTAACCCCATTGACCGTAATGTAACGGAATCCTTTTGATTGTCCCTGTAATTGATCTATCCATCCGATTTTCATAAAATTTGAAATGACTCGACAAAATTATGTAATAATTATGTATTTTAAATTTCAAACGATTCGGTTGGGTAGTTTTTGTGTTGTTATATGCGGACGGACAGACAGACAGACGGACAGACAGACAGACGACAGACAGACAGACAGACAGACAGACGGACAGGCAGACAGACGGACGGACTGAGCGAAAACAATAGGTGCTACGTATTTACATAATTACGAACGCACCTAAAAAGTGTATATGTCACCTTGCAATCTGTTCATCGTGAAACTATATAAAAAGTAACAACTTGTGTTTATTAGTTTTTTCGATGCATATTGAAATAAAGTTAAAATAAAAATAAAGCAAAACTTTTCCTGGAGAATAAGTTTATGCTTCGTAAAAAAAAAAAAAAAAAAAAAAAAAAAAAAAAAAAAAGAAAAAAAAAATCGTTAGATTTAAGGCAAAAACTTCTGGCAGCAATGTTACCAGCAATTTTTGCATTAAAAAGTGCCAAATTAGATGTAATTTTTTTATTACATCTAATTTTACTGCAATTTATACGGCAAAAAATGCTGGCAACATTGCTGTACCGTAAATTTTACGGATTCATTTTACAGTGCATGAATGAAAAAAGATATGCTCAATGTGAATAATTGGATGATCGTGTACAACTGGATTACCGTGAGACTTCGTTTGGTAAAAAACGACCATCTCCGCAGAATCATTGAATCAATACAATTTATTTTAATATTTTATTTGACATTCTCAGTGATCGTGTGTGTGTTTATACATGTAAGAATGAAGGAAGAAAAAGCAAGGACGTTAATGAGCCTGAACTCGTGCCAAGTATCACATTATCTGATATTGCAAATGTTTTCAACGCTTAACAGGTATACATAGTAAACAATATTGCTGTTGGAGTGGATTACATTCGTTATAACTGAAGTTTTTTTTTTATGTATGTTTAGTCACAATTATGTTTTATAATGCCTGTTTTAAGAATCGAAATGCACGTGACTTTCAATATAGAAGATATTTTATCAAAGTGGGATTTTGAACAAACAGCAGGGCAAAAACAAATGACTATTAATTGTAAATAATATTTCTAGTACTATTAACTCTTAAACTTTATTTTGCATTTAAATTAACAATGAGACATTAGAGAGACTTAAATACATTTAAAAACAAAACTATTAAATTAATAATATATGATTTAAAACATTTAAACATAATATCGAGAAGGGTACGAAGTATATATTTGGCTATAATGCCATTTTATTGCCTTTGTACAGCTTTTTTTTTTTTCAAAGAAATATTTTGTGCAGTATATTAAGTTTTATATAGAGAGAGCGTATGCAAAAATTTTATTGAATGCTCTTCTATGGAAGATATTTGTATAAATAATTTGATGTACTAAAAAGTATTCAGATAATAAATTCAAATAAAAAATTAATAATATTTTAAAAATAATTTTAATCTGCAATAAAAGCTGAGTCGTTCTTTAATTTAGTTATTTATCTTTGTGTATAAATGCATGAAATATTTTGTAAATTATTTTATGTCAAGAAACGATATTTACAAATGCTTTGGGATTATTATGTGTCAAAGCAAGTTTCATATAAATTTACCCTTATTCAGAATTTTTTAGTGTAAAATTTAAAAATAAAACTACAACTGTTTCTCTATGTAAGACACATACATATGTAAAAAGACATTATGTATGTGTGAGTAACTTTTCCATTTAAATTACAATTAAACATTTTAGACTTATCCATTAAAAATATAATTTATTAAAAAATGGAATATATTAAATCATTAATTTTCCAAAAGATGGAACTCTTGTATATATTTTTAGTAGTTAATTCTCAACCATAGCTTTAATAAATATTTTTATTTCTTTAATGTTAAAAAAAAATGGAACATTTAACCAGAATTTCTAAAACAATTTTAAATATTCATTTTAAAGGAAGAAATTCATTCCTAAAATATACAATCTAATTTATTAAACCTGCTTAAATTAGCGAAATGTGTTAATTCAATATCAGCATATTAAGGAAGTGTTATTTTTAAAATCAGACGAAATTAAAGTGACTATTTAGATCGAGCATAATGCCAGAGTTTAATGTACAATATTTCTAATTAAATAATTCTAATAATACATCACTTCTCAAAACTTTTTAAATTAGCAATATGACATAGCAGACTAATGCAAAGTTATTTAAATTAATGATATTTATATAAACTGTCTAAACAACAGCTTCCAAACTTTATTTTTTGAAATAGAACTTTAAATTATTGTATATTCAGTAGACTAATACTTTATTTATGTAAATAAAATCGTGTATAAAAACTTTCTACATGAATATTGTAAACAAAATATTATTATCCTGATGCATGTGTGTATGTTTATGAGTAAATGTGATAACTTCTAAATGATACCATAAATTGAAATCTCTTATGTGAATATTTTATAAATCACTGTTGCCCAGGCTGTAAAATTTCAGTACAAATGCGCTGACAAATCATGCGTTTAAACAATGTGTTGCAGCGTATATAGGGTTCTTTTGATCTTATAGTAAGACAACTTCAAACTCTTCCTTATAGAAAAGTAGAAAATAATTTATTTACAGAACTTCAGAACAACAGAGTCTTCGAAACTCACAAATATTTCTCGATATTCAAAAATAATTGTTCAAATCTATCGTATAAGTGCAGATATAGGTTCAGAGACTCTTTATTACAACGTCTCAACACTAAATCACATTCAAAATAACGTAAATAAGACTCAAGCAAACTTGCTTAACAAACGCGTTGTTCACTCAATGACTGCCTGGTAAATAATAACAACAACAGCTCGTATCGCTCTCCTTATATATAGTCTCGCCGCATGCGGTGGAAATTTCTACAAACTTCTACAAAAAAACTGGAAAACCACGGAACAACATTCAATGTATCAGTAGACCTAAGGGGGGGGTTACCATAAATAGGGAAGGGTTACCATCGCCAACAATCGCCAAGTTTGTCGGCAACTTGGCGATATATCGCCAAATTTGGCGACCAAAATTAGTCGCCAAAAGTGACGCCAACTTGGCGATATCTCTAATATTTCGTTAATCTGCCGTAGACATACACTGAAAATAATAGACAAGTTTGCTTGATAACAGAGACAATGTAACAAAAACTAATATTAGTAAAGAAATGGAGCTTAATAAGATTATTTACATCATTTTACAGTACAAACACTAACTATTTACAAAATTCGTAACAAATGTTTATAGAATTTCCAAATCTATTTGCTACCGATGCTATAATAAAAAATATTAATGAAAATGTGATAGATTAGAAATTGTAAATAGACATATAAAATCTCGTCAATAAAAAGGTGTCACTTTAAAGAATTTATAACTTTAAAGAATCTTTCGGGGTTTTTAAAAGAGCAAATTTTGCAATATTCTCGTTATCAAAATACTCTCTTTAACCCTTTCCGGTCTAGTGTACAATTAATAGTACATGTCGTTTAATCGAGTACTATTTTGATTTAATATATACTGTTTGCATGTAGCAATGTTAGTATATGGCTATGAATTTTCTATATGACTTCTTTTACGTTTAGACAATTATTAATTATAATAATTATTATTATTTGCTTAATTCTCTTGGCGCCGTTTGCGATTCTTTTATTTTAAACATATATTTCAATCTTTAAATTTAAAATAAAAAATACTTTTCTGAAAAAATCATATGTAATAAAGCATTAAAAAGTTATAATTTAAGTTAAATCTTATTGTAATACAGTATTTTCTAAACATATCCAAAAAGTCTTCCTTAACCTATTGTCATAAGAATATGAATTGAATAGTACCCAAAAGAACAATAATAGTTATCATTCAGGCAATAAAATATTCGTTAAATACTAATTAATCTATTTGGATATCTAGTGTTCATGTTATTAACGTAAAAGTAATTTTTTGTAAAAAATGAAAAAAAAATCTGTCGCAAAAGGGTTGATGAATTTCATATCAACGAATTTTTCGAATTAACGAAATTATTAACAGATTTTCAAAATGTGTCATTTCCAATTTACGACGTTTGAGTTTTAAAAAAAAGAGAGAGAGAAACTTCTCTATAGAAAAACTATTATTCAGTGTAAAACATTCTTTTTCCTATTATTTGCAACATTTCTCCTTTTCTGAATTTGTTTTTCGAGAGAAGAGTTGCAAATTGCTTCCCTACACCTAACTGCAAAAATAATAAAAACGGCTTTCACAGCCAATTACCTATTTTCTGTTTTTCAGGTCTGCGTTACCTACCAAAAATGAAATTAGTCTAAAATAAATTTCATTGTATACATTGTTTACATTGGAATGCTTTAACATTTAATAATAATTGAGCTCTTAGTTAATGAATGTGCTATGAAACAACGTCACCAGAACTGTGCAAATTATAGTACAAGTATATCGATACTATATTTTGTATTTAAACAACTTTTAACCATTTCAAACTGTTAACAAAAAGATAAATGTTGCGGTATGTAATTATTAATCAAATATTACTGGATCAGAGATCATGCGTTCAAATTCAAAACGAGAGGTCCAGTGTTTTAATCCAGCTGATTCCATTAACAATCTATCTCGGACATCCAGCGGAGAGATATCTGCTCCCGGGACGAACTCTCAGTTTGGCGCCCCCCCCCCCTTCACACACACACAACCATTAAAATTTGTAACATGCGTCATACAATTTAAAAGTGTAGAAACATAAATAAATTCTATTAAATACACATTTTGCATTTATTTTGGAACTTTAAAAGGATTAATTTTAACAACTAAATAATATAAGATAAAATTGCCTTAAAATTTTGGCAAAAAGGATTTGGAAAACAAATGTGAAAACAAAATGTATATAGCAGCACAGTATATTTGTTTGCAACTTCTTTTGCAGTCTAACATTCAAGCTACATGCTATTTTGAAAATGTATGTTTTTGTCAAAAAAGAAATTCCCAATATGCATATACATATATATATTTACAAAAAAAAAAAAAAAAAAAAAAAAAAAAAAAAAAAGAAGAAGAAGAAGAAGAAACAACCAAGGTTGATTGTATAAATCTGCGCCCACTCAATCTCCTCGCCCGGGGCGACCTCCCCTTCGTCCCTCTCTTCACACGGACCTGCGGACATCGTAAGATTACATTCCATGCTTCGGAATTATAACTAATAATACTCTGACATTCTTGGAATGGGAGAAATATAAAATATATTCTAATATATACATATATATTTTGTGATAACGCAAGTATGCCAAAAATAATCCTTAACATTTGACATACTTGGAATCTAGAATGAAAAATGAAAAGATGGTGATTCATGATAAATTTTTAAAATTGCAACCCTCTCACATGCTGCAAATAGTATCCTTGAATAGAAGTCATTTCTTGTTATTAATCTTAAAACTATATAACAAGACAGAAACATCCTTATTACGTGTTCTAATGTTAGGTTATATACTGAATGGGAAGAAATATTTGTCATGGTTTAATCTTAAATAAAATATGGCGCTATTTTATACGAAAATAGTAACATTTTCTTTAAGAAATTATTACCATTAGACTGAAAAATTAAAAATACATCCATCATAAAGAAGAGTATTAAGACTGGTTATGCAGGCAGACATTATAAACAAGCCTTTTATGAGGCTTTTACAGCTAAAGTACAATAGAACAAGGTAAAGTACAAGGAAAACTTTTAAAGCTTTTCGTTAAAAACTTTTTTCCACGTCATTCATTGAATTGGCGCACCCACTATCTCATCGAATTTGTACGCATACCTCACAATTTTATCCGTGAAATTCGCGTGCTTTGGTTTACAAATTCACATCGGATGTTTGGCATGAAATAGGATCACCGAACATGACGTATGCGGTGAAATGCTCGATTGTTTTAAACTAATTATTTTTAATTTTGATAATCAACATGGGGGGGGGGCTTATAGGCAAAAAATTGTAAATTTTAACATTTTTTAAAGCTGTTTTAAGTATTTGGCATTAAAATGTTTGTAATTAAGTTTATAATATTGTTTAGTATATTTTTATGAGTTATTGAAACAAAATGCGATGCTAATAGTTTATCTAGTACTGGAGCTAGAGCAAGAATGCATATATGTGAACAGAAGAGCAATATTGCCTCCTGACCCCCGACCTATTGCAAGGTTCTTAGAGTAGTACTATAGTACTAGAGTCTCTAAGAACCTTGGGCCGAGTGCCCAATGTTAACGGAATGGGGCAACTGCAGTTCTTCACCGCCAGAGGGCGCAATTGTTTTCTACCATGTATTGCCGGATAGCAAATGTTACAATGATTTACAAGTTTTATAGTAATACTATTAATATATAATTACTTATATATGTGGGTGGGATGCGTGGATATATTCATAATCAACATGGGAAGGAGGTGCCCGGCTGACTTATATGCAAATAATGGTAACTTTTGCATTTTTTTGGAGATTTTTTAATTATTTGGTAATAAAGTGTTTGTAAGTAAATGAGCACCAAACAAAGCCCTATCCTCCCTGGTCAATGGCTCAGTAAAATTAACTCGTATGTTTGAACTAACGGGGCAAGCAGTTCCGCGGCAAAAACAGAAAACGTGGCTTACTATCTGGATTACCTGGTAATTAATGTTCAAAGTGTAGTGAAAATATAATATGAAACAATTCATAGTGTATTGTTTGAATCAGATTAATTTACTGAACGTTATAATACTACTTACATGTGAAATAAGAGTGTAATGAAAATTTACCAAATATATTTTCATCGCCATTGCTCAAATTGTTTCTATTCTTATCAGAGGTACTAGGAAATAATAGAGGATTATCAAAGGTATTGTTTATGCCGTGTCATTCGTTCAATATTTTTACTTGATTGTGTTATTTAACTAGTGACAGTGATGTAAGCTAACAACTTTTTTGGTTACATTATCATTCATAATTTCGATTGTAATCTCTTCTGCAATATTTTTAGAGTTTAAGGCATGTCCATAAAACACCACACAGTAAAAACTTTAATAAGGAAAGCGAAGAAAGTAGTTAAAATATGTATTGTTAATGTATTTGTAAAATATTTTGGTTAATTTTGTTTAAATCATTTCTAATTTATAATGAAGAATTCACTTTTGCAATTTTATAAATTCCATTTAAGTCCCTTTTTATAAAATTCATTTATTCTTATAAGAAAAGTGTAGTGTATAGTCATTACCAGAAAAAATATTGTTTTATGGTAATTTTATCTAACAATTAGATGCTCGACTCTAAAACGCATATTCAGTAAAAATGACATTCAGTGACTTTACAAACCTATATACCAAAAGTTGTACTTACCTATTTAAAGTAAATATTTTTGTTTTAATTAACGTCAAAAGACACTTTAATTACATATGCATAAATGCATTCTACCGTAAAATGATAGCTCCATAATATTTTCGAAATAATTTTTTTATAAATAAATTTAATTTTTAGAGATGTTTTTTGTTGATTATAATCTTAAATCCACATTCGCAGCTCTATGAATTTTTCACAAAATCAAGTATTTCGGAAAATGTCATTCCTAAAAATAGTGATATTGTACTACAATGTAACGGATAGCTTTTAGTATAAATTTAGGGATAATATATGCCTCAAGACTCTTTACATATTTATATTATTCAGTAAATAAAGTGCTCGAGTGAAAGATTAGATATTATGATTCCAATAAAAATAAAATTCCATAGGGAAAATTGCATTGTCTTTCCTAATCTTACAACCCTTTTTTCTTTTTCATTTACCAAACCAAAACTTTATTTCGTTTTTCAAACTAATAATTTCTGCATACATATTTTTAAACACGCTTTTGAAAAATCCCTATTTCCTCTTTAAAAAATGTTTTACTGAAATGTTTTGGAGTACACATTAAATAATTACTTTAGAAAAAAATATATATATTGTCAAGGGAAATACTATTTCATTTTGAATAAGCTTTAGAATGGATAAAAAAAAGTACATTTTGAAAATGTGAATAACAGAAATGCAAAATTTTGATTGCAAAAGCTTTATGATTTTATCGATTGTAATTATTTTTTTTAATACGAAATTCATTTCTGTGCAAAAAATGAAGTTACATAATGAGATTTATTAATATATCCACTGCACACAATATCTTTTTCTCCTGATATTTTAAATTAAATTATAGTTTGTTTTATAAAGTATACACAGTTGACAACGGATATAACGTACTTTCGTTTACTATGTACTCAGATGCTTGGTCCAGAATGAAATCCTATATAAGTTATAATTTAAAACTTCGGCTATAACTGATTTTGAAAAGGCCTTAATCTGTTTATAAAGAGGATTGTATATTCGAAAGAAAGATAAATTTGGTATGTTAACCTTGAATTTCTGGTTGGAAAATCGGTAAAATGTCATGGACATTTATTTATTCCAGTGAGCTCTAAGGATTGGTTTACTTTATTTCTTCAAATATTCTCACTTCAAGATTTTCTTCAACCATTTGTGGTTATTGACAAAAAGACGGGGAGACTCAAGTATCCCAAGCAAGATGGATTTTAAGCAAAGATTTTCGTCTTTCCGAATGATTGTTCAAAAGAAGTAACAAATGAAAGTTCTGCGAAACCACAAAACAGAGCACAGTCAGTTGAAAGATACTATGTAAACTCTTGGTATTATTGTTGTGTTCTTACATTTTTAATTGCATTTGAAGCATGCCGAAGTATCATTCTGTAGTACAAAAGATACTGATCAACTCCATCCATTGTTGAATATCCCCAACAATATTTTATCAACCGTAAAATATGGGTGAATAAACATCGTACTTCAATTCGAGGGAAATTAAAAAGTTTATAAAGTCTCCTTTAGTCACTTTTTATGGAAATGACATACATTCAAATTTGACATATAAAAATGTAAATTTTACTGCGTTATGTAATAAAGAAAAGAACGAAAAACAAAACATTGTTTTTTATAATATAAACGTACAAATTATTATTTTTTATTTTATTTTTTCTATTTCACTTTGATTAAATATTTTTATGGTTGTTTTAACAGGTGTCGACTGTATGTATGTGAAATTTAAAGCTGCATGTTATTCTTAAGTATAATTGTTCCTTGATATATTTTGCATATGGCTGGCAAAAATAGTTTGCGATATAATCGAGAGTTCGATAACATAGAGAAAGATTTTACTCTGAAATTACATGTTTCACGCTTATCTCCAAAATGTCAGTTTATACCCACAGGCAATTTTCTTAATAAAATTAACGATTAACTAATACTCCTATTATTTAATATGAGCTAATTATGCTACAGCCTTATATTGTAGATCTGTAATTTAAAGTATGTTGACAGGTTCTTTTTAAAAATGCATTCACTAGTTATAGGCTATGATCGCTTAAGACAATAAATGCTCTTTACGAAAAATTATTTATTTGCAGTAAACTTCAAAATTTAAGGGTTTCATACAGAAAAGTTAGGGATGGTGCCTGTAAGCATTTTTTAAGAGACCTTCTTTACATGTCTGAGTCCGTGAAGGGAGAGCGAGGTAATTGAATTTTGTCATTCAGAATTCACACATTGGAATCTTAGAATTGGCGAAACGGAGCATATGAAAAGTGAATGATATCATAACCATGAAATTTTCTGTTACGCTTCAACAATTAAGATGATTTTGAATTTAATGCAGGGCAACCAGAAATGAGCAGTCCTAAAAAAATACGCCAAAAAGAATTCGCGCCAATTCGTACGTTAGGAACATATTTTGGGAAAATGTTCTCAAGAGACATAACAAATTGCATGCACATTCAAAGACTATTATGAAACGAATAAGTTAGACTTAAAATTACGCAGAGAGGAAAATGAAATTTTACTGACCGCAAAACATTCGATCTTTATTCTTTTTTTATTATTTTAGCGAAGCCGAAAATTCATCTAAAGGAAATCTCTTTATCTGAGAACCGTTTTTAATGATACAGCAGATGTTACATATGTTTTCTTTCTTTACTTTTTAACGGAAAGTTATTGTGCGTTCGAAATAAAACGTTAAGATAAAATAGATATTTAATTAAAGATTAGCTTTAACTTTAATTTAGAAAATGTAAAATTTAAGAAAACTATATGTGATTCTACATCACAAGCCTGTCCAAAAAGTTTAGACAATCAATGAATTTGCATTAACATAAAACGTAATATAGTACAATTAAAATTCGTGAGATAGGTAATATATAAATAAAAGAACTTTTGCTCATCTACACATCTAAATTGTGATCAAAGGTTTTAAATTATAAAATGTACATTGAATTATATAATAATATGCTGTCCCAAAAACATCGACACAATACAGCGTTATATGTTTTCTTTTACATTTTTGTTCATAAAATGCAATACAATATTCTTATTTTTGCCTATTTCTGTAAGTATAGAGTATTTTTTCTCTTGAAATATCGTCTATTATATTTTTAGCATAATAATTTATTGAAATTGTGTGGAATCAAATGAGATCAATGTAATTGATTTGTTTGTGATTCGGCAAAGACATTCACTGCATATTCTGATAAGAATGCCTAATTCTAAAAAAAGTCTAACGATGAAATTATTAAGATTTTACATTTGAAAGCGCAAGAATAACATCATGTACAAGTATCGGGACGAATAAAGAGATCTCTGAGCAGTATTTATAGAGTTTTGAAATCAAGTGGAACATGGAATACTGCAAAGCGAGTTGCAAAACCTTTAAAAAAATGTTACGTGATGTTAGAATGTTATTAAAAATTATTTCAGTGGATAAATTATTTGTGTGTGAAATTTAATCAATATCTAGAATTTCTAAAGGTATTGTACATAGAAGAATCTAAGCTTCGACAAATACTGTTTACAGGAGAATGAAAGAAAAACGTTGCTTAAAGCAGACGCATAAAGATATGCATTAAAGTGGGGTAGAAAGCATATGTCATTCGGCGAAAAATGAATTTCTGTCATCTTCAGTGATGAAAAGAAATGGAATTTAGACGGCCCTGATAATTGTGAATTTTGCTGGGGTGACATAAGAAAAGAACCAAAGAACTGTTTCAGTAAGCGGAGTAAGACGTGGGGAGGATTTTTTTTTACAACGGACAAACATTTCTAGAATTTATGTACAGAAAAATGAAATCAGAGGATTATACGGATATTTTACGCACCAGTTTACTGCCAATTATAGATTTTCTAGCAGGGCTGAACTGTATTTTCCAGCAAGACGGGGATTTCATCCATATTTCCACATCAATGATAACATGGTTTAGACAAAACAGATATGAATCCCATAGAGAATATATGGGGGGCATTATTTCGTAAAATACATGAAAAAAAAAAAGAAATATACATGTGTAAATGACTTAATAAATTCAAATGACAAAGCGCTGTATGAAATATATCCCGGGTTTTTCCTTGGTCTCTGCTTCGAGTAGCATCGTGGATTTTTTCCTCTTGATGATAGCGTAATTTTCTAAGGAACGGGGTAAGCCTGACGCTTTTATCACATATCTTTCTCTTCCTTATTAAATGTTGTTTATTTTGATATATAATATATGTATCTTGGAGTAGGGGTTCCGGAGAAATGTAGTCTTAAACTTTCTACTTCTTTTACTTTCGTTTCTTCAGTGAACCAGGCTTTAGCCACCTATTCCAATGCTTCCTGTATCCACCCCTGTACATATTTTTGTAAATATATTCTTTATTTCTAAACCAGAGTCATTACGCATTAATTTGATACATATATTGTTTTGTTATCATGTTATTTAATGCAGTAATGATGTATAGAAGTTCATAT